>OX421956.2:15184148-16667398 GCA_949128155.2 Xanthia icteritia
GTACTTTGTGCTGAGAGGTATTACTGTCGAATTTAATATTGATGAGGAAAAAGAATATGTGATAGTGTCTTGTTTTGTAAGAGGACTGGGTTATAATGGAAGGCTAGGATTTCTCGACTATATGCTTGAAATGTGACTAAGATAAGATTTTTATTTCGGGATAGAAGATCCGTCAGTAGTTAATCTTTTCGTAAATTACGTACCAATATCAACTTTTACAAAGAGAGGAAACGTATGATAATATCTGCAAGCAATTGTTATGCAAGTAACATATTTTGGACTACAATTTAAATGCAGCAGACAGACGATCCATACATAATATAGGCCAACACGGCAGACTAAACCAATATTTTCATTAAACGACGTATTTTCAACTGCACTGATACGCTATTTCATTTTTACAATTGGGTTATAGAAATATTTATTTTTCAGGGCAAAAAATTAAGAAATATTTAGTTATTTAAAAAAAAAACTCAACAGGGCATCTTTTTCTCGTCTTTTTGCATTGCTCCTGAAATATTTAAACATCTTCTAGTTGGCCTTTGATTTACCTAGCTAAAGATCTCTTTTTGTATATCTTGCTATATATAAAGATATATACCCATGTCTCCCAAAAAAAATGGTCCTTGGTTCCGCGCAAACTCGGAATCCGAGACTAGTAAAATCTATATGCACTCGTCCGTTGATAATCGTCTTTTCTAAACACACAGCTAGATTATTAAGTCACACCGTATAGACAGCTAGACGAGAACGTCGTTCAAGGTCATCGCAAGGTGTTATTTGACCATACAATTACCGAGACTGCGACGCGATCCATTCTGAATGAATTCTGAACATATGTGTGTCATATAAACGTGATCTGATAACTATCCTGTAATAGATCTTAAGATTATATATATTTTGATAACTTGTCCGGGATTTCTACATCATCTGGTTAATTTTTAACTGGGTGTAAGAATGATTGACCAACGTCACACTGATTCGGACTATTGAGATCGTAAGATTTTTTGCTGAATTGAAGTTAAGGAACTTGGCAGGCTTACTTCGTTACTTTAAGTTGATTTTCTATTTATAATTACAAACAAATGTTTAAGCAAAGCGAATAGTCAAAATTCGTCAGGCTCTACCTTGTCAAACATTCTCCAATATTCAGTCCAGAAATTCAAAATGATCGATTTAATAGCAGTACGAAAAAAAAACAATATAATTTGAACATAAAACCGAATCAGCATACAGATTCGATCGTTCGACCAGCGCTCGCGCCATGTGTAAACAATAAAGCGTTGCTTAGCAACCGCTGCCGCCATATTAGTCGGGCCCAAGAGCAAGAGAGACAGACATACTAGAGGTCTACAAGTGCGAGTGAGATGGAAACACAAAGGGTTTGTTGTACGATAAAGCCTGCAAACACATAGTTCACGGTAGATTTGACGAGTAGTTTTATTAGGGAAATTATTACTTCCCTGTGTTATATGGAATTGTTATATGAACTGGCTCGGTTCGCTTCCTGGGTTGTAGTCGTAAAAATATAATAAACGTTACGATTTTACTTAAACTTGTCCTTTATTTCAGTTTTTCATACGATAAACACTGGTTTTTGATTTGCTGACACAGTCGTTACTTCATTGTTCATGACTCACTGAATCTGTCACAAGGAAAAGGCCTAAATTCAGCAATGAACATCTTAGAAAAACCTAATCTATTTTATTTAACTCACTATATGCCACGAAAATCGCTATAAGGACCAGAAAACTGATCACAAGGATCAAATTTTTTAATCACGTTTCTTCAGATATTATTATAGAAAAATTCACAACCAAAGTCATCGACCGGCGGGATGCAATAAGACAAACATTACAAAAAAGGGTAAAAATTTAAAGGCACAAACATTGGGCCACCCGCAGTGGCTCATTCTCACTTTGAAAGATTTCGAGATACGTCCTGTGCAAATAGGGCCTTTGCGAAACTGCTTACCTTTGTTGTTCGGGGACCGATATTGGGAACGAGGGCATGACTGAAATCAGCAGAAGAGTTTTTAGGATTTAAAGTGCATAGAAAAGGTTCAGTTTTTGCTAAATTTACCGATATATTCTGTAAAAATCTTATTGTTAAAACGTAGGTGAAGTGAGCTGCCAATTATGTCAATCCCTAACATCTGGTGGAATGACAGCTCACTTTGCCTAGGTTTTCACGGTGAGATTTCAACACTGCTGGTATCTACTTTAGCACATCTAGTGAAATTACAAATTATATGGTTATGGCAATAAATTGAACGAACGATGCGAAGAATGTTATTTTAAAACTATAAACTAAGAATACAAGGCTCTCCAGGTGGATCCTAGTAAAGAGTACCGCTAGGTAGTCTAATTGGACCAAAAGTTTTCAATTAAGCAGATGAAGTAATACAGAAAATAACGTCGTGCAATAAATCCTGATTCCGGACTTTGGTATATCGTATCAACACTTCCATAGTATGACTCAAAAGAGCTTTAGAATTTGAATGTTCATGATTAATTAGTGTTCCGGATCGGAACAATACTTTATCAAGATATTCGTTTGTGATAGTGTGACTAATGTGTTTTACTAATTGCGGAAAATAAAAGACGATAAGTAACGGACTTACCTACAAGTGTACCTACCTATTGGAATTCTGTGTGGAACCTGAATTAAGACCTCATGACATATTATTTGAGGTTCGGTTTGCATAGTAATCGTATGGATTGTCTACGTAGAGGTCATTATAGTGGAACGTGATACCGTATAAATGATACCTATTTGCATTATTAAAATATAAATAACGTACTATGACAGTAATTCTCAGTACAGTAATCTCGATTCGGATATCGTATAGTTCAGGAGGTCTACTCCCTAATCACTAAGCTAGAAATCCGTAGTTTCGGCCGAAGTAACGATGCCTACTACGTGTCACCTACGGACATAAGATTAGTTTGGGGTCCGACCTAAGAACGAATAACAACACGATTTGATTTAACAGTTGTCCCAATTTCCGATGTGTTTTTACCCGTTCGAAAAAGTTATTTCCGGGTATAGGATTTACTCCGAAGTTTCGAACTAGTTTTGGACGGACCCGTATCTTCGTTGACGGACTTAGAGAGTTGGCCCCCTGAATCGGGGAGCAGGTAACATTATAAGACTGTTGACATGGTCGACGAATTTTTGTTTGAATTGGTAGAACCTAATACAGACGAGAAGTTAACAGTAGTACGCGAACGCAATAAACGACCTACCACAATTCGAAAATAAACTGAACCACAGATCAACGAAAAGATAGCAAAGACAAAAGATCAAAGATTACATCATTCAGCTTTACAATATAGGTCCACTTGCGACACCCGACGACGACCGTATAGGTAATTTGAATTTATTTAAATTACAATGACTACAGTATGTATTTACTTGGTAATGTTTCTTTATTGTTGGCTGAGGTTAACAGGGGTTAGGTTACGAAATGTCGCCGGTAGCGCTAGTAAGGTTGACTTTGTAGATTTATTATCTGTGGCAGTGAAAGCGGAGACGTTCTTTTTTCGGTTACAGAATAACGCTGCTTTAGAATTGTTATATTTGAATTGGAATTAAGAATGTTTTCATTATTTTTATGAACGTGAATGGTGCTTTAATACTGATCAGTATCTGTTATTTTCTCATTGATATTGATTACCTGAATATATCAATGAGTATTTCAACAGAGACATGTTTTCTTACAGTAAGTGTAACACGTTGTGAATTCTACTAATATATTTAATCGTCTTCTACATTTTGTTATAATTTGGTCCTTCGGCATTAGAATTAGTACCTATATGATGCCTGATCAAAAAGCGATTCTTAGGACTGAGTTCTAAGCCGATGCTCATTAAACTAGAGATCTTTAAACATATAACTTTCCACAATCTCAAAAAATAAATAGGTGAATGTAAAACAATGTAGACTTAACCGTATCTTCACAATACTTAGGTATATGTAGAATTTTAAACGCATGGTTGTAGAGGTTGACAAAGTTAACTGTACTTACGCGTTAACACAATAGGGTCAGACAGAGACAAATATGAACGAGTGCCTCTTTGAATGACCGAAAAGAGTTATGAGACGGAATTGTCTTTGAAGAATGCTTTTGACAACCCTCTGTGTGTGTAACGTGAAATATGTTTGACTGTATCGCTTCTGTGGGATTTAATGCGGTTTTACATGAATCGATTTGTGATTGGGACTTGGAGGGGATCGTAGAAAAAATCTGAACCAAAATTGAGCTTAGAGCAAATACCTAATCAGATGGTGCCTTTATTGAAAAATGAATTGAATTGAGCATGTAATCTAACGAGCATTTCGTCTTTTATTCTGGATTCACTGGTACTAACATTTGCGATAAGGCGACAAACTCCTAAAACTTGGAACTCAACCAGAACATAGACTACATACATATTTCGATACAATGACAAGTAAAATTCAACCAAGCCTGTTACAATAAAACCTCTTTAGTCATTGTGCAAATACTGGCCGTTCGGCAATTAAAAGACAAACGCTTGAAACACTTGACAGGTGTTTGGGCGCGAAACCCGCATTCTTTTTTAAAAAATGTATCGCTGGCTCTTCATTCCTGTCACGTTCAGCTAGCAACACAGGACCAGTATAACTTGAGCCGTGGAGTTCACAAAACGTATGCATCTGAACAGAGATCAGGGATCGAGATAAAATGGTAGTCGTAGCACGAGTTTAAATTATACGTACGCGGACGGAATGAAGGCATAAGGTTTAAATAGACGACGATTAGGGACATGATACAGTCCATACTGGCTTATTGACTCATACTTTTACCTTTAGACACAAGGAATAGCGTAGAAAACATTGCCCCAACTAGGTTTTTTTTTTTAAATGTAGGTAACGGAGGTGCTACACACATCACACTAAAACTAAAACCTAAGCCTGATTAAAAGGTTGTGAGCGTCTTGAGATGGACATTGAAAAGTAAAAACTTCTTAACAACTAAGGCCTAAAGCCAAACAAATATAAAAATAATATACGTATTACAATATTGAAATAAGAAACAACGCACGGTAATGTGACGTCAAAAAACTAATTTGTCAAGTGTCATGGTAAGCCTTTAGACAACGCTACCGCGATTGTTAACTTTTCAAACGTTTCTTTATTTAAAGCAGGTGTTTTAAACTCATACGTTATATGAGAGATTTTCAGAACTTTCTAAATCGATTATTAAAATGTAAAGTTGTTAGAGAGTAGACCCTCTTTTTTGTCTATGGGAGTCTTGAAACTTTGAAAGTAAGAAATAAAAAAGATGATCGGAAGCTTCCGCTTGCAATAATTATGATTATGGAAATAACCTCTCTGATAGGGTAATTAGCAATCATAGGGAGATGCCCTAGGGTGCTTCAATAGTAAACAATATGTGCACTTGCTAAAATGATCACTAACCGATAAGTTATTAGAGATTCGTAAACGGAAGTCCTTAAAAATGTATAATAGATGACCCGGAAGCCATAAGCACTTAAGTCAAATACAAAAAAAAATACTTAAGTACTTATGGCTTCCGAGTCTAGAAATAATCCCACCATTCACCGCTTCCTAATATTTCAAGTGGCAAAACCTGAGGCAATCGAAAATCATTCGAAATTTGCCCAGAAGGAGCACAATCACATTTACTGCAGATGTAGTTGTGGTCGCTGCAGTCAATCTCTTTCAGCATGTATGGTTGCCTACCCACCCTAAAACTTATTACGAATGTATTACCCAATGTCTAACACAACCATATGCTAGCCCCCATATCAGTTAGAAGATGCGGGCACATATGCAGATGACGTAGAGCGGGTATCATTAAGATCTCACGATTAGATTTAAATTGCACACACGGTACGTGGAAAATAAACATCATATAAACTAGCTACTGGTTTTGTTTTAACTGGACTTTTTGGAAGTATAACGCAAAAATTAGGAATACTTTACGGTCATCGGGAAAAAAACTTGAGAAAACAAAAAGAGAATTGAAATGAAAAAGAAATGAAAAATTTAAATGAATCACCCTACTACAAGCGGTCGATAATTAGGAACGGATATGGACACAGACTTGGTCACACTGTAACTACTGTAATTATGAGATGAAGAGGACCAATAATGGAATGGTACCTTAAAGCTACGGTCTCATAGAAGACCGCTACATAACGGCCGCAGTGACGGTCGTCATGAAAATGATGGCACCGGAGTTTGACTTTATGATCATGTCAAAAAATGATCTCTCGGGAAACACACCAACTTACTTTCATAATGACTTTTCAGTGACGGCTTAGGAAACCCTAGTTTAAGCCAAGCAAGTTGAAACATAAAATCGAAACAGTCCAACAATTCGTGTCCAGCTAAGCAAAACACGACATGGCCTAGGGTAAAAGTCGGCCAAAGGCTACAAGTAAACTAATATGCTAATAATTATATGTAGACACGATCTGTGACTGACAACAGGCACGTTTCCGACATAAACTTACACGGCAACCTTCGAAAATATGCTTTTGAATACATTCAACTCTCTTACATAATAATAATAACACAGGTGACATAATCAAGATAGTTATTTAGTTAAGATTTGCTTAATCTTTAATGTTTTCAAACTCAAAATTCAAAATATTATATTTCACATAAACCTACATGGCACTTATGTCAGAAGCCAGCACCCTCATTGCGTATCACGATCTGAATTATTTTGAAGGGCATTTCTAATCCATTACTTCGTTTGTTCGAAAAACGTTCTGCTCAATAACGGCAATGTTGTAGAACTGTCAAAATTAAAGCCATTGCTACTGTTATGGTGTCACGCAATTACCCTGCAGGTGCACGGTTCCAATCGTTTCCTATGGAGAAGCGCCGGCAAGAAACTCCATGGTTTTATATTATATAATTACTAATCAAATTAAATACTGCGCTTCAATACAAAAATAGCTGACGTAGCTCAAAAGGATGCCGAACTTAAATGGGCCTGGGCAGGACATGTCTGCCGCATGCCGAAAAAACTGTGGGCTCAAATAGCACAGAACTGGTGCCCTGGAACTGTGAGGCGGGGTCGCGACAGACCACGCACGCAAAACTGGAAGGAGGACGCGCGGGCTCGCGAACTATGGAAGGAGTGGAGGGAGGCCTTTGCCCAGGAGTGGGACAGAGGGGGCTAAGGTAAAAAAAAAAAAGATTGAGGTATGGTAGAAAAAAGGATCTTGCGCCGACCCCAAATAAATTGGGGTAAGCGCAGAAGAATGACGACTTGCCTAAGCATATTAATATAAAGCCTATAGCTGTTTATAAAATAAAATAGGGTACAATAATGTCAGGTTGCCGAGACTAAAGGCTAGGATAATTTATCAATTTGTCATAACTGCAAATCAAATCTGAGTACCTACTAGGTCACTGAGGCAACCATAGTAAGTTATAGCAACATTATATTCAAAATTATTCACCCGTAAATGTCACAAGATAGGGCATTGATAAACGCACTTGCTTACTGAATTTCGGTGATTGCAGACGACTTCTATTGTTTCTCACGACTGTAGCCTTCACTGTTAGCCAGTGGTGTCTAAGCTTTAGAAAATAACCAGAGAATTAAATAAGCCACTTGCCAAAGCTTCAATCTGTTGCTTAAAGTAGAAGGTCAATTTCCGTAGTTAAAAACATTCAAAATCTAGTAGTCGCAATCCCGTCTCAGCGACATTCAATGTCAAAATGTAAGTAAATTAGAGGTACTTTTGACAGATTAGAATGCGAAAGTTCTTAAAAACGAGAGTCATCCCTGCTAAATCTGTAGCTGAAAGTCGAACTGGCAAGATATTCTAACATGACGATAACTTCCCAAAACTCAGCCCCGACACAAAGAGACATACCACGTACCTAGTTCCTTGCGCAGACGCAGCGAGTCAACACAACTGTGTCAACACATGCAGAACGCAGTCCCGCTCAATTGTTACGTACAGCTATACTATGACACTCTGTAGAACGTATATCTAGCTGTATAGACTGTCATTTATAAGTAGGTGATTAACGTTTTTAAAGGACGGTTCAACTTCTAAACGTTCGATAAATAATTATTTTCTGAAGCCTAATAATATTCAACAGTAAGTTTAGGCAAGTGAGTATCATCACCATCATTTCAGCTGAAAGACGTCCACTGCTGGACATAGGCCTCGCCCCGAAGCCGATGTTTACTTGCTGTTGTCAGTTATTTAAGCTCATTTAAATTTTGTTTTTTGATCGTAACACCTAACACTACTAATCATGAACTTCAGAATTAGCCAAGAAAAATTATCCTTACCCTACCTTGCATGAAATTTCTACATTACGCCAAACAAAAATGAAATGAGTTTGTAAGAACTGACTAAAGCTATCTCTGCCTTGTCTATCTTGATAAGGCATATGATCAAAAACAGCCGCTTACAGCCTGAAATTATGAAAATCGTATTCGTATTGAAATAATATGCGTACATTATACACCATAACTGTCGAAATACCACCATTCACAAATTCAGCTTTTACAAACCAAAACACATGTCAGAAAGTCATTGAACAAACAATATTACAATACCAAAATACTCTTACAAAATCCCAAAGAAAAAATATCTTGGTCAACGAATTTACAAATCCATTTTAATATCGATTTGAAATTCGTAGTGACGCCTCTTTGTTATTGTAATCGATATTTTTCAACTGATATAAATGTGACGATTTGCATATAATACGGGTCGAATGGACGCTGGTCTTTGACCCTGGTTAATAAGGTTTATTTAAAGTATTTTAATTATGGACGTTAATGCTGAAGGTGTGACAGTATTGAAGTCAAGAGAGTAAAAAAATTAAATAATATTGACTACCTTGTTTGACTTCTACTTTTTGGACCTAAGGTCCAAAAAAAAAACTTATTTCCGTGCTCCTTCGAACAAACTGCACTTAACCACAACGAGGGCTATACAACCATTGTAAAAGCTACATTTTTGATACATACTTGGTCCTTTTCTATAGAAGAATGATGAAAATTACTACTTGTTTTGTAAAACTACCTCCTTTTTTCACGTCATTCCCAGCTTGATAGAAAAATAATTGTTATATAAAACAACTTGCAATAACTGACATTCTGGGAACAAAGCGGCAACGTTTGTGCAAACTGCTGACTACAGGGTGTTACATATCGCGGTCCGTTCTCACAGCTTTTGCTGTCCGACATATTTGCAGCCCTTTACCTTGCTTAGCTGTCTGTGTTAATTATTATAAAGATTGATCGTGAAGTCTCGTGGATACGAAAAGGAAAATCGAAGAAAATTAGAGAAACAATTCTTGTAAGTACTACATTTACAATAAAAAAGGAAGGAAAATGACCATTTGACAGACAAGGTTCATTTGGTAGTAGAAATTAAAATCAATAAAAATATGTCGGTAATTGAAAAATCAAAAATGAATAACTAAAATATAATGTACAAATTTTACAAATAAAATGTCTACGGTGCATGTAAAAAGATAAACGGTAGATTATATCGATTACTCAGAAATCAGTCATATCAAGGTATCTATAATTGAATTTTCGAGTAGTAAGTATATCTACAGCTCTTAAAGTTATCAGATAATATGACCCAGATTTGTAGTGAGGAAAACGCACTTCGTAATGTTTCAAACAAAGATAATACAGCTATAGCTATCTTCTTTATCACTAAACTTTATAGCTTCGTGTAAAAGGTGTTTTTCTAACATAATAACTTACATCCGAAAGACTTTAAAAATGTTTTATAGCAATTTTATTGTGGTCCTTGTAGCTTTTAAAGACAGAGGACCAGAATTTAGGACACTTGAATATTTTGCGAAAAACAAATTACCCGTTTTCGCTGAAATCTGCTGGTCCATACCAGAAAGTTTGATAGACAAATGATCTCAGAAAAAGTAATACTTATAGGATAACTGCATATTATAACATAACGCCTGTAATCCTCGAAGGGTTCTGTAGAGGTGTATATACATATAATACACCCGCATTTCGCCAGTTATGTTGTAAGTCCCATGTAATAGGGGGCGAGTCTATTGCCATCATCCGGGCACAGATCCAGACCCCGGGATGCTACTGAGAAATTCCGAATGGAAAAACCTGTGCCAGTGTTCCCAATAACACTAAAAGTGTTATTGGGAACACTTAGACAGGGTTATTGGTTATATGTCGGCAATCCAATAAGAGGATGTAGGAGAGGTCATTTACAACCAAATGACCCCTTTTGACTCCGCAATGTCACGCATGCAAATGTTAAAGAATTTTCGATCATTTTACATTTTTATTTCATTCATTTTCAAATACAAAATGTCAAATTAGGTACTCGAAAAGAGATTGCCAATATACATATAACCAATGACCCTGTATAACACTTATCTAAGTACAGGGTAACTGCAAGTTTTAATAATTCAGTCTGCGTCGTTCCGGGATGTAACAAGATGGCCATGTGTCGACCACAATAACAAAAAATTACAACCATAGCATGCTTCATGCACCTTTCCCACAAGAACATGGCAACAAGCAGCTATTGTACACGTCATAAGTGAACTACATTATTATTTTCCAAAATTTTGAGTAAAACTGGTTTTTCGACGTCTCAGAACCGGTCTTCGCGTACAAAAGGAACCATTACAATGGTAGCAGAAATGAGCAAAGATCGCATCTGTCAACGTCTTGTAGGACCCGCTTGTAAATTAAGTGTTTCTTCTTTGGAAGCCGCAAATTATTATTTGCGTGAATATAAACAACGTGAATGTAAACGGACTGGTGCGAAAAATGAGTACCTACTGCAATACTTTAGTTGATTAGACATGGTATGTGGTCAACGGTCAAAACCCTGCCCAAATCAGGTTTGATTGGTGGAATCATTACGGATGCAGCCAGTGGATTTTCTCAGTGATATAAATAGTTAGGAAATTATTGCAAATCAACCAGATTCCGTCCACAAGGACCAAACTTTAGCCTAAATCTGCGTTTAAGAATAAAATACTTTTACACATATTCCTACAGAATGTTCTTACCTAAACCTTTTCCGAGTTTCTTGTCCGTTCTTCTCCGTAGGTACCTACTACGCTTTGGAATGCAAAGCTTCATCTCTCTGACCAACCGACCCCTTGACAATTCAAAAGTGCCTGTAATTGGTTCATTTGAAATAAATGCTTTGAGTTGAGTTGAGTTAACCGAGTATTTTTCACAAACTACAAGTACAATATAATTAAAACATAATACACAGTACATGTTGCCATATCCGGTATTATCAGCCCCTCAAGTGAATCGTGACGGCAGATACGTAGGTGACATATGCTAATGACAAAGAGAACTTGGTACCCGATAACAATGGAAAAGTAATTAAAAATACATAGAATAGAGTTTTGTTAACAGTAGTCACTGATATTGAGGTAGCAACTGATTCGCTAGGTGTTAGTATGGTTCGGGTTGTTGAAATACTTAGGTACTGTTTAGTTCAAGACGCTTGCATTAAAGTTATTGAACAGTTGGTGGAGGTTACAATGATCATCACTGAAAAGGCATTACTATAATTAAAAATATTACGGGCATGCTTGAGGAAACCGGCATGTCCTAGAAACAAACATTCGAAGACGACATCCACCAACCCGCACTGGGCCCGCGTGGTGGATTATGGCCCACTCCCTCGGACAGAAAGAGGAGGCTGTATCCCAGCAGTGAAAACATTACATGCTGATCATGATGGGCATGCTTTATTGGCAAAAATATCTGATACCGAATGATGCATAGTAAACTATCTGCGTAAGAAACCTATATTCGTTTGAGCTCATTACTTACAGCTATGCGTTCACTGACAGTGACACAAAGGACCAACAATGTTTGGTCAAGAAAACCGGTATTTTCAAATTGTAGTAGGTACGATATCTAGGAATAATAAATACTTTGATTGATACATCCTCCGTTACAGTATTTAGTAACTTGTCTCCGTTGCAAAATTTATAAGTTTTTCAGCCAACGACATTCTGTTTTATGTCCAGCAATTATTTTAAACAAACTACCGTATATGACAAAGTTATGTCTGCATATTATATTACAGTGAGTACGATCCATAGAAATAAATATTTCTCTCATAATTTTCTACGGAACATAGCGAGACAAATTTTGCAATTGTATTATTTGTTATTTGTACCTGTATATGTTTGGTTAGCATACATTCTTTCGACACAGCCGCTGTGTAGCTCTAATTTGATTATTTCTTGCTTGATATATTTGTACTACAGAATGTTCTAACTGAATAATCATCGAAGCGTTTTATGAACACAGAAACGTGTGTACGCAAAAGAAATTATCGTACACTAGTAACGCCTTGGCGATGTTCTACAGATAACACTGCATGCCCGATAACAAATAACGGTCGATAGTCGTTTCCCGCCCTTTTTACTGTCACGTTCATAGCTTCATTTATCTGTAGTAAAGCCTCAATGGTCTATTTACTTTTTCGAATTACGTTCGAAATTCGTGACGCGTGATGTACTAAAGAGGTTTAATTGCGCGATATAAAACCCAGCGAGGACGAATTAATGTCTTTTAGCGATAAATAAGTAATTTTGAATCGCTAATTGTTGGTAATGAATAATGTATGAGTATTATACGTTTGCAAAATGCTTCTGTACTCTGTACAATTTGTCGTCGAGTTATTTTACATAGTGAAAATGTTTGAAGGTGATAGAGATAAATAATTTTTGTAACTGAATTAACAAAGACTTGTCCTTTACGTGTTCATACGAACATTGACTTTGAGACGAAGTGGCAAAGAATTCAATATAGATATTAAAACAGTTGAAGCTACTTTTTTATCTAGGAACATTTTACAGCTAGTCTTTATGGCAGGATAAAAAGTGCGTAAACTTGCAGGTTGAGGTTTTAAAACGATGATTTTTATGACCAATAATCGCGTGAAGTCACGAAATCTGAGTTAATAGAGTAATAATCTACAAGGCAGTGGTAGAAAACAGGATATACCTAGCCAAATAATATGAAATACTGCAAACTTTTTGTGCAACTGAGTAGGTAAAAGATAGATAGGAATACCTACACGAAATACTAAACGTATGTCTTCCAAATCAGTATATTCAGGTACCTTATAGAACATTTTGTCACAAATCTTCACTCCTAAACAGAAAACACAATTCCTAAAATTCTCGTCAATACAATACCTAACCCGTAGCAAACTTCGACCGTAAGAAAACTGTGAAATTAAGCAATAAAAGGCCATCTGGGAGTACCAAATGACATTGAATGAGGTAAACGTCAACGTAATACAATTGTAATCTGTCATTGGTCGGGTACTTGTAATAAAATTACACATTGCATCGACACGCGAGGAGAACCATTGTTCGTAAAACGACTATGAAAAAATATACATCTTTAATTGTGTTTGATGGAAATAAGTTGTCTGAACCAATGATGGGCGAGTCCTAGAGTAATCTGGGCGGTAAGATTAGGTTTTTATATTAATCGACTGAGTAATCAACTGAAACATAAGGATGTATTCACCATTATATTCTTAAAATCAGTATTGGACCGAGTAGCACTCCTTAGTGAACCCCTGTTTCAAAGGAAAACTATGTAATGGACATGTTGCTTACTTCATTCACCATGCTATCCAAAAACTGAGCATTAGGCTGAGTATCGTTCCTTGTGAAACCTTGCATCGAAAGTCAATTTATGAAAGAAAATTTTGTTATTTTAAACAGGAAACGGGAATCAAAAGCGCTACAAAGTTCATCATAGAATCTAACTTGTGCAACTCTGTTTAAGAATAGCAATACCTCAATTTTAGCGAGGTTTTTCAAAGAAAGCCACAATCATTCGCTAGAACAATGCACGAAGACAATAAACCCATAGATTTCGTCCATACATCAAGACCCGGGTAAGAATTATTACAAAAAAGCTAGTATTAGCAGTCACGAAGAGGTGCATACCCACAAACTGTGCCAAGGCTGGACTTAAACATAATTCGTTATTTTAAACCTAGTCGTGTATTTATTGGTATTTCAATTTAATTACCCCGCGATCATTATCTGTGCCGTAATGTGTTTGACAGTATAGCTTTGCTTAGATAAGGAAAATCTATGAAAGTTGTGAGGTATAACAGTTTAACTTCGTTTTGGGTTGGACTTGGTCCAGTCCCTGAAAATTAAGTGGTTGTCAAAAAGACGATTTTATTTTAGGAGTTGGTTCGGAATGTTTTCGTTATTTCGAAATTGGTGTCAAAATGTATTATAAAAACTTCAAAAACTGAATTTATCTAATTTCTTAATGACCTTGATTGAAAAGGAATTGATTCAGGAATCGAAAAACCCACAATCTGACGCTTTCCAGAGATGTCTTTTTACAGAAACAAGGAAGAAGTGATCCCTTCCAATTCAGTTTAATTGATAATCAAAAATGTGGAATTTCATTTTCCCGCTGAAATTCAGACGTGTCTCGGCCTGGTATAAAAATTTGACATGAACATTCCTCGCTTATCTAGTGAAGTCAAACGAGGTTTATAGGTGTGTCCTGAAGCATACGTCATATCACATGAAAAAGTACCTATTACTTTCAAGATACAAGTTCGATACGTAAGTAGTGACAAGTATCGCCATCAAACCAACAACTCACCTCTGATAATTAAAGCTTTATCACCTTATCAATAAGATATCTTTTACCCCGTCTACGCCATGTGTAAATATTAATATGAATCATTACTTATCATATTATATACCATCGCCGGAAGATAATAAATCCATTGACTGTGTTAATGAGCCTGTACATTTGACACATTACAAAGGAAGTGCCAAATATGATGTCACTTGTATAAATATGAGTCAGGAAAAAAATATTTCAAAAAATTACGCTTGTGACCTATGCAACCGTACAGCAGAGCGCTAATCAAAGACAAACAAAAAAAGTGGATAAACAATAGACAAAAAAGACAAACATTACAAAACTTACCTCGAGCAGGCGCGGATATCCTACCCGCAAACATAAACCGATAACCTTATTTGAACTCCGCCGTCACTTTTGAATTTTTTTAAATTCGAACGTGCGCTATCAAAATGTTTTCGGGTCGGGACGTCCGCTCGCGACGGCGTCCACAGTGTAACTGAGTGGCGAGGCGGCGCCTGCGACGTTTGAGATACGCCTTCACCCACACAAGGAGGGGCGGGTCACACACATGCGCAGGATCGAAGCCTGCATGAAAAATGCAGCGTGTTCTACGAAACAAGGTGCGACAATTCAAATGAATGAATTTTTAATAAATGTGGCTCTCTTGGATGTTTTATATTCGGGATTGCATCGAATTAGACCTTTGAACTGTTCAAGATTCTTTTGAAATTCTATACACCGGACAAGTCGATAAATAAGGTATCTTAATAATACATGCCCTAACGGATATGGATTCCCGATACAGAAACAGCGAGAGGAGAGAGCAAATTAAATTCTGGGTCCAACTTTGTATCGTAATTAAATCAAACGAACAAGTGAAATGCCTGCTGAAGGCGTAAATATATCTAGTTAATAGGTATGGACTGTAATCATTTACACAAAATTGACCGAATAACAAAAGATTCCCTTTCAATCATGCTGAATATGTTTTTTATAAGAAAAAACCGGGGAAGTTCGTGTCGGACCATGCAGAATGAAGAGTTCCTTAGTTAGGATGAATTTATCAAAAAACAAACTTAACATTGTAGTTGAAAAACATTTTCTCCCATACATCGGTTTATTTTATGTCACAGTCAATACGCCAACCGTTTTTAATCGCAAAAAAATATTTCTAATACTGGTGCTGTCCTTGATTTTCACCAAATTTCATTATTCCCGGTCATCGTGAAGTACTCTATAGGTTTTAATTACTTGCGAGTATCAAAATATGTCGCATAAATGGTGGAATTTTTTATTGTGTTGACTTAGAAGCTTGATTTTGAGCTTCAAGGGACCGTAGACGTACGTAATTGATATTAATTTCAACTTGATACCTCCGCGCGTTCCTGAGAAAAAGGGTTTTGACAGACTGACGGAAGGACAACGAAGTGATCCTATAAGAGTTCCGTTTTTTTCCTTTTGAGGTACAAGTAGATCCTGAACCACCCTATAGAAAAGACCTGCTAGTTAACTGTGTTGAGAAGACAAACCGATTTGCACATCACTTAAAAAAGATTAGACTGAAGGTGAAAACCAATATTTCTTACTGACTGAAGTTTTAGCGCAAATGCAAGAATGCGTCGCAATGCACTGGACGTCCATTACAAACAATGTGCAGTAAATATTGTTGAGGCAGCTATAGATGTATGGATATATATATATTCATAGTTCAAAGAAGCCAGCCGTGTGTCAAGGAAATACTAAAACTAGCTTATTATTAAGTAATGAGTGGCTATGTGAAGATAGGTAGCGGAAATGGCTGAAGTATTTTCTAGGCTTCTAGGTTTATCTAGTTTCTGTGTATTTTAGTTTAGTCACTTAGGGATATTACTGTCGAAGTAGCATAAAAAGTAAATGAAGGCATTGGGTCAGAAGGAGTATATTACTTTTGGAATAGACGTTTGTGGTTCTTTCAATTTAGGAAAACTGGTCCTAATGTACATATTTAATGTCTATATTATATGCCCGAAGGAGCCATGCTGTACCACTCAGGAGTTCTCACTGGGTTGGACGGCTGAAAGGACCATTCCCTGTAGATACGACGAAAGGTTCAAACCTTGAATCAGCGAGGCTCGATTTGCTCTTTAGCAATAAAGGAAATGAAAAACAATACACGCCTACATTGTTTGAGTGAAAATATGTGACTAATGGTCAACGTATTAGAACATCATCTTGAAAGAATTTAATCACTCAATCAGTTTGTAATTACTAATTGCAACAAGGTATACTCTACCCATATAGTAAGCAACGTAGGTCGCACAGGCCTACGTAACAGCTGATAGGAATCGAGATAGCATCGGGACGTCCTTTAAACAATAGGATTTGCTTCTATCAACTTTGAATAGTAGCCTTCTGGCAAACTGTCACCATCGCAGAGGTCTAAGTTCCCTATAAGGGGTTTTCCTGCTGACAGAACACTTGGTGATACTCTACAGACATGGCGAAATTTTAGATCTAAAGGACCATAAAAACTTCGACACTAATAAGAGATCATCCAACGTAGTGTAACTGGCAAATGAACTAGCTAGATTGTACTTGTTTTGTATGCAAGAGGCAACCTAGCAACGAGAAATTGTCCGTGAACTTATAAATTAATATCGCTGAGAGGAAAACGTTTATGTTACTCACTATAAACGAGTTTCTTATCATTATTAATAATTTAAACGACCACATCCCGACAATTACTTGTAAGTTTGAATAGAACTGATGTAGGACCCGTAGGAGCACAGGACTTCAGTAGACAATATCTACTAAAGTCCTGTGCTCCTAGGGCTCCTCTACATTTTTTTTGTCAAATGCTGTAAAGAAAAATAGACGGCTTCCATTAAATTGTATTGCTAAATCTGCCTACCATAGTACTTGATCATTTTCTTCTTTAATCTTGTGTTACAACATTGTAATTTATATTTTATTTTATTTATTACGGACAAAAAACAGTTACACGCTGCAGATTACAGAGAAATACTTAAACTAAGTTTTAAGAAACATGTAACCCACACCTTTGTCCTCATTTTAACTTAAGATTACACAGCAGTGCTGATGACATGTAGCAAGTGCAAAAACAAAAAAACAAAAAAAGGAAAACAACAAAACAATAGTCGCTACCACAATAACGCTGTGTTTCTAAGATTAGCTTAACATAACTTAAACCACCTCGCCAGTTAAAACATCAAGAGCCATTTTCTTAAATAATTGCTTTGATTGAGAAAATATATCCAGTTCCCAAAATATATGTGGAAGCTTGTAATTAGCAATTGTCAGTTGTTTACTACTTCGTTACCATTTACGTGTTAGTGTGTTAGTCTGTAAGCTTTCTTAAAATTGTAAAAATAAAATAAAATATAAAATAATTGTAATCTTAGTGGTATTTGGTCCTTTTGTCCGCGTTCATTATTTTAAATAAAAAGTAATGGTATTGCAATTTTGAGGTCAGGTTTGAATTTTGCTAAGTTCTACGATATTTTATTTTTGAGTTTTCTCAAACGGCTGCCAAACATTCAGCCTTTAATATAATGAATTTTCAAATAAAGCTACCACATTAAAACCTTTGGAAATTACCGCAATATTAAAAATTAACATGGCGCCACACATTAAGTGGAACTATAAATAATTTTTTGGGCTATTTGTGCAGGTGTAGCGTGACAAACAAACAAGTATATGTAACGCAAAGTTATTTGAATATTGTTACATTTACATTAAAATATGTAAAACGATCGGTCTGTGACGTGGTGACGTATGCACGGAGTGAAACCTTACTAAGTGGTATCTACACCGGTGCAAATAGTCTTAAGACCCATTGAGTCATAAATAACTTAAAATTGATACAAGCCGGGTGCCCGCTCATCGGCAAAAATGACGAACTTCCATGCAAATTTCCAACCCCTTTAGGGCATGAATTTTCAAAAATCCTTCCTTAGTGCTCTCCTTCGTTTTATAAGGAACTTTTGTTTAGTTTGAATTTCCGCGCATTATTTGAGAAAAGTACTATACAAGCCTTGGCTGTATAGTACTTTTCTTGCCTCGGCTTACGTTCGTCCATCAACGCCCCTGTTGCAGGCCGCGACAGTAATGTATTATTTCTCAAATAATACGCGGAAATTCAAACTAAGTAAATTAATTATAAATTCGAGAATCAATGACGAACAATGATAGTTTTTCACGCGCCAATATGTTCATTTCTTTCTTCTTTACTTTAAAACTATTTGCAAGCCAAATCGAAATTTAAATAAAACCTTTGATAAGTTACCTCCTTGGTTGCCAATGGATTTTCATACTAACATTGCCGGCCATTGTTACGCATGTATTTGACCAGTATAGGATTTTCGATGTATCTCGAAGAAGGTTGTCAAAAGAATGCGACAGAAATCTTTTTTTTTTTTTTCAAAAAGTTCTGGATTAAAAAAACGGCTCTATGGTATAAACAAGGGTTTGAAGAAAAACCTTATTTTGAATTGAGACTAATTAAGTCTAATGCCTGCTTTATAAATGGCAGTGACTGGACCCAGTGACTCGGAATTTCAGACCCAGTCAGTGGATTCATGTAGACGAGATCGGCAGTAAGTCAGGCGGGGGAAGCTACTGGGTCCGAAAATAGACAGGTAGGTTAGTCAACTGGAATGACTTGAGGGCGCGAAGTCGGCACTTGCCTGGGTTGAAACTAGTGTCTACACGAGCCCAGTTGCAAGTCAGCGCTGGACTGACTAACTGTACTGTCACATTACTGAGCTCGTATAAACCTGCCTTTAAACTAATTTACTAACCCACTTGAATAAACATTTTCTATTTTATTCGGGACGTCTAAAAGGGGAAAGGTCATTTCCTTTTCCTACCTGGGTAGCCATTTAAATTTAATTAAATCAAGCACGTATGCATCAGAAGGCCGTTAAATGCAGGACGGCGGGCTTGGTGAAGCAATCGTTTGCATAGCTTAGTATCGATGGCAAGCTGCACGTCAGTCCTTAGACTAAACGATTATGAAGCTTACCTATATATTGGGGGGTAGGTAGTTGTGTTGGTTGTAGCAAAAACGTGGAAACTAACATAAACTATCAAATTGAAAAAGAATATAATAATGTGGCAAAGTAAAGAGGTTTAGTCACAGACCTCACTTTAACTTTGCTAATTAAAGTACACGTCGCATACAAATATGAGCATTATTCGTACAATATTAATGTTCATATATGAATGAAACGCTTGCTCACATTCGCTTATACGAATATAAGCATTGTACCCTTAAGAATGAGGTTCATATTAGAATAAATCGCTAACTTGTACTTAGCCAAATTAAGTCAAACTACGAATTGTGTTTTTTTCCTAAAAGCCTTACGATCACTTAGTCTTACTAAGTTATAATGAACCTATATGTGTTGGGGGTTAGGTAGATTATGAAGGCTGTAACAAAAATGTTAACGGAATCAGAATAAAAACCGGCCAAGTGCGAAGGGTTCTGTACCACCGTACAATATTTAGCAAAAAAAAACACGTTTCTTGTATAGGCCGGCCCCTTAAATTTTTTACTTTATTTTATTTTTATTATTTGAGTAAAATTATTACTGTGTATTTCTAAAAATGATTGTGATTGTGTAAAAATTTCAACTGTCTACCTATTACGGTTCATGAGATACAGCCCGCTGACAGACAGACGGACAGACGGTCGGACAGCGGCGTAATAGGGTTCTATTCGGCATCCGTCGGATACGGAACCACAAAAACCATTACATAAGGTTTATTCTAGGAGAGCGACTTTTTTTTAAATGGTAAATTACGTAGATTTGTAACGGAGTGAGTTTTGCGTACAGATCTAGAAATAGAAATGGAAGTCAAATCATTTATTTTAAGTAGGCTATTAAAAAGCGTCGTCTTTTGGACGTCAACAATTATAAGAATATAGAATTGATTCTAGGTCTTCCAAAAGGTAGTTTCGTATGAAGAAGAATGAAAAATACTTTGTGTTTATAGTAGCTAAAAGGGAGGAGCTCGTGGCTTAGTAATAACAGCCGCACGGGTAGATCCATATGGTTAAGCGCTTGCCGAGGTTGGTCCGTGTATGGGTAACCATCTTTACATACCGAGACTCCTCCGTGCCTCGGAAAGCACGTTAAGCCGTTGGTCCCTGCTATCATTCGTGGATCTTTGACAGTCGTTACGGGTCCTCAGAAGCCCGAAAGACTGACAACCAGTCATAACAAGTAACTTAGCTGTGGAGGTCAGATAGGCAGTCGCTCCATGTAAAATACTGGTATTCAGCTGCATCTGGTTAAATTGGAAGCCGACTCCAACATAGTTGGGAAAAGGCAGGCAGATTGAGTAGCTAAATGGGAAATCGATGAAAACTATTATTTAGATAAAATGAGACGTCGACCTGTGGAGCGGTTCAAACATAACCAATAAGTACCCAATGAGAGTAAGGAGAAAATGCTAAAGAAAAACCAGAAGAAAAATAAAATGGCACCTACTTTCCAACCCGGAAAAATGGTATCTTACACGAATATACTTGTAAAAAATTATATAAAAATAGACATACCTCTGACACCCATCTGCACCCGTTATTACCACAAAACAAAGGTGCGAAAAGCTTATCTCGTCTTTTATATAGCCGCTTATCAACCCTTTTGAGCTCACCGATCAATACTTTTATCTCGAAGCTCCATGGTGTTAGTTTTACATTCATATTATGTGTGTTTTGTGTTTTATGTACAAAGGGGATTATAAGCGAAAATGAATGCGTTATCTTTGGGGGTAGTAACCGATTTTGGGGACGGGTTATGATTAACAGTGTCAGTAAGCTAGGCAAAGTAAAGGGTATCGTACTGACTGAATTTTATTATTATTTGCTACACATACCTATCTTTTTTTATTAAAGTACTAAGTCACACACACTCGCGCACACACACACACACACACACACACACTCACTCACGCACACACACACAATACAAGTGATTTACATCTCTAAAACGTCCTCGTAACATAAGGTCCAGTTGAAAACCAGCATGCCAGCATCTGGCACTAGTTGTCTGGCATTTAAGCTGAACTGGGCCTATTTGTCGCAGCCGTGAGGTAAACAATACTGTTTCAAAGTTTATTTCTGTTTTTTTGACTTTGTGTCAATATTCAGTGCCTTAACCTGGGTCTAATAAATGTTTTAACTTTCTTTATTTAAAAATGATTACGTAGGGCTTTAGGACTTCAAGTTTTTTTAGAACAGTTCGGTAGTGAGTTTATTCTGTAAAGGACAGATGTCTTGGTTTCGCTTAGCAAGTAGGGGTGCCGAAGCACCAAAGGTCCTTAGAGTATTGAGTCCTCAGGGAACTAGCTTATTTTCAGGCAGGTCCAATTCCGTAATATTTTTTACTATGTCCAAAGAGGACTATTTTCTTATTTAGTGCAAAATTTTATTTTCCATCACATTTTCCTGGAGTAAAAATAAATAAAAAAGAATACAGGATCTTCCACTTAATCTTGTGCACTTGGCTTGTCTTAGTTAGATGAACAGTGTAACGATTGTAAATAGACCAATAAATAAATTGCATACAGACAGACAAATCATACCTAACTAACTATCACTTAACATACGATCTATTCAAAGCCTGCTTAGCATTTCCCGTATAGCCCTCTGACCCGATACGCATCGACAAAAAGCTTAAGTATAACAAACATACTTTTAGAAAATTATCATTCGTTAGGAATCATAAATATTTAGTGTTTCCTGTGACCCGCTGTGATTTCTGACAATTAAAATAATCACGATCGGTTTTTTTTTCTTGACTGGCTCTTGATTATACTTGACTTGACTATAATATACCCTTTTTTTTGGATGGGAAATTATCAAATAACTTCTCCCGCTCTGGGCGGAGCGGGAGGGCGTGTCAGACTCTTACTGACTAAAACCCACCCGCGTTCCTTCAGTTGCCTGTACGTTGCCAGGGGCCACGATATCCCTTTCGGACTTTCCCGCAACCCCGGCAGACTATAACCTTCGTTTATAAAATTGTTTTAACGTTTTCCTAAAATAATATGTTCTAGGCAATAATTTGGTTTAGCAAATCAGCACAACTTTTTCAGCAAGAATTGTATTTATATTCCTTAACAAGCACTTTGTCAGTGACTTCGAAACAACCGACTTATTATTTATCTACATAATAAAAATACA
Organism: Xanthia icteritia; assembly: GCA_949128155.2. NCBI lineage: Eukaryota > Metazoa > Arthropoda > Insecta > Lepidoptera > Noctuidae > Xanthia > Xanthia icteritia. The sequence goes on from OX421956.2 coordinate 15,206,990, forward strand.
AAAAATTGAAAAATTCCAGCTTTTTGGTCCAAGGGTTTCTGCTGGTTTGGGCGTTGACGAGTCAGTCAGTGATAGAGTCGGGACTTTTCTTCTTATAGGCCTTCATGTATATCAATAGGTAGTACGTGTAACTAGTCCGACCAAAAATCGTTATCGGTTTTCGGCAATTTTCAGCCGAGATATCCATTTTCGGTAGCGGCCAAAAAAAAATGAAGTGACGGTAAATCAATTCATTTATTCAGAGAAATCTATATTACAACAACTAAAAGCCACAATAACTGAGAAAATGCAGAAGAAATGCTTTTTCTCACATATAACGACAGATTGTTTGATTGTTAAGAATTTTGTCTTTGAGAAAAGTATAAAGTTTGGCATTAAGTCCGCCTCTGTACATTTCTGTGCTTGAAGTATTAAATAAATAAATAAAGTTTCGTGTGTTTAAGCGGTTAAAGTAAATTATTTAAAGGAGAGAAAAGAATTTACGTAAGTATACCCGCAATTTAAATAATGACAGAATTTTTCAATGATAACATTAATGTTTAGCATTTGGAAACGTTCTTTTTCGATAGTAATTGTGTATTCGATAGGTACTTGATTATTTAAATAGATAAATGTATAATGTATAAATGAATAAGCTTAAAATTGTAGTGGCGTAGGTGTGAAAAAAATAATTGATTTGCCTGGATTAAAAGGTGGTTTCAATAAACCATTGTCAGATGCCTTATGACCATATAGGTTTTAATAGAGAATTGTACAGCAGGAGTTCGTTGTCCAAAGCTAGGACTGAGTTACGACCCATTAACCGATACAATTTTTATATTTGGCGTTTAGTTGTTCTCTTTTTTGTTTTATATGCGTCTTCCAGGTGAGCTTGTCCAGGCAAAAACAACAAAATACTTAACACAATCTGTGTGTGGTAGAGTTGTATCCCCCAATGTTACTGTGGGATAGTCGCCTCTTCTCAAGGTGAAGGTAATGTGACTTGATTTTAGAGCACTGGCGCAGATACGCCACTTTTGCAGCCAGGTATTTATTTTATCCAGTACTATTTGTAATTTGTTCCTGGCGATATCCGGTTCTTTGGCGCTCGCCAGGTAAGCAACGTCATCTGCATATATCGCTACCGTTACATCTGCTATAGTTGGAAGATATTATATAAAACGGGTCCTAGAACCGATCCCTATGGAACACCAGCTTCGATATTATACAGACTAGATATTTCGTTTCTTTGTTTTACTTGGAATTGTCTGCCATCTAAATACGAAGCTATGATGGGAAACACTGAGTGGGGAAGCTTTCCTTTATTTTTCACAGTAAGCCCTTGTGACAGACACGATCAAAGGCCTGTTGCACGTCTAGAAATGCCGCAGAAGTGCATTCCATCTTCTCGGAACCCTGGCATATTGCGTGGTAGACTCGGTGGACCTGTTCGGTAGTTGAATGTGACTTTCTAAATTCAAAGTGGTGTACAGTTCAGAGGTGTTTCATTTTACTTGTGTGCCTTTTAGTCTGTGCTAAATAAATGTATTTTCTTTCTTTCTTTACAGGGATCAGGTCATACTCATCCATGAATACTTTAAGCCTGGACAAGAAAATTCTTCCCAGAGTTTCGACAACACTGGAGTGAGGCTTATAGGTCGGTATGACGTGACATCGAGTGCTGGTTTACCAGGTTTAAGGTGCATAATGATTAAGGACTTTTTCCATAGTTTGGGAACATGGCCCATTCTGAATATTCCGTTAAACATACTAGCCAGGAATGTAACTGCTTTTTTGGGTAGCTCCTTAAGAACTCTATGCGTGATTAAATCAAACCCAGGAACTTTTTTTGGATTCAACGATCTGATTTCCATCGCGATTTCTTTGGGTGATGTTGGTCTAATAGGCAAACTGCTGAGGAGTTTGTTGCGCCACTTCTTCTTCCCAGCTAAAGCACTAGGAAATGGTGAAGGGGACTGTCTTATGTAATTTTGACGTTCGCGCTTAATTTTTACGCTGACTCTTAGACTAGTTTGAATAAATTATTTTTGAATTAAAACTTGTAGACGGAAGTATGAGCACGGGCAAGAGCTCTTCTCACATAGCTCGTGTGTTTTCGTTCGATTAAACAAGTACGTTCAGTAAGCTAACAGTCTACATCGGTTTCTAAGTCTGCGGCGCGTGAGTCGCCGACGCTACGAAATGTTGCCATTTTAAATATTATATATATATATTTAGGACTAACTATTGTGTTTATTTTATTTTGCTATTTCTCTATATGCTGCACTGGTTGACGTCATCACGTCAACGCCGGCTGTCGCTGAAAACCAGCGCTGGGGCTCTGTCTCGCATAGGGTCGCAGCATTATGCTGAGCGGTGGCCGTTTTGCGAGGATGTGACGCATATTTTCCCCCAAATTGTTATTTTCGTGTTTTGTTCTTTCCTTGCGTCATTTATACCGCAAATAAACGTATTTTCTTTCTTTCTTTTCTTTCTAATACCTTCCCAGTCTGTTTTGAAGTTATGCAAGGATTCAGGTTCCCTGTGGTGATAATGTTGCTGCTAATGTGAGTGTGATCGGATAATGCGTCCATGCATGACTCAACAAACCAGTATTGATTACTCATTCCATTAGAAATAAAAAAGTCCAAGTGATCGGGAACTTTCTTTGGATCAGAAGGCCAGTAGGTGGGATTACCATCTGACCAGGATTTCAAATTGTTTTTATGCACTGAGTTTTTTAGTGCTCGACCTCTGGTTACCGGACATTGTGAGCCCCAAAATGTGTGCTTTTGGCGTTCCAATCTCCCCCAGCAATAAACCGATGACCAAGAATCTTGCTCTGGTTCATCAACTGGGAGGTTACTAAAACTGTTCCTTGAAACAGTATTTGGGCTTGGAGGAGAGTCTGATATTTTACGATTTTTAGAGCCAGGTGGTACTCTTTGCCAAGACGTGGTATTTGTTCTGAACTCTCTGGCGGTTCCAAAGGCAGGTTGTTATTAATTGTTGGTATTTTCATCGCTTATTTCTATTACTGGAGTTGCTACTGTTGTGGTTCCATGAAAAGAGTTTGGTCTGGGTCGAGTTTCGAATAAGCTTTTATGGAAAACTTGTTGGTGGTAGATTTTCGATTGAGTTGGGGGTAGATTTTTGTTTAAGTTTAAATTTGTGTCCATTTTGATTCCCACGAGTACGGTCGATAAACGGTCGCTCACAGGGTGACGCCCATCCCTGTGAGAAGGCCATTATACACTCGATGATTGCCAGGTACATCGAGGTTGGCGCTAGAGTCTAGTTTCCCACTAGCCACCGATTGGTATTTTCTTGGCACGTTCCCACCGTAGAATAAGGGTATTTTTATTCAGGTGTTCTTTCTCTAGGCTTCGGCGATTAAGCCAAGACCACCGTTCCTATAAAAATGACTGCAAGGTTACGGCTTGTGGGGGTCATTTCCTACCGCCACTGAGCTTTTGGGATTTTTAGTCCTGCAGAGTCAGGTTTGTTCCCGCCGCCCAAGACTCGGCGTTGTTGCTCGTTTTGCACCACCCGGGAGAGACGTGTAGGGCGTACTAGGTAAAGGTGGTAAATCCTGCGGACGCGAGCAACTTCAAGGAGGTAAATTAACAAAGATTTTATAAATTTCGATTTTGCTTATGCTGTGGCCGCATCTGCGTCTATCGTGACAAAGCAATGCGTGCCGAAGATTCGTATGTTTTGCTCGCTAAAAAGTCTTCGAGCTAATGCGATTGTCACATAAGTGCTACGATAAGTGCTACGCAGCCCGAACTATAGCGACGATAACCGATAATGGTTGGTTACATCTGCGTATACCGTATCACTGTGGGAAGCTTCGTCACGATGGACGCAAATGCGGCCGCAGTATTAAAAATAGAGTTGTTTAAAGTAAAGAAAAAACAAATGAACATATCGGCGCGTGAAAAATTATCGTTGTTCGTCATTGATTCCGGAATTTATAATTAATTTACTTAGTTTGAATTTCCGCGCATTATTTGAGAAAAGTACTATAAAAGCCTTGGTCGCAACCAGGCATTGATGGATCACATTTTCACCTTTGTTCATCAATGTCTCTGTTACATGCCGCGACAGAAAACGTCTTTTTATTCGGCGTACTCGTGGTAAGTTCCATATTTCTGACCGAGAAGATGTTATAAGAATTCAATTGTTCATAACTATGAGACTTTTAATGCTAGAGTAATGACTAAACATGCAATAGATAGGTCAAGTTTGTACCAATTTGAAGGCAGGATTTTATTGGCCTATGACGTCACATCGCGCGTGTTTTGTCCCAAAGCAAAGATCTTCAGCTACATTTTCCATTTTTTTAAATTTATTATATAAAAATGTTTAATAAATTAATATTAAAACTATTTATTTAAACTTACCTCAGACTGCAAAGAAGCTTGCAGCTCATCGACTAACTTCTTTAGAGATGCAATCTGTAACAAACAATATTTTCTTTAAACTCTTGTGTTTACAACAAATCTGCAAAAGAAACTCTAACATTCCATTTTTTTTTTGTTATACCCCCAATGTTATCCAAGCTAAGTAGCTAAATACTGCATCTATTCATATTTTTTTGTAATTTTCTTGGTAAACAACTAGATTATCCATTGTTTTACTGATATATGAAATCAAATAGCAATAATGATTAAAACCTTTATGGTCTAAGCCACGTTAAAAATTACAGAATAGCCACCAAAAAAAAATCTAATACTGTTTTTTTTTCTAGTGTTACTTTCCCGTGACTGCGCCAGGAAAAGCGTCATAATGCCAGTTACATACGTTCGTTTTACATAAAGACAGTGGTACGTAAACACCCACTTGCGATGCCAATACATTCCACTCTGACCTATTGGCGGCGCGCATTTAAATCGCTTCCAAATTTGAATTTCAAAACGCAGCGACGCCATTGGTGAGTTCGTGTATCTTTTTTCGAACAACATCGATGACAAGGTTTTTTATTTTAATACTTGGTGTAATATTGTACATATACAAAGTGCTGTTTCTAGATTGTAGTAGGTAATGATAGTTCTCTTTCATATCATGAGTGTGAAGGAGAAGGGATCGAATGATAGCTTGACCGTTGACTGGGAAGAGTGGAAGAAGAAAACTTGTTGCGCCGCCGACCCCAAGTGACATGGGACAAGAGCAGGAAGATGATGAGTAGGTAATAATAGTATTTGTTTTGTGCTCAAATGGATTTCAGTAGTTCGCAACTACACTTTCACGAGTTTGTTTCAGACTCCGTTTAATATCTCCAGTTGTTTAGGCCAGGATTTATCTGTCGTCTGTCAGTCAATCAGTCATCTGTTTAATTTGCATTAATAGATGTAAAACTGTTACTGCAAGTCCACGGGAATGTTTCTATTTACCTAATGGTTTTCCTGTCCTATATTTTAGCTTCCTTGTTTTAATCAATTTCAATTGAATCGTCTATTTTTTGTATTTAGAACACACGTGAAACATTGGCATTCTATTTTTAAACTAGCTTCTGCCCACGACTTCGTTCGCGGGAAGTCGTCAGATGTACACTATACTAAAAATAACAGCCATATTTTTGTAAAACTCCCTCTGCCGCCCGCACCACCTACAGTACTGTATTTTCTTAATGTCCCTCGGCAAACTTCGTGTTTCGTCAGTTATCAGTTGCACTTGGTGCAGACCGGACGCTCTCAATCGACTTGGAAGAATATGGAGTTGTTAATACTTAATGTAATTTATTTTAAAAATGGGAGGAAAGCTGTTTGTATTCGGAAATGCGATGATTCCCGAGGGACATTAAAAAAAATATTTTTCGCTTAGCGTTCGTTCTGACTTTTCTTCTTTTTGCTCGGCTCTTAAGGGTCGTAGCATGATGTTAAAAATCCTTACATATTATAAAACCAAGTCCCCCCCCCCGCTGCTTCTGTCTGTCTGTCTGAACACGATATACTCAAAAACTACCGGACGGATTTTCATACGGTTTTCACCAATGGATTGAGTGATTCATGAGGAAGGTTTTGGTGTATAATTCATTAAGGTTTTGTTTAAATTGGCTGAAATATGACGGTTATTGTTGAATATTTCGGAAAAAAACATGGCGACTGGGAGCTTTACTGGCGTGCGCCGCGTAATCCGTAAAAGATACATAAAAAATCTATATATCTCTATCTACTAAGGATGACACACAGTAACCATTATTATCTTTCAGAATTTTATAAAAATTTCATTGTTATTTCCGAAGCTATTTTGACCGGTATTATATTAATCCTTATTCAATAAAATATGTTTTTTTTTATTGGGCATTTAATTTAGATTTAAATATGCCTTAACATCATTTCATTTAAATGAATAGTTTAGAAGATATCACAGATTCAAAATTACGCGTTACAAACAATTATGGTTGACGGCGTCGCGGACGCAGCGGTACGAGTCAATGACCTTTTCCTCGGCTATTAGGTATGTAATCCCGGTAGTGCGTTCCCGTGGGATATTTTGCGACATCCACGCGGGCGAAGCCGCAGGAAAAAGCTAATAGAATGTATAATAGCTGTGGTGATGTTTTTTTTTGTAATAAATAGGAAAAAAAAAATATGATGATTTTGTGGTTGAGAATAACCCAACAATATTTTTGAACCTTCCCGTTACATTTTAACAGGCCACAGGGTAGCATTATCCATCTGAACTAAAAGAATCGAAATCCTATCAAACTACCTAGACATAGAGAGGCACCCTAATATAGGCATATTATAATAAAATGAAATGAAATTGTTTAATCTGTAAATAGGATATCGGAATCACTTTTACACGTCATATTAAAAAAAATATTAAAAATAAGCTAGATGAGTTCGGCGTTTCCTATCTGATTACTCTGAGAAGAAAGGCCGAAACAAACTCAGAGGTCACAGTCTCTTTTAAAGTCCAGACATAATCTTGTTCAGGCCATGTGAGGACCATGTAGATTAGTGTCTGAAATGGTATTTTGACGAAAGAACCACACAGATTGGAGTGGCCCTGTCCAGTTAGTGCTAGCATTTGTCAGTAATCTTGAAGCTCAACTGAGAAGTTAAGGAGCTCAACTTATAAATAAGTAATATACATAACTGCGAAAAAGGCTCAATTCAAAGACTAAACGAAAATAATGTAATAAACTGGTTGGCGATTTAATCACCTAGTGATTCTACCCTTCATACTAAATAACTTTCGCTATGAAACTTATATCCGACTCGGGGGAAAAAAGAATTCCTCTACAACAGTAGACAGACTATTTCGATGCATGTATGTCTTTTTTTTACGAATCTTGTATAGAAAAAGAAGAAGAAGAAAGAAAATATGTTTATTTGCGGTAAACATGACGCAAAAAAAGAACACAAAAAAAAAAGAAACAGGTTTAGGGAAAATATGCGTCACATTCACGCAAAACGGCCATCGCTCAGCATGATGCTGCGACCCTATGCAAGACAGAGCCCCAGCGCTGGTTTTCAGCGACAGCCGGCGTTGACGTTATGACGTCGACCGGTGCAGCATACCATGAAATATAATTAAGATATAAAAATAAAATAAATATACAATAATTAATTCTACATAAATAAATATAAAAGTATAATATTTAAAAAATGGCAACATTCCGTTAAGTCGGTAATCGACTCGCACTCGACTGTATGCTTTTAATAGCGAAAGTTGTCCAGTATGATAGGTAGAATCTGAATCGCCACCGTGTATATCCATACTAATATTATAAATTCGAAAGTAACTCTGTCTGTCTGTCTGTATGTTACCTTTTCACGGCTAAACCACTGAACGGATTTCATCCTGGAGAAGGACGTCACGGTACGTTATAGGGTACTTTTTGTCTCAAAAATAACCATTAAGGGGGTGATATAAGGGATGAAAGTTTGTATAGGAAACCCAGCATTTCTTAAGTTAGGGATATGAAAATCCAAATTTATGCTTTTGGTAAGAAATAAAAAATTACGCGTATCAGCGTTTTTGTAAAATCGTCCCCCTAACGGGGTAAAATAGGGGTTGATTTTAAAATTCACATGTAATATTGTTTTTTTTTGTGCCTTCTTCTCAAGAGATTACGTCAGCAAATGCTGTATTCATTTTTCGGAATTTTCAGTATTTTATTCGGTCGTTTCTTTATTCATATTCGCATCCAAGCTGTCGGAAAATGAATATATAAAGCAGTAAATTTCATATTTTGAGTATGCTCATTTTTATTTTCGGAGCTTTACTACCCTATTAATATTAAACTTACATTTACGAGGGTGAATCAAAAAGTTCTTAGAATTGCATATATATAAAACCTTTTTGGGAGAAGTTCGATATTCAAATTAAAGAGTGTCAATCACACAATATTTATGCAAACTGTCACTTGTTTTTGTCAGTTCGTTCGCACGTAATAAATTCTTATATCTTAATACATTCAGCAGACATTAGGGGATGATGCTGTACCCTATTCTACGGTTGCGTACTGGGTGGCTGAATTTAAAAGAGGTAGATCAAGCTGTAAAGATGACCCGCGGTCTGGGCAGCCTTCAACCTCCGTTACGGAAGAAAATGTCAAAGGTTGAGAATCTGGGTTTGGAAGACAGAAGAGAACTATAAAACATATAGCTGAGATCCTAAAGATATCATTTGGTAGCGTTCAATCCAGTTTAATTGATTCACTGGGGTTCAAAAAAGTGTCGGCAAGATGGGTGCCACGAATGTTAACCGACGAAAACAAAAAGCGACGTTTGGAAATTTCTAAGCGTAATCTCGAAATATTCCAGCGTGATTCGGATAATTTTTGCCGTCGCCTTGTCACCATGGATAAAACATGGGTCCACCATTTCGATCCTGAAACTAAGAGACAAAGCATGTCTTGGAAACGACCATCCTCTCCATCCATTAAGAAATTTCGAGTTGCTCCTACCGCTGGCAAAGTTATGGCCTCAGTGTTCTGGGATAGTGAAGGAATCCTTTATATTGATTACATGCCAAAAGGCCAGACGATTACTGGACCCTATTATGCAAATATAATCCCGAAAGTGCGTGAAGCGATTAAAGAAAAACGTCGTGGAATACTATCGTTGGGCGTGTTGTTTCTTCAAGATAACGCTCCTGCTCATCGATCGGAAGTTGCGCTCAACGCAATCCGCTGTGCTGGCTTCAATCTCCTTGACCACCCACCATATTCTCCGGACTTAGCCCCAAGTGATTTTCACTTATTGCCAAAATTAAAAGAGGACATTCGTGGAACAAAATTGTACGATAATGACGCGGTTATGGCTGTCGTAGAGGAGTTTTTCGAGAGTCAAGAAAAACATTTTTTTTTCACAAGGAATAAGGAAGTTAGAAACGCGTTATTCTAAATGCATTGCATTGGAGGGAGATTATGTAAAAAAAAAATATTTTTGTTTAAATCTTTGCATTTTCTAATATTGATTACTTAACTTTAACTACGGTACATTATTTTCTACAGTATGCCATGAATTCAATAAAGCATGTCCTGTAAAAAAAGTAACCATCAATGCTAAACCAAAATTCAATGAATGGGCCACTGCTGGCATTAGAAAAAGCAGAGATATTTTATATAATTTGTACTACGAGAAATCATTAACTTCTGATCAAGCCCTTCATAATTATGTCAGAAACTATTCTAAGATATTCAAACGAGTCTGCGCCCAAGCTAAATCTAAATTAATAAGTAACAAAATTAGTATTTCAAATAATAAAATAAAAGCTGTGTGGCAGGTAATTAACAAAGAAACTGGAAACACAAAACAGCGAGATCAGAATGAATTGTCTCTAAAAATTGATAATGAAACCATTTCAGATAAGTTAAAAGTTGCTGAGACACTAGAAAATTTCTTTACCAACATCCCAATAGAGGTTACAAAATCTCTCCCCTCATCATCTATATTAGCTGAATCTCTTTTAAAAGAAAACTTCAGTAAGGACATTCCAAGTTTTGAATTCAAGCCTATTTCTATTGACAGAATTAAAAAAGCATTCCAAAGTCTTAACATAAAAAACACAGAAGACTTATGGGGGATTTCCGTTAAGGTTCTTAGAGATATTATTGACACAATTGCCCCTGTCCTAACAGGCATATTTAATCAATGTTTAGATAGCGGTACGTTTCCTGATTTAATGAAACATAGTAAAGTAGTACCAATTTTCAAATCAGGTACTAAGAGTGATCCCTCTAATTATAGACCTATATCTGTGCTACCAGCATTGAGTAAAATATATGAAAAAATTATGCTAGACCAGATGTCGTCACATTTTAACTCAAATGGAATTTTACATAGTCACCAGTTTGGTTTCACGAAAGGTAGGTCGACGACTGACGCAGGAGTAAAACTTATCAGTCACATCTTGGAATCCTGGGAGAAATCCCAGGATGCAATTGGCATTTTCTGTGACCTCTCAAAAGCGTTTGACTGCGTTGACCACAAAACACTGATCTGTAAATTACACCACTACGGAATTCGTGGACCAGCTGCTGATCTTATTCTTTCATATCTATCAAATAGGCAGCAAAAAGTAAACGTTAACGGGGCGACGTCCTTGGGGTTTCTAGTAAAGATGGGCGTGCCTCAAGGATCAATTCTTGGCCCTTTCCTATTTCTAGTTTATATTAATGACCTTCCTTACATGATGGCTAACTTATCAGATATAATTCTATTCGCTGATGACACTTCTCTTATTTTTAAAATAGATAGAAAAGATACGGATGTCACACATGTCAATGATAGTCTGGCAGTTCTTTCGAAATGGTTCGCAGCTAATAATCTTTTACTTAATGCGAACAAAACTAAATGTCTTAAGTTCTCATTACCAAATGTACCTCAAGTAGGTCTAAATTTAAAACTTGATGGCAAGAAACTAGATGCTATTACGGAAACTGTATTTCTAGGAATTACTTTAGATTCGAGATTGCAATGGGGCGCCCACATTAGAGCTCTTTCAGGTAGATTAAGTTCAGCTGCATACGCTGTAAGAAAAATAAGGCAGTTGACTGATGTAGCCACAGCTAGGTTAGTATACTTTGCTTATTTCCACAGTATTATGTCTTATGGCGTTCTGCTGTGGGGATCGGCAGCTGACGTAGATTCAATTTTTATTTTACAAAAGAGGGCAATTCGCTCTATCTATAAAATGGGTCCCCGCGAGTCCCTTAGAAATAAATTCAAAGAAATTGATATACTAACGCAACCTTCTCTTTATATCTTAGAAAGTATTTTGTATGTTCGCAAAAACTTGGGACTTTTCAAAATAAGAAGCGATTTCCATAATATAAATACACGTAGTAAACATGAAATTGTGATACCCAAATTTAGATTAACTAAAACTAGTAAGTCATTTGTAATAAACAGTATTCGATTTTATAACAAGTTGCCAAAGACGGTTACAGAACTTAGCGATGGAAAGTTCAAAACCCACATCAAACGTGTCCTTATCAAAAAAGCATATTATAAGATTAAAGACTACGTTGAAGACAAGGAAGTTTGGCAATAATTCCTTCTGCACATGTGGCTTCCCTGGTACCTCATTAACGGCATAACTATGTAAATTTCTATTAACGGCTCCCAAATTAAGATGATTATTTTATTTTATTTTACCTTTTTTCTTTTTTCTTTTACATACTACCTTGACATAATCTCTTCGTTATTTGACATTATATACCTAAAATATTATATATTTTTTTTTATTTTTTATAATAAATAAGTATTGTTACATACAGCTGTAGTGGCAATTATGTCATTTGGTCTAAATAGCTTTTTATTTTTATTATTTGATTTTGCTTTTATTTAGATTCTTTTCTTTTAGAATTTGTGAATGTGAGAACGTTGTAGGCTTAACAGACTGTAGATCTATCGACCATTTTCTATCTTGCTAAGTACCTGGTACTTGTTGATAGGCCTACACTGTCCTCTCATACCTATTAACTCTGTAATTTGAAAGCATTGTAAATACCATTTATTTTTAAAAGAGTAACCATGGAGTTTCTTGCCGGCTCTTCTCCATAGGAAACGACCAATTGGAACCGTGCATCTAGCTTCTGACGTTTCATAAGTGCCCTTATAGGTTTATGTGAAATAAAATATTAGAATTTGAATTTGAATTTGATTCCAAGAATTTTTTGATTCACCGTCGTAATATAGAAATCTCGTTGTTTTGTCAAGTCGTACAAACCGTGCGAAGTGTTTTCTAAATAAACGAGCCAGAATTATGAACGAACAAAAATGTAAAAAAAAACTTAAAACGAAAAGTTTATAACAACATCAAAACTCGAAAACAAAAGAATAAATTAGCAACTCACCCTTGCATAATTTTGTAACAAAATCAACTTTTTCAAACAAATCAATAAGGGTATTTGACAAAAAAAACATCAGGTAATGCAGATAGGTGTAAGACAAAAACAAGAGTCGTCAGTCAATATTTAGCAATGGTAATGTAATGGTAAACTGGAGATTAACATAGGAACTGGGACACAGATTATAATCGCAGATTCGGTCACTGACAAATGGGACACTTTTTTAGGGTACCGTGGATGGAGGGACCGGGACAATTTGCCTATGATGGAATTTTTGCAGTATTATTTCAACAAGACATTATTTCACCGGCGCGTATGAACGTAAACGAAGCAAAAGGAGTATGTAAGGAGCGTAGAAGGTCGCGTTTTACAGTTTCTGTCTACCTCCATGGAAAGAAAGAAAAAAAAAAATAAGTATTTCAAGATGAAAGACAACGAAAGGTTTCTAAGTATGTATCTACAAGTGACGACACGACACATGCAGAACCTTAGCTGCTATCTTGGCAGACAGCCTTTGAATTGACGTTGACAGAAGCCTTGGCATTGACAGTGAGAAGCTCGAAGTTCTCAAAATTGTTCTACCCGAACGAATCCTGCCTCTCCTATGTGGAAGACTGTTTTGTAAGAGGTCGTAAGGTCCGTCTTATCTATAATCACCTGTTATAACAACACCACCCACCGTTTTCCCACATCAAGCCAGAAGCTTGCTGTAAACCTCTGCTCGCTAATATAATTATTTTACTGTTAGCATTATGTTTATTACTAAGTTTTTTTTTTGTGGTGGTGTGGTTATTTCTTTTGAGTAAGAAAGTTTCTATAAGCATAATAATATTAAACGGAACCATTCCGAACATCTGAACGAAATCCCAGTATTTTCTCCCATCCCATCGTAGGGAGGTCTTTGGCCTCATGTTGTGTAATATTGGGGACAGAAGACTGGGACAAATGATTCAGATCGAGAGATATTGTGTGACATATTCGCGAACTTCCAAGCTGTTAAAAATCATCGTTTGACTTCGAAATCGGTGAAAAACCCCGAATAATTCAACGGCTTTTTGTGACGTTTGATTTCCATACTTTTGAATGGGAATTTCTGTGAATACAAAATCGTTTCTTTTTGTTTTGATATCCCTGCATATTTTTATTGTCTTTACAGGTTCTGCCATAACCGAGAGTTCAAATACATATAGTATACGGCTAAATTCTCAAATTCAAATTCTTTATTGCGAACTAAGTGTACCCAATTTTGAAGATGTTAACAATAGGTAGGTTCTTAGAACTTAGTTGCCTGTTAAGGCATTGCCAAACGTAACTGTAGTGTTTTGTAGCGAAAGATCATTGTAAGGTCTTCCTTAAAATGTTGTTTGAGAATTCATGGTATAATATTTAATGTAAATCAACTACTCCTTGGAGATGCTATTAATAATTAAGTTATTCAATTTTGCTTGGTGAGTAGCTAAGCTCGAACAAGTGACAAATTTACTACGATTATTGCTTTCAATTTGGTAGAGCTAGAGGACTAGAAGCACGGTCCATGAGACCGATTTATCTTCAACGTAATAAAAATCTAAAATTTGCTGACAAACGGTCAGTCAAAGTCAAATAATTTCATAATATTTAATAACGTCAACATTTACAGAAAAATAATAGTTGATTCTAGTCGCCCCTTCCAAAAGGTAGTTTTCGTATGGAAAAGAATGGGCAAGAAACTCCACAGTTACTCTTTTAAAATGTTTTCACAATATCTTGTATACATCAACGGACAGCCAAAACCAGCACAGGAGCTCTTTTTATAACGAAGCTGAGCACTAAAGGAAGGGTTTTTGACAATACAAGGGTTAAATAGGGGATAAAAGTTTGTTTGGAAGTTCATTTTTTTCCGGTGAGAAATCCCACCGGGCACTCGGTTTGAACCTCCTTGAACATCTAGCATTCAAGCGGATATATTGCAAAATGAATGAATTGTGCCCGTTTCTCTCCGCCATGTCATTTGAATTGTCAATTTGTTATAGACCTCTCCCTATGATTATTCTCTGACGTACTGGATTTACAGCAGTAAGGCCCTAGCTAGCAATGTTTTTGCTTCCTGCTAAAGGCATGTTTATAAAAGCCCAGTAATGTGACAGTACAGTAAGTCAGTCCAGCGCTGACTTGCAACTGGTCTCGTGTAGACATTAGTTTCCACCCAGTCCAGTGCTGACTTCGCGCCCTCAAGCCGTCAAGCAGTCAGTTGACTCACCTACCCGTCTATTTTCGGGCCCAGTAGCTTCCCCCGTCTGACTTAATGAGTTATGCCGATATCGTCTAAATGAACCAACTGACTGGGTCCGAAATTCCGAGTCACTGGGTTCCAGTCACTTCCATTGTATAAACCCAGGCATTATGCGCGATTATGAAGGTGTCCGATTAATCCTCAATAGCTTTTGTTTCGACAAAGTTATGTTTTACCATAAGTTACGTGTTCAGACAATAACATAACATCACGCTTTGTATCCCCAAAGGGGCTGGGCAGTGTTGTACCTATAGTAAACTTCGCCAGTTACGTTTAAGTCCCATGTAGAAAATCCCAATACCACTTTGCCCGACCCGGGAATTGAACCCAGGACCTCATCTCAGCAGTAGCGCTTGCGACCATTAGACCAACAGGCAGACAATGTCTTAGGATATCGAACCCATAGTACTCATCACCATCTGCTCGCTTTCTTCCAACTATGTTGGGGTCGGCTTTCAGATTTGACGTTCAAAAGTGCCATATAAGGGTTTTTGATAGGTATAAATGATTTGACTTTTACTTTGAATTTGTCTAACCAGAAGCAGCGAATACCAGTATTTTATATGGAGCAACTGTCTATCTGATCTCCACTATCCAGCTACTTGACAACACGATACCCGCTATTGCACCTACCACTGTTTGTCTCTGCATCACCCAAAGGTTGACTGGTAGACAATGCCTATGGCACGAAGTCCGCCTCTATACATTTGTGTGCTTGAAGTATTAAAATAAATAAATACCCTATAACAGACTGCGTCTGTCAGATTTTTGGGCCAATAGTATTGAATAGATCAACTTCGGTAAAGGCTCAGAAAAGCCGTTCTGCATGTACATATGTTTCTGGTGGACGTGACTCTTTACATCCATACTACTTAACCACATACTCAACCTCATAGCGAGTGAGATTGACTTATTCTGTTGTTCTCTGGGTGAATTCACAGGGAATGCTTTGTTTGTAATTAGTTATAGGTATTAGTTATAAGTAACAATTAAGTTAAGTTAAGTATTAATTAAGGCGCATTTACCGCATTGGTTAGCTGTAATGGTAGATGTATGTTGTTAAATAAATAAATAAATACTTAAACGCAATATATCTGTCTGTTACGTTTTGACAACTGAACAGATATCGATGAAATTTGGTAGGTAGACCGAGGCCGGGGTACTTTTTATCGCGGTTGTACGTTCCCGTGGGATAATTATCGACCTCCACGCGGCCGAAACGTCTAGTACAATAACTTCATAGGCCAACTGAATTTCTAACTAAATAACTTGTCAAAGCCAACATCGTAATCCAAGCTCGCTGGGGCACAGGTTTCGGCCGAAAGCTGTGCCTTATCAAGACTTATCGCAGCGCAAACATGCGATACCGTATCTACCCTACCAACGGCCATTCGGGCCGCGTATGGAGCGTGTGGCGGGCCGGGCTGGGAGAACAGCGGTTTGACAAATCAATATTACATATATACTAACTGTGCGCCTGTAAACGTCAAAATATTACAGTGTATGTATATACAATAATAACAATAACCACTTAACAGAACTGTGCAGACGACACGAGTGTGTAGATCGTACGAGGTGTCGGCGGGGCGCTGAGGAGGTAAACGGGCGAGTGAATTCAATACTGGCAACCCGTGCTTTGACAGCTCCAAGCGCACAGAGTAAATCGATACCCATTACGTCTGCAGTTTCGCTAGCTAATTTAATTTGACCCTGTATGTTCAACTACGTGCAGTAGACACTCGACACAGCCACAGATTATCTATACATTTTAGTAGGCTCATGCCATGTCTTAACTCGCAACCAAATTATATATATTTACATACATGTGCAATTACTGGTTCTAAGGTCGCTAATTTTGTGGCCCCACCATGGTTAGTTTATGGGCCAGTAGTACCCAGAAACTTTATCTCTATCCAATCACATATGCTAGAAAGAGACAAACTACATACGTACGATATTATTTTTATAACTGTAATATACACAGCAGTGGAGTACCAATCATTTCCATATGAATTTACCCCTAACATAGGTTGGTAAATACACTGTAATATTAATAAAAATCCCCGGACTAACACAAATACGAGCAAAAATGAAAATGGTGAAAATGTATTCCGACTAATCCAACAAATTAATTGTACTAATATAAAAGAATAATAATAATGTTGAACGCATGCTAATTTAGGATGATAAGGGCAGGCGAATGATAACTGCAATGCTTGCAAAAGGCTGCTAAGTCATAAGTACTAACATGACATAACACCAACATTGTACACTTAGTTCGCAATAAACGTTTCTACTTTGACTTTATTATAAAGGCTTGACAGTCGTCACTGCCGAAAAATCACAACAAAACATATTGACATCTCTAGGTCTCTCTAGGTCCTGTCAAATATTGTATGGAACTTTGACAGAAACTAAAGATTTAAACATGTTTTGTTGTGTATGTTTCGCCAGTGCAAACGCAGTTACGGGTCTCAGTACTCAATATTTTAAATCTCGAATACTCGAAATTTTAACCAGTCTTACCAAGGGGTGCCCAGAAGCTGTATTGTGGAGGTCAGATAGGCAGTCGCTCCATGTAAAATACTGGTATTCAGCTGGGAAGCCGACCCCAACATATTTGGGAAAAGGCGAGGCAGGTTGATCTTTCGTCTATATAAGTCTGGATCTGGCTCGTTTAAAAAGCTACTATATCTTACTAACATCCAATCTATAATAGTGCAACAGATCACACAAATGTTGGAGTGGGTTCGCGTCAATACTACAGCTCCATCACGAATCCTAGAGATCCTAAATTTCGGAAGCAGTTGACACCGAAGGCTTGTGAACTGTCAAAGGTCGAGTGGTAGACAATACTTTTTGGTACGAAGTCCGCCTATAACATCATCTGCCTAGCCTTTTCCCAACTATGTTGGGGTCGGCTTCCAATCTCACCGGATGCAGCTGATTACCAGTATTTTACATGGAGCGACTGCCTATCTGACCTCCACAACCCAGTTAGTTAATTACTGGGTAGTACAATACCCCATGGCAAGACTGGATATAAGACTTTCGGGCTTCCCGTAACTACTGTCAAAGATCTACAAATCACAGCCGAGACCGCGTGCTTACCGAGGCGCGGAGGAGTCTCGATATGTAAAGGATGGTCACCCATCCACGGGCCGACCTCGGCAAGCGTAGCATAACCTTCAATCGACCCGTGCGGCTGTCATTATTTAGCCACGAGTCAAGTCCGCCTACAGTTTAAATAATTATTTAGACGTAACTGTCAAGTTACCAAGTTTTGATATTTTTATTGGTGCCTCTTCCCGGCTTTCTGACTTTCAGCCGATCACGCCACTTCTTTCATTATCAATCAAGTGCGGTGCTTGGGGAGGCCTATGTCCAGCAGTGGACGTCTTTCGGCTGAAATGATGATGATGCTCATGGTTTAAGCCCTTTACATATTTAAAGTTTTGTAACAGACAATCTTTGCACGCGGCCACGTTCCGTGGTCTATTGAATAGCCAAATCGTTATATCTGACGATGATTGACCAAGATTATGGTTGGACTTTAAAAGAGACGCCCTATGAGTTTTGTTCGGTCTTTCTTCTCAGAGTACTCGGATAGGAAACACCGAACTCATCTATTTATCATATCATAAATAATATATTTTATAAAAATAAAATTAAGTAGTAGCCCACCGGTATCGGGAACAGGGTTCAAGCTACCAGCGATCAAGGCTCCAGAGAAAAGAACCTCCCAACAATGCGAACTGTGTCCAGAAGTACCACTTTCTGAATCAAGCCCGTGATCCAGCTGCCCAACGAAAGCCTCCTCAGGCGCTGGTCGAGGCTCCTGGCTGTTAAGCCATTAGCTGTCAAGACTCGGCACAATGATCGCTGAGTCCCCGTCCCACATGTCGACAACCTTTCGAGCCAAGTCAAGATACTTGTCATTATCATTTATCATTAGTCGTAGCAAGATCATCATCCTTCTGCCTTTCTCCCAATAAGAAGAGTTCCTTAATGTTGACGAGACTTTTAGCATCTCCTTATTAGGGACTTCTTTTGTACGAAGTTCTATATCGCACGTTATACTCTGCACACACTGACACTTTATACTGCACTTTTCATACCTACTCTGAATCTTTTGTTACTTAACAAAAGTGTCGTGACGGCTACATCATTTTAGCCGAAAGAGAAGTTCTCGTCCGTCTTACTACAGTGTCTCAAGACGAAAGTCTTTGACCAGTGCGTGTTGCCAGTGATGACCTATGGCACTGAAACGTGGTCGCTCACAATGAACCTTATCAGAAGGCTAAAAGTCACCCAAAGGGCAATGGAAAGGGCTATGCTTGGAGTTTCCCTACGTGATCGAATCAGAAATTAAGAGATCCGCAGGAGAACCAAGGTAACCGACATAGCCCGAAGAATTGCCAAACTTAAGTGGCAATGGGCAGGGCACATTGCTCGCAGAACAGATGGCCAATGGGGCCGAAAGGTTCTGGAGTGGCGACCGCGTACCGGAAGACGTAGCGTTGGAAGGCCTCCCACAAGATGGACCGATGACTCGAACTCACACACTGAGTTATATTACTTGTAAAAATGCTAGGAATATCGTATAATTTTACAATGTTTGTAAATATGTGAGCACCATGCATCTATCACATGATTAATTTATCTGTCATTCCTTAATTTTTCATTATTTTTACCTAACGTTGTATAGTAATCTTATTCTAGGTGCATCGTCTTCACATATAATGATATAATTGATGTATACAAGATATTGTGAAAACATTTTAAAAGAGTAACGGTGGAGTTTCTTGCCCATTCTTCTCCATACGAAAACTACCT
This sequence comes from Xanthia icteritia, assembly GCA_949128155.2. NCBI lineage: Eukaryota > Metazoa > Arthropoda > Insecta > Lepidoptera > Noctuidae > Xanthia > Xanthia icteritia. The sequence goes on from OX421956.2 coordinate 15,226,390, forward strand.
TTTGGAAGGGGCAACTAGAATCAATTATTATTTAAATGTTGACGTTCAAAAGTGCCTTTTTGTGCCTAATTGAAATAAATTATTTGACTTTGACTTTGACTTTGATGATCTTGCAAAGGCCGCAGGAATCCGCTGGATGCGGGAGGCACAGAATCGGTCGAAGTGGCGGTGCTTGGGGGAGGCCTATGTCCAGCAGTGGACGTCTCTCGGCTAAAATTACGGCTACAATGCTAAACTTTTTTCAGTCTAGCTCTCATCTCATCTCCAAGAGTGCCAGAGAGAAAGGAACTCGTTTTTTTTTTTTTTACTTTCGTTAATATGCGGCTCCCAGTCTCTTTTCGTGGATGAGGTAAGTCAAGTTTCCTACGAAAAGCTTTCCGTATTAGAGCTGATTCCTCAATACCTAGTAAGTACACTAAGATAGCTTTACGGTTCTGCGTCAAATAAAAAACGCCATTAGGTATAGCTCGGGCTATAAATAAATTTCCGATAAATCGCACCAAATATGTCAGCCAGCTTATAACGTCACCACTGAACTCTTCAACCGTGACGCTTATCAGCCATTCAAGCAATCAACAGAAAGAAATAAATTAATTGGAACCCTCTACTTAAGCCGATATCAAACGCTTCACTCAAGTGAATGGTTCACTCGACTGAATGGTTCACTTGACTGAATGGGTCACTCGAGTGAACTTACATTTTTGTTTCATTCCACGTTCACACGACACCGACAAAATGACATAGGAATGGACGTTCATCTGCTCCTTACTTCTTCCTTAATTTTTCGATCGATGCCGAGTACCGAAATCCAACATCGGATCATTGGATCAGTTCACTAATGAATTAATTTTTAACTTTTTTTTAAAATTCATTTTGTCTTCACTTCGAATGAAAGATGCTCAATAAAAGGCAAAAATGAATAAAAATTACAGCGTCTGATATCAGCTTTACATAACGGAGCTGAAACTAACTATGTATGACTATGTTAAATTGTGAATACGAGGTATTTTCTTTTGCGATAGCGTTGGCGCTTGGTTTAGGAAAGTATTTCAGAGGTCATTGTATTATTAGCAAGTAAATGTATTAAAATTAGGTAGGTACGTAATGTATTTTATTATTGATGAGAAAGAACATCGCCATAATCACAGGTCAGCACCAATTTTCTATCGGACTAAAGAAAGTGCCTTTAATACCGTGGACGTGCTACGATTTCGTATATTATGCGAAAACTAAATCAGTCGGCGTCTTAAGGTTATTTCCAATCTAGGGGTCTACTCTACACCCAAAGCCAAAAGTCCGTAATTTAGGCCGAAGTTACAGGCGTTTCCTACTCCGTGTCACTCACGGACAGACAGCGGCCCGAACTAAGACTGAATGACAGTACGATCTAACAGTTGTGTTTAGGCCGATTTGCCCCACTCAAAACCTCCGAACTACTTTTGGACGGGCCCGTATCTTCTTTGACGGACATAGAGAGTAGAATCCCAGACGCGAAAACTCTTAAGCGAGCCGTTCACCGCTAGCTAAACTAAGTTAGTTTAAGGTTAGTTTAGTTTAGCTCGCCGGTTTTTTATACATATGCATACACCCACATGTATGAAAAACTACCGAGTTAAACTAAACTAGCTTAGTTCAGCTCGCGGTGGATCAGTCAAGGAAGATACGGGCCCGTCCGTAAGTAGAGGGTCCATCAAAACAAGTGTCACACGTATACAATTTTTCGAATGTGCTAAACCACATCGGTTGATACCGATGGCTGTCAAATCCTGTTGTCATTAATTCTTAGTTCGAGCCCGGAACTAATCTTGTGTCCGTAAGTGATACGAAACTTGGAAGCGCCCGTAACTTCGGCTCATACTTCGAATTTCGTGTTTAGGGAGTAGACTGTAGACCCCCTGACCTGGCGTCAGCCCAGCGTAGGTTCGTCGAACGTATGCGCATGCATGGTAAACGTATGCATATTTTCGTCTCGCTACGCTAGTATAGCGTATACATTTACGCGGCGTCAAAGCGTCGTACACGATTACGTGCTTTAGTGCATTTTTACTCTGAACTGTTTGTGGATATAGGTTGGGTGTATAACGAATTCGTATTTATAGAATGGTCAAAGTTAAGGTCACTATTAATATAAACTCTGGCTCAATTACTCAAAAGGAGGGGAAAGAAGATACTTGTCAGAAAAATTGCGTATCACACTTTCAATCACAATCTGAATGATTTTGAAGGATATTGCTAATATGTTGCTTCATATGTTAGAAAAATTTGTCTGTCAAACAACATAAATAATGCAATGAATGTTGTTGAACTGTCAAAATGAAAGCCATTGCTACTGTTAGTGTGTTACGCAATTACCCCACAGGTTCACCAAATGATTTTGGGCTGCATTCAGAGTCTAGAATGCAGCTAGAGATTCTTCATTGCAGATCTCATTTGATTTACCTAAAAATATTAACTCAAAAATTTATTAGCTAGGGGTGAAGCAGAATCGCCCATTCTACTTTTAGTTCTGTTCTGATCTGCTATCAAACATTAGTCTAAGTAAGATGGAAATATTCAATTAGTTGCAGATCTGTTGCTACAAAAGTAAGAACTCAAATTCAAAGGATTTATTTCAATTACATCTTTTACTTTTGAATTGCCAAGGAGTTGGTCAGTTACTTGGTTGTAATTAAATGCACCCGGTGCTAAATATCAAAATCAGAAAAACAAAAGTCATTTATTTCAACTAGGCTGAGAATCAGCACTTTTTGAAAGTCAAAATTACACAAGGCAGTCCCCCAAAACACCTACGTAAGCATAATTATAATGATCTGATTTCCTAAATATTGAATACTTAGGAGTGTGGGTGGGAGTTGGGGGTTGGGTTTATAAGGTCTACAACACCATACGCAAAATACATGCTTTAACGTGGAGTTGCGGATACCAGCTGTATGACCTAAGGTCAAAAGTCATTTTTTCAAACAAGGCTGACAATCAGCACATTTCAAACTTAAAAATTCTATAAGAATGTCCCCAAAAACGCTTGCCTTTCACTACTTCCTAATGCTTAAGCTGGGAAGAAGTGGCGCAACAAACTCCCCAGCAGTACAACAAAACCTATTTAAAGCATTATCATATGTAATATTCAGATTAAATTGAAGAACAAACATTGAGATTACAAGTAGCAACTGTTTGGTTTACTAATCTACATAATTTACTTATCTGATTATCAGATCTAATATATATTCTAGGACACAGCTAATATCACTTAAAATTTCAAAGGAAAAAATAGGTGTAGGTGGTAACACAATGCACTATTTATTAGGATATAAACATAATGGCTTGCTTATTAAATAAAAAGTAAGTAACTGAATATCAAATAGCAATCATCTGCTATGTTTACTAAACAGGAAAGAGACAGCAATAGCAAAATAACAATTAGAATTAGTTTGTTTACGTAAGCCCAGCGGGAATTACGAGATTACTGCACTACTTTTTGCACAATGATGCAACCTCGAAAGAATTAGAGAGGATGATTACAGGTCGTACGGCCAATTGTCTCTGCATAACAATAAAAAAATATAAAAACATAACCTAAAAGTCAGCTGTCAACCGTATCATTAAATTGGCTATTAAATTGCGCAAACTCACCTCAAGCTCCTGATTTCGGCATTTCTCCTCTAGTTCTGTCCCAGAAGAGTCTCCTTGTAAACTTTCGTTTGCAATATCCTGTGCAGGACTCTCAGATAACACTTCAGATGCGAAATTAGTGATCTGGCCTTTTAGGCTGTTTAAACTGTTTAAGTTTAGCCACGACGTCATTTTCAACGTGATTAACTAACGTCACATATCACACTAAAGTATTGAAACGGAAATAATTGGTAATAATAGATGTAAACAATAAGAAAATTGCATTATTTTTACGAGTGACAGGATTTTGTCCAGTTGGCAAAACAAGTCGCCATTTGACATAAAATGACGTAATTGACGTTTCATGGAGGAGCTCATTCTGCAAAGTTTTGCAATGTAAAGTGAACTAAACGCTGATTTGTAAGTGCCACTAACGTACGTTTATAAATGAGTAAATACTATTCTGTAAAACAAAATCTCAAAGAGTAAAACAAATACTGTAATTGTGATAAACTTTCTCGTTTTAAGACGGTTAAATACGAAAAAAAACTAGTTCAGAACGATTGTACTGCGTTCCCAGTTCCTAAAACGAACAAACAAAACGTAGATCAAAAATGAAATCGAAAATGTTCTTTGAAATGTGTAATTTGTCAATATTCAAAATATGAAGTAATTTATAACTATTTACAAGTTGATTGTTTCATATTTACTCTATAACCCACCCTAAAAACCAATTTATCTGTTTTGTTATTACGTGATATATTTTTTCATAGTAGGTACCGGTGGAGGTTATGAAATGAGAACATCTTTTTAATTTATTATTTTTTTCCGAAACCTTATTGAAAGGTTATGAAATACTAAACAAACCAAAGTTATTACGTAAACATGTCGAGAATACTGCACAATCGTATGAGGTGAGTGGTGTCTAACCTTTGTTCCTGACCTATGACTTCTTTCATATTTGTCGCCCTGGTACTTTTCCCTAAGAAATCGTCGCTATATTATAAGGCTCGCATATTAATCCCAGGTGTAATATCAGTTAAATTAAGCTCTGCAGTACGTAATGTAACATGTTATGAGACTCGACCTTGACAATCTGCTGACCTAAAACCTATCTGCCAAATAGTACCTACCTACTGGATTGTTTATTGATCTACGTATAGTACGCATACGCAGTCATTTGTTAACAAAACTCAAAGAAATACATGGTCCACATATATAATTTCCTTTACCATAAGTATTGATCTTGTTTGAACTATGCAACTTAATCTATAGTTAGGGTATACTACAACCAAAGTGCCAATTTTTCTTCCACTAGGCATTTTCCTAAAAAAAAATTGTGAGGACTTTAAATGTACATTGGAAGTTATAATACCTATAAAATAGATAATATTATGCTAAATACAATATTGGTTAATAAATCATTAAAACTCACAAATCCTACTCATTGTCATATTGACACACTTATATACTTACATTACTATAGAAAACGGAAGGGGCATCCATATTCTTAATAAATCACAATGAAAAACTGTTAATTTTTGTGTTTATTGGTATTGCTATACTTATTATAAACTCTTATTTCCAGATCATCATTAAAAAAATCACAATGGACTATTGTAGACAAAAGAGCAGTAGCATTCTCTGTCTGGACAGGCCGCAGCGTACTCCTCCATAAGCCTATAGACACGAGTCATGTCCAGCGGAGGAAATACGGAATGCTCGTGGCACGAGCCGTTAGGGGCCTGCTGAAGGTCCGCTATCTCGTGCTGGGAGGAGCTGTTGGTGGAGGCATGACTTTGAATAAGGTGAGTTATGTTTTAAAATATGTACGTAATAAATAAAACCATGGTTAACGGTCATTTAGTAGTCTTCCAAAGTAGTAAAATCAGTTTGTGGGTCATATTTTCTATTGTAGTTGTGGTGACACAAATGAATACAGATGGGTCAATCCGCATTTTAGGTATGAAGCTACAAGTAGGTATGTGGCGGGCTTGACTTGTCGAATTCAGTGGGCGTAACATAGTCAGAAGATATAAGATTTAGGCAATAGAAAGAAAGGCAACTTCCAGATGAATATAACTATAGATAGAGTCTCTTTTATTTAAATGATTTTGCGGAGTGACCCATCTGTGCCTGCACTAACTATGTAAATTACAACACTTTGTTTCTCTAGAGTCTAGAGTATTATTTAAAACAGAAGTATTGGGTTTCCATTTCTGTACAACATGATTGCAATAAACTGATTGATTTAATGTAATTTTATTTGCCATACCCCTGGCTGAGGCAAGTTAAAATTACAAGACAATTACAAAATACTAATATAGATTTTTAACACAACATGTATGAAAAACTGGCTCAACTTAGTTTAGCTGGCGGTATACGATTCGCTTAGCTGTATTTTATTGAACTAGTAAAGGGGAAATTTTAAAGCATATGAGATTTATTTTGCTCTTTATAAAACATCTGTATGAAATTCTCTCTTTCCAGAAATACGCAGAATGGAAGGACGGTTTACCCGACATGGGCTGGTTGAATGACCTGCTGCCAGACAACGAACAATGGGATCAGTTCACCACCACCCTCATCAATGCTAAGGAGAAGATCGGAGACAACTTCCAGATAGGTCAGTTATGTGAATGTTGTAGGAATTAGGAAGATGATTCCACAGCAATCAAAAACAAGGATCCTGTCCCACCGCCTACGACGAAGCTACTAGCTATCGTCTATTTTTTGCGCAAGAAATATTCAATAGAGAGAGAGTTCTTGTTGTAGTGTGAACAGTCAGCGATCAACTGTCAATACAATTCCCGTCACGTAAAAAGAACGCTGGCCCGTTACTGAGCGATTTATTGATTCCAGTTTATTCCATAGTACTAAGTAGCGAATAAAGTACCTATTATGATTCTACAATAAAACAATTACACTTATAATTATAAAACAATAGCATAGTACCCTGCACTGTCGCTCGGCGTTCTTTTTACGTGACGACAACTGTATTTGTATCTCTTTTACTGACATGGGATCTACATCTATTGTATGTATGTTTCTTAAGCGAGAGAATAGTCCACAGCTAGCAGCTGCCCCGCCAGCCGTGGGACAGATGCTGCATTTACATATTGACTGACAATATATTATACAATATTTTTTTTTATGTGAAGTTTGTACTATTTCTTAGTAAGTAGTAGTAAGCAGTAACGTATTTGATCATTTCATTAATTAATTCTTTAGTATTTGTCAGCCATAATGTAAATACAGGGTGTCATTTTTAATTTTCACTACATTATTCATTCCTGTGTGGTAATTTCATATTTTTACTGCTGTTCTGTAGAATGGGTTTAAGTGCTAGACACTGATTCCAGTCTTGATTTTGATTTTTGTTCACACAAACCATGTGAGTAGAATTCTTTATCTAAATATTGAATTTTGGGGTTTTGAAAGCATAATAAAACATGCTTTTAGTAAGCATTGTATAGTGAACAGTTATCTTTCATTCCCTAGAAGAGGCTTATGCTCTGCAGTGGCAATACAGGCTGAGCATGAGGTCCTAGGTTCGATTCCCGGGTTGGGCAAAGTATTATTGGGTTTTTCCATCTGGAATTTCTCAGTCACCGCCCCATTTGTGCCTGGTTAATGGCAATAGGTTTGCCCCCTATTACATTGGACTTGAACACAACTGGCAAAATGTGGTGGTACTATCTATACACCCCTGCCTAACTCTTCGGAAAGTACAGGCGTGATGTTAGGCATGTAATGTATAACGGCGGCAGTATATAAGCTGAGAGGACCGTATATCGTTAGGTGTCCCACTGACGCTGTCGGTGCACATAGATCCGAGGCTGCGAGATGTCGGGCTCGCTCGAGCTGCCGAGCTGCGCGAGTGGCTGGCGCAGCGGTACGAAGACGCAGTGGCTGCAGCCGCTGCTAGTAATGCTGCTAGTGTCGGTATGTTTATCATGTAGTATATGTTTTGTGCATTTCAGTCACCTTATGAAAACATTGATCATTTTTCGGCTTAATCACATTAAACTCGTTAGATTTCACTTGTGTATTACACTACTCTTGTCGCTATTTGAATCATATAAGGTTCTAAGTATGATCAAGGTTTTCATAGGCCGATTGTACACACGGCTACACATCAATCGATACATTTCCAGTATAAGCTGACCTCGCATTGTACGGAAATCCTATACAATGCGAGATCAGCATAAACTGGAAATGTATAGCTTGATCGAGTGCCGGGTGTGTTGTAATATTTTGTAGTTTTTTGTATACTATAATTTTCAAATTGATGTGCAACAAAAGACTCACGACTTCAATCGTTAAATGAATTTGTTACATCTAATCTATTTATTTAATATTATAAACAGGTAAAATTTGTGAGTATGTATGTAGGGGTAATCTTAGGAACTGCTGATCCGATTCCGGAAATTCTTTTACTAATGTGAAGCTAAATCTCTGAGTGTGGCTATAAAAAGTCATTTACACGCAAGTAAAGCCGCGGGCGAAACGCTAATTTATGAAGAAATGTATTAGAAAGGTTTTTTTTTAATGCCTCTATTAAAGCACCAAAAATCATTTTTGGCGCGTGGCGTTTCGTTATTCAAAACAATTTAGTATGTCAATTTTTGCGGGGACACGACCGTGACAAAGACACCAAACATTATAATCAATAGCTTTTATTATAATGTATGTAAAGAAAAAGTGTCTTTAGTTGGAGTGTCTCAGGCTTAAAGTTATTTATATTACTTATACGATTTTCTGAACATGTTAGCTTACCATACTTAAGTCTGATACAAGTTGTAATTCTTCAGACCAGCCGCAGAAGATCGTGAACAACCTACAAAGCAGGCCGGCGCCCTCGGCCAGCCGCGCCGGCGGCGGCAATGAAGATACGAACGCTTACGGTGAGACAACCCTACCTGTTTTGTTCTAGTTTGCATCGTTTATCTCCTAATGTACCTACTACAATTTTCATCGGCGCCATCTTGGATTTTAACATTTTCAGCATAAGCACCCCTTTTTTTCTGTTATCTTGTATTTTTAACACGCTTTTATTAAGTCTACCTGGGGCCTTATTATGAAGTATTAATGCCATCATTATTCCACTGCGAAAAAAGGATGGTGCTAGCGGCCTTGTATAGCTCCGTCTCTCACTCACACTGGAATAATGGTGTCATTAATACGTCATAATACGGCCCCTGTATGTAACTAACTATGTAATGGAATCTAAGGTAACTAATTTAACCATCTTCCAAGGGTCGTAGCGTAATGAAAATTGGCAGCTGTATGTAGTTCTGATGACAATACAATAATATGGTACTGTCGAACTGATCTGATGATGGAGCCGGAAGATATGAACTGGAACTTCATGGTGGAAAATTATATCATAGCTGTTTTGGATTTCTTAGAAAAGTCTTGTAATGAACTTTGACCACGATTAGGTTTCAAGGTCTGATGATGAAGCCGGAAGATAGGCACTGGCATTCCATGACGGAATATCGTATCATAGTCGTGTTTGCACTTGTGAGAAAGCCCACGTAATTTTTACGTGCATTTATAAAAGCGTGTTTTTCTAGTGTTTTTTAAAGTATTCATTTTTATTATTTCAAACTTATTGGGTGTTATATGTTCGAGCCGTTCGAGGTTGAAACGCCCACATAGTTTTTTGAGACATCGGCAAGCGATTGATCGAATCTTCGTGACCAGAGGGTTGGCTTATTTTCTTGCAACAGAATGAGCATTACTATACAACGTGGCTGCCAGCCTTTTGGGCACTTCTCCTGCTTTTAGTCGAGTATTTGAAAAAAAAAAACCGACGAAAAATATCAATGCAGGGGGATCCAGAATAATTTACTGAATCCATTTGTACCAGGTAGTGCGTCGATGGTCCTGCCACCCTGTATACATGCATAAATTATTATTATTTTAAGACTGTTCGCTTACATTTTTGTGCCAATATCTTGTTTGTAAATAAATAAACCTTATTTTGACAATAAAATACGTTATTTTTTTATTTTCGCTTCATTTTCCGCATCAGCAATTCAGCAACCCTGGAAACGAATATGGGTATATTAATTTTGTTGTAGGTATGGACAAATTTAAGGTTATGGAACATATTTATAAGGGTGCTGCAAATTTATTTTATTCCCAATTTCCTCTACAGAAAAACGCGTCCACGCGTTACAAGAAGAAGTCCTGGCGTTGCAAGCGCGATACCAGCGAGAGCTGCAGCGTCTTGAGCAGGAGAACAGAGAGTTGAGGCAGCAGAACATGCTGCTAAGGCAAGGAAGACAACCGTCTGCTAGGAAGATGAAGGTACATTGTAGAACCTTGATGGAGAAACTATATTTAGGTCTTAAATTGGATGACAGTAGGCACGTTAACGTTTTCGGTAAACGATTACGACTGATCTGTTGCATTTAGACAGGTCAACAACATTCATTGCGTTATTTACGTTGTTGAGCAGATTTTTTTTCGAACTTATGAAGCAATGGATTAGCAATCTTTTTCAAAATGATTCAGATTGTGATCGTGTATTATGCAATTAGGTCGCTGGGATGTCGTCGTCGATAAATCACTAAATGAATATAAAACATTTGTATAAGCTATTTTATATTATAAACTTTAATTTATTTCGCACTATTATGAAACGGGCTACAGCAATTCCCTACGTGTTTATTATTCGAGCGTATGGTACACTCGTGGGTTGCAGCTGAAAATCACCGTCGTCGTTTATTTTTCTGTCTAAACAAACAACTTTACCTCTTACATACAAACGTAGTACACGTTTGTATGGAAGAATGACCGACTAGCGTACGTCATTCTTCCATACAAACGTAGTATGGTGATTACTCGTCTGTTTGACAGTATACGTTCAAAACTAAAAATTATATCAATTTGTCTTGTCATTATCTAGCACTGTATGGAAGCAGAATTGGAAAAAAAATTGGTTTGGAAGTTATGAGCATCGAAACTTCCATATTTCAACACTAATTTTAACTCGTCTTTGGGCGTAAATAAATAACTTATGTAGTAAAAAAAATGGCAAAATAGAAACCGTACAGGGATAAATAATTTATTAAATAGTTCAAATAATTTTATTTTGAGTAAATACATTCAGTCGTTTTTTATAATATCTATACGCCCAAAACTGTCCATGAAATTTTACGCGCTCGTTTTCGTTTTAAATCATCGTCTATTTCACTAAATAAAAACTAGATAAATACATACATTACAACTAAATAATTAGACTAATTAGCATGCATAGTTGCATTTAATTGCAGTGGCAATTAAATGAAAGAAAATTTAAAACTCATTTTAAAAGTACACTTTGTAAACAAGCATATTACAAATTGGAGGATTATATACAAGATAAGAATGCTTGGAAACATGCTGGTCCTGCTCCATAGGAGAATCTAGAATCTAGACAAAATGAAACTGGTTGCTAATTCAATTTTATAATTTATATAGATATATGTTTTTTTAAATATATTACATTGATTTTACTTTCTGTGATTACTTCCTCACACACTGACTTATTAATTGTAAAGCTTTAGGAAAATTGTCTACTTATACAATGTTTGTAAATATGTGAGCACCATGTATGTATCTATCGCATAATTAATTTATCTGTCTGACTTTGACTTTAGTAGTTACGCCCACCAGCGAGTTCGAGTCGTCGACCAATCCTTAATCAGTATCTTTCTTTAAAAATTTTGGTAACAGCTTATATTTTTCGCGTGATCAATTTTGGTCCCATTCTTAGGCCTCTATGACAGAATTTCACTCAAAATTCAAGCATAACTTAAAACTCGTTTAAAGCCTTTTGGTTGGTTGAAACTAGTTTTAAGTAATGCTCGAGTCTTGCTTGAGTGAGGTTCTGTAAAACGGGCCTTAAAGTTGCACATAATGATGCAGATGAGTGGGTGTTGGTGGTCGTAGTAATGTGGATGGTCTTTCAGGTTTTCAGTTTTTCAATGATACCTTGCACAATATATTATTATGTCCCCTTGTCGGCAGCGCTCTCTAATCGACATGTACTCGGCCGTGCTGGACGAGCTGTCGGGCTGGGACGCGGGCGAGACCGACCGCCTGCCGCGCGTCGTGGTGGTGGGCGACCAGTCGGCCGGCAAGACGTCGGTGCTGGAGATGATCGCGCAGGCAAGGATCTTCCCGCGCGGCGCCGGCGAGATGTGCACCAGGTACACTGCTGCTGGACGATGTCACTCATGAAAGTCTAAGTCGTCTCGATATGTCCTTATTTTCTATCAAAAAAAATCTACAAGTATAAAATCAGTTAGTTCTCATAATCAAACTAAGGTAGATAAGTACTTACTATCACAAAACAATTTGAAATGCCATTCTTGATTTCGAAATCTGTTTTGTGAAAAAAATAATCTTGTACTGAATATGCAGGGTGTTAAAGAACTTGCGTGCCATAGCTTAGGGGTAGGTTCAGTATCGATAAAGTAACACAGGAAAAAAAAAATGCAAGATCAACAGAAGAAGGCATACTTGGACCCACGCGCAATGGTCCACCTGACGGACTAAGTGCGGAAACCAAACCCCTTAACGTAGAACAACATAGACATACTTGAAATTGTAATTTACGTACCTAGTTACCTATCTTTCACCCGGCGTTATCAAAGTGTTGGGGAATAGGTATTTCATTGCGTTCGATAGTAGGTAGGTAATTATTAATTAGCATTTAAACAAAATAAAAACTTATTTTAAGCAATTTTTTAATCAATTCTAAACGATTGCTATTTAATTAGTAGGTACTACATTAGGATCATCTTGTGATAATATTCGGTTGTTTTAAAACTATTTTATTTTTTATGGGTTCCTTTATCGATACTGAACTCACCCTGAAGCTATGGCACGCAATTCCTTTAAAACCCGGTATAAACCCAATTACCATTTGTCTTTAATGATTATTTTGAAAACTCCTACACATGTTTGGCAAATCAATTGGTGATCAGATCACAGTTTGTTTTAAGAAATTAAAAAAGGCAGCTTTCCAACCTTTTGACATAATCTATCAATTTTTATTTAATAACTAGCAGACCGGACAAACATTGTTCTGTTTTGTAGAACTCGATCGCAGCGCCACCTACCGGGTCCTATTGTGAATCTAAACTATCCAAGCACCCACTCAAACACACAAAAATTTCATTAATATCGGTCCAGCCGATTAGAAGGAGTTTAGTAACATACAGACTTACATTATTTATCATTATTTACAGAGCTCCAGTCAAAGTAACACTATCAGAAGGACCGTACCACGTCGCTCAGTTCCGGGATTCAGGGAGAGAATTTGATCTCAACAAGGAATCTGATTTAGCGGATTTAAGAAAGTGAGTGCCATATAATTATGTAAATAAAATATATTTTGTAAATAATCGTGTAGACTTTTGGAAACCTTTCTTATTATTTTTTACCTTCTGCTTTGATTTGTTATCAAATTTTAAGCTGTTTAAGCTTTTTCCAACAAACATCGACACGTTTGTAACCGCCTCTGAGGTCTACTGGTTAGACCACTCTCGGTCCCAGAGGTCCCTGGTTCGATTCCCAGTGGGGGCAAAATTTTCTACTCGGTTTGGTTAGTGGTAGGGCTTGTTCTAAGTCCGCCTGGCTAGCTACCACCATCTTAGCCATAACAACAATGTTAACAGCATTGTTGTGTGTCGGCAGTTAGAGGTAAGATAGCCAGTTTCTTTGTGGTTGAGGATACCGGGTGAAGCTCGCTTCCGCCTTCGGCCTGATCATCACTTTCCATCAAGTGAGATCCAGGCCAAAGGCGTGCCCGTAGTGGATTTAAAAAAAAAATTGTCAATATGGTGTCTCATTTTAAACAGAAGGCCTTGTCTTCTGTGATACAGAAGTACTCGTTGAAAAACTGTATCACAGAAGACAAGGGTCTTCTGTGATACAGTTTTTCAACTAGTAGGCTACGCCTACAGGTGATCTTTTCCATTAAAGTGAAAAACTGTATTCTATTGCACAGTTTTGCTTATCCATAACTGGTGGAAAAATATCTGTAACACTGTTTGTGGAACATTAAATAAATTAATTAAATATAACGATAGGTTGTTCTTATCGCTTGACTGTGAAGTAAGTAACTCGTCAACGTAATTTTTTTCGAGTTCCAAGACAGTTGAATTTTTTTTTTCATTCATTATCAATACAATACCAGAACAGTAATGGGAAAAAGAGATGGGTTTCTTTAAAATGTACTTTCCAAAAAAAATAATTGTTTTTTTATTTTTAATTTACCAGAGAAATAGAACTGCGCATGCGCAACAGCGTGCGAGGCGGCCGCACGGTCTCCAGCGAAGTGATCTCCATGTCGGTGAAGGGGCCCGGCCTGCACCGCATGGTGCTGGTCGACCTGCCTGGAGTTATTTCTGTAAGTTTATATTGTAAACTATGGCAGAATTTATCCTATTTAAAAGCGATCGTCGCGCAGATACGCGATCGCTCGCTTCCTATGTCACGTTTCGGAAAACCGGAAAGCGCCCTCTGTCGGAGCGACCACGCGTTCAGGTTCACCGAACAATAAGTTCGAACGATCGTGTATTTTAAATAGGACGCGGAGTATTTCTAGTGGTGGCCTGCCAGTAAATAGAAAAAAAAAATTGCGAAGTAACTGGTCGTACAGTCAGCGTCAAATAGTTAGTGACACTCAGGGTATTCAAATAAATAGACGCAACCAAAAAGTCAATAATATCGGTACAAACAAAGTTTCCTTATTGTTGTCAACAATATATTCGCTCAAAAGGTCGAGACGTTTAAAATGTCATATAGATCGGTTCAGTCAAACCGCCATAAATATGGTTACAGTCATCCCGCCAATGGTATCCAAGCATTATAAGTGTTCAAAAATATGGAACACATTAGAAAAATAAACTTTACTGCTTTATATTTTAAATATTATTTCTCACGTCAACATTTCACAAAATGAAAGGGATAGAAACTTCTGCTGTCCTTTTCATTTTAAGCATGACGTCATAGACATGTCTTTTGTTTTGTAAATAATTTCGTGCATAGCCGTTTACGATAAGTACCTACTTATATTTTATGCAATAAATAGCTGACTGGAAATAGATGTAAATCTCATTGATAATGAGTATGAGTATATATATCTCATAGAGAAAGAGTGCTTATCTATGATTCAATAACATGTTCATGTCACAAATGTATATTACTTAATACGAAATTATTTCGTATTTAATTTAACTTTTGTACTTAATTAAAATGACCACATTCCGTATTAACGACAAAATGAGCACTTTTTATCAAGTCACTTTGGAACGTATAGAACACAGAAAACTCTCATCGGGTGTAAAAATAAACAAAAACATTTTTGCTTTAACTATCTTTTTTTTTTTTTTTTTACTAAAATCGTGTATAGCCACCGTCTGCTAGAATTACGTCAGACAGACGTCTTCGCATGGATTGTACCGCATTATAGCAAAAATTTTCTCCTCTCATGGACTCCCAAACTTCTTCGACGTGAGTCCTTAAATTTGCGGTGGTTCGTGCTCGAGTACTGTCCCATACCTGAACCATTTTGCCCCACAAATTTTCGATCGGGTTTAGGTCGGGACTATGAGGCGGCATCGAAATTAATTCCAGGTCCATGTTACCATCCAAGTAATTTTGAACAACTCTGGAGTTGTGCACGGAACTGTTATCTTGGACAAACCTAATCCTTTCATGGGGAAAAAAAATCCTGGCTGTTGGAAGCAAAACGTTTTCGAGGATGTCTTTGTATCGGGGACCATTCATTCTTCCTCCCACTTCGACTAGCTCTCCTGGTCCGCTTTGGGTCATCCATCCCCAAAATCCTAAGGTGATTCGGACACTGCGGTTGTTAGGGAGGACATTTCTTTCATCATACCTTGTGTTCGATGTTCGGTATATGTAGAGATAAGCGTCCCTGGGCAGACGAACAAAAAACTTTTTCATCTACAAAGATCACATTATCAAAATTGAAATTTAAATAATTTCGTGCGAATTGTAAACGCTGCGCTTTAAGCCTCGGTGTTAATATAGGCTTTTTAGCAGGAATACGATGGCGTAACCCATGTTCTCGCAGGCGACGTCTTATTGTGCTCTGTGATGTACCAAATTCCACAGACATACTCCTGGAGTTTATAAAACGATTGCTAATAGCTCGCTGCACTATATTTCTGTCTTGATTTGTACTCGTTTGACGTGGACGACCAAATGAAACATGGTTTTGCAATGCACCATCACTTTGCCATCTCTCTAGCCAACGGTATACGGTGTTTCTCTAAATAAAAGAAAGAAGAAAAAACTGAAGAGAAACTCCTTCAAATATATAATTCGATGTTTTGTGGTCTCACTAATGCGATAAGTAGCCATATTTAAGCATGAAAAACTATTATTGCTTCAATAGATATTATTTCTAGCTTGCTTTAGTAGTGCACTTGACATTGATATGACTGATAGATAATAATTATAATGACATGCAAACAATACTAGATTGCCTAAAGAGGTTTTCATGTTTGGGAAACCGTTTACCTACTTCTAAAAGGGCGGCCGCACACGTCAGATTTTTGCGTCGGGTTCCCGATGCGGTTATCAAATCAAGGTACCCGAAGGCGTCAATTCCATAGAAAATATTCTTACGCCGCACAAGCACGATTCTGCCCGAATGATTAAAAAATCTAACGTCCGACCAGGATGCACGGGCAGTGCGTCGGATCGACTCGACGACCGTTCAAGTAACCGAATCGGGTACCTGAAGGCGCACTCGCAGTACAATTTCTATGTAGCGGTGCACACATTCGGTTCGCTCGTACGGGTTTGTCTCCAGATGTCCAGGTCGCCTTGGCCATCGTGCGGTGCGGACGTATGTGGTGCTAATTAACTGTCGAAAAGTATCCCGTATGTTTATGGAACATACGTCATGACGACTTAAACGATAGAATTGACTTCGTACAATCTCTGTGTATACCCAATAGCATCGCTTTCTTTTCTTTCATTCTTACATTCTTTTGACAAAAGAGTTGCTAATAGAAATTCGTCATCTCCATTATTTTTAAATTATTTTTTTATTTTATAAGCGTTCTTTGATACAATCGCCACAAGCTCTGGCATACGACAGGAGAACGTAGAAACCGAATACAATCAATCGCCTGTATGTGGGACTCCTCCGATCGGGTTTCCAATTGGAGAATCGAATCAGGTACCTGACATGTGCGGCCGTCCTTACATGCTAGTTTATTTTTCTAATGTGTTCCATATTTTTGAACACCTAAAATGCTTGGATACCATTGGCGGGATGACTGTAACCATATTTATGGCGGTTTGACTGAACCGATCTATATGACATTTTAAACGTCTCGACCTTTTGAGCGAATATATTGTTGACAACAATAAGGAAACTTTGTTTGTACCGATATTATTGACTTTTTGGTTGCGTCTATTTATTTGGATACCCTGAGTGTCACTAACTATTTGACGCTGACTGTACAACCTTTCTGGATAGTTTGGCTTGAAAATCGCAATTTTGTAAACATTCATCCCCATTAATTCAGTTGTTCGATCAGTAGAATTGAAGATAGTGTTCGTTCGAAAAACAATTATTCTTACTCTTGTCAAATGGAACCCTATTACTAAGCCTTGTCTGTCCGTCCGACGTCCATCTGTCTGTCAGCGGGCTGTATCTCATGAACCGTAATAGGTAGACAGTTGAAATTGTCATAGATTGTGTATTGTAACTATAACAACAAATAATTAAAAAAAAAAAAGTTAGAAACTAAAGAAAAACTTTAAAACGTAGTGTTAAATATTGTACGGTGGTACAAACCAATTGACCAATTTTTTTAAACATAGATACAGGAAAACCAATCAGTCCTTAAAGGTTGGCCTGGATATCTTATCAATGTGCATAAACTGACGCGGCCGCGCCGCGAGAAGACTGAAATATAAATGAAATGAATTAATTCTAAATAAACTCAATATTTTAACTTTTACAGACACAAACGGTGGACATGGCCTCAGACACGCGGGAGGCTATCAAACAGATGACGAAACAGTACATGGACAACCCCAACGCTATCATACTGTGTATACAGGTGTGTATACCAACTTCATAATATACTTGTACAGTCCGGCCGTCGAGAGAATGCGCTCCTGACAACTGTCATTTGGACAATTTCTAGTAACTATAATGATCAAATTCGCAAAACACATATTGTTAGTATGAAACTGACAGGGGTAAGGTATTCTCTCGACGGCCTTTTTTTTTGGATGGAAAATTTTATAATAACTTGGGAGGGCGTGTCAGACTCTTACTGACTAAAACCCACCCGTGTTCCTTCCGCTGCCTGTACGTTGCCAGGGGCCACGGTATCCCTTTCGGACTTTCCCGCAACCCCGGCAGGCATCGGTCCTATCGGACCCCTCCCGTTGCTGACATCTCTCTGAGGCGCGCGTGGAGCACCCCGCGCCCTAACTATTTTAAAAATCAACCTGTATCCACGTCTAATTATTAAGTTCCTTGCCCATTCTTCTCCATAGCAAACTAGCTTTTGAAGCAAGTACATTCAATTATTTTTCTTGTTACTTTTAAAATTCAAAAGTGCCTGTTAATGGTGCAATTGAAATAAATTATTTGACTTTAGACGATGACGAGTAAAAAATATCTAAAATTATCTGAAATGAAATTGTTTATTCTGCAAATAGGATATTGCAATCACTTTTACACGTCATATTAAAAAAATTGCTAGATGAGTTCGGCGTTTCCTA
Source organism: Xanthia icteritia (assembly GCA_949128155.2). Classification (NCBI taxonomy): domain Eukaryota; kingdom Metazoa; phylum Arthropoda; class Insecta; order Lepidoptera; family Noctuidae; genus Xanthia; species Xanthia icteritia. The sequence continues at coordinate 15,244,783 of OX421956.2, forward strand.
TCTGACTACTCTGAGAAGAAAGGCCGAAACAAACTCAGAGGTCTCTTTTAAAGTCCAGACATAATCTTGGTCAGACCATATGAGGACCATGTAGATTAGTGTCTGAAATGGTCTTTTGAGGAAAGAACCACACAGATTTGAGTGGACCTGTCCAGTCAGTGCAAGCATTTGTCAGTTATCGTGGAGCTCAACTCAGAATTTAAGGAGCTCAACTCGACGAACAATATCAAAGAAAGGACATTTGGGTAGGTCGCATAAAGTACTCAAACTGCCAGACCATCATTTAAACTAATTGAGAAAGAAGAAATTAAAGAAAGAGGAAAACAAATAAAATATCCACATAGTCCTCACATTCACAATAATTAAAACAATATAATACTTTACAAAGTAATCATGTTATTTTGTATATAATTTTCAACAATTTCAATGTGTATATAAAACTGGTATTTTTAATGATTTACATAATAATTAAAATGTAAAATTTTATGGTTTTATCACAAGGCTTAGCAGAGCGAGCAGCTCAATCCCACGCTTTTTAATCTTCTAAATAATCTACTTATTTTCATACTAATATTCTCCTCTCATTTCAGGACGGCTCCGTAGACGCAGAGCGCAGTAACGTAACGGACCTGGTCTCTTCCTGCGACCCCTCGGGCAAGCGCACCATCTTCGTGCTCACCAAGGTGGACCTGGCTGAGGAGAACCTGGCCAACCCTAACAGAGTGAGTATATCATAATATCTGATGTATTGCTACAGATATAATACAAAGAAAAGAAAATAAATTTATTTGGCTCAGGTTAAGGCACACAATATTCACACAAAAACAAAAAAAACAGAAATAAATAAAAATAACTTAAAATAGTATTGTGTTTAGAAAGAAAATACGTTTATTTGCGGTAAACATGACGCAAAAAAAGAACACAAAATTAAAAAATGGAAACAAGTTTAGTCAAAGACATTTAAATATACTTACGATTGACGGGACAAAAGCAATGGTCGAACCTTGCTCAGTTTAGGTGCATGTCTCATTTCATATATAGCAAAATTCAAAATTCAAAAGTCATTTATTCAAACTAGGCTGAGAATCAGCACTTTTCGAACGTCAAAATTACATAAGACAGTCCCCCAAAACGCCCACCCTTCACCACTTCCTAGTGCTTTAGCTGGGAACAAGAAGCGCAACAAACTCCCCAGCAGCACAGCTGTCTGTTCAGTTAGAAAAAAAAAATAGCATAATAACACAGGATAATGTAGTGGGCTGCAATATTGTTAATACTCCTTATGAGCCTATATTTTTTTTATTTGTAAACCTTTTATATTGTAGCTGTTTATTGTCCCATAATAAAAAAATATATAAAAATAATCAGCCTAAGGTTCCCACTGCTGGGACAGAGGCCTCTTCTCATCGAGAGGGAGTGGGCCGTAATCTACCACGCGGGCCCAGTGCGGGTTGGTCATTTATCCATGGCAGGTCGCATTGTGTGTTGAAAGAAAATCATTTTCGTTGAAAATATTGCATTATGGTATTGCAAATCTCGTTGTGATATGTTTAAAAAACGACTGGATTTAATCTGGGTTTGGTCGCGATTGGCAAAAAGCAATAACATTGAACTTGCCTGGGAATTGAATGCGATATCGCGTCACAGATTAAATACGCAACAAATAGAATACACGTAATATCACAGTCACTTTTACATCCTGTGCGTGTTTATAAACTTTTAAATATGTACACTATTATATAAACACACATCACAACGGTAATGTTTTCCCATTGTTTGTCTTATTTGTGCTTATATTTATATATAATTAGGTGTATTTATTATATTTATAGTTTTAAATAGGTATATATATATATCTTTATATTTAAATATAAAAAATCTTCTTTTCTCGCTATTGCACCTACCACTGTTTGTCTCTGCATCACCCGAAGGTTGACTGGTAGAAAATGCCTATGGCATTAAGTCCGCCTCTGTACATTTGTGTGCTTGAAGTATGAAATAAATAAATAAATAAACCAATAAAAGCGAAAAATGGGATGGATTAAAAAAAAAAACAAACGTCAAACGACCTTCATCCTTTTTTATCTCTAACTTCATCTTGTCATTGAAGAAATGCTAGTAATTGACATAATAAATATGTATCGACTATTTGTACAAGCAGTATTTAATACTTTTCGGCTAGGATCTTTAAGATGCTGTTCGAGCTAGCTCGCGTACTTAATAAAGACGCGGTCTGCTTATTATCGACAAATGAAAAAAAAACACGTAAAGCAGCCCAGTATCACGGAGAAATCTATGAATATGAATGATACAAATAATCACACGTATTATAGTTTAAAGTTGGTCGAACAAATTGTAAATACAGCATTTAAGATTTATGGATTTATAATGAGATCCACTCTAGACTTTAGGCGGACCTCTTCCGGCGCACAAGACAAGTGCAAAATATGATTGCCTATTTATATCTTTGTTCGTTTTCATGGTTTAAATTATGGATATATAATATTTCAATGGAATTACAATAAAAAAAGTTTTTGATTTGAAAGTTACTCAATATAAATAATATTAATGGAAGGAACACTTCAAAAAATCGTAACATCGATAGCACGAAAACAAAGTAATACGACCGCATCACTAAACCATAGACAATTTCGAGCGGCCATTGTTGTTTACATCTTTTGCAAATTTTGAAACGCCGGTCCTGGGGCGGCAGTCTCGACATAGATAGCAATCGCTATACGACCGAATTCGGTCGCAAACTCCTAATGGCGTACCTAGACGCGCGCAATGTGCTTCACAAGCACGGTATTTTTTCGTGCTTGTTAAGTATATTTGACCATCTAGGGACGCCATTAAGACTTAGCGACCGAATTCGGTCATATAGCGATCGCTATCTATGTCGAGACTGCCGCCCCTGTAATAACTGTATTTAGATAAAATTAATAATAACTATTTGACGGTTGGTAAGCAAAGGTTGGTGTCAGTAAACGTGTAACATATCAAACTTGGCTGTTATATAATTTCGCGGGCTACCTTAGTGCCTCCTAGCCTCCTTAAGAAATAAGTAATTTTTATTTACTGGCCTTCAATTTCTAGTTGCAAAATGGTCAACAAGTAACAGTAAAACTTGAATCTTCTCAGATCCGCCGCATCCTGGAAGGCAAACTGTTCCCGATGAAGGCGCTCGGCTACTACGCCGTGGTGACGGGTCGCTCGCGCAAGGACGACTCCATACAGAGCATACGAGAGTATGAAGAACGGTTCTTTAGGTCTTCCAAGCTGTTCAAGTAAGTGGTACACCTTTTAATCCGGCTTAAACCTGACAAAGCTCAAAACAACGCGCTTTTCACTTTAAACAAATTGCAATATGGCGGTTGTTGAATAAAGACAAAAATTGAGCGCGAGTTGCAAAAAGACAGTGAGACGTGGTTAAGGTATCTATGTTTTTTAACTGTATTTTAACGTTCATAAAGTTGGCATAAAAAAAACTGCAATAAAAACATTTCGATAAACTAATTTCAATCTTGATTTGCTACATAAGAGAATGTCATGTAAGTACCAAATCAAGGTTTTGATTCTTATTGTATGTATCCTGTACGTGGCCCCTGGCAACGTACAGGCAACGGAAGGAACACGGGCGGGTTTTAGTCAATAAGAGTCTGACACGCCCTCCCGCTCCGCCCAGAGCGGGAGAAGTTATTTGATAATATCCCATCCAAAAAAAAAATATTATTATTGATTTGTAAAGTACTTTCTTATTTGCAAACGGGTGCTCGGTATAACTTTTTTTAAAATAATAACTGGTTTTCATTTTTATTGTCTGCATGGCCCATTTTATAGCATCGATCAAATAAGTAAAGCAAAAAATACACAAACATTTTCGAGATAAGGCTGTTTTAAAGATTTACAGGTATTAAAAAACCACTGTGTTACTGAATCGTGTTCACGCACGATATACAATTGGAATGTTCGCTAACGCCAGGGACGGGCTGGTGACGCCGTCGCAGGTGACGACGCGCAACCTGTCGCTGGCCGTGGCCGACTGCTTCTGGCGCATGGTGCGCGCGTCCGTGGAGCAGCAGGCCGACGCCTTCAAGGCCAAGCGGTTCAACCTCGAGACCGAGTGGAAGAACACCTTCCCAAGGTATTTACCACGACCACAACTACAGACAGTGAAAAACTTGCACCGGATTTTCCCAATGCGATAAAAATCGTGATGTTTTTCAATTTTGGGACGTATCTTGCGAGTGATAGGTCCACTTTTACTTTGAACAAAGTAACCTAGCCTCTACGCGTATATTAAGAGGGAACAGGGCCTGCGAATCTCCATACAAATGTATTCCCCTTTTTTCTTCCTGAATAATGCCTCTAGAGCATTTTTTTTTTCTAATATTATGTTTGCTGTAGACACGTCCCTGTTATTTCCTTTTTTCAGCAACTTATTGGTAAAGAAAATATGACCCACCAAAAATTACAAAAAATGCCCCATTTTTACCGCCGTGATTAGAGGATTACCAGACAAATTCGAAAAGTTTTTAACATAAAAGAAAATGATGGGAACCTAGACATATTCTTTCTTAAAAACATTATGTACAAAATAATTGAACTGTTACAGTTTTAGGAAAAACAACCGTAAAGCTTACAATTACGGTTCAGTTTGCGCTACAATTAACTCACAATTTTTTTTATGTCGTTTTCAAAGATACTGGTCAGTCTAAAATCAACTTTATTTTCACTTGCATAAAGTTGATGTTTGTTTAAGTGGAAATAACATCAATTAGAAACAAGGATATAAATAGACCCTAGATGTACAATTATTCCATATTTATAGTTTTGCTACTGGTATTATTATAGGTAGTAATAAAAGCTCCGAAAAACAATTAAAATATTAGCATACTCAAAATATGAAATTTACTGCTTTAAATACTAGCTTTCCGATAACTTATAAGCGAATACAAATAAAGAAACGACCGAATAAAATACTGAAAACTCCAAAAAATTAATACAATATTTGCTGACGTATTATTTTTCCACCAGCTTAAATTGTGTATTACCGAAATCTACAGGGGGCCTATTACGAACTTTAAAAAATCCAGGCAAGTTCCAGGCAGTTAATTTCCCCGACTGATTAAATTTCGTATTATGACATCCGTAATTCTGACCGACTTCACGCTGGCTATGGCTTGCAATTCTCTGCCGTAACATTCAGAAACACAAATAAATATTTATCGGTAAGTTACGGTTTAATTTAAATCACGTATTTTATGATAAAAATAATAAACATATCTTAATATAGTTACTGAAAGTAGGTTAAAATATGAACGCAATGTATATTGTGCTAAATAATTAACTTTTGTTCTATTTTTCCGTGTTTGTAAATTGTAACGCGAGATTCTCTTAATAATAACGTTTCCGAACGTATTCCACTTGAGTTCAACGGGGAATTTGACAACTTCATTCATGGACAATGTGTATTGTTGCAACTAATAAAATAATACTATCGTATTGTTTGTATATTAATACTCTCTGTAAAAAGTACCGCGAAAATTATGCTGATAGTTTACTTCGATTACCGCGGTGTAGTGCACTACAAAATTTCTTCCAAAGGGACAAACAGTGATTATAGAGTATTATTGAGGCATTTGCGAGAGAATATCCGCTCAAAACGGCTCAGATTTGTGGAACGACAATTCATAGATTTTGCACCATGATGATGCACCATCGCACAAAGCCATCATTGTGCAAGAGTTCTTAGCCAAAAACTCAGCGAATGTTATCGACCAAGCGCCGTACTCATCTGATATGGCTCGGTCTAACTTTTTCCTGTTCCCGAGGCTAAAATTTCCTCTTCGAGGAAGACGTTTCGAGTCGATTGAAGCTATAAAAGAAAATACGTTGAAGGAGTTGAAGACCATACCACAATCAGCTTACCAAAAATGTATGGAGAACTGGGTCAAGCGCTGGCGTAGCTGTATTTATTGAAGATTGAATAAATTACTTTTTTGGTTTTATTGAACGATTCCCAGTACTTTTTACACAGAATGTATTATGTTCCTTCTTAAGTAAGTACTAGTTTCAGAGTATAAATAAAAATATGGATAATGAATGAATAGAAATAGTGGTGTGGTGTTTTTGAGTGTTTTTATTAAATATCCAGTTTTCAACATGATAATAATATCATGGTGCACCATTTAATAGGCAGTTGTAATTATTATAGTTCAGTGGATGAGAGTTATCGCCCTCGGCGGTGCCTAACTTATGTTTAGTTGGAAACATTGTGAGAGTTTTTAAATGTTTACCGATATTTCGGTATTTTGATCAGAAGTGCCACTTTCCAGAGTTTCCAGAAACTCAAACGGTAAATATTCGTCACACGTGACATTTTTAACTGGATAAAGTTCGAATAATTTCGCCAAAAAAATTCAAAACAATTCGATAAAAGCTCCTCTGAAACGGCGTAAATTGAATGGATTGTGAGGTTACTTATTATCAGTTTTAATATGTCAAACGAACGTTCATAATACGGTATTTCCAGTCAATAGTCGGGCAGAAGCCGGCCAGGGTGTCACGTGACCACTGACTGGCTTGTTTGACGAGTTCATAATACGAAATTGCTAGGCAGTTCTGTTTACGCCGTAAACTGCCTGGAAATAAGAGTTCATAATAGGGCCCCAGGTAGTCATTTTTATCGTAACTTACCATTTCGAATCAACCTTACACATTTTATAACTGTGGCGCTTGTTAAACTATTGTGAAATTATAAAAATACTTTTCCAAGTGATTCCATTGATATTCCTTAGAAATATTAAAACGTGCTTGTAATCAATATCATTCATTACTTACACCTACTTACCTGCCACCCTGGTGATTTGATAATTCGAATTTTCGCGAAAACCCTAAGAATTTTACGAAAACACGGATAATTAGAAAATGGTGAAAACATTTCTGCAAGCAACTTATAAGTGGCGCTCGTCGGCCTCTGCTGCGGCACCACTCGCTTCGCTCGCTCGGCTCGCGCATTGTTGGTCATAGTTCTAACCTAACCTAACCTATTTCACCCAGTTGCTCGCAAAGATGTTTTCACCATTTTATAATTATCCGTGTTTTTACAGTCCGTGTATCCGTGTTATTAGAAATTAAGCTGGTTTCTATAGAAAACGATTATTTTAGCAGAGCATAATTATGTTTTCGGAAACTTGGTATTTTTTCGGAAGTTTGGTATTTTTTTTGGAAATTTAGTTTATTATTTGAAAGTACAGATTATTTTTCGTAGAATTCGAATAAGCTCATGTTTGTTTGTTAAAACCATTTCTTTTTTCGTTTAATTTTGTATGAATTTTTCGGTAATTCATAAAATTAATTTTTTATTTTTTATTTTATTTTATTTTATTTAATAGGAACAACAAACAGCTACATTATGCAATATTACAACAGAAAAACAGAAATAACATAAGTAATAATGTAGCCCACAGCGCTGTTCACAGATTACCAATAATAAATAAAACCTTAAAGTCACTAGGTGAACTGTTCATGCATGACAGTTACACTAATAATTACAAAAACAGAAAAAAGTAGAAAAGTAAAGTATTTAAAAACAACAACGAAACAATTAGTCTGAGAGTTCAAGTGTCTCATACAAAAGGCTACGAAACCTTTTCAAAGAACATGTAAATATGTCTATATGTTCGAATGCTTCATTGTAGGTTGCTGCCATTCGCCGAACTGGTGAACGTAGACCAGTGTTAGATCGGCAGGTACCTACTGCAAAGAGTTTTCCTGCACGAACCTGCCGTCTATGGACAGTTCTGGGGACTGCATAGCACAATACATTATTTAAATCTATGCAATCAAAATTGCCATTAACAATGTTATACAATGTCATTGCTTCCAATTGTTTACGTCTAGAGCTGAGCGTCAAAAGCTTGTATTTATTGAGCAATTGGTTATACTGCAGATAAGTGTTGTGACACCTGTAGTGCACTGCACGAAGAAATCTTCGTTGGACGTTTTCTATCATGTCAATATACTTGCCATAGTACGGGTTCCAGATGGACACGGCATATTCGAGCTGGGAACGGACTAAGGTTTTATATAGGCAGAGATACGAAGAGGTCCGCTTAAAGTCATGAGTGGATCTCATTATAAATCCATACATCTTATATGCTTTATTAACAATTTGTTCAATATGCAAGTCCAAGCAGAGTTTTGAGTCAAGCAATATGCCAAGATCACGAACCGAGTTTACTTTATTCAATAAAATATTACACAACGAGTATGAAAACTTTATGATGTTTTTATTTTTGGTAAAATTTAGGTAGTTGCACTTGGGAATGCTCAGATGGAGTTTACTACTGTAAATTCAAATTCAAATTCAAATATTTATTGCAAAACACAGTACATATATGCATTTCCAGGTGTTAAGTGAATGCGCAGTCCACTGCATTTACCAATTCAGGCATGCAAAATTAAAAATTATAGTTAGACAATTTCATAAAATCCAATTAATCGGTTATATAATGTCATAAATTCGACAGAATAGTAATACCCTGTGCAATAATATACATTCAAATTAATAGATAGTAGTAAATAATGTCACAAATTCAAATTATAAGTAATGTCAGATTAAATAATGTCCAAATAATTAATGAACTTACCAATTTATAATTTAACATGCATTGTAATATTAAAATTATTATTGAAATTAAAAATATATACTAAATAAACATTCAAATTACATTATATAATTGCATTTAGATAGAATTAAGCTTAAATAAATCGGTCATTTGACATTTATCTAATTATTATTTATTTAACTTATCTGTTAAGAATTCACCAATGGAATAGTACGCTTTTTTAACCATAAGGTCTGTTAACATTCTCTTGAACTTGTTAACATCCTTCTCAAGTCTTACAGTCGTGGGTATCATATTATAAATTTTTGGAGCCATGCCCAGAAAACTTTTTGCATATAATGCTGTTTTATGAGGCACAGCGTGAATTTTGTCCTGGTGACGTTTACTAGTAACAATAGTCCGTCAGTCGATCCAAGTCTTCTTGTAGAAGATAGCAATCCTGAATGCTATGAATAGGTCTGTATACTTTGAGGTCATCGGCATATAATAAAAATTTTGAATTATGAAAACAGGCACCGATATTATTTATAAACATAATGAATAGAAGAGGACCGAGAATAGAGCCCTGTGGGACACCAGATGTAACCCGAGTAGCGTGAGAGTGGTATCCATTAAGAACAACCCGTTGACAACGGTTAGTGATATACGAAATGAACCATCGCAACAAGTTACCACGAATACCATTGAAAGCTATTCGGTTCAGCAACAATTCATGATCCACCTTGTCAAAAGCTTTTTGAAAGTCCGTGTACACTGCATCAACCTGTATACGATTGTCGATGTTATCAAATAGGTCACTAGAAAATACTAATAAATTAGTTGTCGTGGATCGCTTTTTCACAAAACCGTGCTGTTGCTGTATAATAGTGTTATGTAGGACAGGGTACAATTCGTTATGTACTAGTCTTTCAAAAAGCTTCGACAAGGTAGATAAAATAGAAATAGGTCGGTACTGCTCAACACTACGCTTTGATCCATTCTTGTGTACAGGTGTGACATTAGCTTGCTTCCACACCGTTGGCATAACACCTTCTGTGATACATTTGTTGTAGATTATAGCTAGGGGTCTACAGATAAAGGCAGCAGTACTTTTAAGAAAAAATGCAGACAGCCCATCAGGACCTGGTCCCTTAGATGGATCAAGGGATTTCAGTTCAGCCAAAACCGATTCGTCCTTAAAGTGTATGTTAGAAACAACAATGTCGTTAGACACTGTTTCAGAGGGTAACTCCCATTGAGGGAGAGTAGGTGAGGCAGGTTCATACACGGAAGAAAAGAATTCAGAGAACATATTGCAAATCGATTGAGGGTCGTTGGATGCATTGTTTTTATATTGAACTTTTGCCGGTATACCGGGTTTGTCTTTGCGGTTGGAAATGTATGTCCAGAAATCTTTGATGTTTTTATGTATACTATCCTCAATCGACTGAATGTACTTAGAGAAGCATTTATTACAATTTTCCTTAAAAAAGGCTCTATGCTGCGAAAATTTTTCGTAGTCTGCAATGTTGCCATATTTCTTCCATTTAACCCATGCCTTTTGTTTTTTATTGAGTGCGGCAATTAGTGTTTTAGGAAACCAGACCGGATAACCAGCGGACCTAGATACTGATAGTGGTGTGTGCTGTTTAATTATATCACCAATCCTATTGTAAAATGTGCTTAGTGCCTCTTCGGATCCTAAAGGGGCAAGAAGGTCTTTCCAGTCAATATCCTGAATTTTGCGGTTAATGTGCTCATAATCGGATTTGTAGAAGTTGTATTTTTGTAGCGGTCGCTTTTTCATTGGTTGCACATTTACATTTAGACTTATGTCACAGATAAAAGGTGGGTGATACGTGTCGATTGGAAGCAGAGGAAACAACGCAGCCGATACCGAACAGGGTTGGTTGGATATAATTAGGTCAAGAATTTTGCCATTTGTATTTGTCACTACATTATATTGTAAAGCATCAAGTAATGACATTAAGTTATTTAACTGGCTACAAGTTATGGAAGCACCTATAGTCCACTGCCGATAAGAGGTCCAGCTGAGCCATGTGTGATCCAAGTTATTTCTGGGAGATTATAGTCGCCTATTATGTAGAAACAGTCAACACTAGGGTCACCCAGTACCTGCTGTAAGACTTCAAAATGTTGCCCATATACAGAGGTAGCCATTCTGGGAGGTATATACTCGGCACTGATGACATGACGCTTGGACGGCAGTGCACTTGGAATTTCTACGAGGATGTGTTCAATAAGATTGCGAAAAATTAATTACCGAAAAATTAACACAAAGACAGCACAGCACAAACTTGTCAAAAAATAAAAGGCCCGTTTTGACATTTGAGAAAGACCCTAGAATGTAACTTGGAACGAAACTGAAAGAAACAATAAAATAATAATTAATTACATAAAAAGTTATTAATTTTTTTTTATAACTTTTTATAATATAATACATTAATTTTTTTGGCGCGTTAAATAATATGATGGAATATACTGCGAGCATTCTTTTCGCACTTCCTTTCTAGTAGCATGCAATTTCTAATTACTCGTATTACGAAACGTCTCAAAAACAGTTACGTTCTCAGTTTTTTTTTATTTTTAATACTAGTTTTGTAACCAATTAATTACTGAATTTCACCAGCTTCATTCGATTTTAATAGTAATTAAATATTCTGTAGCGATCTTTACTGAAAAGAATGAGCTTGGCGCTAAAAGCCGTAAATAAAATGTTGAATTGGCGACACTGGCTTCTATAGAATGGCTTGTCTCTGACCAAGCGGCGCGTGACTTAGCATCCACGCGCGCACTGCGCAATCTTTCGTTCGCCATCTTGTGATGTTGACTGTGCGCTCGTTTATGTTTGATATTTTTTTCTAGACTCGGCTTTGCTTTTTGACTATTTCTGTTTACTATCACGTTGACCTTCGCTCTTCTATTTCGGACATTGATTTAAAGATAGTGATTTGGACTCGATTTTGGTGTTTGTTGTTATATCGTACGAACTGTTTCAACATGTCGAAAAGAGGACGTACACTCAACAGCCAGTCACGCGAATTGGTTGTGAAGTTAACCGAATACTTCGAACGGCGAATCAGTTAATGGTGGACCTTTATATTGCCCGTAACGCAAGTGCAAGATCGCGTCGCAGAAGCACTTGGAATCGGCAAAAAAACTATTTGAACCATCTTGAAGGAAAAGTATGGGCCTTCCGGTACTGAAGGAAATGTATTACGTACGCCTAAAAAGAGGAAGAAAAGCAAGCCTGTAACAGGTATTGACACATTTGACGCAGACGCTATTCGAAACCACGTGTATGCTTATTACACAAGAAATGAATACCCAACTGTGCGTAAATTGCTGATATCACTGCGAGAGTGTGGCCTGTTTAGTGGCAGTTCCACGTCTTTAATAACAATTATGAAGCAAATTGGATTCAAATACAAGAAAACCGACAAGAGGAAAATTATGATTGAACGATATGATTTAATTTTGCACAGACTACTTCTTGAGGGAGATGAACAAAATCACAAATTGGAACAGTGTCATATTTATCGATGAGACTTGGCTGAACTCGAATCATACCATGCCGCAGTCGTGGACGGGCCATACAAAGGCATCTTGCTCAAAAGTACCAATGGGAAAAGGTGGATTCCTAATAATCTGCCACGCCGGATCAGCCGGGGGAGGTTTTGTGAATGATGCCTTACTCGCATTCGAGTCTAAAAGTACAAAAGAATATCACGAAGAAATGGACGCAAATAAATTCACAGAGTGGTTTAACTTGTTAACAAACCTCCCCTAACAGTGCATAATCATTATGGACAATGCATCTTACCATTCAGTTCAAATAGATAAAGCACCTACTCAAGCAAACAAAAAGGCTGATTTAGTGGCATGGCTACAAAGACAAGGCGTTGAAGCTGACATGAAATTGTTAAAAGCTTAATTGCTGGAACTGGTAAAAGAAAATAAACCTGCGAAACTAAAATATAAAATTAATGAATTGGCACTTCAGCATGGACACAAAGTGATAAGAACGCCGCCGTACCATTGTCAGTACAATGCTATTGAGTTGGTCTGGGCTCAAGTCAAAGGATACGCAGCTCGCCACAATACAAAGCCGCCATTCTCCACTAAGAAAATAATGACATTGCTGAAAGAAGCTTGTACCAAAATTACTAAAGAAGACTAGGTAAAAGTGGTAGAAAAAAACTCGAAAAATAATAATGGAAGATTTTGACAGAGAGGTATGGACAATATTAATAATAAAATTGAAAAAGAAATAATTATATTTACAGGTGACGTCAAATCCGAAGAAAATGATTGAATTAAGATTCAAACTTTCGCTTTTTCTTGATTTTTTTGTGATTGAGTGAATGTTATTGTAACTAAAAATATTATATTAAAGACAAATTGACCTTTCGTCCCATTGTATCATTTCAAAATACCTACAATATTAAAGTTTAAGTTAAATTTTCTAATCAGAACTTTAATCCAATGCACATTACAATACATAATCAAATCGATCAAATACTCATACAAACTTGAATCGATTTATCGTGAGTATCGAGTACCGAGTCGTATGGTTACTTCACTAGTTACGTCACGATGACAAATGTCAAAACGGGCCTTTTATTTTTTGACAACTTTAGTATTACAGTCAACCACAGATCGCTGGAAGTTAATTTGTTTTTCGGAAGATTTATTATTTCGCTATTAGAATTGTTTAAAAAAAGTCCTCGATATTTGCATAATTTATTGTAGAGTAACATTATTAGATTTTGTTTAAATGAAGCCTGTTTTAAGTCTTGGCGGTGTATACGATGTACAGAAATATGCCAAAACAATAATTGGCTGTTCGACTTATCTGAATTAATTCATGTCTCCCAACGTTTTTTTTTATCAAATGTCTCTAAATTCATGCTGCCTCGTTGGTCTAGTGGTCGCAAGCGCTACTGCTGAGCTAGAATCCCTGGGTTTGATTCCCAGGTCGGGCAATGTGTTACCGGGTGATTCCCAGATCGGGCAAGGGGTTAGTTTGAGTTTGTGGGGGTAGTATAGGTGCTCCTCTGCCTGACCCTTCGGGGAGTACAGGCGCGATGTTATGTCTCCCTGACTGTTTTCGTCCCGCGGCAGGCAGCGCGAGCTAGACCGCGACGAGCTGTTCGAGCGCGCGCGCGCCGAGCTGCTGGACCAGTCGGCCGAGCTGTCGGCCGTCGCCGCGGCTGCCTGGGAGCTGCGCCTGCAGCAGGCGCTGTGGGCTGCCGCCGCCGACAGGGTGTTCGGGAGCATCTACCTGCCGGCTGCGGCCAACGCGCAGGCTGACGTCGGTAAGCCTGTACACTACACACTCGGCCCAGCTGTCGGCCGTCGCCGCGGCCGCCTGGGAGCTGCGCCTGCAGCAGGCGCTGTGGGCTGCCGCCGCCGACAGGGTGTTCGGGAGCATCTACCTGCCGGCTGCGGCCAACGCGCAGGCTGACGTCGGTAAGCCTGTACACTACACACTCGGCCCAGCTGTCGGCCGTCGCCGCGGCCGCCTGGGAGCTGCGCCTGCAGCAGGCGCTGTGGGCTGCCGCCGCCGACAGGGTGTTCGGGAGCATCTACCTGCCGGCTGCGGCCAACGCGCAGGCTGACGTCGGTAAGCCTGTACACTACACACTCGGCCCAGCTGTCGGCCGTCGCCGCGGCCGCCTGGGAGCTGCGCCTGCAGCAGGCGCTGTGGGCTGCCGCCGCCGACAGGGTGTTCGGGAGCATCTACCTGCCGGCTGCGGCCAACGCGCAGGCTGACGTCGGTAAGCCTGTACACTACACACTCGGCCCAGCTGTCGGCCGTCGCCGCGGCCGCCTGGGAGCTGCGCCTGCAGCAGGCGCTGTGGGCTGCCGCCGCCGACAGGGTGTTCGGGAGCATCTACCTGCCGGCTGCGGCCAACGCGCAGGCTGACGTCGGTAAGCCTGTACACTACACACTCGGCCCAGCTGTCGGCCGTCGCCGCGGCCGCCTGGGAGCTGCGCCTGCAGCAGGCGCTGTGGGCTGCCGCCGCCGACAGGGTGTTCGGGAGCATCTACCTGCCGGCTGCGGCCAACGCGCAGGCTGACGTCGGTAAGCCTGTACACTACACACTCGGCCCAGCTGTCGGCCGTCGCCGCGGCCGCCTGGGAGCTGCGCCTGCAGCAGGCGCTGTGGGCTGCCGCCGCCGACAGGGTGTTCGGGAGCATCTACCTGCCGGCTGCGGCCAACGCGCAGGCTGACGTCGGTAAGCCTGTACACTACACACTCGGCCCAGCTGTCGGCCGTCGCCGCGGCTGCCTGGGAGCTGCGCCTGCAGCAGGCGCTGTGGGCTGCCGCCGCCGACAGGGTGTTCGGGAGCATCTACCTGCCGGCTGCGGCCAACGCGCAGGCTGACGTCGGTAAGCCTGTACACTACACACTCGGCCCAGCTGTCGGCCGTCGCCGCGGCTGCCTGGGAGCTGCGCCTGCAGCAGGCGCTGTGGGCTGCCGCCGCCGACAGGGTGTTCGGGAGCATCTACCTGCCGGCTGCGGCCAACGCGCAGGCTGACGTCGGTAAGCCTGTACACTACACACTCGGCCCAGCTGTCGGCCGTCGCCGCGGCCGCCTGGGAGCTGCGCCTGCAGCAGTGTCTAACGTCACAGAATAATACAGAAGGCGCACTCCGCATTCATTTTAGGTTTAAAGCTACAAGTACGCGGCGGGCTCGTCTTGTCGGGACAATTCAATGAGTAACGTAGTCAGAAGATACAAGTTACGCGATAGAAAGAGAAGCAAATTCTAGGTTAATATAACTGTAGGCAATTAGCTCTGTGCAACCTGAATTGTACTTTATTGTGTCGTTAGCAAGAATCGCTTTTTATTTAAATGATTTAGCGGAGTGAACCATCTGTACTAATCTATGCTATCTGTCAAATTTCATAACAATCAGTTCAGTGGTTTAGGCGTGAAAGGGTCACAGACAGACAATTACTTTCGCATTTATAATATACTAGCTTCCGCCGGCGGCTTCGCCCGCGTGATATCTTTATAAATTATAGTCTATGCTACTCAGTGATAATATAGCATTCTATACTCGCGACAATCTAAGAAGCCCGATTTGACACCTATCAAAATACTTTGTGTAGTGATGGGAAAAATAAATCGGTTGCTTTAAAAATCGATTCTCGCGACATCGATTCATCATACTTAAGAGTTAATTTATTTACATTGCTTGAAACGGATTCTCAAGGCATATCGTTTTATTACACGTCATCACCATCAGCCCACAGCAGTCCACTGCTGGACATAGGCCACTCCAATTGCACGCCTTTCAGCTCGATTCTCGGCAACTCTCATCGCCTTTCAGCTGCTAAAGCTTGTCCACTCTGAAATGACACGCCCCACTACCGCATTTACGGTAATGCGATTGGCCTATTAAATATCAAAATAAACTATGTGATCAGATTTTGTTTTTATGTGTTTTAACATTTAATAATACAGTAATTATACGTTTATCTCTTTTCTAAATGTAATGTTTATAAATGAATAGATTTTTCAAAAAATCTAAAAAAAATCGGTCAGAAAATAGCTTAAAACGGTCACAGCACTACGGTAACGAACCCAAAGACATGACATTGTAATGACGTCCTGTCGCAATATTAATCAACGATTAATTCGTGTTTTTGAGTGGATTTATTCAATATAAAGTGAAACGTGGTGCTTACGAATGATATGCATTGTTATAGTGTATGGATAACAATAATTAATTAGGATTGTGAGTTCGATTTTTCGATTTCTTACGTAGACGTTCATACAAAGTTATCGCGGTATGTATAATGAGAAACGTCAAATCTTAGATTATCGCGACATTACTGGAGAAAGAATTTTTAAAATCTTGCCAGTAGTTTTTGAGTTTATTCATTACAAACAAACAAACACACAAAAATCTAATCTTTTCTCTTTATAATATTAGTTTTGAATATTATGGATAGAGTATTCATTCATGGCGACAGGAGGGAAGAAATAATTTAACTTTTAAAAAAATCCCTGAAAATGGTCTAATTACCCGACTACGGCGAAGCAAAAAGGAGGGTTATGATTTTGACCGGTATATATGTATGTTCATCTGTTCCCGCATAACTTCTAAACTACTCATCATTTGATAAATGAGGTATCGTTGGAAGCGTCTTGATCGTCTGCTGGTATAGGCTATGTGACGTCACATTAAATTGAATCTAGAGGACAAAAAGTCAAAACCAAAAAAAATTTATTTAAAACTGCTTTGTTGGGTATCAAATGAATTGACTTAAGTAGCACATTTAAAAAATGTATTTATTATAACCCCAAAATAATATAAATAAAAATTAAAGTTACAAAATAAATCTGTTCGATTTATGCCCTAACACGTGTGACTCCGAGTTGTCTGTCTGTGATGTCTTGTTTATACCTTTTTAGTTGATTTTTTTGTCGTAGTTGGGTAATAGTTTTTTTTTAAATAAACGCTTCAACCTGTTACCCTACTCCTCATCCTATCCTCCTAGATATGATCCTCCCCGTGCCTCGTCAGGTGAAGTACAACGCCCCCGATGGAAGCATGCCGCACGCTTCCACGACCACTATATGGCTCGATCCGTACTGCTACGATTCTAGTGAGATTATTACCTTGTGTTTGTAGGTTGTGTAGTTATCAAGTAAAGTTGAAATATCTGTAATTACACAATTTTATCAGGCCTCATTTGCATTGTATATGCAGATGTAATTTAACCAATTCTTTTTTATATATTACATGCATTTTTTATTAAATGATTTTATTTTTTATTTATAAAGAATTAACAGTAGTCCTGTACATCAGAGGTTCAATGCTCAATAGATGTCAATCTGGCAGTATTTCAGTCTTGTTGTAATTTTTTTAAACCATAACAAAAGTAATGCCTTTGTAAAAAACCTAACAACATATAAATACATACATAGGTATGTTATTATTTAATTTGTTATTCCGGTATTTATCTTTAATTTAATAGATAATCATTCCAAAACGTCTTGTCTTTATCAAACCCCACGTTCTAGAAACATGTTAATAAATTAGTTATCAAATTTTACCGATTATTCCGTTTGTCCACCCTAAAACAACCACCCTAAGGTGGATACTTGGAAACGCGTAATTCATCTGTCCACCCCAGACGGGGTGGATAATCGGAAATCACTTGATTGTTCTTCCGATTTTTTACCCCAAGTACAGTCATCATCACATTGAATTATAGGTAATTACAAACGATTTCAGCTTCAAAGAATAAGTATGTACTTATGTATTATAATAGGTGTGCTTATGTCTACTAAGTATCATGGGCCAATTTTTCTATCATGTTTCTCTAAATGACTGTACACAGTGGAGGGAGGTAATCGGAAGAAAAATATATACTATTTCCGATTATCCACCCCGTCCGGGGTGGATTTTTTGGGGTGGATCATTTCGGCCAACCAATAACAACACCTGAAATGACATTTCACAAGATTTTCATCTGTCAAATATATTATGTTGAGATATTCTATCTCAACTTTTATATTCAATCATTTTCTTCTTCACAGACAAATTCAACACCTCGGTCGACATAAAACTCCGCGAATGGGCAGAAGCGGAGCTTCCGAACGCCTCGATAAGGGCCGGGCGCGAAGCCCTACGTGAGGAGTTTACCGAACTAATGAACAGGGCGCAGGACTCCGACCCAGTGTACGAGCCTGTCAAAAAGGAGGCCGTAGAGGAGGCCTTGAGGAGGCATCAGTGGGAGGATCGAGCGCAGGACGTAAGTACTGAGGGTCCAAACAGGTCCTGAGGCCCCATGTACAGGCCCAGCGTTCTATGGGAGTCTGCCAGGCTTCTTTATAGGAGGTGTCATCAAGTATTACTTATTTACAGAAACACGTCTTACCCTAACTAAATACGGGGAATTCATGACATGACACTTCAGTGCACCTGCCAAAACTAATAAATAACACAAACTCAAAGTAACCCGACACGTTCGATTATAGAGAATACTAGCACTGCGTTTTTAGTTTTAGAAACCAGTAAGGCATCGAATACGTGCTTTTTGGAAAAAATACCACCTTGTATTGCCTAGCAATAGTATTGCTGGTCTGGAATAGTAAGGATCAAAAATTGGTATTAAGAATCAAATCAAGTAGTGTTTGGAGATTTATACTTTCCTTTCCGTATCTTGTGTGCTTTGTTTTTTGTTCAATCTGAATCATTCGTTGTTGGGTAGTTTGTTCCGCTACTTCTTCCCGGTTAAAACACCAGGAAATGGTGTCGGGCGGGCGTTTTCAGACCTGTCTTCATTCTCTCTCTTTGTCTGATTCTCAGTTTCTTGAATAAATGATTATTATATATATCCCCAGGTGCTCCGCGTGCTACAACTGAACGCGCTCCAGGACCGCCTGGTGTCGTCGCGCCAGGACTGGGACTCCGCCGTGTCGCTCATGGACAGCGCGCTCAAGCAGCGCCTCGACCTCACGCAGAAGGAGCTGAAGGAGCTCACAGGTAACTTCCATCAAAAGAACAATCAATCAACTCAGTCCATTGCTGGACATAGGACTTTTTGACCAAATTGCACCACAACACTCGTCCTCCGCCTTCTGCATCCAGTTTGTTTCAGCAATCCTTTTAAAATTCGTCGGTCCATCCATCTGGGGACTGTCCCACGCTATTGGGTCTCCACTGGAGTAATTGGCTGACTGCTTCATTCTTGCTCATGAATGCTATAAAAAAAACATCTTGAGTTAACCAACATGTTCTTGTCACATAACTACATTTTTGTATGACCTTTTACGTCCTCGGAACTCTTTGAAATACCAAGCTCCAAAATACCTTTTGGCATAAAGTGGACCACCTCGTATGCGGAAGAAAATAGTGGTAGGGTGGGATACTGACGAACAGGTGAGGAGAGTAAATAATGCAATATCGTCAGCATATTGAAGGATTTTACAATTATAATTTAAGCATGAAGAAGATCTAAAGTGTAAATATTATATAGTATGGGACAAATTACGGATCCCTGAGGTAAGCCTCGCCAGGTCACCCTGTGCTCAAGGTTTCAAGGCTCACAAGTTTTCCCCTGGAATCCTCAGCTGAAGACTGCGGCTTGAAAGAATGGTGTAGATGATCTGAATAATTCTAGCCGGTATTCTCAGCTCATGCAGCTTTTGCTTGAGAACGGGGAGGAGGACAGAATCATAACCAGCTGATATATCTAGAAAAACGGCTTCCACGAACTCATCTCTACTAAGGGCCAGTCGGATCTCTGATGTGTGGATACCCACACTATCAGTTGTACCCAGACTTTTCCTAAAGCCGAATTGAGTCGTTGGGAGCAGTTTTCTATGTTCAACTAACTATTCTAGACGGTTTTTACACAATATAAGTATTTGATACACCATCAAATTAAAACATTACAAAACGCCTACATTAAATTTTTAGTCTTTATGTCCCAACAACAAAACATTTCGCTCTAAAATAACTCGTAGGTGCGTCCGCCTTATCGTGACTACAATTTCTATAGAAAATAAAGTCCGTCTTGACGTCACTTCGGTCACGTGACACCGCGGTCTCTTAGCAGCCGGGTAAGCCGCTCTGAACCGAGTTACGATAGAATACGCATGCGCGTCGTGAAACGAGTCGGTTGTTGTCGTTGAAATTCGTAATGCGTTCGGCTCTCAAAATTCAAAAAAAAAATCAAAATTCTATTCAAAATATTTTTATTTCATATAAACCTACATGGGCACTTATGAAACGCCAGAAGCTAGGTGCTCTGAGTTCGGACATCATAACATTCATCATTCGATTGAATATGTGTGGTTGTTTTTTGACGTAATCGCATTAGAACCATGTACGTTGTACAATTAAGTAGTTAATTTGCATTTTATTTGCTCAGTTTAAATTTAATTCGTTAGTTTATTATTGTAGGTATAGAACAGTGATTAAAATAGTGTTTATGTGTTTTGAGTTTAGTGGAAGAAAAGTACGTTATAATTAGGTATTTGGGGTAAGTAGATAGTTTAATAAGTTGAAATTACTTATTTAGATTAGATTTCAAAGGTAATTAGTGGGATCAGTAGGATTAGGATGGCGGCATGTAGATTATTGTGTGATTATTTGCTTTGTGAGCAAACATGCTTTTCAAGGTTATTGAAAAATAAAACAACAAACGACGCGATGGTTTAAAAAAAAAAATGTTTCCCTTTACGGTAAATATCAATGGTTGACTGGCAG
Organism: Xanthia icteritia; assembly: GCA_949128155.2. Lineage (NCBI taxonomy): Eukaryota > Metazoa > Arthropoda > Insecta > Lepidoptera > Noctuidae > Xanthia > Xanthia icteritia. The sequence continues at coordinate 15,265,656 of OX421956.2, forward strand.
TTGTAAATTAAAAAAAAAAAAAAAAAAAAAAAAAAAAAAACTTTCTTTATTTGCTACAGTAAATCTAACAACCTAGCGCAATATTTTCTAAGACAGTTTTATCAATAAGCTAAGTCTAATTTAGTGTAGGTAACACAACGTATTAATTGGTTGTTAGTTTATACGGATTTGATTCGCTCTGTCCCCCGTACTAGTATAAACTGTATTACGGTGGAACAGTTTTCCTCAATCGCAGTATAGGCAACTATATAAATATTAGACTTGTGGCATAATTAAGTATTTGTATTAATTAACAAAGCAAAGAAAGTGAAATTTATAAGGTAGGAGTTACATTTTTAACATGTTCTTTTTTTTTTTTACTTTGTAGGTAGTTCTTAAAGTTTACATAGTATATGCAAAGTTTTTAGATGCTTTGCTTTGTTTACTAAATTAGTGTTTGTACATTTTTATGGTAGATTTATCACTTACTCTTAGTTTAAAATGCAAGTTAGAGAAAAGTAAAATAAAACTAAATTAAATAAAATTAAAATAAAATTTGGTCGCGATTATACTGCTTAAAATTTGTAAGTGTATGAATAGTGTAGTGTTTGTATGTAGCGGTGTGTATGTGCTAGTGAGTGTTTTAGTGAAATGAAATGATGTAATGAGCATATTAGTATGTTTTGTTTTATATTTGGTGATTTAACTAAGTTATGGTTTTGATGATTTTTTCAGTATCATCATAATTCAATGAGCCCAAAAAATTGAAAATTTGGGTTTTACAAGCATTTTTATTAAGATGACGAATTTGGATTTGCTTTGATATTTTGTTATACATGGACGGTCCCAGGAAATGTATGAACCTTTTCGCAAATGCAGTTTTACAGTAAGGCACGGCGTAAACAATATCTTGCCTTCTTTTTTTGGTATAGTCAGGTAAATTTTTATGTTGATTTTGTATTGTGTCTCTGATAAATAGTTGCCTTACTGTAAGAACTGATAATTCGGAGTATAACGTATGGGTGGAGTATCTAATTTTTTTGTGACTCATTACCTTGAGAACCGCACGTTGTGCTCGTTCTAAATTAATAAGGACTGACTTGGAAGCACCTCCCCACGCAGCAATTGCATAAGTTATGATAGACTGGCATAAGGATAAATAAATTATTAAGGTCCTATTTGGTGGACAAAAGCATCGGATATTTTTGAAAACATATATAAGTTTTCTGACTCTAGAAGTAAGCATTGATATATGTTCGTGCCAGTTTAGGTGTTGATCAATGACTAAGCCTAGGTATTTAATTGAGGGCGTTTTTACTAGTTCATGACAAGTACAGCTTTCCGGCGTATCACATGTGTGAGCTTTTATGTGAATCGTTCCAGGAGGTGGTTGACTGCTCTTTGTGATACTAAAAGGTATGTATTTGGTTTTAAGTGCGTTTAGGGTTAGTAGATTCGACTGTAGCCATTTCGATACCTGTTTGAAGCCTAAATTTGCTACATCATTAGCCTCTTTCCATGTCTTACCACTAAACAAAAGGGCTGTGTCATCTGCATACGCAATTACCCGCCCCTGTCTCAACTGTAAATCACACAAGTCATTTACATATATAAGGAAAAGCGTGGGTCCTAGAACACTTCCTTGTGGCACACCATACGTCACGCACTCCAGCTCACTCACATAGCCATTAATCCTAACACATTGAGCTCTGTTAGACATATAGTCTGTAAATAGTTTTAAGGCTGTTCCACGAATTCCCACGCCTTCCAGCTTTGCTAGAAGTAGGGGAACAGAGACTGTGTCAAACGTTTTAGCTAGATCAAGGAATACACCAATGGTCTTCTCTCCTGCATCTAGGCTATCAACAATAGTGGAAGTTAATTTTTTAATGGCATCGTCTGTCGACTTGTTTTTCCTAAAACCAAACTGGTTGATAGACAGTAAATTTTGAGATTCTAGGTAAGAAGTTAGTCTTACATTAATAACCTTCTCAAGTACCTTAGATAAGGATGGCAGCAGCGATATAGGTCTATAGTTAGAGACACAGTCTTTGTCCCCCGCTTTGAATATAGGAATTATCAGAGCCTTCTTGAGAACTTCAGGAAAAATTCCCGTCGTAATGCATTGATTACATATCATGGCTATGGGACAAGCCAGGGTATCCGCGCCTAATTTTAATATTGAGACAGGAATTTCATCGCAGCCAGTAGCGTTAGATTGTTTTAAATTTAATATGATTGTTTTCACTTCTTCGGTATCCGTTGGTAGAAGAACGAGAGATTTGATATTAGTGGATCTAATAAAGGGGGTATTAGGCAGGCTCTGGCTGTTTATCTGAATATCCTTGGCTAAATTGAGACCCACCCTTGCAAAATAGCTGTTCACGTTGTTAACAGAACTCTGTGGATCATGCTTGATTTTTAATAGTTCTTCGTGGTCATTACATTGATCAGTAAAATTGCAAACATCTTTAATCAATGACCATTGCTTTTTGAGATTATTTTTATGTTTATTGATTTCGGATCTTAAGTAATTATTTTTGAGTTTTTTTAGAAGATTATTGCAGGTGTTGCGATATCTTTTGTAAGTTATGTTTAGAATGACGTTTTCTGGGTCTTTGCGAAGATTTTTATGGAGCCGATCTCTATTTCTAATACAGCGGCATAGGCCAGGTGTTATCCATGGTCTTATGGCACGCTTCCTTCGAGAAAGCCTATATGTCACTGTGTGACTCTTTATTGTGTCCTTTACAGTATTTAGAAATTCATTAGTCATAACATTACAGTCGTCGGTTGTAAATATAAATGGCCAATCGATTTGATTTAAGTCTTCGATAACAGCCTGGTAATTTATTTTTTTAAATGTCTTGGGTTTGTTAGCATGAGTCTTGGCTTTTTTTGATATAGAAATCATAACAGACGAATGATCAGTAACGGTAGTTTCACAGACAATGGTTTGACATAGAGACGCGGTTTTTACAAAGCAATGATCTAGACAATTTTCCTTTCTGGTCGGTAGGTTATGGGAAGCCAATAATCCATGAGTTGCTAGTAGATCCATATATATTGAAGAATTAGGACTGCTATTGTCTAAAATATTGATGTTTATGTCTCCTATTAAAATTATGTTTCGATATATTTTTAAATTATTTAAGATGCCATCTAAAGCGGTTAGAAAACGATCAATGTTTTTGAACGCGGGCGATCTATAAATCGATATAACAGCCAGATCGTTTTTAATAGCAGAGACTAGGCAGTTCATTTCATCGTCATTGCTTACGGGTTCAATAATTTTTGGACTCAGATTTTCCTTATAATAAATAAGAATGCCATCATTCTGATTAAATGTCTTAGCAGTAGCGAAGGTTTTATATGAGGTAATTTTCGGCAGAATTGCGTTTTTAGAGAGCCAGCATTCTGTCAAGACAATAAAATCAAATTCAATGTCTAGTTTACTTAGTAAGACTTCAAAGTCATCAAAATTGTGTTTTAAGCTTCTTATATTTTGAGTCAAAACTTTGTACGTATTAGATTCACCAAATATTTTTTTACAGTTTTCAGGAATATCTACGCTATGTGCTATGCCAACATTTATAGTTTCTTCAATGTCATTCGAGATATGGGATAAATCAACCATATTGTTTGCAATAATTGATTTTAAACATCATGTCGGCAGCACAACGCCCAGGTTTCCTGTCACTGTAGTGAGATAATAGCATGTATGTGGACGGTTTGTGTGTGTGATTAGTGTGAAATAAGTAAGTGTTGTGTAAATCACGTGCTTGTAGGTACACGTGTAAAAAGGTATGATTTGTGAGCAGCATCGAGACCCTTAGGGAGCTAATAATTAATATTACAGTATAAAAGAAAGGATAATTTAAGAACAAATGTGGATGCAACTTATTTTTAACTTTTAGTCAAAGTTCCAAAGGTGGGGTACTAATATTATTAATAATACCTTGGATTTGTTCAGTGGACCTAATTAATATTGCTGGCTGGTCTTCCGATTTCTTGAGAAATACTCTTCCATTGGAAACCCAACAAAACTTGAAATCATGCTTCTTCTTTAATTCTCTAGATTGAAAGAGGAGTTTCCTGGCATTTGGGGTCAGTGCTTCCGAAATATAAACTGGTTGTTGGTCACCCGCTATTTTCAGTGCTTTAGTGTTGTATTTATTCTCCTTATTGCTCATATTATAGGACTTAATAGCTTTTAATGTATTAGAACGAGTTTGAATTGTTTGATACTCAACGAAAATTGATTTATTTTGCCCAGATTTTTTTCTGTACACTTGACGAACTTGAAGTGGTGTAATAGGTATGTTTAAGGAATTGTGTAGCTGTTTTACAATCTCATTCAGGTTTTCGTTGTCAGTGACTGGAACATTTTTGATTTCTACCATAGTTTCCAGCTGTTTTCGATGTAGTGCTTCAACTTCGTCTTCAAGATATCTAATTTTACTGTGGGCAGCGGTATTTTCTAATAGTAAAGTATCATATTTTTGTTTTATGTCCTTGTACAAACCAGTAGTCTCATCGAGAGTTTTTTTTAGAGTTTCATTTGAGATAATATTCTCCTTGTTTTGGTCTTTAAGATCACTTATCATTTTGTTCAAGTTAAGAAATTTTGAGTCTTGATCCTCCTTCAAATTTTTAAACATTTTTTGGATGTCTATGCGGAGTTGAGATATTTCTTCAGTATCAGGGTGATTTTTCCTTTTTCTTGAAGTAACGAATTCTACCTCCTCTATTCGCGAGAGTTCAGGTTCCGATCCAAAAGTTGCAGCGGGTGGTGATCTCAACATTGCTTCTTATAATTTCGCATATACTATGGTACAGTCACGCGTGTTTGGTTGCTCGGTGCGTGATCGACGCGGGTCTCAAACAAAATTCGACTGTAAATCTTTTTCGTTATGGTCTAATTTTAGTAAACTTTGTGATAATAAGTAAATATAATATTTAGTGCGCGTGCGCCACGTCTATCCGCGATAAGTGCGAGTGAGCGACCAAATTAAATGTATTGTTTCCCGTTTTTACTTTTCTCAGATTCTAGTAGTTTATGGAATAAAGATTTTACATTTTAATCTGACGAATTCATCAAAAAACATGTGCAGACTGAAAAACATATTCGTAGCTGTTTTATGAGTTCGGGACAGGTAGGAATAGAATTATTTTCACTAATTTGCATAAGAATTTATTTTGTTAGGTAAACTAGAAGTAACTTTTTTTTTACGAGAGGTGTATGCTCCTGCTTATCCCTCTCGTTCTACCACGCCTCGCCACTGACCGGTGGCTGAAAGAGGGGCATGAGATTTAGGTTTCATTTTACGTTATGATTTTAGTGTTTGGGGAGCTGGACTGGGGTATTGAGGCGAACTGGTTGTTGGTTTGGATATTGCTGGTACTCTGGACATTTCGGCATATAGTCGTGAGTCTGGAGGAAAAACCTGAGTTGCTTCCGCATATGAAACAGATTTGTCGGCCATGACGCTCTTCTGCCGATCCAATTCAGGACAAGCTTTATCATTGGCATAATTATTTCCCGAACAAGATTCGCAAATGGCATAGTTCGCGGAATCTTGGCATCCATCACATGCGTGGTCTGACCACATTTGAAACAACGGCGTTGCGAGTGATATACTGTACGCGTGTGACCAAAACGACAACACTAAAAATATTGAATAGTCGGATGTATTATATGTCTCGACCGAAAGGGCAGAATAAAAACAATAAACCCGCTCAGGTAAGATTTGTCCGTCAAAAGTGAGAACTATAGTTTGAGTGGGTTTCCACTCTGTAACACCCAGAGAAGTCACCTTACAGTACATTCTCCTTGCCTTTATAACGCGGCCGCATCCAACTGGAAGTTATTTTGTACTAATGTTTTACTTATCAAGAAGCTATTCGCATCCTGGTGAGACTAAAACTCGACCAACACCCGGTTCCTTGTTGAAGTTATTTTAGAATGTTGCTGAATTTTTGTTTAAAAAAATTCCAAATTTAACCCGGTGCAGTACAGTACCTGGGGTCTGGCCATCCTTCAAAGAAACGTGAACAACATAGGGTAGGTTTTCCCTTAACGTGTAAGATTGTCTTTTGAGTAACTTAGGAGGATTTATTATAGTAGTCGGGGGAAAAGTTGCTAATCTTTTTCTACTTGCCGATTCGAAGTCTTTCTTCATTGTCATCAGGGAGAGAAATCGTTAACACCGGAGTGTATTCAAAGGAATCAGGAGGATCAGGGGTTTTTTGTTATCTTTTATGGATATTGGATAGTGTTTAAAATAAAAAACAAATAACAAAAAATAGTTAAAACAAACCTTAGACTAAACTACAAACACAAAGAATAGTTTCGATTGAAGTTCACACTTGTAAAATTAACTAAAATCGAGAAAATTTGTAACACAAACAAAAGCACTTGTTCTTCACCGTCACGTAGAAAAAAAAAGTAATTAAGATTAAAAATACTGAAGAGTTAATTGACTTCTGTCGCCGACGTTACGTATTACAAGTATTACCACAACAAAAAAAAACTACCAACCATCGAGAGAGAATTATGAGAATCGTAGTTCTCACATCCTCTATTTCACATTCCAGGGCCAGGTCTAAAAGAACGCTGGCTGTACTGGCAATCAACCACAGAAGAACAGTCCCGTCGTGGCGAGGTTCGCAACGAGCTGGACAAGCTGGGCGTGGCGCGGCCGGTGCTGTCGTACGACGAGGTCGTGGCCGCGCGGGACAACCTGCGCCGGCGCGGCTTCGACGTGGACAACGACTACATACGCGAGACGTGGCGGCCGCTGTATTTGAAGTTAGTAGTAGAGTATTCAGAGAATTTAATTACCAAAAACCTATCGGGTGTACTATATACCTCTCTACCTACCCCCTTTATGAAACATTCACGATATTCACCATATAATGTGAATTTAAATCGGCTTTTAGGGCGAGTTTTTGAGAATTCATGACCGTCTTTAGCCAACCACATAAAAAAACATAGCTACCAACATGAAAATTCTAAGTAGCGCTGACAAACTTGACAATCATGTCCTTGAAGGGAAGAATTGTCATAAATAGGGATGAGCAACGTATAGAAATCAATAAACTTATCGATACCGATGACATGCATTCTATGCAGATATAGTGAGGTTCCAAAACTAATTTATTTTGAAAAATCGGTAAAGTAAAACAGATTTATATTATTATATATTTATTTCAGTATTTATTCATTTATATAAATGAGCAAGCAACATCGGTATCTGGCCAAAATGGCTCCGTTTTTTGTTTTTTTAGCACCTACGTCACAATATATTTTAGTACGCCTGACTCAGACTGCTAAATCTGTAAAGATAATTAAATATAAGCAAAATTTTCGATGAGACTTGTAAACATTTTTCTGCATATAAAACGCAGGGATCTTTTCTATTTGAAATGAGCAATAGAGCACAAATTAACTCAATCAATTTTGAGAATTTCTTTCTCTGTCTGTCTGTAACATCATCACATGAGAAAAGCTCAATGGATTATAATGAAACTACTTCACTTGTGTAGATGTTTTCCCTTTTTGTCGAAATCCTTTTTTCAAAAAAAGAAAAACAAACAGAAAAATCGCAACACAAACAATTATACTCACGCGAAGGCAGACATGTTTATGAGCACTTCGTAATATAATGTCATTCTGACGTGTGTTTCTGAATGTTGGCTAAAGCTCACAAATCCCATACAAAAATATTTTTTTCGGAGTTTTACAGCACTGTACCTTAATTGTGTAATACACGAAAAAGTGTAATACACGATCAATCGGAATCTGAATCGTTTAGAAACAAATTGCTAATCCAATGCTTAATAAGTTCGAAAAAAAATCTACTTAACAACGTAAATAACGCAATGAATGTTGTTGAACTGTCAAAATGAAACAAATTTGTCGTAATCGTTTACGAAAATGCGTTGCGTAATTAGATAGCTGGCCATCACATTACAGTACGGCCGTCAAGAATGCGGTTCTTGACAGCTGTCAGTGTCATTCTAACGATTATGTGTTTTGCGAATTTGATCCTTATTCAATATAAAAACAAAATGTTCGATGAAAGGCGGACATGGAAGGGACTCCCACAAGGCTATGTCCTCAGTCCCATACTCTACAATTTATACACGGCTGATATTGGGTCCTGCTTAAATAACAATTGTCAGATGTTACAATACGCCGATGACATTGTTCTGTATGTGACAGATTCCTCCATAGTTGACGCAACATCATCTTTGTGCCTCTCCCTGGATTCTTTGAACCAGTGGCTTTTAAGCCATGGACTGTCATTATCTGCACCAAAAAGTTCGGCAGCTATTTTCTCTCGCAAAAGACTCATTCCTCATATTTCAGTGAACATTTTAGGCCACAATATTCCTCTAGTTAGTAAAGTAAAATTTTTAGGCGTCATTTTAGATACAAAACTAACTGGCAAACATCACATTAATTTTCTTGTCCAAAAATGTGAGAGAATTATTTCAATTTTAAAAGTTCTTGCAGGTGTGTGGTGGGCTGCTCACCCCTACACCATGAAATTAGTTTATAATGCCTTAGTTCGTAGTGTTTTAGACTATGGAACATACCTCCTGATTCCTTGCAACAAAGGTGCTTTGGCTGGGCTGGACAGAGTTCAGTCCAAATGCCTTCGAATCATCTCAGGTTGTATGAAGTCCTCTCCCGTTAACGCATTGCAGGTTGAATGTGCTGAACCTCCACTAGCCCTTAGACGGCAATATCTAGCCTCCCGTTTTGTATCTAGACTAATATGTAGATCCTCCCATCCTCTTATAGGTAGACTGAACGAGTTAGATGCCTTATGCAGAAGCTCAAATTACTGGAAAAATAAAGAAATCCCCTTAATCCTAAAATCCTTCCGACTAATTCTAAATTTAGTAAGCCCGATCATCCAGTACCCCAGATTACCCCTTTTTCATTTTGCTTATGAAGTTTTAAGTTATATCCCAAAAATTTTCTTTGATATTGGTATATCTAAAAAATCTCCGTCAGCAAATTTAATTTTCAATGCGGTGGTGGGCGAGAGATGGAATGGTTTTCAATTATTTTTTACGGATGCTTCAAAATTAACCGATCTTAATTACACTGGCGCTGCGGTCTATTACCAAAGCTCCAAAATTATCTTACAGTTTAAATGCCCTAAGGAGTCTTCTGTATTCACTGGTGAGTGTGTGGCTATATTGGAAGCTTGTCTTTTCATAGAGTCACACCATAATATCGAGAAAGCCGTTATTTTTACAGATTCCCTTAGCTGTTTGCAAGCCTTAGTCCAAAATTCCTTTAAAAGTAAATTTCACAGTTCGCTTATTTTAAAAATTAAAAACTCTTTATTGTCCTGCGCTAATAATCAAAAGGACGTTCAGCAAGTTTGGATACCTAGTCATTGTGGCATTAAGGGTAACGAATGTGTTGATGCTTTGGCTAAAGATGCTTGTTCATCTTTATCGTCAGATCTCACGCACAATAAGTATCAGGGTTACGATCTATTGTCCCTTCCAAAACTGAATCTGCAATGTTCCTGGCAGGAGCAGTGGAATACGTCCAGCAAAAATAAAGGCGGTTTTTTTTATGCAGTGCAACCGACCATAAAACCAAAGCCGTGGTTTTTCGGTCACAAAAAAGTATCGAAAACTGTTATTTCTGTTATTTGTAGAATTCGCTTAGGTTTTTGTTGCACTCCCGTTTTTTTACACAAAATCCATGTCCGTGACTCCTCTCTCTGCGAGTGTGGGTTGGAGGAAGGCACCCTGGATCACATATTTTTTGAATGTCCTAACAACACCCCACGTCTAGATTTGTATAGCCGTCTCCCTAAATTCAAGATCCCTCTTCCTATTAATTTCCCCTCCCTTTTAACATATTCCTCTCCAGAACTACTTGTGGCGCTGATGATTTTCATCCGTCACAATAATATAAAATTATAAAATATTCCCAAATATTCTGTCTGTGTGGATGTGGTATATGTATATTAAATGTTCTAAAAATTATAATAATTATGTAATTTTAATTTTTTGTTTGTTTCAGTCCAGTACTAACCCCACAAGTTCTTCACTAAGTTCAATTGATCATTGAAGATTTTTATTATAGATATATTTTTATTTTATTTTAGCAATGCACACTTGCTTTTCCAATTCACTTAGACATTGGCAGAATGGTCGACATCGGCTTTGCTTGCCATAACAAAAAATAGAATAGAATATAAAAACAAAATATTAATAAATTTATTTCACATTAACCTACATGGGCACTTATGAAACGTCAGAAGCTAGGTGCACGGTTCCAATTGGTTGTTACCTATGGAGAAGATCCGGCAAGAAACTCCACGGTTACTCTTTTAAAAATAATGGGCTTTTACAATATTTTCAAATAACAGTATTATTAGGTATGGGAGGACAGTGTAGGTCTTTGAACAAGTACCAGGTACTTAACAGAATTATACCTACTACTAGAAATTGTCCAACTGGCAGGAACGCATTCTCTTGACGGCCGGACTGCAAATGAGCAAAGTGGTCAAGGCTTGAGTTAAGACAAAAAAAAAAACTGGATTTTATGATTTTTTTAAAAAGGTTCCTTTTTGTCAAGGAATCGACTGTTTTACAAAAACCTGGTAATTGCATCAACTTATAGCATTATAAGAAAAGGTCAGAATGACTCCATGTTACATTTCATAAAACACTGTTATTTCAACGATTGTTTATCTGGATTTCAGAAACTTTCTACAGCGCGCCCAGACGAGAGCGCGGGATTGTCGGAAGAGCTTCTACTTGTACAGTCAACAGAACGGAAATGGGGTCAGTACTACTTTGTTATACACTAGCTTTTGCCCGCGGTTGATATTGTTCGACAATATGTGTGGATAGTTTCGACATCCACGTAAAGCGCACGTCGCTTTCTGAGATAAAAATACTGTAACATAATACAATATTTATACTTCGGCCATAGACTCGAAAAGAAGAGGAATTGTGGACATCCAAGCAGTTTCAAAGCATCATCCTAATATACAAACAAATGCGACTTGTTTTCATTTTAATTATCTATTTACAGAAGGAATGCTGCGAGGTAGTCATGTTCTGGCGAGTCCAACAAACCCTCCGTACGACGGCCAACGCGCTGCGACAACAGATCGGCAACAGAGAGGCTGCAAGACTTGACAGGGAACTGAGAGAAGTACTCGATGAGGTAAGCAGGGGTTTTTTTTAAAGGCTTATACAGCGAAGGCACGAGCATTGATCACCACACTCAAGGTGGGTTGGCGATTTAAGTAAGTCCTGGACATATCCCTCACGATGATTTCCTTCACTGATGTCAGTAATGTCCAAGACAAATTAAAATAAATAACTGTCTATAACTACAAATTAGTACAGATTTTTCACTCTGCAAAATCATTTAAATAAAAAGCGACTCTTGCTACGACACAATAAAGTGCAATTCAGGTCGCACAGCGCTAATTACCTACAGTTACATTCACCTAGATGTTGCCTCTTTCTATCGCGTAACTCTTATATCTTCTGACTACGTTACGACCACTGAATTCGACAAGTCGAGCCCGCCGCGTACCTACTTGTAGCTTCATACTTAAAATGCGGAATGAACCTTCTGTATTCATCTGTGCTATAATACAATTTGTTTGTTATTAATTGCAGATGGCGGCTGACCCCGAACTGAAGAAAAGGCTGCTATCTGGCAGAAGAGTAGAGCTAGCTGAAGAACTGAGTAAGTTTGTAACTTGTTATCTGAAAAATTTCCCTCAGCTCGTATTGTGATTGGTTCACTGTAATGACAGCTCCAATGATATCAGTTGATTCGAGGTTGTACTACAGATTAAATGAATCAGACTTCCCGAAACCGCGGTGTAATAGTTTTTCCTGCCAAACAAATATCAACGTTGCTTCTCTTAAAATAAAGTCGAAAATAAATAGCTCTCTCGCGGAATAATTAACGTTTATTAATTTTCAACTTTATTTCAAGTTGTGAAAAGTTGATGTTTGTTTACCAAATCAATATAAAACTAATCTTCCCCTTTTCCTCCACAGAGAAAGTAAGACAAGTCCAAGAGAAATTAGAAGAGTTTATAGAGGCGCTTAACAAAGAGAAATAGTCGTTAGTGTATATTGTAGTGTATATGTATACATAGGGGATACGCGTCGCCAATGCGTCTCGTGCGCCGCACACATATTGTTGAAATATAGAACTTATCTATCAATGTTTATATACTCGCATTATTCAGAAATGTAGGCCCGTCCGCTATTACATGGACCTTAAACCACAGATGAATACAGTTTAGTGTCTAATCTGTATTCATCTGTGGTTTAAGTCCACAGTTTAGGTATGAAGCTACAAGTTCGCGGCGGGCCCGTCTTGTCGGGCCAATTCAGTAAGTGTAACGTAGTCAGAAGATCTAAGAGTTACGCGATAGAAAGGGAAGCAACTTCTAGATGAATATAACTGTACCTGAATTGCACATTATTGTGTCGTAGCAAGAGTCGCTTTTTACTTAAATGATTTCGCGGAGTGTCCTATCTGTATTAATCTGTGCTTAAACATGACTGGTGAGATGTGGGTGTACTAAATACTTCTGCCTAACCCTTCGCGGAACACAGGCGTGATGTTATGAAAATGTGACATTTGAAAGTAAAAGAGGTTAAACACCATTTTAGTTTTTGTATTAGCCCAGAGTCTGCATTTGTGCCCGGTTGATGGCAATTGGCTCGCCCCCTATTACATGGGACATAAACATTGCTAGCGAAATGTGGGTGTGTTAAACAAAAACACACTTCTGCTTAACCGTTGGGGGAACAGGCTGTTTCGAGGGAATTATAGGAAAGTTATCGAATTATAAATATTAAAAGCTGCTCTTATGATCTCCAATTGAATGGTAGTGTAGAGTATTTACGAATTTCATTATAAGATGCGCTAAACAAATTGAGTATTTATTATTAAAAAAACACTTTGACATTATGGTTGTTGCATATAATATTACCTATGTAAAACCTATTCTTCCTGTGCCTATTCGTTTATGTATATAAAAATGGGGTAATGTGGCGAATACCATACTTAAAGTTATCCTTACAAGTATCAAACATAGAGCACGGAGATGCCTCAGCGGCCGCTGTTAGAGACGGTACTGACAACGCTGTCCACACAAACCAACCGCGTCAGTGCGCGTCACTGTTTACTCATAGAAACTGACGGTCAACTCAGCACGGTCGGTCAGCACTAGATTAAAGATTAGAAACAAAAACACATCACTCAAGTAGCCACGATTGCATATAACTTGATTATAAACCTTAACACTCAAACATAAAGTTTATTATCGTTGGCAATGTTATTTACTACTTCGATTGAATAGTAAACGTATTTTTAATATAAGAACAAAAATATTAATGGAAAAATAAAACATAATATAGCATTAAGCTGAAAAAAGTATGATGCAAAATAAGACCACAATATTATTTGTGGTCTTATTTTTCGAACGTTTTTGACGCTCATCGGGAATCTACTAATAGTGTGTGTGTGTGAAAACCAATTTGCGCTCAGCGCCAAATGCGCGGTCACTAATATTATTGGTAATGGCGTCTCTAGTCGCTACCTACGTTGCGATTCCGTGCTTTATGGTCTCAAACATCAATCTCAATTTCTAACTCTGTAAAGTCGATCAACGCTTGCGTTTGCGCATAGCTAGAAGGGTGAGGAACGAGTATTTGTGTTAAATTATCTATTTAATTTGATTAGGTCTAAAACTGAAATAAAAGATTTAATTTATTATTTTGTATGTTTTTTGGACACTGTATAGAGTAAGTAGTTATAACTGTGGTATTTCAAGTCTTTGTTGTCATTTCCAATGTGACTGTACTTTTTATTTGCTTTTTTTTTGAGGTTGGCCTATGTTCAGCAGTTGACGTCTTTCCACTGAAATGGTTATGTACTTTTAAATATAAATAATTGTTTGATTCCCAGGTTGCGCCTTTAGTAATGCATTATGAACTAAAAGTTCCTAGCTATAATGTTAATATTGTTAAATATCTGTTTTTAAACTGGTCAAAGTATATTTTAAGAATGTAATGTTACCACATCTCTAGTACTGACTATTATATTTTAATTATGTAATCATCAGACTTTCTATGAACTGTCTCATTTTTCACCATTTTATAATCCTATTTGTTATTTCTTGTTACTCCATACTTTCATGAACTGCTTTTATTTTTTTAATTCCATCATTTATTATAAAATATAAATGTTAATTTTATACGTATAGGTTTTGTTTTCTTCTATTAAAACTAGTAACTATGATTTTGCGTTTAATATTGTTTAATAGTCAGTACTTATAAACTTGTTTTAATTTTTTTATAAAAAGGCCATTTCAAATGGGGTTCTAAGTTATATGGGCAATCCTACAAAAATGAAGTAAATCATTTTCTCATTATAAACTCTTGCGCATATCTGCATTGGCGATGGGCCTGCTACGTTGTATTATTTCGTTATTAATTTAACTGCTTGATCTAAGTTGTCTTTTAATAAAACGTTAAGAAAATAAAATGAGTTTTATTTGTTAAACATTTATTAAACAGTAATAGTACAAAGTTAGTTAGAAATAAATAAATAAAAACTTTCTAACATCGATAACAATAGAATATAATTATAACTTTAAATAGAAAACAAAAATGCATGTAATCTTATCATCTGCCGACCAGTTTGTCGACAGTTTTTGAAGGATTGTCAGAACAATCTCAACAAATTCAGACACGGACAGTACTACTTTTATGATTAAAATTCAATGATTAGTGACCTTAATATTTTTTTGGAAGTGTATAGAGTGCCGCTATCTGCAGCATAATAGTGGCGCTGCCTCGGCCCGGCTAAAGTGCACTAGCATTAGCATTGCATTGTCACTGTCGCTTGTTATTTTGTTTGATTGTTGAGGTTAGTTCGCCGCCCTTTGTATTGATTGATCGTATTTGTTTTAGACAATTATATCGAAAGTCACTACAATGACTGGATTTACGAAAATTGAAGTAGCAAATGAAAAAGGCGTTAGGTTTATGTTGAATTTGAACTGTGAACACATAACGCATGAGCCAAGTGAGCGATTTTTTTTATTATGCCGCTAGCGGCACTCTATACTCAAGAGTTTTATGCAAGTTTTTTATACTTTACATTTGTATGTGTTAGGGTATATGTCCCTAAAACATAAAAATAAAAGTATAAAAATCTTCGGAACCTTGCACGGACTAAGTACAAATTACGGCATGTACAAAGATCTCAGTGTCTTTGTACTTGCACATTTGATCTTCGATCTCCTCTCTCATTTTGTTGTCAATATCGTACCGACGCTCTGCGAGTACAAACACTGCCATACGACGCTGGATACCAACTCCTTCTGCCAAAATACCTTTGAGAACGAATCCAATAAACTTCGCCTTCGTGCTGCCGTACGAGAAATTATCACGTAAGTAATCCGACAAAGCACCGGTATACAGTTCTATTATGGAGTCGAAGTATGTGCTCGCCAGTTCTGCTACCTCCTTCACTATATATTTTCCGAAGACGAAGCCCACAGCCTCTACACCCTCCGACTTCTTCCTCTTCGGATCAGCGAAAACTTCTGGCATCTGATTCATACTCTGTCTTACAGCTTTGAAATACAACATTGTTAAATGTATCTTCGTGTACTTCTTAAAGTTTTCTTCTTTCGGCATAAACTTCTGCATCCAAGTTAAGAACCTCTCAATCACTAACAAACACGACGAGTACTTACTGTCAAAAAATGCAGAATTGTACAGTAGACTCTCTAACACTTGATCCAGCCTTTTGTCAAAATTAGGTTCCTTTTCAAATTGCAGCGTGTCCAAACGTTCTAAAAACCGATTCCCTATCTTCATGAATCTTCTTTCAACATCCTCTTCATTTCTGGACAGCAGCAGGTACCTGACAAATATAGAAGGGTACGGTATCGCCGGAATATCCTTATCAGTACAGTCGAGAATCTGCAGCAATATGTTTTCAATAGACTCATCGGTTTCGGGAAGAAGTCTCGACAGATCATAAAGCACATAGGCAGCACTGAAACGACAGATTTTGTTGATAGCAAGGTACAAGGTAGAGCAGTAGTCAGGTTTGATGGTGGACGGGATCCAGTCGGTATTTCCCAGTAATCGGCGGAGCCTCTCGCGGGGTTTGAGGTCAACATTGGAGAACAGGGGCTTAACGATATCCCATACTCCGCGGTCAGCACTAGCGCCTTGACGGCGGAAGTACGGCAACGCAACATGTAATGCTACCACGGGACGCAACTTCGCTGCTGATGCGAAGGTCTCGAGTAATAAACCCCCCGGCCCCATAGATCGCAAACTCAGTGCTAAGGCTACTCTTACCGTGCGTCTTTCAGCCGCTAACGCACGGGTTGAGCCAGCTCTTTCTATTTCCCGACAGCGCATTGCTCGCGTCGCGATAGCTTTCACGCCAGCCTTACGCCAGCCCCATTCTGCCAAGTTGATGACAGGCCGGGCTCGGTGTGCGCAGGCTCTTAACGCTGCCGCAAACTTCACACTTTCTTTACCGGCTGCGTCAAACTCACTCAATTCTTTCTCAAAGTCTTGGTACAAGAGACTTGCCAACGGTCGTACCAACTTTACATTCTTAAGTTTTTCATTCTGTTGTTGAGCAATCTTGTCCTTTAATGCACTTCTGAGATTTACTGTGAAATCCTGTTTCTGCGCAAAGTATATCACTAGCTTCGATGTGAATCTATCGAAGCTCGTCCGACGATCAGCCAATATATCAACAACGCGCTTGAGTTCGAGGACAGACGGATCATGACGGAGAGCATTCACTAGTGCCGCTTCATCTTTTCGGAATTCCATATTAAGTCGCAGCAGCTCGCGACGTCCAATCCTTGCAGTATAAAGCTGCTTCAGTAAAGATCGTGCGACGTCAGCGTCACGCAAAGCTAAGGCCACGATTGCCTTCACTGCTGGTGAGGTTGGCTCAACTCGAATGCGGTATAATCTTAGAACATTTAGTAAGTGACTGAGGCGCTCCGCGGCGACTGCTGGTTCCACATCTATAGCAGCCGCTGCCAACATGCTTTGAAGACCGTTAGCAACGCGGATTCGCTCGTCCATCTTTAGGGAATACTCTACCAGCGATGAAAATTCTTTTAAAAATGCGTCGCGGACGGTTTGTTCGCATTCGCCAGCTAATAACTGTCGAATGACGACGGAGTGCAATCCCTCGATGCACGCCGCTTCAGATGGTGCGCCGTCGAGCCCGAGTCCGTGCCCGAAATCCAGAATATTTTTCCAGTCATCTGCAGGCATGCGCCATACGTTAGCGCGCTTGACGAGGCTGCGCAGTATAGAGGCGCGTGTATGCGCTGGCTCGTTGCTGTGCCGCACAGCGAGATTCAACAGAGCTGACACCGCGTCAGTACGACCACCAGTCTTGCTCACCAAAACGAGGAAGATATCACGGCGCCTGTCCGCAGAACCTGTAGCACCCAATCGCTGACCCAACTCGTGCAGCGCGCGTTCAAAACCAATAAAACGAAACTCGTCGAACAATTTGTCTAATTCTGTTTTCACTCGTATCATGCAATGCTCCGGCATCGGAAATTTCCTAGCACAACGAAGCATACATGGCATAGGAAGCATTTCACACATATCATTCCTGCAGACAGATACGAAATCCTGGTCATCGAAGACATGTGGACCGGTGTTAGACTCCGTCGGCATCGGGGGAGCGGGTATCTCGTACGGCCATTTATCTTCATAGTCACCAACGTCTTTATCAACAAACACTCGTTTCTTGAACGCCGCTCTCTTGTCGGGGCTGAGTCTCTTTATCAGTGGCTCCACGACTTTGTACTGGAACCAATGCCGCAAGTAGCTTGCTCGAGCTAGCTTCACCACTACTTCCTGACACTCCTCGACACTGAGTCGAGCAGCAAGAGTCGGAATGTGCAGCAAATACGCAACGTATAGCTCCAACTTATTTGTGAATCTAGTTTTATGGTAGCGTAGGATGTAGTCAGTCGCCAAAGGACTGAATCTGTTAAATCTGTTAACATTAAAATACTTCTCCGTGATGTCAAGGAACACTTCTGCATCTGACTTCAGCACACATTTCACGCTCTTGTAGTAGAGCTCATCTCGTTTGAGATAGCGGGTTTTCAAATCTTCATCCGTCACCAGCGAGTCGAAATATATTTTGGCGACACTGGGACATTTCTCGCACAACACTTTTAATGAATGATTGGATAATTTAGTCAATATCTTGGGAGCCTCTGCCAGAATGAACTCATGACTGCAGTGACTAAGAAACTTTATGGCAAACTCAAATGTGTTCTCTTTGTAGTTCTGATAGAACTCCTGACACATTGCTGGGTCTCGTAGATTGATGTAAAGCCAGTGCTTCATTTTGGTAACTGCTGGCATAATCATTTCTGGGAAGAGAACATCTTCTAAATATTTAGGGTTAATAATGTCACGGTGGTCTATCAGCCATGTTGATTTCAGGGCTCTGCTCACGTATAGCATGTCGTCGTCTTTTAAATTACGTATTATGTAGTCTACGTGTTTGAGTTCTATGGCGAGTTCTATTTTAAAGAGGCGATCGACTGGAGACTGTTCAGGCAGTGCCTCAACATCCTGGAGCGTAGCTCCACTTTTCTTAGCTTCACGCACTAAGGAGTTGAGACACCGATGCCGTTGGCCCAGGTTGTCTCCCAACAACGATACTGGTGGAAATAGCACCATCTGTAAGGAAATACATATTACCATTATACATAAAAAATCAACTATACGTCCTTAAACATTTAGGCCCAATATGAACTTTTATATTGGCGCCGATTCTCTTGTACACCAAACTAAACTATCACAATTCCTTACTTTTGGCTATGAGCTATTCTGCAAAAGTCTCTCAAGTTTAAAAATAATTTTGACACAACTAAAATAGAATTTGACAATCACGACTCCACATGGTACTTGTTTGCCCTACCTTTGAATTTTTTTAGAGCCACAGGCGCGCATGTGGGGCAGCCTCGACATGTTTTCTATGGAATTTTTCACTTTTTTAATGGACATGTCTACATGTTGAGTTTTAGGGGTTTACAGGATTATTAAGGGGGTTGAAATTTTCATTCTTTTTGCGATAGGACACACCATTTTCGAGATATAAGCAAAAGAAAAGAAAAAAAAGATAAAGTACTGTTTTTGCACCTGAAGTCGAGGGATTAGTATGAATTTTAGTTGCATTACAACTAATTTTAATCATTATTAAAAATAGTCAAGTTTGGTTTTTTTAAATGTCAAATTCAGAATAGCAAAATTGTCATTTTCACTAAATTAATAACTCAGTGCCATCTTAGTGCTGTCAAACTAAAATATAGTTAAGTTGTGTTACTTTAGTCCATTTTAGAATGGGAATTTTGACGGCACGGTTGGTGCAGTGGTTAAGCGACTGACTGCTGCGCTGCATGAGGCAGGTTCGATTCCCACACAGAACAAATATTTGTATGACCTACATGCAACCACGCACCCACAATACAGGAGAAATTCCTAGTGGGGCAACATGTTTTATCAAAACAAAAAAAACGTCATTTGACAGGCATAGATTAAATTTTGATTATTTTTAGTCTAGTTTACAGGTATTTGTGACAACAGAATCTGCACCATTATTGTTTTTATTTAACATAATTCTGCATCTGTCATCTTCAAATGATTGACAGAAATAGAATGGCATTTTAAATTAGTTTAGCATTAAATTAATTTAGTCATTTGTAGTGCCACATAGAAAGAAAGAAAGAAAATACATTTATTTTGTGTGCATAATGCAAGACAGTATACTGTAATGGACCATTTAGCCAATTCCAATCCCCGAGACAATCCACTAAGCTTAAGCCAATACATTTAGCCAGTATAATGAAAAGGCAAAATAGCCTGAGGACAATCCAATTATTGGATTGGCTTAGTGGATTGTCTCGGGGATTGGCCCCACCTAAATGGTCCATAAAGTCTAATTACTGGACTGAAATTCCGTGACATTCCCGGAATTCCCGGCCTTCTGGCAAGCCTAGTAACCTAATAAAATAAAAATAAAAATTGTTTATTGATACCAGTTACATTCACAACTTTGCAGGCTAAAGCGGGTAACAATTGAAATGTATAGTACAATACATGCTGATATTGATTCCCAAACTAAGCTAGAGCTTGTATTTTGGGAAACAATGTTCAGTCATAGTGATGACACACAGTAGACATTAATTGATGTTTGAGGACAAAGGTGAAATGTTGTGAAAAATTTTAACCTAAGACGACCCACTGACCTAAGTCATGAAGAAACATATCTACAATGGGAATTTAATGTAAACTTCCAATAAATATGCCAAATACCTAGTAGACCGTAAACAATCCATACCTTTTGGTTTGGTTCAAATTACCGGTATTTAGGTAATGTTGAACTGAGACTCAATTTTCTCTCGCTGAGTAGGTACCTAATATATTTTAGATAACATTTAAACTGCACTGCACTGTATTAACGGAAAAATAGACAAGTGACGAATAAAATGAAATTACACCATAGTCATTCACTGATTCATTCCGTTTTGTTTATACAAGTATTTGCTAATTCGCAATCAGATGGAAATGTAACGGATGTTCCGTGTGGTTCCGTTGATTCTTAGAAAGATTAGCTATTAACAAAATATGGAAATACTGCTAACACCGGCTTCTTGACCTTGTTGTTATTTTGGAGTAGTGATTCACTGTGATTCAGTGTTGCCATGTCCAAAATCTGGTCGGTGGTAAATCCCTTATAAAAATACGGTAGATTTTATAAAACTACGGTGATTGGGTTATGAGAAAAATGGTGTAATTACGGTGTAAAACTTTTATTAAAATCATAAAAAAATACAAGTTGTTACTAGATAATAATTCAAAAACATATAAGTACCTACAAAAATTAGGGTATGCTAATTATGTCACTTTCAGTTTCACCCATTACCTATTAAGTGTGAAACAAAAATAATGACAGTTAAACACAGAAATTGTTAAAACTTGAGGACTTGACAAGTTACCAAAAACAAACTAAATTCGACGAATGCTACGAGTATGTAACTAGATGAAACGATCGTAATATTACTCGAAATTAATATCTATAAACGACAAATCAATTTTTTTCCATAAAGAGGGTCCGAAACAAGGGGAATCCCCGAACTTGCCTGCTGGTGTGACCATTGTAGTGTCGGACAAAAATATTTGGCATAGGAGTGCGTTCATAATACATATTATAATACGTCCATAATACATATTAATTGTGTTTTGATTTAGTTAACTTTTTTTACAACAGGAATCTTAATCCTTCCAGAAAACGGTAGATTTGGTCACCGTTGTCATGTCTCGACGGTAGGTGGTAAATTTTCGCTGAATACGGTGCATTTACCGTAATTACGGTGCACATGGCAACACTGCTGTGATTCATTATTTGACAGGACAGGACACACCCAGAGTACATTCCGAATTGCGTAATCGATTTGTGGATGCTTACACCCGTTTCGAATTAGCGTGAGCGCGATAACGACAAGTACTAACCGTTCACTTCGAGTTGGCCTTCATCGACCCTTAAAAACGACGGGAGAAATTATTACTTAGGACAAAATAATAATAATTGTTTTTGCTTTCCTGCAAATCTTTCCTCTCGCTTTCTTGCAATCTGTGGAAGTGATTTCGTGAAAAGGGATGGAAATGTGTCACAGGAAGCCCGGAAAGCGCGCGATATTTGAATTGATCAATAAGCACGCGCGGTGCTAGAGTTCGCTGTCAGAAACGAACTTGACGAGGCCCCGCCCCTTTAATTTTGCTTTATAACTTTCTGACTTTCTCTAGCACCATTAGTTCAGACGGTACATGTCTTGGCAAATGACCCTAAATTAAGAATTTTTCACTTTTCGGTAACAAGACTGTTGTATATGGCAACCATAACGTTGTATACTATAGACACCAAATAGTCAGTTGTCAGTTCACAATAAATGTTAAATGGAAGCCCGCCTCTTATTTGAACATTGGCGACGAAAAAAATTGGAAATCTCGTTTAATGCAGATAATTCTTGTTAAAAAATATGTCTATCGGTAAAATTGGTGAGTTTAATGTACAAGCCGGCAACTGGTTGGCGTATGTTGAACGCATTGAAATGTATTTTGTAGCCAACAAAATCGGTGACGATGTGAAGCTACCCACGCTTATTTCACTAATGGGTGAAGAAACTTATGAGCTATTATCAAGCTTAGCAAGTCCGTCAAAGCGGTCTTCTTTGAAGTTCGAAGAAGTTGTTAAAATGCTACAAGAACATTTACAACCCAGACCTGCAGAAATGGCGGAACGATTCAGATTTCGTCAACGGAGACAGTTGGCCAGTGAATCTATTGCCGATTACATAGCCGAGCTTAAAAAGCTTTCCAGATTCTGCAATTTTAATACAGTTTTAGAAGACAATTTATGAGATCAATTTGTCTGCGGTTTAAAGAGCGAATTCATTAGGCAGCGGTTATTTGCAGAAGAGCATCTTAGTTATTCAAAAGCGGTGACTTTGGCCACAACTCTTGAGGCGGCGGAAAGAGATGCCTGCGCAGTAGAACATAACATCGGTAGCGAGGTGAAGAACGCGGCAGAATTAAGCGGAGGCATAAACAAATTGCTAGTGAACTCATGTACAGCTTGCGGAAGTACAAACCATGGGAAATTGGACTGCAAGTATAAAAATTTTGAATGTAGTTTGTGCCACAAAATTGGGCACTTGAGGCGAATGTGTTCAATACGGTCACAAACTGACGCGGAACGACCGAAAAAAGTCAACAGACTCCTCAAAACCAGAAGACGATCGGAATGAGACGTCACGCAGAGGGCAGGGCCGTCGCGGTGGTCGAGGTGCACGCGGTGGTGCAACGCGCAGGCGCACGGATGGACAGCGATCCAATACTTATTGGGTACAAGAAACAGGTGGCAACTGTTCAATATTATCTTCTAGTGACGATGATGTCAGCGAAGAAGACTTGAATGAACCTATGTATCAAATGTCTTTGTCTAAGTATACCCCGGTGCGTATTTCACTATTAGTTAATAATTGCTTTTTAGAAATGGAAGTAGATACTGGTTCGCCTTTATCTTGTATTAGTAAAAATACTTATAAAAAATATTTAAAAAATCTTGTTATAAAACCATGTCGTATAAATTTAAGTTTTTATGATGGGTCTAGAATTAAGCCAATTGGGTATGTAGAAACGGAAGTTCGTTACAAAGATATGATTAAAATTTTGGATCTGTACATTTTTGATAATGGAACTACAAATTTATTAGGTCGCCAGTGGCTAGCTGAATTATGCATAGATATTCCAAAACTCAGTGTGCATTGTATTAAAAACGAAAGATGTAACAAAAATGAAATGATAGAAACTATTATTTCCAGGCATAAATCTCTTTTTGATGGCACGTTGGGTCGGTACACCGGTGGCTCAGTTAAGCTGAATGTACGTCCGGACGCGCAGCCTATATTCTGTCGTGCTCGCCCATTACCGTATGCGCTGCGTGGCAAAGTTGATGCAGAGTTGGACGCTATGCTGCGCACGGATATCATCGAGCCTGTTGACCACTCTGACTGGGCCACTCCTCTAGTAATAGCCCGTAAGGCGGATGGTGGCATAAGAATTTGTGCCGATTTTAAGGTAACACTTAATCGCGCTTTGATGATCGACAGGTACCCGGTTCCAAAGATTGACGATTTATTTAGCGATATTTGTGGAAATGTTTGGTTTACTAAATTAGACTTATCACAGGCTTACAATCAATTAGAACTTTGTGAAGACTCTAGAAACTTTACAATAATTAATACTCATCGTGGATTATTTAAATATAAACGTTTAGTGTTTGGGTTGGCTTCTAGTCCCGGTATTTTTCAAAGATTCATGATAAATCTTTTAAAAAATGTTCCAAATGTAGTCATATTTTACGACGACATTTTAATCAAAAATAAAGATTTAAAAACCCATTTACAAACAATAGACAAAGTGTTCGACATTTTGGAGTCTAACGGGTTAAAAATTAGGCGGGAAAAATGTGAATTTTTGACGCATGAAGTAAGATACTTAGGTTACATTGTAAGCAAAGACGGAGTGAAGGTAAATGCGGATAAAATTAAACCTATTATTTCTATGCCGCATCCAAATAATCTTACTGAACTAAAGTCTTTCTTAGGCATGGTAAATTTTTACGGAAAATTTATAAAAAATTTGAGCACATATTTAAGTGTACTTTACGAATTACTTAAAAAAGGCAAAGATTTCAAGTGGATTAGGAAACATACCTTAGCATTTAACCAAGTTAAAAAGTTGTTATGCAGTACGGATGTGTTGGCGCATTATGATATGTCATTAGAGACAACGTTGACATGTGATGCTAGCGCACACGGTCTAGGCGCCGTGCTCGCGCAGCGCACTCAACATGGAGGGGATGAACGAGTAGTAGTTACCCTAACCCTAAATATTTAGAAGATGTTCTCTTCCCAGAAATGATTATGCCAGCAGTTACCAAAATGAAGCACTGGCTTTACATGAATCTACGAGACCCAGCAATGTGTCAGGAGTTCTATCAGAACTACAAAGAGAACACATTTGAGTTTGCCATAAAGTTTCTTAATCACTGCAGTCATGAGTTCATACTGGCAGAGGCTCCAAATATATTAACTAAATTATCCAATCATTCATTAAAAGTGTTGTGCGAGAAATGTCCCAGTGTCGCCAAAATATATTTCGACTCGTTGGCGACGGATGAAGATTTAAAAACCCGCTATCTCGAACGAGATGAGCTCTACTACAAGAGCGTGAAATGTGTTCTGAAGTCAGATGCAGAAGTGTTCCTTGACATCACAGAGAAGTATTTTAATGTTAACAGATTTAATAGATTCAGTCCTTTGGCGACTGACTACATCCTACGCTGCCATAAAACTAGATTCACAAATAAGTTGGAGCTGTACGTTGCGTATTTGCTGCACATTTCGACTCTTGCTGCTCGACTCAGTGTCGAGGAGTGTCAGGAAGTAGTGGTGAAGCTAGCTCGAGCAAGCTACTTGCGGCATTGGTTCCAGTACAAAGTCGTGGAGCCACTGATAAAGAGACTCAGCCCCGACAAGAGAGCGGCGTTCAAGAAACGAGTGTTTGTTGATAAAGACGTTGGTGACTGTGAAGATAAATGGCCGTACGAGATACCCACTCCCCCGACGCCGACGGAGTCTGACACCGGTCCACATGTTTTCGATGACCAGGATTTCGTATCTGTCTGCAGGAATGATAGGTGTGAAATGCTTCCTATGTCATGTATGGCTTTTTGTGCTAGGAAATGTCCGATGCCGGAACATTGCATGATACGAGTGAAAACAGAATTAGACAAATTGTTCGATGAGTTTCGTTTTATTGGTTTTGAACGCGCGCTGCACGAGCTGGGTCAGCGATTACGTGCTACAGGTTCTGCGGACAGGCGCCGTGATATCTTCCTTGTTTTGGTGAGCAAGACTGGTGGTCGCACTGAGGCGGTGTCAGCTCTGTTGAATCTCGCTGTGTGGTACAGCAACGAGCCAGCGCATACACGCGCCTCCATACTGCGCAGCCTCGTCAAGCGCGCTAACGTCTGGCGCATGCCTGCAGATGACTGGAAATATTTTTTGGATTTCGGGCACGGACTCGGGCTCGACAGCGCACCATCTGAAGCCGCGTGCATCGAGGGATTGCACTCCGTCGTCATTCGACAGTTATTAGCTGGCGAATGTGAACAAGCCGTCCGCGACGCATTTTTAAAAGAATTTTCATCGCTGGTAGAGTATTCCCTAAAGATGGACGAGCGAGTGCGCGTTGCTAACGGTCTTCAAAGCATGTTGGCAGCGGCTGCCATAGACGTGGAACCAGCAGTCGCCGCGGAGCGCCTCAGTCACTTACTAAATGTTCTAAGATTATACCGCATTCGAGTTGAGCCAACCTCACCAGCAGTGAAGGCAATCGTGGCCTTAGCTTTGCGTGACGCTGACATCGCACGATCTTTACTGAAGCAGCTTTATACTGCAAGGATTGGACGTCGCGAGCTGCTGCGACTTAACATGGAATTCCGAAAAGATGAAGCGGCACTAGTGAATGCACTCCGTCATGATCTGTCTGTCCTCGAACTCAAGCGGGTTGTAGATATATTGGCTGATCGTCGGACGAGCTTCGATAGATTCACATCGAAGCTAGTGATATACTTTGCGCAGAAACAGGATTTCACAGTAAATCTCAGAAGTGCATTAAAGGACAAGATTGCTCAACAACAGAATGAAAAACTTAAGAATGTAAAGTTGGTACGACCGTTGGCAAGTCTCTTGTACCAAGACTTTGAGAAAGAATTGAGTGAGTTTGACGCAGCCGGTAAAGAAAGTGTGAAGTTTGCGGCAGCGTTAAGAGCCTGCGCACACCGAGCCCGGCCTGTCATCAACTTGGCAGAATGGGGCTGGCGTAAGGCTGGCGTGAAAGCTATCGCGACGCGAGCAATGCGCTGTCGGGAAATAGAAAGAGCTGGCTCAACCCGTGCGTTAGCGGCTGAAAGACGCACGGTAAGAGTAGCCTTAGCACTGAGTTTGCGATCTATGGGGCCGGGGGGTTTATTACTCGAGACCTTTGCATCAGCAGCGAAGTTGCGTCCCGTGGTAGCATTACATGTTGCGTTGCCGTACTTCCGCCGTCAAGGCGCTAGTGCTGACCGCGGAGTATGGGATATCGTTAAGCCCCTGTTCTCCAACGTTGACCTCAAACCCCGTGAGCGGCTCCGCCGACTACTCGGAAATACGGACTGGATCCCGTCCACCATCAAACCTGACTACTGCTCTACCTTGTACCTTGCTATCAACAAAATCTCCCGTTCCAGTGCTGCCTATGTGCTTTATGATCTGTCGACACTTCTTCCCGAAACCGATGAGTCTATTGAAAACATATTGCTGCAGATTCTCGACTGTACTGATAAGGATATTCCGGCGATACCGTACCCTTCTATATTTGTCAGGTACCTGCTGCTGTCCAGAAATGAAGAGGATGTTGAAAGAAGATTCATGAAGATAGGGAATCGGTTTTTAGAACGTTTGTTAGCACGCTCAAATTGATTACAGCGTAACTCGGAATGCACCCGTATTAATGAGTAATTATTTGACAGAGACGCAACGACATCGACATTGACACACACGATAAACATCATTGGATAAAAATCGTTATCAGGAAAAGGTATCTTAAAAGATAAAAATCGATAAATGTCCCCTCTTGAGTGACTAGATTTTCATGAAACAATGAAATGATAAGAAATATATGATAGCATTTTAACGATCGGTAACAACTGAATCGAAACCAAAAAAAACAACAAAACTATTTAACATGGAATTCTTTGCCGCCAGATTTCAGATACTTGCATGGATACTTGTCAGTGTGGCAGTCAGTCTTTCAGCGGGAAATTTAAAAGATAAAGATTGCCAACCGAAAAAAATCTAGCATACAATTTACGTTTTTCATTTAGTAAGCGAAAACTTTTATTATTATAATTATTTGATTTGAAACAAAACACTCATAGGCTTCTCCGATTAACAAAATAGGGTTAAGTTAAAGCTAAACCGTATATTGGGGACGGTCACCTTTCCTAAATATCGTCAAGGTCGAATCGTACATGCATATTTATTTTTGCTCAGTTTAGCCGGCAGTGCTGCGAAGTATTCGCTATTTTTGTTGCATTTAATTACTAAGTCCAAACGTTAGATTGATCTAGGAATTCAAACCGTAAGTAAAGATTTTACACTATTGATCTCATACTTAGTATTAAAATAATAAATAAGGATCTCTTTCTTCACCAACATTTTCCACAAACTCAGTAGTCTCGTTAATTTGTGGACGTTTACGTAACGCTTTACATTTATGTAATAAGTTGTATATGTAATAAGTAAGAATGATATTTATAACTCCTATTGAAAATCGTAATTGTATACCTTACTATGCATGTAATCAAAACTCATACTATGTACCTACCTATATCAAAGACAATTTAAAAACGTTCTGGTTAAACCGCAACGCAATCTGTAATAACCAAATGCGAAAATACATTTCTGCCTCCTACGCAGTGTTTTTAATAGCCAGGCTGATCAAGAAGTCTAGTAGAAATCTGTCGTGGCGCAAAGTAATTATATTTTAGACTGTGAGCAACCACTATTTTTTGCAGTTTAATTCGCATTGGTCGTATACCTACCAACATTAGATTAAATGATGTCTTTACTATTTCCAGATGGCGCTTTTCACGCCAATCACGTTGTCAGGGGATAATCTGGGCCAACGGCACCATCACCTCAACTCCTTAGTACGTGAGGCTAAAGAGAGCGGAGCATCGTTTCAAGATGTCGAGGCCCAGCCCGAAGAGTCTCCAGTCGATCGCCTCTTTAAAATTGACCTCGCCATAGAACTCAAACACGTAGACTACATTATACGTAATTTAAAAGACGACGACATGCTATACGTAAGCAGAGCCCTGAAATCAACATGGCTGATAGAACACCGTGACATTATTAACCCTAAATATTTAGAAGATGTTCTCTTCCCCGAAATGATTATGCCAGCAGTTACCAAAATGAAACACTGGCTTTACATCAATCTACGAGACCCAGCAATGTGTCAGGAGTTCTATCAGCACTATAAAGAGAACGCATTTGAGTTTGCCACAAAGTTTCTTAGTCACTGCAGTCATGAGTTTATGCTGGCAGAGACTCCCAAGATATTAACAAAATTATCCACTCATTCATTAAAAATATTGTGCGAGAAATGTCCTAGAGTCGCCAAAATATATTTTGATTCGTTGGCGTCAGATGCAGATGTGAAGAACCGCTATCTCGGACAAGAACAGTCCTACTACAACAGTGTGAAATGCGTACTGAAGTCAGAAGCAGATGTGTTCCTCGACATCACGGAAAAATATTTCAATATGAATAGCTTTAGCAGATTCAGTTCTTTGGCGACTGACTACATCCTACGTTGTCATAAAACTAGATTCACAAATAAGATGGAGCTGTACGTTGCGTATTTCCTGCACATCCCAACTCTTGCCGCTTGGCTCAGTGTCGAGGAGTGTCAGGAAGTTGTGCTAAGGCTAGCTCGAGCAAGTTACTTGCAGCGTTGGTTCCAATACAAAGTCGTGGAGCCACTGATAAAGCGTCTAAGACCTGATAAGAGAGCGGCGTTCAAGAAACTAGTGTTCGTTGAGAAGGATGTCGGAGAACGAGTGCAGGAATGGCCGTATCCGACGCCGGAGTCACCCCCGTATTCCGACTCTGATCCGCATATCTTCGACGACGAGAGTTATGGACCAGTCTGTGGGGCGCCTAGTAGGTGCAAGAAGCGCCTAGTAAGAAAAAAAAAAGGTTCGTGCAACGACTACTGTATTATCGAGTCATGCGGGGAAGCTAAATCGAACTTAGACCGGCTGTTCGATGAGTTTCGTTTTATCGGGTTCGACCGAGCTCTGCACGACTTAGGGCAACGGATAGCAGCTGCAGGTTCTGCAGACAGACGCCGCGATATTTTCCTTGTTCTAGTGAGCAAGAGCGGTGGGCGCAGTGACGCAGTGTCGGCTTTATTGAGTCTAGCAGCCAGGCACAGCAACGAGCCACCACACACACGCGCCTCCATATTGCGCAGCCTCGTCAAGCGTGCTAACGTCTGGCGCCTGTCTGCAGATGTCTGGCAGCATTTTCTGGACTTCGGGCACGGACTCGGGCTCGACGGCGCACCATCCGAAGCCGCATGCCGTGAGGGACTGTACTGCGTCGTGATTCGTCAGTTGTTAGCAGGTGAATGCGAACAAGCCGTCCGCGATGCTTTTCTCAATGACTTTTCTACGCTGTCAGAGTATTCTCTAAAGGTGGATGAGCGAGTGCGTGTTGCTAATGGTCTTCAAAACATGTTGGCAGCGGCCGCCAAAGACGTGGAACCTGCAGTCGCCGCAGAACGGCTTTATCAACTGATCGATGTTATTGAAATATACCACGTTCGGGTCGAGGCAGCATCACCTACGGTAGAAGCAGTGAAGACTTTAGCTTTGCGTGACGCTGAAGTCGCTCGCTCCTTACTAGAACGGTTATATAACGCGAGGATTGGACGTCGTGAGTTACTTCGAGTAAACTTAAAGTTTCGGTGCGATCAGGGAGCGCTCATGAACGCGCTGCGTCATGACCCTCCTGGCCTCGAACTCGAAAAGGTTGCAGATATACTAGCTACAGATAAATTACAGTTTGACGGATTCGTTTCGAAGCTAGTGATATACTTCAACCAGAAGGAAGACTTACTTACAATTCAACTCAGGAGCGCGTTAAATGAGAAGATTGCTCAACAACAGAATGAAAGCTGCAAAAATGTAAAATTGGCACGACCGTTGGCAAGCCTCTTGTACAATGACTTTGAGAAAGAATTACGTAAGTTAGATGCAGCGGGTAAAGAAAGTGTGAAGTTTGCGGCAGCGCTAAGGGCCTGCGCACACCGAGCCCGGCCTGTCGTCAACTTGGCGGAATGGGGTTGGCGAAAGGCTGGCGTGAAAGCAGTTGCGACGCGAGCAATGCGCTGTCGGGAAATGAAAAGAGCTGAATTAATTCGTGCGTTAGCGGCTGAACGGCGCACGGTAAGAGTAGCCT
Source organism: Xanthia icteritia (assembly GCA_949128155.2). Taxonomy (NCBI): domain Eukaryota; kingdom Metazoa; phylum Arthropoda; class Insecta; order Lepidoptera; family Noctuidae; genus Xanthia; species Xanthia icteritia. Next base: position 15,296,387 of record OX421956.2, read on the forward strand.
TAGCACTAAGTATGCGATCTGCGGGCGGGTTACTTCTCGACACCTTCCAATCAGCAGCGAAGCTGCGTCCCGTAGTTGCATTGCATGTGGCGCTGCCGTATTTCCGACACCACGGCGCTTCTGCTGACCCTGGAGTATGGGATATCGTTAAACCCCTGTTTTCAACTGTCGACCTCTCATCCCGCGAAAGGCTTCGCCAGCTACTCCGAAAAACCGAATGGATTCCATCTAAAATCAAACCAGACTACTGCGGAACGGTGTACTTTTTGCTTGACAAAATCTCGAAATCAATTTCCGATTTCGTGCTTCGCGATTTATGCATACTTCTTCCCGAGGTAAAAGAAGATATAATCGAAAAGATTTTGCTTTATGTGTTCGAGAGTGCTAGTTCGGATGAACCGGAGATACCATGTCCTGCAATATTTGTCAGATACTTCATGTTGTCTAGAAACACCGAGGATTTAGAGAGCAGATTCGCTAAAGTTGGTGATCGGTTTATGGAAATATTAGAAAATTTGCGTTGCATAGGAGACCCAAATTTTCATAAGAGACTTAATCAAATTATGAAGTGTCTCAAATATAATGCGGCGTTTCTAGACACTAAATACACGTCGTGTTTGTCAGTGATCGAAAGGGTCTTAGTTTGGACGCAGAAGTTCATGCCAAAAGAAGAATATTTTGTGAAGTATGTGCATATACATCTAACAATGTTGTACTTCAAAGCAGTTAGACAGAGTATGAAACAGATGCCAGAAGTGTTTGCTGATCCGAAGAGGAAGAAGTCGGAGGGTGTAGAAGCTGTGGGCTTCGTCTTCGGCAGGTATATAGTGAAGGAGGTAGCTGAACTGGTGAGCACATACTTCGACTCCATAATAGAACTGTATATGGCTGCTTTGATTGATTACATAAGTGAAAATTTCACGTACGGAATTTCGAGGGCGAAGTTTATTGCGTTCGTTCTCAAAGGTATCCTGGCAGAAGCAGTCGGTACCCAGCGCCGAATGGCAGTATATGTCCTTAGAGATCTTCGGTACGATATGAAAGATTTTACGAGAAAAGAAATCGAAGAACTAATGGCACAGGATAAATGTATTGAGTTGTTTGTTCATGCTGAAATATTGTACTAATCATAGATTCCAAAGCTATGAACTGCTTGTTTTTTAATTCATTATCTTTTCTTTTCTGTTGAATAGGCTGCCGTATTAATAATGTAATTTGACAGATAAATTGATTGTTTTCAGTGTGCACAGACTAACTAGAGATACAGTGTGTATTTATTGTACAGACGCCAGCACATCAACCTACTACAACCTGTCAAATTTCTTTAATAGATTTTCACCTTTATCACTGAAGTATAAGGTTCAAAGTTGATTACCCGAAACTGTCAAATCATCCCGATTTGACAGTTTCGGGTAGGTTGACCTGCTGGCGTCTGTACTTATTAGGTTTTTTTTTAAAATCCAATAAATAATCGTGTTAAGTTCTGTTTTCTCTTTCATTAATTAAAACATTCCGATCATAATTCAACCAGTACCTACCTACTTGTGGCAGCATCTACATCGCCACATGCGAACTTCGCAGCACATTGACGACATGCAAAATCCTGCACCGCGTAAGCAAAGTTTACCGCGCGACTGGCATATATACAACGTCCCAACATCAATCGTCGGGCAGCAGTCCACCAGACAGAACACCGGCACCTGATCGGAGGATGGAGGCCCTTTTCTGTGGAAGATGAGTGAACTTTACTCATACCTCTATATATATATTATTTTTGGTCCATTCGATAATCTTCGCAGGATTCAAAATACCATTATTATCCTAAATGCAAGAGAAATACATTAAAATATGGACTCGGATCGGAAAATATTGTTTTCTTTGACCTACTTACATCGCTTTTATGTAATAATTCTCAAAACAAGGTTGTGATCTGTCGCAGGCATATGATTCGTCATCATACAAACGGCGCCGTCCGTTTACAAACACAGTTCTCACAGTTATAGAATAGAATAGAATAGAATTTCTTTATTTCGGACAATATCCATATAGTGTTAGTAACATACAAAAAATAACTTATTGCCTAGTGTTAGTAAAAATCAATCTCCGCACAAACTGCCTTACAATCGGAGAGCCGAAGCTCTCGGCTACAGTTTTCAGGATGCTGTTCCGACTGCCCCTCACTCTCCTCAGTAGTGACGCAGTTTTTTTGCGTATAATTGCATGGAAGCCGTCGGTGCGGGCTTGCGCAAACATTTCTGACGCGCTACAGTAACGAGGCAGCCTCAACAACATCCTGAAAGCATTGTTGTATTGGACGCGCAGGACATCCAGCGATCTCTTAGCACAGTTGACCCATAGACTGCCCGTGTACAAACTTTGGCAATAAGCCTTGAAAAGTGTTACTTTTACTTGGTTTGTACACCGCGCAAATCTACGGGACAACATATTGCTCCGGACCGCCAAAGCCCTGCGTTCCCTCTCAATGTCTACATCGTCTCTGAGGTCAGCGGCAAGACAATGCCCTAGGTATTTAAAAGTTGACACCCTATTAATTGAAGACCCGTTCAGAAGCAACTCAGGTCCTTCTCCACGGCGTTTACCGCTGACCTCAAAGACCATGTATTCACATTTACTCACATTATACTTCAGCCCATGTGCGGCAGCGTAGGTCTCACACGTTTTTAGCATCTCTATGATTGCTCCCGCCGACGGACCCAGCAGCACCATGTCATCTGCATAGCTGATGTTGTTAATTCTAACCCCATCAACACTGCATCCGACACGCATGCTGCTGAGTGCGACTATCAGGTCATCCACGTAGAGGTTGAAGAGCCTGGGAGACGTCAGACCACCCTGTCTCACCCCGCACTCCAAACTATACGGCTCAGAGACTGTATCATCCCATTTCACCCGATTGACTTGGTTACTATACCAATACTGGAATAGCCTACATATTTCCGCGGGTATACCCCTGTCTCCCATCTTTCTCCAGAGCACATCGTATGAGACAAGATCAAACGCCTTGGAGAGATCAAGGAAACAGGCGTACACCGGCGTACCGCGATCCTTATAATATTGAACGGTATGCTTGAGACTTAAAATAGCACTTTCAGTTGATAGTCCGGGGCGAAACCCGAACTGTGCATCGTGAAGATGAATGTAATTACTTAAGCAAGAATCAAGCACACCGTCCAACACCTTGGCTATTATAGTCGCAAGAGAAATGGGACGATAGTTACCTCCGTCCGAGATGTCACCTGTCCTGTTCTTCACAATGGGTACTACGATGGTCTTCATTAGATTAACAGGTAGGTACGCATGACTAATACACATTGTGAAAAACATAGACAAGACTCGTGGCAAATGGACACCTGCGTGCTTCAGGTGCTCAATGCTGAGACCATCATGTCCTGGAGATTTGCCTCGTTTCATGCTGTTAATGATTGCATGTACTTGCTTGGTTGAAAAACGTATCAGAGGTTTCTCGCCAGGACGGATGGGCTCACAATCATTCCCTAAGGTTGAGGGACCGAGAGGGGACTGAACTTTAAAAAGGTCCTTGAACACATTGGCAATTTCCCTCTTATCACTCATCCCCTCCACACACGCAGAGAGGCCAGGTTTCGCATCTAAGTTACCAGTGGACTTCCAAAATTTACCAAAATTTTTACTAGCCTATCCATAACAATTTGCTCAGCGTGGTTTTGACAAAATTTCAGTCGACTTTTAAACACTTTTCGCTTCTCATACATTTCATCATAAAACGGGCCCGACGAAGGACGATTGTTCAGTATCCAGGTCTGAAAGCTACACCTGGCCTCGTGGTGGGCATCTCTCACATACTCATTCCACCCACACACTCGCTTACCTCGCCTTGCCCCCCCCCCAGATGTCCTTTTAGTTTGCCTAGCTGCCGCACATAGGATTTCTACAATCTGTTCGTACAAATTGTCCAGAATAACTCTGTGCTCAGCCAATCCACACGAACCAACGCTGCACCTTTCAAACTCAGGGGGGAAATCAACGTCTCGCAATTTACTGGTACATAAATTATTATAGCTTTGCGTTTCTGACTTAGTTCTTTCACCCCAAAAGACCGAATTGTGGCCCAAACCCCCGTTCATCAATTTAGGCCGCACAACTTCAAAGTCACAATCCAGATGTATCGGTAGATGATCCGAAACGTAGACATCCTCAGATACATCCACATTCGCAATTGTGTGCCAAGCTGATACAGATACCACACAGTGATCCAACCATCTCCTGCTTCCGTGCACATCACTTATAAAAGTGTAGGTACCACTATCAACCCCTCGTTTCCTTACATCAGCACAAATCCAGGATTGGTCAGAACAGAAGTTCATTAGCTCACTATAAAACATCTCATGGGGGTGAGCGTTGAAATCACCCAATATAAAAATATTCTCTATATCACAGCTTGCTATGGTAGCACTAATCTCACTTAACACATCTGTAAAAGTTGGTAAGTTATCTGGACAATTCGTAGGCATGTATACAGAAAATACAATAATGGTACGACCCTTTGCCGAGGCTGTAATGGCCGCTAACCGAGGACTGCTACAGTCAACAACAGAGACCTTCTCAAAAATGCCTTTCCTCCAGAGAATGGCAACCCCCCCATGTGGTCTTCCTCTCAACAAGCCCTCAGCAGTGTCCACCGCCGACTTACCCGTCCACTCAAAGTCATGGCTTATTGTTCCTAACAATGGAATGTCATGGGGAAGCAACCATGTCTCTTGTAGGGCTACCAAATCAGACCACACACATATATCCTTAATATTATCTATGGATCGTTTGACCGACTTACAATTAAAACTAGTTAACTTAAGATATTTATTAAAAATTTTTCTATCCATAAATTACGACATTATTTGACTATAACTTTAGAGTCCTGAGATTTCGTTCGATACATAAAATGTACAAAGCGCCTAAACACAATTCCATCAGGCCATAATTCGTTGTTCAAAAACAAGTCTGCCTTGTGCTTAGAAACATATATTTTGTACGCACTATACTTTCTAAAAGACTTCATGTTAATCTTTTTTAATGTAACAGTTTCACTTGCCTTGTCTTTAATATAACAAATAATGTCATCTTCACTTGTTATGAAATATGTCTAGGGGGAATAGGCAACTTATTCAATTGTTATAATTTCGACATTCAATGTTATTGCACAGTGACCATCATAAAACACAGCAAGACTGCACGCACTGATGCAGTAACAGCTCTGTTGCGTAGTAACAGCTACGACACACACGCGCCTCCATACTGCGCAGCTCCGTCAAGCGCACTGCCAGCATTTTCTGGATTTTGGGCACGGACTCGGGCTCGACGGCGCACCATCCGCCGACCGTCGGCAAGTCTCTCGCACCAAGAGTTTGAGGAACAGTTGCATGCTTTCGACGCAGCGAGTAAAGAAAGTGTGAAGTTTGCGACCGCCGGCGCTGAGAGCCTGCCGCCTGCGCACACCGAGCCCGGCCTGTCGATGTCGTCATGTTGGCGGAATAGGGCTGGCGTTAAGTCCAGTGGGCGTGGTAGCATTAGGTACGTACTGCGTTGCCATAATCACTCCCATCGCTTCGGCGCTAGTGCTGACCCGGATGGGATATCGTTAACCGCCTGTTCCTCAGTGTTGACATCTAACCTCGTGAAACTCGTGAAGGGCTTCGTCCACTGCTCGGAAACACCGACTGAATCCCGTCCATCATCAAACCAGCATACGATCAATCATAATCTGAATCATTTAGGATATTGCTAGTCCATTGCTTCGTATGTTCGAGGGAACACGAGCTAACGTAGATAACGTAATGAATGTTGTTGAACTGTCAAAATGAAACAGATTGTGATTAATCGTGTGTTACGCAATTTGGTTGCAGATTGTTGAATCTCATCTGTATTTCGTTGCCTGCTGTCCTTTTACCATATTGTTATTTTACTAGCTGCGTCCCACGGTTTCACCCGCGTAAATCTCGATCCCGTGGAAATATCTGGATAAAAATCCTATGTCCTTATCCAGGTCATGATCTACCCATGTGCCAAATTTCATCCAAATCTGTTCAGCCGTTATAACGTGAAAGCGAAACAAACTCACTTTCGGATATATAATATAATTATTATATTAGTTAGAATTCCAAGAAAGGAAAAACAACAACAAATACAAACCGTAAATGTGATTTTTGGTCATCTGAAGATTGCAATTTATTTGACTGTGAACGCACCCAAACATACTTCATTCATAATAAAATCTCAAGGTCACGCCACCGCGCCAGGTTTTTTAGCCACTCTGTTGTCTCCGACTAGTATAATTATAGTTATCTGTGCTCTGTTGACAAGTGATATACAAGTGATTCATTCGTTCTTTCTATTTTTTTATTGCGAAGTAAATCCTGTTTGGTGTTTACTATTATTATTTTGTTTATTTTGCCGCCAATGTGTCCAGTGCAGTGTTCTGCATTATTTATAAGTACATAACTAAATAAAATACCGTATCAAGCATGAACTGAATCCAATATGTATCAAATTGAGATCATCGTCTCACAAAACATCATGGTAATTATTGCCCAAAATACATTTATCTTCTCGTTGTTCTTTTTTGTGATTTCGTATTTTTTTATTATAAGTTTTATCTCTGATAAAAAGCGATGCACAAGCGAATATAAACAGATAAGACCATAATGAAAATTAAAGTCCATTCAATTAGACTACATTTTAGATATTGATAACATACCATTTTTTTTTAATGTGTTATATCTTTCCTCTCGCTTTCTTGCAACCTGCAATCTGTGGGAGTGATTTCGTGAAAAGGGACGGAAGTGTGTAAAAGGAAGAAGGGGAAGTGCGCGCTATTTAATTTAACCAATGACCGCGCGTGGTTCTAGAGTTGGCCGTCAGATGGTACCAAGATCAACCCATTTTCCGAGAGGGTTTAAACAGGATGATGCTGACGATGACGGTGTCGATGATGATGATGATGAATATTGTTTTCCTATATCATAAATACGTCAGCCGAGATGTCAGATGTTACACATCATATATGCGACTACTGTTATGCCCGCTCGTTTTTTTTATCATGTTTAGTAACCTCCCTTTAATTAATCCATTTTTTTTATATTCCCTGTGTATTATTTTAATGTTTACATAAACAGTGAGTTAAAAAGACACAATTATTAAGGCATTCCTCGGTTGCAACTCAGAAAAAAAAAAGTGCGAGCCTTACAGTCTTGGTAATAAGCAAAATTAAGGTTTAAAAGCAACATTAAAGGGGCGGGCCCTCGTCAAGGTCGTTCCTGACGGCAAACCACCGCGCGCCCTCATTGCTTAAATCAAATAGCGCGCGTTTCCCCGGCTTCCTGTAATACACTTCCAACCCTTTTCACGAAATCACTCCCACAGATTTCCCACTCCATAGATTGCAGGAAAGCGAGAGGAAAGATTTGCAGGAAAGCGATTGCAAAGATGTTACACAACAAAAAACAAAAGATAGACGTTTTGTATGTAGAATGGTATTTATATGTACCTATACCAATATTATAAAGAGGTAAAATTTGTTTGTTTGTTTGTATGTAGGGGGTAATCTCCGGAACTAGGTATAAGTCGGTTTTTTTTTTTTGCATTGGGTAGCCCAATGATTGCCCTTGAGGAAGGCTCGTGGACGCAGTTGCGGGCAGAAGCTAGCAAACTATAATCTGCGATGAGACAAATAAAATACGTTCGTCATGTATGCTGACGCGTTCCATTTTAAAATAATGATTGTCATTTGCTGTCATTGGACATCAATACACTTAACTCGTGTCGTTCGTGCTATCTGAAATTTCCGTACTTAGTAATTTTTAGATACATATTTTTATGTGTAACATCTTTCCTCTGGCTTTCCTGCAAATCTTTCCTCTCGCTTTCCTACAATCTAGTGGGAAATCTGTGGGAATGATTTCGTGAAAAGGGTCGGAAGTGTATTACAGGAAGCCGGGAAAGCGCGCGCTATTTGATTTGACCAATGAGCGCGCGCGGTGCTAGAGTTAGCCGTCACCAAACGAACTTGACGAGGCCCCGCCCTTGTTTGAGATGTCAGATGTTACTCATCATATGCCCAATAAATCTACTGCTGGTTATGACGAAATCCCCCTGACTATTATTAAAGATAATATTGACCTATTGGCAAATCCATTCTAACATCGTTTTATAATGAGTGCATAGAGTCAGGCCTATTCCCGGATTAGTTTAAAATTATTAATAATTTAGTGTCAAAGATGTTTGAAAAAATAATGAAGAATACATAGGCTTATAACTTATAAGGCACTTAAAAATTTACAGGATATTAAATAGTCAGCAATTCGGATACCAAAACTCATTAGGAACTATTGGAGGTGCTATTGAAGTGTTCATTGACGAAGTTATCTATATCTGTAAAGTGGCAGGTATTTTTCTGGACCTTAGTTCTGCCCTTGATACAGTAGACCATAAACTTCTTCTGGCCAAGTGTGAACATTATGGTATACGGGAAAATGTATTGAAGCTATTCAGCTCCTATTTGCATAATAGATGTCAGTACATAGAGTCAGTTGCATAATAGAGTCAGTTGTGGATAGAGAAGAAAAAAATTATAAATCGAACCTAGTCACTGTAACCTGAGGTGTCCTTCAGGGCTCTGTTCTGTTCCCAATTTTCTTCATACTATTCCTAAATGACTTGATTGAGTATATTAACACTTTGAAGGAAACTATACGCTCATAGGCGTCATAACAATAAAACTTCTATTGTGTCTCGTACAGTGTCCTTGAATGCGTTAAGAGACGATTAATTGACACAAGAGTAATTATTTTTGCTCATGACACTAATGCAATAGTTTCTGCAGATACTATTAGTAATTTAGAATCCAAGATTAATGCTGCCTTAAAAGGTTTTGAAAACTGGTTTGGTACAAATAATTAAAAACTTAATGTAAATAAAACAAAATGTTTATTATTCAAATCAAAATAATGCTAACTAGAAGGTTGAGATATTGTATATCAGAAGTCTGTTAGTTCTGCATGCTATGCAATCAGAAGCCTGCGGGATTTACTAATTTTGGCCCAACTTAGGATGTTTTGATTGAGTCAAGGCTCAGATATAGTATTGAGTTTTGGCGCAACACCAAACTCCACTCGGCATTTGTAATTCAAAAAAGAGTTTTAACGACGATGCTCGAAACAGACAGAATCGTGCAGGGACCACTTCTACAGACTTGACATTTAAACAATGCCATGTCTCTATATTCTAGTGTTGCTAACCAACTTTGTTAAGAACTTTCACGAGACCGATGAGGAAAGATACGCTAGGGATAGTACTCTTAGGAAAGACTTACCTTCCACAATCCAACCGAAATTGAACGTGGTTCATCACAGTCCCAGGGCTCAATCTGTCTTTTTATACAAGTTGCCAATGGACTTCAAGAGCGTATACAGCATAAACGTATTTAAAAACAAACTAAAGAGGTATTTATTGAGGAAGGGCAATTACAGTATTGATAAGTTTATAAATGAGAAACGACATTCACTATAAAATTATTGATTTGTGAATTATTATTATGTATTTTTGTGTATTTGTGTGTTGTATTGTTATTGTTTATGAATTATTTCTTTCTTTAAATATTGGGAAATAGATTTTTAAATTTAAATACAATGTTGGTGATTATTTAATTTATTGTTAAGCGCCTGCTACATGGTCGCCAACCGCGTTACCGACAGAGGTGACCTTGGTTGGCGACCGGCATGCGGCAGTGCTGTTTGAACTACATGGTCACCAACATGCCATTCTGTCCTGATAAAAGACGAGTACGGAGCAAAGACGTCATGGAGTTTTTTTTTACCGATGCCTCATTTTTTTTAACAACATATTGGCTAAATTGTGTCTTTTCTACAAAACTCCACGAAAGCCATGATGAATGATGATGGTGATAAATTGATAAAGAGAAGAGTGATAGGTATAGTTAATTTTTTGTCAGATTATTGTTACCTACACAGTTTATAGTCAAATAAAAGTTAATCACATTCTGCCGTTTCCGACATACATTTTCAGGGTTTATTAGATACTAATAACATTGAATAATATAAATTAGGATAACATTCAGTTTGCAAGTTGATCAAATACTAGGTATGAAAATTTCAAAAGATTAAATCTAGTCAAAGAGAAATTATAATTATTTCATTAGTCAAATAGTAGCATTTTAGATTAATCAAAGTGAAACCATAACACAAGAACTTTCTTGTGTCTACTTGATCGAAACGGAATTAGTCAACTGACTCGTTTTCATTCATTACATTATATTACAGATGGCGTCGTTCGTACCAGTCACGTTATTGGGAGACAACCTGGGACAACGGCACCGACACCTCAATTCTTTAGTGCAACAGGCTAAAAAGAATGGAGCTTCTATCCAAGATGTGGAGACCCACCCCGAAGAGTCTCCAGTCGATCGCCTCTTTAAAATTGACCTTGCCATAGAACTCAAACACGTAGCCTACATAATACGTAATTTAAAAGACGACGACATGTTATACGTGAGCAGAGCCCTGAAATCAACATGGCTGATAGACCACCGTGACATTATTAACCCTAAATATTTAGAAGATGTTCTCTTCCCAGAAATTATTACGCCAGCGGTTACCAAAATGAAGCACTGGCTTTACATCAATCTACGAGACCCAGCAATGTGTCAGGAGTTCTATCAGCACTACAAAGAGAACACATTTGACTTTGCTATAAAGTTTCTTCGTCACTGCAGTCATGAGTTCATTCTGGCAGAGGCTCCCAAGATATTAACAAAATTATCCAGTCATTCCTTAAAACTGTTGTGCGAGAAATGTCCTAGAGTCGCCAAAATATATTTTGATTCGTTGGCGACGGATGAAGATGTGAAAACCCGCTATCTCAGACAAGACCGGTCCTACTACAACAGTGTGAAATGCGTACTGAAGTCAGATGCAGATTTGTTCCTCGACGTCACGGAAAAGTATTTCAATATGAACAGCTTTAGCAGATTCAGTCCTTTAGCGACTGACTACATCATACGCTGCCATAAAACTAGATTCACAAATAAGTTGGAGCTGTACGTTGCGTATTTCCTGCACATCCCTACTCTTGCTGCTCGTCTTAGTGTCGAGGAGTGTCAGGAAGTAGTGTTAAAGCTAGCACAAGCAAGCTACTTGCAACACTGGTTCCAGTACAAAGTCGTGGAGCCGCTGATAAAGAGACTCAGCCCCGACAAGAGAGCGGCGTTCAAGAAACGAGTGTTTGTTGATAAGAATGTTGGTGACTGTGAAGATAAATGGCCGTACGAGATACCCGCACCCCCGACGCACTCCGACATTGGTCTGCATATCTTCGAGGATCAGGATTTCATGTCCAGTATAGCACCCATTTTCCCACCTCAAGCTCCTGGCGGTGGCATGTTATTTGGCGCCACCGCTTATACATGCGCTATGCAACCTCAAGCGTTAAATTTCATGAATAGGATAAAAGTGAAAACAGATTTAGACAGATTGTTCGATGAGTTTCGTTTTATTGGTTTTGAACGTTCGCTGCACGAATTAGGTCAGCGATTGGTTGCAACCGGTTCCACGGACAGGCGCCGTGATATTTTCCTTGTTCTGGTGAGCAAGACTGGTGGACGCACTGATGCGGTGTCAGCTTTGTTGCGTCTCACTGCGCGGCACAGTAACGAGCCACCACACTCACGCGCCTCTATACTGCGCAGTCTCGTCAAGCACGCTCACGTCTGGCGCCTGCCTGCAGATGTTTGGCAACATCTACTGGATTACGGCCACGGACTTGGGCTCGACGGTACACCACCCGAAGCTGCGTGCCGTGAGGGACTGCACGCCGTCGTAATTCGCCAGTTAATAGCTGGTGAATGCGAGAAAGCCGTCAGTGTTGCATTTATGAAAGACTTTTCTACACTAGTAGAGTATTCGCTGAAAGTGGACGAGCGTATGCGCGTTGCTAACGGTCTTCAAACCATGTTGGCCGAAGCGGCTGTACACGTTGAACCATCAGTAGCCGCGGACCGACTGCGTCAATTACTAGATGTTCTGAAAGTATACCGCGTTCGAGTTGAGCGTACCTCTCCAGCAGTTAAAGCAATCGTGGCTTTAGCTTTGCGGGACACCGACTTCGCGCGCCCTTTACTGGAGCGCCTTTATAATGAAAGGATTGCACGCCGCGAACTACTTCGATTTAACATGGAATTCCGACGAGATGAAGCAGCGCTGCTGAATGCACTGCGGCATGATCCGTCTGTGCTCGAAGTAAAACGAGTAGCGGATATGCTGGCTTTTGGGCAATGTTGGCAGAACTTCCGAAGTGTCGCTCCTCGTCCGAGTATCTTCGGTAGCTTCGCTCCTCAATCGAAAAAATTCGGTAGATCCACTGCTCAACCGTTGATTTTTGGTAACTCCGCTGCTCCTCCGACCGGTATCAGTTTCGGGAGTTCTGCTGGTCAGCCGAGGGGGTTGGGTAGTCCTGCTGCTCAGCCGACAGGCTTTAGTTTCGACAGTTCCGCTGCTCAACCGAAGGGCTTGGGTAGTGCTGCTGCTCAGCCGACAGGCTTTAGTTTCGACAGTTCCGCTGCTCAACCGAAGGGCTTGGGTAGTCCTGCTGCTCAGCCGACAGGCTTTAGTTTCGACAGTTCCGCTGCTCAACCGAAGGGCTTGGGTAGTCCTGCTGCTCAGCCGACAGGCTTTAGTTTCGACAGTTCCGCTGCTCAACCGAAGGGCTTGGGTAGTCCTGCTGCTCAGCCGACAGGCTTTAGTTTCGACAGTTCCGCTGCTCAACCGAAGGGCTTGGGTAGTCCTGCTGCTCAGCCGACAGGCTTTAGTTTCGACAGTTCCGCTGCTCAACCGAAGGGCTTGGGTAGTCCTGCTGCTCAGCCGACAGGCTTTAGTTTCGACAGTTCCGCTGCTCAACCGAAGGGCTTGGGTAGTCCTGCTGCTCAGCCGACAGGCTTTAGTTTCGACAGTTCCGCTGCTCAACCGAAGGGTTTGGGTAGTGCTGCTGCTCAGCCGACGGACTTTAGTTTCAACAGTTTCGCTGCTCAACCAACGTGCTTGGATAGTCGTCGTGCTCAGCCGACGGGCATTAATTTCGGTAATTCTACTGCTCAGCCGACGGGCTCCAGTTTCGGTAATGCTACTGCTCAGCCGACGGGCATTAGTTTCGACAGTTCCGCTGCTCAACCGAAGGGTTTGGGTAGTGCTGCTGCTCAGCCGACGGGCTTTAGTTTCAACAGTTTCGCTGCTCAACCAACGTGCTTGGGTAATCGTCGTGCTCAGCCGACGGGCTTTAATTTCGGTAATTCTACTGCTCAGCCAACGGGCTCCAGTTTTGGTAATGCTATTGCTCAGCCGACGGGCTTTAAATTCGGTAATTCTACTGCTCCCCCGACGGGCATTAACGCTGCTCAACAAATGGGCTTCGGTAGTGCCTCTGTACAACCGATGGGCTTCTGTAGGTTCCCTCCTCCTAGTTACCCTTATCGCCACTTCCGTAGGTTCGCTGCTCGACAGCCGAGTTTTAATAGGTTCACTTCGAAGCTAGTGGTATACTTTGACCAGAAACAAGATTTTACAACGGACCTCCGCACTGCTTTGAAAGAGAAGACCACCCAAGGGCAGTATGTTAAATTGGCTCGGCCGCTGGCAAGTCTGTTTGGAAACAATTTTGAGAAAGAATTGCGTGACGCTGACGTAGCGGGTAAAGAAAGCGTAAAGTTTGCAGCGGCGCTGAGAGCATGTGCACACCGAGCCCGGCCTGTCGTCAACTTGGCGGAATGGGGCTGGCGCAAGGCTGGCGTGAAAGCAGTTGCGACGCGAGCAATGCGCTGTCGGGAAATGGAAAGAGCTGGGTTAACTCGTGCGTTAGCGGCTGAAAGACGCACGGTAAGAGTAGCCTTAGCACTTAGTATGCGCTCTGCAAGCGGCTTACTACTTGACACCTTCGAATCAGCAGCAAAGCTGCGTCCCGTGGTAGCATTGCGTGTTGCGTTGCCGTACTTCCGTCGTCACGGTGATTGTTTTGACCTTAGAGTATGGGATATTATTAAACCCTTGTTGTCTAGTGTCGATCTGGAACCCCGTGGAAGCCTTTGTCGTATCCTCGGAAACATCGACTGGATCCCGTCCACCATAAAACTTGACTATTGCATTACCTTGTTCACTGTTCTTCACAAACTGTCCACGTTTAACTCCCAAATAGTACTACGAGACCTGTCGAAACTGCTTCCTGAATGCGACGAGTTCATCGAAAACATATTGCTTCAGATGCTCGACGACGACGATGCTGAAAAGGATATTTCAGCGATATCATACCCTACTATTTTCGTCAGGTACTTGCTGCTGTCCAGAAATGAGGAAGACGTTGAGAAGAGATTCGAGAAGATTGGAAACAGATTTTTAGAACGTTTAGATACGCTCCGATGTAAAAATGACTACAATTTCCAGAGAAGACTACATCAAATTTTGGAGAGCTTAAAGTATAATTCCGCATTTCTGGACTCTAAATTCTCGTCATGTTTGTCAGTGATCGAAAGAATCTTAGCTTGGTTACAGAAGTTTATGCCAAAAGAAAAATACTTCAAAACTAACACGCAAGTACATTTAACAATGTTGTATTTCAAAGCTGTTAGACAGAGTATGAAACAGACGCCAGAAGTTTTCGCTGATCCGAAGAGGAAGAAGTCAGAGGGTGTAGAGGCTGTGGGCTTCGTCTTCGGAAGATATATAGTGAAGGAGGTAGCTGAACTGGTTATCACATACTTCGACTCCATAACAGAACTGTATACCGACGCTTTAGTTGATTATTTGTACAGTAAGTTAGCCTATGGAAGTTCAAGGAATAAGTTCATTGGTTTCACTCTGAAAGGTATCTTGACGGAAGCAGTTGGTATCCAGCGTCGGATGGCAGTGTACGTCCTAAGAGAACATCATATTGGTTTAGAGGATTCCGTGAGAAAAGAAATAGAGAAAGTGATAATGAAGGACCAGGCTATAGGAATTTTTGCCCATGATGGATTATTCGATCTGGCTGTTCCAGTTATGCCTTATTATAATAATTTTCGGATTTAGAAATAAAAAAGCTTTACTTCTATGATGTCAACCAATGTCTTGGTACTTTTTCTGTTTAGAATCATAATTAAGTTAGTTATATAACTTGCTTATTGGAACGAAGTTCCTTAACACGGCTTGCTAGGTGTTGATTGGTAGAAATCTTCAGTAAGGAAAACCGACTTTCTCTCTATCTCTCTCTCTCTTTGGTTCGTTCTAATATATACGAGAGTATGTGTGCATGCAAGTATCGCGTACGGAACTTCGTTCCTGACGGGGGACCCCCAAACACACACGTTTAAAAAAAAAAAGTATTATTATTATGTACTTTTATCAACCTTGAAAATTTGTATATTTAATTAACCTTATTGTTTTGTATTTTTTTATTCTACGTATTTTCTTTCAAAACCTAATATAATTATGATTAATGGTCTTTTTGTTTTTTTACCTAAAGTAATGCGACATCAGTCAAGTCACAAGCACGACGTCACAAATTGTGTGTCAAGTTTCAAAACTCACGACGTGTCGTGAGTTTTCAATTTCTTTCGTTTTAATTTTATCAGGAATATAAAACCTTTTGAAGCTGCGGCACTGAGCAGACTATTGCATATAAAACTGTATTTTATTACTTGTTACAAACATCAAAGTAGTATACGTACGAGTACCTTGACCAATGTCGAGTTGACATTGGCCTTTTTTATGGCCTAGTCATTTTATGAAATTAAAATCTACAACTGAAATAGATACCTTTTTGTCTTCACAAAATAGACAAGTTTGGGCCGAATTTTCAATATTCAGTTGGTTATCGTTTTATGAAGAATAAATACGGCAGTTTGACATAATAAAGTCAAAGTCAAATAATTTATTTCAATTATGCACAAAAAAGGCACTTTTAAACGTATAACATTTTCCATAACTTTAGAATAACATACCGACGGCGAAGTGCCAATAACACCTAACTGACAAAATAAAACATTTTCATTTAGATTTCACTAAAACATGCGAATAACACCTTTAAATTCAATACGATAAAAAAGTGAATTTCTCGAAAAATTTCAGTTACGAGTTATTGGCACTTCGCCGTCGATACGTAACTCAAAAGCTGTCAAACCGTCATAATTATTAGTATTTATTCCATAATATTATAAATGTTATGTGATGATTGAGAAATCTGCCCTTAGTAGGTAGATTCAATTGTCAGACGCAATTACCCCGCAGGACACTCATTAAGCGATGCCTGATCGGAAGAGTAACTAGGTCCTACGTAAGGAGTCTTTATAAAAATGAAAAAAGAAACGGAAACCAACACGAGTATTTATTTGAATAAAAATAAAACAATTATGTGAAACAATAAATGTGCAAATACTTTAAAAAGTGAGTGTAAAACTACATGTACACACCTCTGCCCAACCCTTCGGGGAAACAAGGCGTGATGTTATGTTATGTTACTTTGCGTACATACGTAACAAAGAATCAAGCAGTGTAGGTAAATTCATTTCAAAGAATCAATTACTTAATTCAATATTTCAGCATGAACAAATAACTCAATACATTTATCCTGCTCCATTAGTTCTACGATTTCCTTTCTGCTAAAATCCTCAACAATATACCGAAGATCTTTTAGGACATACACTGCCATTCGACGCTGGACACCGACTGCTTCTGCCAAGATACCTTTGAGAACGGACGCAATAAACTTCGCCCTCGAAATGCCGTACGTGAAATTTTCACCTAAGTAATCCATCAATGCACCCATATAGAGTTCTATTATAGAGTCGAAGTATGTGCTCGCCAGTTCAGCTACCTCCTTCACTATATATCTTGCGAAGACGAAGCCCACAGCCTCTACACCCTCCGACTTCCACCTCTTTGGATCAGCGAAAACTTCTGGCATCTGATTCATAATCTGTCTAACTGCTTTGAAATACAACATTGTCAAATGTATATGCACATAATGTTCAAAATATTCCTCTTTCGGCATGAAATTCTGCGTCCAAGTGAGGAACCTGTCTATCACGGATAAACACGACGTGTATTTAGTGTCTAGAAACGCCGCATTATATTTGAGACACTTCATAATTTGATCAAGTTTCTCTTGGAAATTCGATTTCTCCTCGCAACGCAAATTTTCTAATCGCTCCAAAAACCGATCACCAACTTTAGTGAATCTCGTCTCTAAATCCTGATCGTTTCTAGACAACATCAAGTATCTGACAAATATTGCAGGGTAAGGTATCTCCGGTTCATCGTCTAACATCAAAAGCAAAATGTTTTCGATTATATCTTCTCTTACCTCAGGAAGAAGCATGCAAATCTTGCGAAGCACGAAATCTGAACCTGATTTGGAGAATTTTTCAAGCACAACGTACAACGTTCCGCAGTAATCGGGTTTGATGTTAGACGGAATCCATTCGGTTTTTCGGAGTAACTGACGAAGCCTTTCGCGGGATGAGAGGTCGACACTTGAAAACAGGGGCTTAACGATATCCCATACTCCAGGGTCAGCAGCAGCGCCGTGGTGTCGGAAGTACGGCAACGCCACATGCAATGCAACTACGGGACGCAGCCTCGCTGCTGATTGGAAGGTGTCGAGAAGTAACCCGCCCGCAGATCGCATACTTAGTGCTAAGGCTACTCTTACCGTGCGCCGTTCAGCCGCTAACGCACGAATTAATTCAACTCTTTCAATTTCCCGACAGCGCATTGCTCGCGTCGCAACTGCTTTCACGCCAGCCTTGCGCCAGCCCCATTCCGCCAAGTTGACGACGGGCCGGGCTCGGTGTGCGCAGGCCCTCAGCGCCGCCGCAAACTTCATACTTTCTTTACCCGCTGCATCTAACTCACGTAGTTCTTTCTCAAAATGTTTGTACAAGAGGCTGGTGAACGGTCGTGCCAACTTTACATTATTGCAACTTTCATTCTGTTGCTGAGCGATCTTTTCCTTTAACGCGCTCCCCAGTTGTATTGTAAAGTCTTGCTTCTGGTTGAAGTATATTACTAGCTTCGAAACGAATCCGTCAAACTGTGATTGACCCGTAGTTAGTATATCTGTAACCTTCTCAAGTTCGAGGGCAGGAGGGTCATGACGCAGCGCGTTCATGAGTGCTCCCTGATCGCACCGAAACTTTAAGTTTACTCGAAGTAAGTCACGACGTCCAATCCTCGCATTATATAACCGTTCTAGTAAGGAGCGAGCGACTTCAGCGTCACGCAAAGCTAAGTTCTTCACTGCTTCTACCGTAGGTGATGCTGCCTCGACCCGAACGTGGTATATTTCAATGACATCGACCAGTTGATAAAGCCGTTTTGCGGCGACAGCTGTTTCTACGTCTATGGCGGCGGCTACCAACATGGTTTGAAGACCATTAGAAACGCGCTCTCGCTCATCCACCTTTAGGGAATACTCTGCTAGCGTTGAAAAGTCATTGAGAAAAGCGTCACGGACGGATTGTTCGCATTCGCCAGCTAACAACTGGCGGATCACGACACAGTGCAGTCCCTCACGGCACGCGGCTTCGGATGTCCCGCCATCGAGCCCGAGTCCGTGCCCGAAGTCCAGAAAATGCTGCCAGACATCTGCAGGCAGGCGCCAAACGTTAGCGCGCATGACGAGACTGCGCAGTATGGAGGCGCGGGTGTGTGGTGGCTCGTTGCTGTGCCTGACTGCTAGACTTAACAGAGCCGACACCGCATCACTGCGCCCACCGCTCTTGCTCACTAGAACAAGGAAAATATCGCGGCGTCTGTCCGCAGAACCTGCAGCTCGTAACCGTTGCCCTAAGTCGTGCAGAGCTCGGTCGAATCCAGTAAAACGAAACTCATCAAACAATCGGTCTAAGTCCGATTTTACTTTCACACATGAGTCTGTGATATAGTTGTCAAAGCGAGAACATTTCTTTTTTTTCAGCATGCACCTGAAATCAAGCATCTCGCGGATCGGACTGCAATCCTTGTCGTCGAATATATGCGAGTAAGAGTCGGAATGCGGAGGTGACTCCGGCGTCGGATACGGCCATTCCTGTACTCGCTCTCCAACATTCTTCTCAACGAACACTGGTTTTTTGAACGCCGCTCTTTTATCGGGTCTAAGACGCTTTATCAGAGGCTCCACGACTTTGTACTGAAACCAATGCTGCAAGAAACTTGCTCGAGCTAGATTTAGCACTACTTCCTCACACTCTTCGACACTGAGTCGAGCAGCAAGAGTCGGGATGTGCAGGAAATACGCAACGTACAGCTCCATCTTATTTGTGAATCTAGTTTTATGACAACGTAGGATGTAGTCAGTCGCCAAAGAACTGAATCTGCTAAAGCTATTCATATTGAAATGCTTTTCCGTGATGTCGAGGAACACATCTGCATCTGACTTCAGTACGCATTTCACACTGTTGTAGTAGGACTGTTCTTGTCCGAGATAGCGGATTTTCACGTCTTCATCCGTCGCCAACGAATCAAAATATATTTTGGCGACTCTGGGACAGTTCTCGCACAACAGTTTTAAGGAATTACTGGATAATTTAGTTAATATCTTGGGAGCCTCTGCCAGAATGAACTCATGACTGCAGTGACTAAGAAACTTTATGCCAAACTCAAATGTGTTCTCTTTGTAGTACTGATAGAACTCCTGACACATTGCTGGGTCTCGTAGATTGATGTAAAGCCAGTGCTTCATTTTGGTAACTGCTGGTGTAATCATTTCTGGGAAAAGAACATCTTCTAAATATTTAGGGTTAATAATGTCACGGTGGTCTATCAGCCATGTTGATTTTAGGGCTCTGCTCACGTATAACATGTCGTCGTCTTTTAAATTACGTATTATGTAGTCTACGTGTTTAAGTTCTATGGCGAGGTCTATTTTAAAGAGGCGATCGACTGGAGACTCTTCAGGCGAGAGTGTGACATCCTGGATTGTAGCTCCACTCTCTTTAGCCTCACGAACTAAGGTGTTAAGACACCGGTGCCGTTGGCCCAGGGTATCTCCTGACAACATGATCGGTGTGAAAGACGCCATCTGGAAATATATTACTCTAATGAACACGATTGATGAACATAATGTGCGAAAACAGACGATATTCATAAAATAAAATGTACCTAGGTTAAGTCAGGGAAATTTATTGTTGACCAAATTGACTACCAACTTAGATTGCACGTTCATTCAAATTCACACCTATCATTCATTAGCAGTTGAATGAAATGGCTAATAGCACAGCAAACTGGTATAGGCTCGGTTCCTTTATAAAAAACGAATCGTTTTGTTTACTAATGGTAGCATTTTTTAACGCCAAACAAAAAATAAACTTAAGCAAATTGTACCTGTGATAGCTACTTTCTTAAGAGAGGGTTATAATGCAAAGCTATGAGATCTTTGCTTCATTATTGGTAAAGATACAAGTCTTAAATTTAACTAATAACGGTCCGTAAATTATAGGATTAGATCATTAGAGTGGCAACTGGATTCTCAATTAATATCCCTGACTGTACATACAGTTAGCAACGAAAGTCTATTAGCACTTCCAATTTTTTACAAAATTGCGATATTCATTGTGATGAGACTACAATTACCCCTTTTCAGGACCAAGAACATTTAGTCAAACAGACACTTTTACTTACAAGGTGTAACACCTTGTAAGTAAAAGTGTCTGTTAATGGACTTTGTTGCTGACTTTGTATCTAATAGACGCCAGCACATCAATCTACTACAAACTGTCAAATTTCTTTAATAGATTTTCAACTTTATCACTAAAGCATAAGGTTCAAAGTTGATTGGGAACATTTGACAGTTTCGGGTAGGTTGACCTGCTAGCGTCTGTACATACGTAGCGAGTGTAGCGACCAAATTTTTCTAGAGTTATCGGTCAGCCTGGCTATTAAAAACACTGCGTACGTAAGAGGTAGAAATGTATTTTCGTACTTGATCACACGAGAGATTTCATAAAAGAATTGGGAAAATTACAAATTAATAATTAAGAAGACAGATAGTTTGAACGATACATAAAGTTAATTACCTTGTTTGAAATCCCAGGTCAATCAAAAAAGAGGAATTAGTACCATCTACGAAAATGCAACAAAAATAAATACATACGATTTGACCTTGGTACCATTTTAGAAACATCGCCCCAATATAACTACGGCTAAATGAAAAAGAGTTGCGTATGAGTAGGTACTTTGTTTCTAATATGTTTCACACATAGGTATTTAAGTTTGAGTATTTTATTTACATACTTACTTAGAACAAAAAAAAAACACAGTCGTAAATTATTTGTTACAATTTTACCCGTTGGTAATATATTTTTTTTAGTTTTTTTTATTATCTATGGTCTGTAATGAATGGCCTCTTTTCCGCTTTCTCATCTGTTTACCTCCTATCTTCCTACGTTGGAACAACACTCCCTTTAAAATTACTCTATGGGCGGACTTCACCAATGAAACTGAACAGGTTCAGCACCCAGAGACCACGTTCAAGACCTGTCAGTGTCATCATTATTGTGGTATATTGATACTTTGACACTGACAGCTCTTGAACGCAGTTTAAGGTGCATTCCGAGTTACGCTGTAATCGATTTGAGCTCGCTAACTCCTGTACCGAATTAACGTGGGCGCGACAGCGGTGTGTCTTGAATCGTCACAGATGACGTCATGACATGCGCCGTCTTGCGATAACGCCAACCATGCCTTTTACTAATATCACCGTGAGCGCTGTCAAAAATGACAGTTGTGCTGTTTTGTTTTGACTCGCATCCTTTCTAACTAACGTGGCATTTTCAAAATTGTGCTTCTGGCTACCGTTCGCCACCTAACCAAAGAAGAAGAAGAAAATTGCGGTATAAACACAAAAAAATATGATATGCAAGTTTTGACGTTGAGCGAGCGTTCCAATTGTTGACAGCCCTCAGCTGTCATAATCGTGATATCTTAATCGGAACGCCAATTATCGATGTCAGCGCTGTGAGCGATTATGTTCTAATTCGGAAAGCGGTCTTAGATTTGCCGATCGCATTCAGTTTCATCGGTGAAATTGACATTATAACAATAATAAGTAGATAATGGACATTTAGTGCAATATTACCTTGAAAATTTCAGTTTCGCAATAACGCCGTGAATTCACTTCACACTTGCTACGGTAGTTATTCAGATGCACATGTGCAAATTGCTGCTAGCAGAACACTCTCACAAAAATAAAAAACAAAAATAACCACAGAGTAAACTGAGTTACAGTATGATTCACTGGTATGAATGATCACAGATAAGTAAGTAAGTAGGTAGGGTGGTTGCGCCGGTTGGCGACCAATTAGTTGAGTTGCAACTTTAGACGAATCAAAATATACGCCAAAATATTTTGGCGTATATTTTGATTCGTCTAAAGTTATAAAATATCACGCTTCTATTCATAAATTATGAAAAATTATGCGAAAACTGCAAAAATAGCCGAAATGGTAGATAACGACCACTTTTTTCAGTTGATGACCACTAGTATGCTAGATCACGGCCACTATTAAAAAACATAAAAATAAAGTAATAAAACAACTTTTATGGATGAAAAATATTTTTTATTTTTCACTTTAAATCAAACATAATTCAATATTAAATAATGGCTTAGGTTTAAGCAATCACCAGATATAATGAAATATAACGCCCAAAAAATCGTTAGTACTTACCAGAATTTAATCCCCATTTTAATATGAAATTATCACCAAAAAACGTAAAGTCTGCTAACCTAAAAAAGGCAAGTATCTTCAGAATAATCGCTCAGCTACCCAAAAAGGCCACGCATACACCAAATATGTGCTCGCATTTTATTTAAAAATTTCATCCAAATATATTACACAATTTTATCCTAATAAAGTAAATTAATATACAAAAATCATTGTTTACCCAAAAAATATAAATGAAGTTCTAAAGGTTCACCGATACTACCGTAAAATGTTTACTAAAGGCAGGCTGAGCTTCTTAGAGCTTTCAATAAAATAACGGCCACAAAAAAAAACATTAGTTTATAAACAACATGTTTTATTTCTACATACAAATAAACTTAAAACTTAATAAGGCAGTCCTTAGTGTAATTTTAAAATTTTAATGAAGAGTGGATCTTCAAAAAACTTAGTGATAAATGAGTCTTCAAATAACATAAAATCACACTCCTTTGTATGGTAACAATTGTTTTAAAATCTTAACCAATAAATCAGTCTTCTTAAACATAAAATACAATTATTTTGTGTAGTTATAATCATTTTAAAATATTTGAATAGTAATGACACAAAACTTTGCTAGTTAAAATTTGGTGCACGCGTGGCTTTTTTGGGTTATGAAAAGTTTTAGTAGTGCAGGCATGGCTTAAATAGCCCGAAAGATTTTGGTACAGGTTTCATTTATTTGTACATATTATATTTTTTTTGGATGAGGCTGTTTAGGGTAACGAACGATTGTTTTTTTGGTGGTCATTCAATTTCATCCCTTAAATAATCATCAACACAAACAGTATTTACACAAATAAATCTTTTTCGTTGCCCGATTTAACCTGGCACAAATTTCGATATCCCTCTGGAGCTAAAACTTTTCCAGTTTTAAGAAATAGAGAAGCCGCCTTGTCCTGTTCTACACAAGTTTGTTCTGGAAGATCGTCTTTGTAGGGATTCTTTGGCCTATGGTCTTTGACAATTTTTTGGACAGTATCCAGAACGTTCTGCTTCTTAATTGGGAATCCGCACTTGCCAACTAGCAAGCGGGCGGAGCTCCAGTCATGAGAAAGCTAGCGAGTCTCTTTAACTTCGTCATCTAGGGTACAACGCCTGAGGCGTGGAGCAGAGGTGCGGTGGCTCTTCAAAAAAGGTGACAATACCTTGCTGAAGAACTATAGACCCATCTCACTTCTGAGCCACGAATACAAGCTGTTCTCGAGAGTCGTCACGAACCGTCTCGCCAGGAGAGTTGACGAGTTCCAGCCACCAGAACAAACCGGATTTCGAAAAGGCTTTAGTTCCGTAGACCACATCCATACTGTTCGACAAATTGTACTGAAGATCAAGGAGTACAACCAGCCGCTGTGTATGCCATTTGTGGACTACGAGAAAGCCTTCGACTCCATCGAAATAAGGGCAGTTCTGGCCTCTCCGCAACGATGTCGAATTGACTGGCGCTATATCGAAGTGTTGAGATGCTTGTATGACGCTGCCACGATGATTGTCCAGAATCAGGATGAGAAAACCATCCCCTTCCAAATGCTCAGAGGGGCAAGACAGGGGGATGTGATATTTCCGAAACTGTTTACCAATGCTAAAAGTCTTTTTTTTCCTCTTAGCTTTTTTTTTTTTTTTTTTTTCTTCTTTGGCAACTGAGCCTGTGTTGACTATTCTGCCAGCGTCATGTGATGACGGCAACGCAATAAGGTGGGCCGTCGAACTTTGCACTTCGTGGTAGTTATCTATTTATAATTGTTAGTAGCTGAAAGGACAAGACAATTTTTTGTTAGTAAATCTAGCTAAAAAGAATAAAGTAATATATATATATATATATATATATATTTAAAATACTACAAATCGACATATATATTTACAAAGTTATTATTACTACACACCAGACTACATTTTGATATCATTAATATTTAAAAACATTGATAGAATTTGGATTAGTTTTGGAGAAAAGTTAGTCAGGAGGTAATGGAAGTTAGTAGGAAGGGGGATTTTAATTTTGGAAAGCTTATGGTACAAGTCAAAGGATTGGGAATTCGAAGGACATGAGAAAAAGATATGGTCCAGAGTTCCGTCATCAAGACCGCATTCGCACAAAGAACTGTCACGAACACGGATCTTATTTAGAAATACTGGACTGCAACAGTGACCAAGTCTCAGTCTACACAAGGATGTAACAGTTCTTCTGGTCAATTTTGGGTACTTAAAAAACCAAGGTTTCCTCTGGATGCTGGGTTGAATACTGGCGTAGTACGCCCCCTTGAGTTTCGAACTTACCTGCCACACTGCTGACCACGAGTTGTACAGCTTATGTTTGGTGTCAGTCCGTAAGTCGTAACTATGCAACATGTAGTGCTTCTGATCCACCGAGTTAGATGTAGCAAATTTAGCAAGTGAGTCGGCGCACTCGTTGCCACCTATACCCGAGTGACTAGGAACCCAAGCTATTTCAATGTTTAAACCGTTGTTCGAACAAGTGAATAGTAGATTTAGAATATCGAAAATGATTTTGCTGTGGATTTTAGATTTAAGTTGGTTTTGAGCTAAAGCTTGGATGCTACTGCGAGAGTCTGAGAAAATTACTGATTTTTTTTATATTATGGGTTAAAATGAAATTGATGGCTTCCAGGATACCGATGCATTCCCCTGTAAATACTGAGGCCTCTGGTGGGCATTGGAATAAAAGAGCAATTTTTGAGTTTTGAAAATATGTTGAATCACCTGTATATCCTGTTGAAGACAATTTGGATGCATCAGTATAAAAGAAATTCCAACCTTCCCAGTATTTTTTAATAGTCCGATCGAAGACGCCTTTTATATCCTGGGAATTTTTGGAGATACCAAGTCCCAAAACGACCTTTGGCCTGAAATGGACCACCTCTTAAGCGGAAGAAAAGACTGGAAGAGTGGAGTATTGACAAACAGGCGAGGAGAGGTGTTTAAGCTCTCTGTACCTATTCATCAATGGAATGGATTTATTATTCCAGTAGGATGACGCGTTAAAAGAGAGATAGATTTGTTCCAGAATAGGGAGTAAAGGATGGGACGAAAGGGAGAAAACTTTTGTCAGGAAACGATCTGCTAAGTATTGTCTACGAAGGCTAAGAGGAGGTTCTGCACATTCTACTTGGAGAGCATTTATGGGGGAGGATTTCATGGCACCAATGACGGTCCTCAGACATTTGGCTTGGACAGAATCCAGTCTACGCAAAGCTTCTTTGTTACATGGTTCAATTAAGTAACTGCAGTAATCCAGCACGCTTCTGACCAGCGCATTGTAAACTAGTTTCAAGGTGTATGGGTGGGCACCCCACCAAACACCTGCCAAAGCCTTAAGGACCGAGACTGAGCGCTCACATTTTTTAACCACGTTAGTAATGTGATACACTCCCGACAATTTGGAATCCAGGGTAACCCCCAGAAACCTGGCGTTCTCTTCGATTGGGATAGCTTCCACACTATCAGCTGTACCCAGACCTTTCCTGAAGCCGAATTGAGTCGTTGGCAGCAGCTTCCTGTTTTCTACGAACCATTCTAGTCGGTTTTTAATCAAATGCTCTAAAAGCTTAATAAGTATGGACGATAGAGCAATTGGTCTGTAAGAACAATGATCACTAGGATCTTTACCAGGTTTTAATATAGGGATGACGACTTGAACCTTCCAACCAGGAGGAATAGAACCGGAAGAAAAACAATAGTTGGCTAAGTCCAGATAATACTGATGGGTTTTATCACCCGCTTTAATTATGAAGGAGTAAGGGAATCCATCCACTCCAGGAGCAGAATCCTTTACATGGGCAAGGACCGATTTAAGCTCCTCCAGAGTAAATGGCTCATCCAGAGGGTCGTCCGATGCCAGCACAGAGCTCGTAGTGACACACTCATCCATACCAGGAACATAGACTGGAGCCAGTTTAGACAGAAACCGGTTACCCAGTTCCTCAGATAGTATGGTCCCGGAGGGGGGCCTCAAACTATTCCTGAACGATTTCAGCTTACGCCACACGGCTGACGCTGGAGTGGATGGACTCAGCGAGCCACAATATTTCCGCCATCCATCTCTCTTCTTAGTCTTGAGCAATTTTTTGGACTTAGCCAAGGTATGTTGAAAGGCAATGATGTTATCCAGGTTCATGTCGGAGTTGAAATTAATCTCAGCCTCATTCCTGGCCCTGATCACGGAAGAGCAATCCCTATCCCACCATGGCGGGGATGGAATTTTGCCCGTCGGTGGTTTTTTTGGAGGGAATAAATCATCTGCTGTAGTGGATATTATATTAGAAAAAGAGGAAAAACATTCCTGAGCATTCTCAGAATTAATTGATGGAAGGGAAGACCCGTAAGTCTAAAATTTTGGAGTATAGGTCCCAATCCACTGAGTTCAGCTGGTATTTTAACAATGGTGGGGAAATTTTGTCAGGGATTGTCTTGGAAGGGATTTCAACCATGATGGGATAGTGATCACTCCCATAGGTCATATTCAAGCGACTCCAATTAAAAAGGCTGGCTATATTAGATGAGCAGAATGTTAAATCAACACAGCTGCTGTTCTGTCCTGGTGCAGGCCTACGTGTAGCACTGCCATCATTGATCACACATAGATTAAGTTCATCCAATATATCCACTAGGCCTATACCAAAGTTATCGCAGGTTTCTGATCCCCATCTATAATGATGGCCATTAAAATCGCCCATAATAAGTAATGGACCTTGAACATTACTTAGCAAACTTTTTATTGTAGTAAGATCTTCAATTTGTGGGTGTACAATATAAAAACTAAAGATATTTATATCCTCAGCCTTAACAGCAACAACATTGACGTTGTCACCAACAAAGGGTAGAGGTATTGGGGAGAATGGTACTTTGTTACTAATGAACAAAGCACATCCTCCATATCCATCAGATCTGTCATGGCGAAGATCACTGAAGCACGGGATTCTGAAACTACTATCAGAACGAAGCCATGTCTCAGCGATGCTGCAGATTGATGGTTTGAATTTGTTAATAAGAAAGAGTAGGTCAGGTTTCTTGGGAGTAATACTCCTCACGTTCCATTGAAGGAATGTCAGGGGATGGAACGTTATTTATATAACTAATGATTGATGACATTTTGTTGGCAACGTGGTCAGGTAAGGATTGTGCAGGATTAGCTAATACTGTAATTAACATATTTGCTATAATATTAAGAATATTTTCAGACTTATCAGGACTGCTCGTGCCTTCCCTGGGGTAAGCACAGCCATTTTGAGAAGGAGAGAAGGAGTAGTCCTGAGTAAGGGCTTGATGAGCCTGCTTGTCATAGCTAGGTGAAAAGGGGCATGGGATTTGGATTTTAGAAAGACCGTTTTACTGTATGATTTTGGTACTTGGGAAGCTGGACTGGGGTATTGGGGTGAGTTAGGTATTGGTTTGGATTTTTGGGATGCTTTAGACACTTCAGCATATGATCTTGAAACTGGGGGGAAAACCTGACTTGCTTCCGCATAAGAGACAGATTTCTCGGCCATAAGAGCTTTTATGCCCTTCTGCCGACCCAATTCAGGACAAGCCTTATCGTTAGCATAGTGATTGCCTGAACATGACACACAAATGGCACAATCAGTGGGAACTTGGCATCCATCACCTGGGTGGTCTTGACCACATTTAAAGCAACGGGGTTTTGAGCGACATATTGTCCGTGTGTGACCGAAACGACAACAATTAAAACATTGGATAGTCGGGTACATATATCTCTCGACTGGAAGGGCAGAATAAAAACAATAAACTCGCTTAGGCAAGACTTGTCCGTCAAAAGTGAGTACTACAGTTTGAGTGGGTTTCCACTCTGTAACCCCCAGAGAAGTCACCTTACGGTTCATTCTCCTTGCCTTTATAACAGGGCCACATCCATCAGGAACCTTGATGTTTTCTATTACCTCATCCTCAGTCCATTCACAGGGTACATCTCGAACAAGACCCAAACGAGTAATGTTGAATTGAGGGATCGTCGCAACAAAGTTATTTTGGGCTAATAAGCTGTTTGCATCCTGGTGAGACTTAAACTCAACTGAGACGCGGTTTCTTCCTAGGCGTTTGACACTGCCTAGAAGGATGTTGCTATAATTGTTTTGCGTCAAAAACATCCCAAATTTAACCGGGTGTAGAACAGTACCTGGGGTCACACCCTCTTTCAAAGAAACATGTACAATATAAGTTGATTGTCCCTTATTGTGTAAGACTGTCTTCCAATTTCTTTTTTCGGTAACTTTGGAGGATTCGTCACAGTAGTCGGGGAAGAAGTAGCCTTCCTGACAATTTTTCTATGTGTGGGCCCCATTGTAATTTACCGTCAATAGTTATTCCAAGAAAAACTGTTGACTCTACAGGGTCCAACTCTATTCCATTAACTTGAACATTAGTAGTTAGCTCCCTGACATTTGGCGTTGAAAATCTAAGGAGTTCAGTCTTTGTTCGTTCAGGAGAAGATTATTTACATTAAACCAATGCACAACTTTAGAGAGTGCATCGTTAACTTGTTCATAGTTGACTAACTGACGTTTGATTTTAAAAATGAGGGAAGTGTCATCTGCGAATAAGACGATCTTGTGATTATCCCTTATGTGGTAAGGTAAGTCATTTATATAAATTAGAAATAAGAAAGGACCTAGAATTGAACCCTGCGGAACGCCCATGGTGACCGCAGATCCTGCAGATCTCTTGCCATTAACATCGACCCTCTGAATTCTGTTGTTCAGATAAGAAGTCAGAAGGTCAAGAGCCTTGTCCCTCATACCATAGTGGTACAGTTTCCTGATGAGTGTGTCATGATGTACGCAATCGAAGGCCTTGGACAAGTCGCAGAAAATGCCAAGAGCATCTTGCGACTCCTCCCAGGCCTCGAATATGCTCTTCAGTAATTCCACGCCCGCGTCTGTAGTTGAACGACCCTTTGTGAAACCAAACTGTTTCAGATGAAGTAAATTATGTGCATTAAAATGTCCTAACATTTGTTTTAAAATAATTTTTTCAAAGATTTTGCTCAATGATGGTAAAATCGAAATAGGCCGAAAATTTGTGGGATCAGTTGTGCTGCCAGATTTGAACAGTGGAATCACTTTGCTAAGTTTCATCAGATCAGGAAAAACACCAGATGCAACACAAGAGTTAAAAACGATTGCTAAAAAGGGTGAAATAACCTCAATTATTGAAGACATGGTATGTACTGATAATCCCCAAAGGTCAGCAGTTTTCTTTACATCAAGATTTCTAAAAGATTCTATAATGTCTTTAGCAGTAATAATTGTGAATTCAAAAAGTTTGTCACATTCTGGTACACATTCTTTAAGTATTGAGTAAGCAGAAGTGGAGGATGACGATGACAAAGTTTTGGTTGTTAAAATGGGAATATTAGTGAAAAAATTTGGCCACCTCCACGCCTGCCTTAATATCTACATCATTGATTTTTAGATGGAAGTCACGATTCCGTACTGTCGTTCTTCCCGTTTCTGAATTAATAATATTCCAGGTTGTTTTAATTTTATTTCCAGAAGATTTTATTTTATTTTTAATGTGTATGGCTTTTGCTGAGGAACAGGCTCTTTTAAAAGTTTTTGAATATTTCTTAACGAATTCTTTAAAAGTTTCATCATGGTTATATGATTTTTCATGATACAATTCAAATAACCTCTGCCTACTTTTATAAATACCTGGTGTCAATCACTTAATATAATGCGGTCACAAACGCAATGTTTTTGAGGTGAAAACCTTCCTAAACTCACAATTGATGAGTTTAAATAATGAAGCATAAGCTTGATCCGGGTCATTATGATAAGGCAAACCCGGTAGCTTTTCCATTAAATTATTTTTAAATTGTCCTAAGCGACTTTTATTTACAGGAACAAAACTCACTCGTTTTCTTTGAGCTCTGACTGTTTTCTGAGGGAAAGTGACTAACTGGCCACAGTGATCAGAGTCCAGCTCATTTATAATTAAATGGCTAGAAGGTCTTAAGTTTGTAAAAATATTGTCAATACAGGTAGCACTAGTGGCAGTTATTCTAGTCGGCTCAAAGAAAGTATTGTACAAATTATACGACTTTAATAAATTTATAAATTTATTTACTACAGCAGATTTATCCAGTATATTAATATTGAAATCTCCACAGACTACAACTGTTTTATAGTAGGATAAGCGCTCATAGCTGCTCCCAAATGATTTTACATTCTTCCTTGACATAATCTTCCTATTTATTTGACATTTCTTGTTGAAGAGCCTAATAATAAATAAAAATAAATTATATACCTACAATTTAATTTCAACACTTTATTAGTGGCTTTTGTGGACTTGATTCAGATTTGTTACAGTTGTAATGGCATCATGTCATTTCGTTTAAAACAGGTTTTTAATTTTAGTAATTTATTTAACTTATATATAGATTCTTTTCGATATTGTGAATGTGAGAATGTTGTAGGCTTAGTGGACTGTAGATTTTTTACCCATTTTCTATTTTGTTGAGTACATGGTACTTGTTGAAAGGCCTACACTGTTCTCCCATAGGTACCTATATTTGAAAGTATTGTAAAAGTCAATTATTTTTTAAAAATTGCTCAAGAGCCGAAGTCGGACTCGCGCACCGTGGGTTCCGTACCATCATATATAAATATTTTGGATGTGTTACTTTACGTACAGTCCATCAAAAGTAGGATAGATGGACAGGCGGACAGGTGGAAGGGCAAACAGGCGGACAGTACTTTACTATTAGCTTCATTTGTATAGGTACCTAAATAGTTCTGTGCCCAGAAAAAACTACAACTGTGCTTCACCCAAAGCAACCTGCGAGTAGGTAGTAGGTAGGAAGGAGGATATTTTGGTTGAGAACCGTGAAATGTTTATAAAATTTCATCGTTGTGGCTTATATTCGTCAGAGAATTTTAACACTGCAGTGTAGAATATTGCAGTTTTAGGTCAACCTCATCTCTTGACCGATGTAATTTTTGTTTATGATTTCTGAAAAAGTGTGCTAGACATCGTTTTACTTTTCCTGTATTCTTTAAGGCGAGGCGTCTGCTCGTTAGTGCAACTGTGTTGTATGATACGTATTGGTCGGATCACATGCCTATAAAATTACAGTGTAATTTTAATATGATAAGACCTTCAATTGTGACTCCCAATCTGAGTAAAAACTTTGCTATATGGGGTGAACGGACTGCTAGTCAAATAAGTCAATACACAGAAAAATGTCATACAATGTTAAGGGAAATTCATTTTCCATTAGAATTTAAGGAATGTGCTAACGGGTGTTGTGAGGATTCCAATCACAAAGTCGTATTGGACAATATGTATAAAAACATTGTGTGTATACTTACAGAGGCTGCCCAATGTCCCAGTAATGTGGATGCGGGAGGGGGTAGAAGGAACAAACGTGTTGTCGGTTGGAATAAACATGTTAAGCAGGCTCACGCGGACGCGCGGCTTGCTTTTCAAGTCTGGAGTATGTCTCGTAAACCAACTTCTGGTTCTGTGTATCAGCATATGTACGACACGAGAAAAGTCTTTAAAGCAAAGTTAAGATGGTGTCAGAACAATCAAAATAAAATTAAAATGGACATTATAGCTGAAAATCATAAATCTAAAGACTTTTCAAGGTTTTGGAAAAATACGAATAGGTTGAATCCGAGGCCGGGCGTCCCCGTGAGCGTGGCGGGGCAACATGAGCCTACGGCGATAGCAAACTTGTTTGTGAAGCATTTTAAAGCTGAATCTCCTCTTGGCTCTGCAGCGCAGGTGGTCGATGCTGAGGATTGTCATAAGGAGTTAAATTTCAGGTTCTCAGCAAAAAATGTTGCTACTGTTATTAAAAGTATGGTTAGGGGCAAGTCACCACGGCATGACTACCTCAGCATCGAACACCTGCAGCATGCAGGCGTTCACCTGCCTAGGGTACTGGCGATGTTATTCTCACTGTGTCTAAGCCACGCTCATCTGCCCAGTGACTTAATGAAAACTGTGGTTGTACCTATTGTGAAGGATAAGACAGGGGACACATCAGATCTCTCGAACTATAGGCCCATATCCCTTGCTACAGTCATTGCTAAGGTGCTGGACAGTTTGCTTGATAGGCATATGGCGTCCCGCATTGAACTGCATGATGCGCAGTTTGGGTTCAGACCTGGTCTGTCCACAGAAAGTGCCATACTGTCTCTCAAGCATTCTGTCCAGTATTATACGTCTAGGAAAACACCTGTTAATGCGTGTTTCCTAGACCTTTCCAAAGCGTTTGATCTGGTGTCGTATGAGTTGCTGTGGCAGAAACTATTAAATGATACTTCAGTAGATAGAGAAGTTATATCAATTCTACGGTTTTGGTATAGGAATCAGACAAATTGTGTAAGGTGGGCAGGCTCGTTATCGGATGTGTATAGGCTGGAGTGCGGGGTGAGGCAGGGCGGCCTGACCTCCCCTCGCCTTTTCAGCCTGTACATAAACCGGTTGATTGTCGAGCTCAGCAACACCTATCAGGGTTGCTATGTAGATGGAGTATGCGTCAACAATATTAGTTATGCTGATGATATGGTGTTGCTGAGCCCATCGATTAACGCAATGATAGGCCTGCTTACGATATGTGAAAGGTATGCGGAGACTCATGGGCTCAGATACAATGTTAAGAAAAGTGAGGTTCTAGTCTTCAAGGCGGGCACTAAAACTTACCCGATTGAACCACAGCTTAAACTTTGCGGAAGTGACTTGAAACAAGTCACTTCTTTCAAGTATCTGGGCCACTGGGTTTCCGAAGACCTAAAAGACAGTCTGGACATCGAGCGTGAGCGCAGGGCGTTGTCTATCCGCTGCAATATGTTGGCTCGCAGATTTGCAAAGTGCACGACTGAAGTGAAGGCTACACTATTTACAGCGTACTGTCAGTCGTTTTATACATGCAGTCTGTGGGTCAACTACACGCAGAGGGCATACAGCGCCCTGCGCGTACAGTACAATAATGCTTTCAGGGTGTTGATGGGGTTGCCGCGCTACTGTAGTGCTTCCGGCATGTTCGCAGAAGCAAGAATCGATGGTTTTCATGCCATCTTGCGCAAGCGTTGCGCTTCCATTATGCGCAGGGTACGCGCCAGCCCCAACAGCATTCTGAAAACTATAGCTGATAGGTGGGACAGCCCCATACTGGGACATTGGATACGCCTACATGCCACTGTGGCGTATTAATGTATAGTTTGTTGTTTTTCTGGTAGATGTAAGTACTAACACTAGTTTCTAAGTCGTGTGTATACTAACCAAATGGACTACATTTATGGGTCTGAAATAAAAGATTTTTATTTTTTTTATTTTTTTATTTTTTAAATACAACTATCACATAGAATAATTTCAGATTTTTCTCTTTGCAAACTTCGGACTTACAGTTTTCGTCAAAATTCGAAAACAATGAGCCCTAAAAAAAAAAAAATGTGTGAGAATGTGAAAATAGCGCTATGATACCCCACATGCCCTAGTAGCGCCACTTCGAATTTTTAAGACCCCGTTCAGTCCCAGTTGCAAGAAAAAAAAATATCTTATTTGCAAAATAGTTGGGCAAACGTCATCTAAAACTATTCCAAACAAGTAGATAGCATTAGGCAAATACAAAAATCATTTATTTCAATCCATTTAAGATCATAATATGTTGTACAGACGCCAGCAAGTCAACCTACCCGAAACTGTCAAATTTTCCCAATCAACTTTAAACCTTACACTGTTGTGATAAAGTTGAAAATCTATTAAATAAATTTGACAGATTGTATTAGGTCGATGTGCTGGCGTCAGTGCATTTGAAATAAAATTAAAGTAATATGAGCAAGTAATAAGTAATATGAGAAAGAAATAAAATTAAAAATAATCAATTAAATAATATAGATAAAACTAAAAATAAAAAATTAAATCAAAATCATAAAATTAAATAAAAATGATTTTTATTTATTTATTTATTTATTTAAAGATAACCAACTTCTATTAACAGTTTGCACCAGACATACAAGTTATAGGTTAATTAATACATACTAAACATAAAGAAAAACATAAAAATATAAAATTTGAAAAATTGCACAGTAAACAAAATAAAAATAAAAAATAAAACAAAATTATAACATCATTAAAAGCAAAATAACAAAACAATTAAATTCTTAAGTTTAATTTGAGATAGTGCTGGGAGTGGCAATAGACTCCAAGTATCGATAAGCAGCACTTAGGAGCCTCAGTTCGGTACTTGCAAAGACATCTAAAGTATCGTCATGTAGCAAAATGTTATTAATAAGGGAAAGGGCTAGGTACAGTGGACTGGTCTTAAGGGCTACGGTACTACCTTGCGGTATAGCAAATAGAGGACGTGGTTGGCGAGGGCGAAGTGCGTGTCTGATCGGTAGCGGGATTCGAAAAGAGACATATAACAGTAATGAGGAATTGGTGTGAGAAGCGCGAATCAGACGGATGACATATTTGACCATGCTCTGGTCAAAAATAAAAATACAAAATAGGCCACATCAGTCTGCCTTTTGTCATTAATATTTGTTGCTAGAAGTGTAGTAATGTTAAGCAAGTTAGAAATGGTTGAGCGATTTGGAAGGAAACCGTGTTGCTCTTCCGCGAACCACCGTTGCAATTGGCTATATTTTTTTTTATACAAAACCGATTCAAATACTTTGCCGAATATTGATAAAACTGCTATTGGCCTATAATTTTTGATATCGCTCTTTAGACCACTTTTATGCACCGGAAGTACTTTAGATGCCTTCCATTCCGTCGGATATATATGCGTAGCAACAGAGAGGTTGAAGATAAATTGCAAGGGTAGCTTAAAAATATCACAGCCGTCCTTAACCAAATATTGTGATATTCGATCTGGTCCTTGTGTAGACTTTGGAGGAAGTCGAGCTAATGCGCCACGTACATCAGATTCGTGTATGTAATCAATGTTTACCAGAGGAGAAATTATTAATACGCCTGCTTCTGAGTCATTTGTTTGTTTGTCATTACATTAATCATACAACAATGTAGTAGTAAATACGCTCAGGGGCCGTATTATGACGTATTAATGCCATAATTATTCCAGTGTGAGTGAGAGACGGAGCTATACAAGGCTGCTAGCACCATCCTTTTTTCGCAGTGGGATAATGATGGCTTTAATACTTCATAATAAGGCCCCAGGATGGTGTTGGAGGTGGTCCGGAGCCTGCGCCAAAGAGATGTGCACCGCTTACGCCTCGTCGTGTAAAAACAGTCGACACGGGCGTCGGCGAACATCCCTGACGCGCTGCAGTGCTGGGGCAGCCCCAACACCACCCTGAACGCATTGTTATACTGAACACGCCCAAGCAGCAAAATTATCCTATAGTGCAGATGTTATAGGCCTCCAGCACTTATAATGTTCTCTTAACGGTTCTAGCATTTACTGCCACGCTTATAATAGCAAGCATGGAGTTAGTTGGGACTTATAGTATATCTGATCTTATACATTAACTTATAATTACCCATAGGTCGAAATTAAGGGTGCAATATAAGCTTGGGTGACCTATAAAAGTATCGCGAAGGTGTAAATGCACTCAAGAGTAGATAAACTGGTAAGCTATACTTATAACTGCTAACAAGAAGTATTATATAACTACTAACTCCATTAAGAGTGATAAATAGAACTAAACATACTTGAAACTATTTGCATTTATTACTTCCTTTTATAAGGGTTTATAAATTCACTTTACAGAACAATTATAAGTAAAATGGAGCGGTTTTATAGTGGTATAAACCAATATTGTTATAATCTTAACACGATTATAAAGGTTTAATATAATATACTTAGTATCCAAAACTAGATCCGTAGTGTCCTGTACAAGAATACATTGGTTTATAATGATCTTGCAAATGCTGTTATAGTCTCAGTACGGACATTTTGATTTTGTTGTGTCGTATGCGTTGATCCATAATAGCCGCTGTCAATATGTTTTGGAGACCTATAGCGATGCGTAGTCGGTCGTCCGTATTCAGCGAATACACTATTATAGTAAAATTCGAAAATTTGCCATCTTCAGCTAGCCTTGACAAGTCTCTCATGAATGCAACAAACTTACGGTTTGCTTGTATTCGCCAGTTATAACTGGCAAATCACAACGGCGTGCAGTCCTTCACGGCATGTCACTTTCGGTCGTTTACCATCGAGCCGAGTCCGTGGCCGAAGTCCAAAAAATGTTGCCAGTCATCTGCAGGCGGGCGCCAGAATTTAGCGCGCTTGACGAGACTGCGCAATATGGAGGCGCGTATGTGCGATGGCTCGTTGCTGTGCCGCGCAGCGAGACGAAACAGAGCTGACACCGCGCAAACATTATCACGGCGCCTGTCCGTGGAACCGGTAGCAACCAATCGCTTACCCAACTTGTGCAGCGCGCTATTAAAAATCAATAAAATGAAACTCATCAAACAACCGTTCCAAATCTGTTTTCGCTTGTATCCCAGTCATAGTCTTAGACGAGTTGGAAGTAGTTTACAAAGGTTACGCCGCCGCCACTACATGCCAAGATGCGGGACAAGAAATCCTGATCATCGAAGACATGCACGCCGGTGTCGGATTGCGTCGGGCGAGCGGGTATCTCGTACACCATTTATCTTCACATACAAAAATGTATGATGATAATGATTACACACAGTTAATTTTCTTGGAATGCGTGCGTCGCCCGAAATCCCTTCGAAATCCTGGCGCCTAGTGCAGGCGTCCGGGTTGGCCCCACTCTAAAGCCGGCCGATTTGCCTGCCTGTAATTCCTACGCCCCGATAAGCGGCTAATATAAACAAACAAGTGATATATGAGATGTATATAATGTACACATTATATACATATCTCTAAGTAAGATTTGTTCCATTGAATGACTTTTTCAAGAAGTCACATTTGAGATAATTGATTCTAATGATTATAATTCCATAAATACATATTTGTTTTGGTCGCGAATCATATTTCGATCAAGATACAACCTGTCACTGACCTGCAAATTGCAAACACGTAAGAAAATGAAAATTTGAATTTCGCGGGCCTCTTTTGCGGATCCACCGGATTTGTAAAACGATAAAATGATAACAATACATTTTTGGTTGGCCGGTAAACTGCCTAGTCTTCCCAAAATACCTGCAATTAATGCGATACTGGCTAAATTGTGGTCTCTCTTCCACAAAAGCGTTTTTTTTTTTGACCTAAATGCGAGCGTTCAGTATATTAGAATGTACTCTGTGGGCAAGCGTCATCATTTGAACGCAACAATACTGAGTGAACAGAAAGAAAAAGTTTGAAAGAAAAGACTTACTGTCAATCAAAATATCTTAAGTGTCAAACGAATGAAATGAAACTGCTATTGTAGATTTTTTGTTTATTCTAAATGCATTTGAATTTTCTGGTAAATCTGCTAAAATTTCTGAATTAAAATGGAATCAGAAGCAGACATAACTTTACCAGCTCTTAAATTCTTGACGAGTGAATCTGAACACGTTTGTAGGTTATGTTTTTCTTCGACGGAGCAACAAGAAGTATCCTTTGAAGACATTGTACGGCTTCAGAGGTCATATTTGGACGAAACTCTCACTTTTGTGGACATGTTCCGCGATCTAGGTGTAAGTATATAAAACAACACAGTTATTTACGGAGTAATTTTGGAAAGTTATTGAATTTTCCTCAAATGCCTGAATAAAAGAGAAATAGTAGGTATCTTGATGACATTATTTCTGTTTAAGCAGTGTGATGGGATTTTCCATGGGCAAAAATGACGAACTTTCATATAAACTCATCCCCTATTTAATCCCTTTAGGGGATGGATCTTTTAAAAATCCTTCCTTAGTACCGACTCTCAGGAATTCGTTCAAAATTTCAAGTTTCTAGACCCAGCAATTTAGGCTGTGCAGTATCTATCAGTAAATTACTGAAGGTAAGATTAGTATCTCTTGTAACAGAAAATCAATTTTCATGCCTCCCCCTTGAGATCTACACCAAATATTTTTTGATATTCAGATAGCTCATGACCTAAAGAGGTGCCATAAAGAATATGAATTGAATATCTCGACTAATTAAAAAGTTATTCAAAAATCGGCAGAATTGTATGGTATTTTTACCTAGTTGTAATAAATCTAAAATGTTCCAGGTTGTTGAGGAGCCTTCTTTGCCACAAGTCCTGTGCATGAACTGTGCCACTATGACTATTAACTCTTACCTATTCCAAAAATTGTGTCAGTCCTCCAATGACAACTGGAACACAATCCTACACAGACTCGGCACAAGTTTAGACCAATCATCAACAATAGGTCCCAAGCTAGGTGTTCAAACTGTATACTTAATGATAAAGGATAATGAAAATCTCATGTTCACTAGCCGAAAACGGCACACTCTCAGGAGTAAAAAAACTGCCCTTAGCAAAATCAGAGAACTTGTAAAAGATAAACATTATCGGGTGAAGAAGCAAAAAAAAACGAATGTTATATGTGAAGAATGTGGGGAACGATTCAGCTCCAACTGCCACCTGGTCAAACATATGAAGGTTCACAGCAACTCCAAGCATCCTTGCATGCAGTGCCCTAAAGTTTTTGCTACACAACTACAACTTGATGAACATAGTGAAAGAGTGCATTACCCTAAAAAATTAAAATGTCCGAAATGTTCTAAAATGTTTAGCACAAACAAAATGCTGACATTGCATGACAAACTATATCATGTGGCAGCAATATGTAAATTGTGCTTTGTTCAGTTCCCCTCGAAGAGGGATTTACGAGCACATTTAAACAAACACGAAGTCAATACATGTCCACGCTGTGGCAAAGCATTCCTTAACAAGCACACCTTTAAATTACACTTAAGAATTTGCGGCAAACTAGAAGAGAGGCAACCAAGCTTCTTTTGCGATATTTGCAACAAAGGCTATGCTACAAAGAACGGATTACGAACACATTTGAAAACAGATCATGGATTTGGAACTGTCCTATCTTGTAACTGGTGTGAGAAAAAGTTTGATGCTAAAAGTAGATTAAACAATCATATCGTTAAACATACCAAGGCAAGGAACTTCCACTGTGGTCATTGTGGTGGGAAATTTGTGACCCAGGCAGCTTTAGTTTACCACACACGGCTTCACACAGGTGAAAGACCTTTTCCTTGTGACTTATGCAACGAAAGCTTTCTGTCGGCCTCCCGGAGGATGGAACACAAGCGGCGGAAGCATTTCGGTCCCACGAAAGAGTGTCACGTCTGCCACGTCAAGTTCGTCACAGGACATCAGTTGAGAAAACATGTTCAAAGACACTATAATCCTCATAGTAAATTGTTTGTGCCTGAAGCAGAAGCACCATTTGCAATTTATCCAAATATTAGTATAAGTGTAAATAATAACATTAAGTCACAGCAGTACCCAAATATATCCAAGTTGTTATCAATGTGAATGTTGGTGAGGGTGAAAGAAGCCTAGCTAGCATTTGGAATTCAATATTGGAAAGAGCATACAATTTTAATGAGATTTTGAAAGATCAATATGGAGGCACTTGATTCTTCAGGGTATTATGTCTTCTGCAAGAATTTGGTTACATTTAGATATTATGAGTTTGACTGTCATGCAAACTTTGAGTTTGATTGTGTCAGAAAGAAAAATATAAATCTAACAATTATTAATGATGAGCAAACAATTTATTTTTTTTTGAGAATGTAATCTAGAGATTAATATTTTAATACTAAATAATTTATTAATAACACTTGTACCCCATTAATGATAGTTTAATTGTCAATTATCAATTGGAATGCTGCCAGTCAAAAACATGGCAGATTGAAAACAATCACTGTGTCGACTGACAATCTCTAACATGGATCTTTGATATAGTGCTAATGCTAAGATATGCTGGTCTATTAAAGCTAATGCTGTACTCAGTGACATTATCAAGTAATCAATCATCTGGTACCAATTACTTTTACATCCCCGAGTACAGCAGTTAAATTAAAAACATCACCAGTATATATTGTTTGTTTTAATATAAAAGCAGTCCTAACTTCTAAAATACTATACTATTAAATTCAATAATTATTGATTTTCTCTCTTCACAAATACATTGAAATAAATAAACATTACATAAGCTTTCTTCGGGGGTAGCATAAACAAGAAAATCAATGTCTACCAAGGCTTGCAGATAGAAATAGGTCTGGCACACAAGCCTTGATATTTAAATTAAACTATCTGC
Organism: Xanthia icteritia; assembly: GCA_949128155.2. Lineage (NCBI taxonomy): Eukaryota > Metazoa > Arthropoda > Insecta > Lepidoptera > Noctuidae > Xanthia > Xanthia icteritia. The sequence goes on from OX421956.2 coordinate 15,337,374, forward strand.
TTTATAATGCACTAATAATTAATATATTGTGTTACGATTCCCGAAAAGCCCACTTGATGATGTAATCAATGATTTTAAGTATATCACATACTAGATAGTAACACAAGCTTTTATTGATAGTCTTTTGACAGCTTTTGATGAGCCACCATACTTCTTGATATCAGTCTATAAACCGAACTCTCATATTCTCAACAGCTGGAACATTAGGTGGTATTAGACTCCTGCCAGCATACAGCTTATTCGAAGGATCATGATGTTTCCTTATATGCTGCTTCAAGAAGTTAGGGGTGAAGAATTTGCGAGAGCATATCTCACACATAAGGGTAGGACCAACATGTTTGAACTTTATATGCTCAGCCCTAGCCGAGGCGTTCACAAACTTCTCATCACAAAATGTGCAACTGTATGGTTTGTCCCCGGTGTGTCTCCTAGTATGGTACAACAATGCCTCTTTAGACACAAACAGTCTACTACACAGGTCACACTTGAAATTCTTTTCACCAGTGTGCTTCACCATGTGCACCTTTAAGTAACTTGGAGCAGTGAACTGCTTATTACAATATTTACAAGTATGTGGCTTTGCATTACCATGAACAAATCTATTATGGACCCGTAAACCTCCTGGAGTACTGTAGCCCTTTCCACACTTGTCACAAAAATAAGTTTTCTCAATTTTACTTCTTATTGGATGTGGGTCCAACAGGTCTTCCAGACATAACTTGACATGTTTCAAGAAGAATCCTTTAGTGTTGTAGCTTTTGCCACACTTTGGACATTCACTTTTGGAGATGTGTTTTTGTTCATGGATCTGCAGCTTATCTATACTTTTGAAAGACTTGCCACAGTCCTTACAAACAAACACTCCATGGGCTTTATCCTGATGTTGTTTCAAGCTTTCCTCCGTGCATCTAAATTGATTGCATTCGGGACATTGATATTTATGCTCACTGTCTTCATGAGCGGCCAGTTCACTCTCATCACTTACGTCATCATAGCATTTCTCACATGTGAGTATAGCATGAGTTGATACATTATGTACTCTGAGCTCCATTATGTCTTCAAATTGTTCATTGCATTTAGTACATTGAAAAATATTACTTGCTCGAGCTTTCTTCTTCTTTGCTTCATTGTTAACCAAAATAAGTTGAGACTCATGTTCACTGACTGATATGTACAGAGTATGATCCGCACTTGTGGTGTCAATATCAACAGTTAGTGTGTTGGAGAGATTATTAAAGACATTATTTAGTAAAATGGTAGATTTTTCACATGATTGTAGGAACTTAAGTGATTCAAGTGCTTTGTCTACACATGGCATACACACTGCATCAATCCCAGCAATCTCTTCACAGATCTGAAAATAGTAATATTTTATATTTAGATAGAATACTATTGTTTACTATTTGTTTTTGTGACAAAAATATATTATGTCAATGACTTCTACATTAGTCTATACTTTACAAAAAACAGGATGCCTGGTCAGGGGGTCATTCTTTAGCTAGCTTTAAGTTTAAAAGAATAGAATAAAGAAATCTTTTGACGTTCTAAGGGATCTAAGTATCGTAATGTTAAACTTAATTTTAACTTTCAAGTAGGCAACCAAAATCTGTTCCATGCATGAATAATAACCTAATTTAATTTAATGTAACTTACTTCAGCCCCTAACAGTTTCGTTAGTATTTCAGAAAGCGCTTGATAAACCCCACTCGAGGAGTCCAACGACACGGAATCATGAAAACGAACGTAATGTTCTTTTATATCTTTCAGGCATAACCTGCAATGGCTGTACCGATTTTCGCTCAGTACGTTAGACACAAGCACATTTAATTCTGAGTCCTCAATCATTTTCACGTACAAATCTTCAACAACACCGTCAAATTGTTTGTTGAAACTAAACAAAGTTCAAAGCGGAGCGCGCGCTTAAAAAATTTTCGTTCAAGAACCTCCTTCCCACGTAGGATCAATCGTCGCCATGAAACAAAATGGCGATGGCGGCCATAAATGCTTTATTTTATTCACTCAGATTTTTTTCATGACTTCTCTGAGTTGCGTTTTTAGCGATAATATTAATTGATTTTGTTTTAACAAATTTTCCCTTTTGTTGAAAAACGTTCACATGGTAAATATTTTTGTAAAACGCTAAGGGTCGAATACATTTTGTTATTTTTATCAATTGCAACTTTCTAGGACAATAAACATTTTGTTGAATTTGACAGCTAGTGTTGCCACCTTAGCCCTTTTGGGGCTAGATCTAGCTCCTCAGAGCAATAACTAAAGCATCTACCTCTTTGAAAAGAGAACTTTTTATGATAATTGAAAAGAGTGCTTAGATGGTTTGGTCATGTTGAGAGGATGAATGAATAGCGACTAACAAAAGGTAGGTATTTACAAGGCAGGTGTGAGTGGAAACGCCGGGAGGGGATGCCCTAGGATGACATATAGTGACCCTTATTGGTGATGTTCTTCAGAAAGGTTAGGTGCGTAGTGTTCGCCACCGGCGTGCGTATATGACTAGATATATGAACGTAAACGAGGCAAAAGGAATTTGTAAAGATCGCAGCGTGGAAAGAAGGCGTGAGTTTATGTATGAATGTATCTAGCTCTTTTTACACTAGCTGAACCCCTTTTAATTTCTCTAGCTCGAAAAGGGCAATCTAATTGATAAATTGTTAAGAAAAAATCTAAAAACTATCATAAAATACAGAGACCCAGCAGGAAATAATCACTTTACCACATTCAAATGCTGATGTGGAACATAATACATAATACAAGTTCATGGAAATGAAGACATATTATGTCTTCATTTCCATGAACTTGTTAGAAACCAAAAAATCGCAATAAAATGCAACTAAAAAAACATTTAAATATCCCAATCTAATAGACGTAATGACGTCGATTAGATTTAAAACAAACCTTTTGCTCTCACCAATTACCTCAACAGGTAATTAAAGACTGGAAGCAATACTAAATACTCCTTCAAATTAGGAACTAGCATCCGCGATGAACCGCAACCCTCAACTTCCACTCCTGCAGCTACAAGTAGGTACTGAAAAAACAGATTCCTCTGAGGATGATTTTGATTTTAATCATGTAATCCATTCATAGAAGGTACGAGTACCTACTTTGCTGTTTTTGTGTTAATTTTCATTATAAGTTGTACGATGCGACGCGATTCTGGTAGAACAATTTCCATGAAGTGTTCTTAGAAATTCTTCTATTAGAGTCGGACCGAGCTGTCGCGTCGCGCCTGTTTGCGGGAGCCTTCATGCAGTTCTAGCCCGTTTCAGCTTCGGAAGTAGCCCCCTGAAGTCCGGCGGAAAATTGTAAAACTAGTGCGATCCATCAAATAGTTCCTTTGCCGTAATGTTGGCTCCACTAGGCTAAACTTTAACAACGGACCTATATGTAGAGCCGTAGAGTAACAAATATAAAATATATTTATAATTATGTCTATGATTCGTGTTCGTCGTAAAACAGTCTTCCGGACGATATACGTAGTATCTCTATGTAGTCTGTGCGGGCGATCCACGCAGTGATGACACTCGGGCGTTTCCTCTCGCCTTATCAGAAACAGGAACCTCCCGAAACAACCGTGTCCGGTGAGGACCTGCGTCAGGCGGAAGGTGAGGACGCCGTGGCGCTTCTCTAGCCACTCCTCAAAGAGGGGACTTATCGCCGCAATTGTGGCGTGCCCACCACTGGGTTGCGACAATCGAACTCTCCATGACGCCATGAGATCCCGCCGGAGCTCAGTCCGCTGTGCCGTGATTTCATATTAGAATGTACTCTGTGCGAGATTTCTCGCGGCAACGGATGTCGTCGGTTGGTGCCTCGTCTCATTAAACATGTCTAACGGGCCTCTGCGAGTTGGCTTCGGTCCTTCGTACGCCTTCCAAAGGTCCGAGACCCTAGGGTCCCGAGAAATGTCAAAGACGTAAAAATTTATTAAGTATAAAAAGAAAAGATTTGATTTTTGGTATGTTTGTACAGTTGTATGGTTCACAGGTATGGTTGGTTTTGTAAACTTATTTCACCTATAGTTGCCAGTATACTATAGTAGTCTTTGACCTATAGAAAGTTACGACTATTTTGTATAACTTAAGTCACAATGGTGCCGATTCTCTTGTCACAAATGCCTCTAAACTAGACTAAAAATCACTAAACTTTAGTTTATTCCTGTCAAACTATGATTTCCCATTCTGAAATAGACTAAAGTGACACAACTTAACTATATTTTAGTTTGACAGCACTAAGATGGCTCTGAGATTTTAATTTAGTGAAAATGACAATTTTGCTATTCTGAATTTGACGTTTTTCACCTAAAATTTTAATTGTCTGCCTAAATCTGACCATTTTTAATCGCGATAAAATATGGTGTGGAATACTATTAGTTGTCATGAACTAAAATTCACACGAACACCTCGACTTCAGATGCAAAAACAGTACTGTATATATATTTTTTTCTTTTCTTTTGCTTATAACTCGAAAATGGTGTGTCCTATCCATAGACGTATAAAAAAGGTCGGACGGAACTCCCGCTAAGACAAAACTGTGTCCCGTAATGGCGGCGACTAATTTATGTGTGAGTAAATTTAGGGATGCCATGTAAGCCAAATTTACCCATTTATTATTGCTTTATTCTATTAAGACAAATACAAGTCGTGTGTAGGCAGATTTATACCATGCCATTTCAAAAGGTTAATGGTAAGAACCAATTATAATGAAAATATAAAAGAAAAAAAAAGATAATAAAACACAGTTTTAATTGAAAATATTTTAAATGTTTTAAATTTTACTTTTTAACCTAATGCTTTCGCACGGGTGTATTTTTATTGCAGCGATTTTTTTTTGCGAATTGGATTTTCGATGCTCTGTTTAGCGCCGAGAGTTGAATATCCAACAGTGTGTTTTCTTGACGCGCTGGGATACGCGCTGGATGCGCTCTGTTGGATTCTCAATGCTCGGCTCAATACCGAGAGTTAAAAATCCAGTGTAAAAAAGAAGATCGCCGCGATAAAAATACATCTGTGCGAACCTGGGCTAAGGAGCCGGGGAGCACGGCTCGCAGCAGCCATCTTGAATTTTCATTTTGACCAAATTCACACTTTCTCATAGAGAATGTCGCATAGAGGGCCATAAGTGCTCAGGGACACGACGCCCGTCGCCGCGACGCCACCGCGATTTCTACCAGTTTACTCCCGTTCTAATAAAATAGTTCACAAATATTACAATACAATATAGCAAACACATCATCACATACTTCTTCCACACTTTATAGTTCATATAAATTTCCCATATTTCGGGTAATTTGCACACGTGAATATTGGCAACACTGGCCTTGTGACGAATTTTATCGAATGAAGATTGATTTTGATGTATAAAATCGGGAATTAAATGAGTTAATTATTCATTTACCCATGAAACGTGATTCCTGGATTTTTACTACGGTTTTTACACCATTTCACCACACAAGAAATGCTGTATCTTAAAAAAGAAATATCACCGCATAGACTAGACGTATCGCCTGTGTTGACGTTTGCGCGTAAATGGCTGACTATTGTGTGAATGTGTGCTGTACGTACAGCGAACTGGCTGACTTTGAGTGACACAGTTTTTTGTTAGCGAGAATCCGTCCGACCTTTTTTATACGTCTATGTGTTTCATTTAACAATCCTTGAAATGAACACTAAAATACTACAGAATCTATACCCATACTACCATATCTATACACAGCCTATACATAGCTATAGCAATAGCTTATGAGTGTCCTATCCAAATTCCAAAGGTGTAGTTCTAACTGTGAATTGCTGTGAATATCAGCACGCGTAGCATGACCCACAGGCATGACCACCATTTAAACAGGTACAGGTACCATTTAAACAGGTATTAATTAATTATTATACTCTTTTGACGGAATAATAGACAAAATGACAGTCGACAAAACCCGTTTCTATTGTGGTCATGCTACGCGTGCAAATGGCGCTAGTATCTTTACGAACGCAAATGACCCCGTTCCAAAGAACAAGATTGGTCTCTATTTCAAAATATACAAAGTACTCTGTGGTACTATTACCATTGATTTGACCGTTCGTCAAAACCGCAAAACAATGGTAGTGTTGAGCCAGCTAACGATTATTTTTAATCTGTGACCTGTAGAGTTGTTGACAGCGTATACTTGACCACTTCACCTCTGTGAAGTTAGGCCCTTTTTTTTTTTTTTTTAGATGAGAATTTATCAAATAACATGGAACGGAATAGCGTGGAACACAATGCGCCGTCGACCCGGGCCTGGTCCTTATCGGACGGTGAGCTACCCATTGCTCACCGTCCACAAGCCCGCGCCTACGGTGACCGGGAATCGGCCTGCGATTCCCGACGCCCAGGGCGTCTCGAAATTTGCCTCTCCTTCACGCGCTCCACCTCCTCCTTCGCGAGCATTACTGCTTCGCAGGAGGTGACGGCCTCACATGCCCTCTCGCTCCGTACCATGGCCTGGACCAGGGCCGGACGCGAGAGATCCCCGCCACCGATCGCCTCCACGAGGACATGGCGATGCCCTGCCCAAGCCGGGCAGACTTCCACCGTGTCCTCCGGGCGATCCGTGAAGTTAGGCCCTCGATTTTATTATTCTGAACTTTTTGTGATAAATACTTTAGTTTGACTCCTAGGATGCTTCTTTCCATCGCCCTTTGACATTTTGCTAGTTTCGCTCTATGATTGTCAGCGAGTGACTAAGTTTCACAGCCATATGTTATGCAGGGAAGAATACAAGTGTTGAAAGTTTTCCTCTTGATATGCATGCGTCTTTACTCTTCATTATTTCCTTCAGAGACCAGTATTTTTTCCATTCACAGGCTATTCTTTTATTGTGTTCCATAGTCATTAGGGGAGATAATTTGGCCTAGGTAAATATAGTTACTCACATATTCTAACCTGCTTCCATAAACTTCTATGTCGACCTCTGGGGAGTCAGTCATCACCATTGTTTTGCTCGCATTCATTTCTTCTCTGCTTTTATTCGTTAGGGTTTTTACAATGAGTTCTAATTTCTTGGGATATTCTTCTAACAGGATAATATCGTCTGCGAATCTCAGATGGTTTAGGCGGCTACCGTTGATGCTAAAACCATATTCTTCACAGTCTATTTGTCTAAAAGCACAGCACTAAACAGCTTGGGAGATAAAGGGTCTCCTTGTCTGACGCCCCTGTTTATAGGAAAAGGGTCTCCTTTCGTTTCCAGTTTTATGCGGCTTTTGCTCTTACTATAGATGGTTTTTATTAATTCGATAAAGATATTTTCCACTCCTTGTTCTCTTAGGCTAGACCAGATATATATGTGGTTCAATCTGTCGAAGGCTTTGGAATAGTCAATGAACGCAAAGTACAGACGCCAGCACATCAACCTACTACAAGCTGTCAAATTTCGTTAATAGATTTTCAACTTTATTACTGCAGCATAAGTGTTGCGGACGGCCTAGGTACCTACAGTACCGCAGTCGCCCTGGGACAATCTCCCACTGATTTTGATGTGTGCTCCGTACTTACCTGAGCCTGGACGGCTCTGCTGGCTACACACACCACCACGTACCCCTGAATACGTACCTGGTTTTGGGTATCACTACCCAGAGACCACGACACAGACTGTCTGTTAAAGAAATAAGACACCTTGTTTTTGACTTAAGAAATAAGACACCTTGTTTTTGACTTAATTCTGAGACTCCAGCTTGCTTAGTTGATTCCTTGTTGATGGTTGATTTACGACTACATTTTATAAAAAAATTGCACGCCTTTTATACTAAAATCCTTAAGGATTTTTGGGTGCAAGCCGTATTCTCAGAATTTTGCATTTATTTTGCCCTTTTTCAAAAAACCTTATAAAACTTAGTACATTATATCCTTACATAACTAATATCTATATAAAACACGATTACAAGTCATTTACTTAAGTAATTAAAACATTTTAGAACAAACAATTATACATTTCTAGTCAAGTAAAATTTTGTTACATAAAAGTGACTATATCTTTTTATTGCATGGACCGATTTTTACAAACTAAACATACAAATTAGTTTTAAGCCTACACCTTTCATTTGAGACCAAAATTAGCAAAATATCTCCATAAACAAAAAAGTATGTTTTCAAGTTACGTAATTATCTATGACAATTTTTCCTTACAAAAATTTCCTTTCAAATTTAGTTTTAATGCTCTTAATGGCTCAAGATAAGAATTCTAATACAAATCTAATATGAATCTAACATGAATATACCTAAACAATAGCACAATAATCAATTCTAGTTGGAATCTAATTTGACATACAATAAATGTTCCTAATCTACAATTTAGTATGAAAATATTACAAGATTTCCGTCGCAATCTACCCGCTACTTGTACCCTAGTGCACGGATATGGTCCTATTGCTCAAAATAACATTATAATATACAAATTCTAATAAAAAACAAGTTAAAACTTTAAAATTTGCAATCTATCACGCTAATATTCGTTAGTAGACTACCTGCTACTTGTGCCCTGGTGCATAGATAGGGTCCCGTCGCCAACATTCTCCCCCTCGTGCGTCGCACCATTCTCCAGACTCGGCGACACTCCCGGCACCAACAGCACCACTCTCGAACTGGGTCTTCGCAGCACTCCACCTCCACTTGTCTCGACGTCGACGATGCGGATTCGCCCATCTGGTCCTGGATACACTTGCTGGATTCTGCCGCGTGGCCAAGTGCATCTCGGCAGGCTGTGGTCGACGATCATCACGATGTCCCCGACGTGTAGATCTGTGGCGCTGGTTCTTCCTGGAGTCTTCCTCGGCAGCAGGGTGGGCAGGTATTCTCGCAGCCAACGTTGCCAAAAGTGGTCGGCAAGTCGCTGCGTAGCCTTCCAAGTGTGCCTGCCCACGAGCTCGTTGTCTCCGAAGTGGCCGACTCTCGTAGCGCCGCATGACCGCCCGAGGAGGAAGTGATTTGGAGTGAGTGCTTCCTCCTCAAGGCTCTCGGAGAGATGGGTGAGAGGCCGAGAGTTGACTATGTGCTCGGCCTCTAGCAGGAGGGTGTGTAGTACCTCTTCTCGTGGATGCTTCTCGTTGAGTGTGGCGTCCAGTGCGGTTTTAATGGATCGCACCAGACGCTCCCATGCACCGCCCATGTTGGGTGCACCCGGAGGGATGAATTTCCACTGCACGCCGATCTTCTCTGCTTCAGAAGTGAAGTCTTCTTGTTTCATGGCTTCCATTGCTTCTTTCAGTTCTTTGTTTGCGCCGACGAAGTTGGTCCCGTTGTCTGTGTAGATTGTTTTCGGCATCCCTCTTCTTGCGGCGAATCTTCGTAGCGCCATGACCATGCTGTCGGTAGATAGTGACGGCGTAAGCTCAATATGCACAGCCCTTGTGGTTAAGCATGTGAACAGAGCTCCCCATCTTTTTTCATGACGTCTTGCTACGGTGATTGTCATCGGGCCGAAGTAATCTATGCCGGTGCACGTAAAAGGAGGGTTACTGTGCATCAGCCGTTCGACAGGTAAGTTACCCGTCGGTAGTTCTTGAGGTTTCGCCTTCTTCGTCTTGCACCACTGACATTGATGCTGAACTGTCTTGATTGCCGATCGTAGTCCCAGCACCCAGAAGCGTTGTCTTATCTCGTTCATGACCGTTGCATGATTCCCATGATTGAAACGGCAGTGGAACTCTTCTAAGATGAGTCGTGTTGTCCTTTCCTTGCTGTCGAGCACGACGGGTCGCTTGTAGTCTCTGGTTACGCCTTGTATTGCGTCGATTCTTCCTTTCAGCCGCAGGAGACCGTCTTCCGACACTACGTCGAGCTTCTTCAATTTGCTGCTGCCCTCTACTTGCTTTCCTTGCTGTAGACACCTGATGTCTTCTTTGAAGCTTCTTTCTTGACTTCGTTTCAGCAGTAGAGTTTCAGCTTGCTCCAGTAGTTCGGCGTCCAGCGGCTTGTAGTTCCTTTCTGTTACTTTTGAAGACTGTCGTTGCTTCTCAACTGTCTTCTTTTTTCCTTGTGTTGCTTTCCAGGCGGGATCTTTCTTGCTGACGTTGACCTTTTCCTTGCGTCTGCAGAGTTGTATGAACTGCAGTACTCTTGCTGTGGCTCGCCATAATCTCTTCCATGATGAAAACCTTTCAGGATCGGGCGATGGGTGGGTGATGCTTACTGCCGCTGCGATGTCTGTTGTTTTCTCTTCGCCGGTGGTTTCTTTTTTGAAGGTTCTTGCCGCAGGCCAGTGAACTTCTTTTCTTTTCAAGAAGTCCGGTCCGGTGTACCATCGGTGATCGCAGTTGAAGTTTTCTGGCACGTCGCGTGTTGCATCATCTGCAGGGTTTTGTGCTGTGGGTACCCATCTCCATTCTTGAGGTTTGGTGAGATCTTCTATCTCAGCCAAGCGATGAGCCACAAACGTCTTGAATGTTCTCGGGTCCGTCTTGATCCAAGAAAGTACGATGCTGGAGTCTGTCCAATATGTCTTCTTTTCCACCTTCAGATCCATTTCTTCCTCAACAGAGTGTGCCAATCTGCTTCCTAGGAGGGCCGCTTGCAGCTCGAGTCTTGGAATCGATACCGGTTTCAACGGAGTGACTCGCACCTTTGCTGCCGCCAAGCTGACGTGGTAAGTTCCATCTTGATCTTCTGTTCTCCAGTAGACCGTCGCTGCATACGCCGTCTCGCTGGCATCCGTGAACGTGTGCAGCTCCCCCTCGGTGCGACGTGGCGCCAGGCATCTAGGAATCTGCAGGTCTTGGAGTAGCTTCATCTTCTCCAGATATGTTCTCCATGTTTCGTACTCCTTTTCTTCTATTTCTTCATCCCAACCGACGCCGCTTCGCCATGTGTTTTGAAGCAGCTTCTTGCCTTGGACGAGAACCGGTGATGCTAATCCCAACGGATCGAAGGTCGACATCACTGCGCTGGTGACTTCTCTCTTCGTCGGCACCTGAAGTCCCTTTGCAATTTCTTCTGGCGTATTCCTGAGGTTCGCCCTGAAGCCGATAGAGTCCTTTTCTGTGAACCAACGTAGTCCCAATGTCTTCTCTTCCTTCTCGCCAAGGTCGACTTCTGTCTTCTCGGTGGTTTCACTTTTCACGTCTCGCAGCAGCTCAGGTTGATTTGATGCCCATCCCCTGAGTTCGAAGCCCGCCTTCTTATGTATGAAGTTTACTTGCTCTGTCACTCTTCTGAAATCCTCTTCTGAATGGAAGCTGTGCAGATAGTCGTCCATGTAGTGATTCAGCTCGATTGCCTTGACTGCCTCGGGATACTGTTCCTTGTAGTCAGCCGCGTTTCGGTTCTTGACGTAGATTGCTGTGCTCGGAGATGATGTTGCACCGAAAATAACTGATGTCATCCTATACTTCTTCGGTGACACGTCGCGTCGATCTCCACGCCACAGGAACCTCAGGCTGTCTCGATCTTCTGGTCTGATGCGAACTTGCAGGAACATTTCCTTGATGTCAGCCGCTACTGCTAGGGGTCCTTGTCTGAATCTCAGCAATACTCCAAACAGCGACTGCAGTAGATCTGGTCCCGGTAGCAGAGCATCGTTGAGGCTTCTTCCTTTTGACTTGGCTGCAGCGTCGAAGACGATCCTAATCTTCTTCTTCAACGGATGAACCACGGAGAAGTGAGGGAGGTACCATGTTTTCTTGGAGTCTTCTTGTCCAGCGGGTGCTTCTTCTGCATACTTGCTGTCGATTAGATGCTGTATCTGCTTGCAGTACTCTGCCTTCAACTGGGAATCCTTATCCATCTTCTTTTCGATGTTAGTCAGTCGGTTCTTGGCAGAAATGTAGCTCTCTGGCATCCGTTCTTCTTCGTTCTTCCACAGAAGTCCAGCTTCGAATCGACCATCTTCAAGTCTCCTGCAGGTCTTCTCCAGGATGGTGAGTGCTCTTCCTTCTGAGTCCGTAGTGGGTCTTCTCGGTTGCACGCCGAGTGCTTCGATGGCGAAGTGATCCTTGATTGCTTGATGCATTTCTTCTTCTGGCGTGTTGACATGCAGACATGTGTTCATGAAGTGTACCGGTCTTGCACCTCCGATGTCTGACCCGTGGAGCACCCATCCAAGTCCCGTTCGCGAAGCCACTGGTTCCCCTGGCTTCCCTCTTCTTATCTCTTGAGTCACGATCAGCTCCCAGTTGTCTTGCCCGATGAGCAGCTGTGGTGACTCTCCTTCGTAGTACAGAGAATCGGCAATCTTCTTCAAGTGTTGACAGTCTTGAATCCTCTTCTTGTCCAGGAACTGCGGCGTAAGCTTCAACTCGTCAACGGTCCGGACTCTCTTCAGTGTCTTCTTGGCTTCTTGATGAACCCCCTTCACTGTCAGGTCCAGCACTTGAGAATCCTTCTTCCTTATCAGCTTGCCGCCCACTGTTTCGATGACAAGTTCTTCGTTGTTTCCTTGAGCGCCGATTTCTTCTGCCACCTTCTTGTTCAGAAGTGATACTGTTGACCCTTCATCCATAAGAGCTAATATCTTCTGTGATCCTTGTGACCCGAAGACTTCCACCGGAACTATCTTCAGGTATGCTCTTGCGTTGTTGACTGCATTCACTGATGTAGTGACGCTTGCCACCTCCTGCAGTGTCTCCTTCTTCTTGTCTTCAGAAGTGTTATCTTCTGACTGGACGTGCAGGAAATGATGATGCCACCTTTTGCATTCCTTGCACGGTGGTTTCTTGCAGCTCTCCTTCCTGTGTCTCCCTTGAAGACATTTGAAACAGACGTGACTCTTCTTTACAGCTGCCCAGCGATCTTGCACCGATGCCTTCTGGAACTTCTGACAATCAACCAGGAAGTGTTCACCCTCACATACAGGGCAAGTCTTCTCTGATTTTCTTGAATCCTTTTCTTTGAAGTCCTTTTCTTTGGTCGAATGCGCCGCTTGCCGCTGGATTCTCTTGAAGCCGCTCTTCTCTTCTGAAGTCGCGAAGGCTCCACACTTGTCTGCTTCTGCGTTCAAGAATCTGGATATCAACGTCAGGTCGGAGAACTCGCCTTCTTCTGATGCTGCAGTGAAGTCGTACCAACGGAACTTGAGAACTGTAGGTATCTTCTCCACTATTTGTTTCACCATCTCAGGTGAATGTAGGTACTGTGGTTTCTTCAGTCCCTTGATTGCTGCTACGCTGTTGTTGATCTGGCTTGCGAAGATGCAGATGTCTCTTGGGTTTTCTGAAATCTTCGGTAGTGCCTTGACCTTGTCCAGTTCAGCCAGCACCAGCGCGTCAGGTCTTCCATATCTTCTCCTGAGGGCTTGCATTACTTCCAACGGAGAAGCTTCGGAGTACAGCAGACTCTTGATTGCTTCTCTTGCGTTGCCTTTCAGCGCTCTTCTGAGTCGCGCCATGTTTTGAACTTCGTTGAACATCGGTGCTGTATCTTCGTAGACGACCTTGAACGCCAACCACTCGCTGCTGCTGCCGTCGAAGTAGGGTAACTCGTGTATGTACTTCGGCTGCGCTGCTGGTCCGCCTCTTGAAGTGAAAGCTTCTCTTAACGCTGTCGTCAATGCTTGAATCTCGATCGAAGCTCCTTTCGTTGCAGTATTCACTTCAGGCTTGACCTTCTGAGGCTCTTCTGACGTTTGGTTTCGTTGCTCTGGTTGCTCCATGTTGCCATCTTCTAATACTGATGACTGGATCCAGTTCTGCACCTGTGCTGTTCTATCTTCTTGTTCTGCCAGGTCTTCATCCACAGAGTCCCCATCTTCACACTGTGCCAGCTCCAATCTGACACGGGCTAGCTTTGCCGCAGCCTGTGCTTGCTTCAACTCCAGGCGTGCTACTTCTTCTCTGGCTTCTAACTCGCGTCTTCTGGCTGTAGAACTCGTGGTCTTCGTGGACCTGGCTCGACGAACGACCCCCTTCGGCTTCAGGGTCGTGGCGGAGCCATGGCCTCCCTGTTCCGGAGTATCTTCTGGGATCTTCTCGTTCGTCTTCTTCTGGGCGGCACCTTGCTTCTTCTGTCCGTTCTTCTCGGACGCCGCCGTGTTCGCAGTCGTAATCGTAGCTTCTGATGTCGTGGTTTCTTCCGTAGTCGTGGTACCCGAAGAAGTGTTCGATGTAGCTTCAGTCTCCGATGACCCTGACGCGGACGTGACCCCTTCTGACCCTGCCGTTTCTTCTGTCGCGTCCTTTTCCGTTGGACGGGACGCAGAGCGTGAGGGGGCATCCTTCTGCGATCTGGTAACCGGCATCTTGAAGTCTTCTTATGTTCTGAACTCTTCTATCTTCTTGCAGGGAATCCGGAACTCGAAGGACCAACTGTTGCGGACGGCCTAGGTACCTACAGTACCGCAGTCGCCCTGGGACAATCTCCCACTGATTTTGATGTGTGCTCCGTACTTACCTGAGCCTGGACGGCTCTGCTGGCTACACACACCACCACGTACCCCTGAATACGTACCTGGTTTTGGGTATCACTACCCAGAGACCACGACACAGACTGTCTGTTAAAGAAATAAGACACCTTGTTTTTGACTTAAGAAATAAGACACCTTGTTTTTGACTTAATTCTGAGACTCCAGCTTGCTTAGTTGATTCCTTGTTGATGGTTGATTTACGACTACATTTTATAAAAAAATTGCACGCCTTTTATACTAAAATCCTTAAGGATTTTTGGGTGCAAGCCGTATTCTCAGAATTTTGCATTTATTTTGCCCTTTTTCAAAAAACCTTATAAAACTTAGTACATTATATCCTTACATAACTAATATCTATATAAAACACGATTACAAGTCATTTACTTAAGTAATTAAAACATTTTAGAACAAACAATTATACATTTCTAGTCAAGTAAAATTTTGTTACATAAAAGTGACTATATCTTTTTATTGCATGGACCGATTTTTACAAACTAAACATACAAATTAGTTTTAAGCCTACACCTTTCATTTGAGACCAAAATTAGCAAAATATCTCCATAAACAAAAAAGTATGTTTTCAAGTTACGTAATTATCTATGACAATTTTTCCTTACAAAAATTTCCTTTCAAATTTAGTTTTAATGCTCTTAATGGCTCAAGATAAGAATTCTAATACAAATCTAATATGAATCTAACATGAATATACCTAAACAATAGCACAATAATCAATTCTAGTTGGAATCTAATTTGACATACAATAAATGTTCCTAATCTACAATTTAGTATGAAAATATTACAAGATTTCCGTCGCAATCTACCCGCTACTTGTACCCTAGTGCACGGATATGGTCCTATTGCTCAAAATAACATTATAATATACAAATTCTAATAAAAAACAAGTTAAAACTTTAAAATTTGCAATCTATCACGCTAATATTCGTTAGTAGACTACCTGCTACTTGTGCCCTGGTGCATAGATAGGGTCCCGTCGCCAACAATAAGGTTCAAAGTTGTTTGGGAAAATTTGACAGTTTCGGATAGGTTGACCTGCTAGCGTCTGTACTGTAATGGCTTCTGGAATTCGTTGTATTTTTCCACGACTTGTTTGATTGTGTGGATGTAATCGATGGTACTATAGTTTTTTCTGAATCCTTCTTGTTCTATCGGTTAATTTTCATCTATACTATAGTTTTTGATATCATTTATAAAATAACCTTTACGAAAATCTTATAGGTGTTTGATATAATGGCTTATTGGTCTATAATTGCCAATTTCGTCTCTGTCTCCTTTTTTTAGGATGAGAATGATAATATGTGATTCTCCCCACTGGTTTGGAATTGTGCCTTTGGTTAGGATAATAGCTTATAATAGTTAGGATTGGACTTATTTCTTCTACTGTGCCACTTATCAGCTCATTTGGTACTGACGCCAGCACATCAACCTACTACAATCTGTCAAATTACTTTAATAGATTTTCAACTTTATCACTAAAGTATAAAGTTGAAAGTTGAGTGGGAAAATTTGACAGTTTCGGGTAGGTAGACCTGCTGGCGTCTGTACATAGTCGGAACCTGGAGCTTTATCTTTTGTGACATGATGGCTTTCTATACTTCCTGTAAAAGTATTGGTAGAACATCGTCATATCGTATAATTGAGTTTTGCTAGGTACTTATCATTTTCTTGTTGGGACGCGTCTTTATTTGAGTAGAGGGTTCTGTAGTAGCCTGTAGCAAGATTTGGACTTCTATACGTTTTGTCACTTGTTTTGATCTTTTGTTTTTTTATTTAGGAATCCATTTCATGTTCGCTTAGTTCTTTAAAAGCTTTTTAGTGCCGCTCATTCTTTGATTTTCATTTCAATCTCAAAAGATAGAAAATTAATCTAAGAGAATTAAAAAAACTAGATTTTTAACATCTCTTAGTTTTTCTATCTTTTCTTATGTTTTTAATTTGTTTGCTAAGGCTCGATATTTATGTTGTGGTTTTCTTTACTGTTTTGTTTATTTGCTATTAGTGTTTTGTTTTTCTCTCTTCTAGGAGCTGTATTGTCTTTTCGCTAAACTTTGTTTAACCTTGGCTACCTTTATTATCTTCTTTTTTTCTCGTTATTTATCTACGTGGTTATACTTATCTACGGATAAATTAGGTAAATTTAATAAATTCGAGATCAAATTACGTTTAAAAGATGATGCAGTGCCAATATTTTTCAAAGCGCGTCCCATCGCTTTTGCATTGAGAGACAAGGTAGCTAAAGAGATAGTCCACCTTCTAAACATGACGTCATCTATGATAATGATAATTCAGGGGATGTCGTTATCGGGCTCACGCTAATTCGATACGGGTGTTAGCACGCTCAAATCGATTACAGCGCAACTCGGTACGCAGCCAAGACCATAGATAATACAAGCTTGCTAGTCTATGGATATTACACCTTTACACGGGCCAGACAGTGACCAGTGACGCAAAGTTTTGTTTGATCAATCAAAACCAAAACCAAAATCGACCTAAAAATTATCAAAGTTCTAAATAGATAATAGTTTGAACGAGCGTAAACTTTAATCTTTAAAATGCCAATTTTAAGATATATACTTCGTGATGTTTTGTCTGATAAGTCGGACTGTTGTTTCTTGTGCTTCAATACAATAAGCGAAATTGAAACTCCTTATAATATTGAAGACGAGGTTTCTCTAGGCTTTGATATCGAAACGACTGAAGTATTGTATGAACTAATATATACTGTGTTAGGAGATAAGGTGATTAACTAAATTATGACTCAGCTTTGTCTTGTAAAAGTCCAACTTCCTTTTATTTAGATCCCAAGTCCTTAACAATGTTTTTAACACATAACTTTGTATGTTTCAGGTCTTGGACAGCATTTCTGCACACGATATGATTTGCCAGAAGTGTACAGGAACAGTTATAAATTGTTATAAGTTCATTCAACAATGTAGACAAAATATAGAACAGTTGCACTGTACAATAGATTCCCTACAGAAACACGCCCAAAATATAAATCCAGGAAACTATGATAACAAGTCATTATTTTTTGCTTTGGACATTAGTAACTATAATGTGGAATTGTATAATGATAAACACCGAAACATCAATAATCAAACTCTATTATGTAAGAGATTTCAAAGAATACACAAAGATTCTCAACAGTTTTATTTTGATGTTGAAGTGGAGTCAAACAACAGTCCCGATAATAATGACTGTACTGTGAAAACAAGAAAACAAAGTAGTATATTGCAATCTATTGAACTTGCTCACATAGTTCATGATAAAGATGACCTAAATAATCTGAAATGTAAAACATGCTTGAAAATTTATCCCACAGTCATGAAAATGAAACAGCATTACTTAAGAGTGCATGCACCCAAAGATTTTAAATGCTCTCAGTGTCCAAGAAGTTTTGGGTCTTCATTAATTCTGAAACATCATATAAAAGTCATTCACTGTGCTGCGGTCTGCAGCCAATGCGGCAAAACATACACCAACCTTTTCTCACTAAAACGTCATGAAAAAAGACACAGCAAGTCACTCCTCGTTTGTCAGACATGCGGTAAGGTTTACAAGGGAAAGCTATCATTCAATAACCATATTGAGAACCAGTTGTGTGAAAAGATGAGAAAGTCAAATGCAGAAGCAAAGCTGTCCTGTGATTATTGTGGAAAAAAGTATGCACAAAAAGCAGCTTTAAGTGTTCATATCCGCATAGAACATGAAAATGGTAAAGCTATGATATGTGACTGGTGTGGTAAGAAATTTGGTTGTATGAGCCGGTTAAACGATCATATTTTAACACATACTAAACAGAAGAATTTTGAATGTGAACAGTGTGGAGGAAAGTTTGCAACAAAGACATCATTGCTATATCATACAAGAAGGCATACAGGTGTTAAGCCATATAAATGTGAACATTGTGAAATGAAATTTTTATCAACTTCCCGTCGCTCTGAACATGTGAAGCGACAGCATACACAATCTATCTTCAAATGTGATATCTGCCACCGTAAATTTAAGGATAATTCATATTTAAATCGACACAGGAGAAAACATTTTGATGTCAGAAGTAGATTATATTGTAACCCTCCAGCTTCAGTAACTTCAGACACTAGTAGCTATAATGTGGAATTGTATTATGATAAACACCGAAACATCAATAATCAAACTCTATTACGTAAGAAATTTCAGAGAATATACAAAGGTTCCCAACAATTTTATACTGATATTGAAGTGGAGTCAAACAACAGTCCTGAAAATAAAAACTGTACTGTGAAAACAAGAAAACAAAGTAGTATATTGCAATCTATTGAACTTGCTCACATAGTTCATGATAAAGATGACCTAAATAATCTGAAATGTAAAACATGCTTGAAATTGTATCCAACAGTCACAAAAATTAAACAGCATTACTTAAGAGTGCATGCACCCAAAGATTTTAAATGCTCTCAGTGTCCAAGAAGTTTTGGCTCTTCATTAATTCTGAAACAACATACAAAAGACAGTCACTCTACTGCGGTCTGCAGCCAATGCGGCAAAACATACACCAACCTTTACTCATTAAGACGTCATGAAGAAGGACACAGCAAGTTACACCTCGTTTGTCACACATGCGGTAAGGTTTACAAGGGAAAGCTATCATTCAATAACCATATTGAGAAGCAGTTGTGTGAAAAGATGAGAAAGTCAAACGCAGAAGCAAAGCTGTCCTGTGATTATTGTGGAAAAAAGTATGCACAAAAAGCGGCTTTAAGTGTTCACATCCGCTTAGAACATTTAAATGGTAAAGCTGTGATATGTGACTGGTGCGGTAAGAAATTTGGTTGTATGAGCCGGTTAAAGGATCATATTTTAAAACATACAAAACAGAAGAATTTTGAATGCGAACAGTGTGGAGGAAAGTTTGTAACAAAGACATCTTTGCTGTATCATACAAGAACACATACGGGTGATAAGCCATATAAATGTGAACAATGTGAAAGGACATTTTTGTCTGCTTCCCGTCGCACTGAACATGTGAAGCGACACCATACAAAATCTAATTTAGAATGTGATATCTGCCATGGTCAATTTAAGGGTAGTTTAAGTCGGCACAGGAGAAAACATTTTGATGTTAGAAGTAGATTATATTGTAACCCTCCAGCTTCAGTTGTTTGATCATCAAATAATGTAAATCAAAGCGTACATTTTATTTAATCTATTATAATATGCACTTTTAACAAGTATCAAATATACTTGAAATAATCTGTTCATCCATTTAGTTTAAATAATACTTCCTGAAAATAAATCATTCAAAACTAAAACCAGCATCTTTTATTTAAGACCAAAAACTTTATTCATAAAGTATCACCAGTACCAGCCTGATTCTAAGCCTACTAGTTTCTTCTTTGCTACCATTTTAGCGATTAGCTTCCTGAACACGTCACTTGCATTTTCAACCACAGCCGATAAACCGAAATCCATAGTTCTCATTGTAACTGGGGAAACTTAAAAAAAAACGGCATATTAAAATAAAATAGAATTAAATATTGTTAATTGTTGTAGGGGGATAAACAATGTAGGCTCTACAATATAACTCTAGTGTGAACACTATTATGAAAAATAGAACAGGGAAATATAGAAATATAAGGTAGGAATAGGTTCACATTACTCATAATTATGTAGATGTAGTAAAAACGAAAGTAGGTAAAAGTCTAGGGACTAGGGAGTCTTCAAAACAATTGTAATAAAACTGTTTTATCATTGCTGAATAGTAAAGGTGAAAAGTACTTATTAAATTTATTTAGTGACGTAAGGGCAACTTTTATACACACTAATGGTTACCAAATATCAAAATGGTTTATTACTAGGTATTGGTAATATGTGTGTTCTACTAACCGTGGGTCCTGTTTTTGATTCCACGTCTTTTCGTACTGCTTTTGCTGCATTCAAACTCCATGATGTTGAACTAAAAAAGTTAAAATGGTTTACTCGTTTACTTGTCTTTACGTACCTACCTAAGTTGTTTCAGACAATGAAATAAAGGTTCGAATTTGCATACCGTGAACATAACTATTAGGAATATTATAAATTTGCAATAAATAGTCATTTTATTTAATGTTTTTTAGCAAAATAATGTCTAAAACAAAAGTAAATATATTGTCATTTTTTGTTTCAAGTGTTTAAAAAGTCGCGCTGTGTTGAGTATGAGTGTTGCGCAAACATTTTCTTGATCACACAGATAAATAATATTTATTATCGCAATCAATGAAGAATTGATTTTTTAACTCTTTGAAAGCAGTTTACGTTACTCGTTCAAAACAAAGAAGTTTCGATCGCATTCGAAGTTTCTAAATAACATTATCTAAATAACTATAGTATAAATACCTAATGCTAAAGATTATCAGTAACATCAGCGCTATTAAATCTAAACTGGAGTCCTGGTCTGATGGGTTCCTTGCCAGCTGACGTAGAGGTGATGCTGCAGATCACCGAAAGTTCTCGAAGCTCGAAGGACCATGGACCATGTGGGAATGTGTGTGGAGTTGCTTCCAGTAAAACTAGCCAGTTCTTTAACGGAGATATTTATATTCCAATCACTTCACTATCAATCATATAAAAACTAGGCAAGAGCACGCTGTCGTAAAGTCAACCTATCGCGAAACCGATCCTTGAGGAAGTGAACGAACGAGCATTCAATAGAGACGGCTACCGAGAGCGCATGCTAGTAAAGTCCAGTGCATGCGGCTGGAACCCGCACGAAAAGAAGTACACTTTACTCTTAGAAAAAGTACAATTTATAAAAGTTTGAATGGTATCCGAGAAGATTTGAAGGGTACAGACGCCAGCACATCAACCTTGAAACAACAAATTTCTTTAATACATTTTCAACTTTAATACTAAGACATACGGTTCAAAGTTGATTGGGAAATTTGATCAGTTTCGGGTAGGTTGACCTGCTGACGTCTGTGCCCTTCAAATTTTCTTCTAGGCTGCTTAGGGTAGAGTTCTCTCGAAGTTAGATGAAAAAATGACCAAATGTGTATCCTTCACGGAAAAGCAGATGCTCCTGAACTGCATGGCGAACTGTCCCATCTTTTTGTTCCAATAAACTATAACCGTAGCAGGAGGTACCTATAGATTGTTCGCCGTACTTCGGAGTCGAACCGTCGTCCGTCGCTCGAGCCTGTGCCTCGCACACGGTGCGTTCAATTTTTTTTATTTTTGAAAAATATGATAGTTTTCTACCCGACTACGGCAAAGCCAAAAGGAAGGGATGTGATTTTTTTAGACAGCATCTCGGAGCCATAACAAAACGCAATGTTGAAGTCCTCCGGTCCGAACCAATAGATGGAGCACTTTTGATTGACAAGTCTTCCGATTGGTTGGCAGACAGAGTGCATCTCTTTCTTTTTCGACAGCAAGCAAAATGGCCGCAACTCATTGTGATACGACAGACGTGTTGGAAATTTTGCGTGATGTCGTGTGATATCCCTCGTAAATAAACAATATTGTTGAAGTGTCGCGTCCCCGTATAGTGCTCAGTGTTAGTGCATGCTGTTTTCACCCAAGTGATCACGTTGTAATTAAACATCAATCTAAAAAGGTGTTTTGTCTGTGTTTTGTGCCTTGTTTTCGTCAATAAACTTACCCTGACATCTGTTTTGGATTTATGTTCACTTGAATACGGTAAGTCTACTACCTGCATACAAGTTTATCAATAAAACTTAGTTTGTAACAGTTTATGATGTGTGTAAATAGTTTTAATTTCATAAAGTTTTGACAGTATTTTGTCTCGTTTGTTTTTATAGTTTCCTTGGCAAGCGCGATAGAGACAGTGTGGTATGCTAAAGTTAAGTCACTCCCTATCCCTTCGAAAGTGTGCCGCGTATTATTGTTTTGGTGGTGACCTATTACGAAATGTGTGGTTTGTAGAGTGGCTTTGATGTCGGAGGTCGAACATGGCAATTAGAGACTGGTCCTCTAAGATTAAATGTGACATAAGGTGCGTAGGCAGCGCATGGCGAGAGTGCGACAGTGACATCATATTCGCGTATTTTAAGAATAATTATGTGATATTTTCACTATCACACGTCTCCACTGTGTTCGGAGACGCCGTGAGTACGTCACGAGCCGCGCCACTAACCAGCCACAGGCCACCCCCCTACGATTGAGCATTGTTATCAAAGGACATGATAATACACTCAGTAGAAACTTTGTATGTGGACCAGATCAATGTGAGCTCCATGACAAATGCTGGCTATCTGATAAACTAAAGCTTGGACACATTCTTAACTTTATATCTTTCATTCTTTGCATGTATTAGCCTAGCCAACAAAAAGATGGTAACTTCGGCATAAACTTTGAAAAGTTTAAAAAATATCTCAGCGAAGTATGTTAGCATGAATAGTGGAAAGCCCTAGAGTGGAATAGATTAGACATGGGTAGAAAGTTTATGCAGTCTGAGAATCAAGGAAAGTGGCCTTTGCATATTGAAGGTAAAATACTTATTATTGTTATTCAAACCATTTTCCAGCATTGAAATATAATATAATGAAAGAAACAATTTTTATATCTATGTATATTCAATTGGGTTTGCCCTTGAATTCGTTGACGACTCTCTGGAATAGTTGTGACAGAGACACACAGTTAATAAAACATAATTTGTGTCTGCATGTGCAATACAAATAATGTGGCAAACTCATAATATGAATGTGGTTGGGCAAACTGCCAACTGCGGGCCTCCTTTGATGTTTGCATAATAATGAAGGAAAAGTTTATTGAAGATTCCATTGTTTTTTTAATACATGATAATACACAAATGCCTTTACACTTTAGTTTTGAAGACTTGCAAGCATTTTTTTAGGATTCCTTTGGAATTTTACAAAGAAATTTTTTAAATTTTTAGTTACTGTAAACTTTTTAGTCTGGCATGACCGATCTTCACCATTGTACTGTTAGATACATGTAGAGCAACTGGTAGTGTATTCTCCTAATAATTTTTAATGTGACAAAACCATTTGCATTAAAGAAACAGAGAGAAAGTAATTGATTAAGTGCAGAAGTATGTAAGGAAAAACATTGGCAAGCAGTGCAACATGAAGCAATGAATTTAACTGAATAACTTTATAGATTTTATAAAATAAAATGTTCCGCTGAATTATGGGTGGACTATAGAGACACATCTGCTTACCCCTCTGGGAATAACCCCTTCTTTTTACATGCTTTATGTTACAAATTAAATTTAAAAAAATATTAAAAACAGCTTTATACAGAACTCTGACAACCGGACTTACCAAGGGGTATTGTATTACCGAGTAACTGGGTTGTGGTGGTCCAAAAAGTAGTCAATCCATATAAAATACAGGTATTCAGTTGCATCCGGTTAGACTGGAAGCCCAACACAACATAGTTGGGAAAAGTCTAGGCAGATGATGATAACTTAGCTCTATACAAATGCCACAAACATAGTTTCATCTTATAAAAGATGAGGAAGTGAAACCACATCAATTAGACACAAGACATTGAATGGACAGGCTGCTACGTCACACCTAATCCACGATTGTGATCATTGCATTCAGGTAATGTCAACAAATAAACAATCATCTTTTATTGTAATAGCATTGAAAAATTTATGAATTTCATGTTATGTAGATGTCTGATCTATATTCTAAACTAATATTAGAGAGGGTAATCTTTAAAATTACTGCAATTCGGAAAATTATTTCGCAAATGAGGAACTACATGTTGAACTAGCTGACAAAGGGTTCCATCACGATACAATATTTAGCAAAAAACGCAGGTAAAAACAAGTTTCTTGTATTAGGACCCCCTTTAATTATTAACTTTATTTTATTTTTATTTTGTATTTATTGTTATAGCGGCAATATCCAATCTGTGAAAATTTCAATCGTCTACCTATAGGCAATACGGGCTGTTATCCGCAACTCTACGTCAAAGCCCGTATTTTGCGTATATTGTCTACCTATAATGGTTCATGAGACACAGCCCGCTGACACACAGAAGGACAGCGGTGGCTTAGTAATAGGGTTCCGATTGGCACCCTTCTGGTACGGAACCTTAAACAATTAGATCCACACAGACGATTGCGGGTTAAGTGCTAATAAATAAGTTATTTGTACATTTTCAATAGCCTAAGCCCCCGGTTGGAGAGATTTCTTCTAATGAAGCTGAAAACCAGTAAACAAATCAAGGACATTAACCATACAATCCTGATTGGCCTGTCTTGATTTTGAACACAACCAATGTAACAAATTGGACAGGGCAGCTACATATTACTCAGTAATAGGTACCTAGCATGTTATTATTGTAAATAGGGATGATGCCTGAATAAAAAAAAAGAAATTCTATTAAGTCCGTCAGTCAGATAATAAAAAAAATATAAGACACGTATTTTTAGCTTTATCATATTATTAAGAAATTACTTAGATAAAACGCCTTAAAGTTGGGGAGTGGGGGTTGCTACGTCACAACTAAGTATAAAATCTACATACTCGTGACGTCATGGCACATTTTAACTTAATGTATCGCCGTAATCTTTTATTACGTAAAAAAAGAAAAAATACGTGTCCAATATTTTATAATAAACTAGGTACAGAACACAAAAAAAAAAAAATTGTCGTTATCCCTATTGTAAATGATAAAACAGAAGGTACTTTGAAAAAGTACCACATTATTGAAAGACAGTTGAAATACAAATAAAAAACATAAACATCCTCATTGCAAAACCACCTAAGTCCATAGCCCCTTGTAGGGCAACTGATACCACATAAAAACTTATGATTTGCATGTAGAATTCCTATCGTCAACTCGCTAGTATTTATACTAAGCTGAATAGTTTGTTTGTTTGAACGCGTTAATTATTTATTTTTAGTTATTTTCTCTGGAATCTATCAGTTTGATTTGAAAATATCTTTTTCCATTTGATAGCCCAATTCTTGAAAAAGTTTATAGGCTATTTAATATCTTGCTACGACCATTATTAGCCGAGCAAAAAAAAAAAGTCTGAAAGAAAGTTAAGCGCAAACAAAGTAAAAGCGCGGGAGTTCGCGTTTTATAAAAATGTGGTAGTTATTTTAATATATCTTACGACTTCCACGCAAACGAAGCCGCGTCCAGAAGTTAGTAAGACATAATTGCCCAGTGACTGCATGACATTGCAGCACACAAAGATATGTCTGCCTCAAACAAAGGACAATTAAGTAGGTACGTTATTAATTTAATATGTAGTTGACTAGTTGTCTATATTTCTAATCTATGACATTGTACCTGAATACTACTGAAAATCTTTGTTTGAATGTGACGTTTTGTAACACGGTACCTATATTCTTTATTTTTAGGGTTCCGTACCTCAAAGGGATAAAACGGAACCCTTATAGTCCCACTTCGTTGTCCGTCCGTCTGTCAAGACCCCTTTTCTCAGGAATGCGTGTAGTTATCAAGTTGAAATTTATATCAAATAGGTCTCTGGAACTGTAAAATAAAAATCAAGCTTCTAAGTCAATGCAATCAAAAACTACGGCTATTTACGCCACATTTTGGCAACCGGGCTTTGAGACGGAAGTCGGAACCCTCAGTTTTTTTTTAATTTTCGTAACTCTTGTTTCGGACCCTGCGAGCACACAACGCGTCCTGGAAGCGCTGACGTGATGACTTGGACGCCTGCAGGACTGAAAGAAACGGCATCACTGAGATAGGTGTGAAAGCAATAGGAAAGACCCTTGACGAGCACTAGAACAGTGTAGGTGCTTAGGTTACTGTAGCTAGGTAAAGTCAGTTTATTCATCTCTAACTTTGCTCGACGACTTCGCCCTTTTCAGGCATGGCAAATTAATGTTTTTTTTTTATTAAAAAAAGTGGTGGCTTTGCATATCCGTAAAATGTGACAAATTCACCACCAGACCATAAAATAGTTTTTAGTTACACCCATCTCCAGATATTTGGTTGCTATCTTCAAAAACATGATTTATTTTCCCTTGTTTATTAATGTATTCCTAAAATATATTCATAGCAATTTACCAGCAAACAATAGCAACAAATTAAATGTGTTATAAAACAGTTAGCTGCCTCCACTCTTAGAGAAACCAGTTTCCGTAGTATATGCCCTTCACGGCTGATACACACGCGCGCTTGTGTGCGCGAGAGTCCTTAGCATTGTGTGAATTATGGGCTCAATTAGGACGTAAGTAGTCGACGAGGCGCTTTCGTATGTAAACGAGAGAATACTATGTTACATTACGACATAACAATTAGATGGACTCTGCTTCCTATCTCGCCACGAGTGCATTTTGCCAAAAGTCTGATAGTTCACCACCACTGCCTTTTCGAGGATAAAAACTAAGACCGTTATGCAAAAATTTGGCAGTAGTGGTCGATTGCCAAATCCTTGCCAAAAAATGTGACCATGGAAACTGGCGTAGCTTACTTCAATTGCATGCCCGTGCCAGAATAACTGAAGCATCCCGCAGTTATTTGAATTAAAAACGTCCTGTAACAGTAGAATATGAATAAATTCTTGTCAAATGCTCCGGGGAATTGTATATTGCGAAATATCTTAACTATTACCGCATTGAATGCTCTGGAGGCCTGCTGTGGAATCTAAAGCAACACTCGGTATAGTCAAGTGTCATTTTTGAACTAAGTAAGCAAGATACCATGGAATACTAATAAACGCAATCGTATCATGCTATGTAAATACTTTTTTAACCAATGAATCAGCACTAGCTGACGCACTTTGATATATAATTTATAAAAGGACCCCTTTTACGCCTTTCTTGGCTGCGGCTACGGGAAGAAATAAAGGGGTACTCAATTCTCGTATGGCGCACGTGCACCATAAAACGGTGATAGATTACACTAAAGTGCGCACTAAAACTATAGTTTTAAACGATGGAAATAAAAATGTGACGTAAGTTCAATGAAGCATGGTGCAGAATTCACATGGGATGGGGGCACATTCTTACCTAAGCGAACCTAATTGTTGTTACCTAACTGAGTCTCATTGAAATTGTTTCAACAATCCTATTAAATACCTCTTTCTTGTGTGCTTAATTCCGGCCTCAGCAAAGGTCCTTTTCCCGGCTCAATTACGTCTACTTAACTCTTTTCGACATCCTCAATCAAGAGTTCATTGGCTCTTTTATTCTTCACTGAATCTAGTTAGTCCTTCCTGAGAGATTTGCATTTAAAAATACCTTCCTTCATTCGGTAAACTTTTTTAGAAAGTTAGACACTAGAGCTCTTTAAAATCTGCTCCTAGGTACTGTAAAGGCAAATATCTTGTGAATAGTTGACGTCATCAAGTTAATGACTGGTGATTGAGAAGGCGAAGTACAGCGTCTAATATTCAGTTAGATGGAAGCTAGGATTTAGAGACAACGTATATGTTGATACGGTATCCAACAATGTCTCTTGAACGAAACGTAAAAGATTTTAACTTACGAAATTGTCAAAAAGAGAACTTATTAAACGAAAGTATAGCGTATAAGAAGAAAAACCTTTTTATTTTTAATTTTTTGTAAAAAGTTATTATTTTTCACTTTTTAGTTGTGATACCTACCCCACACAAATTGGAATACCACTACTTGCTATACGTAAATAATAGTGACAGGAACTATAACATCATCCATATAGACTAAGTGGGTAAAATACGTATTATTGAAGCTAACTCAAAAACTACCCAAGCAAAGTTAATAAAATTTATATGGGATCACTTCTGAAGTATGACCTACCAAAGAAAAAAAGAATCATTAAAATCAATTCATAATTGGCGGAGTAATCGCGTCACAAACATACCAAAAAAAAAAAACATACTGGTGAATTGAGAACCTCCTCCTTTTTGAAGGTTAAAAATATGCCGCGCTGACCTCAAATAAATTTGAATAAGGTGATGATGACACGCAAACGGCGAATACTCCAAATAATCTATTACCGAAACAAAGAATCGGAATTCGCATCCGGGGATTCTTACATATTTTTTCTTATTTCTTCGTCCTAAGAAAAAGCTTCGTAACACGAGTTAGTGTCAGAATATCATCTATAACAGACCTCGTCTAACATAGTCGTGAAGGAAGTACAGCATGCCCACAGCCAGTTAACAAGTTCACAGTCACCCTCGCTTCTATACGCAGCGTTCATTGTTGTTTGTTTGTGCCCAAGCGCCGATGAATGAAATCGGACACTCGCACCGGCGCACGCACTCGGACATAATTGTCGGATTGTGAGGGCTGCCACGTTGATACAGCGTTTATTGGTGCTTTGTTATCAAGTACTTCGAAATCGGAACAGAGTTCTCAACACGATTCTATGTAATTCTCGCGTATAAAAATAAAATATCTAACCCTAATGCGTTCCCATTTAACATTTCGTCACGGTTGTCATCAGAACATTTTTTATATTTCAAACATTATTAACGATGTTGGCACCTAAATATGTTTGGAAGGGAAGTAAAATGTTCTATGATTTTTAATGAGAAAATATTTAATTGAGAATGTTAAAAGGTCAGCGCGACCTCCTTTACAAAACTACAACATACGTAATTTTGTATCATTGCTAGAAATCTGTGCAAGCGCAAGAAGAATGGAGCGCACATTCACTAAATAAATATCCAGTAACCGGCGTTAAATGCTTGAAAGCGTTCAATAGACATCGATTCATCGTTAAATTCGTATGGACGGTCTTTGTACTCGTGCGGTTGTAAAATGTTGCACAAACATACTAATTATCGTTCGGGACCAATCGGGTTTATGGCTTGAGGTAGCCGACGTACCAGAGTTCTGATACCTTGACGAGGCATTGGAAACTGTTTGAACATAGAATTGTATGATTACTAGTTACATAGTTACATACGTGCACGACACGCCTGAATTGCCCTAGGGTGTTTTATCTTACACCGTGCTGTTGACGGTTTCAAATGTCAGTACCTAGGCTTCAAAAGCTGGTTATCTTTTCTATTCGGTTAATAATTGATATTCGGCATTACTTGAATTTTTTTTGTTATTTGTTGATTACTGAATAATGGTGTCTATTCGACATTCGGCGAATGGTTGTCTAAATAAAAATAAACTTTTAATGAACAGAAAAACTATACTCTTTTGTTAATCTTTAAAAACAAAACACATTTAGTAGTATTATTTCCTTTATTTGACTATATACATATAAATTATATTATTATCGTTAATATAAAAAGTTTGCCAAAATCAGTGATGTTGAAGTTAATTAGTTAGGCTTTTAATTAGTCATTTAATATTTGCAAGTCCAAAAGGGGCAGATAGTTTTTCTGCACGATTGGGTTTGATTTATGAAAAAAGCGCAACAGACTTGGTTTCGCTTTTTTCATAAATCAAACCTGCCTCGGAAAATAAATAAACTATGTTATTATTTGAGAATAAATAAACTTTTTTTTATATTCCATTTTTATGTCGAGTAATAATGACGAGCATTCGACTATTCGCCATAGGGAATGGTGATTAATCGGTATTCGATTATTCGCTATTCGTGGCATCTAGTTATTTCCCATTTACTGGTCACAACTTAATCTGTTCCACACCCAATTATTCGCGATCTGAACTGGCAGTCGAAAGTTGGTTATTATAACAGTAGAGTAGAGGGAAACCAAAGAAACGATGAATGGGTAGTGTAAAAGATGCCTAGAATGAGGGTGACTACTGAGATGACGCTAATAGAGATTTATGGAAGAAGAAGAACATAATATTATGTTGCGCAGGGTCCAAATAAATTGAGGTAAAAGTACGAGGACGATGAACTCAATCATTTAATTTATTCGCTATCCAAGCTGGGCGTCGAAAGATCTATCCTGCTGCAACCGGTCTTGCGTCTATCGGGCATGTGAGAAGGTTATTAGTATTTTGATTAAAGATTTCGTATCACAGAACCATCAAAAAGGGCTCAATGATGTCGCGAAGTCGTTAACCTTTTTATATTGCACGGCTGACGTATTTTTTTGTCGTACATTAAGGTCGTTAGCCTCGCTGAATTATTGCAAAAAATACAAGCCGATACATTACTTGTTTAAAATCAAGAAGTTCCGTTAAAGAGAGTTCTGGATCAACTATCCAGCACATCGGCTTCCGCGGAAGCCATAGTTTTGATTTACGAACAGTTTTTTCATAGAATTTTTGCGTACTTTGTTAGGTTTACATTCATCACATGATTTGTAAACATTTTGATTTTAGAAATGCTATGCAAAATATCATTTTATGTTGTGATGTTTGTTTAAAAGCTTCTGCCGGCTGTCGGGCAAAAAAAATACCTGGTTATCGTCATAGGGTAGACGGTGTTCAAGTTTAGAACTAACTGAAAATTCCTTACGTTTTTCAGGTGGGTTGAGTTGAGAAGCATCTGCGTAATGACATTCCTTTCAGGCTCTTTGTCATTGATGGTAGTCCTAGGTGTAACAGAGAATGTTGACGGGTTCAAGTAATGATGAGTGATAATGAGAATATATTTTGATTAATTACTGTTCCATGGATTTCGCAATTACAAGATTAATTATTATCGTGTTTTTTGTAAACTGCTGCAGCTTTATTTCTGCCTATTAAAGTTTGGCTAATCAAAAATAACTATTGTGGAATACCTATTATCTAAATGCTCCTTGTTATTCCCAAACTATTGCTATACGTTATTATACTTATACTTCTGTTTAATTGCTGTGTTTTGTTTCGGGCGTTTGTTATTGTTAAATAATGAAAACAAGCCCTAAAACGCGATAAAATTGTAAACATAAGCAGCGTGTTCAAAATAGTTTTCGTTTCGAACCAAGAACGGAAAGAAATGTTCGATTTAACGTTGTGAGTGTTATTTATGTTAGATTTGGTTCCGAGTTTAGGTAGGACCAAAAACCGCGACAGGGTATAAGAATAGGGAAAAACCAAAGATATGATGAACGAGTTGTAAGAAAGATGATATGGTTAGAAGTGGGGGGAATTTTATACTGAGATGACGGCTGTTAGAGATGAATTGAAGACGAAGAGAGTCTGCGATCCCAAATTATTTGGAATACGTGCAGGGGGGTGATGATTGTTGTGCATTTGAATAAAACATAAGCAAATGAATTGCAAACAAAAGCAAATCAATTGACTCCTTCAGCAAGAACTGGTCTGTAGAGTAGAGGCCTTTGCCTTGCAGTGGGACGTCACAGGATTTTAATAATTTAATAAATGAATTAACTGACGCACTGCTTGCTCGTTACGACAACAGACATGATCTCACTCATAATAAAAATCTGAGAGACAGTAGAAATGAATACACAGTAGTTACATAGTACGATAATGATATTTAGCCAACAGGTACAAGTAGTAACGAATAGTAAACAAATGTCGTGATGCACAAACCGGTCGCGATGCGCGAAGCACCGAGATTCAATTCTGACGCAAGGAGGCGTTTTGAAACTCTGATGTATTGCCAAAGCCGACCTTCGGCTGCGTTGTCGCATTTATCATGTTTTTTATTTGCTTATTCAGAAAATATTATAGTTTTTGTTTCGGTTTGTTTATATTTTTTATTGAATAAACAAATAAATGGTCTTGAATTGCTGTTTTCGCCTATTGGAGATCTTAAATTGGCAATGACGCTGCTGTTTAGGAATGAGTGTATTTCTTGGTGTTCTATGATGAAATGGAGCAGATTTCTGATGTCTTGCCATTGATCAAGATTGCTTCCCCTTTCAGTTTAAATCTGAGTTAATGCCTTGTTGTAGACTGATGTTTGTCACAACAGACATCTGCCAATATCCCTTCTGTAATGCCTAGAAAGGAAGGATCGTAGCAGGTGCATCGTTCTGTAGTTTCTGCCTACCCCCATGGGAAAAAGGCGTGAGTTATGCTTAGAAAATTAAACTTATTCCTAGAGGGTTTGAAATTGCATAATTTCCATCTTTTTCTTCGCTAGTGAAGTTCGAAAATCAATTTTGTGATGAAATGGTTTATTGCTGCTATTCACACTTCTCACGCTGCTGTATGCAGCTGTTGCAAAAATTCAAAACGGAAAAACATGAAGAAGAAACAGGTGTTCTTGCTACTGTCCCTGGTCTTTAACCACATGCGTCCAAAATCATTAGAATCATCACGCTATCGAGCGTGCTGCAGTTTCCATGAAAAACACACAGTTAATTACAACTCTCGCCTCTCCAATTAGGTTAGTTAAAACCTGCAAAAGGCAGCTCGCTTGCAAATTTTAATAATGTATCTGTTAAGGTCAACTTAATTGACATACATACCGAGAACCGTTCGAAAGCGATGCATTTGTCTTATAACATGTTTTTTGTTGATTCGGGTCGATGCTTTCCGAAATTATAGGGGTGCGAGTAGGTTGCGTTTTATTAATAGGCTTCTCTACCTGCAAATTTGCACAAGGGTTTTTGGAAACGGTCTTGAGCTTGTCAGTGTCTGCGATGTTGTGAGCTTTTGGATAGTTCTTTTGGGCTTTGAACTTTTGTTCCACGTGGTCTATAATTTACCATCATCATCATTCTCTTGCCCTTATCCCAATTTATTACTGGTCAGCGCAACATGTCGTTTTCTTCCATACTTCTCTATTAGTCATCATCTCGGTAGTCACCCCCCTTTCTAGCCATAATCATCTTTCACACAGTCCATCCACCGTTTCTTTGATCTTCCCCTGTAATTTACCATCTTTCTCCAATATTACTTTCTATTGCTGTTTTTCAGATTCTTTCCCCTATTGAATGTGGATACTATGCGGGTCATTGTTTTCTTTTTCTTTTCGCAGTTCATTTTAATCGTGGTCTGGCAGTTTGAGTAATTTATGCGGCCTACCCAAATGTCCTTTCTGTTGGTCGAATAGTTGAGCTCCTTACGTTCTGAGTTGAGCTGCACGATTACTGACAAATGCGTGCACTGACTGGAAAGTTCCAGTCAATCTGTGTGGTTCTTTCTTCAAAAGACCATTTCAGACACCAATCTACACGCAAACACATCAAAAGTGTGTAGGGATCAAGTACATTATTAACTATAAAAAAATATACAATTAATATTTACCAAACCTAGTCTTCCAGACTCGCTTCTTACTTTAATTCCTATGTTTAAGTTAACAACTTATCCCTATATTCTGTAAAAAATAAGAAAAATTGCAAATTGTGGGAAATTAACCTAAGTTAATGTCGGCAATTAAATGGCAAAAATAGGCACATTTAAAAAAAAAGTGAAGTTGAAATAATATCTGTTTGTACCATTGACACGAATAACAAAATCACAGCGATTTGGCATGCTCAAAATCAGATCAGCAAAATCACCGAGGAATGGTCGCCCACGTTCTTTCTAACAAGTCAGAAAGTTGTTGTGGGGCATGCACGGCATCTATACTCGGTAGAGCACTTCTTTGAAGCATATCCCGTGCGTGCTCAATTGGGTTGAGGTCTGGCGATTGAGCAGGCCACGGCAGAACGTTGATGCGAGCATCGGCAAGAGTGTGTGTTACGACTCAACCGTCTGTGGACGTGCATTGTCGTGCATTAGTCGAAACGAATCACCCAACCGGCTTTGCAAAGGGATGATCACGTCTGAAGCAATCCTCTCCGCATAAATCTGAGCAAGAACTGATCTCATTTGGATCAGGGGCAACCTCAATGGTTACCCCGGATCCAAATGAGATCGGTTCTTCCACCGATCCAAATACCGGCCCAAACCATTATTGTTCCCCTCCATATGAATGAACTTCCTGACAAAATTTCAAACGTTCTTGACGTCCAGAGGTCCTCCAAACTTGAGTACGTCTTGTCCAGCCTCATACTGACACGAGATTCATTGGAAATCAAAGACAACACCATTCTTCTTCCTCTCAATTTCTGTGTTTGCGAGTCCATTGTAAACGGGCCCCATGATTGCGGGGTGCTACTCTCAGCGGCCTTCGGGAACGCAGACCCACTTTACGTAAACGATTTCGGATGGTTTGGTTGCTTATCAGCAAGCCTGAAGAGCTGTGGAGCCTCGTAGTATCATGGATGTACCGGTCCCGTCTGCGAGTGGTGATGCGAAATCGCCCTCCATGTAGCTCGGCCACGCTTGCCGTGATACGATAGCATGTCCAAAGGCGGTTTATGACGCTCTGTGTAGTGCCAAGAGCGACAGCCACAGTACGTTGCTTGGAACCAGCTTGCAACATTCCGACGGCTCTCATCATCTTTTCTCGTGTCAAATGATGTCGTCGCTCCATATCGATTTTTTTTTCAGTTCCGATGCAGGAATTGTAATGGTTTTGTATAAACGTTATTACACACTTATGGGAATCTTGATTGACAGTTGATTTTCTATTTTTAATCAAAATCTAAAGAAAATTAAAGAATTTTCATTAAATTCAAGTAGAGAAATTCACACACAAAAAAAAAAAACGATCCAAACAAGTTAAAATAATAATCCTCGATTGCGGCGATATTCTAAAACGTACTTGATCCTTAGACACTTGATGTGTGTACATGGTCTTTACATGATCTGATCTGATTATGTCTGGATTTTAAAAGAGACTGACTTCTGAGTTTGTTTCGGCCTTTCTTCTCAGAGTAGTCAGATAGGAACCTCATCTAGTTATTCAAATATTATTGACGTGTAAAAATGTTTATAAAAACCTATTTACTTATAGAAGATAAAATCATTTCATTTATTCCTTCCTTCATTTATGAACTGCCACTTCACAATATCTTACGTTTATAATAACAATCTTGGAGGATAAATAAATAACGAAAACAATTAGCTACTGCAGCTGTGTAGTAATAGACTTTAGGAAAATATTTGATTACGAGAAAAACTTTATAAAAACAAAGATGATGACGTGTGTTGGTACAATACACGATTATTTCAACATTCAAAGCTATATAAGCGGTGTAATGTTTAGTGCTATTACTAGAGCTGCTATATGTGTTTCTTTAGAGCAAAAGCGCTGATATTGCCGTCATTCAGCGATTTTTGTATTGTCCTGAGGAGACTACTAGAATTTCTCTCCTTGTAGCCTTATTTAAAAATTTCGGGAGATGCCAAGGGTAATAAAGACATTATCTCAAAAATATCGTTAAAATATCTTTAGAAGTTATGCATTTTAATATACGAAGACAACTCGCCCACATTGCTGAAAATATGCAAAAGCGAGAAGCTAATGCAGATTCATGGACATCACTACTCCACGCTTATTTAGTAAACATTTAAGACTTTATTTGCATGATACTGAAGAAGGCAAGCTTCGAGTTAAAATGTATGATGACAGCCAATATTAGCACAGGAATATAATATCTTTTTCCTATGTATGCTTAATTGTGAATAATAAATAAGAGAAAGATTGAAATAATCTTTAGAAATGCAAGATGGAGAGTGGAGGATGGCAAGCAAGAGAAGACAGTAATGTCCAAAGAACGAACGTTCGATAATGGAACACGCAAAACTGTAATAAAACTAGAATATTTGCGCGAAAATACCTTACCCAAGACAACAATCAACAATTCAACTTCATGTTTGATTCTGTAATTCGCTAAGCAGATACGACCAATATTTGGCGTGTCGGCATCTAGGAGTCATGTTTATTTATACCGTATTTGGCACAAAGATTGCAATACCTGGTACTGACAGGTTGATATGCCGCCTACGTGCACTATTAATTAACCAGTTCCCTTCAGCTGGCTCCGACAATTTGCACTAAACGATAAAACTGATACCCTCCATGTTTTCTTTCGTTATTGGCGAGATATGGTAATTGATATCCTAGAAACGTAATGTTACTGCATGGACCGTGGATGAATCGTGAAGTGTCTTGCGCCCTCTTCTTTATAGGAAATGACCAATTGGAACCGTGCACCTTCTGAGTTCTGACGTTTCATAAGTGCCCATGCAGGTTTAAGTATGTGAAATAAAACATTTTCAAAATGACTGAATCAAATGGTTACTGTTTCCTCATTCTTTTTTTGCAATTAGAGTTCTAGGTTTTACGAATAGCATTTCATCAGACCTAGAACAACGTTGTGAGAGAGAAAACCTTTATTTTCGAACAATCTTCATCCATATCAAATTTGGGATGTCTTCTTAATGTTTTCTCTTAAAGAAAACATTGAGATTCGATTGAGTGAGGAATGATAGGAAAGAAAAGGTAGTGAAAATTAGCGTGACGGTTAGAAGGGGAGAATGGAAGTAGAAAACGCGTGTGCGCCGACTCCAAGTAACATGGGACTAGGGCAGGAAGATGATGATAAGATAATGAACGTTTTCTCTTATGAAGCATGCGGTTATTGATATTTCAAAGGCAGACTTCGATTAGGTGGTTGACCTAAAGTGTGTTTTCGTCTCAAAACACTTAACAGTAGCTAAGATCCTTTGCTTGTAATAAACCTTATCCATAACTCTTTGAAAATTAATCGAAGTCAGTGTCGTCCATTCAAATATCTAGATCCAAGGTCGTTCGGCAAACGTAAGTTATTTATCAAGACCGTTCTCAATAGCTAGGCAGACTAACTTAAATCATTAGCATTAATCGCAGTAATGACTGAAAGGTTAGTTATTGAAGGCTGACCGCATAGTTTTGAGTTTGTTACATTTGAGTTAAATGTTAATAGAAGACTGAAATATATATATATATAGTATGTAGGATATGCATTTCTGAGCCTTGTTAGACAAATTTGGTTGTTTGGCCTCGTTTTTTCTTTTCGCTTAATTCTTTTTACCTATTGTATAGTAATTTTATTCTAGGTGCTACCACAGATTGTGTTGGTCTTCACATTTAATGTATGCAAAATATTGTAAAACATTTTAAAAGAGTAACGGTGGAGTTTCTTGCCCATT
This sequence comes from Xanthia icteritia, assembly GCA_949128155.2. Taxonomy (NCBI): domain Eukaryota; kingdom Metazoa; phylum Arthropoda; class Insecta; order Lepidoptera; family Noctuidae; genus Xanthia; species Xanthia icteritia. The sequence continues at coordinate 15,374,553 of OX421956.2, forward strand.
TTCTCCACAAAAAACTACCTTTTGGAAGGGGCAACTAGAATCAATTGTAAATTTTGACGTTCAAAAGTGTCTTTTATGTGCCTATTTGAAATAAATGATTTGAATTTGTTTTTAAAATGTAGTTTTTGGGTAGCTTCCTTACTTAGAATTTAATTTTTAATGAACGGTTACTGGTTCTTCTCTTTTCAATATCATCGTATGGTTCCTATCATGAACTAGTAATGTCTTACTCAACCTAAAAACGCTTTAAGATTAGTATTAAAAATATTAAAATGTTGGCAGAAGTAAAATTCGCAGAGCAACCTGTGCGCAATCTATTTAGCATCAGCCTAAATCTCAGTTCCTATTCCTACATAAATTCTCAGCTTTGCCCTATTTTTTTTCACTCTAATGTTGTTTTGGTTTAAATGCGACTTCAAACAGACGTCTATCTATGTTATTTTAATATATTATAATTATTGTGTTTTATATTCGCGATCACATTTAATGAAAATATCTTTAAATGTAGGTCGTGAGGCTTGACGTGGCGTTTGAAATGATACTTTGAAAGACATGTCTCGATTTGTCACATTCCGTAGTGAAATTCTGCTTTCCGCAGTCTAGTCTCCGAATCTATTTATTGTTTTTCCACGTCGAGAATTTCCCGTAGGTGTCGAATGTAGCGAAAAGATTTCGGGATAATATCAAGAAAATAGTCATTAGCTATTCGTTTTTTAGCATGATGACTTACTGCTTACATCATATTAGAAATCTATATCATAGTGATAGAATCTTGTGATTTTACTGGATAGATGACCTGAAGGTATTATAATCTGAATTCTGCATTAACTTTGTAAAGATAGCAAACTCGCAACAGTTTAAGTAACCCGTCTTTTAAAAACATCAGTCGGGCTCAGAAGCCTGTTGTTATAATAAAATCATGGACATACATCATTGAGAAACAATCCTAAATCACGATCAATCAGAAGTCAAAGCTCTGCAGCTCTGTAGTGGAAGCATAACGTCTGTTAATGATGATAAAGTGATCGCTGAATTCCTTACGACGTTCTAAAACCATAAATTAGTCGGCGCCGAAGTGCTATCTCCCGGTAATTTATTTGAGAAAAAATTCTTCTTTTTGTGTTGTACTCCAAAATAACTCTTGACGCCATCCGTACTTTGATGTTATTTTGGATGCGAAAATTTGGCTATTGTAACGAAAATAGAATTTAAATATAGCTAGGTGTATTAAATAAAGTTAGTGCTCACAATGTAAGCCTCAAGAATCTCGTAACAAAGTTGTAAGAAAGAATTATTTAAAACTGTTTTTGACATTGTAGCTTTATAGCTCTCATCATCTCTCATCTGTTCGAATTATCAGAAAAGCTGTTATAGCTTGTATTATTAAGTAGATATGGAGAGTTCAGAAAATATAATCAGACGACTAAAATGAGAGATTTTTTCAAATCTTAGTTTCCAAACATTAAATACGTCCATTTATTTTCCATTACCAAAACAAACAAATACATAAAAACTGATGTTATTCTTATAATGTGCCCAGTGCCCAACCTAAATGGTAATATTAGGTCAAAAAGCAGACAGGTGGGTCGTCGACATCAAAAGGATTGTAGACAATTACACTAAGTGGGTTACATGAAGGGCATGCCGTGGCTCCCAAGACTTTACTATTGGACAAATTATTAGATGGGTTTCGACGAGAGTTTGACTACAAAGTTTCTTGTGCATATGAATTATAATATCGCCGTTCCAGACAGGAGTATGCAAACTATTCTTGGAACGAACATCAATGTATCCTGAAGTGCAAGGTTCCCAGAAAATGTCCGTTGACTATTTTAGACAGATATGGCGCCATAAAGAGAAGGACAATAATCAGTTTAGCGTTACGATTATTTGAAGAAGTTACGACTTCTCCTAATCTCAAATCTGTCTTGGTTGTCTTCCAAATTCGTGATTTTACGACTAATGTGTCTTTGTAGAGTTTCCTGGTAAATGCAGTTTGAAAACCGCTATTTTTTTAAGTGCTGTTGATCTTTTTACTCTGTAGCGGAGTTAGCACCTGTCACGTTTTCAAACGGCACTTAATTCCGACCAGCTTTAGTTCTCCAAGTATCTCTGTGTATGATCTCAATTGCAGGTGCAAAATCAATCATTACGTGGGTAATGGTCTGATTCCATACTTTTATTAACGTTTTTATAAGTTTCTTAGTAGATAAAACAATAATTTGAGTAATTAATCATTATATTTTAGCTGTTGATTAATTCAACGAGTTTCTCGGTACTCCGATCTCGAGTTATTGAAACACTGTCGTATAAGTAACCCAGTTTCGTAGTAACTTGCACTAAGTAATATACGTCACTGGGTATAGGAGTGTCCGGCTAGATAAGAAGTACGGATTTGTAAATAATCAGTGCTCATAAATTATACGTGGTGCGCAGATGAAAAAATACTGTTATTGGATATAGATCGCCGGCGTAGTGCTATGGGGTTTGTGCAATTTTTTTCTGCATCGTTATCCCGCACCATCGCTTTATTTACTTACTACTCTGTGAAAGAAAATAGATATAAAAGAAATAGCGATTTGCAACTCTTATGACCGTTATCTCTAGATAGTTGCAAAGCCTATTACCACGAATTACATTATCGTATTTGTCTATGTTGATGACATAATAATGTCACCAATTTGGTATTGTTTGTCTGACTTAGCGTCTGTGATATGTATAAGGTAATGATAAAACCTCGACGAAAACAAAATAAAGAAACATACAATTTTAATGTCGGCTCATTAGTATTCGCAAAGCTTATAATTTGTTTGACCTATTTCGTATTGTAGACCTTTTGCAACTATGCGAGTAGTTATCGCATACCGACTTGTTATTTAAGAGTAACTAACATTAAATTTTATTGACTTGTTGTAGTAAACAAACTGGTTATTGGTTAGCGGATTGGATGTACCGTTTAGCTTTGGTGATGAAAAATTTTTTTGGCGTTGAGAACTGGTTTTCGAAATTTTTGCGGTACTATTTTATGATGTAACTGTTCTTTAAGATATCATTATTCGTCTCGTGAAAGCAGCTAGCGACTTGGATTATTGGACAGGATCACTTAGATTATCTAGATGGAACTTATTACTGCATCAAAATGGTGTCCTAAAGGTTCCAAACGTTGTCATTCTCGCAAAACCAGTAGGTAAGTTGCCAAATCATGAACTAAGGAACATATTATGTTCGTGGAAAAGACCACACATCCAGTACCATTAAGTGCAGAAGACCTTGGCAGATAGCTGCCGCACGCTACGATGAAAGAGAAAAGTGGCACTGTGTGTATGACGTTTGCGACGTGTTATATTGGAAGCACGTGTCCAATAGGGCATGCTACTCATATTCAACGTAGCCCGAGACGTAATGCCACTCCGACCTCTACCTATGATCATTACAACAATTATCCGACAAACTAGAAACGCAGTAAACTACGCATAAACAAACATTTTGTTTGTGTAACCTCACCGAGGTTACAATGATTACATCGCTCAGTTCGTTTAGTTACGTCAAAATTTTAACGTGTTGGCAGTATGGCCTTGCTGTCAAACGCTACGAATGTGACACAAAAAAAAAATATAAAAAGTATTCGCGCGTTCGATGTCATTCTAGTCTGATGAGTCACCGTGTCCGGACGTCTCCGCTGCTGAGCCCCACATGGATGACTTTACCGGGTTATCGCTAGCTGTGATAATGATTTGTTTTTATTTCCCACAGCTTTGAAACGCCGACTGTTGTTAATTGAATGTCAAACAGATAAGCAAATGATATGTTAATAGTCTGGTCAAGAAGGGGACTGGAACATGCGTACTGCATAAAATAAAGAACAACATGATGTACTTTTATCTTATCTCATACAAAAATATTGAATCTTTTATGTCAGTTATTTGGTAATCGCATTAGTCATAATAAAGCTGTAAGATATGTTGATATTGTAATTGGTATGGTATGGCATAGCAGGGATGTCTGGCAGTGCTTGCTGTGTGATATCATTCGTGGCGAGATGGGATACTGAGAAGCCAGAAGGCAAAAAATGCAAATTGATATGAGTCATTGTGTTAATTTTATTTTACATAAACAACGACCCCTTACCAATGTGGCGTTACATCAGGGCTGGCAAACGAACCAGTTAATGTGGTTTTATGTAACTTCTGAGGGACAACTGTTAATTACTTTTTTTTATGAAAAATAAGTTTTAAGCCTACAAAATCGGAGGCATTGTAAGTATTGACAACAGGCTATAATTGTATGATTTGATTGTAAGGCTGTCAGTTAAAATTGCAATATACACCCGGTTTTGGTCCAAACATGTCAGCAATACTAGCGTTAAATGCCATATTGGTTACAAACTCTTCACGCAAGAATTAGATTTTATAATGACAAAGAAAGCGGTCATCAAACTGAATACAATATCACTCGTCTCAGAATAAAAGAAAGTTTTGTACTTAACGTGTAATGCTGCCGGAATTCATTGGCGCATGAAAGGCCTATGTGTGTTTATATTCTTCGAAATGTTTACGCATAAACAAAGCATCTGGTTCCAATCTAAAAAGCCAGCCTGTAACCGTCAGTTAAGTTTCCAAAAATAAAGCTAGCTATTCTAGCCAGTAAGCATGGCAAAATCCAAGCTTTGTTTACAATTTAGATTCAAGTTGCCTAAGCGTAAAACACGTGTGAGAGTTCTAGAAAATTCTGCGCTACGGCTGTTAGCCATAAAGTCCCAAAATTTTGTTTATGAAAATTCACGTCGTCAGCCCTGTACAACTACCAATCCGTGGGAACGTGATGTTCGCGATGTTATAATGTTCTAGTTTTAGAGTGCATTTCTCGTGACTCACTCTCAGGGTGTGTGGATCGACATCATTCGGAATTCCGTTTTGATATCATGACGACATCACTTTGATTTAATTACGTACGTGCCGATGGTCCTGAGCTTGTTAACCCTTCGAAACTGTGAGTGAAACTGAGAAACGATTCGCAAGATAAGACGCGAACTGTGCAATCTTTATGACAACGTCGTATTTATTTTGGAAGAGCAACAACAGCAAGAACGAGTGAAAATGGTACTTAAAACATAAGTGCTAAGTAAATAAACTAGTCTGCAAAATGTTCCCGTGCATTGCTGCAGTCCCGAACTAAATACCGCATTGCGCCAGACAGTCCCGACATCGTCTAAGCACTGGTTCGTATTTGCAATATAAAAGGCTTGTTGGAAGTTACTGCCGCTTGCCAACTTATCGCGTATTTCTCAGACACAGTTTATTACAGGAAAATGTGTTTGTATTCAGTAGTTTTAATTGTGGAAAACTTATTGGAAAATGTTTCGAAAACTTTCGCGATAAAGGCCCTAGAGTAGACCCTTGCGGCAAAATACAAGAATATTTATTGACTTCGCAACATGCAGTCGACAATTTCCATTCGATACGCGAACTAAAGCGAATAATTAAAGTATTTCTGGGACATTAATTATGCACTAGCTAATCCACTTAACTGGCTACCGAATCCACTGAATTACGCCATTGATGAAAGTACGAGATTATTATAACATCATCTACATAATGCAATGGCGCACGGACCCACTTTCGAGTAAAAGTGCCGAACGAAAAACTAATCCGTTGTAATTATTCTTGTTGTCGGTGCCACGGTTTTCTCTATTTGTATGTGTATATGCGTTTGCGCAAGTTTGTCTGAAATGGGTCATGGTTTTTGGTTTATTTTGTGTTTGATGAAAGCTTTACTATTTGGAATAAATGAGAGATTGTCAGGTTCATGGATGTCATTGATTTGTTGACGTAAGACTGATGTCATATTAAATCAGAACATAATCAGAACCAAATGTACTCTTGATTTATTTGATGTATTCGTATAAAAGGCAACACAAGCTTGCTTTAAGAACATTTCAATAATGTCGACTTCACCTTTCGAAAATTCATTAATTATGATTCCAAACTTCTATTTTTGATTGTATCACACATGTTGTGCCCATAAAACGTAGCATAAACACGTTATGAAGTTACAACCGTGGGCATTGCTGGTCGCTGCGCGGTGGAGCGGTTGGCAGATAAAATCTTTATTTAACGCCGGCGTCGGGTTGTCTGCGACAATGCTGTGAATCCATGCGTACACACGTAGCATCATAGCATGGCCATTTTGCTGCTTTATTTACATTTGATTGAGTTCTGTGAAGCGACTTTATTAGACTACTATACAAGTAAGCTGGTGTTCAACAAAAATGTAATTGAAGTGTGTTCTCGTGTGATTTTCGTGTACGTTTTGAAAATATCTATGATTCTTCTAACCTACCCTAGAAAGCGTCACATTTTTTATCCTTCAACAATTCATTAAGTTTTAAGCTGGGACCTGTCCTAAACAAGCATTCCAGAAATAAAAGTCCGATTTTAGATGACGATAAAACTGAATTTTAGGTATTAATATCCTGATTTGCAATAGGTAGACCTACTTTTGAAAGTTAGGAAAACTGAATTTATCTCTTTGAAATGGCCGTGTACAACCCAAAATACACTATAATGGAAATCGGATCAGGAAATGTCAAAACCATCGCGTAAATTGAATGAATCGGCTATTGCGTACGACATCACTATATTTTTACTGTCTCTGGTTATCATTATCGGTAATACTATTTAACACTAATCCTGTTCAAATTTATAATTTGATAAATGTGACACATTGCAAGATTATGATAGTAGTAGGCGATTCCTTTTCTGATAGTAATCATATAGTGAATTCCCAAAGTCTTGAAGACGCCGTCACGTAAAATATATAGTATGACAGTGAACAATTTCCATCAAGAAATAATGCTTTTATAAAAATTATAAGATCATCCAGATAGATTATAGAAGTTCCTTCTTCAGTCGTAAATGCATCTGAAAGATCAATACCAGCATTCTTCGAACAATTCTCGGGATGCTAGAAGAGAATGAACCGTAATTATTGTCTTTCAATGCCCTGTGCTATATCTCTTTATTATGTTTATTAATTTACTTGATCTCGCCTAGTATCGATTCCGCACGATCTGCACCACGAAGTTCCTGTAGAATATTAATTGTTTGTTTAGAAATTGATTGGTATGTTAAATAGTAGTCTTGTTATTAGTGTAAGCTAATGTTGATTGAAAGTAATTCGCTTTTATTGGTGTAAGTTTTCGTTTTAAGGGTTCGTAAATGCTGCAGGCTCTATACCGATTGAAAAATTTATTGCCATCGAGTACGAAGACAATGCTTGTGCAGTCCTTAATCTTCCCTATCATCGATTATGGTGATGTGTGCTACTATGATCTGAATGCAGATCTCCTCAACAAACTTGACCGTCTTCTCAATAACTGCATTCGATTCGTTTTCAATCTGCGTAAATATGATCATGTCTCTGCGCATCGGTCGCTTCTAAGGTGGTTGCCCATACGCCAGCGCAGAGAGCAAAGGACGCTGACCACCTTGTTTTCATTTCTTAACTCTCCCTCTTCCCCTAGTTATCTGGCCCCCCACTTTCAGTACATTTGCGCCAACCACAATAGAAATCTACGTTCATCTCACAATGGTCTTCTTCAATGTCCCACTCACCGCACAGACTTCATTCACTCTTCCTTCTTCATTCAGTCTATCTCTCTGTGGAATGCGCTCCCCCAGGAAATCAGGATGGCGACCAACTGATTATCTTTTAGAATTAAAGTTCGCGAGCATATTCGCAAGAAGCTGGCAGTATCATCACAACGGTAATGTTTTTCCATTGTTTGTCTTATTTGTGCTTATATTTATATATAATTAGGTGTATTTATTATATTTATAGTTTTAAATAGGTATATATGTATATATTTATATTTAAATATAAAAAAAATCTTTTCTCGCTATTGCACCTACCACTGTTTGTCTCTGCATCACCCGAAGGTTGACTGGTAGAAAATGCCTATGGCATTAAGTCCGCCTCTGTACATTTGTGTGCTTGAAGTATTAAATAAATAAAATAAATTCCCATTAGTCTTCAAATTAAGTACTAAATTTTGAAAAGGATATAGATTCTGTCAGTCGGGGCCAGACGTGCAATTATTTGGATTTTTTGTTGGTCTTCCCCATAATTTTAAGAACTAGTTTATCCTGTTGCTGTGTATAAGTCGCGTCACGTTACATTTGGTCGAACCACAAGAAAGGTTAAGTCTTTTGCAACACGTTAGTTCGGAGTGCAACCGAGCTTCAGGTCTTTCTGTATTGGTCATGTCAAAAGTTTTTACAATTCTGTTTTGGTTTTGTACATTGTTTTCTTTAAAAAAATTGTGCGTGCTGTGAACCTTTGATATTTACAAATAGTGGCTCGATAATTCTTAATTCTTATTTGCGAACTATTGTTTTTTCGTTAAAGTGCTTATCCAGGTCAAGGTCGTCCGTAATGCTTGCTAAATCCTCTCTATTTTATGTTGTGCCACTTCATTCCGACACTATGCTGTCTAGCTCATCCAATTATCATTTGAACCATTTATTAGATGCACTTTAGAACGTTAACATTTAAGTTGCATTGTAAGATTGTTTTTTTAAAGGAATAGGAGAGTAAGATTTAAGCAGAGTCAGGTATTGTCCATATTCGAAAATCAAACATCATTTCTTCCAAGTGTAAGCTACGAAGATAGAATGAATTTTTACACTTAATTTTTTTCTTTTTAACTTAACATATTATTCACGATAGGTACATAATTTGTTTATGGCCACATGTCAGGTAGGTTGGCTGGCACTAGCACGCACCAATACGCCAACTAAAACATCAACATACGCAGCTCATGCATAAAATGTGAACATGATAAATAGCCTCAACCGTAATTATAAATAGGCATAAAGGGTGTACCCACTTACGTGTGCAAAGGTTACATTTCAACTAGAGGTCACGCATAATATCCCAAATAGCTTCTGTATTTTACGGGATAAAAGTATTCGCCATTGCGTTTCAAATATTCGTCTAACAACATACACGTGCCTGTCTGAAATCAGGGGCGTCCACACACAGGATGTCATTTTAAGCAACCGAAACAGTTTTCTTAAACGTTTATTTTGGGCCATGTCAATTATCATCTTTAATTTTTCTATAGCCAGTCTCCAGCACATTTTGGCAGTGTCCACGCCTATCATAGTGGACACACGCGAGAGATGCCAAAAATCGCCGTTTCCTAGAACAGCGGCGCTCGTGCATCGTCGCGGATCGTTTGTAGGCGTTAATTAATATTTTGTTACGTTGTTTTTGTTGTGTAAGACTTTTAAATAGGTGTTTTAACGTCAAAACGTTGACTTGCGTTTGTATGTGCGTCAGAATCCTGACGTGCGTATATTTAAAATTCGCAATTATGATTAGGTGAGGCTTGCGAGTTGGCCGAGGTTGCGGGAAAGTCCGAAAGGGATACCGTGGCCCCTGGCAACTGGCTGGCTTACAGGCAACTGAAGGAACACGGGTGGTTTTTAGTCAGTAAGAGTCTGATACGCCCTCCTGCTCCGCCCAGAGCGGGAGAAGTTATTTGATAATTTCCCACCCAAAAACTTACTCACTTTAAAAGCATCTATTGCAGGTTGTATTGCTGGTTGTTACGGATAGAGAGCTGGTCAAGATCTGGACTCAATAAATATCCTTTGAATGACGATATACCTTACTGATTTTTTGTGAGCTGCTATTCTCCTTTTTGTTCGGACGAAAGATCGAAGGAATTAGACCGTAGCGAAGGAGTTCATATTCTGATCGAATGGTAATAAACCCAAGCTTATAAACAGATACACAATTAACTTTACGCCTTGTATAGAAATAAGTTAGTAATTAATTGAAATGAGGCATAAAAACAAAGGGTTACTGTTGGTTTCATCGTCAACTTCATAAATGTCAACTGACCCGTAATCCCCCGGGGTGTTACGACTGTTCTAAAATAACTTTTATTTTATAAAAGTCTTCTCGGGGAAACAGGGTCAGTAATGCGGCTAAGCCTAGGCTCCCTTGTTCATGCTCCATTTCAGACTTTACAGCCGATGCGTAGTCAATTGTGTTAGGAGGCTTCAAGCTTTCAAAGCGAGCTTGTTAGTGCTTTGCTGTGGTCGGTTCTATACGTCAGTTATTTATTTTATTGAAGGAATATATAAAGTGTGGAAGTGTGGAAACGCCCGGAGTGGACGAAGATTTAAAAAAATGTGGATGTAGTGGAAACGTGGATGATATAAGGATATAAACTGATGTTATTGGTGATGTTCCTAATCAAGGTATTGTGTTCATAACTGGTGCGCGTGTATGATTAGTTGTGTGAATATTGATGAAGAATTAAAATTGTTAAATTCTGGTCGTTTGGTTATATAAAGATGTCGTAAGTGATCATGGTAAGGAAAAGACCAATCAACTAAATAATGTGTCCGTGGTAAGATAGGTAAAAAAACTTAAAAATAAATATTAGTAACCTGAAAATATTGTAGGACTTTTATGATGTACCACATATTACAAGTTATGCCGTCACTTGCACAAATTACTTCACACGAAGATCTAATGGCTGCGTCAGCAAATGGTATTCGCGTTGCTGAATTTTCGGCCAAACAAATTAAAAATGTATTGTTTTTGCCATCAACACTAACAAGAAAAAAAGTACTATTCGCAAGCAGATTAGAAATTAGTTTATTAATACATGTTCTCAAATTAAGAGTGACATGTTGTGCAGGTGAAGCTGATAGAATCCTTGACTCGTGTCGATACTCAAGTCTTGACTTCTACTCATAAGGAAGTGACGTTGTTGGTCTATTAGTGTCCTTTGACCACACGGCAATCATTGGCAACCTACTGCACTGAATCCGTACCTATTGAATGTCCACTCGAACTGGACTCGTTCTTAACCATTCACGTTTCCTCCAGACAATAGTGTACGCACTTCGTAAAAACATCTCAATGAACTCCCAATTGTGCACATAAACAAGATTAAAAGTTATGTTTATTATACTGAGGCTGTGCACGGAACTCTATCCTTGCAACTTACAAAATTGAACTCTATGATCCAGAAAGTTCAGTCTATTATCGTCTGTATCTAAACTTTTCCAACTGCAGGATTAGATTTCTTACGTTTCCTGTTTACGTGGACTGTTTCGTGTAATAGGGAATTCAATTCACACGTTTTATCGTCATGAAAACTGTATTTTACGTTGGTTTCTTTGATACGATCTTTAATGTTTTCTTCGGAGCGGGAAAACGGTGTATCTTGATTCTTGATTGAACGCATGATCGGATGTTCATTGATGACTTGACAAACAAACGTGCTTGTTCTCTGAAATTACGTTTGCATACACGTTTTCACAGAGTGAAAATGAATCTTGAAATTACAAATCGCATTTTTTTTTTTCTGAAATCTGCCTTTTATTTAACTGTTTCCTGGTTCTTCGTTTATCAAACTGTATGATTTCTCCGTTTACGTTTTAGAAGAGATACGCTCGTCTAACTCGCAATAACTGAATCCAGACGGTGACGTATCGTCTATGTAACATATCCACTCCTTCCTTTTCTAATCAGGATTAGTGTAACCTTTGTGACCGGTCACCACATTTTGTCAGTATACATGCTATTAGTTTCGGCTATTATGAAATGGGTTCAAGCCGTAATGTGTCTTCCGGTGTGAGTAATATTTTGTTATCGGTGTCCAGTGACACATGATTTAATCACACCTGTTTTCGGGGGTTTTTTATTCTGCAAAGTGGTAATTGGATGATTGCTTTATCGTCTTCAGCGTTTGGTTTAACAGTATCATCATTCATCTTTTGTGTTATGTCTTCAAAAGCATGACGTATTTCATAGTTTATTCTATTACTATAATATTGCCTGCTAGTGTTTCTTTAGATTACCGTTTTATAGTTGGCACATCGACAATCTCCATGGCTACCTATAATTTGTTAACATTGCATGGGTTTTTCCATCTACCATTTCCAGTAAGTTGCTCAGATCCATTAAACGTGTGATAAGTTTTCACGATTTTCTGCTATAAGGATACATGTTGATGGTGTAGCAGACGTCTTTTAAAAAATCCATGGGAAAAGGTAAGGTCTACCTGTGGAAATCCTTATGTGATTGTTCCTAAATCATCCTGGGATGAAACAATTTTGGTTTTTCCTAAACTAACGTTAAGATAGATAATGGTGCCGATTCTCTTGTACACCGAACTAATCTAACTAAACTATCACTAAAATTCCTTACTTTTGGCTATGAGAATCTTAACGCTATTCTGTTATAAAAAACCATTTTCGAGATACATATAAGCAAAAGAAAAGAAAAAAAATACAGTACTGTTTATGCACCTGAAGTCGAGGTGTTGGTGTGAATTTTAGCTCATGACAACTAATAGTATTCCACACAATTTTGAATCGCTATTTAAAATGGTCAGATTTGGTTAGACAATTAAAATTTTAGGTGAAAAACGTCAGATTCAGAATAGCAAAATTGACATTTTCACTAAATTAAAATCTCAGTGCCATCTTATTGCTGTCAACCTAAAATATAGTTAAGTTGTGTCACTTTAGTCTATTTCAGAATGGGTAATCATCGTTTGACAGGAATAAACTAAATTTTGGTGATTTTTAGTCTAGTTTAGAGGCATTTGTGACAAGAGAATCGGCTCCAATATAATCCTAAGTACTTCTATTCGATTATGACCACCACCCCAATTGTGTAACACACTTTTTATCATAATCCGAAGGATTTTGGAGGAAACCTTATACATTACTGCAAACGTTTCAAAAATTCGTCTGTTCGACGACGTAAATGAATTTTATCTGTCAAAATGAAAGGCATTGCCAGTGTAACAATTTTTGTTACACAATTACTCCGCAGGATGTATTCCAACTTCCTCCGTCTTCACGTTTCGGTTGTCTACTCATTTACCAGTGATGTACAGATGTTATTCAAAACCTTATCTTTGTGTTGTTTTGTTTCAGGTGATGCTAGGCGGGGCGGGGTCGCCGGGGGGCGACGACTTGCTCACCGTCACCGTCGTCCGCGATGAGCATGGATATGGAATGAAAGTGTCTGGTATGTTACCAAACTTATACTCTTTATTTTCTTGAGAAAATGTGTGTTCTATTACAAGCAATTCTACAATAATCACTTATTAAGATTGGCTAGCAAAAACCGACCTGACTTTCCAAGCTCTACTGAACAGTAAAATGTATGTATTGTCAATTGTGAGGTAAAATTCAAAGCAATCTTGTTAAGTAATACAACAAATAAAGATCATCAGTTAAAAATCGAATAGAAATGATGTGAAAAAGGAAAGGACTACGCTAGCAAGTGCAATGTTTCTGACGTATTTGTGAAAGACGATGCGCTGCAAGTTCCAAAAGTGACTATATCTCACATTGATTCGAGTGCGAATAAGTTAATGGCAAACTACTTGCAGATCCCTTTCCATCCTGCACAAGTAGTAAAAGTCGAGTCAAGGAAAGAACTCCCTAATTAGACATCATACTGCCAAGCCGTCTTAATTCAATGCAAATATATTCCATCAAGCTATACCTGGCAAAGAAAGGTGGCTAATCGACTGTCAGTAGTGAAAGCAATATGCAGCCGGTGCCTTTGCTCATGCCAAACCCTATGAATGCTGTCAACGCCATTGTTGGGCATTAAACATGGTTTGAATGCGTTATCAACGTGTTGGTGGGTAAAGGTACGTTTTGAGTTAAACATTGTATAGTGTCTAGCTAACGGACTATTGTATTTTGATAACATGGTTTTCATATCAGTCTGTAGTCTGAACCCTACAATTGAGCCGATCGGCTCAATTTTAGGAACACTTTTAAAAGGAAAATCGGAACCTCTATGAGTTCATTTTTGTCCGTCTGTTAAAGAGGCTTTTTACTGAACCTGTATAATGCTTGGTTTCCGAGGTCCTCAGATAAACTGTTACTCTCAACAACAATTGATGCGACAAAGTTATGTTCAAGCGAATTTCTTTCTTAACCGAGTGTTCAGATACGAATGATAAAGAGTAATGACCATCGTCCATGTCTTCTAAACCCTTATACGACGTGGGGCTACAACAGTGTAATGGATAATACAACATGCATAGATTTAAACACGGGCTTAGAATGTTTCTATAAGTTCTATTCTATGTGCCAAACCACAAGATTATCATAAAATTAATATTGAAAGACGTGACTACTGCATATCTTTGAAGTCTACTATACATCTTCAAATCTGTCGTCAGTTGCGTGACAAAATTACAATTTACTCAAATAAATAGCTTCGTTTCTGCATCATCGTTAGCGAATTTTTGGCCAAATATTCTGAATCTTTGTGTAGATGATTTGCATTGTAAAATCTCTCTTGCGTGATTGAATGGATGACGCCTGGTTTTATTTGTTTGGTAACGATGACTGCATTTAATTTCATTGTCATATTACTACTGGATTGTATTGTTATCATGGTTATGTTGGCCTTTGGGAAATCTGTGTAAATACCTTTTATATCGATTTTACGAGGTCGCGTATTTATTCTTTTTGTTTAAAATAATATTATCCTGATGAAATTGTTTCTTGATTTTTTTAAATCAAATACGTTCTCCAGACATTGCCGGATGAAGAGCTTATAGTAACCTTTGCCGTTTTCGAAGTTGGAATTCCGATGTGACGATATGTTATTATAGCTAGGCTGTGCGTTGTGTGTCAGTAAATGAATGGATTTAATATTATTATTAAGTAGAAGATCTCTCATATTTACACTGTATCTTTCAGGTGACAATCCCGTATATGTCCAATCAGTGAAGGAACACGGTGCGGCTTGGCGAGCTGGTCTGCGCGCTGGAGACAGGATTCTGCGCGTTGACTCCGTGCCTGTGCATCATCACACGCACCAGCAAGTCGTGCATATGATACGAGGTAGGTTTAAATTCTTCTTCTGCTCCCTCTACAATTAATGAAGGTTTGCCTTCAATTCCTTGTTTTACCCTTTTCCTTTACGAACTGGAACAGCTTAGCAGCACTTATGACTTCAACAAGTCCGGAGGTTTACATTGGTGACTTTGAAAGTTGTTTGAATTAATTTGGGGCCCCAAAAGATCGTAGAGCCAAAGCGCTAAGCGGTCTGCGATCAGCTACGGAGCCCTAAGATTGGATGTAATAGTATAGAAAGCTGTCTGACTACGGCACACCTGATGGGTCCGTATCCCACCCATAGCCAAGAGGTTTGTAGACGTGTTGCCGTAACTAAACCTAGGAGACCAAGTTGATAATTTTAGAATTGGTCGATTTTCAGTAAAATAAGTTTTGTGTCGGTAGTTGCTTATTGAGGTGAACTCTTTCTGGCCCTCGCTATTACTACTACTAGAATTGTATACTCGCGATCTTCCTTAACCCAACAAATGTCGTATTAATCAGCGATTGTTAATAAGTAAAATCGTCTCGGAACGACGGTAAATATAATCGTGAAAACAGTTGAGCGTCTACATGCAAACGGCTTCTAATAGTCGATCGTTTTGACGGGTTAAAATGCTAGGAATGCATACCCTCCAAGAGTCTCGTGCATAGCACTTGAAGACTAAATGACTCCCGAATGATATGTGACCCTAGTACCTACTTTGTAGTTTCATTCACTTCAATCAATGATATTGATGGAACGTTGAAAGTGGTTTGAATGGCTCGACACTTAACATCGGTTATTGGCTAGTTAGCGATTCTAGAGTTCCGAGAAAGTCTTTGATTGATGCTTAGAGACATTATGCCAATGATAATTTAATTGAGAATGAAAGGATATAGCGTTAAGATATAGCGCTTCCTCATCTTGTGTATTGAAATTAGTCTTAGATATTTTAATACTCTTTTTCTGTGGCAAAGAAACGTTGCAGTTCGTTTTGAAGGGCAATACCTGTCAGTGTAATTACAGGATCATATAACATTTCAGCGCTGTCTCTGGGATTTATTTATTTATTTATTTATTTATTTAATACTTCAAGCACAGAAATGTACAGAGGCGGACTTAATGCCATAGGCATTTTCTACCAGTCAACCTTTGGGTGATGCAGAGACAAACAGTGGTAGGTGCAATTACGAGAAATTGAGGAATATTTTTAAAGTAACTCATATACTAAAGATACACATATACCTATTACAAACTATTAATATAATATATATGCCTAATTATATATAAATATAAGCACAAATAAATATACATAAATACTCGAATATACTATAACAAATAAGACAAACAATGGGAAAACATTAACGTTGTAATGACACTGCCAGCTTCTTACGAATGTGCTCGCGAACTTTAATTTTAAAGGATAATCGGTTGGTTGCCATCCTGATTTCCTGGGGGAGCGCATTCCATAGAGAGATAGACTGAACGAAGAAGGAAGAATGAATGAAGTCTGTGCGGTGAGTGGGACATTGAAGAATGCGATTATTTGATGACCGTAGATTTTTACTGTGGTTGTCACAAATGTACTGAAAGTGGGGGGCTAGATAACTAGGGAAGTGGGTGAGTGAAGAAATGAAAACAAGGTGGTTAGCGCCCTTTGCTCTCTGCGTTGGCGTATGGGAAACCACTTTAGAAGCGACCGCTGCGCAGAAACATGATCATATTTACGCAGATTGAAAACGAATCGAATGCAGTTATTGAGAAGACGGTCAAGTTTGTCGAGGAGATCTGCATTCAGGTCATAGTAGCACACGTCACCATAATCGATGATAGGGAAAATTAAGGACTGCACAAGCATTGTCTTCGTACTTGTTGGTAGTAAATTTTTCAGTCGGTACAGAGCCCGCAGCGTTCCAGTTACCTTCTGGCTGACCCTCGCGACTTGAGTACGCCAGTTCAGAGTACTATCCATGTGCAAGCCAAGGATCTAAAAAAGAAGGATCTTATCAGAGTGTTGTATTGTTTTATGAGTTATATCCATCAAACAAGGGAATTAAAGCATTGAATCTTTTGAACTCCTACGGAAACGGCCCAGTTACTTGTTATTCGCCAGAACCCACACTGCCAACAAGGATATTAATGACAACAGTTAGTTTGGATACGTCACGATACATTTAGTGCAACAAAAATATTACAATACTCATTACAATCGACGAACTTCAAAATATTTTTCTTTGAATACCGACAGCCTCGAAAAAGATTTCTCGAAGCGAATCATCGCGTGAATTTTAATGGTGTTTTTATGTGGCTATTAAACTGTTAATTTTACTGAGCATGTCTCAAATGCCTTCGCTCTGTATCACCAAGGCAACAACGTTATTATGTGTAGTTAGGGTGCCAGAGATGAGTACATTAAGGATAGTGGCTCTTTGTGAATTAAATTATCAATTTCACACCTTGACAGATTTGAAATTCCAGGACCTTTTATTATTCTAATACGACTGATGGTCTGCACTGTTTGAAAGTTCACGGTTACAAAAGACTGCCCGCAAACAAAACCTTTAACCAACTCCTAGTAGTTTAGGAAGAAGAAGTAGCGCAACGGACTACACCTCTGTCTCAATTGTTAGAGGTACCAGGTTTAAGCAAGTGTTAATACAGAGAATATAACATGAAGACCAGCTAGCTAGCCAGCAAGTTTGTTTGCGGGGCTATGCGCTCGGTCTACTCAATTCGAGTTACGATACTTGGTAGTCACTGGTGGAAATACCTATAATGCCAATGCGACTGCTAAATAATTGACCTGAATTTATTGCCAGACGAGAAATTACACTCGTATATTTTACGTTTTATTTATCTAATGCATATTAATGTACATTCCAGCGAATCCAACGACGGTTTTGACAGTGCAGCAGAACTCGTCGAGACATAAAACGCCCATCACGGCTCCAGTGCCTGTTAATGTGAGTTTATACACTTTTTTGTTATCTTATAACTTACGATGAAGGTAAGCACTTTCATATGGACCGATGAAGTTTTTAATGGCCTTTATTTTGAACTAGCTTCTCCCTACGACTACGCCCGAAGAAAAATATCCCGTGGCACCCAGCTATAGTGTAGCTTTCTTTTAGTGAGTGAATTTGATGATCGGATCAGAGGGTCTACTCCCTAAGCGTAGTCCGTAGTTTCGGCTGACGTTACGGACGCTCGCGCTCCGTCTCACTTGCGGTATGTCCGTGAGTCAGACGGAGTGAAACTACGGATTTCGCTTAGGGAGTCGACCTCCAGTACTTCCCGGGATTACCTCTTACAAAAAATCTATTTGACATTTCTATAATATTCGTTTTGGTTCGATTTGAAAAAATCCGGGATAGAAAATCATGATGATTACTGACGGTATCAGCTTTGCAGTAAAATTAAAGGGAGCATTAGTAAGTTTTGAGAAATCTTAACTGATCCATGTTACTACGAACTACTAGCTACGAAGTCAAAGTTCAAGAATGTATTCTAATCTAACCCCCACCGTGGCTTATCATGATTACTGTAAAGATTACTTTAGTTATAGTTTTACATCACTGTGTTTTGTAGAATTCTATTGGTCCTCTTTATTCGAAGCGATAGCCACGCCTTATTTATGACGTGCACCACAGAGCGCGGAATCGCTGCGCCTAGAAACGGCAGTAAAAGTTAAATTCGTGGCGTCGAAATTGCGTTGAACGCATTACTTCTGTTAAAGCCGACAGTATCTAATTGTCATTATTTTGTGTCGAGTAAATGATGACGCCCACTGACACGCGTGGTTTGTATGGGAAGTATTGGCAATGCCGCCTCTAGCAGCGGCCGCAGAGGCATCTCCGTGCTCTATGATGTGCACATACAAAACTTACAAATATTCCAAATAGTTTCCCATGTCCTACCATTCCTAAAAACAATAAAAAATAATTACTTCTCCATCCGCTCACGAAAAATAGCGGAAACAATCAAAATATACATATTAACTAATTATAAAATAAACACTAAAATAACTGAATGCATTACGGCGGTAACCTTGGAGTGTGTTATCAGTCCGAGAAATGCAATAGTCACAGTAGGTATTGTAAAATCATACGGCGTGAGCGCTCGCGCAAGGTCACTGTACTACTGTTGTGAAACCTACTGCTACTGGTCAGCTGATCGAGCTGTTTGCTTAGAAAATTATTCTAAAATGCTGCATATTTTGTGCCTCTTCTTCACGTCACTATTTCAAACCACTGTAATCAACTATCAATTCTTATGAAACGAGACAGTTAGCCTTTTCAGTTTTCTTTTAGTTAGAGAAAAAAACACCTTGGAGACAATTTTTTTGCGTTTCCTTGACAACTTGTTTATGTTTTCCAACCTATTCTGCAGCCTCCCTTAGTCATCTGCTGGACTTTATTAAAAACTGAAATACCTAGTTGTGGTCTTCCACCATCGTAGTTTCTTCAAACACATACCTAGATATTGCATGGATAGTGACCATAGGTCAAAGAAACACCGTATAACCTCTTCCACTTAATGAGGTAGTTTTTGTGGACTTTTACGTGTAAAATAATGTGAGTGAAATAGTAATGTAATTTACAAACAAACCGAGCACGCGACCTTAACGTCAGCTGTTTGCACAGATGCGACAATTGCGACAGCGCCGAAGGATTCCCGAACTGTAGCGTTTAGCGGTTGATGTTAGTAGTGTGTCTACTTAGACACTCAATACTCTGTGGCAAAGGTTTATCAGTGCCAAGGATTTAAACCTTTTATTTGTAATAGCATTTCCAGTCAGTCAACAAAGACACTTATTAGTTAATACAACCAAAGATCTTGGAAGGAAAATTGCCAAAAACAGATGTCAAGTTATGGCAGTGTGTTGTTTTTGGCGTAATTATAGATAGGCATGAGCAGAAAGTTGTTTATTTGAAAATTCTCAAATATCTTTACTTAGCAGGCCAACAGCAGACAAAAAAACGGGGTTTCTAGGCATAAATACAACAAAACATCTTAAAAGTAATCAGGGAATCCCGCACAAGTTGTAAAGAACTGCAGTAAGCTGCCATGTTAGGTAAATTATTATCTCAGTAATTATAAATGATGAGCTAACATCCTATGTAATGAGTTAATGAGCAATGAAACATCACACCAGATACACTGTGTCACTGGCGTGACGCACTGCAAATATGTTCTAGGCGTTTCGAATACTCTCGATTTTACGACAACAGGGAAATAAAAACCTTATAAAATAAATATGTTGAGTTGAAGCCAGATGTTAATAAAAACACGATTATTTTCTAGGAACTCAGTTTCCTTTGTCTTTTGTTTTGTTATCTTAGACTTTCCACTTCATGAAAACGAAATGATATAGGCCCTAACACATGTGACTCCGGATTTTTAATTTGTCTGTCTGTGATGTCTTGTTTATACCTTTTTAAATGTTTTTTTTTGTCGTTTTAGTTTTATAATTATTTTTATTACAATTATTTCGGGGTTATAATATAATATTTTTGGAATGTACTAACTAAGCCATGTGAAAAACGGCACCATTAAAAAAAAATCTCGCCGTGTGACTTTGTCCCCTAGAGGCCATATTCAATTTAATGTGACACCAATTAGCCTACGCCCAATATACCTAACTAGCGGACGATCAAGACGCTTCCATCGATACAAGTACCTCATTTGTCAAATTATTATGAGTAGTTTAGGAGATATGAGGTAACAGATGAACATACATAGGTACATACATACATACCGTTCAAAATCATAACCCTCCTTTTTGCGTCGCCGTAGTCGAATCAAAAGGAGTATTATTATGGATTTACAACTGCTACGAAAAAAGAAGTAGACAACTTGAGCGATCCCACGAGGATTTAAAACTGATTCTGGAGTTAATATGTATAGCACTTCATTTATGTAACAACCCGAAACCCCTAACAATAAAATTCAGTTCTATTATACCCCGACAGGGTATGAGTTAAAAAAAATCCATTGCTCACTTTGCAATGGATCTTTTTTTATACCGATACCTTTGCAAAATTGTATGCTTCTAGACCCAACAGTTTAGGCTGTGGGCTGTCAGTGAATTTAAGATTTTTATTAAGTAGATTACTTTGAGCAAGTCCATACTAATCAATTATGTATTTTATTATTTTTAGTCGGAGAAACAGCGTCAGTTGGAAGTGTCAAAAGTGCACACAGTGCGGTTGATGCTAGAAAAAGAGCAGAAGTTTATCAGAAATCTTCGTAGTAAGTATACAACAAGTCTTCTTCCGACTCTTAACTGATATAAATATGTTCTTTAAGCAATACAAAAGGAATTCGCCGTGTGCTCTCGAAATCCTTCTGAACTAATGTTCATATTAAGGTCCATGTCATTGGTTCTGTTGTTACCAGAATACCCGAGAATATTTCGCGTTGTTGCATAAGTTTTTAATAAGTCGAGATTTTTAATTCTTATTCGTCTTAGTCTTGTTCTTCAGGTGAAGCCCATGAGCTATCCGAATACCAAAAAATAATTGGCCTATGTCTTAGGGGGAGGCGTGAAAATTGATTCGCTGTTACAATTTATAGTAGATTACTGCACTGTTCTTTCTGAACTTTCAAGTTGTACTACATATTTGTAGATATACATCTTTCATTGGGGATTCGTTTGTCAATTAAGTAAGTAAAGTAGATCGTATTATCTGGGTATTTTAGGTATTTCTTCATTTGCCATTACGGTTCATTCGTTTCAGATAATTTTCTATAAATAATATACAATTTAAACATTTTCAAAACACCTATTTCAGATGAACTCCTAAAAGTCCCAGACGTGAGAAAGCAAACCGAACTCGAATCTGCAGAGCAACGCTGCTCAACGCTCCAACATGAGATCGACACCATCATGGCAGGCCAGGTATATTCCATTACAATAAAGTCTATTTTGCAATGACACTGTTACAGTACCAACACATAGCATTTGTAACTATGTTGCAGCCTATTTCTTTTTACTTAAATTTTAATGACACTGTATTTTTTTGTACTTTTTTATATTTCTATGTGTATGCAGTTATGATTGCGCCCAGGATTATGTGTAACGATTGTTATTTAATAGAGGAAATGTAGACTTTTGTAAGGTCTCTAAAAGTTTCATAAAACTTTATTATAATATCATAAAACTTTACTTTATTTGATTATGTTTGAAGGTGATTCCTTTAGAATCACCTTCAAACATAATTACATAAAATAACGCCTTCTTCCCAAGGGGGTAGGCAGTAACTACAGAACCACCTGCTACGATCATTACATCACTCCTTTTCTTTCTTTATGTTCATACATCTTAAGTAATGCTAAAGTAGACTTCAAATTCTCAAGTCAGGAACCGGGTGATAGGTACCTACTCATTAAATATTCATGGCGGCACACTAAAGGGCCGATAAATTGGGACACTCATTATTATTCAAGTTCCGAAGGACATGGTTTCCCTGCTTATAATGCAGTAAAATTATTGGGTAGCTGTTGTGAATTGATTATGAAGGATGGCAGTGTAGGTGGATGATTAAATCTGGCCCGATAAATGTCACACCTGTTGTACTGATTTCGAAAGGGATAGGAAAGATTTCGTGACATGATATTATCTTTGTTTTGATGATAACTGTATTTATTGTTATCGTTGCGGTGCAAGCGTTTGTGAGTAAAGTTTGTCAACAGAATTTCAATGATATTTTGATAGAGCCGATATTTAAATTCAGATCTTATGGATTTACAGCTGATTCTATGCCTGTAATTAGTAAAAGGGCAAACGATTTCTTGACGACTGATATAAGTTTAAAAAATCACTGTTATTTGAAAGAGGAGGAACCACATTCACAGTCAATAGTCATTTTCGTTCACATTTTCAGTAACGGATAAGTTATTTAGTCTTTAAAAAGTATTTTGGAGTACAACGCTTAATAATATGTTCGCTATACATTACCTGGCCGCAACAGTAACTCGAAACGGAGGCGAAAGTGAAAACCGTCATGTATTTTGTATTCCAATTAAACATCATAATGTCTCGTGTAACATCAAAAATGGAGCAGTTTTTAATCATACAGGTGTCTTAACTTTAACTTTTAGTAAGTTTAGCTTTTTACTATTGGCATAGCTTGATCCTGACGAGCAATTTATTGTAACATTTGCTCTATAAAAAACTTTTTTTAAGCCATACTTGCTGTCTGTCATTTTTAATTTTTTGAGAAAGCTAAAGTCAATTACAAGACAATTAAAAACGTTGTGTCTGTAAGTGTGCTAGACATTGTACATATTCAGGGGTACTTTCAAACCCCTAAGATTTAAATTTCACCAGTCAGAGTATTTACCTCCCCTTGAACAATTTCCACAACACACTAAAGAAAGATTTCTAAAGTGTTGCCAATCTTCAGGTTTGCTTGCCATATGTTTTATCTCTTGTTACAGTGGTAATGCCTTTGCTTTGGCTCAATTTTGGCCAAGACAGTATCGCAAATAGTTACTCTGAATTGTAATATCTACTAAAAGTAAAGTTAACACACCTATCAAACTGCTTAAGCCCTAAAGTGTAAACTAACAAGGCTAACGGGACGAGTCGGGTAGTAACTTGTTTTGTACCGTGTCTGCTTCTGTGCATGCCTGTCCATAACTGTGACGTCACTGTGAGTCCCATTTTATTTATATATTTGTGTATGTTTGTCACTTTTTTATCGCTATTTTTTGTTATTAAATGTTATTTGGACGACGGCGTACATTTCATCGAATGGAAAGAGAAAGGAGAATGAATTTTTGATTCAGACTTGAAATACAACGGTAAGGCTACATTTAATTATTTATTGTGGTAAGATGCAAGCAACAAGTGTTAAAAAAAATGGTTTTAAAAACAACAAAGACAGGTAGTGGTTTTCATGACATAAATAAATAAATAAATAACCGTAAATAAAAAAAGGACTACACAAATAAAAGGAGTTTCAAATATAGGAACTGCAAAATAAACCACTCATTCAGGATTATTTTGTATTATAAAACAGAAGTATGCATAGAACCAGACATAGACAAAACGCTAAACAAACGTAACTTTCGTCTCGCTAGATGGGAATGGTTGTAACTATACATTGCATATCTATACTATAAACTGGCAACACCATCGCGCTTGGTTGTGTTGAGATTTTTTTTATCAAGTATATTCGACCCTTTAGAACACCTCTAGAATAGATTTTGAAGTTAGATAAGAGCTTTTCAAATGTGTGAGTAGATGCCTTATAGTAGAATGATGGGCCGCGTTTCAATCTAGCTATACAAAATCTTCATCGTCTAGGCGTAAATGTCTTAAAACTGCCATAGCATTACCGATAAAAAACTACAAAATTGTCGATAATTAATCAAAAGTCGAGCACTACATTTCACTACATTTTGTCCATAAGTCTCTTAAGTGGGAGAGAGCAATCAATATGAGTAGTACATATTCCCAATTTTTTGTGTCAACTGTTTGACTGCCTGCGCCACGCAAAATAAAGATAATCTAAATCAAATGTAATTTATTCAAATTAGGCTGAGAATCAGTGCTTTTCGAACGTCAAAATGACATAAGACAGTCCCCCAAAATGCCCGCCCTTCACCACTTCCTAGTGCTTTAGCTGGGAAGAAGTGACTCCCCAGCTGCACAGCTGTCTGTTGCTGGTTCACATTCTGTACTATGGGTATACGCTCGCACAATTGCAATGCCTTTGCCTCCGTGTAAGACAGTAAAAGTAAAGTAAACTCAAACTTATAGGAGACGTAATTCACACCTGTTAATCTGTGTCACTGTCATTAGTTATTTGTTACGTTGTAAATTAGAAACTTCACCAAACCAAAATTACTATTCGCACACAAAATCTCAGCACACCACGCACTGTGACATAAACCACGCTTCTTAACACTCGTGTAGCCACTGGACGCCGCGCCGACAACTCCGCGCCAGCTGAGGAGCACGCCCGCTCCCAACACCGGCTTCCTCAGCGGTCTACCGCGCTCTCTGTCCAACCTCACCGGCCAGAGCCTGCGTAATCTCCGTCAAGCAAGAACCAACAAGATCCAACAAGAAAATACTCCGCCTTTAGTCCGTCAAAACTCTGACGAATCGAACAATAAAAGGAGACATGTACATAATAATACTGTACCGATGGTGCCAACAACTTGCTTAGACAACGTCACACCGCCGCCTCTGCCGCCACGATCTATCGAAAGACCGAAACGTAACCCTCTAAGTCCAAATCTGAGTCCGCCACCGATAAATCCCCTGGCTAAACCGAAGCCAAGTAATAGTACGGCTTCTCCCTCACATAAACAGTACTATAAGGGACGGTATTACCCGGATAAGTTCATGATGCATCAGTCAATGCCGGCGTATGACCCGAAGCAGTTGAGGAGATCGTCGCACTCGTTAGATGGGGAGTTGGAGGGGCCACAGCCTAACTCGATAGCTATGCAGATGAGTTACCCGCTGGTCAATGTGCCGCCGCCGCCTTTGCAGGTAACGTTGTGGAGGAGTTTTTAGAACAATCGAACTTGAAACAAGAAGTTTTTTTTTGGTATTGAAATAGTGAAATTATTAGCTAGATAAAAGAGTAGGCAGAACTCATCTTGCCAGATCAATTAATCTGTACATACCAAGAGATTGTGGACATCATATAGGAAAAAAAACAAAACAGATTTTTGTTCAAAGGTCATTTTTGATTACTGGTCATTTTAAAAATATGTCGAGTTCTTTTAAATCTGTTTCCAACCTGTAAATTGTTAGTGGGACACCTTTTGAATTTGTAAATAAATATAATACACGAAATCACGAATTATTAAAGGTGTCTAAAATTGTTCTAAAAACTCGAATTGAAGAATTTGATGTTTTATAGGTGAATGTTTTTTATTATACAATATTTCTCTGTCGTGGGGCTGATTGTTGACTATGCATATACTTTTTAAATAGTCTATTTTTATAGCTACAGCTTGAACTTTATTTCTTTACTGCTTGAAAAATATTTTATTGTTTCAAATTACAAGTTTTTTCTTTAAATTTTATTATTTAAGCAGGTTAAAAAACAATTATTAATTCATTATTGGGTTTGTAAATTAGAAAACTTAAAAAGAAAGTCTTTTGTAAATATACATTAAAAAAAATACAATTATATGTTTTTGTGTCAAAAAATGCTTAAATAAGCATTTTATGTTTTAACATTTTCAAATTGTGACTAACATCTTCGTTTAAAACCATAAAGCCTTACTAATAAAATTCAGTAATAAAATATTACTAAATGCTTTCTATATTTCGTTCTGGCAACACTGCCTAATTCATTTTCATACAAGATTCATTCTTAACGCTTATTTTAACTTATGTCTCGTCTGTACTACTGATAATAATTAATTATTTGTTTAATATATCTTTTTATTTTATTAGTAAGGCTACAAAATGTATGCGTGATAACACCTTTTGGAATTGAAACACAAAGTCAACTTTCTCGTTTACAGTAAATCAACAATTATTTTTAAATAATTTGCCATAGCAATAGATAATGTAGAAACCGTAGTAAAATAATTTCACACTCATTGTAGGTAGTTTGATTCACTTCATCACGTACTATTAAATTAATTTAAATCATAACAATTTTGAAGTGAAAACTTCTTAAGCGCGTTGAGCGGTTTTTGGTAGGGGGTAAACGGTTATGGATACGCGTCACCGTGCGCCGTAGTGCTGTAACCTAAAATATAGATGGCGCTGATTGTACCAGTTTTAAGTAGTCACTTCTATCGGCAGTCCCCATGAATGATTTTTATCTATCTCACTTCCTAATTCTCAAGCAATACTAAACCTTACTTAAAAGTCTTTATGTCACTACAATATACCATAAAGTGACGGAGACAGCGAGAGCCTTAACGAGGACCTAAAAAGATTGGCGAATACTGCCAACATTTGTACCAACTTTTCATAACATAAAAAGTGTTTCACATCCAAAAGCCAACACTTTATTTACAAACCGTTGTTCTTCATGTATAATAACTAGATGTATGTATGTGTCTACAGATGGACAACCGAACCGGTGTGCCGGTCCTGCACATGAGGAGTCGATCGTCTCCCGAACAGCTGGACCATGACTTGAATAGATGTGAGTATCCTAAACATTAGACAGAAATTATGAATGAAGATGAAAGAGCATTTAAAGTGATGTTTGGAGGCAACAGAGGAGGATTTATTCAGCAGTGGGAAGCAAAGTAGAATACCGTAATAATTACTTTTAAACGCAAAAAGTTTTTATTCCATTATAGATTGTGTAACCGTTTCCTTTAGGATCTGAGAGAAAGATCGCAGTGTGGCTTTACTCGATATGGGAACGATTTGCCTTATCTTTAGGGTTCTAACTGTAATTTTGTGATTTTGAATGAATTTACATTCATGTTGGCACTGTATAATTAGTGTTGCCATTAAGGTGCGATTCCACCAAAAAAGTGTGCAGCACATTTGTTGACAACCATTTTGTGCAAAATCTTAACAATGCGTGTACTTGAGCTGTAGATGTAGTTTATCTGTCTACACCGGCAAAAGTGTGCGTCAGTTTTGTAAATGTGCGGTGTAGTACATTTGTACACGAACATGTTCTCCGTGGGAGCGCTCTGCTTTTAGTTCAGTCGTCGTACGCATCGATTTGATATACCAGAACCCGATGATTTCGAGTCAGTTATCTTTTTCTTCTCTCTGCGGGTACTAAGCCAAAATAATTTTCCATTTCCTCAATACCTCAGTGGAATCACGATTGTAGATTCAACTCTTGAGTAGCATTATGCTTTTTATTCTTATAGTCTGGGTGACAAGAATAGTATTGGATATGTTTCGACCGCTTGTATAAATTTAAAAAAATATATCATTCGTCCGATCCATATTGCAAGGCAATCAATAATTGACAAACAGACATGAAAATCCGCCAGGCGCCACTGAAAGTACGCGAACAAATTTTTTTTTCGCTCCAGCGGCGGAAACGGAACTGATTGCGTGAACTCGCGTGCATGTGCGCTGTCTCGAGTCCACTACTTGAAGAGTGTGCGAACAAAAGTTCATGTTTGTGCGCGAATTTTCCAACGGAGTGCGCGCAACTTTTTGTTAATGTTCACTCGCGTGAGTCCACCGAGAGAAACATTTGTGCTGCACTGTGCCGCACACTGGTGGAATGGCACCTTTACACGAACCAAACCATTGAAGTGACTCATTTGATGGCATAGGTCTAAAAGTGTGATACTATTTTGCTTTAAGAATTTCAACCTTTAAATATGTAGTTCAAAATAAAGTTTGTGTCAATTAAAATCATCGTCACTTTAGTCTGTATTATCATCAATATATTTGGTATCTATCGAAACACTTTCTATAATATAATACTTTTCCATTCCAGCAAGCGTAGGCCCGTCCCCCTTAATCGGCGCCGCGTCCGTGCCGGCGGGCGCGTGCCCGGCGGGCGCGGGCCCGGCGGGCGGGGGCCCGGCGGGCGGCCCGCGCGCGGCCTGCGAGCGCGACACGCCGCCGCCCGGCACGCCGCCGCCGCCCTACCACACCAACACGCAGGTGGGTGATGACGGCAGGACCAGTGTGATGTTCCTAATACCGGCCAGCACGATGCTCCTAATACCGGCACGATGTCCCTAATACCGGCACGACGTCCCTAATACCGGCACGACGTCCCTAATACCGGCACGACGTCCCTAATACCGGCACGACGTCCCTAATACCGGCACGACGTCCCTAATACCGGCACGACGTCCCTAATACCGGCACGACGTCCCTAATACCGGCACGACGTCCCTAATACCGGCACGACGTCCCTAATACCGGCACGACGTCCCTAATACCGGCACGACGTCCCTAATACCGGCACGACGTCCCTAATACCGGCACGACGTCCCTAATACCGGCACGACGTCCCTAATACCGGCACGACGTCCCTAATACCGGCACGACGTCCCTAATACCCCTATTGTCCCTAATGTCGGCCGCCCCTAATATCGGCGTGACGTAATACAGGCCCGTCGTTCTTAATTCTAGCACGAAAAAGCTTATAACCCTGTTAAATATGTAAGATCATTATTATACAGATAATTTTTCTCGTTTCAGCCATGTGCAGATCCACAAAGAGCCATCATATCAATGGAAGAAGATGATTCACCCGCGTCTGTAAGTTAAAACATACTTAATTTTAAATTATTCTGAATTCATTGATTTTTATGAGCAAATAATAAAAAAACACAATACTCCGACGTACTATTACGGTGTAGTATCTGTAGATAATTTAATATAGTTTGACCGAGACCGCTGTACCACGCCTTAGGTATGTGCGTGCCGTGACGAGGGGGCAGTGCAGGCCGCTCATTTGTCAACGCTCCGGCACGCGGCGTCCCGCCGGCAGCTCATTCTGTAACGCTGCCCCCCACCTCGCCGCAAATTCCTAAGCAGCGGAACAGCGGTCCCGGTCAAACTATAGTAATACACGTATCGTTTACAGGACACGTCAACGTACTCAGGTTTATTCTCAAACCTACGCTCAGTACGAGAGTCGAAGGCGCGGACGGCAGTACTGCTCAACTGGCTGCTAGGAGAAAGAAGGTAACCTTTGCAATTATAATGTAATTAGCAAATGTCCCTTTCAGCATTGCATGTGAATATTAAAGACTTGGCAATCTGCCTGCCTTATCCCAACTATGTTGTGGTCGGATTCTAGACCACAAATGACAGCCGAGACCAACGGCTTAACGTGCTTTGCTTTCCGAGGCATGGAGGGATCTCGATATGTAAAGGATAGTCCATATTAAATAATTGTATTATACTTATCCTCATCATCTTCCTGCCCTTGCCCCATGTGACGTGGGGTTGGCGCACCACGTTTTCTCTTTCCACTCTCTCCTGTCAACCGCCACACTATCATTTACTCCTTCTCTTTCATATCATTATTTACACAGTCCATCCATCTACGATTATTATACTACATATTTCTGGGTAAAATCCGTATTCTATTCCGTTTATTTTTCGAGAAAAAGAGGTTCAACATCGAGATGTTGTGCCCCTTTTCACATATTCTTGAGGTAGCCAACTCCTCCGCGGTCTGCTGCGGCCACGCGATTATGTAGCATAATCATAATCGGCCTATAATGTTCCCACTGCTACCACGCGGGCCCAGTGCGGGTTGATAGATGTCACATGTCTTCTATATGTAGACAGGGTCGAAAATAATCCCATTATGTTTTTTATTGAACAGAATGTTAAAAGATAGCAACTACGAGTATTTGATAGGACTTCTTACCCGTGTAACCTCATCAATGTGTCATATTTTTTTTGTATATTCCAGATGCGCGTGCGCGTGCCTCCTGCTAGTGCTAACAGACGGCTACCGCTCCGCGAGCGGCGTGCACGCGCACACGCTACGTCGCTGGGCGTACGAGATACACTCCACCTTCTTAGTACCTAACGCGGTCTGTATTGGTATTACCTGGTTACGTGTTTTTGGAGAAAAGTGGATTTTTTGAAAATCCGTCTTTCAGTAACATTTCCTATGGCGTCGTCCGATGTGTCGAGCATTTTGTACAGCGAACTAAGATGTCGAAAAATTTATTTCTGCAGAACAATTTTATTTTTGGTATAAAAAATCGTTGTTAACTGTATTTTTCATTAAATTTTTTATTCTCTCCTTATATTATGATCTATATAGTCTTCGAAACGTAAACAATGTAATTTTGTATTCGGCAGGTTCTACAGTTGAGTGGTGTAGATGAGAACATGGCGAATGAAATCGAACATGTTTTAGTTAATGGTAAATATTAACTACATTTTGTTACTAAAAAAGTTTTATTCAAAAACCTGTTTTAGCATTAATTTAGAAATATGAATAGTTTGTGTGAAATACGTTATGGCTCGAAATGGGGTGAACACTGAGAAGAGTCGTATGGAAGAAGCAGAAATGCATGTCCAAGTCGAAGTGAAATCGTATATTTCAACTAGCCGCTGCCCGCCACTAGGCCAGCGAGCCTGCGCCGTCCCGCAACAAGTGAGCGGCCCCGCGCGCGGGCCGTCCCGTCCGACGGGCTTACCCTGCCGCACCCGTCGGCCGAAGCGCCAGGCCTTCCAAGGCTACGGCTGGGTGTAGGGGTCTACATACAAACTAATTTCACCCCTTTGTAATATTAGTATAGATTAAGATTAGATTATCAAAAGGCACTTTTAAACGTGAGAAAATACGAGAAAAAGGAAGAATTAATTCGAGTTGCTCTTTCCAAAAAGTAGTTTCGTATGGAAGAAAATTGACGAAACTCCGAAGTTACTTTTGTTCATCATGATGGTCTTTTTCTTCTTTAATGCAGGAGGATTTTGGAACTATATTTTATATTTTCCACGTTTTAAACAGTAAATTTATTATTTATCTCCACAGAATTCGACAAGGAAGAGCTCCTCCGAAATGTCTTCCGCAAAGCTCGACAAAAGGCAAAGGACGAGCTCAGTCAGCAACTAACAGAGTTCCAAGTGAAGAGACAAGTCGGGCTCGGCACGTTGTACGGGCCGGAAGACAACGTCATTGACAAGTGTGACGTTGACAAGGCGCAGGTAACAACTTAACTTTCTATAACATATTCCATAATGCTAACAAAATAGACCTTAAAATGTTGCTATTAAGTCGGTTTATGTTTGATACTAATCCACATGAAGCTTTCTCCGCTTTAAGGCTTGTCTTTGTCACTATATCATGACCGCAAACTTAAACTGCATCTACTAAATTAAAATAGCTGTTCATGTCTTTCTGTGTGACCATTTAGTTCTTCTAAACTCATCATCATCATTTCAGCCGAATGACGTCCACTGCTGGACATAGGCCTCCCCAAACACCGCCACTTCGACCGATTCTATGCCTCCCGCCCCAGCGGATTCCTGCGGCCTTTGCAAGATCATCGCTCCATCTTGTGGGAGGCCTTCCAACGCTACGTCTTCCGGTACGCGGTCGCCACTCCACAACCTTTCGGCCCCATCGGCCATCTGTTCTGCGAGCAATGTGCCGTGCCCATTGCCACTTAAGTTTGGCAATTCTTCGGGCTATGTCGGTTACCTTGGTTCTCCTGCGGATCTCTTCATTTCTGATTCAATCACGTAGGGAAACTCCAAGCATAGCCCTCTCCATTGCCCTTTGGGTGACTTTTAGCCTTCTGATAAGGCCCATTGTGAGCGACCACGTTTCAGTGCCATAGGTCATCACTGGCAACACGCACTGGTCAAAGACTCGTCTTGAGACACTGTGGTAAGTCGGACGAGAAGATATTCCCTAGCTTCCCGAACGCTGCCCAGCCGAGTCGGATTCGACGATTGACCTCTTTCTCGAAGTTGGACCTACCTAGCTGGACAGTTTGCCCTAGGTAAACAAACTCGTCCACAACTTCGAGGGTAGCGTCTCCGATCTTCACGAGAGTGTGTGTTACATGGGCATTTGATATGACCTTTGTCTTGTCCATGTTCATTTTAAGACCCACTCTTACGGAGGTTCCACTGAGGTCATCGAGCATTGTACTGAGGTTCTCCATGGTCTCAGCCATGATAACTATGTCGTCAGCAAACCGAAGGTTAGTGATATACTCGCCATTGATGTTGATGCCGAGCCCTTTCCAGTCCAGAACCTTGAAGACATCCTCCAGTGCAGCGGTGAACAGTTTTGGAGAGATAACGTCTCCTTGTCTCACACCTCGCTGCAGAAGGATAGGTTTCGAGGTCTGTTCGTGGAGACGGACTGACATAGTGGCGTTTTCGTGTTCCATGCTTGTGGCGTTTTACCCTCGAGTATGACAGAATCGAACAGCTTCTGGAGAGCCTTAAGAACGGGTTTTCCAATGGCCTTTAGGAGTTCGGCCGTAATTCCGTCATCACCCAGCGCCTTGTTGTTTTTAAGCTGCTTTAGAGCCATCCTAATCTCGTACAAGCTGACGTTCGGGATATCTTCAGTATAGTGTCGGGTTAATCTAGCTCTTAGGTCGTTTGCCAGATTCGTAATGGAGTTATTGGTTGACGTGTATAGCTGTCCATAGAATCTCTCGATCTCTCTGAATAGTTCAGGTTTGGCGGAAACGGTCCTGCCATCATCGGTCTTCAGTTTCGCTAGCTGGCTCTGCCCAATAGACAGATCTCATGCAAAGACCTTGGAACCCTTATTCCGCTCTACCGCGTCCTTAATACGGTCTGCACTAAAGCGGCGAAGGTCGCTTTTCAAGGACTTAGAGATCCGTCTATTGAGCTGCCGGTACTTGAGTGCATCATCTGGAGACTGCTTCTAAACTACTCACTGTATTTTAATTTAGTTTTAGCTATAATTCAGATAATTTATTCTGAAAGGTTTATATGTATAACGCAATCATATTTAACTTATACGAGGGTGAATCAAAAAAATATTGGGATCAATATAAAAAAATGCGAAGATTTAAACGAAAATATTTTGTTTTTCTACATAATCTCCCTCCAATGCAATGCATTTAGAATAACGCGTTTCTAACTTCCTTATTACTTGTGAAATTGTTTTTCTTGAATCTCGACAAACTCCTCTACGGCAGCCATAACCGCGTCATTATCGTAAAATTTTGTTCCACGAATGTACTCTTTTAATTTTGGGAATAAGTGAAAATCACTTGGGGCTAAGTCCGGAGAATATGGTGGGTGGTCAAGGAGATTGAAGCCAGCACAGCGGATTGCGTTGAGCGCAACTTCCGATCGATGAGCAGGAGCGTTATCTTGAAGAAACAACACTCCCAACGATAGTTTTCCACGACGTTTTTCTTTAATCGCTTCACGCACTTTCGGGATTAAATTTGCATAATAGGGTCCAGTAATCGTCTGGCCTTTTGGCATGTAATCAATAAAAAAGATTCCTTCACTATCCCAGAACACTGAGGCCATAACTTTGCCAGCGGTAGGAGCAACTCGAAATTTCTTAATGAATGGAGAGGATGTTCGTTTCCAAGACATGCTTTGTCTCTTAGTTTCAGGATCGAAATGGTGGACCCACGTTTCATCCATGGTGACAAGGCGACGGCAAAAATTATCCGAATCACGCTGGAACATTTCGAGATTACGCTTAGAAATTTCCAAACGTCGCTTTTTGTTTTCGTCGGTTAACATTCGTGGCACCCATCTTGCCGACAAATTTTAGAACTCCAGTGAATCAATTAAAATGGATTGAACGCTACCAAATGATATCTTTAGGATCTCAGCGATATGTTTTATAGTTATTCTTCTGTCTTCCAAAACCAGATTCTCAACCTTTTTGACATTTTCTTCCGTAACGGAGGTTGAAGGCCGCCCAGAACGCGGGTCATCTTTACAGCTTGATCTACCTCTTTTAAATTCAGCCACCCAGTACGCAACCGTAGAATAGGGTACAGCATCATCCCCTAATGTCTGCTGAATGTCCGAAAAAAATTCCTTCGTAGATTTTTTTTTCAAACTGAGATACTTTATCACCGCACGTAACTAACACTTTTATCCATAATTTTGGGTTTTAGCAACTCGTTGCACAAAACAATTTATTACGTGCGAAGGAACTGACACAAACAAGTGACAGTTTTCATAAATATTGTGTGATTAACACTCTTTAATTTGAATATCGAACTTCTCCCAAAAAGGTTTTATATAATATATGCAATTCTTAGAACGTTTTGATTCACCCTCGTATATAGCACAGAAATCTTAATGTTTTGACATGTTGCCACATCAGTAGATTGCGTCCGTGCGGAGCATGCGCGGGTCGCTAGTCCCATATATGTTTTGATTGGAAAAGTCAGTCCATGCATGACGATAAATGGACTATCGCGTAGACAGACTTTTGTTCAAAAGTTTATTAACGTTGTTTAAAAGTTCCATGTTACGTTCTGTTAATTTTCATTTTCTGCTTTCCAACCATATATTATTATTATTTATTCATTTGTATTAAGTCCGCCTTTGTACCTTTACTGTGCACAAAGATTAATATAATAAAAAATGAAATAGCCTCATACTAATATGTATACCATCCTCTCCTCCAGGAGCTGATAGTAGTCGAGCAACTGATGTGCGGGCAGCTGCGGGGAGCGTGCCGTGCGGGCGCGGGCGCGTGCGGGGCGCGGCCGCACGCCGCGCGCCCGCACGCCGCGCCGCCCGACGCGCACGCCACGCTCGTGGCCGCGCTCACTGCGGCCGCGCTGTGCCTGCACTGCAGGTAATATATACATAGGCTAAGCTTACGTGCCGTGCGGGCGCGGGCGCGTGCGGGGCGCGGCCGCACGCCGCGCGCCCGCACGCCGCGCCGCCCGACGCGCACGCCACGCTCGTGGCCGCGCTCACTGCGGCCGCGCTGTGCCTGCACTGCAGGTAATATATACATAGGCTAAGCTTACGTGCCGTGCGGGCGCGGGCGCGTGCGGGGCGCGGCCGCACGCCGCGCGCCCGCACGCCGCGCCGCCCGACGCGCACGCCACGCTCGTGGCCGCGCTCACTGCGGCCGCGCTGTGCCTGCACTGCAGGTAATATATACATAGGCTAAGCTTACGTGCCGTGCGGGCGCGGGCGCGTGCGGGGCGCGGCCGCACGCCGCGCGCCCGCACGCCGCGCCGCCCGACGCGCACGCCACGCTCGTGGCCGCGCTCACTGCGGCCGCGCTGTGCCTGCACTGCAGGTAATATATACATAGGCTAAGCTTACGTGCCGTGCGGGCGCGGGCGCGTGCGGGGCGCGGCCGCACGCCGCGCGCCCGCACGCCGCGCCGCCCGACGCGCACGCCACGCTCGTGGCCGCGCTCACTGCGGCCGCGCTGTGCCTGCACTGCAGGTAATACATACATAGGCTAAGCACGCCACGCTCTAGCACACGATGCTTCTTTTTCAATATAATAATTAATCGATTTGTGGCGCCATCTACATCGCCACATGCGAACTACGCATCTAAGCCCTGACGTCACACAAATCCTGCATCGCGCAAGCAGAGTTAACGGCGCGTTCAACATATGTATAACTTTCCAACATCAATCGTCGGGCAGTTGCCCGCCGCGACGAGACGAGACGCGACTCGCGTGTCTGGTCGGAGGATCCTCCCTTTCCTATAATGAACTTCCTGTTCCTCATGCCTCTAAAGATTTATAGTGTGCGTGTTGCGTGTGTGCTGACTTGAACAGCCTTATGTATGTATAGTGCAGATCATTTTGCGTTTTTTTTTAATAAAAAAAATCTGAAAACTTAATTAAAATTAAAACTGTACCTACTAAAAATGTTAATGAAGTTTTAGATTTTTATAATAAACGAAATAAATTTTTCAAAAAGTAGGCGGACTATCGATCTCTAAAATCTCGATATCTCAAAAATGAGATCTTGCCTGATTGCTGGACGCGATCTTGAATTACTTGACATTGACACCAGACTGAGAGCGCGAGATCTCGCGATTGTATTCCTTAATCGAGTTACTCAGTAACTGGGTTGTGGAGGTCAGATAGGCAGTCGCTCCATGTAAAATACTGCCATTCAACTGCATCCGGTTAGACTGGAAGTCAACCTAAACATAGTTGGGAAAAGCTATGCAGATATGATTACAGTCACGAACGCGTGTCTGCTTATTTATCAATAAATGCACTTATAACCTTATTTAAATGACATAAAAGTCATATAACGCGCGTTTATGATTTGCAACTTAACAGTTTTATTGCTCTTTAGACAAAGTTCATAGTGTTGTTACATATTGTTGTTATTTGGTTTAATTTCGTGTATCAATTTTGTGCATAATTGAACAATTTTCTTTCTTTCGGTAAACAACAATTTACTTATTATTATGTTTAGTTAGTAGGTGCAAATACTGAGTTGTAAAAACATTCAGTGTGAAGCTTTAACATCCATAGTATCAGGGAATGCCACAGACTACCACTGACTACACAATAATTCTTGTAAGTCTTGGCTACAGTTTTAAAAATAAAAAATATGATTCAAAGAATTACAACTACGTCACACAAAAATGTTTATTTTCTATACAACATTGACCATCATTCAGCGAAAATGATAGTCACAGTAAACATTACGTTATCATTGACTGATAAGAAAAAATACTATTAGCATTCAATCACCTAGTGCCAATACTGCCAGACAGTTTAAAACGTGATAAAAGTAGAGTTATTGCTTCTAATATCAATAATATACAAGTAAGCTATAATATAAGCATGAAATAATATTGAATACTAGCTGCCGTCGCGACTTTGCCCGCGTGGACGACAATTATTTTTCTTTTTCTACAATAAACGTTAAATAAGTCAATAAGTCAAGTTATTCCTTATAACATCAGCTATCTGCAAGTGAAAGCCCCGTCAAAATTGGTCCAGTCGTTTCGGAGATTAGCCGGAACAAACAGACAGACAGAAAAAAAAAATGTTTTTTGTTATAATAAGTACCGTATATACTTACATAATATGCATTTAGTATAAAGCTGTTATTTTGATATTACAAACAGACACTTCAATTTTATTTATTTGTATCTATAGATAGATAACCCAGCCAGAGAACAAATCTTAGGAAAAAAATACAAATAAATTGGATAAGACGTTCTCGAGTTATAGTCTAGCTAAGGGACAGACATACAGACGTTCTTTTGAGCGTGCCAACATACAGACATACCCATTTTTCTTTGGATTATGTAAGGGTAATAAAATAACAAACAAATTACTATAATTCAATGACTCAGAATAAGTTAAAGTGCCCATTTTCCTGTCGACTATTTATTTTTAGTTTGTCCTCTGAAACATCAGGAAGTGTTTAACAAAATGGTGTTGGATATGTCGAATATTAGTGAAGTTGAGGCCCTGGAGGTCAGGCGGAAATGGTGGCAGTCTCCTAAATCTAAATACAAGAAGAAACTCAAGAGTAATAAGTAAGTTCTTAGTTTGTTTATTGAGTCATAATCCGGGTATTCACAGAGATACTCGGAAAAAAATTGCAGCTGTACATAATTCACATAATATAACAGTATGCAGCTGCAAAAATAAATTGACCATGGGGAAATGACCCTAGGTAATTTTACTTATTGTAACAAAATATAGTAACCTTGAAACATATCTATGTATTATAATAAACTAGCTGCGCCCCGCGGTTTCAACCGCATAAGTCTCGATCCCGTGGGAATATCGGGATAAAAAGCATCCTATGTCCTTACTAGGGAATGCAGAACCGGTTCTGTTATAAAGAACCGGAATTTTTAAGACCTTCTGGCTAAAGAACCGGGATTCCCGGTACTTTCGATACTTTAAGTAAGCTTACATAAGATAGTAGAGTTAAAAGTATTGAAACGGAGAAAGATCAAATCAAATAAAAGTTTTTATTTCTTGTTTAATAGACAGACATCAGTTTTATTTAGTAATAGCTGTGCTCACGAATTCGTTCGCGTGCATGGCGGAAAACAATAATGTGTCGATTAGAGAAGGTACCTATTGGTACCAC
The DNA here is from genome assembly GCA_949128155.2 of Xanthia icteritia. NCBI lineage: Eukaryota > Metazoa > Arthropoda > Insecta > Lepidoptera > Noctuidae > Xanthia > Xanthia icteritia. Next base: position 15,412,914 of record OX421956.2, read on the forward strand.
TCCTCCATTGAAAAGGAAAATTCTTCCGATCTTGGTGGGAATCGTGACCTGGGGTTTTCTAGCACAGCCCTTTCGAACGCAGTCACTACGTCTTCAGTGTTCATAAATTCAGTGCGCCGCGCGCCGATGTTATTTGATTATTGTGAATAAATAAAAATCAAGGCGCCTGCGCCTGGTCGAGGCTTAGTATTTGTGCATCTGCCGTACTCAATAAATCGTCTGGCGAAGTGTGCCAAATGAAACGTGATCATGGTGAAGAAGAGGCAAAAAACGATGAAAAGAACAATATGATGTTATCGTGTTTTCTATTGTATCTGTGTATCCTTTGTTGGAGATCTTAAATGAATAAATATCTTAAAAACTTGTTTTAATTAAGAAACTGCTTCTTTTTAAACGATGTGCTATGGAAGGATTTGCGTCAGATTCGTAGTAATCAGTTAATTTCGCTGTTTTTCTTTGTTAGTATTTCTATTTATTTGGTATAGTTTCAGTATTTGTCGATGTTAAAGGAGACTCGACACTTTGAGGAACTTGACTATCAACTGTGTTCAAGCTTATCTGATGTTCATTTTTTGCCACCGTCCCCTCCTGCCCACTAGGCTACCTCAGAAACGGTCTCAGTTAGGTCTGCATTACACATGCTATTAATAAGCATGCTTGTTTGCTACTAGGTAGCATGCCCATTAGTAGCATGCTCTCTGTGCCTGTAAAATACTCATGCTTTTTTGACGTGACAACGTCTTATAAATTGGTTTGCCGGGTGACACTTCAAGAAACTGCGTTACGCTCCGCTCACGTTATGCGCTCACAATGAGAGCGAGTGAGAGGCACGCGTCCCTTCCACTCGGGCATGGTTAGCCCGCCTAAGAGCGAGAGAGACAGACATAAAAAGTGAAAGGCACGCAAAGTCGTTGTCACGTAAAACTTTCGCCCGTATACCGACTTTACAGGCAACCAATTTTTTTTCGTATAGATTACACATGCTAGTTGAATGCTACTAAGTAGCATTTGCTCGAAAGTAGCATGCTCTTGTACTACTAGGTAGCATGTGTATTCCAGGCTTTAAGCGGTCGGCCTTCGGCAATAAAATGAGAAGGATTCTAAACGCAAAGAATTTTTTTCCGAAAGTTTGAAAGAACCGGGATTTGGTTTCGAAAATTCCGGTTCCTAAATTGTCGCAAAATTCCGGGATTTCCCGGTACTTTCGGTTCCGGGATTTCCCGGGACTATTCACTAGTCCTTACCCAGGTCATGGTCTAACCATGTGCCAAATTTCATCCAAATCTGTTCAGCCATTTTAGCGTGAAAACGTAACAAACAAACTCACTTTCGCATTTATAATATTAAGTTAGGATAATGCATACATCGAAGTGATTCTCAAGTTACTTGCGTGCGCTAACGGATAGACAGATTGGCGTTGCATTTTATATTAGAAACGATAAAGCTTTTTTTTCTTGTTAATAACTTATTTCTGTCAGTATTGTTTCCGCCCAGTAAAAACTTAATTTTATACCAAATAAAAATAACAAAATAATCGATTAATTATTCTAGCCATACATGAAATGAAATGAAATGAAATTGTTTATTCTGTAAATAGGATATTGGAATCACTTTTACACGTCATCTTAAAAAAAAAAAAAAAATTAGCTAGATGAGTTCGGCGTTTCCTATCTGATTACTCTGAGAAGAAAGGCCGAAACAAACTCAGAGGTCACAGTCTCTTTTAAAGTCCAGACATAATCTTGGTCAGGCCATATAAGGACCATGTAGATTAGTGTCTGAAATGGTCTTTTGAGAAAAGAACCACACAGATTTGAGTGGACCTGTCCTGTCAGTGCAAGCATTTGTCAGTAATCGTGGAGCTCAACCCAGAACTTAAGGAGCTCAACTCGACGAACAATACCAAAGAAAGGACATTTGGGTAGGCCTCATAAACTACTCAAACTGCCAGACATGCTTATTATACATTCTAGAACTCTAGACAGACTTAATTATATTTTTATATATACTTATAAATTAGTTACGACTTATAAATTAGTAGCTGCGCTCCGCGGTGTCACCCGCATAGGTCTCGATCCCGCAGGAATATCGGGATAAATGGTAGGCTATGTCCTTCTCTAGGTCTTGGTCTACCCATGAGCCAAATTTCGTCCAAATCCGTTCAGCCGTTTTAACGTGAGAGCGTAACAAACAAACAAACAAATACTATCGCATTTATAATATTGGTTAGGATAGTTGGATACACAGGACATAAGTCCGGTATACGCCCTGCCTCCCTGTTTTGTGCTAAAGTTTAACTCGACATCCCGACAAGATTAATTATGTCATCGACAGACATACTAATATGCTTGTTCTGATTTCTGATATTTAGGCGTGCAGTGATTTCGTAGCACTATGTGTGTTGCAACCTGTTTTTCCTTGAACCTTCGACAACATTAATATTGAGGAAAATTTGGAGTACACATGAATGATAATTACAATATTATTAGAAAAATACACGGTTTGTTGCGGCAGTAACCGCTTACAGTAAAAAAATTCAAAAATTGAAAAAGAAGGAAAGAATAAGTAATAAAAAAATCGGTTTTGAAACGACTGAAACATGGGTTTATATTAAACGAACATAGGACTAGAACAAGAGCAATGCTGCAACAGCATTATTTTGTGGTTAATGTTGACATTTTTGGATGGAATGGTAGAGTGGGGATAGAACGGGCATTCATTGTTAAAATGTTGGTAATATTTATCTTCAGTTCAATACTTGCACTATGTATGTTTCAATAATAATTAATTGATCTGTTAATAGTATTACTTTATTTGCAACAACTTAACAACTTTATACATACAAATATTGCTAATTTAATAGTATAGGATTCTACGTATATCGTCTTTACATAAATGATTATCTAATTAATGTAAACAAAATATTGCGAAACTCAATTTTTTAAGAAAAAATATGAAGTTTCTCGGCTATTCTTCTCCATACCTAACTACCTTTTGGAAGGGCAAAATAGATTGAATCCTCCTTTCTTGCATTTTGATCGCCTATTTTTTTGATCTTAGTAGTAATAATTAAAGTGTTTTTGTTTATTATTTTATTTTAAGGTAATTTTTGCATGCTGCTAAGTAAGCAAAATATGTGGAACTATTTATAATTAAGTCTTTTTATGTACCATATTTTATGCAAAAGTTCACATAACTGCTGTGTTATTCGTATAAGCAGATAACTGCACTTTTTGGGTAGTGAAATAATTTAATTTTACAATTCATGATGGATTATTAATGATGATTGTAATAAAACATCATTGTGCTACAGGCCAGCGTCAGTAGCGGCAGCGGTCGGCGGATCCCGTGGGTCGTTCTTACAGCGAGACAAGTTGTACAAGCAGCGCGTCAAGCAGATCACTAAGCAGCATCCGCAGCCTGTGAGTATTACCTTTACTTTGTAACTATGAGAGCAGTGATGGCCCAGTGGCATTGGTCCCGACTTACGAGATGTAGGTCGTGAGTTCGAACCCAGGCCGACACTGCACTTTGTGTATTTAATTTCATCACAACAGAAGGAAAACATCGTGAGGAAACTAGCATGCCCTAGAACAAAAATAAAAAACGAAGACTTGTGACATCTACCAACCCGCACTGGCTCCGCGTGTTATTACCCCCTCCCTCTCACAGAGATGAGGCCTGTGTCCCAGTAGTGGGAACATTATAGGCTGATTATGCTTTTAAGTATGACTTAGCTTGTAGTGCAAGCAAATATAGACCTTGGCGTCTTGTTATAAAGTCGATTTCTGTTTGCCACTATACTATAATATGTGTGTGCATTGCCTTGGGCACATTCGTATCGTCACATGATTTCAGGCATAACATTATTAAACTTATACAAAATATTGTAAAAAAAAAATTTAAAGAGTAACGGTGGAGTTTCTTGCCCATTCTTCTCCATGCGAAAACTAACTTTTGGAAGGGGCGACTAGAATCAATTCAATTTTTTTGTAAATATTTGACGTTCAAAAGTGCTATTTGAAATAAATGATTTGACTATGACTTTGAATTAATTATTTAATTTCAGACTAATTATTTGTCCCATAATTGTTAGTTACAAAGGTCTTAAAACTATGTTAGTATTGCATAGTATTGCAATTAAATTACAAAAAAATACTCATGACATCAAAAATCTTAGTGTCATCTCGTCATATGAAGCTGGATGAGTCTCCCTAGCACTGCAGACTCTGGCCTCACAGAGATCATCCTTAGGATTTCGTTGGCGCGTCGGAGAAGCTGTTTTCTTACGCATAATGACATAAAAGCAATCGACTCTTCCGTTAGTTAATAAGGAATATAACAAAAATGTTTTAGTTCCTTGTTCTGTAGTGTGGCGAAGCTTTACAGTTACTTTAAATTCATGTCGGATTCCACTGGTTTTAATTTACAGATAAAAGACTGCGTCAATCTTCTTAGCGTGTCGATGTCAATCTAAATAGAGTCTGCTCAGAATTTGGCAACGAGTTTGTGTCGATATTACGTTGTGAATTAGTTTTCCTGGCGTGTGTGTTCAAATGAAAATGTAAATACACAAATCGAACGCTCATTTATTTATCAATTTGCCTAGCCTTTTCCCAACTATGTTGGGGTCGGCTTCCAGTCTAACCGGATGTAGCTGAATACCAGTATTTTACATGGAGCGACTGTCTATCCGACCTCCACAACCCAGTAACTGAGTAACACGATACCCCTTGGTAAGACTGGTTGTCAGACTTTCGGGCTTCTGATGATGTAAAGACTGTCAAAGGTCCACGAATGACAGCTGGGACCAGTAGCTTAACGTGCTTTCCGAGGCACGGAGAAGTCTCGGTATCTAAAGATGGTCACCCATCCATGTTCCAACCCCGGCAAGCGTAGCTTAACCTGACGGATCGACTCGTGCGGCAGTTATTACTTAGCCGCTAAGGCCGCCGCGAACGCTGTGTTAAGATTTATCCATCTATTTTAATGGGACCTTGTATACTTTATTGTACACCAGAAAATACATAGCAAAAATTAATTTTTATACTACAAAACATAGATTTACTTTCAGCAAGGTATACACTTAACTCGCACTCACTGGCGAGCTGTTGTCATTGTAACCAATTCGCTTAACTAGGCCAGGCTTGATATTTACAAACTCTCCCCGCACAGTTCGTGGTCCGCGGTCACCACTTGCAGCTGCAGGCGCTCACGTCCGTGGCGCACTGTCACCACTGCGACAACATCATCTGGGGCCTGGCGCCGCAAGCGTACGTCTGCACAGGTAACTATTAACACTTGCAGCTGCAGGCGCTCACGTCCGTGGCGCACTGTCACCACTGCGACAACATCATCTGGGGCCTGGCGCCGCAAGCGTACGTCTGCACAGGTAACTATTAACACTTGCAGCTGCAGGCGCTCACGTCCGTGGCGCACTGTCACCACTGCGACAACATCATCTGGGGCCTGGCGCCGCAAGCGTACGTCTGCACAGGTAACTATTAACACTTGCAGCTGCAGGCGCTCACGTCCGTGGCGCACTGTCACCACTGCGACAACATCATCTGGGGCCTGGCGCCGCAAGCGTACGTCTGCACAGGTAACTATTAACACTTGCAGCTGCAGGCGCTCACGTCCGTGGCGCACTGTCACCACTGCGACAACATCATCTGGGGCCTGGCGCCGCAAGCGTACGTCTGCACAGGTAACTATTAACACTTGCAGCTGCAGGCGCTCACGTCCGTGGCGCACTGTCACCACTGCGACAACATCATCTGGGGCCTGGCGCCGCAAGCGTACGTCTGCACAGGTAACTATTAACACTTGCAGCTGCAGGCGCTCACGTCCGTGGCGCACTGTCACCACTGCGACAACATCATCTGGGGCCTGGCGCCGCAAGCGTACGTCTGCACAGGTAACTATTAACACTTGCAGCTGCAGGCGCTCACGTCCGTGGCGCACTGTCACCACTGCGACAACATCATCTGGGGCCTGGCGCCGCAAGCGTACGTCTGCACAGGTAACTATTAACACTTGCAGCTGCAGGCGCTCACGTCCGTGGCGCACTGTCACCACTGCGACAACATCATCTGGGGCCTGGCGCCGCAAGCGTACGTCTGCACAGGTAACTATTAACACTTGCAGCTGCAGGCGCTCACGTCCGTGGCGCACTGTCACCACTGCGACAACATCATCTGGGGCCTGGCGCCGCAAGCGTACGTCTGCACAGGTAACTATTAACACTTGCAGCTGCAGGCGCTCACGTCCGTGGCGCACTGTCACCACTGCGACAACATCATCTGGGGCCTGGCGCCGCAAGCGTACGTCTGCACAGGTAACTATTAACACTTGCAGCTGCAGGCGCTCACGTCCGTGGCGCACTGTCACCACTGCGACAACATCATCTGGGGCCTGGCGCCGCAAGCGTACGTCTGCACAGGTAACTATTAACACTTGCAGCTGCAGGCGCTCACGTCCGTGGCGCACTGTCACCACTGCGACAACATCATCTGGGGCCTGGCGCCGCAAGCGTACGTCTGCACAGGTAACTATTAACACTTGCAGCTGCAGGCGCTCACGTCCGTGGCGCACTGTCACCACTGCGACAACATCATCTGGGGCCTGGCGCCGCAAGCGTACGTCTGCACAGGTAACTATTAACACTTGCAGCTGCAGGCGCTCACGTCCGTGGCGCACTGTCACCACTGCGACAACATCATCTGGGGCCTGGCGCCGCAAGCGTACGTCTGCACAGGTAACTATTAACACTTGCAGCTGCAGGCGCTCACGTCCGTGGCGCACTGTCACCACTGCGACAACATCATCTGGGGCCTGGCGCCGCAAGCGTACGTCTGCACAGGTAACTATTAACACTTGCAGCTGCAGGCGCTCACGTCCGTGGCGCACTGTCACCACTGCGACAACATCATCTGGGGCCTGGCGCCGCAAGCGTACGTCTGCACAGGTAACTATTAACACTTGCAGCTGCAGGCGCTCACGTCCGTGGCGCACTGTCACCACTGCGACAACATCATCTGGGGCCTGGCGCCGCAAGCGTACGTCTGCACAGGTAACTATTAACACTTGCAGCTGCAGGCGCTCACGTCCGTGGCGCACTGTCACCACTGCGACAACATCATCTGGGGCCTGGCGCCGCAAGCGTACGTCTGCACAGGTAACTATTAACACTTGCAGCTGCAGGCGCTCACGTCCGTGGCGCACTGTCACCACTGCGACAACATCATCTGGGGCCTGGCGCCGCAAGCGTACGTCTGCACAGGTAACTATTAACACTTGCAGCTGCAGGCGCTCACGTCCGTGGCGCACTGTCACCACTGCGACAACATCATCTGGGGCCTGGCGCCGCAAGCGTACGTCTGCACAGGTAACTATTAACACTTGCAGCTGCAGGCGCTCACGTCCGTGGCGCACTGTCACCACTGCGACAACATCATCTGGGGCCTGGCGCCGCAAGCGTACGTCTGCACAGGTAACTATTAACACTTGCAGCTGCAGGCGCTCACGTCCGTGGCGCACTGTCACCACTGCGACAACATCATCTGGGGCCTGGCGCCGCAAGCGTACGTCTGCACAGGTAACTATTAACACTTGCAGCTGCAGGCGCTCACGTCCGTGGCGCACTGTCACCACTGCGACAACATCATCTGGGGCCTGGCGCCGCAAGCGTACGTCTGCACAGGTAACTATTAACACTTGCAGCTGCAGGCGCTCACGTCCGTGGCGCACTGTCACCACTGCGACAACATCATCTGGGGCCTGGCGCCGCAAGCGTACGTCTGCACAGGTAACTATTAACACTTGCAGCTGCAGGCGCTCACGTCCGTGGCGCACTGTCACCACTGCGACAACATCATCTGGGGCCTGGCGCCGCAAGCGTACGTCTGCACAGGTAACTATTAACACTTGCAGCTGCAGGCGCTCACGTCCGTGGCGCACTGTCACCACTGCGACAACATCATCTGGGGCCTGGCGCCGCAAGCGTACGTCTGCACAGGTAACTATTAACACTTGCAGCTGCAGGCGCTCACGTCCGTGGCGCACTGTCACCACTGCGACAACATCATCTGGGGCCTGGCGCCGCAAGCGTACGTCTGCACAGGTAACTATTAACACTTGCAGCTGCAGGCGCTCACGTCCGTGGCGCACTGTCACCACTGCGACAACATCATCTGGGGCCTGGCGCCGCAAGCGTACGTCTGCACAGGTAACTATTAACACTTGCAGCTGCAGGCGCTCACGTCCGTGGCGCACTGTCACCACTGCGACAACATCATCTGGGGCCTGGCGCCGCAAGCGTACGTCTGCACAGGTAACTATTAACACTTGCAGCTGCAGGCGCTCACGTCCGTGGCGCACTGTCACCACTGCGACAACATCATCTGGGGCCTGGCGCCGCAAGCGTACGTCTGCACAGGTAACTATTAACACTTGCAGCTGCAGGCGCTCACGTCCGTGGCGCACTGTCACCACTGCGACAACATCATCTGGGGCCTGGCGCCGCAAGCGTACGTCTGCACAGGTAACTATTAATATAATATTTTTTTTTAATGAATGTTCGAAATTCTTCAACGATATATTATGTCGATGGACGTATTTATCGTCAATCGTCGTAACGACATGTAGTCAGACATCTTTTTAAATGTAATGACGGCGCTGCTTCTAAAGAAGAAAAGATCTTAAAAACCAGTACGTAATGTTCTGGATTTATAAGCATTGATAGCACCATCTTCGCTGGTTTTTGACATATTACAGTACGGCCGTCAAGAGAATGCGTTCTTGACACCTGTCAGTTTCCTACTAACGAATATGTATTTTGCGAATTTGAACCTTATTACTACTAGAATTTATCTAACTGACAGGTGTCAGGAACGCATTTTATCGACAGGCCGGACTTTGGTTCTCTATTTCGCCATTTTGATACGTAGCGCATAATCGAGCCACCCTTAAGTGCGATTAAATCGTTTGACATGTAAGCGCTGTTTAATAATGTAATGTATTTTCTTTATGAACCATGCTGAAAACTAGACGTCCATTTACGATATTTACCAATAAAAAATAATATTTATTTATTTTCTGCCTCAGACTGCAAGTTACGTGTACATCGTATGTGTGCTCGGTCGGTAGAAGAGGGCTGTTGTCTGGACGGAGAGCACCACAACAACAGGATCTCAAGATTCATGGAGCGGATACATGCTAACAACCAGCCGACCAGTAAGTATACATTCTATACCTATATAAACTGTATACGCATTGGCCGAGTGGCTACGGCCCCGACTTACGAGATTTAGGTGGTGAGTTCGAACACAGGCAGGCCCTTTACTTTGCGTAAATAATTTCATCACCATTGCTTTCAAAACGGTGAAAGAAAAGACATGTGACATCTACCAACCCGCACTGGACCCGCGTGGATCCACCACGCGGGTCCAGTGCGGCCCACTCCCTCTCGCGGAGAGGATATCTGTGTCCGAGCAGTGGGAACATTATAAACTGATCATGCTATAATGCTACGCTATACAAGTAATCCGGAAGAGCTCGTTCGCTCGCAGGTTTAGTGATCGCAAGTTATTCCTACACTTGACGGCACATCTAACCATACAAGGTTTAAGGACTTCAAATTCAGCACATGATTCTAGACCCACCAGCGTTCTTCTTAGCGTATCGATGGCGAAAAGTTCGAACATGTTTGGGCCAAAATTCAGCTACACGCACTGACGCGGTCGTAAAGATCCGCGCGAGCGCGAGGCGGCGGCGCGGGCCTACCCACCTGTGGAGACTGTCTTTGCTCCGGCCTACTTGGGTTCGAAATTTATTTAGAGATTTCCAAGTCGGCCACGGTAACGCCTGCTCAGGTGTCAGGTGATTTGATAAAATTGTCAGCGGGTTTACACAGCTCACGCACCAGCGTAGAAATTTATCATCGAATATTTTAAAAAAGAAAACTGTTTCATACATTTTGACCGTGCACATTTGTGTGAAACAACAGATCTTTTTTTGCACCTACGGGATTTTATTTATTTCAATCCTTTTAAGGTAGAGATTTGTTTGGCAGCTTAATCACCTGTTCCGATACATCATAGAAAAGACATGGCATAGCCACATAAACATTATAATTATAATTAACCTTGAATTAATTGTTACAGATCTAGACTCAAATGACAAGAAATCCAGGAAGGCGTCGGGCCCCGCGCATTTTCTCAACAGTAAGTAATAGGTTTCTTTTTATATGAGATGTTACTATTTTATTGAATGAAGTCATACGTTTTACCTTTGATAACCGACTTCAAAAATAGGAGGAGATTCTCAGTTCGTCGGAATCATTTATTTTTTATCTTTGTATATTCCCCGATTACTCGAAGATGGCTGGACCGATCTAGAAATTTAAACATTAACACTAGAAAATTACATAATTATGTCAATTTTCAATCGAATTTGGTGGATGGAAAGTGTACAAATTAAAAGAATACTTACATGTTAGCCGATAGATGAACGAAAGAAGACACCCTAATGGTTTGAAATAAGGGCGGGATCATTTTTCTGCATAGCGTGTCGATGGAAATTCATACAAGGTGTTTTTTTATATCCCATAATTGTAGGGTATGAATGAGACCATATCAAATATTTTTTTTTCTTTCAAAATATTTCGAAAAAGTCACGATTATTTATGTAAAAAACCCTTAGGTGAATTAAAAAAAAGACATTTAATTTAGACTATTTTTGTTCATAAAAAGAAAATATGAGAACGTCGCATTTTCTTAGCTTTAAATATGAATGATTGGTTTGAATGAAAATGATTTACTCGTACTTATCAATGAAACTTAGATGACACACAGTCTAGTGGTAAATTATCTTTAAAAAATGTATAATTAATTTATATGCCAGTTGATTATTTGACATGGTCTCATTAATACCCTTAGAGTTATGGGATATAAAAAAAAAACACCTTGAATTTGGCCACGAGTTGGGCACCTGCAGTAGCGTCCATCAGCTCCTGTAGCGTGCAGACAGCAGGACTCGCTGGACGCGATATTAAGTGCCTCGTAATTTGTGGGACAGCAACTCATTTACCTATCCTATACTTTAGGATAATTCTAATATGTTATATTTGTTCCATAGTGGAGCGAAGTTTTCGAAAAGCCGAGGACGACCCGCCTTGGGACCAGACGTTGACGCCCGTCATAGGTAAGCATTCTATATTATAATAATATCTTATATTATTCAGTAATGTATGGAAAATATTGTATTTATTCATTGACCCATCAACCGAAAATATTGATTGTATTTTTATGTGTTTCTTTGCGTTAGGTACGCGTTTATCTTGTGATTTTTTTAAAGATATTCGGTTCTCGATTATTTTTTATGTGATTTTGGTGTCTGCGAAGATTTAAAATGATGATAAAGATATAAAACTTTCAACCACCGCTAGCCACTTCCTTGGCTGACCGTACCTACTATTTAGCACAACAGAAGATGAATGCATACCGGAGTAAATATCGCTCAGAAAAGGTAAGTTTGTAATTTTTTAGATATTATAGGTTGACTGAAGAACGAAAGTCCATTAAAAGTCTTAAACAACCAATTGCTCGTTTAGGTTTTATATTAAATACAAAACCGCCTGTTACTGAAAACAGAGATCTTAATGCGAGTCTATTCGATCGCGTTAACGGAAACTTCAATTGGTACTGAAACCCAACTAGCGGCGTCTGGTGATAAAAATGGGAAACAATTATTCCATACAAATTGAAGCGCTAAGCTACGTTTACGTTTAGTTTACGTTTTATGCAATTTGGTTGTATTGGTTATCTGAATATGATTCACGACCGTAACAAATATGGCTTAAAGTTGTCACAATCTAAGAAGCCCGCTTTGACGTTTCTCATTGTAAGAAATCTAAAAATCAAATTCATAATCCTTATTAATTATTATATTATCCATACACTATAACAACGGGTATCATTCGTAAGCACTAAGTTTCACTTTATATTGGAAAAAGCCATTCAAAAACACGAATTAATCATTGATTAATATACCGACAGGACGTCATTACAATGTCATGTCTTTGGTTTCGTTCCCGTAGTGCTGTGACCGTTTTTAGCCATTTTCTGACCGAATGAAATCGATGTTTTGAAAAATCTATATTTTTACAAATATTACATTTAGAAAAGATAGAAACGTATAATTACTGTATTATTAAATGTTAAAACATAAAAAAATCGAAATCTGATCATATATAGTTTTAACTTTATTTTGATGTATAATAGGTCAATATAATAGCTTTTGCACTCTGAAATGACGCGTAGTAATGCTTTAGCAGCTGGATGAGTTGCCGAGAATCGAGCTGAAAGGCGTGCAATTGGAGAGGCCTATGTCCAGCAGTGGACTGCTGTAGGCTGATGGTGATGACGTGTAATAAAACGATATGCCACGAGAATCCGTTTCAAGCAATGTAAATAAATTGTCGAGTATGATAAATCGATAAATGTCTCGAGAATCGGTTCTTAAAGCTACCGATTTTTTTTCCATCACTACACAAAGTATTTTGATAGGTGTTAAATCGGGCTTCTTAGATTGTGACAACTTTAACAGAATTATAATTAATTCAGCAATACAACTCCTTAAGTTAGGATTGGCCAAAAATGTCATGATTTCATGAAATATTCATTCATTATGGTAATATGAACTTTTATAATTCTATAAATAAATACTTGTTATGGTCGCGAATCAGATAACCAATACAACCAAATTGCATGGATCGCAACCAAAGCGATCGAGTAGAACCACAGTAGTTTTAAAGAAAGAAAGAGATACGTCTATGTGGCACAGTACGAAGGAACACGTTCGCGTTCTACGCTATTTACACATAATATGACCACTTTACCATAAATCACTGCATATAACTCCTGCGTAACTTATAACACCTATTACATACCGTTGCGTGTTTCTCATTGACACCCGTCCGTTAACTTATGTGGTAACTTGAGTTTAACTAGATTTGTTAGACTGGACTGTTGTGGCACTGGCCACTGGATGTGCGTTTTTTTTTGGATGGGAAATTATCAACCCGCAACCCCGGCAGGCATCGGTCCTATCGGACCCCTTCAGTTGCTGACATCTCTTTGAGGCGCGCGTGGAACACAACGCGCCGTCGCCTCGGGCCTGGTCCTTATCGGCCGGCGAGCTACCCATTGCTCACCGTCCGCAAGCCCGCGCCTACGGTGGCCGGGAATCGGCCTGCGATTCCCGACGCCCAGGGCGTCCTGCGGCGGCTAGGGGCGTGAGGGCGCGAAATTTGCCTCTCCCTCACGCGTTCTGCGTCTTCCTTCGCGAGCATTACTGGTGCCTTTGCGTGATATGTAGGAGTTATAACCATTTATAGAATTGATTGAAAAGAAGTCAAATAAAGGACAGGTCACATTGAGCAGCAAAATTCTCCAGGACTTTTTATTGAAAAATTGATAACTAAACTAAATGACAACTGAAATAGAGTTGAAAATAACGTATGCGCGACAAATACCACAAGGAATTATCTCTTGTCTGCTATTTTCAATTTGAACTCAAACTCAAATACGAAACATTTATTTCAATTAAACCATATACAGGCACTGTCAAGGAGTCGGTCGGTCAGAAAGATGAAGCTAGTTGTCAATTCCAAAGCGTAGTAGGATCCTAAGAAACGATGGACGGACTGTTTAGAAGATGATATGGCTAGAAAGAAAGTGACTTTCGAGATGATGATTTATAAAGAAGTATGGAAGAAAAGACATTGCGCCGACTCCAAATAAATTGGGGCAAGAGAATTCAAAATTTAAAAGTCATTTATTCAAACTAGGCTGAGAATCAGCACTTTTCGAACGTCAAAATTACATAAGACAGTCCCCCAAAACGCCCACCCTTCACCACTTCCTAGTGCTTTAGCTGGGAAGAAGAAGTGGCGCAACAAACTCCCCAGCAGCACAGCTGTCTGTTCAGCTAGAAAAAAAAGATTCTATATAAAAGTATGCAAAATGATTTACATTACGCAACACAAAACATAATTTAAATTATAAAAGTAATAGCCATTTGACAGCTAGCACACGCCAATATACCAACCAGAATTATGAAGAATAGGTTCCTATACAGAAGAAAGGGCAAGAAACTTCATGAACATCTGTATATTTGATTTAAAAGATTAAATCAAATATACAGAGCATCCTCTTCAGGGGTCGTTGAACTCATCATTATGAAAAACTTTCACTATGGAATCGAGCTTGAAATCGCGAATAAAAATCAGCTGGTCCCTACATTTTCGCGATTACAGGTGTGGTCCCATAGTGAAAGTTGTTCATAGTGATGAGTACAATGACCCCTTAAGAGAATGCCCATGAATTAAATTTCATCCTGTATAACTCTATTTTATTTCACGTGTTCCCATGTTTCGATGATCAAATGAAACTGTTCTTTAACCCTTGTGCAGAACCGTACTGTGAATTCCCTTCAGACAAATCTAACTACGGCATGATATCTCATATTAAATCCACTACACAACCCTCTTCATTTATTATTCTGAACAAATTAAAACAATCGCTTTCTGGGGAACGGGTCGTGAATACTCCAGATACAAGTAGGATATCCGGACAGGAATAATTCATGTGTAACTATGATTTAGTTTATTGATGTCTAATTGCTTTGGGAGTTATACCAACTTAAATATGTCGTGGGATTATGTATGTAGGTTCTCGCTGTCAAGTTATATTGTTATAGAAGATATATGGTAGGAAAATTATTCAATTAATTAATTACCCTTGCATTGCCAAATAAAGTTGGTTTGAAAAAAAAAAAAAATATGTTTGTCAACGTATTTGAAAAGTTGCTGTTTTTTATGTGGTTTTACCAATTATAACTGCTAACATGGGATTTCCACCACTGAACGTGGGTAACTCCACTAATTTACAAACGTTGCAACGGTGTCTCCATTGTGTTTTTTTAACATATTTTGATGCCTCTCTGGCCTATAAATGATCTTTATGCTAGAAATCACCTGATTAGCTATCTGCTGTTAAATCAGAAATCACTTGATTAGCTATCTGTTGTTAACTTTATTAGCTATTGTGATTAGCTGACCATCATAACAACAACTAATCATAACAATTGACCTTAGATTTTCTAGAAGAAAACGTTTTTATATTTCACTTTTTAGTTGTGGTACCTACGCCACATGAATTCGTACCACTACTTGCAATGTAAATAAGCGACAGATACTTAATATAACATCATCAAGATAAGATAAGATAAGATAAGATAATTTATTTTGCAAATACGGGTACAAGTCAAGGTGTTACATAATATAAATACAGAACAGCCATATTTTGCCAATTACAGGGCATGCAAAAGTATAGAGATTAGGTAAAAATTAAAATACATAGTTCCTAATAATACATAATAATATTCTAATTAATAATTCATTAATAAAAATAATCAGTCAATAATAAAATTAATGTCACAATTTCTAATAGTTAAATACAATACTTAAAATAGTCAAGCGACTTCTTTCTCTAATAAAAAATCTTCAACCCTATAATAAACTTTGTCTACTAAAAAATTTCTAAGCCTTTTTTTGAATAATGTCAAATTATAGTCCTTCCAACAACTTGGTATTTTGTTATATATCACCGGTGCCATGCAGCAGACACTCTTGCGCATCAGAGTAGTTCTAGCACTAGGGATACACAGACAACTATTATCACGCCTATTCCGTGGAAATACGTCAGCCATTCGTGCGAAGCGATCCGGGTTTAATTTAACGAACACTGCCATTTCCAAAATGTACAAACATGGTAGGGTTAATAATTTATATTGTTTAAAATATGGCACGCAGCTATCAGTACTTAGTAATTTAAAAATAGACCGTATGCATCTTTTTTGGGCCTTAAATGCAGTTTCTTTTTCTGTTGAGTTGCCCCAAAAGATAACTCCGTATCGCAAATGGCATTCAACTATACCATAGTACGCAGTAAGGCATGCATCCAGATTAGTAATAGCCGATAAGGTATATAATGCGTATGCCGATGAACTTAGTTTTTTACAAAGTAACTCAATGTGTTGTTTCCAGCCAAGTTTTTTATCTATTTCAAGTCCAAGAAATTTAGTACTAACTACTTCGTTAATTTTATTAGTGTTATATTGCACCTGGAGATTGTCCATATCAGTCTTGCGTTGGTTAAATTGGATTATTTTTGTTTTATTTAAATTTATTCTTAAGTTATTTTCCTCTAACCATTTTATAATCAATTTTAACGAATTATTAATGTCACTTTGGTATGTGTCAACGCTTTTCGAAGGTATCGTCACGGTACTGTCATCTGCAAATAGAGTCAATGGTTGTTCAATCCACTCCGGTAAGTCATTAATGTATATTATAAATAACAAGGGACCCAGCACACTACCCTGTGGTACCCCATATCTAACTTTTCGCACTTCTGATCTAAATATCTCGTCATGTTTATTAATTACATTTATCCTGTTGATTTCGGTTACTTGTCGTCTATTTTTTAAATAAGATTGAAAAAGTTCTAGAATATTACCCCGTATACCATAAGCTTCCAGTTTTATTAATAGTGTAGGATGGTGGACGTAATCAAAGGCCTGCGTCATATCGCAAAAAATGGCGCAGACTGGGTTTCGTTTATCCACATTTTTTATGACATTATATACAAAATCATAAATCGCCATATTTATTGATTTTCTTGGTCTAAATCCTTTCTGTTGCTCACACAGAATATTATATTTCTCAAGATAATTATATAGCTCTTTGTAAATATATTTTTCAAATATTTTTGAAATAATAGAAATCAGTGCGACTGGCCTATAATTTTCCACTAGCTCTCTGTTTTCCTTTTTAAATAAGGGTTTAACAATGGCAATTTTCAAAGCATCTGGGTATACGCCAGCAGCAATACTGAGATTAAGTATATAACTTAAGTGGACACATAATTTCTTAGCTACGGATTTAATCACATTCGTGGAGATGCCATCGTAACCTACGCTCTTTGTGTTTTTCAGTGTCATAATTATTTTAATTATGTCATCTGGTACGCTTGGTGCCATGAACATCGACTTACATCTTGTATATATCTTACGTTGTGGGTTAGGCTGGCTACCGTCATTGATTAAGGGCTGTATTTTGTCAACAAAATAGTTGTTAAACGTATCAGAAATGTCCTTAGGATCTAATATATTATTGTTATTAGTTTTAATTTTATCAATTTGATGTTTGGGAGTATTGAATTTATTTCGGTTTATAATTTGCCACGTAGTTTTTGCCTTGTTTGTGGCTTTTTCAATTCTGTAGTTGTTTTGTGCCTTTTGTGTTAGATTTATTATTTTTTTATATAACTTAGAATAGTTGACCAACTTTATTTTATTTTCTCGGCTAGGATTTAATCTCAATTGCCAAAGAAGGTTTCTTTTCAACATACACTAAGTGGAGAAAATACGTATTATTGAAGATTATTAAAAAACCACTCATCGGAATTTTTACCAAATTTTTATGGGACCAATCTGGAAGTATATCCTTTCAAATATTTTTTTTTCTTTTTCAAATCGATTTATAAATGCGAGTTTTGAGGTAGAAACAATAAACAAACATTAAAAAATAAATAAAACCGAATTGAGACCTCCTTCAGTTTTTGAAGTCGGTAAAAGAAACCTGTCACCTGGTTTCTAACTCCGAGAAAATCCATCGATGGTAAAATTTACTATCAATTCATGAAGGCTATTTAATAGCCTTCATGAATTGATTAGTAGCATAACTTGAAGGCTATTAGTATAGGCATAGTTCACCTATTATATATCTAGGTCACTCATTAGTAATTCATGACAAAGTTGCAATTAAGGCGCTGCTCCACAGCAGCCCACGGCTAAGCTACACACGTGTACGCTACGCACTGTAAACCCTGTTCCATAAATTTTCAATAAAAGTGTATGCAAACGCTGTTCAGGTTAAATTCTTACGCAATCATTCGCTAAAGGGCACGAGTAAAGCCACCTACACATACACCAATCAAATGAATGTGTTCAGAACTACGTCAAATCACAACGAGTATTGATTGGCTAAAACTATGTCAGAAGGTGTCACGACACGACACAACACAGTAATATGAATCCGGCTTAGTACATTCATCTGTATTGAAGGTTTGGACTTTATATCTCACCACTTTTTTCAATAATGATTGGTTGAATAACATTATTAAATTGTAATTGAAAAATTGTCGACGAAAATTGAGGTTACAAAAATAACCTCAATTGTGAAGTGAAAATCATCTTTAAAATTAGGATTTAGCGTGGAGTGGAGATAGGGTGGAGAAAACAGTATTTGTAATTCTACACTACAATTTGTCATTCACAGGAACGATTTTCTGACCACTTTGTTTACATTGTCATCAAATGCAATGTTTTGGAACAGAGTATAGGCGGGATCGTCCGCTACGACTAAACCCACGTACGCACGGATGTAAAAAAATCGCGGCGTAATTTTAACGCGTATCTACTGGATTTTTAACTCACGGTGTTGAGCATTGTGCAGAGTATTGAGAAAAAATCGTGCAGCTAACGTGGAAAGCCTCCGTGAACATCCTACGTATCAGTGGACGGTAGACTTTAAACCCTACTTCAATTCAATACTAGAATTAATTGGTTTTCTCTGACATTTAGAAGGAAATTGATTTAGATTTACGTCAAGTCCTCGTTATATCACAGTTCTGAAAATAGAGTTTCAGCCTTTGACTGTTTGAGTGACTTTTATTATACTTTAAGTTGCGTCAACTGTGAGGAATACGGCTTATTTTTTATTTGTTTGTTACAATTATAGATTTTTACTATGAATAAAATCGTTATGTTACAAACCTTTAGGTACTTCAACAGTACTGAAGTTCTAAGCAACTTTGTTTAGAGGTTCTGAGTACCAAGCAGATACTTCTTAATACTGATTATAAGGAACATTTCGTTATTTTGGATCGCAGTTTGCTGTTTTTAACCGACTTAAAAAAAGGAGGACGTTATGCAGACGGAGAGTTTTCATTAATTTGATGTTGTTCTTTATAAGTTACCTAATCTGCAATTTTTATTATCATGGACAAGATTTATGCCCGTATCAAACGTTTCGTGCTTGACCTTTTGTATTTGATAAAAATTTAACACGATAGGTACTCTTGTTTCCGTTACCGTGTGATATTCTCATTGAAATGAAATGAAATTGTTTATTCTGGAAATAGGATATTGCAATCACTTTTACACGTCATATTAAAAAAATATTTAAAAAAAAAGAAGAAAATGCTAGATGAGTTCGGCGTTTCCTATCTGACTACTCTGAGAAGAAAGACCGAAACAAACTCAGAGGTCACAGTCTCTTTTAAAGTCCAGACATAATCTTGGTCAGGCCATATGAGGACCATGTAGATTAGTGTCTGAAATGGTCTTTTGAGGAAAGAACCACACAGATTTGAGTGGACCTGTCCAGTCAGTGCAAGCATTTGTCAGTAATCGTAGAGCTCAACTCAGAACTTAAGGAGCTCAACTCGACGAACAATACCAAAGAAAGGACATTTGGGTAGGTCGCATAAAGTACTCAAACTGCCAGACCATCATTTAAACTAACTGAGAAAGAAAAAATTAAAGAAAGAGGAAAAACAATATAATACTTTACAAAGTAATCATGTTATTTTGTATATAATTTTCAACAATGTCAATATGTATATAAAAAAATAAGAGAGAGACATTAAGAGCGTGCATTCTAAAAGTTGGCAACGTCGCAAATAGCTGTCAAATATTTACCTGTATTCATTTGTTAATAATACTGTATGGAAATATGAAATATCACATAAAGTGAACTAAAATATTAATATTGAATTGCAATCATAACACTGAATTTAATGTTGAAGCCGTTTAAGGTGTAAAAAAGGCATTTGGAAAGTACGTACATCCAAAGTTAAATATTCAGTATTAATATATTAATTATTGCATTTCCTAATCAATATTCTAGTTCACTATAGAGCGATATTTCATATTTCCATACAGTAATGTTGCCAAAGCGAAATATTTGACAGCTATTTGCGACGTTGCCCAGTTTCAGGATGCACGCTTGTAATAGTTCTTTCGATTACTGTTGAGTGTCATCTTCATTCAGATTTATGCAATACAGCGTAGCTACATTTTTGCATGACATACATATATTAAACAAATAGGAAAAGTAATGTTTATACGAATCGAACAGTTAACAATCTTCGTTCACCTTCCGCTTCTTACATCTGAAAACGGGAAACATTTAGTTTAAAGAAAAACCTTATAATAAAGGTACATTTTAAACAAACTGGAGCACGGAGATTTAGTAAATACTTACCATTTTTTTCCACCGGTTATCACTCTTATAAAAAAAGTGCTGATTACAAAAAAACTTTAATAAATTCCATTTCACACACGACTCACCCTAACAACTAATTTGCAAGCGCCATCAAACACAAGCCGCTTCACAAAACAAAAGCGCTGCATCCCCTCGCCTGAAACGCTGAAAGACTGAAACTGAAAGCTCTGGAGTGTAGCCGACGGAGCCGCGCCGTACGGACGCGCCCCGAAAACTGTGTCACGAAAATATTACGACGAAAACATTCAAACTACCGCGAATTTCGAAAAGAGAAGCCCTTCGATTCCTTTTTTGAATAAATTGCGTTGTTATTTTCGATTTTTTTCAAATAGAATTTAGTGGAATTGGTGTGTAATTTGAATTTTGGAATCAGTGTTTTCGTATTTCGAATTCATGTTTGTTGATTCGTGGAAAGTGGTTTTAAGTTTTTTTTTGTTTTGGTGGAAGTGTTTAATTTTCTTTGTGGTCATATTTGGATAATTTGGTTTTGGTAAGAGTGCTAAACTTAAGAGTTAAATATTCGCCAGACTGTTAGATAAGTAATCTGACTTCCAATTTGGAAGCTAAAGTCGTTTTGATTACGTTTATCAGCTGTTACTGATAACAAGGTCAATTATGGTCGATTGTAATTTGTGAATTTTTATATTTATTGCGAACTTGTGTCAGTACGCAGGTTATTTATAGTTTCTTGTAGATTATAAGTGTTATTTTATGCGGATTTAAGTTATTAAATAATGTCATTTATGGCAGAAAAAATAAAGCAGATTCTCGCTCCTAAATATTCGAAAGAACAGGTTTAAAAGATTTTTATTATTTGTTTTAAACATTGCTTAAAACTCCTAGGTTCTCTTGCGAGTTAATGTTGGTAATTAAGAAAATCCGTAGAGCTAAGTTTTCCCAAACCCGCGGGAATCGATTTGACTCAATTGCACAGAGATTATCAAAGCATTCCTACATTTGCTACAGCCCCCACTGGACTCCTTGTTATTTAGTCACACAGTATTAAACTTCAAAATATACAACATCAAAGTTCGTTACAGCAGTTCTCTAGATTGGCGCGAACAAGGCATACAAACGAGTCCTACTAACTTCCAAGAATACATAATATATTTTGCTACTGTTTGCTATTATTGTTTGTTTAATATATTTTGCTATGGTTGAACAAAGACCCTGCCATCCCCTTCGTGGTATTTTGTTTTAATCTTTCAGAAATAGGAGCCTCGCCAAGCGGGGCTCCGTCGAATACGCCTTATTATTTCTTGGAAACAAATTTAAACCCACCACATGGTCTTCCCCACCCTTAATACTCAATTCCAAAGAAACTATATAAAATAGAGAATAAGAGTATGTGAAGATCGTAGCACGTAATGTTCTGTAGCTTCTACCTACCCCAGTACTGAAAAGGCTTGTTTGTTGGAAGTTTATAGTGTTCTGCGAAAACTTACTATCAATTGTATCCCCTTTATTCATAAACGGTGCTTAAAATTAAGAGACGTTTAAACATCAAAAATGTATGGTTAGACAGTCGCTAATCATTAGGAACTTAACTTTAAACAACGTTTATAAATAATAACCCCTTTATGTATAGCAAATAGAGAGTAACAATATGTAAGGATCTTATAGCACGTGGCTTTCTATAGCTTCTGTCTACCCCTTTGCGAAAACGGTGTGAGTTTATAATGTTCTGCAAAAACTATCAATTCTAATGTGTTTAGAAAACGAATAGTAAATCATGATGTCTTCTAGACAGCCAGATGTTCTGATGACATGAAACAGTACATAGATGCTTTCAGAATGGTTTACATAAATGACTTACAATAGTTACGATTAGCAGACATTATAATATTTTATTGAATAGGAAAACTACTGAAAAAAATTACTACTACAAAGAATGGTAACAGTTTTTAGTAGAATTAAAGCCAATTAAAAGTTTCCAATTAAATAACAATAGGTACACAGAAATTCGTTCCATTCAGGAACCAAAGTCACTCTATCCCATATCATTTATGCATCTCATAGTTCACTACATGGCTTATCTTTATTGCATTGTGGACATGCTAACTTATAGTCCAATATAATCCCATTGACGGTTTACGACGCCCTTGGGAGTTATGTGAATATTATGTACTGTCTGGTTATGGCCGAACAATAGAACAAACTCATCGGCTTTATTATTTGTAAGTATAGATTTAGGTACACCCGAGTATCGTGTTTCTTTTTACGAAGACCCACTTGCGCCACAAATCACAAAATCCCACTAATATTATAAATGTGAAATTTTGTTTTGGTGTTAAGATGTGTGTTACTCAAAAATTACTGAATGGATTTGGATGAAATTTGGCACACAGATACTTTATTTTCTGGATAGGATTTTTATCCCGGTAGTACGTACATTCATGTAGGATAATTTCCATTGTCCATACTAGCAATGTTATGATTTTGTGAAAGTAACTCTGCCTGTCTGTTACCTTTTCATGCCTAAATCACTGAACCGATCGTTATGAAATTTAACAGATAGCCTGAGAACTGGAGAAGGACGTAGGCCCTTTTCATCCTGGATATTGGTAGTAGAATGTGATGCACAGTCGAAGTCGGCCCGCCAACAAATTAAAAAAATGCGGAAAATAAAAGAAAATTATAAAATAAACCAACATGGAACATCACTAGGTATTTCATGCATGCAAATGATAGAAATGCAACTTACTCAACTTCTACCGCTGAGTTGACAAAAATAAGTTTAAAAAAATGCGAACAAATGTACTAAAATGCGCAAGCTTATTTGGATCGACGACGTATACTTGTGAACGAGCGTTTTCAGTTATGAATCGTAACAAAACGAAAAATCGAAACCGACAAGTAAGTAATCTAGAACCAAATATATATAAAAAAAAACGTCTATACAATGTCATGCATCAAACTAAATAGTGTAATTTATACAAAGAAGGTACCAATTTCTTCTTTTTTGAAGTGAAAACTTCTTTAGCGGCGTTGTGCACTTTTTTTGTGATGGGTAAAAAATGATAAACTCGCGTCAGAACACGTGACCTGATCGAAAATTCGTAAGACGGAGGAAGAGTAGTACCAAAATATCAAAAATGCGCAACGTTAATATTCAAGTTTTCACTTCTGCCGGCACTCCCGGAGTGAAACCCGTTGTTTTTTTTTAAGTTGCCCTAGTTTTTTTCTTGCCGCCAAACCCGCCTTTGGCTCATAATGTGCCCGCCTGGCCCCTATTCTCTATAAGTCTGTGAATCCCTGCATTTAATCATTTGTGGTGCAAGTGGGCCCTATAATAACAAAAATGCTAGTACGACTAATCAAGAAAACTTAAAAGAAAGCCTTCAATTTCACGCCATGAAAAAAATCAGTATCTCTTTCAGTTCGCCCTTCCATTTCACCCTTCCATTTGCGAAACAACACGTCTGTTATATAGTCCACCGCAGTGACTGTCCCCTCCGTGGGGCGTTTGTTTGACATTGAAACAGATATAACTTTGTGCTACTTACGTAACTCACTGCTACGGCGGTTTTATATGGAAAACTTATATTATGTTTACAAAGATAGACTGAGGTATTAAGTTTTTTATTTTTACTGGTTTGTTTTGGCCCTAAGTTCTTATTCTGTTGTAAGGACCACCATGCTCTGTTTATTTTATTTAATGATAATTTACACGACACTTCCAAGTTTTAAGTTACGTCTGGCTGTTATATCAATATAACTATCTCCTTTTTAAGCTTACTAAACCTTAGTTGTAATTTTTTTTACTAACCGCTGAAGCAATGCTGTCTAAAAGCAATGAATAAATTAAAAATTAAAGTGTAAGCATTTATTATTAGTTAGGCCCTGCGCAGACGACAGACTATCCGTGACGCACTTTTTAGTCTGTGAAAATAGAACCTATGCAATTATATGCAGTAACGCACACGACGCGCAAAAAGTCCGGCGCACAAAAAATCCGTGTAATTCGGGCAGACCGCACCGCGCCGCGGCGCGCCGCTCCACACAAAAAGTGTGTGAAAAAAATTTAACATTTGCTTCAACGCGCGCCAACGCAGACGGCGCACACTTTAGTCGGCAATCTGCATTTGCTAGGGGTGGACCCGTGGACGTAACGCACGCGATCTATTATCATGGCGCCAGAGGTCGATGTAAATATGATTCAAGAAATACAAAACAGACCAGCAATTTATGATACTTCTAAGGCAGAATATCATGATAGACATTTAAAAAGAAAAATGTGGGAAGAAGTGTGCTGTAATGTTTATTCCGCTCCTGTTTGGACATGTATGACGTCTAAAGTATAGGATGTACCCAAAATTCTCTATTTCTTCTTCTTTTTCTGTACTTCATGTACAAAATAATACTTCGCGATCTCTGCACGATTTCCATAGCGTCTACGTCCCTACAGCTCTGCCGACAAAATGATCGAAGATGTGCGTCGTGTGCGTTGAGTCTGTGAAAAATCCGCGACCGACTTTTTGCGCGTCATGCAGACTTTTTGTGCGCCGCAGACTCGATCGCACAAAAAGTGTGCCGTCTGCGCAGGGCCTTATGGTAACGGATAGATAAATAGAATATTCAAATTTGATTCAGATTATGCAGCCTCTGCTGTAAAATAAGCATTCATTTAGCTTGTGTCATGCTACTGCATACCATGTCTTAAAAACTCGGTTCAAGTTTATTTCCGGTTAATGATCAAGTAAATTCTTTAGCGCTTAAAAAGCTAACACCAAATTTCTTAAGGCGAAGATAAAAATTTGCAAGATCACTGTCAAACTCATGTTCATGCATGCTCATGCACTACTGTGATCACTTGATACGAGTACCTACGACTATAGAGATGTTTACTAAACATTTATTTTTTGTCCGTCAGATAGATTATTAAAAAATATTGGACACATATATATTTTTTTTTACGTAATCAAAAGATAACGGCAATTCATTGAGTTAAAATGTAGCCTGACGTCACTCTTCGGTAAATTTTATACCGACTTCTGACGTAGCCAGCCCCCACTCCCCAACTTTAATGCGTTTTATCTAAATATGTTTTTATTAATATGATAAAGCAAAAAATACGTTTCTCATATTATTTTATTGTCTGACTGACGGGCTAAATAGTTTTTTTTGTCCACGTCCTTATATGTTAGCAAATTGGGTTAATTAAAATTGTATAAAAGTGTCTCAAAAGATTTACTTATAAACGACATTTCATTTCAATAAGCCTTTCAGAAACCGGGTGTTCAAATATTACAGTAGCTATGTTACCGAACATAAAGGATCCGGTCGATCGTGTATTTTCAGGCCTTTCCATCCGTGTTGCTCTCTCATCCATGGATAATACAGCTTAGGACGTGCTGTGCTTGATCAGCTATAAAACCATTGGTAAATAGGTGTTGATTGTAAGTTGGCTAATAAAAGAAGAGAGATAACACTGCATATTTATTATGTAAGAATGTATAAAATGGGAGACAAATAAGTAAAGTGATTTATTACCTATAGTACGGATATCAATAAGACCGACCACATGAATTTCTTTTAGTGGTTGATAAAAGTAGCACAGGTTCGTATTAACGCATAATATTATATACGGTCGCTTGCAGTATTTATTTTTCTAAGTTATTTTAATGCAAGAAGGTAGACCAATTAATTGAATTCTCTGTAATCAGACCAGGGGTAAATCTAAGCACAAAAACGCGGTGGAATTACCGCTTCATCGTAGCAAGTTCATAAGTTCCTAAAACATTCCTAAATTCCTGAATTTGTAATGATCGGTGATTGACCGCGTTTTTCAATTTTGCCTTAAAATTTGTCTTTTGCCCCATTAGGATAATGTCTGCTCGCCTTTGATATCATACATAAACAGTAGAATTGGAAGTTCGAAGCTAAGTTTCATTCGGTATTCGCATGAAACTTAGCCTCGATCTGCCAATTTTATGACGCAGCACTATCGTATTAAGTACCTAATAATATCTTCACTCACACCATTTTCTTTAGTTATGGGGTGGCGCTGCAGATTTTGGCAAGGCGCGCCCAAGGACTGCCAACCTCGCTTTATGGTTTGTGGCCTATAAAGTTGAAGGGGATCATAAGCTATAGCGATTCTGCGAGATTTGATTGTGCGACGTTTGAATACAGAAGAATACGCTTGTTTTAATACTGCCTGTTACCTCTTCAGATTTAAGGCCCCGCTTCAGATTTAAGGCCCCGCTTCAGATTTAAGGCTCCCTCAGCCAGGCGCGACGCGACTCTAGTAGAACAATTTCTTTGAATACTTTATGGAAATTGTTCTACCAGAATAGCGTCGCACCGTCGCGTCTTGCCTGTCTGCGGGAGCTCGAAGAATATTATTCTACTTCAGATTCCACGTATTTTAAGAAATTGGGACAGCCATACTTTCTAAATTATCGTTCTAAGCAGTGTTCAAAGTTTGGCAGAAATCAATGATTCACGTCCTTTTATTATACCAACCTTTGTCATTGTAAAATGTATTTTGTTTCTTTCTTTTAGGAAATTCGATTCCTTAAAGAAAAAAAGCGAAAGAAAATACATTTATTTAGCACATACTAAAAGGCACCTGCGCGTTGTTATGATACAGATTATGCTAGTTATACGTGAGCTACCCGCTTATCAACGAACACTTTTGCAATATATTAACACGGAAAACTATTAAATCTCCACAAGAAATAAGTTCAAGCAAATTTTCTTCCGTAGTTCGGCTATTCTTCATGACTAGACTCTTGCATACCGATACGTACGATTTAATTTGCATAGTCTGCTGAAGTTTATATTCATTAACGTTACAAACAGCTAGCGCCAGCTAATTTTGATGCACGAACAGCGCCGTAAAGCTGAACGAAACGTTTCAGTTTTACGAGCCTGTTATTGTGAAATATTATTCAGATTTCACGAGAGAATAGCTTACATAAGATCTATGAGTGTAAATATTGAGTCTACTTCGGAATAGGTAACAATATGGGAAAGTTGATTTTGTTAGTACATATAAATATCGGTTTGATTAACATCATCGTTGACTTAAACATAACTCCGAAATGTAGTAGAGTAGGTACACCCCTGCCTAACCTTTAGGGTATACAGCCGTGATGTTTATGTTATGTTTCCGATACTTAGCTCTCTTCCCTGCAATGCTCCATGCCCAATGCTCTATACAAATTTTGCATCCAGACAGGTCCTTGTTGAACCGTTACCGTATTAAATTTTAAGTCACCAACCGAACAAATCATATCCAAACTGATTTTATCGTAAGCCCTAAAGACACGGACATGACAACCGCAAAATTCGTCTCACCATTTCCACAAACTTTCAGATTCGAAACGACTTTTCAATTTCGTAATAATAGCTTTAGGGAGGTTGAAGACTCTCCCTTTCTTCATCATTGTCTACCTCAGCCGTTTATAAATCAAACGGTTCAGTTCCTAGTACGGAAGTTTCGTAAAATCCTATCTCTTTCAGAGCGTCAGACTAAAAATTCGACCCTTGTGAAGGACCTAAGTGATTTGCATTTTTCCGCTACAGAACCTTCTTGGCCTTGGTCTATTTTAATAATCTCTGTAAGTCCTTGATTTATTATTATTATCTTGCAGGTCAGGCCTCTGGTTAATGATACGTGACAATATTTGGGAGTAGGATTTGGTTATATGACTTGCAAATTCATCGTTTTATCATTTCTAAATTTGGCTTTATTTTTGTAATTTTATTTGTTAAAGAATTATTCTTTGTCTATATTCATGATCATCATCATTCTCCTGAAAACCCCAATATATCTGTCGACTACATTATTATGTTTTTACAGTACCATCTCCAGAATTTCATGTTTATTGTCAAAATTTTTGACTTTTTGTTTAGGTTGCTAAACTATTACCTACTATGGATAAAATTTCCACCGTCAACTCCCCCAGTTTATTCCAGTCCACGCTCATAAACTCCGCTTCCGCGTGTTTCGCAGCTACACTCAACTTCACTTTTTACGTCCACTGGATCTGTTAGCCCTGTTACGACACTGCTATATATAGCAGACGTATCGATTGCAAAACATTTGCATAGCCTTCTGGCGATGAGAATGTTATTGGAGCAGGTGCTTCTGTGGACTCACGGGTGTGTTGGTCAATATTATTATAATCTGATCTATTGCTTGGGGTTTATGTTTGTGTGACACTAACGACGTCGATTTTTCGCGTCTGTAGGATCTTTTCACTTTCTTTGATTCACGTGGCCGTGTTTCCTATTATAATCTTTATCTGTGATATGGTTTTATGTTTATTCGGTGGATTTATGGTGACTTCTTGTCTCGCAAATGTCTGACGGTGAATCTTTGAAAAAAAGTAGTGTGTCTTTTCATGCTCTGTTTTATTTACCTTGACCTGCCTCATATCTTGTGACCGGGTCATGTTACGTATACGATTTCCATTTGACTGTTTCTATACCACGCTTTAAGCCCATTTTATACCCATTTTTCAGTAACTTATTGGTAAAGAAATTATGACCCTCCAAAAATTACAAAAAGTGCCCCATTTTTACCGCCGTGACTTAGACTTCGAGGACTACCAGACAAATTCGAAAAAACTTTAACATAAAAGAAAATGTTAGGAACCTAGACATACTCTTTCTTAAAAAAAAAATGTAAAAAATAATTGAATCGGCTCTGTTTTCGAGGAGAAAAAAGGGGAATACGAAACGTTGTTCTCGTCAATTTTTTTTGTGATATAGTTTGTCTGAGCTGCAGCTGTCCCTATCGCACTCTACGGAGGCAGACTCGAGGTAAGACGACGGTAATAGTTTCTTCAAATACCTATTTTTCAAATTCCTCGCAGTTCCTCCCCTGTTCCCTCTTAATATTATTTACCGCGAGAGGAGCTCTTGGCTAAGTAATAACAGCCGCACGGGTCGATACATCAGGTTTAGCTACGCTTGCCGAGGTTGGTTTGTGGATAGTGCTGGTGACCCATCCACAGACTGTACATCTATACATACCGAGACTCCTCCGTACCTCGGAAAGCATTTGGTCCCGGACGTCATTCGTGGATCTTTGACGTAATAACGGGTCGTCTGAAGCCCGAAAGTCTGACAACCAGTCTTACCAAGGGGTATCGCATTACCCAGTTACTGATGGGTCAGATATGCAGTTGCTCCATGTGTGTTGTCCAGTTAGACTGGAAGCCGATTCCGACATAGTTGGGAAATGGCTAGACATATTGCTTTAATATTATTTTCCCAAAACTTTACATAAAATAAGATTTCTTAATTCATTTTAAATTAGACCTGCCTTTGACTGTTTAATTTATTTTGTAATAAGAACAAAATTTTCCGATACGATTTCTTTTTAGGATTCCGTATTTATTAACTTTCTCATTTAGAAATTTCAAATATTCTTTATCAGAAGTACTTTTTTTGTTGTCCGTAATGGATGTAATATTCAGATACAAATGAACTTCCCCTCCTCTCAGATTTAATTAACAAACTGTTCTCGGAAGTGTAACAGAAATTGTTGGTAGTGCTATTTTATATTTAGCTAAGTTTTGCCCGTAGGTATGCCCTTTTATATTAAGTTTCGGTAAATTTTATCCCGCGGTGTAAGCCGCGTATTTCTCCTTTCGCTGCTGGTTTACTTATTTCCGACTAGCTTCAGGGTCATCCATTTGACGTCTGTTACTAGCATCTATTGTTGTGATCTTACGATTGAATGTGATTCTATCAAAAATTTAAAAAAGAAAAGACTACGTATTCTACCCATTTATGACCAGGTAGCCTAAAAAACATGAATGAATTCAATTCAACTTCAGCAATGTTATCTTTAGTAATGACACCTTAAGTCCTTGCAGTAACAATAAACATCACAGCACCACTTTCATTCTTTGCGAAACATCCAAGCATCCATTAAAAAGTCTTCCCTCATTATAAATTCCCCCTCAAATGTCTGGAAAGATAACACGAAGTTTGACAAAATCGCCATTCTAATAACCAGAGAATTTGAAAGTACCGAAGGACCACTTCGAAAAACAATAATCATGAGAGTGGGTTGTTATTTAACTCAAGTGTTTCAACACTTGAGTTAAATAACAACCCACTCTTTCAATATTTTACTTTAGTTTTGCGAGCAAGCAGCTCATGTGTACAGTTCTGGGTTCTTCGCTGCTGGGTTACTGTAAAGCCAGCCTTTCTTTTTCTGGTAAAATAAACCAAGTTAGATGGGTTAAACACTATCAATTACCCGTTGTAACTTTTAGACTATGTGGGTGCTATGTAGCTCCTCAGGCAACCTTTCAACATTTGCAATTTTAATCCCATACCACAGTTTGGTACCCTCAAACAAAACAGTTTGTATGCCATTATACCAGTTTGTACGGCGTTTGCACGATATTAAAAAAGTTTCAGGCATACTCCAATTTTATTCAATTGAGCTTCTGCAGTATCCCATTTTGCATGAAAACATTTTGTATACTCGCCTTTAGCGAAATACTTTACTGTCATGTTTATGAAATTTTATGTTGTGATGAACAGACTGACTGTTTATTATCCATAAAGTGTGTTTGTGATGTCTTATTGTTGCTAGTTTTATGCCTGTTCCGTGTAGACAGGTGTTTTAGGTTAAACGGTTCACAATCCATGGATTGTGAACCGTTTTAGGGAATTGGTGAAGGAAAACTGGCCCAAGCAGTAAGCACGTGGTGTTAAATCTCGTTTCTTCTCTATATGAGAAGTGTTTGCAGTACAGTTACATAAACTGCTTGAAAATCATGATCTTCAAATCTTTTCTCATATATTTCGAGTACATTTTCTACGTTCAACATAAAAGAAGAACAGCACTACTAAAGTTAGTAAAGTTTCACTCTCGAAATCTCAAATAAAAAGTAAGACGGACTCTATAAGCATGTCAAGACTCACGTAACGACATCGCCCAACTCCTTCACACACTCCTCAAGTTTTGACCACTCACCTTTGTGGCCACATGTTGACACGACACACGTAGTCCTATATATTTTAATTGCCGAGATGCATGCACACAGCATGTTGTTCACTGGAGTACCCTTGTGGCGACAACAAATTAATGTTCCAGATCCACTTAGCGTCACGTGGACTCTCCTGGAGAGGTGAGTTGTATAAAGAAGTGTTGTGTCTTGGAGAGTAGGTTACACGTGGATGAGAAGGAAATACAGTTTCATAAAAAAAATAGTTAGCAGATATGCAAATGCCAAGGTCTTTTTCAATAGGTATTGTTTGAAAGTCAGGCTATGTGGCTATCCGTAGTGACTCAGTTTATGTAAGTTTGTTAAAAAGGTGGCTTTCTCTGACAAGCTATTTCTTTCCTCTTGTGTCTTATTGTTATGAGACTTGCATGGTCTCTTATAAATTTATAAGACAACCAAGTCCCTATATGGCATTAAATCCGCCTCTCTACAACAACCAATGAATTATTATCGAGAGGACGTCTATAGCAGTGCTCTAGCTTTATGTTCTAATACTGACCATAACGTTTAAAAACTGTGGTATAGGTTGATTGGAAAGAATCCTAGAGTGTGTCTTATTTTTCAGAATAACACTTTACACATAAATACATAAACTCTCACCTTCCCATGGTGTAGGCAGAAACTACAGAACGCCTCCTGCTACGATCCTTACAATACACCTACTACTTACCTTCATACTTTGTATTTACAAAAAGTGTAAATAAATAATAATCTCGTTGTCAAGCATTATGATAAATGTCCATACTATCACGGCTGGAATGACCCATGTTCGATCCATTCCCGTTAATATCTGGTCTCGCTTGCCAAAACCTATACCGACAGTCTGGCAGACGCAACAGTCCGCCAAACAGTCCGTAATATCTACAGGATGTGATAACTACATCCACTGCAGATAAATGTTCATTTCACTTGCGAACCAGACTCTAATGTTAGAATATTTGAAATTAATCGAAGGATTTTTTTCAATAAGCCTTGGATGTGATACGGGCTTTTTGTACAGGTTGACTTGTAATTCCACGTATTATTTTCAGGACGTAATCCAATCTGTTAAAATTCAAATTTTTAAAAGTTACACACTGATGCAAGAACGCAAACTTATATTCACTCTGTCAGTTTGTTTTCCTCCAAAAAATTTACACAAAGAAACAAACTCCCAATCTCCTTTCATAGTTAAACTCAACTTTTCTGATCCCGGAAAACATGCTCCGTCACTAACGACGGGGTTCGGTCAAGGTCGGCACAAATCGGCGCGCGCGACTCCGCCTGCTATAAATCGAGTGTGTGATGTAGTGCTTTTCTCTTTTGTGGAACTTGCATTTGAATGATAGGCTCTTAAGTTTAGGTAGAAATGTAAGAACTCTTGTTCACTTTTATGTTTGTTGTAGTTTTGGACTATCAATCACACCAGCAAAAATGATAGGGTTCATCAGAAATGACCAGGCTTTCCATCTTAGTCTACTGATTGGCATAAACATTCAGGCATAGTTCAAAGTGGGTTTATAAAAGTAGCTTCGAACTTGCGACCCTATTTGTTACCACTAGTCAAAAATTATCCTAGCATAAGCTTCCTGAATTTGCAATTAATAAGTCGATGTTCAAGAGCTTTCTTCTAGCGATAGGCTGCTATATTAGACAACGCTAAAACATGATTAAAACCCAATAAAACAGACCTTACCCCGGTATCTTTACGTCACCGTTCAAGGTCAACTCGTAACCCGGGCTGCAATATATCTCGCTCCGGGATACTATTCCCGTCAGGATGTTTTTCTACCGCTTCCCCGTTTATCCATTCCGAACTGTTTTCCTAATAAAGGGATGTTTACGAATACATTTGTACTGATGGTAAGGTCTTATGTAATTTGTAGGATGAAATGTAGTTTGGCTGTCCGAGGGCCTGCGCCCACTGGCGGCATGGCACGGCACGGCAAGGGATTTTTATGCGACGAATAGGAATATAACTAATGGTATGACAATAAAATTTAAATTTCAATGATAACAAAATAAATGATTGATTGATTGATTGAATCATCGTCAGTACAAAGACAAAGCTAGGTTATGCTTAGGCATGCCGTGTCATTGATATTTCAATTTTATTGTCATACTGTTTAGTTATAAATATTACTATTCGTCGTATAAAAATCTCTTGCAGTGCCGTGCCGTGCCGCCAGTGGGCTCTTAGGGAAACTTTTATGTGGGATGAAAAGAACAGGAATTATGACGTAGCGTTCTGTCTTGTAATATTTGTCTTCTTGAATTTCCTGGTTGAGGGAATTTCAAATCATTGTATTAACTATGTTGTTTTCCTTGAAATTCAACTTGAACACAGGAATAGACACTCTAAAACTACTCTAAATAGATCATAAATATGCATGAAATACTGAATTGAATAGCCATGAACGAAATCATTACGATCCCATAACATTTCTACCAAAATATCGCACTGAACAACATGATCAATGACATTGCATCCAATTCCCTAGGAGTGGGTAGTCGAATAACCGATATATTCTACCCGCCCTCGGTCGTTAGTATTTATGATTCCATGAAACAGGGAATTTGTACTACCACGTATTTGTGTGGGGAGTATTGATCGGAAGGGCTTTTGTTTGAAAAGTCTAGAATAATATTAATTGTGGTCGAGATCAGTGCAACGGATGGATGTTACAAATAAATAGACAATAACCATTGTAGAATATAGTGTTGCATGACTTGATGTAGATGACGCAGAAATTCGTTTTGATAATGACGAAACCGCTATTATGAGGGTAGTTATAAAACATACTCCTAGTGTTGTCTGCAGTCTTAAATAAGACAGTAACAAATAGATGGGTTCGTTTCAAACAAAGTTTTAAAATTTTTAGACAATCCATATTAGCATTTTGGCAAGAATAACATTGCACGCAGTAAAATCATGTTTCCATTTTTCTACCTTCTTCAGAATGGTGCTTTTTGACCTTCAGAAATAAATATGAAATTTGGGAAAGAGAAAAATAGTTGCGACTTAATTCTAAATTCATTTATTCAAACTAGACTGAGAAATCAGCACTTTTCGAACGTCAAAATTACATGAGTCAGTCCCCCAAAAACGCCCGCCCTTCACCACTTCCTAGTGCTTAAGCTGGGAAGAAGAAGTTGCGCAACAAACTCCCCAGCAGCACAGCTGTCTGTTCAGTTAGAAAAAAAATGATTCTATATAATAGTATGCAAAATAATTGTACATTACTCAACACAAAACATTAAATAAAATTATTTGCTGTAATGTCAGCTAGCACACGCCTATGTATAAACAAAAACATCGAAATCTATAATCAAGCGAAAATAAAAACTAAAAAACGTAAACAGAGCTTAATACCCGAATAAAAGCCTCCAGGCATAAAGGGCGTGGCCGCTTACATATAGCTATATATAGCTGTAACTGGAAGTTATAAATGATAAATTAGTACCATCGAGGTAAAATAAATAAACAGTTGATTACTAATAACAATACCATGATCATCCAGACGACCAGTCAAGCACCACCCGTTCACGAGCATAACGCAAAGATTATTGAAGTAAGGAGGCAACCCGACCCCCGACGCTGCCGCAAGCAGTGACATCTAAGGGAGCATGACGAACTTGCTTCCGGTTGTTGATCAACTGTTGAGGTCGCTAGCTAACCACATATTGCGATACAACTCATAAATAAACAATGAGTACATTATGTCAATAATAAAATCAAATAAAAATAAATTGACTTATACAGTCAAATAAAATAAACAATTATATAATTCATATAATCTGTCAGTAGGTAAGCAAATTTTGGAGAAAGAACATAAACATTGTCTTGATTGATTTAATCACAGCGACCAACTATTCTTATCGTTTAAGTAGTCGTTGATAGAACGTTTTTGTGTAATAAAATTGTACATTAGCTTTAGGATTTCGTTATTAATTCCAACAGAGACTAGTTCAGTTTCGATTATAACCATTATTGTTTACGATAATGGCTTCACCGTTACTTGATGACTGCTAGCGATGAGTCGGTAACATGCAAGCTTTTCTTTGACTTTGCCTTTTCTAAAATTAACATTATAGGCGATTGTAATGCATTCCACTGAAAATTATTTTCAGCTAATGTATGTAAGTATAGCTACAGCTTAGGTACTGTTTTCAGAGGAAGGTTTAGGTGGAAATTATTTATAGCGATTTATTTTATATTTCAGAAGTTCTTGATTTTACCTTATGCGTGAACAGACTTTTAAATACCAATTAACCTTTGAAACACCCGTTTTGTATTTTAAGTAGAATTCTAATGTGATGAATTCTGAATTCGCTTAATAGTTATTGCAAATGGTATATATACTTAGCTTTTGACATGCTTTTCTATAAGTTAATGAGACAGCACATTCTCATTGAAAATATAAAAAATTGTAGTATGACTAAAAACCTTACGTTCGTCCAAAAAACAAGCGGCGTTGCTAATCTAATCAAATGACATAATGATGAGCCCACAGTCACCATAGCAACTATCAGTACAGTTGCAGTGAGTCAGGGAACCCATGATAATTCAATGACACTAATGCCACCGTTGATAAGTTCCCTTATCAAACTTGATGCATGTCAGAACTAAGCTGGCTTGCACCAACAGATTGCTTTGGTGATGTAATGACCTGCACGCGTAACATGACCACCATAGAAATGGGTTTTGTCAACGGAAGAATAGACAAAATGACAGATTGTGATTCTGTCATTTTATCTATTCTTCCGTCTACGTCATTCCGTCTTCGTCTATATCATGCTACGCGTTCTGTATCATCACGCCTGTACTCCCCGTCGAATGTAGTTTATTGCCATCAACCGGGCACAAATCCAGACTGAGAAACTCCTGAAGGAAAAACCCAATAACACTTTGCCCGACCTGGGAATCGAACCCAGGACTTCATACTCATAGCTCAGCAGTAGCACTGCTCCTGACAAGTGAAGTTTAATTTATCCGACGGCTTACCTAACACATTTTTTTTTTATGGGTATTGTCTTGACATTGAGAATCAAGCACTTAAAAAGTTACATAAAATTAAGTTATCTCAACTTCACCTAGCCTTGGGTCAAGGTTAAAACGATCAAGTGTTTCGGGAACA
The DNA here is from genome assembly GCA_949128155.2 of Xanthia icteritia. Classification (NCBI taxonomy): domain Eukaryota; kingdom Metazoa; phylum Arthropoda; class Insecta; order Lepidoptera; family Noctuidae; genus Xanthia; species Xanthia icteritia. The sequence continues at coordinate 15,449,426 of OX421956.2, forward strand.
ACAGCAAAAACTTTTGTAAAAGCCTCATCAAGTGGTCCAAGATACTTGGCAAGTCGTTCAAGGATAATGCCATCGATTAACGATTTCGTTGCTACAGCAGTTTTAAGGTTTACTTTTGTGGCTATATACAGCCTGTAGATTTAGTAGCAAGTTTATTGGATATGTCATTGTATTCTGATATCACTTCAGTGATCCTCAAATTGTAGTTTTTTTTTTTAAGTTACTGGTCAGTCATGAATACTAATAATATTTTTATTTGAGTTCGAACCTCTTATTCCGGTTTGTAACTGAATCAAAGAGAAAACAGTGATATTTAAAAAGGGTTAATCCAGTGGGTTTTCTGAGCCACTTGAGATGATAGCGAAAATTCGGTATTTACGAATCTTTTTCTGGTATATCTCGCTCCCATTTTCTTGGTACGACCTAGTGGCGTAATAGTCTGAATATTGTTGAATTGTTTTTAACGTTTTTCCAATCCAAATGACTATGTATCGGAGACTTGATCAACACCAACATAATGCATAACACATTATTGCAATTTCCTATCCGCCTAAATATTAATACCGCAACAAAAGCCTATTAATATTAATTTCCACCACAACCCTCGGCCTTCACAGCCTGTCCCTTTCCTTATGGCCACCAGCTGTTCCAAGGTCGTGGGTATCTACGTGACGGTCGCCTTTGCGAAGGTCGCCAGTATTCCCTTCCGGATTCCGGTCGGGACCTGTTATGGCATGTTTTGACGTTCTTATTACCGTTGCTGATGATTATTGCGGTGCTTCAAGAGTTTTTATTTTGGCTCTGTTTGTTTGTTGACATTGCATTGAGAAGATCTTTTGTAATTCTTAATTGTGTCATCATCTTGTGATAACAGAATATGGTTGTGTATTTAACATTGCCTGTGACTTCCGTATTCGAATGAATGATCATCGGTGAACGCCTCTCTTGAAAGTGTATCCTTGCTTCAAAAGCATCGACTTACTGATTTCAGAAGGCTAATCTATACATCTATTCATCATCAAATAAATAAACTTGAAGTGTCTGTTTGTAATGTCAAAATAACAGCTTTTACTAAATGTATATGAAAGTTTACACGGTACTTATAACAAAAAAACTATTTTTAATTTTCAGTCTGTCTGTTTATTCCGGTTCGGAATTTCTCCGAAACGGCTGAGCCGATTTTGACGGGACTTTCACTGGTAGATAGCTGATGTTAAAAGGAGTAACGTCGGCTACTTTTATTTAAAAAAAATGGATTAGGGTCCACGCGACGAAAGCCGCGGGCAGCAGCTAGTATTCACTATAAAACTTATCAGTCTTTGAATTAGTGCCCGGATGCTTCGGGGAATACAGGTGTTATCTTAAGTTATAAATCCTTCTATTATAATTCAAGTCCACATTACCTCTACAGCTTTTTCCCCAAGGCCGATAACTACGTGACAACCAGCCCTTCTTCCATTTACTATTCAGCTCTGGTATCCTCGGACAGGCAGACACGACCGACGTAATTGGACGAGTCGACCACAGAATAGATAGGTACAGAAGGCCGGCTTCGTACTCTGAGCGAAAACACTCGCAGACACACATATGGTCTAGCCCAAAAGTATCTGATGAAAATGTATACAAATGGATCAGAAAGCGCACCTGTGGATGCAAACATATTGTATAAATGATGTGACATAATGAATAATATATTGTATATGTGAAATATACAAATTGAATGCTTTGATTTGATTATTTGAATATTTAAACCCGAAACTCTGATGACATTTGACAATTGAGGTTTATTTTGTAACCTCAATTTACGTCGATGATTTTTCAATTACGATTTGATAATATTATTCAAACAATAATTGTCGTAAAAAATGGTGAAATATAAAGTTGAAACCTTGTAAATACAGATGAATGTGTTACAAATTCCCTTAAGGTAGTGATTGCGGTGGAATTTAACTTGACCGGGGTTAATTTACCCTTTCTTCTGATAATTTTGAAACAGACTATAGACGCGTCCGTATGACGATTTCAAACAAATGCAAGTGCGCTTGCACTCGCTGTATGTGAAGCGTGTCTATGTGTGCGTGTGTTTCCGCTCGTTGTATGGATCCGACTTTCTGTACTATTCTGTGGTTCGAGCTTTCTGCCTGGAATTTGTGATAAATCATATTTACCTTTGTACTGTTATGTGAACGTAAAGAGTAAAGTTTTGTAAGTGGCAAAGAAGTTGTAGATGTCTGTTGCATACGTTAGTAGGTTGCTGAGTGTAGGAGTTTTTGGAAGGTAGAAAAAGGTTATTTTTACATAGGTATTGTGATTTCTGGTGAAAAATTGCAGGTACTTGTCCGTGGGCACCGCTAAAGTGATTGGGGGTTAAGAGGCGCTAAGAGGATAGGAAGAAGTGTTCTCTTAATCACCCCATCTGACGTCTTGTCCGTTCGTTTTTACGGTCTTTGGGAGACCTGCTATCAGAATTAGAGGTTTACGTGATAATTGTGAGATAACATGGGCAGAGCCTTCAACGTCACAGGGATGTTATTATGTCATTTATTTATGTAAACTTCGAGTAGTCCATCTCTCCAATTTGAAATTTAAAATGTTCTATAGACCGGTAGGAGATTTTTTTATCGGACATTAAAGCTTATGAATATTTTAAGATTACTCTGTTGAAAATCTTCTAGTTATGTATTCAACACTTGTCACTGTTTCTCAGAGTTCTAAATTATTTATATTCTCCTGAAAGGATGAGTAATTTATATACTCTGAATCTGTTTCATAAATTATAGACACATTTTTTCTATTTAATCTTTTATTTGGATAAGAGTTGAGTTAAATATTTTATTTGACTTTCAGTGTCAGTATTGTTTATATCTTACATTTTTATTTTACTTCCAATCTGTTACCTGTCATATTCGATTCGTGGGCTGAAAAAGATTTCGAAATGAAATCATGTTTTGCCTGGCAAATAGTTGACAAGATGTTGTCATTATGAAATTGGGTTGATTTGTTTGTTAATTGGTATCAAATCTTATCCGCTGTGGATTATAGGTCTTCCAAATTAATGATTAATGGTGAATTTCTACAGTAACAGCCCTTAGCAGACGTACAAGTGTTTGGTATTTGATTAATAATGCACCTATAGCTTACTTAAGAACGCTGCTTGTCATCCTAATAACAAAAACCTCTTAGTTGCAAAAACCCAATTACTATAAGGACCATGTTCCACGACACTTATCAAAAATAACGTGTTACAAACTAAAATTGCCAATAGAGTAGCCATACGACACGACGTGAATTACTAACGAGTTAATAACTAGTATGTGATTGGTTGCGTCGTGTACCGCCCGCGACTTCGTCCGAGAGAAATTTCGGCCCCCGACCCACCGCGGCGCATCGCATCGCCCGTCCGAGATATTACTTCGCTTTCGCTTAGCGTTCTTTCTGTCTTTTTCTTTGAATCCTAAGAGTCGTAGCGTGATGTTAAATATCCTATAACCATCCTCAAGAATTGGGCTATCCAATGCAAAAAGAATTTTTCAAATCAAATCGTAGTTCCCGAGATTACCCCCTGCATACGAGCAAACCAACACACACACGGATTAAAACCGAAAGTATGTTTTTATTGCATTTCTAGTCGTTCTAAAATTAAAATTGCAGATTTTTACTAAATTATATACTACCCCTGAACGAATATTCAGAGCATTTTTTTCGTATGTTGGCCAGTACGGATTAAAATAGGAAGTAATGTAATTTATTTGTATTCATATTTTGCGATTTTTTAAAATACTTCTCTTTGCTGTCAGACGTGGGGCATTTTCCTGTGGGAGATGAGACCTCTATATAATATTAGTATAGATGTGACATTCTGCATACTCATTGGTGATTTTAGTTTGTAACACGTTACTTTTGAGTAGCGTCGTGGAAGATAGGCCTTACAATTGGAACCTCTCACAAAGACCAATAACTGTGAAGATAGATACTATCTAGATACGTACCACAACGGGTATACGACAACAGCCTTCGGAAAGTCTATAAAAACTGCAATTTGCCGTCCTTCAATTTCTTGCCGTCCATCCCATCCCCTAAGCGAATTCTAATTAAGATATGGCAGATACGTCCTCGAGGTTTTCCGATAATTACCCGCCCGGGACAGGGGGTGAAAAAATGCGTGGGTACAATCCTGGACGGAGTAATTTCCGGGATGATTGGCGTAGAGATACGGTGGTGTGATTAAATTGTGTTTTGTGAAGTTTCAAGGGTAGTTTCAAACTGCCTGAATTTTATAATCGTCAGTGTATAAAATAATGTGTTGTATGGATCTACTTGTGTATTTGGACGACTGTGCTGGCTCTTCCCTATCATTGAGTGTGTATGCAAACACAAATATCTCATATTCATTTGCAAACAGCCAAACCCGAAACATCAGTACAAACGTCCCTAAAGAAAATTGTTCCTTTCGGGAATTGAACCTACAAACCGTAACGTCGAAACCAATCACTTAACTACTTTGCCATGCATGTGCTATTATAATTTTATTTATTATCAGAGTAGTTACCGTTGACCAACGTCTCTATTATCTTTATATCCTTACCAAAACTTTCGTCAATACGCCCTATAAACCAAGTAGCCACATATCCACCCTTGTTCACATACACCAGCATCTGTTTTGGCAAATCACTCAACTAACGTTACAGCGGCCATTTTACTATGTTTTTATACGCGCAGTGACGTAACCATTATATCTCTGGAACAGGGGTGCTCAACATAAAATAGGACTTTTCTGAGAGGCTATTTAGCACGAAAAATTATGACGATACACATCACATGGATATCTTTCGACATCGTTCTCACATGTATAATTTTAACATGAAATAATCAATACTTTTGTGACAATATTTTGTACAAATGTGAGTTTCTTGACCGTTCTTCTCCATAGGAACCTACTACGCTTTGAAATGGGCAACTAGCTTCATCTTTCTGACTGACCGACTCCTTGACAATTCAAATGCCTTTAATTCGTTTAATTTAAATAAATGCTTTGATTTTGATACCTGTATTAAACTGAAAAAAAAAAGAAACATTTTAGCTTTATTTTATGAGATTTTGTCATACTTAGCTACATATTAAAAAAGGAACATTCAATCAATTTTGTTTCTATAAGTTATTTTGATTATGTAAGTTAGATTTATTATTTTATTTAAAATTCGCTTTAACTCTCCTGTGAAGAGTAAAATTTCCCAAGATATTATTATGCGAGACGAGTAGATGGGGTGGATCGTGGTTTTTCTTAAAAAACGTTATCGTTGGGGACCCAAGTTCCTTAGCTATGGAATTTAAATCTCTCCATATATTGATATATGCCATGCGGGACGCTGCTTTCTACCTTGGTGAAGGATTTCGTTTAATAGGTGTTTCTAGTATAGAAGCCTGAAAAAAGCCTAAAAACAGTCTTACTATTACCCATTATTATATAGTAACTAGGTTGTGGAAGTCAGATAGGTGGCAGTCGCTCCATGTAAAATACTGGTATTCAGTTGCATCCGGTTAGACTGGAAGCCAAATCCAAAATAGTTGGGAATAGTCTAGGTAGATAATGGGGCTGATGATCTAAATTATTGAGCGGATGGACAAGGCGACTCTAGGTATTTTTACTAGGAAGAAACCTCGAGTTGAGAAAATTATACGTAAATACGCAAAAACTAAAAAGGGAAAGAAAAAGGTTCACAGTCCCTTCTCCTGTAGCGTGTCTAAAAGAATTCTTGATGATCAAATAACAGTAAATATGTTTAGGTATGTTGATTAGATTCCGTTCTGCCCAACCTTGTGTAGGTCATGAAATGTATTACAGTTTTATGCCACAGACTTGTACGCGTAGTAGTAAATCTATTCTTGATTCTACTGCTTTTATTTTGTTCTGAAATTATTTATTATGTAATGCTGGCTATAGTATCTGCAATAATTTGTGATTTATGATTGAAGAGATCGGGGGCAGTCGTTCCACTTTGAACTTTGCACGACCATTTCCTGATACGCATGTATTACGTGACAATACATAATAAATGCTGTGATTGGTTTACACAACAACGACAGGAGATATAATTTAAAAAAGCTTTTAACTACTACCAGGTACAGGCAACAACCCAGGAATACGCTGGAACCAATATATCATCCACCAAACCAAATCTGCTCCTCATAGTGCATTCGGAAAATAAATTATATAACATGGTTTTTCTTTTTCCCATTTATTTATTTTATTTATTTATTAAAACTTTATGCACAAGTAAAAAAAATACTGTACAAAGGCGGACTTAATGCCTGAGGCATTTTCTACCAGTCAACCTTAGGGTGGAGCAGAGACAAAACATGGCAGGTGCAACATGAGTACCTAATAGATAACTTGAAAATGAAATGAATGAATTTCTTCTTTTTAGCATGTCTAAATTGTGTCCGTTCAATTCTCGTACTCTCATTTCTGACAACAATACGCGATTCCTAAGAAATATCTTGTCAATACTTCCTCATCACAGATAAGTGTTGGACAATCAGTTGACCTGCAGAACAGACAAACATTTAAACATTCCTCCATTTAATCGAGTAAACACTCTAAAAAGCTGCTTCAATTACGATCCGAATTGTTCGGAATCTTCAGGAAATGAACATCACAAAGAAAACCAATTTCACAGTAGAAAGTGTTGATGTATTCTGAGAAAAATAAATCAAATTAAAAAAGCAGCAAATGCAAGATAGCTTGGAAATAAAGTACGTTTACGGGACGATTTATAAATTCAACTTTTGCGGCTTGTGTCGAGGTCATGTATTTATAAAACATTTTTGTCTCATTCCTGACGAGTCGAGTCCTCAAAAATGGTGTGTATTTGCCGAATCCATAGGTCGCTACAATGTACTCCATTGCGAACAAGTTGTGTAGTGGTTAAGCAATTGTATGCTGCACTGCGTGTCGCAGGTTGCGATTCCCGCACGAAACAAATATATGTATGACCTACAAGTAGTTGTTCCGGGTCTGGCTGTTTGTGTATGTGAGTTTATATGTTTGTAAAAGCACCCACGATACAGGAGAAATTCCTAGTGTGGGGCAACGTTTTTTTTCTTTGAAAAAGAACAATAACTTAGGATACATTGAAATAGTTTTAAGATCTGGCCGGGTGGCTAGATCATAAGGCGAATCCCGCGACAAAAACTCGCTCGCGCCGATTATGGCAACTAACTTGTATATATTCAATCGACGCGCGCAGTCGCTAGGGCTTTATTAACTTTTGGCTTCACAAGAGCTCTTCCTTTACCACGGATTCAGTAAAAAAATATATCTGCTGTTCCATACATTTTGACCGCGTAGGTATTGAATTCTTTTCTATCTATAAAACAGCAGATTTTTTTAAAATAACCGATGAATAATTTCATCGCAGAGAGGTTCAGAACCATGGTAAAAGTTTTCGCATCGATGTTCCTGCCTACCTGTATATGTTTGTAAAATCTAAATGCATTCCAAAATTTGTAGTTTAATTAGTTTTACGTTTCCCAAATGCATTTTTATCACAGGCAACACCTTGCACCAAATTTTCAGATACCCAAAACATTAATCACAAGAAAGTTTACGCTTCTGCGTACCTATTATTTATTGAAGCAACGACAGCTGAGTCTAGAATTCTTTCAGCATGATCTTTCTCTATAACGAGCGGAGCCGTCATTCCAGAGTCGTATCTCATTTTAACTAGCTGACTGTTTTAGCCAGGGTCTAGTCTGTGACTCGGCTGGATGTTTTGGAGAACTCACTGATTACTCATATGTGCAGTTTCGTGACGTTTGGAGTAAATAAAGATGTTAGTTGAGTCAGGTTGTGGTATGTCGTTGTTGATGATGGTGCTTTTGTGCCAGATGTGACAAAGAGTTTTGATGTATGGGTTCCGGATGTTGAAGTGTGTGATTATCTTCTATTTTGGTATCATTGTTTCTTCTCTAAAGATCTCAACCTCTTATTAAACTTTTTATTCTATCATTGTGCTTTCATCAAGTGCGATTTATAGTTCTTATACGACTTCTATACGATGACTCAGTTATTCACATATCTATGTTTTAATTCCTTTCCAATTTTCCCTCCACATAAAGTCTACAAACTAATCACTATGTTCCTGTACTGGCAGTGGCAATGGCATGCTCCCGGAAGTGCGCAAATAGACGCCGTTCGCGCAACATCGTTTTATAGTTCCAGTGTATGCGCAGGATTACATAGAATTATTTTACTGTTTCTTGGACTGGACCCTGCTTGGGTGTTTGTATGAAGGATGGTAGTGCTGGAGTAGGAAGGGAAACGCAATGATCTGTGCAGTTTTAGATCAAAGATAATTGGATTTGGAAAAACAACATGAGACTCCGGTAGTCTTCATATTTTAGGTTAGAAGCCAACTAGCAAAGCTCAAAATCGGACTTTGATTGCTGCAGGGCAGTCCAGGAGCTGGTTTTTGGAAATCGTATTATAGTGTCCGAAAAATTAACGACTTGGGCGTTAATATTAAAGAAGTATGCTCAAAGGTAAAAGTTACTTTGGAGCATCCACTATAAGTCGATAATTTTGGAACTTTAATAAGGTTCTTGTCAAAGAGTAAAGTTAGTGTGGTAAATATTCATCTGCCATTCAAAACCTGTCACACAAATGATAACATTAACACGCACACAAAATAACTGGGCCTCCTGCCAGAACTGTCGCAACATGATCTTTCTTCAGGAGACCTTGTCGCCGAGTGCATTGTACTTGAGCTTCTGCTTACCACTATAAAAGCAACGCGATAAATCGTGGGCCGTGTGCCAAAATGTGGAGTTAACAATATTACTCGTGTGTTCTTAGACTGGACAATGAAATAAATATACCGTGTTGCATCATGTAAGGTATTAGTCATCGGTAGACAAATTGGATAGAGTTATGTATTTTGTTGAAGATATATCATGTCGTGCATTTGAAGATGGCACAGTTAGCAGTAACTGTGCCATCTTCAAATGCTTCTTCTGCTGCTTTCTGAAGTTTGTTCTGATGATTTTGGTCGAAATAGACGCAACTGTCCACTGGTTTCTAAATGGCTATTCAATTGAATCTGTTTTCTATTCTCATCAATACATAATTTTTCCATTTGATTGGTTGGCAGCTGAGACTAAATTTGACAGTTATATTGATCAGAGATTTGATAAAGGCAGTGAATCTCAGAATGATGTAACTGCCAAATGTGGGCAAAAGCTCTGAAGGATGTTAACAAATAATTGACGTCATTAAAACGATGATTGGCATAAACTACACAAATGATTATAGAAACAGATGATCCAGATATAAACCCTTAGTCAACAGCCATACACATTACTCCACAAGGAAATTTGACGATAATATACCGCCATGCATACCGGGCTTTACGCCAAAATGTATACTATGTAGTTAATGTTCCTCTTGACTGTTACCGATGGAACCTTGTCTTATGCGCTGGCGCATTTCCGGAGAGCGGAGCGTTCAATAGCGTTCAGTAACCGGGTGTTAATATGGCATTTAGAGTTGCTGTTCCCATATTTTAGCCAGTTTCATTTACCAGAATCTTGGTAATGTGTTTAATTGTGACTCTGATTAGACCAGAACTCAGGCAATTAAGATTATGTACGTGGATTTTTTATGTCATACATTGGGTTCTACACAAACAAAATACTAAAACCACAGTATTTATTCTGTGCTAAAACCTTACGACGTCCATCAGCATTGACCTCTACCCAATGCCTACTACCCTAGTACCTACTTTGAAAAGGGCAAGTTACACGAGTTTCCAGTTAAAAGCGTTAATACGTTTTTAACTGCTTCCAACACACTATCATCAACACTATCATTTGTTTAATCAATTAGTTGGATTCATGATCCATTAACTCCTTTATTGTCATTGTTGTTAGAAACGATTGTTTCACATCTAACGATTGTTGTCGTATATCGGTCCTTTTGAGTATGCGGTACGAGATGTTAACCTAAGTGTCCATAGGTCACTATGATCAAGAATTTTGTTATTTGTAGTCGGTTGTATCTTTGAAACTATGAAGCTATAGTTTACTTTCACATTTACAGAAATTAGGGCCAGCAACCACTGGCGGCACGGCACGGCAAGGGATTTTTATGTGACGAATAGGAATATAACTTAATAGTATGACAATAAAATTGAAATTTCAATGAGACATGCCTAAGGACGTCGCGGCATGCCTAAGGAAGGATACCGCGATATCGTTACCGTCAATATCCGCTTGCATGTAGTGATGCCGAAGGATCCTCTGCCGTATCGTGCTGCCAGTGGGCAGGCGCAGGCCCTTAGACAAAGAAAAAGAAAGAAAAAATAACAAAATACAACAGAAATTAGGCATATGGATGTCTTAAGGCCCTGCGCCTGAGGCCCTTAGACATCCGTATGCCTAATTTCTGTTTTATTTTGTTATTTTTTCTTTCTTTTTTGTTAATTTTATCAATTAACATAGTTATCAATTAATAGAGCCTTATTATGTACTTCTAGCTCCAAATTTTTCATTTTCTGATAGACACAAAAGTTTTCATCATCCTTCACATTATCCATCCATCTATTCTTCAGTTCGATCCTATCATTGATTTATGTCGATCACAATAACTCAATTGGTTCCGAAATAGATCCCGTCTTGATGCAGGCTATTATGTTGTAAATAATCGACACGTGTCGTGTCGGACCGACGAACTGTTGTAGTGGCAGAAAAATATAAATCAACGTTCTGGCTTGTTCTCAAATATATTTGGGGTCGTATCATCTGCAACAGTTAAATATGAGTTTTGACAATCACCACTCTTAGCAGATGGATTGGTGGTAGCTCTGTTATTTGTTATTAGCAGAGAGGAAGAAAATGCTGTTCATCTTTTTACAAATATCTCTTAGTCATCTCTAATACTTCATCTCTATGGTCTAAATCTTTACCTTGAATCACACAGACCATTTTGATAGTTAAAATTAGTTTACTCTCGTTTCTTAGATGTTTTTAGAGTTTATAATTAGACACTTTTATGTGGTTTGTATTGATTTAATATTCGTGGATACCATATAATATCCTGATTAATTGATCTCCCGTTTATGCCCAAGGTTGGTCATAAAATTAATACTTCTGGGAATACATAAATTTGAATGTACCTAAATCATCATTTATTTCAATTGTGTGTTCTGTCGGTACTTGCCAATCGGCACGGATCGCCCCGCGGCGGCCCACTTCCGGGCCTGGATCGGGATCGCCGGCATTCACAAACATTACTATTTCGGTTTCTATGCTTTCATGTCATACGTACGCCCCTGTATGTATACGATCATACACCAGTGTGGATTCAAATCGGTTGTTGACCAGTTCGGAAATGGAAATTATTGTTGAATGCTTTCTTCAAGACTGTTTATAAATGGCTGTACAACTAAACTTTCAGATATTTCAAAAGGAAATCTTTTACTCCTAAACGAAACTGATATTATTATCACGGACACATTTTGGCGTTTCGCCTTTTAAATAAAGCAAGCTCTATAGACTGTTGTTACAGTAACTGGATTGTTCTATTCAAAATCAAAAGTTGAGGATTTTGAACGTCCCATGGTGCCAAAAAACCAAGTTTGCAAAAAGTCCACCCTCTATCACTACCTAGTATTAAAACTAGGAATAAACATCACATATAACCTTGAAAGAAAGATAATCAAAATTAACCCTTATCCCTAATTACGCATCACACAAGATCCTTCTGCCATCCGATACAGTGTGTCATTTGCATGAGTCACCGAGGGGAACCCTGATGACTCACTTGGCACCGCTCCATCTTATATAGTTCAAGTTTGTTCCACCAGCCGTCAGTGACAAACGTTGCGTAAAAATTACCGGCTGCTGTAAATATGGGTGCTAATTGAGGTGCCAAGGTTAAAGTTATCCAAACATAAACATAATCGTTATGGTTTAGCAGTCCACTGCTGGACATAGGCCTCACCAATCGTACGAAATTCAATTCAGTCCTCGACTTCTCTCTTCTAGCTGTTACCATCTATCAGCCATCCTTCGAAGCCTGTCGCAAAAAACATAAACATAATAAGCATACAATGTTTCCACTGCTGGGACTTTGGCCTCCTCTAGGGGGTCGTCATCCACCACGCGGGCCCAGTGCGGGTCGGTGAATGTTCTTAAAAAAATTCGTTCCAGTTCATGCCCATTTCCAGGGTTTTCATTCTATTGCAGTATTGCTTGTGTTTAACATATCTTCCATCACAGTTTCAGTTCTTCTTTTTGTGTGGTTAGTGACTAACCTGGTGTCAGAGTTTTAAAGCCGCCCATGGGCCTCTGATTTGGCTTCACATGCCGTCAAGAAATATCTCTCAGGCATTCCGGTGTCCTCACGATATTTTCCTTCACCGTTTTTGAAGCGAATAATAGAATAATTATACAATACGCACATTCATCTGAAAATATAGTACATACACACACACTGCATAGTTTCAGTTAACAAAACCTGACATAGCGTAGATGAACACCTACATTTCATTATATTGAAGCCCTACGTAATACGAAAGACAACGTGTGAACAGACTGCGATTTGATTAAATTGTCGGTTTCTTAGCGAATGTAAAGTGGAACACGGCTCGACGCATGCACGATTGCTTTCAGCCAATCGTGGATACGAGAAGCAGAGCTTTAGATAGTCAGCACTGGATATAAGATTTGGGTTTGTAAACGAATACAATTTCAATAAGACTGAATTTAGATGTGACCTTAACATCCCAGTAACTGGGTTTTTGAGGTCAGATAGACAGTTGCACCGTGTAAAAACTGGTATTCAGCTGCATCTGGTTATATTGGAAGCCGATCCCAACATAGTTGGGCAAAGGTTAGGCAGTTGAGGATGACTTGACTTTTTATCTTAACAATATTTATGAATATCCATTCTCTGAACATTGATTTTGCAGTTAGTAGTTCCATCTACATTACCGAAACAAATCTTCTCATCATTGACACCTAAATGAACGAACGAACAGACGGATATAGTTCAAGTTCATTTCGAAGCTGTTTGGTGACAGCATTGCGTAAAAACTTGTAACAATATACACTATACAGCCGGTGTGTAAATATTTGGGAGAATGGAAGTGTACTGTTTGGCAAGGTCTATGTGTGAATGATTTGTGGATGACTCATTCTTCTGTGATGGATTTGAAAATAGTGCAGAAAGAGAGATAGATGATACAAAAGACGATGGACGTTTTACAGAGGATGATGATGATAAAAGCCAAACCAAGGATTTAGACGATGATGTTAATAGAAGAAATATTGAAGAGCATAACGTTCTAGAAGATGTATTTCTCATAATTGAAGGCCGAAAACTTACGCCTACGCAATGTTTGGACTAATAACTAGCTAATTGGTTATTTTGCACGCATTATTAACAATCCGTAACCAATGGTCGTTCGATAACATCAGAGGTTTTATGACGAATCGTGGACTTAGTGTAATTTGTTTGTATCCATCGGTACAAATAACTATTGCATTCATCATCATCATCATCATCATCATCATCATTGGTAGCCTTATTCCACCCACTGCTGAGTATAGGTCTCTTCCCTTTTGTACCAAGCTTCCCTGGTCTGTGCGAGTCTCATCCATCTCACTATTGCATTGTTTTTGTTTAATCAATGAATATATGTTTTTAAATTCTTCTGGCTCTTTTCTTGTTGCCAAAGACTGAAATATCTACGATATAAAATTGTCAAAAGTCCTCGACATAGTTTTAAACTCTTGTGTAATACGTGACTTATTTCCCTGATCTCATCGATTTATCAGAAGAGTACTTAAAGACCATGAACGAGATTTAATAAAGCTCAAAGGAAAGTTAATTTAATAGATTTTCTTTAGCCCTGATCTTGAAATTCCGCCCCTTGAAGAGGGGATATTGGAAGCGGTTTTTGTGAAGTTCATTTTAATTAAAATATTTTGGAGCCCTTATTTCCGGCTGAACGAATTTTTTGTCTAAAACTAAAGATTTTTTATTACATTTCAACATATATTTCTTGATCATTGGCAAAATGGTTGTCAAAAGTGAATTCGTCAATACTTCAATAATGTTAATAGCTTTATAAAGATTTAATTTATAGACTAACCGAAAAAACTAAATGTCTCAAATACAATACATTTTCCTTTGGTGCCATCAGCCGATTGAAATTGGACACAATACAACTACAACTAAATAAATTGTATATCATCTAGAAATATCAAATGCAGGGAAAGTTTTCATTTTGGTACGTGAGAGAGCGTGCCAAAAACGTTTGTTAGAACGTCTGTTTGTTACAAGCAAACGTAATATCTTTAGTGGAAATACACAGAGAATTGAGCACTGGATGTGGTTCTTGTTAAACCTGACATTTGAGGGTAGTGGAATTTACTACACAGTGTATATTACTGAAACGAATTCCCTTTGAACTTCTAATTGGGACCGGGCAACTAAAATTATGCATAAGTGCTTTTAGTGTCTTGTAATTTGAACGACTTTGTAGATGTAACGTCCGAAAGGACATTTCCTGTAATCTATGGAATTATAAACTTGTATCTTGAACTATATTATAATGTAAGGTCCGAATAAGGAATTCTTGATTGACCATGACGGTTGCTCATCAAGAATCGATTAGCAAAAAGTTTGGTGATTGATTTCTCATGACATTAGGTTCTTCGATGAAATAATATAGTTTATACCATGGTTTTTAATTCTCATTAAACAATATATTATTATCTGATGTAAGTGTAGTGACTATCAATACAGATTACAGACACATAATCTGCGAAAACTGTAGTAATCGATTTCGAAAACACATAATATCCTTTCTATCCAAAGTTATTTACATGTTATGACACAAAACGAGAACTGAATTAATCCAATTGCATATCAAAAGCTAGCTGTTCACCTGTAAATGAGGGGAGTTTGTTTGAGGTGTGGTCTCAATACAGGCGACCAAGTTTAGATTCCATGTTAGCAAAATCACCAAAACCCATTTATTCAATATTTTAAAGCTCTGTGAATTATCCTTTTCGAACGTAACAAATTATTGTGGGCTGTCTAATCTTAAAAGCCTTTGCTGGAATCAAGATACTGAATGTAATAATGGTTTCTTTAAACTACTAGTATCCATAGATACTTGGCTAAAAAAGGTTCTTTTCATCTTTCACTGCTCATTTGCTTATTCTACAGTTATATGAGATGTGTCGTTGCTTTAGTCCTTCAGTTTTCCTTTTGTCATTATATGTTCAATGTTCACGCAATGGTGAGTTGTAATCCATCTTCAATGCAGAAACAGCCAATAATAACTACCGCGAAAGCCAACTTCCCGCAAAAATTGCACATGAAATTTGGTTGTTCTTCATGAAGTGGTTGTGATGTTAGTTATCTTATACTTAACTTATTTACACACCTTTTAGTTGTTTTATGTAAAACATAATTGTCTTATTAGCCGGATCAAGTAGTTTTAACCCTGGGGATGTCACAGCAAACTGCGGACCCTAGCACCAAATCTAGAAACGTTAGCAAAAAATTGATTACTCTATAAAACTTCCCTTCCTGCTCGCTTCCACTGAAGAAGTTCCTGTTCCTCCACATTTCCTGTACCTACACATTTCCACATAGGCCTATGTAGTCTGAGGGGCCTCCAGTCTAGACGAGGGTTCGCACAAAGGCCGCGATTTACGGCCACAAACTGTTTACTGTCCATTAACTTTGAATACTTGGGCCATGGTGCTGGCTTAACGCCGGTTAAGCTTGCTCTAAGCCTTTATCACGTCTTTAAGGAATATGTGATAAACGAGGTGCCTGATCTTGTACCTAGACTTGGCTAGATAATTCTGTATAGTATTAAGATATTTTTTTAAACGAAGCAAAAGAATTATGTAAGGTTAGTATCAGGTGGCGTTCTTTAGTTTCTGCCTAACCCCAATGTGTATAATTTTTTAATCTATAGGCTAGCGTTTGTTCACTATCTCACCTGGTGTTAAGCGATGATGACGCTGGCCCAGAACATATTCAGTCGGAGACTTAAAGACTCCCACGCTATATCTATCAGGTCTGCTAGATAACTATCAACTCCTGAAAAACAGATGCTTACTTAGACCCGTTTGATTTATCGTTAGGTGTACACAGTTTTGAACGAGTAATTATTTTTCTTCGCCTGTCTTATTTAATTATTTGGGTTTTGCCAAGATGTTTCCTGCTAAGTTTACTTCATATTGCTTGATCTTTTTCATTTGAAATAGTCAGATCATTGGTTCCAAATACTCTGTCATGCTTATTTATGCTGCTCCAATATTTATTATAAATGAACATGGACTAAAATTAAGTCGAATAGTGAAATAACAAAAGGAAATGATACTCCCCGCCAAAGCAAATAGTAATTGGTAACAGCTGAAGCTAAAGTGATTGCAGAACCTAAATTACACATGGTGCTAGTTAGGAAACCTGCTTGGTTTAATATAAATTAGCAACTGCCGTCATTCAGCAGCGGTATGTGTTTGTTGATTTAGAGAAGTAATTCACACTATAGTTGGAGATTGTGCAGAAATCAGCTGTTTATATCAATGGTAGACTGTGTAATTAGTGTGGTATGAAGCTGGTGTTAATCTTGTTAATCGTACCGTAGTTGTAAACGTATGGTCATACTTGGTTTGCCTATCAATCCGTAGCTCTAATCTTATATTATTGACAGTAAAACTCCCAACTATTTTACAGATTTTCAGAATTTCTTCATGTCCTTACTCCTTCTTCCACACTTAATTCTTACTTGGAATTCCAAATCCTAACTGAATTTGAAATTCCATAATAAGCTTAAAAAATTAGAGCTTCAGTAGACTGTTATGAGTATTTTAATTTGTACATTTATGAAATACATATATTTAATCCATTTCGGATTTCATGACTTAGTTCAAAGCAATACACATTTTGACCTGACGTTAACATCAAATAGAGGCGCAAAACCTTAACCAATTTATTGCCTCCCCAAACAACAACATGATTGAAGTCTTGCAACCTTTATAGGCCATATATCCGACCACCGATGGAGTAACAAACGGGTGTAAATCACTATAATTTACAATGGCAACACTGAGCCTGCGTCAGTGACCTTGACCGCTTGGCGGGAAGCCAGCCGCCATCTTGGATTTAATCCTGCACTTATGCATAATATCGAATGCTTTCGCACGATTGTTTGTGTAAACTTGTGTAATGAGATGTTTCTGCTTTTTTATCGATAAATGCTGCTGCTGGTGTATTTTCTACCTTTTATAATGGAGCAGATGATGGTATACCTATCGTAGTAACCTAACTGCTAAACTTGCCTCCTTAAGGATCTCCGAAACGATCAATTACAATTGTGAATTATTCCGTGATTGGTCGTCTACAAAATGCAATTGAAGCGATTGACAATAAACACACAAAACATTGCCAACCCTTTATAGTATGGTCAATGGTAATTTTCACATCAAATACTCTTCCTTCAATATCCTAAGTAACATTTTAATAATTCACATCAAGACGTTCCTTGGCTTCAATTCAGAAGAATCTTTTGAGGAATTCGAGACTTTTTTCAATGTGTCGAAGATAGGACCTCATGTTTGGCTAATACCTTTACCAGTAGATACTAAACCAAAGTCTCCTCACAAATCTAACCAAACAAATACCCTGCCAGTGCTAGAAGGAGTACAAACCACCATTCATTTCCACATCAAAGCAGTATTCACTTCAGGACAATAAATCGTATGAGCTAGTGCTAATCATTTGGCGCGACGCCAGTGGGCACTAGTTCCTCATAGTTATGTGCGAGGTGATGTGTAGACAGGCTGTGATAACCGCTGCATTTGTTGAAAAAGTGCTGATTTTGATGTGGATGTGATGTAAGGACATACGCAGATGGTGGATAACCTGGCAAAGCGATTTCTTGTGAACCAAACCCGACCAAAATGTGTGCATATTTCGCAGACTTTTTGTGTCCCGCAGACACCAGCACAAAAAAACTGTCATCTACATCGGTCCTAGAAAGATTATAAGAACCAGTTAAACAGAGCGGCGATTCCCGTATTTTCCTTCATTTTTGACAAGGTATTGATTGTCGCTGAGATGAGAGTGCAACTCAATCAATCTGCCTGCCTTTTCCCAACTATGTTGGGGTCGGCTTCCAGTTTAACCGGATGTAGCTGAATACCAGTATTTTACATAAAGCGATTGCCTATGTGACCTCGACAACCCAGTAACTGCGTAATACGATACCCCTTGGTAAGACTGGTTGTCAGACTTTCGGGCTTCTGACGACTCGTAACGACTGTCAACGATCTACGAAATGACAGCCGGGACCAACGGCTTAACGTGATTTCCGAGGCACGGAGGAGTCTCTTTATATAAGGCTGGTCCCCCACCCACAGACCAACCCCGGCAAGCGTAGCTTAACCTGATGGATCGACCCGTGCGGCTGTTATTTCTTAGGCACAAGCTACTCTGAGATGAGATTACGACTATATTTTAAAATTAAACCGTCTCTGGTTTGACCTTTGACCATCCCACATTCACCTAATGATGTTTTAGAGGTTAATGTGGATTTCACCATCATTGTGTCTATTTATTAGCCGACTTCAAAAAAGGAGGAGGTTATATGTTAGTATGTATTTATTTTATTTATGTTCTTCGATATTTTCGTCAATTGTAGACCGGTTTTGAAAATTCTTTTCCATTTGGTGGAGGAAGCATATAGAAGATCTACCCTGACAAAGTGAATCAAATTTATATGGGACCTCCATGTAAATTTGATTCACTTTGTTAGGGTAGTTTTTGAGTTAGCTTCGATAATACGTATTTAAACCACTTTCTGTAGATTGATGATCTTATAACTGGCACTATTGTTTACATAGCATGTAGTGGTGTAAAGAATTGTTCCGTAAAGAGTATTTTTCTGATGTACATTTTTCGTAGTAACTTTCACAATATGCAGTTAGAGCATGAACTACTTTTAAACGTCATTAGGTATTTCTAGCAGGGTCTGTGTGCTCTAGCTGTCGAACCGCAAACAAGAGGCGTGTGGTGGTATGACGTCACACGGGGTGCGGAGACCAAGGTAATGTCATATCACATATGGATACCTACGGGTTTATACATAGGTGGACAGAATCTAGGTCTTGTTAGAGCTAAAGAAAATATGTGGTGACGTGGGTGGGACTATAAGCGTTTTGTTATATGTTCATTTATTAGGTCTACCAACAATAGTTTACACTAATATCTTTAAAAAAACGTTTAAAGCTTTATACAGAGCAACAATTACTTAAAGGTAAACACCACATGAACAAAATAGGTATGTTCTTAAGATTACAAGTAAACTTAATGCTAGTAGGCAATAAATGCTAAATATAAAAGCATCATCGTGTGGGAAAATAGTCGTACAATACAATCTTACTAGCTTATTGCTTCACTAGAGCGAGAACTTTTGTGTTATTCGGAATTCTCAAAATCCCCATTTGATTCCTTCTTCATTCCAATGATGAAAAACTGCTCTTGCGCATCTTACAAAGATCGTCATCAATTCCACCCACGCCGTGGAATGGAACGTTGATAGAGGAAACTTCCTATTTCCCTATTGTTGTATTTAAGCATTAAATTTGATCGACAACCAATAAACATGGCGTCATAATCAAATGTGTTATGGGTGGCTTGATTTATTGACGTGTTTTGACGCAATTTACTAATGTAATGTTGATCTATGAATGAGAGTGAAGATACGGTTTCCTAGAAGAGCGGTGGCCGTCATAATAACGGCCGTCATGAAAATCTGTAATTTTCACCAGTATTTAAGGTGCCAAAAAGATATATTTGGACAGCCGTTATTGTGTGACCGTTCACCGCTTTCTTAAGAAACCAAAACTTAAGTTCCATCGTCAAAATATGACGTCATATGTTAATTTTGTTTAGTTTTAAATGCTCCTTTTGTTAACTGTTTGTATTTTCTGTGGGTGTCCTAAATATATTTTTTTTCTTTCTCTTCTTTCCTTCAACGACGCTAATCAAATGAACGTGTTACAAACTCAAATTACCAATGAGTAGCCAGCATGTCACAGCACTAGTATTTTTCTTTCTTTTCTTTCTTTCAACGATGCTACTCAAACGAACGTGTTACAAACTCAAATCACCAACGAGTAGCCAGCATGTAACAGCACTAGTATTTTTCTTTCTTTCAACGACGCTACTCAAACGAACGTGTTACAAACTCAAATCACCAACGAGTAGCCAGCATGTAACAGCACTAGTATTTTTCTTTCTTTCAACGACGCTACTCAAACGAACGTGTTACAAACTCAAATCACCAACGAGTAGCCAGCATGTAACAGCACTAGTATTTTTCTTTCTTTCAACGACGCTACTCAAACGAACGTGTTACAAACTCAAATCACCAACGAGTAGCCAGCATGTCACAGCACTAGTATTTTTCTTTCTTTCAACGACGCTACTCAAACGAACGTGTTACAAACTCAAATCACCAACGAGTAGCCAGCATGTAACAGCACTAGTATTTTTCTTTCTTTCAACGACGCTACTCAAACGAACGTGTTACAAACTCAAATCACCAACGAGTAGCCAGCATGTAACAGCACTAGTATTTTTCTTTCTTTCAACGACGCTACTCAAACGAACGTGTTACAAACTCAAATCACCAACGAGTAGCCAGCATGTCACAGCACTAGTATTTTTCTTTCTTTCAACGACGCTACTCAAACGAACGTGTTACAAACTCAAATCACCAACGAGTAGCCAGCATGTAACAGCACTAGTATTTTTCTTTCTTTCAACGACGCTACTCAAACGAACGTGTTACAAACTCAAATCACCAACGAGTAGCCAGCATGTCACAGCACTAGTATTTTTCTTTCTTTCAACGACGCTACTCAAATGAACGTGTTACTAACTCAAATCACCAACGAGTAGCCAGCATGTAACAGCACTAGTATTTTTCTTTCTTTCAACGACGCTACTCAAACGAACGTGTTACAAACTCAAATCACCAACGAGTAGCCAGCATGTAACAGCACTAGTATTTTTCTTTCTTTCAACGACGCTACTCAAATGAACGTGTTACTAACTCAAATCACCAACGAGTAGCCAGCATGTAACAGCACTAGTATTTTTCTTTCTTTTAACGACGCTACTCAAATGAACGTGAGTTTATATCTCAAATCACCAACTAGTAGCCAGCATGTCACAGTACTAATATTTCAATGGCGGTCTGTACACGACGCGACTGACTAACTAGTATGTGATTGGTTGCGTGTGGTGTTTTTTTTGTGACATTCTGTCTACATTAATTTGTGTTATTGTAACTTTTGAGTAGCATCGTGAACAACGGGCCTAACGAGTAAAATGTTGGTCATCCTAGGCTTTAGAAATAATCGAATCCCGTTTGACCGCTATCTCACATGATAGGAAGCGATAAAGCGATCTGCGATAGTGCATGCCTGCCTAGAAGTCAAAGTCAAAGTCAAATCATTTATTTCAAGTAGGCCCGTATAAGGCACTTTTGAACGTCAAAAATTTACAAAAAAAATTAATTGATTCTAGTTGCCCCTTCCAAAAGGTAGTTTTCGTATGGAGAAGAATGGGCAAGAAACTCCACCGTTACTCTTTTAAAATGTTTTACAATATTTTGTATAAGTACATTAGTTATATAATTATATGTGAGGACGATGCACCTAGAATAAAATTATTATACCACAATAGGTAAAAAGAATTAAGAATTAAAAATGAAGCAACAACAGATAAACTAATTATGTGATAGATACATGGTGCTCACATATTTACAAACATTGTAAAAGTAGACGATCCTCCTAAGATTCCACAATTTATAAGTCAGTGTGCGAGGAATTGGTCATAGAATGTAAAAACAATGTCATATAACAAAAAATAATAATAAAATATACACTTAAATTTGCAACCAGTTTGATTTTGTCTTGATTCTAAATTATCCTATGGAGCAGTATTCTATTATCCTAAGTAACCTATTCACTCAACACTTAGACTCCAAAGTGATTGCTATAGGAAAATATACTCTACAAAGAGGTTCACTCGACACTTATTGTCCACTATACCATCATTTCTATCCTATAGGTATAGTTGAATTTTTCTGTATAAAATGTTTGTTTAGCTAACGAGTTTATTTTAGTTTTTCCAGACTAGTTTTACGCGTATCACGCGGCAGTTATTCATTGGCATGCCTGCATTCGCATTTTTCTGTCCACGCATTCCAACAATTTACAGCTTTATGTGAATCGTAGCCAACTTGCAATAAATCTATTAACATATTATAAATGAAAGTAGCTTTTCTTGTCTGTCCGTGCGACTACGTGTGACTTCTAAACTATGCAACGGATTTTAATGCGGTTTTCACAATAATTTATGAGTATGATGCATTAATATTAAACTTACACGTAATAAAGAAATCGAATGTTTTGTCAAGTCGTAAAACCGTGCGAAGCAGGGGCGGGTCGCTAGTACAGTTATAAATCTTACCCAAATTCTGGGCCGAATCAATAAACCAGCCAATACTGATATTGCAGTCATTAAATTAATAATAAAAAGTCTGTTAATTTACCTAAAAGAAATAACTTCGCAACGAACACCTAAATTAACTTACAACCACAAACGAAAATAAACGTTTATATGAACATTAAACCTGAAATATTTAAACATGTAAAAGCTAAAATAGTCTAAAACATGAAGACTGTAATAGACCATGGGTGACCTTTATGAGGCGGCCCCAAATATCGGCGTTCTAGATATTTTACGCTTCGTTTGGTTCTATGTTCGGCCTGAAAAACACAGGTGAAGGCACAATGTCATCTGATGGGTCGGCAGTATCTTAATAACTTGCTTATTAAACAATTTTAGATAAGATTTGATTCTTAAGGTGTATTTCGTAATGATATTGTACGGGTTACTTTTGCCCTTCTATTTGGATAAAGCACTCAAATTGAATTGTGATCATTCATATCGGTGATGAAACGATTCATATCTAATTTCTACGAAATAATTACAATAAAGTGAATCGTGTAATTCTGCTATTAGATATATTCTGGAAGCTTTTAGTGGAGCATTTCTATCTTTGTAAACAATTTGACACAATCTTATAATTTTGCTACAAACTACGTTACTGGTGAACTGTTCGTCAAACTCAGTAGGTACTATTCTTGCACAGACTGCATTTGCTATCCATCCTCAAAATCGACACTTTCCAAAGACGCATTAAATCTCTGCATACGACTAGTGTCATAACTAACTACTTAAAACAAATCCAATCAAACTCGGCACACAGTAAGTCCATCCACACTAGTTCACAAATCCATATTGTTCGAATGTCTCCATACTAAGCTTATTATACAACTGTGCTCGAACTGCATGCAAGGGATAAGTTTGAGCACTGCCGTCGGTGTCAGCAAAGTTGTATGTCACATACTTTATTCTAGGAGAATGTTAGTTGGGAAAGTTTTGTGTATCACTAGGGATTTACTTGATTTATAGCGGGCTATGAATTTAGGTAAGCTTATATTTTTTGACACATAATCTGTTTCAGCGTCAAAGCTTTGTATGTTTATTTTAGGTTTAACTTACTGATGCTTTACTTAGTAAAACTTGGTATTGTTTTAGATTTAATTTAAATCAATATAAACAACTCAGAATGGGTGGCTAGCAATAAATAAAATGATTCGGTAATCTTGTCTATTACAATTGCAATACCTTCTACGTTATGTTCACTTTGTACGTTACTCAACTCTCATTGCATTGTACTAGACTACAAAATATTGATTATGAAATGCAATAATTAATATCGTAACACCGAATAATTAGTTTTAGATGTAAAAGTATTTGGAAACTTTCCAAATGCCTTTTTTACATATAAAACGGTTACAACATCAAATTCAGTGTTGAAATTGCAATTCATTATTAATATTCTTTGCAATCTCACTTGATTGATTTGAATTGAATATCCTGATAACAACAAGCTTTTTTTGCGAAGTTATTAAAAGAGCGATGCATGGATTTGCAATTAAGTTATCAGATAAAGCAATATCAGTGTCCGAATATATTGCATTTAATATGATTTTCGAAGTTTGGTCGTCCAATCTTCATCCTGTGTTGCTTATCCTCTTCACCGAGGCATGAGTTGAGGAGGGGATGTCATAGATGGGAAGTGTAAAACCATTTGTATCGGTTGGTTAAGCAGCAGTATACACATGTATTCTGATATCTACATGTATGGGCTACGTCTACAGCATTTTCGTAGCGGCTACGACAGTGCCTCTACGTCTAGCTACGGCGTAGTAAGATTCGTAGTAGTTGTAGCGGTAGCGGTTCAAGGAGTCTCTTTTATAAAGTATGTTTGTTAGTTGTTGTACTATCTATCCATATAATCATGCTGCTAAGGGACCTTCAATAAAGGGAACATTTCATATCAATTTAGACTTCATTCGAACAGTAATTAACCAAGATATAAGTTGCTTTTATATCCTGTGCCCAAACAAACATGTTCATTCAATATTAACATTTTTAAACATATCTTCTGTAGCACTATACCATATCCACGCTTCAGTAATCCCACTCTAGTCTGCCGACCACAACCGGTATCAATTAATATTAAAGGCTGCACGTATTGTGTGCCTTATTACATACATAGTGAGGCAGCGAGGCGGAAGATGCGCTTTGATCTCAGTAGTGCCTTGACACCCGCCCTAGGGGGTAATGAACTTGGACTGAGTGGCTGGTTGTATTACGTGGTTTTATTGGACAGTGAGTAGAGATATATTGTAAATACCAACAAAATTACACTTCTATACACATGTCATCTGCCGAATCTTTTATAAAAAAAAAAAAACATTTTGTTAGGTTTCAAATTATTAGGACATGCATTTATATACAATGTTTTTCACAAAATCTCGAGCACAATAACATGATTTGGTTGAATCCGTCGGCCAACACGTCACAATCGGGTAGGTCAAAAATAAGGGCATTGATTGCGCTGCTCATGCGACACAGCAGGGGATGCGCACGGGACACCGCGCGGCACTGTGCAGTCGCGAATAGTCTGTGCCGGCGGTTAGACCGGTGACGTAGGTAATTGTCAGGGACATAAAATGTGCATAGAATGTTGTGCAATTCTGGGGAGTCAACTACATTCCGTATCATTTTCAGAGCAGTGATGA
This sequence comes from Xanthia icteritia, assembly GCA_949128155.2. Classification (NCBI taxonomy): domain Eukaryota; kingdom Metazoa; phylum Arthropoda; class Insecta; order Lepidoptera; family Noctuidae; genus Xanthia; species Xanthia icteritia. The sequence continues at coordinate 15,474,683 of OX421956.2, forward strand.
CAATATATCAATAATTAACATAATTATCTTTTGGGAAGTACAGGCGTGATTTTTGTTGTAATGTGACAAAATTAAGTTTGGATGAAATCAAATTAAATTTAGGTCAAGAAAAATACTTTTGATCAAATTCTAAAAATACTTTTACTTTCGATTATTTCATAAATTTTTGTGATTAATAAACGATCGTAAACAGAATGTTACTTGTGACTTGCCCGAGAGATAGGGAACGCTTAGAACTCAAATGAAGGAACTATTCAGTTTGACGTGTGATCTCACCTCGTTGTTAGCTTATGAATACTCTGAATGGCTTATGTTTGAGCTCTTCTTTTCTCCGTCTATTCTATACGACATTACATCACGCCTGTATTCCCCGAAGGGTTGGGCAGAGGTGTACCTATAGTACACCCACATTTCGCCAGTTATGTTTAAGTCCCATGAAATAGGAGGTGAGCCTATTGCCATTAACCAGGCACAATCCAGTTTCCGGGCTGCTACTGAGAAATTCCAGATGGAAAAACCCAATAACATTTTACCCGACCCGGGAATCGAACCCAGGACCTCATTTGCAGCAGTAACGCTTGCGACTTGCCAAACACCTATTTATATCTTGGGTTCGAAGTTATCATCTATTTTTGCCACAACGTACCTAAGGACAACAAGTCCATCGCCATTACATCTGGCCACCTTCCGTCGGAAATTCGCCAACAAAGTATACATAATATACTTTTTATAACCACTGTATTTACATTATAGCAACAAAACAGGAACTTATCGTTTATGTTGGCGCCCAGCGTGGGACTTATATTTGGATGATTTTATGACCTTGATCGTAGAGTAGATTTAAAAATGGAGTATCAATACCAATATACCGCGAATGTTATTGGGTTCTAGAGAAAAAAAAAACATTATAATGATCACTAACTGACATTGCAGTGGATTGCTATACACTTTTTTCAACCTGTTTTGTCTCACTGCTGGGCAAAGGTCTCCCCCACAGCTTTCTACTCATCCCTGTAAGTTGCCTTCTTATTCCCACAAACGCCTTTAAGTCATTAAGCGCGCAGCCTTTCCTAGGCCTCTGTCGGTGACAACGCCCGTCTTCTGGCTCCTACTGTGTAACAATTCTGGTCCATCCGTCCCGATGCATCCCAGATGCATGGCCTGCCCAATCCCACTTCAGCCTAGCAAACTATTTGCCCACATCGACGATTCGTTTTGGAGCGAATCATGTTATTACGTGTACACTTGGATGATGATACATAAATGCTGTATTATTTATGGTCTCCTGGTCGCATTTAGCCGAGTAGATATTTCTAATAGATACAATCAGTGAAATAAATATAAAATATGTAGGTAACGCTGCTTTTTGCCCTTTCGGTCCAAATAAGCACTCCATTAATTTTCTAATCTGTGGTCTCTTGCCGAACTAACGCCTTGACATTACGCAATGAACGCAATTAAAACGGTCGAACGAATTGATAGTGACAGTTATTATATTGCAGGAATGTGGAAACGTAGAATTACGAGTTTCGAGCCGGTTTGGAGTTAGTCACACTTGTCTGTAGTGGCGGGTATTTTTGATTTTGACCTCTACGGGACTATGAGCTGGTTTGTAAATATATGTATATCATATACAAGCCAGCTCATATGTGGGAGTAGTCAGGGTTCAGCGTTATTCCTTTTGAAGGATATGTTGCTACTACCAAACATCAGTGAAGTGAGTTATAGGGTGATGATAATGATATATCAGCCGATAGAACTCCACTGCTGAAGATAGGCTTTTCCAATCGCACGCTATTCAAGAGATTATCAAAATAATGACGTTGTTTTGTAATGTGTGCTGAATGAAAGAGAGTAATATATTGATAAGTAATGATTGAGTTCAATAAGTTACAAAAGTATTATAAAGCGCTTTTCGGAATACGTCCCAAATAGTTTCTACTTCAAAGTTCAAATCGAACCATTCTTACAGTTCAAAAGCAGCCAGGCAATTATATTTTAGTTCGTAAATAGGTTTCTGTTTCCGTTCAAAAGGTCAAACTGCTCGCTTATAAAACTGTAGTTTCAAACGGCATTAATTTCAAGTAAGCTTTGTAAAACATTCCTCATTTCTATAAAAACCTGCATTTCTCTTGTATAAAAGATATTTCATAAAAAAAAATCACGAAAGCTGAACTGCGAAGTAACCCGGGCGTGAACATGACACATTGAGCTTTATAAAGAGACTGTCATTTATTTTATTTATTTGTTCAAAATCTGTATTAACAATACATATATATTATAGTCTGCCAAATTGCATAACAGTTTTTCGGCAGTTCTCGTCTACCAAAGGATTACAAATTTAGTTATTTAATATGCTAGTAATATACCTACTCGTACAATCAAGATAAGAAAATCTCTCTTTATACAAAAATACATTTTCGCAAACGTGAGGTTTGTTATAAACATAGCTATGGACACAATGACAGATACTTTTTGTAGAACTTTTTGATGTTGCCATTTGTTCCGCGAGCAATGTGCCAACTCGATATAGCATATTATATTTATTTTTTTATTGGATCGCCAACAGAGGCTACACAATTACATGCATGTTAACAAAAACAGGGACAAAGAACAAGTGTTCGCTTCCAATTATAGGAGACCACAACATTCACTTATCTAGGTATATTAGGTACAAGTTTGTCAAGAACGAAAAAATTAAAATAAATCAAAATACATTACACGAAAATCATACAAAAAAATTATACAATTTGATTTTATAGAAATTTGAATTGAATTAGATTTTTTAGTTTTATATGACTTGAATTTTTTTAAATTTGATATTTTGCATATAATATCCAATTCATTATGCTTTGATACTTCATTATGCTGTCTACAGAACCTTGGCAAAACGGCGAAGTGTCCGAGGTTCATACACATACGTTCCGGCACATAGAAAAGGCTATTGTTACATTTACGCGGCAAGCGAGATTGGTATTATGATGTGTAGGTACTAAAATAATGTTACAGGTAAGTATCACAAAATTTTCGTCTCATTTAGTGCAGTGACCTGATTTCTATAAAGGGCGTCGTCTGTTGGACCTTTACACTGACATTTAGTATAGAACATATTTTCCAGTTTTATTTCTGTTTTCTAATACCTAAAGTCTAAAATATATTTTATCTCTGTTTGTCCTAGTTTCATTATATTTTTGTCGTGTCGTATCAAAGGGATTCCTTAGGCAATTTCGTCCAGTGGATATGCAAATAAGAGCGTGTTTGGAATATTGAATGGGTTCCAGTTTGCTGTATCTATTTTCGTATGCCCTTTATTAAAGCTTTCAGTGCTTCTTACAAGCTTTCATTTTTGACCCAAAGCCTGTTTTTACGATGTTATCTTTGAGGCTTTTTGTCGCTCTATTTTTCGACTAGTCTTCATATAGACTTTTGTTAAATTCGTGTTTTTTCTGCATAATCATACATTCAGAGTAGGTAATCCGTATGTTTATGTCGTACGACCCACCTGGATTACCCTGGTTACTGATACAGGTAAGGTCTAAACCCTCTTGATTGATATTCGTACTGTCACGTAGCTTGAGATATGCATTATAAATTGTAGTAGATAGAATAGGACAAGAGCTTTGCTAGATGAAGTTTATAGGATATTGAAAAATTGTGCCACATATTCACACCATACTTAAACATAGCGAACTGTATTTTAAATGAGAATTATTATTCCTTTAGATCCAACATTACTTAATATACTTAAAGAAAATGTAACATTAAAAATAATAATAAAAATAAAAAAAACAATTATGACCACCTAAAACCAAAAGTGTAAACACAAGTGCAAAACAAAATGGCGATAAGTGATATATCGCCGTCCTTATGCCAATGAGTTCACCGGACGACGGGTGCGGCGTGCGCCGGCGGCGCAGCATCAAACGACTCTTGCGCAGCCTCACCGCTGACAAACTGCAGACAGGTAAAAATCCAGATGGTTACTACAGTAGTGTTTTGTGCCTTTTCAACATGGACTAATTTTATTGACTGTTGAATGTAATAAAATATGCAATATTTGAGGTACGTTTTCATATTGCTATTTTAATTGGGTTACACGTATTGTGTATTTCAATTATAATAATAAAAAAAAAATGCGATACTAATGTACGGAAAATAATAATCTGTGATCAGTTTGATGAGCATATTTCTGTCTACAAAGAATTACGAAACTACGTTACAATTTTAAGTAAAGATACCTGTATTTACTTCTAACCTAATTTTGCTAAATCTTTATAAAGACACCGAGATAGTCGTAGATCAAATTAAGATGATGACTCAACTCATCCAAATATAACCACCATTGTTTTTGGTGTTTACAAAATTCTCAGATCCGATAAAACGTACACACATTATATCTCTTATTACCAACAAAACGCGCGTAAAATTACGCACGTTGCGTGTTTACGCGTTGATCTAGTAAAATTCCGTCCATCCGCACCAAGGAACCCACGTGTTTGAGCTTTGTTTCTCAATGCCAAGTAGAGAGGTTTAGATAATGTATGTAGTTTGATGTTATCATGATATTTCTATTAAATTGTTTGGGTGCTAAAATGTTTGCGAATTAGATCTCCCGCGTTGAATCATCATCGACCTAACCTTTTTATAACTTAGACTCGAAAATTAATTAAGTTTAGGACTCAATTGTGTTTTCCTAGCTTTCCCAAGACAGCAGGGCAAAGGATTCTTCCTATTCCACCTACCTAAACTTGTGTCTTTGCCAAAATAATATTGCCTCCCCTTCAGCTGAAACACGAACCTACATTATTTTCTGTTGTGTTTTCATATCATATCCTTATATTGGCACGGCGCAATAAAATGCTTTGTACCGAACCGGTGTTGTTATTACGACTATTTACGAGGTATATGAGCAATATGTTACTGGATTTTGTATAAGCTTTTCTCTCGAGTAGAGCAGATTGTTTGTCAAATATTAAAAGGAAAAAATGAGATGCTACCTCTGTAGCTTTAACCCTTCAACCCAATCAAAGTAGAAGTGTTTAGTAAATAGGCAGAAAAACACGTTTACACGTTATAATTTTGATAAAAGGGAAAGAATTCAGGAATTTTACATCCGTAAAATTCAAAGTATACGCACGAGCGCCTGGCGGAGCTACGTAGGTATTTGTTGTGATGTGTATTTTATTATGTTAACAAGTGTTGATACTCTGTGAATGTCTCTATATAGTTCCAAATTGTACCATATCGCATATCGCATCGTGCATCGGTGTAAAATAAACGACGGTTACCTCAGAGCTCGATTGCGTTAAAAAAACGATGCTCACTCATTCGCCCGAATGAGCAATCAGACGGACAAACGTACTGCAACCAGATCACGTAACGCAATCACAATAGATTTTCCTTTTAAAGCTCAGCAGTGAAATGCACAGTTTGAAAAATCTGTTTACTTTACTGGTCTCAGCTTAGCCATGGCCACTGCAAACAAAATCGGGCGTAAATGAGGGATTATAGGTCCACCACCCAGTGCGAATGCGGTGCTTCTGACCAGACTATGATGTCCCACTTGTTGTTTTGTCCAAAGTGTACTTCTGTACATTTGAGAACGTAGGTCAAGAACGCTACTGCACTGCAGCCGCGATCACGCCAGTAGCACACCTCCGTCGCGAAACTGTAGCAGCGAAACCGCAGTAGTTCAATTCAACTGGCTCGCGTCATGTTCCGCTACTTGAGTTCCGCTATTCGAATTTCGAATAGCGGAACATGACGCGAGTCAGTCAGTTGAATTGAACTACTGCGGTTTCGCTGCTATAGTTTCGCGGCGGAGATGCGCTACCGGGGTCAACGTGGCCACCTACTGGGCCAAAGTTATCAAGTGAACTAGACGAATGTTGTAACAGCGATTTGAAAAGAAGTAGAACTCTTGTCTCAGCTCGTTCAAACACTAGAGGAAGGTAGTTGGTTAAGATTGTGGGCAAAAGGAATGTAAACAGTCTCATGAGACCTAAACACTTTGTCCCTAGAGTCTATCTGTCGGTTTTGTTTGTATAACGCACCTGCAATGTGTGTTGTCAAACTCAAAGTACTTTTTTCAATTAAACCAATTACAGGCACTTTTGAATTGTCAAGGAGTCATAAAAATGAAGCAATGTTGATGACCACATTAGGTGGGCCGCAAACTGTTTTTGTCACTCAATATCATAATGATTCTTAACCTCTTAGTGGAATGGTGGTGATATTTCTATAAATTAATGTCTCTAGTAAGTACTCCGGTAGCCTTAATCTAATTTATACCCAGATACATCATAGGTTCTACAGGTGCTTGTGTTCCAATTAGACTGGATTCCAGGTTTTAATTAACCGCATTGATGCCGTCTGGAAGCCCGCGGTATTCTGTGAGGGCTAGTGGAGTTACTACTATGATCATCTCGGAAGATAGTAACTTTCTCCAGCCATCTTCCCGTAGACACGTTATCGTTCGCACAATCTTCGGACTTTTAAGCTCAATTGCTCTTGGCGGTACATGAGTTTAATAAAATGGACACAGTTTCTAGACACGGGTTTTGTACCTTTGCAGGATTATCGAATTAGTTTAGTGTTACAAACTAATGGGTTTATTTATAAAGGTTGCTTAAAGTTAAGTAGTGATAAACGTCTGCTTATTTTTATGTAAAAATAAAAATAAACAATTTTTTTGTGATGAAATTTATTTTTACTTACATGTTTAAAGTTCAAATGTCTCGTTAACTTTACGCAACGTTTATGAATAAACCCCCACAATTTAGCAGACGAATATTTATTTTCTTGCAAAATTGAGATTAGAAACATTATTAATTTATCGGGTAGGTTATGTGGTCATGTATGTGTAGTATGTATTCGCTTCAAGATATTTGACGTGCGGTATGTGGATACAATACAATACATATATATAAGTTCATACAGATAATGAGCCGTTTATTCGGTCTGTTTGTCTACTGTAACAATTTTTTTTTCTTGTCGATGGTTCAATGAAAATTATTGCTCACATGTATTTATTCAAACGTATGTTTTCGTCTTCGGTGTATGAAAAATGTGTAACTTATCAGCATTATTTTCTCTGTTACAGGTAAGTCCACCTTTCTTCATGGATACTTCTTAAACGGTAGCGGATTCGGGGTAAGTACTATCTATGTAGTATTACTTAGGGAGAAATCGAGTAAAAAGTATTAGAATATGAACTTTACTTACAAAAAGTATGATCACAAAATTTCGTACAGCGCCATCTAGTATAACACAACGACACCAGTATCAAGTCGCCATAACTTTAGTATTGCTACTCGCCGCTAGGTGGCATTATAGTAGCTTAGGTATTTTAAGCCCACAACTTTTCCTCACTGAATCATCACTTGATTAAATAAGGAAGTTATACTATAATACCATAATATTAACATTTGAAATATAATTTAAATCAAAACGTACAGGATTTTAACATTGTTATTGCTTTTGTAAACAATCAAGTCATCTTTCAACGGGCAGGAATAAATTTCTGGGAAGTTTGTAGTTTTGTACTGAGTACTGACCGCAGTGACGTGGGTTCATTCATGATTGTCGAAATGTTAGGAGGAGCGTACACCATCGATTATACTCGTCATTCATAAGAACATTCTGGCTTGCAATAACAAAATATAGGTATTATGTTCTACGTACTGATTTAGGATGTGAATTCATTAGGTTTCATTGAAGGTTTTGAACTCATTGCTTGTAATAGGTACGGTCACACACAAAGTCGATTAACACTGCTACTTTAACACATCATCTGAATTGACACGAAATTATTAGACACATGGTATTTCAGCATTTCGTACCTAGCTGAGAGTTAATTTCTTTCTTTAAATTTTTCCAGTGTTCCGATTTTAATAAATAATCAAGATTAAAAAAATGTTTAAATTATTTTTCCCAACTTAATAATAGAATTGCAAATTAACACTGTTTTCAACGGTTGTCAACATTTTTACGCTGTTGAGTTATTTTCTTGCTATTTTACCTACTTCATTTTCCTGTAGAAATTCTGTCGTAAACGCTAGTTGGCCGTTACCGCCAACCAGTTTACCTGGTCGGTGCGGGCCATATTCGTGGTCGTGGCCGCTAGTGCGCGAGATCCCTTATTGTTATAATAACATGAACTCAAACAGTTATTATTATGATTTCTCATTGAACCTGTTATTGTGTTCCGTATTATTATTCCTGGAATCAATCTAGTTCCGCTCAGTTAGACTGAAATGTTTGCATTATAGCTAATTGTGAGTTTTCAGAAATGTTACTGTGGTAGGACGTTGACTTTACCTAGTTACATTGTACTGTCGATTCGTATTAATGTACTTTTTTATGAGCAGTATTGCACTTTTGTAGGAAACAGCAGATTCATTTTTTAATAACCGACTAAAACCTTCGACGCAATTGGGTCTAGAATCATGTACTGAATTCATAGTTACAGTTTTCGCGTCGAATTCCCTGCCAGCCTGTATACAATGGAAGGTTTCTGAATCAAGAAGTAAGAAAATCTGTGTGACCAAGGATTATTCCTGTTACAAGATTGCAGGTGTAGGTATCATTATTATGGTCAAAGACCACAGAGCTTTATCTTCATCATAACATCACGCCTGTATTCCACGGAGGGGTAGGCATGGGTGTAGTACACCCACATTGACAAAGATGACTAACATAGCAGTATGGATTGCAGATTACCACTGCGGGGTATTAGCGTAACACACTTACAGTGGCATTGGCTTTCATTTTGACAGTTCAACAACATTCATTGCGTTATTTACGATGTTGAGCAGAATTTTTTTTCGAACATATAAAGCAATGGATTAGCTTTCAAAATCATTCGGATTGTGATTAAAAGTGTGTTTCGCAATGAGGGTGCTGGGCATGTTAACATCTTGGCTAAAACATTCGTGCTAGGAGTGGCGGGCCCTGTAACGTAGCCTTCAAGCGTACAAACGACATACGCAGCGCTGCGCTGCGCAACGCATCAAAGCACAATCCCCCCCCCCCTCCCTCCCTTTTTATTTTATTTTTTATATAATTTTGTTTTTTATTTTTATTTTATTTTTTTACTGTTTGTATTTCCTGTGCGTGTCCCAAATAAAATATTTTTCTTTCTTTCTTTCTTTCTTTCACAATAAAAGTTGTTTGCAAATAATTTAAAAACCACTTGGATAAGGTAAACCTCGTAAAACAAAAGATCTAGGTAACTTAACGCTTGAACTTACTTCATTATAATTATGTTAGTTATCAGTAATAACATCTGTACCGCCTTCGCAGACTTGATTACGTACGTATTTACCTTATACGCTGTAATGCGAACAAAACAAGGGTGAATCCATTTACTGCAGGTGATTTAGAGAAACATACGGGGCAACGGTTGAGGTGGGCGCGCTATAGAGCAATTGGTAGATATACGGATGATGGCTATGGTCTGATCCAAAAGTATCTGATGAAAATGTAAACAAATAGATAAAAAAATATACCTGTGGATACCAATATGTAGTGCCACTTACATATCGAGTGTTTAGATTTGATACCCGAAATTCTAATTTATATTTTTTCTTAAAGATGTTTTTGATTTGATAATTGAGTATAATTTTATAACCTCTATTTTCATCGATGATTTTTCAATCACAATTTAATAATGTGATCCATACAATTTTAAAATTGTTGGAAAAAGTGGTGAGATATGAAATTGAAACTTTCTAATTACAGATAAATGTGTTACTTATTCCCTTTACTGAGTGATTACTGATTACGTAAGAATTTAACCTGAACAGGGTGTGTTTATACTTTTTATGTACATATACATTATATGTATATTCTTGGAACAGACATTAAATAGAAAGAAAATAAAGAAGTCAGAAAATACATTTATTAAGCACAGACTAAAAGGCACACAAGTAAAAAGAAATAAAGTAAAAAGAAAGAATACCTACAAAATAAAAAGTGTAAAGTGCGTATAATTTTGTGTACGATAATAATAATAATGGACATTTCAATAGTTAAGATATAGGTATTAAATAAAATTGCAAGACAACAAAACAAAAACAAATTGACAAATAAATGAGACTGACGCGTGATAAATGATTAGCTCCTATCTGTTGAAGGTGCTTCAAGTAACATTTGTCATCTCTAGAGTTGCTGGCTATGTAGTCATTCGTTTAACAACAAATATATGGCGTCATACATATGTATGACGTGATTTGTTGTGCGAAATAAAATAAAGTTACATAATGACTGCAACTCCTGAAATACATAGTATGGTTAGTTATATTAATTAATTCGTTATGTTTAAGTTAAGAATTACATTAGAATATTATATGTACTTACTCCATAATATAGTAGAATGTACAGAAATTAGTAAATTATTATCAATAGTATGATGTTTTAAACTATATTCTTATAAATAAATAAATTCCGATTCATATTTGAAGAATGCTATTTAAATAAGTCTGTGTTTTGCCGATTGATGGATGCAGGCCTCCCCAAGCATCGCCACTTAACAGAGAAGCACTTTTATTTTATCTGACACTAATCGTAACGCCTTTCCTTCTCGTTCCTATCTCACTTCACCCGTATCATCTGCGTACAAAATCCTCAACCGTACGTACACAAACTCGTGCGCAGCTCAGCCATATGTCGCTGTGACGTCACACGCACCTTGCATACAACATTATCATACGGCAGGGGTCGCAGCGCGGGAATATACTGACCTTTAAATAGCTATTATTTTAGAATTACTTGATTAGTGTGTGGTTTTTTATGGTGTAAAACGGTCTAGATCTTAGTACGTTCGGACACCTGGTTATTTTAGTAAACAAACGGTTGTAGTGTATTTTATACGGTGTCTTTTCGCTGCATTCAAAGACGGTTGGTTGTATTTTTAACCGACTTCCCAAAAAGGAGGAGGTTATCAATTTGGTTGTATTTTTTTTTAATATTTGTTACCTCATAACAGTCATAACTCATACAACATAACTCCGTCATTTATGAACCAATTTTGTTTTTTTTTTTGGTTTTATGCATAAGTGTTCTATCAAAAAACCAAAAATAAATAGAAAAAAAGGAAATTAATAAAATATATTAGGTACCAGCTACGGCGACAATAAAATTGATTTAGAATTTCCGTCATTCTAAGATGTTTTCATCATACTTCATTATTAAAATCTACCCTTCTAACACAGCTGAAATTGTCATTGCCATTACAATTTTAAACAGATTTTACTGAAAAGCATGGCATTGGAAAATATACGAATTTTCTTTCATAATACTGACCTTACAACGTAACAATCAAATCAATAAAATCCACGATTATTTCTTTACCAAGGCTTCATATAGACAAACAATCTTTATAAACACGGAAACAGGTGTTATGCTAAGCGTAAGATTCGGCCGGCAGATGGCGTTGGACAGGTGCACAGATTACTAAAGTATACAGACTCTATACTGCCAACCTTCGCTGTCTGGGCACACACACATGCTCAAAGATCGCTTACACATATATCTACGAAATCCGAAAGTGTTACCCCGCAATTCCCCTTTAGAATACTTAGAAAGGAAACAGTAGATGAATTGTGTGATATAAGATATGGCTAGAAAGATGTTGACTACTGAGATGACGGCTAATAGAGATGGCAATACGAATAGAGGAAGACCAAAGAAGCGATTGATGGATTGTGTGATCGATGATATGGCTAGAAAAGGGGTCGATTACTGAGATGACGACTAAGAGAGATGTATGGAAGAAGAAATGCTGTGCTGACTACAAATTACATAACATAACATCACATCTGTATTCCCTGAAGGGTTGTGCAGGGGTGTATACTAATATACTAACACCCATATTTCGCCAGTTATGTTCAAGTCCCATGCAAGAGGAGTGCGAGCCTATTGCCATCAACCGGACACAAATCCAGACTCCTGTCCTTTAAAATACTAGTAAAAACTATGATGATACGGCTAGAAAGGGCGCGATTCCTGAGATGAGGTCTGATAGAAATGTATGGAACATGCTGCGCCGACTACGAATGAATTGGGATTAGAGCAGGAGGATGATAATAATACACAAGACTTATGCATGTGTGTGTGAGTGGAACAACAGGCATATGTAGTGAAGTGCCTGTGTGATATTGAAACTGACAGGTGGTAGCACAGATATCGTTAGCATATTTTTTTGTTCCGTTTTCGGTGCCCGTTGCTAAGAATCTTGTTGATCTTATTTTTGGCTGGGTTGGGGTGTACTTAAAGTGGATTGTATCAGCTGGTAGATGCACACAGTTGGACTGGCTCAATAAATTTAAATAACGCTCGGTTCTGACTTATGAGGTTCTTCTTGCATTAATTTAACAGTTGTATCCCAGTTGCTAGAAAGTTCTTTACATTTAGTGTCCCGTATCGGCACGAACCATAATACAGTTCAAGCCGTGATCAAAATATTAGCCAATTAGTAAAGCCTGATTTACACTGTGCGAATTAATTGCCTGCGGCATACCCGTGACTTGAAACAATTATAAAAATAGCACTATATAAACAGTGTTTAAACGATGCAAATCATTTGTTGATTCAATTTTATTGTATGCCAGAGGCAAGAACATTGCATTGTGTAAATAACGGAGATAGGGCTATCTGCCCAAGTTGCGCTTGAAGCACATTTTAGGGATCGCCACTTGTAAAGGCTATTTTAATAGATGCTCTTCTTAAGACCAGTGAACTTCTTAGTGACCTTATTGGTATCTTCTTCAGAAAGGTCAGGCGCGTAGTACTCGCAACCGGCGTGCATGTATGACCAGATGTAGGAACGTAAACGAAGCAAAGGAGTATGTAAGGATCGTAGCAGGTGGCGTTCTGTAGTTTCTGCCTTCCCCCATTGGAAGAAGGCGGGAATTTATGTATGCATGGACATGCTTGAGGGAAGTCTAGATTGGATTGTTCAATTAATCATTAATTCTTCAATCACTCTCACTATACACGCAATTAGTTGAGAATGCAAAGGCTGATGATTGACTCGACGTGATTTATTACATTTCTGGGTTGGCACTGGCAACAAAATAAATTACATTGTGGCGGCGAACTGTGCATCATAGACCTGACGTCACTCAAAATCCTGATGTCTCACAAATCCTGCATCGCGCAATTAGAGATTACCTTCACTTCAACCGTTGGGCAGTTGCCCGCCAAACACGACACCCGTAACTTTACACCCTGTTCCTTAAACCTCTAAAATATTACTAAGTATGTAGTAACTGGTCGACTCAAGCTCAAACTCCTAGCATTTATTTCAATTAAACCAAGAAGTCGGTCGGTCAGAAATATGAAGCTAGTTGCCCATTCCAAAGCGTAGTAGGTACCTATGGAGAAGAACGGGCAAGAAAATCCACGGACACTCTTTTTAATAATATGATACAAAATATTGGTTACATCGTTCATGTTGAAATTATACATGTGAGAATCGAGCTCGGTTCGGGTGAAAATAGAGAAAACGATTTGTCCCAGATATGAGACCTAGCTAGATCGATTTTTCGCTCCCGTAAACCCCGATATTGCAACTTTCGTCGAAATCGTTAGAGCCGTTTTCGAGAACGTGATTACAAATATTGCTCATTTAATAGTATAGTATTATTTAATTTCAGATGATATTAGTTTAATGGTGTGCGTGGGTGTAGTACAGGTACACCTCTGCCTAAAATTTCAGGGATTACCGGCGTTATGTTATGTTATTTAAACGTCTCTAAACTTCAGTTTAACTGTTCTTTGGGTCAATTTTATTTGTAGGACCACCGTTTATGCTCTGATGTCGTTATTTTACTTGGTCTTATCACCCATGTACTATTTAAGTACTTTATGAAACTTCCTCAGATCTAAACAGAAATCTGTCTAGACATGCCAAGAATTCCGTTGCATTTCCATAATTATATGTTCAGACAGCCCTAAACCCATCAATTTCTAACAATCCTGACCTTGATGTAAACAAATCATTAATTTATTATTATCAAAACAAACCCTAGAAGACGGGAACATGAATGAACCACGAAATTGATATAATTTATCATTTCGTTCCAACGCTGCGCAGGAGTTGTTATTTGGGAGCGTGCCAACAAACCTCTGTACGTGGAACAAACAGTTCTTCACGTTTCTTTTGTGAAAGAGTGACGATGTAGCATCGGAATTATGATATAATAACATAATATTTTTGGAAGTGTAAAAAGTTTTGTGGAATTAGCTTTTAATGGCAACTTATCCGTATGTTTCTTAAATTCTGGTAATTCCTGGTTTTTAAAACGATCACGTGCAAATGAATTGGTCATGAACTCATGATATTTTCCTGGAAATATTGTCTAGCAACAATTGTCTGCGTAATAATTGATGCCACAATTAGAATTTCCTTCGAATTTAGGACTTCAATTATTAGGTTCCTGCGTTAGATTCGGTAATATCTTGCCAATAAAACGCGTTGAAGGCCAATTCAGCTCAATAACTTGTCAGAAAAGTAGACTTGACAGTTGTCAGAATTAGATATATATTTGACAGATGGCAGAGATTACAATGTTAACGTTCTTAAAAATACGAGAATTGCCCATCTGATATGCTATCACCGTCAGTTCGCTTGATCATCATGATTTTAGCTGAAAGACTTTAATTAGTTATGTTATTTTATTAGGCCCAGAAAAATATTAATTGTAGGTACAGTCAAGAGCACATATTTACACTTGTAGCGGAGTTATTGATTTATCCCTTATGCCTTGAGTTAGAGACATAATTTCCATGTATCCTTAATATCTGATCTCAAATGCTTTCCTTCATTCGTTAATAGCTTGACAGTATCAAATGGTCGATTGAATCACAGTTTTTCCATGTGATGAATCACTGTGTATCCATGACTGATTCCCAATTGTTATGCTAACCCACTATCGTAGGAAGGCAGACAATAAAAACGGCTCACGCAGCCAACGCGTCGTGTCGTCTAAATATAATCCCGCCATGTTTTTGTGCACTGTTTTCACTAATTAGCTATGTATGTAGGTTTATTAGCTGATCTGGAATAAAGAGTTTTATTGATTTCTAGGAGAGTATCGGTTTTGGGATCTCCAGAGTATGGTGGAGTTTCAAGTAAATGGGTGTGAGCGTAATCGAACAGATTTTATTTTTGGTTATTTTTATACCAAGTAAAAGTGTTTTTTTGTTTTGCCAGTAAGGTATTGGCAGCAGCGCAGCGTCCAAATGTCTGCTGTTTTTCGCAAATTGTGATGTCAGTACTGTGCTCACCAATCCGTTTGCCAAGTATTTTTTGAATAACCTAATCTGTCACATTGCTCGGCAAATGTCTCCCCATACTTCGCCATTTGTCTTTGCCTGCTGCCAATCAGTCAAGAAAGAGTCTAGATCGTTGCGCCAGTGTTTCTTGGGCCTGCCTCGGTGACGACGCACGTCTTCAGGCACCCACTGCGTAACGACCCTGGCTCATCTGTTCTGATGTATCCTGTGCGTGTGGCCCGCCCAGCCCTATTTCAGCCTTGCGGTCTTATCGCCAACATCGGCGATGCCTGTCTGCGAGCGTATTACTGTGTTGCGAATTCGATCCGTTAGTTTTATATTCAAAATGCTACGCTCCATCGCTCTTTAAGGCAAGCCTTAAGTTTGGACTTCTGAGCCTTGCCAAGCATGTTTTACATATATAAAATAAACATTCATAATGATATGGTAATAGAAGGACATGTTTAGCAGTAGACGTTAACATGAATCCTATGACGTTTTTGACATAATTAATATAAATAGAAGATGCTTACACTGAAGAAACAAAAACATTTAAAATTCATCCAACCTTCGTCCCAGTAATGATAGTCAAGATTGTGCGTATAATGAAAGGCCAAAATTGTTTATAGGTCGGGTACAGGCCCTTGGAACATTTCATAAAGACTGCTCGTTTTAAACGGACAATAAAAACGTACGTTCATTTAATGTTCGCGTTGATCAGTTCTTACTGACAACCAGTTGGCTGGAACGGCATGGCATCTGTTGCTTAAATTGTACAAGTATATCATTTGCGGTTTTTGATCATGAATCTTCAACATTTTATAAATTTAAACTATCGGCATTGTAGGAGTGACGTCTGTCTGTAAAACACTTGGTTTTTTGATCCACAGGTCTTTCGAGACTGTATATCTGAACATTAACTATAATTATATTTATATATAAATAAGTTTTAAATTTTCAGTTACAACTTTTAATCAAGCGTCTTCCAATCGCAGTCCACTCCTGGGGGCCTACTCTTGGCCCGTCCGAAAGAAGTTCGAAAATGCAAGTGGAATCAAGTCCCTACACCCGATTAACTAACTTTTTCGGACGGATTAAAAGTAAAAACACATCGGGAGTACGGACAACTGTCAAATCGTGGTGTCATTAATTCTTAGGTCGGGCCCCAAACTAATTTTTATTATTTCCGTAGGTGATACGCAGAGAGAATCACCCGTAGCATTGGCCGAAACAACGGATTTCGTGTTTATGGAGTAGATCTCCTGATCATATAAGCTTCCATCAAAACTTAGGGTCTCAAACTCAAACCATTTATTTCAAATAAACCAATTACAGGCACTTTTGAATTGTCAAGGGGTCGGTCAGTCAGAAATATGAAGCTAGTCGCCCATTCCAAAGCGTAGTAGGTACCTATGGAGAAGAACGGGCAAGAAACTCGCCAACCTTGGTTGCCGAGTTGGCGGCAGCGCTGCTTTGAAACATCTGGAAGTTCTTAAAAGTTAGATGGAACGATTAAATGTCTAGATTTATTCGATATATGTCCTTTATCAATTACCTAATTTTATTTACTTCTATCCATTGACAAACAAGCACCAGAAACAGAGCTGATTGTATTATTTATTTACTTAACAAATGCCAAGTAAAATCTGAAACTATACGGATTGTTATTCAGGAGTTGTGACGTAAGCGAACGACGTACACACGATTCTTTTACACGTTGCCAAGAATGTAAATAATAATAAGAGCTTTAATTAGAAAATAGCACAGTTCAATCAATCAACTGCATACAGTCGAAGTCAATTTTTTTTGTGATGTATCATCGGTTCATCTATTTGGGAGTGTAATGTTGCAGAATGATTCGTCTACTGCAAAAACATGGGTTATTTTTACAGTCAGTAAGACTCTCGTTTGTGCTGTGTAGATGGATAGATCAAATAGATTGGGAGAATAATGGCAACATCCTTTCTTTCTTGTCACTTGTGTTCGTAGGTTTCTGTAGCTAGCATCTATAAAATCATTCAAAACTCTCGGAAGGAAGTACGACAATAATAATTTCGCTTATTAATGAATCATAGGTCGCAATCTGAATTAAGAGGCCATGCACGAAATCGACTGATTTTGATAAATTTTGTTCATTAGTTGTGAGAAAGGGAAAATAATTTAAACTAGTCGAGTTCTTTGTTTTACATGTGGCTGATTTTTTTTTCAAATAAGTTATTTATTCATGGAAAATCACAAATATTCGCAACAAGAGACTGACGTTTGATCACTTTTTTACTTTACAAAAAACTCCTTTTGATTTTGAACATTTAAAAACATCATCAACATCGTTATATGGTCTACTTGCATGTGGCTGAACCACTTTTTTCAACTTCGATACAAAATATAGCAGAAAAATAATGTTGAGAAAACCTTTTTAAAAATTACACATTAGTCTTCAGAAATCCTTGAAATAAAATCAAAATTTTATTTTATGATTATACAATCAAAGGGGAAATAAGCCATATTTTCGAGAGCGCAAAAGTGATGCAACTATTAACAGACGCTGTGGCTGACACGAATGGTTCAGCACCACGAAAACTGCACTTTTATAGTTACACAGACTTAATGTTTCAACTGTTTCAAGCTTTCTTACAATTAGATAAGTTACTGACGAAAAAGGTTTTTTTTCGTGCACAGAGCTTTAATGTATAACTTTATCGAGTCAACACAATCGATTTCAAACACCGTCGAGGTTAGTCTTTGGAACTATTTCGTTTGAGCGTAGAAAGAACATGATAAGCTTTCCGGTGTATTTCTGAACTTATTTTTCCCTGTTTTCCAACATTTTGCCAGTTCCCCACTTCACCAAAATCCGGTTTTTCTTTGTACCTATCAATTTATTTTTCTTAAAAACCTGAAAAAAAAAGCTCGTCTGTAGGTTAAACCAAAGATCACCGACCATTGAAGAGTGACTGAGTGACAGCTTAGTAAATACATCGATGTTGATACCAACGTGGGGGGTACGAGAAACAGATATCACGTGATGAGATGTGGCTAGTGATGCTGGAGAAACATGTTATTCATGAGTCATTTTCTATTGTGGATTAGTGACTGATTTTTAGGGTTCCTTACCTCAAAAGGACAAAACGAAATCCTTATAGGATCACTCGTGTGTCTGTCTGGCTGGCTGGCTGGGTGTCTGTCTGTTTGTCTGTCTGTCACAGCCAAGATCAAGTTAGTTGAAATTTGGTACATATAAGAATTTCTGTGACCCAAACACGGACGTGAAACGTAAATAAATGAATTTTGAATATGGCGGTCACTTTTCGGGGGCATATAGGAAAATTAAAAAAAAAAAATGCAAAGTGTACCGTGTGACGTATCAAATGTAAGGGCTTGTTGTGAGGATCTCAAATATATATTTTTATAATTTTAAAGTAAATGCTTTAAAATATATTTTAGAAAATAAAATTATAAAAATAATTATATTAATCATAAATTTTTTTAATTGTTTTTTGTTTTATTTTATTAAGTGAATTGTTTTGATTTTATGTATTTTACTTTCTCTCTACTCTTACACACGGTGTCTACATCTCTTTTTACCCTCTGTCCTATCGCAGGTATGCTGGAAGAGATTTCTTTAGAAATAAGCATCACCTTTGTACGTATTTTTCTGTTCTTTTCTTCTTGTCTGTTTATATATGTGTGTACTTATATGATTAAATAAAATAATAATAAATAAATAAATAAAATTTGAAAAATATACAGACAATGTTTCTGTTTTTCAAACCTATGATAAGTCTATGGTCTTAAAATAATATGGTAAATCTTTACGGAACCCTTCATTGTGCGCGGTCCGACATGCACTAGCCCGTTTATTTTTTGTAAATAGGTCAATTTTGTTATTAGTGGAACTTAGTGAAGTAAGTACCGGATTCTGTACCAAGAGAGGCAGTTACAACTTGATAATTTTTAATCTTTGCAAGCTTCCCATATTGTCATCAGATGCGAGCGATGAGACATTGAGCAAACGTAAGCCTATAGGAGATATCATCAACTCCAATCCTTGTCATATTTCAATCAATCTGTCTAGCCTTCTCCCAACTATGTTTTGGTCAGCTACCAGTCTAACCGGATGCAGCTGAATAGTCATATGTATCTTTTATTACTAAACAAGCTTGGAACACAATGATTTTATTTTTCATAAAATATGGTACACAAGCACGGCAGCATTCGTACTATCAAATCGTGGTTGAATTACTTGTGCAAGAGGCGAGAATAGTAACAACGCATTTTTAGTTCGACGCTGATAAAAATAATGTGCCAACGCTTGCCGCGATTGACCTTTGTGTGAGTCACACTTCCCGGGTAATAGGTACCTACTACTGTAGCCATTTGGTCACTAGTCCATTAAATATGACAACAGCTATAGATGGCAGAAGAGTTATACTAAAAATGATATAAAGAGTGCGTAGGATCGAGAGCATTTCTTCGGAAAACTCAAAATCTTGGGATTGATTTTTAACATAACATAAAAGTAATTTTAAGGCTGGCCACTTAGTACCTTCATAAAAACTGTAGGATTAATTTAGGTATCGTAATCGCACGATTATCTCACCTCGCCAATTTACTTTTTGTTTCCAGTAAAAAAAACCGGTCAAATGCGTGTCGGACCATGTATAAAGAAGGGTTCCGTAGTTGGGATGAATTTATCCTAAAAACAAACTTAACTTTGTAATTTAGAAACATGTTCTCCCATACATCGATATTCGTCACGGTCAATTCTCCAACTGCAAATGTAAGTTGTTGATGGCAGAAAAAAAAGGACTTATTCCTTTACTTGTGCTGTGAGATCTTGCTTCCTACAAAATTTCATGATTCTAGGTCAACGGGAAGTAGGTTTTCATTTATTTGCGAGTATCAAAATATGTCACATAAATGGCCGTAGTTTTTTATTGCCTTGACTTAGAAGCTTGATTTTTTTATTGCTCTAAAGGAACATAGATCTACGTATTTGATATTAATTTCAACTTGATTCCTCCACGCGGTCCTGACAACGAAGTGATCCTATAAGGGCTCCGTTTTTTCCTTTTGAGGTACAGAACCCTAAACCTCGACCTCTGATTCACCCAAACCCTAACTAAACAGGTCAATGGTTTGGTGGAATACCTATATCTACTAACTAGGAAGTATCTCAACAATAAATGATTATTGTTTTTTCATTCACAGCCAACAACTAACAAGTCAATATAAAACAATACTTCTACTGGATCACCTTCG
Source organism: Xanthia icteritia (assembly GCA_949128155.2). Taxonomy (NCBI): domain Eukaryota; kingdom Metazoa; phylum Arthropoda; class Insecta; order Lepidoptera; family Noctuidae; genus Xanthia; species Xanthia icteritia. The sequence goes on from OX421956.2 coordinate 15,495,224, forward strand.
AGCTGAGGTCGGGAACTATCGCCAATCGCTATCGTTTCCAAGAAAACGTTCATTTTTAAACAATACAGTCTGGCTTCGTTCTCGGAATCATATGGGACACTGTTTATCAGGGCTTGGTTCAATTAAAGGATTTGGTAATACCACAGTAATACCTCAAGCTTCAATGGAGTTCCTGTGTAACTCCCGGTTAAAAATAGAACTTGATATTTTTGCCATGTGGTCAATGTCATTTTACTAAAATACTAGTCTGACCAGCAGCTTGCAACTCTAACATCGATGTATGTAGTAGGTACAGAGGTCTGGTCAAAATAGACAATAAATTGTATAACAATTATTTGGAACATGTAATCGGGATAATCTCATTAAATGAAGCAGCTTATTGTAAATATCTGAAAGCTTGCATTCACTTTTATTATAATACACTTACAAAACGAAATAACGATACAATTCGCCGAAAATCACAAAATAACTCATTTGATTCTCCAGTACCATATTATTGGATAACCAAATGAATAGTTTTGTGATTACTACTCCACCATAAATGTATTAGTACAAGTTGTAATATTTTACACTTTACTACACAGACGGTAATACGAACTAAAGTGTACAATACAACAGATAAATTCAATACATTAAGTCTTCTAGAATGCCACACTAGGTACTGTTTTATGTTCCTCGTGGAACCGTCGACGTTTCTGCTTGTTCATTCAGTTTGATTTGATGTTTTAGTTCATGATTCCCACGATTACTTTCGTCTCCCAACCTTTTAACATAGGCGCCCCCCTAACTTTCTTTTAAAATCACTACGCCCCTGAGTTACTTTGTCGACATAAGCAGAAAAGCATAAGAATGTAAAGCGAGCGAAAGTGAGGTCAAAACTGTTTGCACCCCTTTGGATAGGCAAAATTTTCTTTTAATCATTCAAACAGAAGTAGAAGTTACTTTGTCAACTTATGCAGAAGAAAGATGAAGAATGAAGGTAATTTTTAATGGAAGAGCAAACGAAGCGAGCGCGAAAATTGTAGCAAGCCGCCTCGGATAGTTTCGGTTTTCTTTAATCCATTCATACAGAAATAGAAAACTTATTTTGTCGACTTATGCAGAAAAGCTTAACGTCAATTTACAGTACCTAAGTATTATGAAACGTTTGGATTTTGGAAACCAGTCTTAAACTTTTCTGGTAGGTACCAAGAACATAACATTTAATAAGCCGGCGTGCCCCACCGGTTGGGAATCCCTGCTATAAGGTAAGTTTTGTTCCTAGATTGAATTCTCAGATTAGATTCGTTGGTTCCAATAAGTATCTATAAATGGGCAAGCCTTATTAATAAACATATTCGTTAAGACCTCCTGCTATAGAAGCTTGATGAATCAAAAACCTTAGCAGATTTCGCATCTGGAATGCAGGAAAATGTGAAACAATAAATCACAAATCTGAGAAAGACAATCACACAATACAATTAACTTGGAACTTCCACATTTTCCTTAACAGACTGGAAGCTCAGAAACGCAATCCACAAATGTGCCAGAATACCATAGCAGTAACAACAATGTATGACAAAACAATGCTGTCTTCCCGAACACTTAGCATACAACAAATAATGCTAAGTGTGCGGCCTAGAGCACCCACGCCATGCACTGACTGCCGTGATATCATTCGACATGGAATAAGGAAGGAACGGGGATACACTGAAACAGAAACTTGGGAATTTAGATAGCAAACATATTGGTCATGAGGTAGACAGTTGACCAGACAGTTGACCAAAGAAACAATACAAGGGTATGGTCATGTTTGAACGGTGCTAGAAAGAAAGTTAAAATTACTGCTAGTTAAAGAGTCGTTTGGAAGAAGAAGACATGCTGCCTTGACAATAAATATGTAAATTGGCATAACGGCAAGGTAAACGTGAATAAGAAATGAGAATTATCACTGATGAGTTAACTCGTAGACGTCCAACCTCTGTTTTGGCCTCTTGCAAGTTACGGTATTATTTATATTTTCTGATTTGCAATGCAGATTGATTATGTAAACTTGTAAAGCTAACGCTAACGCGCATAATTTGATGTTTGAATATGTGTTTAAACATATTTCCCTGACGGGTATAACACATCCCACTTCTTTATATGATCTTAAAATATTGTGCGGACGATATACTGGATACACCTCTATACTAGAATAAGTGGGCTTGTCTGTAATAATAGACTGATTTATTAAGACAATTTGTCAGTTTTCGGTGTTTCATCATCCTTCTTGCAATTTGTATTTTGTAGTATACTTGAATGTATGCACTTAAATGCTTCATGATCATTTATTTTCAAAATTTTAAGTTCCTCTGACATTGTTTTGGGACTGAAAATATAAACAGAACTTCGCATCAAGGAAATTGTTTACGTAAAATTTCCAATAATTAAAAATACAAAGTTACAAAGCATCTTTTCATGAATCACATCGCCTCAAAATAACATGGTGCTAGTGCACTGTATAAACAAAATAATTTGCGTGAAATAAAGACGCTTAGATCTAAATTATTATCTCGTCTCGCTGTGTTAGATCTAGAACAAACGATATCTTGTGATACGTAGATGTTTGGCTTACATTTGAATAACATAAGTAAAGGTCAAAGGCATTCGGTTAACTTAATGACGATTGTTTAGACAGTGCCACCCACCCTGCCTACTTCCAATACTGATTCTGGCCTAAATTTTCTGTGCTATATAAGCTTTTGGTTTACTTGTATGCCCGGGGTGTAAAGATATACTCTATGGCTGATAAAATTATACCTTAAATCACTTGTTTCGTCGTAGATTTTTACAAAATTTTACCAAATATTAGCATTCAATCGTGATTCGCCGTGATTTTTATCTTTAAACTATTGTCACTTACCTACACTGTAGTACAACTTATAAACTGGTATCTTAATACCGTTTCCTCTGAATGCGAGACGTATAAAAACTTGCACTCTAAAGTTGCACTCGCAAAAAATATGCTTTTGCGTCATGGTAGTTTTTGCTACACGTTTTTATGCAAGGACTTTCAAGGCAAGAACACTGATTCAAATTGTGAAAAACTGCCAAAGCCGTGCAGAATTTTGTGTTGACAATGATTTTGTCAGCATGGCTAAGGTCAATGGACATGTGGTTACATAAAAACAAAAATAAATTTTGACCTGTAGCTAATAATTGTAAAGACTTTGTCAGGCCTGTATCTCATTATGATTTGCAGTGATTAGGCTTCGATCATAATCTGCTAGCTAGTGTTTTACATTTGACATCTTGTCATCTTTTAATTAAGACTTATTTCCTTCCTAGATCCTTTGTTTCTTTATATTATCGTCCAAAGCATGCGGCTCTTTGTTAGCAAATATTTTTCTTATATCAATTCTTCTTTGCATATTCATAGCATTTGCGGCATATTTATGCAAGATAGGTAAGGCAATTCAGGAAAATAGTTACGGTTTAGCGTAGGCGAGCTGGCGGCATCTCAATTATGCATCGAGGTGACGTTTACTGTCGTCAACTTATTGTTTGAGTTGTAATGGCGCCGCTCAGCGATCTCTTGAAAGTTACACACCTAGCTTCGGAAAGGCATTGTCTAAATAGGTTTAAGATGTTGTTAAGATCCGTGTGTAAGCCTCTTTGTTTCTATAGTTAAGGATTTAGAGTAGGAGTTTAGAGTTTATTGAGCTATGATTTAAAAACTGCTTGGATTCAACTCTGAGCTTACATTGGTTACATTAAAACGCTTCAGTTGGAGGGATTCCCTTAATGTTAGATGCAATGTTGCTAAGTCTCAGAAATGGGTTAATGACGAAAGCAAACAGTAAAAACCAGGTATGGTTACACATTCACACCACAAAATTACATCGTTATTTTCGTGTCTACTAATTTCCTATGACTTCACAAAGTGTTCATTAACGGATTTGACGGCTTCCAGTCTAACCGAATGCAGCTGAATACCAGTATTTTACATGGAACGACTGCCTATCTGATCACCACAACCCAGTTACTGGGTAACACGATACCCCTGGGTAAGATTGGTTGTCAGACTTTTGGGCTCCTGACTACCGGTCACTCTCAAAGATCTACGAATGACAGTCGGGACCAACGTCTTAACGTGTTTTCCTAGGCTCGGAGGGGTCTCGATATGTTATGGGTAATCACCCATCCACGAACCAACCGCGGCAAGCGTAGCTTAACCGTCGATCTTCCTTCGACCCTTGCGGTTGTCATTATTTAGTCACGAGCCCCTTCATCTTTATTATAATCTATTGATATTGATCTTTATTGAAATCTTTTGACTCACAATTGAGCAGTAGCTAAGCCATGACATCAGTAGGGAACAAAGAAAGGCGATTTACAAACACTGCAGCATTGTGAACTAATATTAGCGTCAGATGTAAGTGACAAAGTCTGAGATGTGACGCCTGTCTTAGATATAATGGAAGGAATGTGAGGTGATTAGTGGGATAATTTGTCTTATATTGTTCTATTGACAGGCTGATGTTATGATGCAAGAATTTTGGGTATTGTTGAACAGATTTTTCTAGAATGATTAAGAATTCCTTTTAAAGAAGACTACGAAATCCTGTAACGGTCCTATATCTGCGTTCTTAGGCGTTTGATCAAGCCGCTCTGTTACTTATCTAACACCTAGTTTTACAAAGACATACCTTAATGCCGCATTACGTAATGGATCATTAACGCTAATGATTTCTTTAGTTTCCATTAAAATCGAGTCTAATGTTGCTTTCTGCAACAAGTTTATGGAAGATTAGTATTTAATGACAGCTTTAAAAGTTATAAGTTCGTTTCTGCAACTGGCTGTTAGTTGATAAAGTTATTAGAGCAATATGTAGGTTTGAGCTTCTAATCCTCCATTGAATTAATTCTTCAGCCACAAACTAATTGTGATTATAGCCATATCTTCCATCGAACATTCAGTGTGATCCTCGTTCAGTATTAATTTCCTGGATGCATTTATAGTTTTCTCTGTTATATTGCGCGTTATTTCAAAAGCTACCATATTGTCCCTATGATATTGTATGTTAAAATTCGTCGCTTATGCCTGTTGAGTCACAGGATCCAAGTGACAGTCATCCTGCAAACAATGACAAAACACACATTGTCTCAACATACATATACTACATACATGTATATAGACACAATATTTAGCAGCTAAATTAAGTCATCGGTGACTTCCCCGAGTTGTTTGTTGGTTTAGAATTAGACAAAGTGTTGCATATATAGATGGAGGCCTAAATTGGCAGTGGGCAGAAGAAAAAATGCCAATGATTATGATGATAGAGGTTTTGTGGCTTCTATGGATAATATTGATATCTTTGATGCTACCAAACAGATGTTTTGGGGAAGCTCTGTCATCTTTAAGTACAAGATATACTAATTGCAAGCATATCATTCAATTAGATAGACATAGGTAAGAAGTGGGCTACACGAGTACCAGAGGGCCTAGAAAAAGTGACATTTTATCACCAATAACGGATAGTGAAAAAGACAAAAATGTATTAGATTGACATAAGCTACCCAAAAGCTTATGTAAATCCTGTTGAAAGTCATTGTAGAAGTACGAACCGCTTTCCACTTGCTTTTACTGTAGCATATAATAAGCGATAGATCTTAAATGGTTGTTCAGAGTTAAGTAAGACTGCCAATGAGAGTCACTATCTTCCATTTTTGTTTGGATAGTAATTATTTTATTCTAGTTCAAGTTCAATGTTAGCTAACAGGTTAATCAGAGTTGCAAAAAAAATTGTAGTTGCTCTGTGATTGATTATATCATCGCTGACTCCATGTTTATTTGCTTTTGATTTAAATGATCTTTCATTGATTTGGCAGAGATTTTATATACTAAATACGTAATAATATTTTTTTATAATATAATTATGTTAATAAATTCTTTATTGCAGACCACATGATCCTTAAGGCAAAATCATAATTTAAAGACGCGGCTATTTTTCTTTTACGAGTAGGTATGTGGCATAAGACGGTCATGAGAATTCTTCTGTTTCTACTATCATTAACGAGATTTCTCTCTGATTTACAAATGAATCATAGAAATTGCAGGAAAACGGGTTTCCTTTATTCAATATTATTTGATGGTTCCGAGAACTTTGAAATTAAAGTAGTTGCAGGATTATTTGACACAACTCCATGTCGTTATGATGACTTAAATGTGTTGTATGTGATTCATTTGACGGTTTCCATCTACGGTGTTGTTACAATATTCCTCTTCTTAATAACTTGATTTAAATAACTTTAGAGTATGTATCAATAAAAAATAAGTTTGAATAGGTAAATCTCTGAAAAATCTAAATCGGCCTCCACTCCCAGAAACGAAACCAATCAATAACAATTCAAACAGTTATATCATCAGTCCGTTCCTAAAACTGTTCCACCGAGAAATGTTCTATAAATCATTGATTCAGTAAATACGCCCAACTTAGTCAATTTCACGGGAAAATCTACAAACAACTAGAGACGTTACATAAAAAGTGAAGGTTCGGGGAAATTTTAATTAGAACTGGGAAATCTTGGGAAGTATTGGGAATCTGGGAAGTTGGACAGGAATATATACTTCAGTTTTCAAGCTAATTTAACATGCCGTAATATATTTTGGACGATATACAGCGTGTATCAGAAAGGTGTGGTCAAATTGAAGGGTGTGGTAGACCATCAAACTGAACAACTTATTCTATGGAACCAACATCGTCATCGAGAAAAAATAAACAGCTGTCCCATATATTTGGGACAATTAATTGTCCCATATAAATGGGACAGTTGATAATTTTTTCGCGATTTCGATGTTGGTGCCTTGGTCCACACCCTTAAATTTGACCACACTTTCTGATCTATGCTTAAGATGAGCTACATGACGACGCTTGGATTCATTAAAGAAGTTAACAACTGAAAGAATTCAAGTAATCTTTGTCTATAAGGAAAAAATGAAGGATTTTTTTTTGTGGTATAAAATATAAATGAGCAATATGCGGGTGATCCCCAAAAACTAGACTATTTTTAGTCATATGACTACTCTTAGCAAAAACACAGTACAGTACAGTAATATAACTAAGAGATTTTCTATTGTAGAAAGGTTCATGAGGTTCTACTGCCGTCGTCACTAATACAACCATGATATAGAAGATATTAGTGTCGGACCAGGGCTACGTCATACATAACAAAAAATGACGCCTGTGATCCTGGAAGGGTTCTCGAAGGCAGAAGTGAACTTACAGTAGATGTTCACCGCCAGTTATGTTTAAGTCCCATGTAATAGCCCCCTATTGTCATCAATCGGGCGCAAATCTAGACATAGGGCTGCTATTGAGAAATTTCTGATGGAAAACCCCAATAACACTGCCCGACCTGGGAATCGAACACAGAATGCTCAGCAGTTGCGCTTGCGACCACTAGACCAACGAGGCAAAACAATACTATAATTTAAATACTGGACCTTAAACAGTTCTGAACGCGTACTGTAAAAATACGGCACGAATAATGAAACCTACAATTCCTAGTGTTTAGATGTCGTATGGAATGGAATGTGTAATTGCATTGCTATGCATGAGTAGCATGACACGAATCGAACACGATCCCGAATTAGTTCCAACTACTTTCAGCAAAACACTCCCAATAACTGCACAAGAAATGTTTGTATTTGGCGAAACATCAAATCTTGGAACAATCATAACTTTGCATTCTTATTGGGAGATTTTCGCCCGATAGTGGAGTTTGGGATCTCCCGAACGGAGAGGCTTGTTTCGCCGAAGATGCAGGCACTATCATGTCGGATATACAGACAGAGGCTACTTACTAGCAGATATCTGTCAGAACAAAACTAAAACAAATTAATATTAAGTTACGAAGCGCTAAATACAGATGTAACGCGGAAACTCTGCTCTCCTTCAAAAATGAAGGATTTCGTTTAATTATTTATGTAGACACAAAACATATCAAAGTGAAAAATAAAATAAAAGATAGAAGAGCGTAAAGTAGTAGCAGTAGTTCTGATTTTAAAAGGCAATAGAGAACACTTTTGAAGAGAGAAGTTTGCAAACGATTGAAGAATTTAAATAGTTCTCAGACCTTGCACCTTGACCGAAACAAATACTTGATTGAACTAAAATATTCATAGCATGTTCTGTTTCAGCGTCAAAAGCATCTATTTGTTACAACACGTCAATGATAACACTAATATCTTTAAGTTATCGCTTATTCGACGTGAAATAATTTAGTAACATCTCATTCTTCATAGTTTTCATAGTAAGATTGTTTCGCCCGGAAACTTGGGCAGCTGTGTTTATGATTCGTATGAAACCATCAAATGAAATGGTTTGCAGCGAACGGGTTTTTAACAGCGGCGCTACGCCATTCGTTGCGAATCGTCTGGTAATGTGGAATGTTCAGGTATGGAAATAGTATAAGGGCGAAAATAGATTTAACACGCCACGCGACGTCAAAGAAGCGTGCTCATTGGCTACGCATCATCTGGTGAAGCTAATCCTTCTCATTCGGCCAATGAGCAGTATCAGCGCTCCTGGGGTGTCGCCGTCGCCGAGTGTAACAAATTTGCTGCGGTCTTAGAAACCCATAAGTTATTGCTATGTAAACATGTTAAGATTTTGGTTCTAGATTTACTTCCTTCTTTTACTTAAATTTAGATCTCCAATGTGATGTACATCCGCATAACTCATTCAATAATAACAAGTGTTTACCTGCTCTGCTACAGGAAATGGGATTTTTCTAGTACGAAGAATATCCCATTTGTATTTACGTGATTAACTAGATTTTTGAAATACACGTTTTTCTGAAAAGAAATAATGATAAAAAGAATAGAAAAAAAAATGGACGATAACTATATTGGATTAGTCACGCTGATGGCATTTGTGCCCCTTAGGGTTTGCGCATTCAATTACTATACGTAAAGCACCGAATACACGTGCCTGTAGCTTTCAAAAAAGAATGCGAGTAGCTTGCTTGCCATTGTAACTTTCATTACTATGGCGTGCAAGTTTCAGGCATGTTTATTTGCGGTTAGCCTACCCACTGTAATTTTAGTTTGGACTCACAAACCTGTCTTCGTTTAATTCGATTGTTACAGCAACTGAATCTCTGTACTAAGAAACAGTTATCTCCCGGTGTTTTCCTTACGATCTCGCTCAATCGTAGGAAGTGGGCAGACTTGTTCTCAGAACTATAATTTAATGGGAAACTAGCGTTTGTGTTAAACGCCAAGATTTTCGGAATATATGTCAATGTTTACATTGTACGGGTTGGTAACTCCGGGGTGATTCTCGTAATTGGTGTAGGTGATAGGTTGTTGAGAGATGACTTGCACGTTTCGGAAGTTGATGAAAAACAATTGTGCACAGTTCACAACACGCCTGACATTGTGCTGAAGATCTTGAAGGTTAGACCGTAGGTGATACAATTTTGAATAGCACTGAAAGGGTGTACATAAATGGGTGAGGAATTATAATAGTTGTGTGAATCTGCTGGATGTGAGAAGCACCTGTGTCAATGTGGCGACACTTGGTTGTAGCAGTGTACGGCATTCAGCTAAAATGATGATTAGGATTACGCCTTGCTTACTGATAGCAGAATTTGGGTACATCTTCTTTTTCTTCCAAGAACTCTTCCGTAAAGCTTATTAATTATAAAGAAGCTTGTGTATATAGGTAGGTGGCTAATTCTGTGCCCACGTCATGTAAATCTTCTATAAACATACGTTTTCCAATGCATGCATGTTTCATTGACCTATTCATAATTGTTATTAGTACGTCAGAAAAGAATTTTCTAAGCTCTTATGTCGTAAGTGTATTGATTGATAACTTTACACTTTGCGTACTTATGATGTCGTAATAACTAGTAATACGTCATTTGATTGAACAGAAGCAAAAGCAACATCATCTTGTTTAAGATCCATTTTGTCAAAGGTAAAGGTAATCAGAAAAATTGCACCAAAGTTACGATTTATATGTTGTTTTCTTAAAATGGAATCAATCACTCACAATCGTCTTTTTTGTTTTGAGATTTCTGTCATCATGAGTATTGCAATGTTGGTTTTGAATTTCCACATTTGTTCTGAAAGTCAGTTCAGCAAACAAAATATTTACTAAAGTTTACCCTAAATTATCAAGTGCTACAAAATCGTCTTTTTCAATGCCCGTATAATGAGGGCCCCTCTCTACTCTATAAGTATATGTATAGTAGGTAGGTAATACCAGTGGGGTAGGGTTTATAACGAACATGCGATGACGTCACTCTCAAATTCCCCACACACAGTAATTGGACCTTCGACATGCTACGCACTTCGGATTTCGGTTGCTTGATCATTTATTCAAAGAATATTTTGGAATCGAGTTTGATTAGTAATATCAGATTCATGCTGGCCTAATCTATCTTTACTAAGATTTTCTGAAACTTCAATAATGTTTTTAATTTCAATTGATTTCATTTAATTCTGTTTTCTTAGAACTTGACAATTTATCTTCGAAGCTTATAGTTTTGCTTAGTTTTTGACTCTCAATATTCCTTGTTTACACAATTTCTTCTGCTGACAACAAAGTTTGACTTGTCAGCACTAAATCAATCAACATCACATCATCATCACGTTGATGACACTATCAAGTGCCATATCGTCACACATTCTTGGCACTTTTATCTACAGGTAGTTCAACTGGTCAAGTCCACGAGTCATTAACTGTTGACCATAATTACCTGTCACTAATTGTGTAGCCGTTAAAGGATTGGCACTTGGCATATGAACAAAAGTTTGTGCAACATTCTTTAAATATTTGTAGTAACGTTTTTTGTTGCATTTTACGGGTCTCGCTTTTTGACTTTGTTTTCCATTATTATAATGAATTACCTCTTTCTTGTGCTTTCAATCTTCTGGCTTTAAGTTTTAATATTGTTTTCAATCCCTCTGTCTATCAACTTAATTCTCTGGTTTCTTCATATAAGTACTTTAAGTACAATCCTAGACTATTATTTCATTCAACAAACTCCCTTCAACATCTCGGCTTATATCAATACCTACAGCTTATTAATACCTACAGCTTAAACAAAGCGAACTTTATTTATAACTTTAGCTTAACTTTGTTGAAACAGTAAATTGTATCAAAGAACGCCAAACATGTTGGGACAAACTAAACAGTGCGCGTTCCCCGGTCTAGTTGAAACAATCACACAACATTATGTTCAAACCATGGAATTTGGCGGACACAAGCTCCTTTTCGCCATATGTTGACCCTGAATACACCGACTCACTCACACTAAATACATTTTCGTCCACAATTCCAAAATGTACGCTATTATTATAAGTTTAAAATATAATTTTGAATTGCACGAAACGTGGGTTAAGGTGTTTGCTAATTGTGCGGTACGAATGCTTGAGAATAATCGCGTCTCGTTCTAATATGCGTTTTGTTTTATTGCCTTCTCGTTTTGCGTACCATTCAGTTTGAAGTGCACAGGTGCATCATACGTCTGTCTCGCTCGCTCCTCTTGTTTATATCTGGTCGCTCGCGCGGGTCAGTCTCCCGATGGAATCGGTGTGTAACTGACGTGTTGCTACAAGCGTACAACTCAGCTTTTTTAGAAAGTGCCTGTGTAGTGGATGTGTTGGTGTTTTCTTTAAGAAAGAAGTTCAGTAATGGCAATGACATCGTGCCTTAATGTCAGTGTAGTGTTGTGCATCAGGTGTTAGTGACGTTCTTGGCATTTCGTTGTTTCCTTTTGGATATCCTTTTGTTCGGAAACGTGAGCGTCCGGCTTGTAAGCGTATGCTACGGTTTGTTTTTTTTTAACTCACGAGTTTTTTTAAAAATAATTATTGTCGCCAATGGAATAGGTAATAACAATCAACCTATCAAATGTTTTGATATTTTAAAAAAAAGTTTGATAAAAGAACAAAAGTTTTTATAAAGTTCGTTTGTTCTTGAACTTGACTTTATTTCGCAGAAGTGACACTGACATCATGATTATAAATACTTTGTATGACAACATTAAAAAATAACACCCAAAGAAGGTAGTATTGAAATAATAAAAAAAAAAAACTCCCAAAAATACGTAATTACAAGTAAAATTTACGTTTGTTTAAGTTACGTGCCAAAACAGTGCAAGCACATTAAACACCGTTTAAAAATAATTCCTCAATTTGAACACAATTCTTAGTGAAGTCATTGAATTACGTTAAAAAGTCGTAAAGACCAACACAGAAGTAACACGGTAATACCTAATTGTTTCACTGTTTACACAAATGTTCACCAACATGACTGACGGTCCGACTTTTTATTTTAAAGTTATGACACTATACGAGGAATTTCTACCAATGCGAAGTCTAGAATCTAGGTTAAATGCTTTGAAAAAATTCTAAACAGATTTTTGAATTATGATAGTTGAATTCTGGGTGCTAAAATATTCAGGTCAGTTTTGAGCTCTATTGCTCAGTTTTGAGCTCAACCATCCGTTAAAAAATCCTAGTTTGAGAACTAGGATTTTTTAACTGATGGTTTCAAAACCCCTTTAGCATAAAACCTTTCAGCATTCATTCGGATCCAGTTGCCTTGATCAGGTCGTTGCGTCTGTCCATCATCTACCAGGGGGTGACCCCCCATTTTGTGAATTTGATATCTGAATATCAGTTCTCACAAGTAGTGATCTGACCTCCCCAACCAAATTTTCGGATGATACCTACACCAACATCCTTATTCCTGAAGTAAAGTAACATGATACTTTCATTTTAAAAAGTGTCCATGGAGTTTCTTGCCCGATCTTCTCCATATGTAATGTATCTACTACGCTTTGGAATGGACGACTAGCTTTATCTTTCTGACTAACCGACTTCTCGACAGTTCAAAAGTGAGTATATATTTGCCTAGCCTTTTCCAACTATATTGGGGTCGGCTTCCAGTCTAACCGGATGCAACTGATATATGACGTATTTTACATGAAGCGACTGCTATCTGACCTCCACAACCCAGTAACTGGGTAATACGATACTCCTTGGTAAGACTGGTTGTCAGACTTTCGGGCTTCTGACGACCCGTAACGACTGTCAATGATTCACGAATGACAGCCGGGTCCAATGGCTTAACGTGCTTTCCGAGGCACGGCGGAGTCTCGATGTGTAAAGATGGTCACCCATCCACGGACCAATCCCGGCAAGACCCATGCGGCTGTTATTACTTAGCCACGAGCTCCACAGTTCAAAAGTGAGTGTGGAAGGTTTAATTGAAGTCAATATGATAAGCAATTTTATCAATAAAGTTTACCTACAGCATCAGTAGTATCGCAGAAAAGCTCGTCTATATCTTCCAAATGCCACTACAGACCCAGATAGATAGTAATACGTCCACAGCAACATGTGATCCGCTCTGAGAATATTTTCACGTTCGTCCGGAGTAGTCATTAGTTTATAAACCAGTCGATTGCTTCAAACTATTTCACAATTCTCATGGGAACTCGGCTTTCTTGATGTCTCATGTAATTTATGTTCGTTCGAGTAAAGTATAGGTTGGTAATGGAGTTCAAGATGACCAAAAGATAGAGAGAAGTGTGTTTGAATATACTCATCTTAGAATGTTCAATAAGATGGTTTTGGAGATAATGATTCTGGAAGAAAAGTCAAGACAATTCCCATATTATATTGAGAATCAAATTTCAAATTTATTTATTCAAAAATCAGGATGTACAAGAACAGACTGGACAGTGAGCCCCAAAATCCTTATAAGGTTTTCATAAAGAAATTCTGCAAATGGATGAACGAGCTAAACAATGTATTCAAATTCTGAAACATGAAAAGACATAACATATCAGGAAGAATCGGAAGTTAAAATCACATAACCACAGGCAATAATACAATATCAGTCTGACTATGCAGCGAAGCTTAAAAAGCTCTAATACCTAAACACTATAAAACAGTTTCTTTGTAATCCCAACAAAAACCTCACGGAAGAGCTTCAGGCATCGCGTGACTTAGTATACACTACAACACATCAAGCTAGAAATTTCCAGTATAACCTGACCTCGCAATTAATAGGCTTTCCGTAAAATAAGAGACTACTAAGAGAATACTGGCAATAATATACCTGGTCTGTCTTGCGTACTGCTACGTATTGTCCGGATATAACAAGTTCCACCAGTTATGTCATAGATTGCTTAGAACAATCCAATCCTTCGTAAAATCTACGTGGTTTGATATGAAAACCTGCATAAATATGACCGGTTTTTGGCAAGGCAAACTGGATTCAAAGTTCAAATTGTTCTCAAAATATACCATTCATTAGCTTTAACGTCTTATTTGATGTATTCAAAGTAGTAATTATTGATTTGTATAGTTCCGAGGTATTGGGAACTCCCGATGTCCCAATCAATGAGGAAAAGATTACTAGAAATAGGTTTTTGAAATCCTGTTTCCAAAATATTCGGAAATGTACTTTTTATGTCTTTAACTTGAATATCAGTTTTGATAAAACTTTTTTTTTTGTTTAATGGTGTTTGATTAGAAATTCGTGATGTTTTGACATGTTTATAAATTTAATGGTAGTTTCATCAGTTTTTAATGTAGTTATAGGTATTCCTATTTTCACAGCAGAAATTATGGCTTCCATAGACCACAATTATGATTGAATCATGGTTAATATAACGCGTGAGATCGTGACCTTAGTCATTATAATTACAAATATCCTTGTTTCGAGAAATACGTAGGTATGTTTATGAGTAATTAATTCACGTAGACGTAGGATAGCTGGGAATCTCTAAGTAAAATGAAATAATATACAAATATATGACTAAGTAATGATCTTGTTATTTAGTAGAATAAGCACTTGAGTAAATATAAATTAATATGGTTATTATTGAAATTCTCGATTCTTTGCGGTTGGTTGTAAAGCGAGTTTTGATTATGCATAAATGTCACCCATATGTTGGTGAATTGGTTCTGTTTGGTTTTCTATTGCAAAATTATTATCATAATCGTTTTTATTGTTAATTTGACATTTCTGGGATCTGTTAAAGAAAATCTATCAAAAAGGTCCTGTACAGTTCCTGCTAAAAAATATTTATGAATCAATTGAGTAATTAGTAAGAGTAGAACAGGCCCCAATCGATTATCTGCTATTTGCTCAATAGCTTAATCTTCATAAACATCAAGATAAAACGGTCTAATTCTATTGGTTTTTCCCAAAACAAGTATTAAAGCACATTTATGCGGAAGTATAATTACAAGTATCCGTTTGACACCACCTCTGTCGGTCCCACGTTTGACTTCCCTAATTTACTCCTAATTCGCTTAATTAGCTTCTGTTTCCTGTCAATCGCTTTACTTGTTATGTGCCGTAAAGTAGAAAGTGTAATCTATATGTCATAATCTTATTAGCAGTGCTATGGGTTCATTTGAAGGCTTGCTATTTAGTCTAGTTTTGGTGCCAAAAGGTCGTTTTTGCATATTGTGAAAATGCTTGTAGATCGTAAAGCGTGTTACATCTATGATCAATTTATCATGTAATCTATGAATTTATTGGGCTTGTAAGTATCTAAGTATGTAGCTGCATACGGTTAGACTGGATGGGAAAAGGCTAGGCAGGCAGTAAGTATCTATATCTAATAAAGAGGAAGTTATGTATGATGTTAAGTTGAATCTGTCAAAACTTTTGCATAATACATGGTTATGTCATACAAAAGTGTTTTTTTACCAGTCGAATATAATGCGTAAAAAAAACACATTCGCACTTGACATTTCAACAACAATCAATGAAACCAGAGGACAACACAAACTGGTATTCACACAAAAATATAACTGAATACACTTGAAAGTTGAAAACAAGTCTCCATGACGCATCGACAACAAAACCACAAGCTTAGTCTTTAATATTTCACTGACCACCCAGTTAACCGGTGTATTAAGAGCTGTGTCAAGTATATACGGCGACATTATGAAGCTATATTTTGCAGTATCAGCTGGTCTTGCATTGTACGGTAAGCCAATACAATGTGAGGTCACCTTATACTGGAAATTATAGCCTGATGTATCGCCGTGTGTACAAAAAGCTGTAGAATCTGTGGGATCTACCCTTCAAGCTCTTGAAGTTAAGAACAAATTGGCTAGATTGAAGTCTGCTAAGAATAGAGCACTGTGAATATAGGTTTCGTTGGTAGCAACTTAGTCTCACGCGAAATGTATCGTTCGGTACTGAAGTGCAAGCAAAATATATTTCACTAAGCCCGGTACGGACGTATTTTCATCGCGGCTATGTTTTTTCGTACACCGGATTTTCAACTCTCGGTATTGAGCCGAGTACCTATTGAGAATCCATAAGACCGCTCCCAGCGCGTCAAGAAAACACACGGTTGGATATTCAACTCTCAGCGCTAAGCAGAGCGTCGAAAACACAATACGCGAAAAAAAATCGCCGCTATAAAAACCTGAACTAACTATCAAAATTATAGTTTTGTTAGATTCAAGTGGTTCTTCTACGGCACTGATGATTTGTAAATTCAAGTCTATATCGTCCAACTGTATATTTTTGATCTTATTAGCCATAAGTGCCCAGACCCGTGTTGTATTGGCAAGGTCTCAGAAATATTCTTGGCCTGATGGTAGCGCTGTCCGTCATCTACGTTAAAGATGACGATGACTAAGCCATCAAGTCTTTGCTCTATGTCCCTTTACAGCTGTTACAATTGTTTATTTATAATCAAGTAAGGTCAACTTAACTTGGTACCTCATAGCGTCATGTAGAATACAGTATGATCTCATACTTATTTGTGTTGAAGCCGATACCAGCGCATGCGGCTCCAACGTGCTGATTCTTCGTTTATTTTGCTTTTTTCTCATTAAAACGCTCAGACGGCGAGCGTGCCGCGTGAAAAAAAAAAAAAAAACTATTGCTTTGTTGAGTTCAACTTTTGCTTAGACAGTTTTATAGAACTTTTGACAGTTTTTAGTGTCCATTAAGTTAGGTTTAAAAGCTGTTGGGTGCGGCTTTACGATTGGATGACGTGTCTTGAATGCGCCTTTTATTGTTGTCATTGCCGACAATGAAGTTTGTTGCTCGAATAATGTTAAGAACGATAACAGTAAAAGAATATTGATCCACAAATGTTTTCATTAAAATAATACCGTAATTCAAATTAAAAGGCATTTAATAAACAGCTGTTAATATTACTGTTCATGATAATGCCCCTACAGGGGCTCACATAAATAAAATTGTTTTGATCAACAAAACCCCTGTCCTTGAACAAAACTGTGCAGTCTTCACTACAACTACACACGCGATTGTCAAATTATCAATTACAATTACAAAAATACGACACGACATGTAGACGTTAATGAACTAGACAAGCTATTTTGAATAAACGATGTGTTTAAAGCAACTGTCAAAAAGTTTGCAAACAATTTTTCGGTAGATTGAGCTGTAGTAATCCAACCATTTTCACGTAGGATGCTTCATAATCAATAAACTTCTGAAAAATAAACTTCTATACAGACAATAGTGAAGGAACCAAAATTCATTGCTATGTTTTAAACAGCGTATCTAGGGCCTTCCACGTGCATTTGAATTGAATTACCTTTAAAGAACAACAAAGTTACCCCAATAATCTTATTCCACAAGTTACTGTGTCATTATCATCCCACCCACAGCCTCCCTCTTTGTGTCCTTATCAGCTCAATTTGTTCCAACTGGGACTGGAATGCGAGTTATTGATGATGCTTTTAACAAACCTGTCGGTACAAATAGAAACGTTACAATGTTTTGACGGGAAACGAATGTGGGACGGAGTTTCTTGTTCAGTAGTGTGTTTGGATTTAGATTTGTTGCTCTTAGTTGATCCTGGCCAGTAGGTTTAGTAATTACTTTCCAGGGATTTAACGTTATTCTCTTATCCTTATTCTTCTTGAAAACCTTTTCGATATAGGTATTTGCGCCAAAAATTGGCCCACTTTTTTTTATAAGCCCTTGTTCCACTTCTTGGCAAAGGCCTGTGTGTGAAGAGCTGCCAAGGTCACTCTTGGTCAGAGGAGTCCACCATAAAAATGATGTTGCGCTTAAGATGATGAACTCAAAAATTTAAATAATAACCACTTATAGACTCATAATAATATACTAGTAGTAGTAAACGTAGCCATAAACCATAACATAATATCTTATGACCAAGCTTCCTCTTTAAATCCCTGCAATAATCCATCCTGAAGGGATAATTTAATGACGACGCTTAGCGATCGCTGACCGCAGCGACCATGATGTCATCGACGTAAAGGCCATCGACGTAAGGTGGTGACCATTTACCTGATGTCCCTTAGACGCTTTTAACGGTTTCCTTGAGATGTGGTGACATGTACCACCGCTTGGTTGATTCATACTTGTTTTTGAATTGTAGAATCAGCTGTTGTCAGCGCAGTGTCGCTTCTTGTATGTATTTTTGAGTACGTCTACAGCTGGAATTTATATTTACTTTCATGATACACACTTTCCTCTTTATCACGTAATTTTCTTCACTTGTTGTTGTGTGTCTTTTCACATTCTCGTCATTCTTTTGAGTACTCAATACTCAATCATTTATTGCACTCCACAATGTGTACTTAGTGTTATGTTAACACCATTGATTTAGTATATACAACTAGCGTATAATTAATCTATGGTTAACACAGCTCTTCATCTTGCTTCATCATGCATCTTGCTCTTTTTCTATGTCCTTTCCTAGCTTTCCTTTTTAATCCTTCTAAATGTCGGTCTGTCATTCACTTTCAGGCATTCACGTTCTATCGCAAGCTTCATAGTAGTCCTTAGCATATATTATGGTAACTGGTTTAATAGTGGAACTCTAGTGTACTTCACAGTGCTATTTTTGCATGTGTCGTATTAGCTACACTGTCTTCGATTCTTTCTTCTCTAAAACGAGGAAGCTTCCTATAAATACTTGTAATATATATCAACTCACATCTTTTGCCAATTACATGATTACATTATGAATGGCACGTCGCTGTCACTAGCAGGGCAGTGACAGCAAGGTCGCATATTCTCATCCCAGCTGATTCACGAGACCCGCAAACAATTGTTTAGTAATGTGGCGAATAAAACCTTGTTTTTTTTTATTGGTGCGAACTTGCGGAGGTGGGAGTTCATTGGTGTACGTTTTAGGTAAAGGTGTGGATTCCGGTGTTTGATTGGCTGTTTTATCTTTTCCTGGTTTGATACCTACGTGTTCAGTGTAAAGGCGATTAAGGAAAACGTATTTTCAATCTATTTTTACGAAGCCCTTAATATTTTAACGATACGAGTTGGAACTCTTAATTCTTAGTACAAAATTATATCTGGATAAAACATTTCAGCTAATTATAATTTTCCCCATTGAAGATAAAACGCCATTTTCCTTAAATCTTACACAGAAGTGTTAATCCGAAGGAGGTTTACCTTCAAACAGGTAATTCGCTGAAGGAACGTGTTAGATTTTACAATTCCAATAGTAGTACGCAATTAGCAAACAGTTGCTAAACGGATTACGTTAGCCACACTTGAATTAAACTCAAGTACATTACATACATACATATGTACTATAGAAGAACTTCATATCTAAGCAGTTTGAAAACAAAATCCCGTGAACACGATGACCACATCTGTTACCGCCCCGGTTCTATAGCGGCCAAGCGCTGCAAGCAGAAATAGTCCTTACGGTGTATAAATATGAACTTCTTCGATGGTACGTATGTGAAGCTAAATAAACATTCAACGCACCTTTATATTTCTTACAAGCCATGAAGCATTATAGAAGTATGAATAACCTAGCATTTTTGATTGTATAATTATTATGTGGTTTAAAAATAACATTTACGTCAACTTATTTTAGAGTCTAGACATAACACCTACTTGCATTCTAGGAATTTCCACAAATCCGTAAACAATTTTGATGTAAAAAGAGCAAAAATGAGTCAGTCACATGCATTTTTTAATTTATACACCAAAAAAGTTGCGCAAAAAAGTCCGAATTCCCGCCATATTCTAAAAGGTCAATATTCTGAGGAAATAATATTATTGAATGAGAAGCAAGAACAATTCAATATTAGTAACTGCTCGATCAAAAGAATATAAATATTTCAAATTCTAGTTATAAAAAAACAGATGACGGACTTCTTATAAAACAATGAAACTGTAAGAATGCGTTAGTACACCACTAATTTCCGAGTTTCCGAGATTTAAAGCGTGACGGTTATATCAATTACCATAATAAATTATGCTTACATCACTTTAAAAGTTAAAAAATGCCCATTCCATCCATGACCAAAATCTTCCGCATTCTACTCAAGACAAATTATCGAGCAATTATGCCAACACTAGTTGTCTGGTCCTACGAGCTGTGTGTCACAGAATGATGTCATCTTCGACTCTAGCGCACCCATTGCGAATAATTTTCAATATGGTTGACAGCATGAAAAGGAAAACAGTTCGGGGAATGAGAGGACAATAGCTAGTAATGGATATATGAGGGATCTGAGTTATAATAATAATGTTGTTTAGTTGACGATCTACAAAAGTATATATGTATTATGAATGTGAGTCAGGTCCAATCAAAGCAGTCGCCTCATGTAAAATACTGGTATTTAGCTGCATCCGTTTAGACTGGAAGCTGACCGCAACTTTATTGGAAAAAGGCTAAGCAGATGATGATGCAGATCCAATCATAATATATAATCTTCCAAGGATTTGAAACTTGTTCTTTTTATGGAAACTTCAGTCAAGATCTAAGAATCTAAAGTTTTGTCTATTCCAAGCGTAATACAAAAACAAAATATTGAATCTATAAAATGGTGTCTGTATTGTCATAGACATAACATTCATGCGGGCGATGCCACGTGGGGTCTCCACAGTCTATAAATTGCAATTTGCAAAGCTACCACGATGTTATTGCTTCCAGAATATTAAAATTATTTACACTGCTGTTATTAGTATTATATGCTCTTTTTGTCTTCTGCTAGAGTATTAATATTTGATTTAACAACATTAGTTATAATGTTTTTATTTTTCTTACATCATAGCATTTTCTTTAGTATTTTGCAGATTTTACTACAAGCTAAAATTTGCTTATCCGTGCCAATTTGCATTCAAACGTAATATTCAACACAGATTTAATTCACAAACCATGTTTGTTTATTTTTAGTACCGTTTACGCCTTTCTTCTCCGTACATTACGTGCTAATTTGGAGCTCTGCGTGATTTCGACCTGTTTATAGTTTGTTAACATCTGTGAACTAGGACTGATCTATATCGTGAATGTCTGTAGTATTGAGTTTGACCTATTTGTTATTGTCATCCTAGCTTTCATTATATTTGACGTCAGCTTTAAATGTATCTAAATAGGGTGTTTTGTATCAGTATTCAGTATTCCTGACGTATTTCCACTTTTATTTGTAAATTATTTTTGAGGTTTATGTTCCGTAGGTTTACAATTTGACAGTATGTTTCGGTGTAAAATTTTGTTTTTTCCTAAACGTATTATGTTATTGTATCGATTATGCCTAACAATAAACGTACAACGATAATTTCTACTGTTACAGTAAATATTATTTTTGGCTTCGTGATTCGTAATCATGACAGTTATGTTGTAGACAACTACTATATTATGTATATCAATTGTATTTGATCCTGAATACACTGTATTAAATAGCCTTGTCATCGTTTCCTTGGCTTTCATCATTAAGATTATCTAATACTTCCTTGAAAAATTATCTGTGTAGTTCAAAGAATAATAATATTGTTTTAAAGAAGATTCACTGAAATAGTCACCTACAAATGTTTACGTGTTAATTTTCACATTATACATATTTTCCATTCGTTCTGTGATGTGGCACTGTGGTTTTACAATAAAACTGAATTAAGTCGGATCTGTTAATAAAATGTGATTCATTTAAAGTAGGTACGATGTTTTGATGCATGTTTAATGTGGTTTCTACGTCAGAGCAATTAGATTTGATTGGTCAGAAAGAGTTGTGTGAGCTAGAACTTGTAAGTTCTTAAACTCGAGACCTGAATTCCGGTCTAGGATTGGTTTAAAAGGTTAATTGGAGTGTTTATAGGTTCCTTTTTGATTGGATAAATGTCTGTATCAGTTGTGTATATCTGTGGCCTGATTTGTTTAGGTTTACATGATTCTACATCTATTAAAGTTATACTCGTATCGTATGGCAGAACAGCTGTTTGTGCCTTATCGCTAAGGTTCACAGGCGAAATATGAATGCAAAGTATATTTTATATTCATTGACTGTGACAATATTTTCTATCCTTTCTGAACTTTTGATTCTGGTAAAAGGTGACCCTTTCGGAGCCACTCTAATTCTATTATGTCAACGGAAGAAAGCCGGGTCTTTGGCCGTTCATTTAAGGCTATCAACGCACCTATAAAATATTGTCACATGCCATTTATAAAACTGTTTCGAAAAGGGTCAGGTGGGAGTGGTCTCTCCCTTGTGGTAAAGTCCTGTATTTTTTCACCTATTTAATAAGTTTCTCGAAAGTGGTCGTGAGTTTGTGTCACATGTGTTTTATTCAATAAACGATGAAAATCGTAACATATGTAAAGAAATATGCGAGTTTTTTTATTGCCTATTTCTATGTTATTATCGTAACATTATCTTCTTGCGTTATAATCATGACCGTGTCCAGACCTAAACTCTGTATGTGCCAATTGATGAATAAATACTAATCACTATCGACTGCCATTCATGTGAGATACTACAGCCTCCATTCACAGGATCTATATCCATCAATTTACCATTACCATCACCTCCCATTGAAGCCCGTCATAGCCACCTGCACATCATCTCGAATGGCGTAACATTGTTCGCGCAAAACAGACGCTTCTGTTTACAGCACCTCGACCTTGTCCAGTACTTGTACACTAGAAATAGTATGCCGATAACCGGCACGTTTTAGTGAATTGTATGCTGGTACTACTTTTGGGATAGGCAGGAATAGGTTACCTGGTTATAGGTTTAAGCCACTGCTACATAGTCAAGATTAACTACATTTTCTAGATTGTGGGATTGACAATCCCAAAAGAAACATTAAAGGACCATGATTAATGACAAGTAGTTTGTACAAATTCAACGCAATTATGACAACACTTACTATCTGATATAGTATATAGTAGTACAAGAACCATACGAGATTATTTCTGGAAAGTCAACAGGAAAGAGCATTTTTTTCCTTCCCCGATGAGGATGAAGCAGGAAACCATGGTTCACGTGTAGTTTCGTTTTGAAACGAACGTATATTTCGGTCAATGTTAATGTTTCGGAACATCGGTCAGCTTAAGTTGTCGGATATTTAAATTAAGTACATATGAAAATTACCTTGTCACTGATGATAACGGATATTTCAATTTTAGACCCAAATTGGCTGTCAATTTGATAATGGAACCTGTATTCAACTAATTTCTACAGATGAATAAACTCATCTTCTGGCGACTTAATAAGTAGACCAGAAACGGAAGGCTATAAAAATTTGCAATCAAACCAGAACCAAACATACAACAAAACAACCAACAAACATAACCATTGAATATACTTACGGCATACATTAACCAGAATATGAAGACTCAATCAATTCCTGGATACCACACAATCACCAGTTACAAGCCATGTTGACCAATAACCTCTTACCAGCATTATGACAGCATGTTCAAGTATGCACTTGTATGAACCTCAAATATCTATCCTACTGTTTGACATAGAACTCGACAAGAAACTGTTAAAATAATACTAACTGGTCAATGGTGATATTAATGTAATTTAATCGCCTGAGAATGAGAATTTAACAAATAATTACATTTTCTCTTCATCTATGAATGTTGTAGGAAGTATCCTACCAAGAAAATTGAGTTGGTTCATGGTTTATGTTCAACAAACAATATCTTTTTCCTACATTGGGATTATATAAATCATTCCTTCACCTCCTTTATAATAATCATAATAGTATTTTAAATAATGATAAACTAGTAAACCTTAAAGATCTAAGAGTGAAAGACATAGACACATCAGCTATAGAACATCCCACACAAGTTTCCATGTCAATTGGGGCTAATAGGTTACCATGACGGTCATAGACAATCCGTCACTACATTACTGAGTACCTGTCACCATAGCCAAACTTGGGTGTCCCTATTCGAGGCTTCGATCAGTGTTGACATAGGTAGGACCTAATTTGATTGATTGACTTGAATTTTGGCTGTGGTAATGGTGAAATTCTCATTAGTAGGCGCAGCGATAGCTGTTGTGATCGTATGCGCAACATTTATTGTTATATTTGTAATCAACTATTGTCTTTCTCACACCCAATGACGAGCAAAGGCTTCTTTTAAGTGACAATACTGTTATCAATAAAATATTGTTGGTATTTATTGCTGACGTGAGTCAGTTTTTGACAGTTTATATGGTGACTAAATGGAATCCATAATCAAAAAACAGATACTAGTAATTTGATTAAAAATAAATTAATTTTAGTGGCCTTCTCATCATATAAGTTCTCGCTATCATTTAAAACAGATCACTGTTTTGATGGATAAGTTGTCTATCCAAGGCATCAACTAATGAGCACATTTAAACCACTACGAAAGCGTCACAGATCTTTTCGATACTCGTGTTACAAGATTTGGTCCACTGCCGTGCCTATGTAGGACGTATGACATGTTTTTGATGTCTCTCGGGTCTAAATTACTGTCTCTTTTTCAATGTTAAAATCATGTAGTTTGGTATCATTGCTTTACAGATAAGATATAGAGTTAAGATAAGAACTGTCAGTTTCCTTAAATTTCGCTACATATAAATCTGAAAAGTTTTTCCAAATACGTCACATTTATTCCCTAGCATTAGAGACCAAATATGACACACACTATATTCCCTCTTGAATTCCAAGGAAACGTTTTATAATTGGCTCACTAATTACAGACCACAACATTCAATTGACGAATCAAAACAGTTATCATGGAATTTCCCATCTTGACTAGTCACCGAAGTAAATATACTCTTCGCCCCTTAATCCCTGGAAAAACATTACCAGACAGTTGACAACAAACCATCTTCAAAGGGACTATATCTATCCATCCATCTTTTATGGAGATCCGAGATTGCCATCCTCAGCTTTAGCTCATCATTCCTAAGAATCGCTCGCCCAAAGAGCATTCTATCACGTTCCTCAGTCATAACCACTGCCCATTTAAATATGCCATTGACTGCTCAATTAAGATACTACTGTTACTTTATGGCAGTTCAAAAACGTGAGGTTGGTCTATTTTTGGTATCTGTTATTATAGATTATTTTTGCTTTGATGTTTTGAAGTTCTGTGTGTGTCTGGTTATCGTCTTAGATTACTGCTAGTTTTATGTAGTTATAGTTATTAAAATGTAGCTTTATTTTGGTGGTTTTAGCATTTGTATCTTATAAATCTTTTTTATTCGTTTTAGATTTGTATTGGTACCCCTTGTGAGGTTTGTTTTTGGTGTTTAGATATTATAGGTATTTTGTATTTAGTTGGTGCATTTTGCGTTACCTAACAATCATTTTCCAGGGTATACATTTCATAGAATAATTATATTTCTGATGACGTTCATGTACGTCATACGAAACCCAATAAGTGCTTCTTCGTATTTAAAGTTAGTTTGCATCTTTTCATAATAGATTTTCTCTTATTTTAAAGGCCAGATCATACTAGTCAAATAAGGAAACACTATCCACTAATTGTTTATTCCAACAGTATTTGTTTTCGTTTGAATTCATGAATTAGCACCTATTGAATCATTTTCTTTTAAAGTTTTATTATTGGTTGTTATTCTGTGGTTTTGAATGTAGACGAGAATTTATTAAATAAAATGGGTTTATTAATGAGTAACTTAGTTCATTGAAGGTTACTACATTATGTAGGTAGGTTAGTTACATTATGTAGTGCCTTTTTTTGTCTTGTCACGTATTTGTCTTTTTTCGAGTTGTTTGTCGGTCAAACAAGTAGGTATGCTTAGTATGGTAATGATATATAAATAATGTGTTAAATTATAATTTACACAACATAAATATAATAATACCTATTCCTTATTTTTTTTCCAATTTACCTATTAGCCTTAGTTAATTTACCATTTAGTGTAAATAGTCTCAACCTAATCAACATCTTCTTCATCACTTCTCAGTCTTCAGTATACATTGTCTTATTGTTTTTGTTTTCAATTTATGCATTGAAGGCCTCGAGCAAAGCAGCTCTTTCCATTTTATCGTACTTTGAAGTCCACTCATATACTTCGTCAACATGGATAGAACTACAAATTCGTCACCTCTGTCTGCGTTGCACAAAATTAACAACGGAAATGCTTCCCGGGCCCCGACGTGACGCGTCCCCTCCCTAGAGATAGGGTTGTACGCTCTGCGGATATTACCTGAGTTGTGAGCTTGATTGTGGTTGTTTTCGCTTCTTTTTTTTAATGTTATCAGTATCTCGTTTTATCAAGTATTGGTTAATGATTCTTGTCTAATACAATATTTTCGGCTTCTCTCACCTAAGTAGCATTAATATTATTTCTCTGATTCTATGTTTATCAAAGAACCATTTTGTATCAGCTATCTCAGGTTAGTTTATTTAAAAATCAGCAAAGCCCTGGTTCAAATTCTCCTCCCGGATCTGCACGGAATGCCACGATCATGATATTTTGGTGCGGGCAACCCTCGTTTGTCGGCGGTGGCTAAATATAGCACGCAGCCGTGCGCAGGCGCCAGTATTAAGAACAGAGCCCACGAATTCCATATTTGGTTAATTGCGAACGACATATTTTAAAGGAGGGTTGGACAGGATGTTGCTAGACTTTAAAAAAAGCTGGAGTAATATTGTAGTAAAGAAATGGATACTGTCGTTGACAATCATTAAAAGTACATGAGTGGAATCGCATGAAACATACACGTAGTTGGGGTATGAGACAAATAAATATTTCAATGAAACCCTTCGTTTTTCTGTAATCAGTCTTGTTTTCATTACCAACGTTAAAATATGAATTCAACAATTGAATTTCTATATACAACATGTTTTCAAGAAGGTAATGTTTTGTTAAAAACAATTAACAATGCCTTTTCTTCGCTACTCCAATAGTATGAATTCTTTCATTTACGCACTTTTGACGAATCATTCTCGTTTTTATTCGATCTTGAAAACATCATTCTTTGGCTAAATTCCCGTTAATTCGTGAAGTAATAGTAAATAGTGTATTCAATTTCTGTTGGTTCGAGTTCTTGTTATCATCGTCTAAATCGTTGAGTTTATACGAGTGTTTGTAGTGATAAATTGAATGGAACTGTTCTCGTTCAGTGACTTATTATGGGAACATGGGTTTGTTTATAATTTTGCTCTTTTTATTTGTATGATTGACCAACTTTCTTTAATTTGATCAGCTTTGATTGAAATTGTAGATGCAGTAAGTGATTTGTTGCTGAATCTGTTTTGGTTTATCTCTTGCACTAATTATTTCATATTCTTAAGTAACCTGTGTAAGTTTATAAATTTGTTTAATTTTTACGAACATATATTTACATCTATGTTACTTCTTACATTTAAAACGATATACCTTTAATATGTGCAATATATATTTAGTGCTAAGCAGTCTTCTAATAAGAACCTTCTGTAGATACATAAACATATTTTTCTGAAAACTATTAAAAAGCAACTAATGTCATTTTATGTCATCGTTACAAGTTAACGTTCTCACGATACCGATGTTATAAACGATGTATGATTCACGTTCACTAACATTGTACATGGACAATAAATAGTTTTGATACACTTGTTACCACGTGTTGGTATAATATTGTTATTTATTGTAATAAGATCGTCCCGCCTCGACTATTTGTTGGGTAGTATTGAACTGCTATCATCGTCTTCTTCTCTTATTCCAATATGAAAGTAGGCAACGTCGCAAGAGCATGCTCTTAAACTGTTAACTTTCTTCCTTGGTATAATCATCATCTCATTTCATTTAATTTTTTTCATTTCATTTATTCAATAACAATTTACATTGTGTCTGAATGTTTTACAAATATACCTGCACAAATAATTAAAATAATAACAAATTAAACACAGAATAAAATTAGTTCCATACAATGTCATTGCTTACCTACATTAATATTATTTACACTCATAAAAGTTCAAAATAATTAAAATTAACAATATTTTATCTAAAATTCACTACATTAATCCAAACATATCAGAACTATTGTCAATAACATTAAAAATTCACTCTTTATCACCTCTTATCAACGTCACAATTAAATTCGTTGATGTCAGCATTTCCAATATGTTATGTTCAATTTTGTAATAATGGTCTAGCTAAACCACATCATTGAGAAACTCATCAACAGTATACATTAATTTTGCTACCAGAAATGATTTAACTTGCTGCTTAAACTGGTTATATTATATAAGGAATTTAATTCAATAGGTAGTTTATTGTACAATTTGATCGATTGAAACATGCCGCATGACTAACCATCTATCACACCGTCGTCCTATTCTTGGTCTTCTTTTTTCAGATTTTGTAAAAGATTACAATTTTGTCATACTCAATTTAATTTTAATGAACTACTAACTTCAAATCAGATATAAATCTGTGTTTCTCATCATTCAAATTATGAATCTCAGGAAGAAAATGACATAGTAAACGGCAAAGTTAATAGGAAAGCTCATTTAATACTCCTATTTACTTAAATTTTCAAGCGAAATTGGCCCAGCCCTCATACCATTCCATTTCGTCGTCATATCTCAGTTAACAGATGTCCTTTCCCCCCTGTCTAGGGTTACCAGGCACTTCGACACTCGATCACACGATACACATTTTGCGAACGGGAAAATTCTATTTGAGGATAAAAGTTTACAATACGAATACGGGGTCAGTTTTTTATCAGAACATAAAAGTCACATTGTCAAGTTTATTTTTATTATTTTCTGTATACATTAATTTCTTGTAGACGTTTTCTGAAAGGTCCGTTATCGAAAAACTCGTTTATTTAAGACAAAAGAAGTATTGAACCCAGTAATTTATTTAATCAATTCTGGATCGCCGGGTAGCCCTAACTCACCCCAATGCTCCCACCCTGTCTGCCCGCTAAATGCAGTTTGTGCCTTTTGCCTCTTCCCCCTCTCGTCTGCCCGCACAGAGATGAGAGGGGGATGCATTTACAAAGTGAAGTGGTCAGAGGGGGCGGCAAATTAAAAAAAGGGATTTTAATTTACCTCAGACGTGTTTTGCTCAGTCGAGATGAAATGGAATCCTGTAGATTACATGTTAATGGTTTGTTGATTAGGAAGAGGGAAAGTGTTGTTTGTGGTTAAGGTTGTTTTATTGGATTTTTTGCCAAATACATGTAAATGCAAGATATGAATGAGTCTTTAATTCTTAAATACACTTTATTTGGTACTTAGGAGTATAACTTTTCGAAGTTCAATATCCGCTTGAACCTATTAGTATTCTTCAATAGTTTTGCATGCGATCTCAACACACTATGGTGGTGGTGGTGGTGCCTTCGCCATATGTATGTTCCTCCATATATTATCTACCCTCTCTAACATAGATTCTTAGCAACTAAAACATTTGCAAGATACTGGTACAGTACAACTTAGATGTAGCATAAATTTGAAAATTCGTGCATTCTGTAATTTAAATTTTACGAATGTATTCAGTTAATGACTTTACAAGTTATTGCAGTAATAAATATTGCTTATATTGAAGGCGCACTCAGTTCGGATGGTGATCGGTTATACGAATTTAGCCGATGCTACATCTAAGTTGTGTCGTACTGTTACTGGTGAAATGTACCCATATTTCCAAATGTAAATAGGTACACCTCTGCTTAACCCTTCGGGGAAAATAGGCGTCATGTTACGCTATGTGTAAAACCTACGAGTATGTTAGTCATAGAAGTATAAGTGGTGCAAAACTTTTTATCGTATCGTGTGTTATTTTTTCATAATTAATTTGTAACTTTAGATAAGACAATTTTAATAACTTGGTCCCAATATTAAAATAATTTGCACAGTACACTTCCCACTCATTGCCCGTTCGCACGTGCCTACTCCACATTAGCCAATCACACGGCTCGCTCGCCGGAAGACCAGAGGCCGCATCCTCGTGACACTTCCGCCTGCGCCCGCGCAACTAAGCGCGCGAGATATGAATCAGTCGTTAGTTGAACTTTAAGTTAAGGAGTGGAGTTCTATTGACGTTTGATGAATGGGTTAGTTTTAGAAATAGAAGGTCGTTGTTGTCACGAATAGCTTATTTCAATAGATTTGTCAAATCTATTTGAGATTGATTCAGTTTTTGCAAAGGGTAATTTTTCTTGCAACTTGGCGAACATTTTTAAATGAAAACGTATGAGAACTTTTCTCGGATTTTTAGGGAAAGGTAAACTTTATTGACTCTTTTTGTATGCAGATTTCAGATACGATACCAATCACGACTTTAATCTAGTTTCTCGTCTGAGTATTCATCTGGCTGGAATATGGGGATTCGATCTATGTATATAATAACTGAAAATTTGCTTCTTTTTTTCCCATATAAAATCTCGCTATGTCTTACAATTTACACCACAAATTCCTTCGTTAACACTGCGCCAATGACATTGAGGTGTCTCCTCGTTGAATACCTACTGATGGTGATGTATCGATTCAGCCAGCGGCTAGTAATAGCCTCTGTACATTCATGAGCTTAACGGATACATACATAAATAATAGCCTCTTTGTTCTTACGTGTGCTTAGAAATAATGGACGAGAACGGAAGTGGACTAATGGAGGAATCGTGAACGAATTTATTTGAAACTCTTTATGTTTTGGTTATTATAGTAATTTTAACTAAGAAAAGTATCAAAGGTAAAGTGTCTAGGGATAAAGATTAAAGTCACATGTGTTGGGAATATCATCATATACTTCTACCACAAGCACAACATTGGTCAAAAAACATGATCGTGGTTGTCATTCGACAGAAATAGGCAAGTTAGTTGTGCTTACCCTGACAAAGCGTATTTCAACCATCCTATTACTGTATTTATTTATTTAAACAAGCCCGACTGCTCAAAATGAAGTTACTAAAGCCACTTATGTATGAGTAAGAACCTAAGCTTTGTGCAGACTAGCGCGACGCGACACCGGTTATTGTTATACCGTGAAGTTTTTTTGGAAATTGTATTGTTCGAGTCGCGTCGCGCCGTCGCGTCGCGCTGGTCTGCACAAGCCTTTATTAGAAATTGGCG
This sequence comes from Xanthia icteritia, assembly GCA_949128155.2. NCBI lineage: Eukaryota > Metazoa > Arthropoda > Insecta > Lepidoptera > Noctuidae > Xanthia > Xanthia icteritia. The sequence continues at coordinate 15,526,511 of OX421956.2, forward strand.
TCAACCATTAAACTAAATTAGACAGATTAAACATTTCACGCTCCGTATAATATTAACAACATTATCATAAATATCATTAATCTAGATTTACGCAAACGACTTCCAAATTACTGCCATGTTTTGCAAATCACTACATGACACTTATACTTAAGACACTTTATTACACAAATGAATTTTAAGAGACAAGATCCAAATATATTTGACTACCAATAAGGAAGAATACGGAAGTGAGGAACCTTCGGAAGAGGTTCCAAGTTCTTTGACACCTGAACATCAAGTCAATGCACGTATCTCGATGGAATAAGGAACAAGGATAGTTGTTTATGAGACCAAATCTTTTGGACATCATGTAGAAGTTTTTGAGGCGGAAAATCTCATGGGAATTGTATGTAATGAGGTTTGTAAAGTTTGTGGTTTAGCAATTATTAACAATATTTTCTGCAACAATAAAAGTGGGTCAAATCGAACTATAAGGAAATACCCTAACTCTCTAAATAAGTCTACTTTACAGTAGGCAAAATTATATTCGTTCCCTAAACTTAAATTGCAATAAAAAACAATGACATCAGTACCACTACAAATAGTTGACCAAACAATGTAGTTACATAACTATTGTTCAAAAATAATCAATAAAAAAATGTTGCTCATATTGATAAACAAGTCTAATTATTACAAACAACGCACAATGTTCACTAAACTGTCTTTGACTATATGAGTAACATGAAAAGTTTTTAATTACAAACACTACGAAATTGGCGACAATTTATTAATAATTTCGTTCCTTCGTTGCTGCTAAGAACGTCACTATAATTAATTGATTATTCATTTTCAAGCTGGAGGTGATCCAAACGACCAGGTTTAGTGTCAAAACAGTGCTTCAATCAGTGACGTGAAATGTTACCAGTGTAAATAAAGAACTGTTATATTGAGTGTATGAGTAATACATGGTCGGACAGATGATGTGGTTTAAGAGGGAGCCGAAAACGGCTGTGGACAAAGAGAATGGTGTGGTAGGGAAGTTGAGGAGGAAGAAGCCAGTGATACTGAAGGCGACGAGGGAATCCAGTGAACGAGAAACTTCAACAGAAAGTGATAAGGAACGGAGGCGGTATTCTGATATACTCGATACTGTCGTTTCTATAGGTATGTATAAAGATGCATCTCTCATCGATTATTCTAAAGAATTCCTTGCCATTTTTCATATCGAAACGCGTTGAAAAGTTACAAAGGGAATTTGGATTATTTTTCATGTAACAGGAGTAATCTTTCTATAAATAATTACAGAACAATGACGTGATTGGGGGTACAGTCGAAAATAGTCTCACTGTTTATAGTGTTCTATATTAAAATATGTTAAAATCGCTTGTCTTATCTGAGCCGTCAGTCTGGACGGACAATGAAGTGTAATCATAATAAATTAAAGTCTGAAGGCTATTTATTAGTGGAAGATCTTTTACACATAATACACCGGGCAATTTAATGGTTGCTTTGAATAAGCATAGAAAAAAACGTAGAAAAAGCAAAAAATAATAATAAGGTTCTCTGCGGTGAAAATTTTTTATTATTTATTTATACGTATTACATGTTCTAATGTCCCACTGCAGGGCAAAGGCCTCCCTACTCTCCTTCCACTTCTCACCGTCTAGGCCTACTTAATCTCGCGGTTTAAAAAAAAAACAGAGAAAAAAATAACAAATCGTGTGTCAAAAATTCGTGAAAAAAAGCACCCCATTTTCAAAATCACTCGCTATTTCCGAAAGCTTCGGTCTCTCTTTGCTCATTAGTATAAAAGGCACTATTAGTGTCAAATTTGCACGCGATCACTATTTAGTGCAGGCCCAGTGGCCTCCTTTCAGTATAACGGCCTATTTAACTATTGAGGCCTCGTAAAATTATAATTAAACATCTCTATTCGTGTTGAACAATAATTTAATGAAGTTTTATTGAAATTGGGTCTTGGACATAAAAATGGGATTGCTTTTAATTCTATTGCGTGTGACACAAGAATAGTGTTTACTCAGTAATTTTATTTGTCAATGTTTTCCTGTTTGTCTATTTGTATGACACTATTAGCTGGAATCATAAAAACTTCATTATGGTTTTAAAAACTGTAACAATTTCTTTTGGAGCATCTATTATCCCACTCGTATTTTTTGCAACATCTCTCAATTCTATTACGTGTTTCTCCAAATATCTTAGTTATACGTAATTTTCCATAAATACTAAAAACTATGAGATCCACAAGACAGATCTGACCAACTAAACAAATATTTCAGACCATAAACACAAAATAAGCAGTCATGTTTTGACTAGCACAAAAACGGACCAAAACAAATAAAGTTCACGAAGACGGCCAGACGGTGAACAACCGTCCCTGGTGACGTCATCCTCCCCTCCCCCTCTCACCTGAGACAGAAGGAAAACACGTAAAGAACTCGTTAATAATTTACTAAGAATCCGAGGCATGCAACCTCGGATTGTCGAGGGTCAAATCAATTCTGGGAAACAAAAACTTTTGAAGTTTTTTTCCCTGTTAATTGATCTTAGATATTATACGTTTTGAATTATTAAGCATAAATGATTTATAATTAATTTTGATGCAATTCAAAACTCATTTAAGAACATGCTGTAATAATGTTTGAATGCTGTTTTTCTTTATTGTTGAAAGTTGACATTTTTACACCAAAAACTTTCAAAAGACAACCAAAATAGTAGGTCTGATTTTTAAAACATTTACTACCTTTTTTCAAACTGCCTCGAAACCGATTTCTATTAATAGTTTTCATTTAAAAAATCTCTTAAAAAACTTCATTTTATATTAATATTTGTTAAACATTGGCACTATAATCTACTCGAAATGCTTCTGTCCATTACTCAATATTCAAGGCTAGCGATCAGGTTAAAATTAAAAATAAATACAACAGATTGCGCCAAGTCTTCTCCGCCATAATCTAATGTTAGTCAAATATTTACATATGCAAGATTAGTACTAAGATTTACTACGTCGTAAATACCAGCGTCTTAAGATAAAATGCATCGTTATCAGGATTAGGTAACACTGATAACGTTTCTTAGTTTATTAGATTAACTAATGGTTTAATTGGTCTCGGTAACTCGTTTAGATTAAGAGAAAAATTATGCGTTTAATTTAAAACGCATCATGCTTTTTAAAAGATGGTGATGGAGAAAGTGGTTCTGATAAATATATATAGCATAATGTGTATTTGATAACCCTTTTGCTCTCGCAAAGTAAAATGTAAAACTTAGAAAGAAAAATAAAACAGTTAAATCGTAAGTCTACATGAGATTCACCAAAAGATAAACATAATAGTAGTATTAAACTTTCCATGTAACTGCAAAATCTATTACCAGCGTTGAACAAAACATTTACAAAAACCCGAATCTAATGTAAACCGAAGATCATAACAATCCGAGAGCGTAACCCAAACTTTCCAAACACTCCACGAAACAAAAGATAACATTATAATCACTTCGTTACGTGTGTCTAATTTCTTCTAACACCGAAATTATGCAATAGAAAGCGGTATACTTAACGTCAAAACAGTAAAACTTAGTCCGCATTGTATATTAAAACTAATTAAACCTCTGTAAAACGTGCGCTCGACCATCTCCGTATGACTCACAACAATCTTGACATTGTCTCGGATACAATCGATCGGAAAACGACATTTTTTGCCCTCCAACCAGGTCATTGTTTAAGTTTTTATACCACACACGTCTATAGCGTTATTAATGGTGATTGCGAAGTGATTGCCGTTAAATTTAGCAATTAGGATACAAAAGTCGTTTCAGTAAAGACGTTTCAGTAATTAATGGCAAGGAATTCGCGTAACGACCACAGTACGATCTCATGACGTGATGTAATTTTAACAGAGAGACGTGATGAGAGCGACGAGTCCTTGTATGAGTCTGCAGACGGGCACAGCGACGCCATCTCGGCGAGCGATGACACCTTGCCCCGGCTCGGTAAGACGCCCACCATCAGCAAGGAATCTCTCAAACTAGCAGTCACAGACGAAGAAGTAGACTTCGCCAAAACCAAAAAAGGACACAGAAAAACTATGTCCTTATCAAATCCTCTAGAAATTGTCAGAAACCTAGGAGATGAGTGGTTTGAATCAGCTAAGAGGGAATTGGAAAAAAATTCTGACAAGAAAAAATCCAGAGAAAGCCTATGGAGCGAGGAAGATCGCGATTCCATCCATGGGTCCACGATGAAACTCGATCAATTACGAAAGAACAGTAAAAAAGAAGACAAAAATCAGGCCAACCTTAGAAAAATCAGTACAAATGAAGCTCCTAAAACTAGGAAAACTAGCAAAGGATCATCAGTTAGTGCTCTAAATTTCCTTAGACGGAAGAAGACGCCGACGTCTACGAAACCAGTAGAATCAGTTGCTGAAGATGACAAGGGCATCAGCACAGATGAGATTATGAACTATACTAAATTGTTCTTAGAATGTGAAAGACGCTTTGCCTTAATATCGGAAGCCAGACTCATAAGGCCAGTTGAGACTGACTCTGAAGATGAGCCTCCTATACCAAAACAATTGGCTGAACACAGAAGGAGATTGAGCAGGCAAACATCTAGGAGTAAAAGTAAAGTTCGAGGGAAAAGTCAATCTCTAAAGATCAATACTTTGAGGAAATCTCACAGTGGGACGTTGAAAAAGGGGAAGAAGAAGAGTGTGAAAACTCCATCTTCAGGGAGGAGCAGACAAGCCAGCATTGTGGAACAGACTCCCATCGCTAAGAAGAAACACACAGACTCTTCAAAGCAGAACTCTTGGCTGTTCAGTGGATCTCGAGGTGAGTCATTTGATATTTTAGACATTTTAATCTTAAAGTTTTCATCAAATATAGTAAAAGAGATCAAGGCAGTATTAATTTCGCAAATTAAACCTATAAGGAAATTATGCTAAGGACAGAAATTGTTTGTCTATTTTGTAGTTTCTGTTAGGCATTAGCGTGTGAAATAACAATCTGCATATCTCCAAAAATTGCATATGTCACGCACATCGGCACGTTAGTGTTTAAAATTATCGCCTGGGTCATATAATTATCTTGATTAATTTTGTTAGGTCACTACGTAATCGTCCTACATTATTATTAAATAACATTTACAAATTAATACTATCATGATTTTTTGTATGAAGACATGTTGCGCCGACCCCAAATAAATAGGTATAAAGGCAAGAAAATTATGCATTCTTAGTATTTTGGTATCTTAATTCTGGTGGTTTAGTACACATATATTCCAAATATGTTTTCGTTCCATACCTAATTAACTGAATTATTGTCACTATATTTCGCTTCTTCAAAGTTGCTACACATAATAAAGTTTCTGTATCAGTCCAAGCGTTTCTCAGTAACTATAAATAATTTATAGTTGGTTACAGTAAATGTAGTTATCTTAGTAGATAAGACGTGACCTTACCGAGTCTTACTACGTTCATTACTGCCCACTGCCCGGTGCTGTTAGTTAGACTTAGATCATCGTTCTTTTGTTTTGCAGCTCATAATGCCTTGTTTAGTTGTTATTGTAGCCTGTTTGTTTTGCCAGGATGCTTTGGTTATAAACACACCTCAGAAACACGTCAGTCGATTGTTTGCCTAGATATTGATAGTTTTATCCTTTAGTATTTTATTATTGTTGGTTGTATAGTCGCTCAGAATTCAAGACTTGGTTAGTATCGTTCTAAATGAAGAACACACCTGTTATCCGTCATAAATGTTCTCTTTTATGTTTTCTTAAATATTCGTTTTCTTTGAATCAGCGAGCCTGAGTCTGGGACTTACATATTTCTGAGAAGCAATTGTTCGGTGGCTCCGGACATACTTGTTATGTGTTATCATCACTATTGATACATGCGAATATGATTTTATGCAGCGGGTTTTCCTTTGATTATTTTACAGCGTCATAAATCTGTTTTACCTACACTGTTATTGGACTCTTCTAACGCGTAGATAAAGATAATTACTTACTATTTCTATATTGTTATTTGCCTTTTCGATTTATTGAATAATCTGTGGACTCTTGATTATGAAAACTAACAGGCTTTATACGCAGTTTGTCAGAATCATGAAAATGTTTGTCACCTTCTTCTACATTTGACTACTTCACTTTCCTCCTATAATCAGCATCTGAATCGTATTATTTCTCTTCCATTTCCAATACAGGATCAAAATAACTGCACGCTAATATATTACTAGCAACGGTTGCAATTTATATCCGCTACTTGTTTTCGTGACCCGTTTGGCTAAATGTTCTGAACATAAACAATTATTTCTGACTTGCAAAATTCGCATTTAAAAGTAATATTTCAATCGTGATGTTTTTATTTGTTAGACAAAGTGCCTGATGCTTAAATCACTCGACTCCGTAAGATACATGGACTTTTTACGAGTGATAGATATTGAAGTCCATAATTTTTCGTAATCTGAATTTTGCCCTAATTACAATTGAAAATTGAGAAACATTAAGAGTTATCACTCGCTATTCCTTAAGAAAAAGCTACTTTTGTCGTATGATTCAAGAATTGACCTATAGTACTACTGTAAAGTAGACCAATATGATTTTGGTAACAATCCATAAAATTTTAGCTATGTTAGTGTAGTGTAAATTTTAGCGAATATAGTGTGACGTACATACATGTATATATGCAATAGTTTATGTTGCTCGTATTATTTTGTACGTTTATTGCAATCCAATATTGTATAATGAAATAAAAGCTTTAGAATATCTAGTTTTATGTCGAAGAAAATGTATGTTTGAAAACTTTTTATGAAATCATGTTAGGCACTTCAATGAGTTTCGTTAGCAAAATAATTCAGATGCTGTTTGGCTACAACTTTTTAATTATCAACAATCTTTGATAGATTATGCCCTTGATATTTCGCTCATACAAACATTTGCTCAACAAAAACTATGTCACGGAACGGATCAATTGAAACCAGTTTACAATTACAGCTCAATAGTCCATTGAGCATTATTATCTACCACCTTCAATACTTCACATTCCTTCGCTGAGCATGACCTGTCATAGCGAACTAATCGACGACAATGCCGCATGCCTCAGTCTCAGAATAGTATAGAAGGCTCTATACAACGACCCAAAACAGACATAGACGCGTACAGCAATCTCAGTCTTATCATTCATCATCATTACACCTGAAAGACGTCCAATGCTGGACATAAGCCTCCCCTAAGCGTCGCCACAACGACCGGTCCGGTGCTTCTCGCATCCAGCGTATTCCCGCGACCTTCACCAGATCATTGGTTTACCTTGAGGGATCACCCTGGGCGATCTCAGACTATCTCATCCGAATGCCAATCGCGAGTGCGTTTGCACTAGCGATACTTGAAGCATATCTATATGTGGGTGCGTTTTCGCTCATTGTATGGAGCCGACACTCTGTACTATTCTGTGCCTCGGTCTATCGCGGTCAATCGGCCGGCGCTTATTGATAACTGGACCGGCTTGTCAGTATCTGTCTCAGTTCTCGTTTAAAGCGAAGTGGGTGACACGAATCTAGTAGGCTGTGGATTTATGTTCGGTAGGATTGAGAGGGATTTATGGAGGATCTAAATCTATTACATCTATGCTAGCATCAGTCTTCAATTGTTTACAGTGCAGTTTTTTCTATGTTCAGAAAATGTCAAAAGTAGTTTAACACTTTTTGACCCTGGTTCTTCATAATTCTGAATTAGTATGGTGAACTGCGTTGTCTGTTGCTTCGTTTGCTTGAAATATATCCCCAGTATAGAAGTAAAGATCGATTTGTTCTGGTTAATTAATCTTCAATACGTCAAGCAGTTCAATGTTCTACACTCCTAGACCAAAACTAAATACCACCTCTATCATTTTAATGCTTCCACCTGGGACTTCATTTAATCAAATTGCTTCCAAAGAAGCGCGTCCCCAACCATCGTTGACTCGATTGATATGCGCGTCTTAACTCCGGAAGTCGATATAAATAGTGTGAGCATTGACTCACGCGCACCGAAACGTAACGTATTGTCTCGGAGGCGTTCAGGCTAATTCTGGACGTCTAATAGTAGGGGACTTCTTACCGTATTAGCTTTCTTTGAACTGGCAATTTGTGGATCGTTTCCGGGTCATTTGAGTTTGTCGCCTTCTTGTTTAATGATTAAGGCACATCGTCCACGACGCTACTCCAAAGTCACCAGTTACAAACTCATATCACCAATGAGTAGCCAGAATGTCACAGCACTAGCATTTCAATGACTACGTACTCAACGCTACCTATCACAAACTAGTTAATAACGCGTTGATAATTCGCGTCGTGTACGGACCACCATTGAAATACTAGTGCTGTGATATTCTGGCTGTCTGATCTGTTTCATCAAGTTAAATAAACTTACGCTGATATGATAGAGTTGGTCTTAAATTGATCTGTATGATACATAAGTGTTCTATATGATTTGTTTATTTGCCACTTCTTGCTCACGTTTTAAATCTAAAAGTCCAGTAACTTATTAGCTATTAGTATTCTTATCGCGTCCATCTTTATCCTAGGGTTTACCCGGCCTATTGTCATGTTCCGTTTCACTTAACGGAACTGATTGTTGGATTGCTAAACAGTCTTTGTACATGGTGTATAAGATTTCGGATATTATATGAAGAGGTTTGTCTTCAGAACCATCCATCATGAGTTCACGATGCTGTCTCGTTTCAAAGGCCAGAGTTACCTGAATGAATGAATGAAATTGAATGTATGTATGAGGAAGAAGAAGGGCATATACAGCTTGAAGTATATGGCGTTCTGTAGTCAGTTGTTATTGGTTATTCCCATCATCTCATCTCATCTCAATGAGAGGTTTAAACTGTCACTTATTGATCATTCAAGTAATGGATTCCAACAATATTTCAATGTCAGTAGTAATACACTTACGCGCGAGAATTATGTTTTCCTTATACCAAGATATTTACATTCATTTATGAACTATTAATTATATTTATTGGTGCCAGGGTCACCAAGGGCTTGTGTCTGGACCCTCCGCCACGCTTCATTAGTGACGTCATTGTTTTCAATTGTGGCTTGTGAGTGAATGAATACTGAATGCATCTGAGGATTGTAATAATAAACATCATTGAGATGATCCGTTAAAGGTAGTAAACTTATCATTTGTTGGGAGCATAAAATAAAATATTCAACAATAAGAAGCGTCTTACTATAAACAGCGTTATGCAGAAGTAACTAAAGTTCAATTATGATAGAATAAAGTTGTTTGCAGTCAGTCCTCCTATGCCACACCGTAACTTTGAAAGATCATATCTGGCAAATATCAAAATACTTGAATTGGTTTTGCGAACAAGGATTAAATTGTAAAAGGACCATTTAAACGAAACAATTAAATGGTCTCTGCCAAAATCGTTTCAGCGACGGAACCGTCATGCAATAGCCAAGCTTTTTTGGGCATATAGCCCGAAGTGACATTCGCTTGGCCAAATATTACGTACAAAATGGTGGCAAATATTTTAGAGCATTTACGTACCAGCAATGATTCAGATTCACACTTAGACAGAAAAACAACGTCAATGATCTATTAATCATTATACTCTGTAGTCACATGTAAATATTCTTTTTTAAATCTTGAAATTGAGTGGCATGTAGTCTTCGTTCATCGCAAAAATCATTGCAACTCCCGCGCCAGTTTCTTTTAAATCTTTCAGCACTGTTTTGGCAGCTTGAAAAAATAGATTTCATACTTGTACAACAATGTTTTAATCCTATTTACAAATTTATTTCGAGCCACTGCTAACGTCCACCGGATAAAAGGATGCAGTTTTGGAAACGGGTCGACGACCAATCGAGGTGCCTATGACGTAAGCACGGCCATCTTTGTAATGTGTTGTTAAAAAAACAACTTTAATGTTCTTGTGATAGAGTTTTATTTCGTCTGATAGGGATTTCGTGCTCATCCTCAATTAGACCCGTTCAAGGTGTAGAGGAATTAGAACTTAAATGGGTAGGAAATAAAGTACAGAGTGGTGTAGTATGTGCAGTATTGATGGTACTTGATAAAATTGATTGAAGTGGATGAATAGTTGCAAAACCTATTGTTATCCACTGTGCTTGAGAACCTATTAATCTGCCAATCTATTGACATGAATATTTTTGTAAATTACGATATTTACATAAGATAATACTGGGAACATAATAATTAAGTGTTTATTACTAAAGAAGACTTTATGGGAGCAAGGAATGAAAACTTGGCCGAGCAAACTGGTGACAAGTACTCAACTCACACAGTTGACAATTTTAAGCGAAAACTAACAAGGCCTAGGAAATGCTAATATTTCTGATCTTATTCTCCATGGGATAATAACATGGGGTATATACTTTTTGAGGACTTAATTATTTGCAAAAGTCCCGTTCCACTTTTGAATCCAAAAGTTAGTGAAGTACATGTTCAGACGCAAGACTTACTGACAAAAGCTTTATTACTGACGCAATGACACCATATTTAGATCCCAACTTAAACATTTTACGCGTAATAAAAGTTACGCACTTCCTTGCTGCAAAAGGAACTGCTCAGAATTTTTCAAGAAACTTTATAAAAACTTGTCGTATACACACATGTACAGGCTTTGTGCACATAGTATATCCTTAACGGCCGGCAGCGTGGCCGTGACGTCATCGCTTAGATCACCACTAATTGTGGACTTTAATTTGTATGAGCTGTGCAAGCGCATGGTGTGAGTGGGAATATTTATAATGGAATGGGAATATTTTGCGAGGTGGTGAGTTCAAAGAGTGAGAATGGAAGAAACTGATTTTAATAACGAAGAAAGAGTTGTTCGGGAATAACTGATTTGACTGTTATAGGAAAATAAAATATATAGCTCTTAAAAGTCAAGTATTGTAACAGCTTATTACAGACAAGATGTAGGCATTTCTCAAGATGGGAACAACTTTGTGGCTAGCTTGATTACTTGGAAGCTTGTAAACAGAAATAAAACTAGACGTGGTTAATAATACTTAAAGAATTAATAAATTGTTTCTTGTAAACTGTATTTAAGTGGATAATATTGAATGATTCAATAATATGGACACAAGTGATTAAAAATTAAACTTGTCAAAACCTCTTATATAATGAAGTACCTTAAGGAATTTCGTAACATTCGCTAGTTAACATTTTCTAATTCAATCCTTTTTCTTCCAAATTGGTTTCGTCATACCTTTCTTGTGACGAAGTTTATTTACCGAAGAGTTTTATTTGGATTCTTCTGTTAAGGGTAAAGTTTATTGTTTAAAGCTCAAGGGAACGGCCTAAAAACGCCGAACTAGAGAATCCATACAAAAAAGTTTTTAATTGTTTGCCAAAAATAAATGTTACGAGCTTTGTAAGTAATATTTCACGTTGATTTGTTTATAGGGCTGTTTTGCTCACGTGGAAATTCTAAAAGCGTAACATTTTTGCAGCATGGAAAGCTTGTGTTGATGTGTATGAGGACAAACTCTTCTACTGAATTTTATTGAATAAAGAATACGTACTCTTCATCGGGCTTCGATGGTTTGAAAAGAAATGAGTCTATTTTTGCATTCACTGCTCGCATCTTCATTTTCTGTAGTATTTGTATTTTGTAATTTCCATTTGTTATCATGAGTTGGTAGAAACTGCATACCAGCACCATTTACTAAAGACAAACCTCACACCAACTCGTCACGTATGATTAGCTACCTTATATTTAAACACAATATATCTATTACCTTTAATAACTCATTTCGTAGGGAGCAGGGCAGTCATATCCCTAACTACAGGATGGTGCGGTTTCCGCATTGCGTCATACGTACGCTTATCATTCTGGCATTGGTACTTGTTGTATATGGGATCACTTGTTTTATAATAATTGTACCTACTAGTTGGTGTTGCTATTCTATTTTTATATCACGTGTCGTTAGGAATGGTTTTGGGATGGAGTAGTTCCAGAAGTACCTTAACGTCTGTTTGGAGTAATGTATGTAACGTCATGTTTTCTTCGTTGTATCAATTTTGATTCTAATTCCATATTTTAAATAAGCTTCGGCCAGAATGAGCCACGTTGACAGCGTTAGCATTGGCCTCGCAAGGGTCTTTCATAGTGCAGATATAATACTGAATTGAGAGATCAGGAGTGATCACCAATTAGATTACGAAAAGTAGTGATCGTGGGTAAGGCAACAGCTCTTAGCATAGATGTCTCCTGTTTCTGTAGGACGCTATATATTTTTTGGAATCATCTTGATTACTAAGCTTTTGAGTGGTTACCCTTTAAACATTAACACTGTTATTCATAAGTGTTGCCTAAACTTAAGAGACGTTTAAACGTCTAAAATGTATGGTTAAACAGGCGCTAATCATTACTTAACTTTAAGCAGCGTTTACGAATAAGGGGCTTCTGAATAGACACATCAAAAAATATTTTTAAAAGACCTTACGGTAGCATATCCTATTGACTTAATTTTCTTCTATCGTCTCTTTTATCGTCCATTATCCGTTGAAGGAAGACTACTTTATATAATTTACCCGTACGGCAAGTCGTTGTAAGTGGGAAATAAGTAGTTTTCATGTTCGTAGGCGAGGAAATAGCAATTTGTATCTATTTTAGGGTTTGCATTATTGCAGTTGTTATTGCAAATAGCTTCCCGTCCATTGTAGTTAGTATTGATGCTAGTAACGCCATCTATCGGTTGTTTTGAACAACTTTTGCTTATAAATGCGATTTTATATTTTGTATGGTTGTCGTAAAAGTAAATTGATTTTGCATAGGTACTCTGTTTTTTATTATTTTGTTGTGCACAGTGGGTGGTTGGTGGTGGTGGTGTTAACCTCATTAGTGGAGCAAAATAATATTTTCATCACGCTTTTAGTCCAAAATACAAGTTAGATCAAATGTAATATCACAATTTGATTAAAAAGACCTTTTTTATTGAGTTTTCAATAGTTATTAAGAAAATGCTGTAATTGCATAGGTACTTACATAGGGCTTTAAAATTACTATTATTGGTAAATACCAAAAGGGTACACAAACATTTCGCCAGTTTTACTTCAAGCCAGGTTCGCCTGGCGTGAAGTTTTGTATGTTACTAGAAGTTGTTCTTCATAATTTCACTGCAATTTCGGCTCCTCCCCGTACTTCGTAGGTAAACACTTACAGTTTATCTCATTATTTATTTTTTTTAAAGGCGAACGGGGGCTGAAAGTACACTATGGTAAGATCCACAAATCACATAGTGTACCATTGTGCCCCCCAGCCACACCCCCAACATCAACACCTTTTGAGAAAACCTTGTGGAAAACGCTTGCAAAATTTAAAAATTCTACCCCAGTGTTAAAGAGAGTTCCCCGGGGCGCGAGACGATCTGTCGCACTGAATTTGGCGCAATGCCTCCGTCTCGCGACCCAGGAGAACTCAAAAAGTGCCTGGGAGCAATTACTTTCATTCCCATATAGGATTCTGCATGTCCAAAAAAATTTGGCAAGTAAAAAAACCTTAACGAACCAAATTAAAGAAAATTGTAACAATTCGACCCTAATTTTAGATCCAAAATTACCTGCATTCAATAACCTATCACAAAAAGGCTTATGTTCACATGTGGAATCCAAATTAAGTGAAGGGGACATTAGGGGAGCGGCCAGGATACTGTTCAGCAGCGATGTGGTGGCGCCTTACTCTCCAGAAACGCTAACAGCTCTAGAGAGTAAACACCCAGCGCCTGCGGATAGTCTCACCTTTCCCGATCCCCCCGACCCTCCCGTCCTAAATTCAACCTTGCTAAACGTTTCGGCGCCCCAGTTGATTGCAGCCGTGAGCTCCTTCAGGAGCGGTTCCGCCGGCGGCCTCGATGGCCTGACTCCACAACATCTAAAGGATCTATTGAGCTCAGGCGCCGGGGACGCTGGTGAGTCGCTTCTGAGGGAGCTTGCGGCCCTGATTAAACTTATGCTCACCGGCGGTGTGAACGAGGCCGTCGTCGATGTCTTATACGGGGCCAACCTATGTGCCCTGCGCAAGAAGGACGGCGGCATTCGTCCCATCGCCGTTGGGTGCACCTACAGGCGTACGGCAGCCAAAATATGCTGTAAGCTGTATAGCGAATCGCTTACAGCTAAGTTTCAGCCCCTGCAACTAGGTTTCGGCTCGAGAGGGGGCTGTGAGGCTGCCGTGCATGCCCTTTCCACCTTTTTGAACTCCAACAAATGTGAGGTTATCCTCAAGGTTGACGTTAAGAATGCCTTTAACTCTGTCAACAGGGACACCTTGTTGGCTGAAGTCAAAAAAGAACTACCCGAAATTTATGGTTTTATGTGGCAGTGTTACAGGTACCCCTCTAAATTACTTTACAAGGACAATGTTTTGGAATCTGCAGTAGGATGCCAACAAGGTGACCCTCTCGGGCCAGTCATTTTCAGCTTGGCTATCCATCCAATTATCCAGAAACTAAATTCAAAATTTAACGTGTGGTATTTAGATGATGGAACGCTAGGAGGTGATGTAGACACCGTTTTGAAAGACCTACAACTCATCAAAGAACAATTTAAATCCATTGGCTTGGACCTTAACCCATCAAAATGCGAAATTTTCCTTTCTGACATTACCGACAGACAATTGACTCTTAAGAAATTTAATGCAATAGCCCCACAAATCAAAATTTTAGAAAAAAGTTCACTTCAGCTCCTAGGTTCCCCAATTTTAGAAGACAGCTTTCCTTCTTTCATCGACGAAAAAATCAAAAACTTTAACGACATTTCGGACAGACTCTCCAAAATTAATTTACATTCGGCATTCACCCTGATTAGATACTGTTGTTTTGGTCCAAATTTTATATATTTTCTACGCTCTTCCCCTTTATGGAAGCAGTCACACCTCTTGGACAAAATTGACCAAATTATTCGCAGCACATTAACATCCATTTTAAATGTGGCCTTGGACGACCGAGCGTGGCTGCAAGCCACACTACCCATCCGTTTTGGTGGCCTCGGCGTTCGCAAAATTACCAGTATTAGCTTACCCGCGTTCCTGTCCTCTGTCCGCAGCACTGAAAAGTTGACCGGGAAAATTTTAGCCCCCTGCCTGGTTTACTCTGAAGTGCCTTGCTTGACCGATGCAGAGAACGCCTGGAAAGCGGCTTGCCCGAATACAGATCGGCCCATGAACCCATCTTCCCAGAGGCAGTGGGATGAGCCGCTCTGCAGGTTGGTACGGAATAATCTTATTAATACGTCCACCAATACTGCTGAGCGTGCCCGCCTGTTGGCTGTGGGTGAGTGGGAGTCGGGCCTCTGGCTTCAGGCGCTACCGTCACCCAACATAGGTACTATGCTGGGTGATACCACCTTCCGGCTCGCTACCTGTCTGCGTCTGGGCGCTCCTTGTGTGGCTCCGCATCGCTGCCAATGCGGTGAAGGTGTCGACTGTCTCGGACACCATGGCCTATCCTGCAGTAAGAGTGCAGGCCGGTTAGCACGGCACGCCAGCATAAATGACATCATCCGTCGTGCTCTTGTCACCGCCGGAGTGCCAGCTGTTTTAGAACCCAATGGCTTGGCACGCGACGATGGGAAGAGACCAGACGGAATGACCATAATGCCTTGGAAGGTAGGTAGGCCTTTGGTGTGGGATGCAACGTGTGTCGACACCCTTGCGCCATCCCATCTTCCTAGCACGGCGGGCTGTGCTGGGGCTGCTGCTGCAGGTGCGGAAAACCTCAAACGGCGCAAATACTCCAATCTAATTGGGACTTATATGTTTGAGCCGTTTGGGGTTGAAACACTAGGGCCATGGGGTCCGAGTGCCCACTTAGTTTTTCAAGACATCGCCAAGCGGCTGGTCGACTCTTCACGTGACCAGAGGGCTGGCCTATTCTTTGGCCAAAGAATCAGCATTGCCATTCAACGTGGCAATGCTGCCAGCCTTTTGGGCACTTTTCCTGTTGACAGTGATGCGGACGAATTTTTTGATGCCCTATAATAATGCCCCCCCCCTTGTTTATATACTTGTACATATTATTATTATTTTAAGTCTGTTTTTAAATCATGTAAATACGTTTGTGTAAATAAATATTCACCCATTAAAATAAGATGGTTAAAGTTGATGTAAAAACAATTTGAATAATAAACTGTACTTCTATTAGCCGACCGTAGCAATGTTTTTAATTTATTGTTTACGCTCTATGATTCTCACCGAATTTTCCTTAATAATGTAACACAGTACTATGATAAATTCTCTTTCCCAAGGCTGTAGGCAGAAACACCACGTGCTACGATTCTGACATACTCCTTTTAATTCGTCTACGATTGTAAATCTGGTTGACTTAGGGCAGATTTTACTAACGTTAGATATCTTTTATCCGTGAAATAAAATTGACGTCTGAAAGTTTTTGTGTGGAAAAACTGTCCATAATTAAGTATAAGATATTAGAAAATGCTAGCTAAACACGAATTATGGAGCAAAAATAATTGGTCGACTAATAATTTTTGCTCATTATCACGAATTTCAGATCGGTTTTGACCGTTTAAGGTTTATTTATTTATTTATTTCATACTTCAAGCACAGAAATTTACAGAGGCGGACTTAACGCCATAGGCATTTTCTACCAGTCAACCTTTGGGTGATGCAGAGACAGACAGTGTCTTTTTAATAGATGTTCCTGAGTACCTATATTTCTGCCTTGTCTTATTCCACTTTGTGATCTGCGACTTGTTTTAGCCACAAGTAGAACACAAGCCAAATCTTGGTCTGACATCTTCCTCTCGGAAATCTATTCTCTAGGCAGGTCTTGAAAACATTGACGCTTGTGATCAAGGAGTGATTCAATGATTAGGTGTGCAATAAAAAAGATTTGGCAATGTTATTATAAGTATAACGGCATATCTTTTTTTGTCTCATACCGCAATGTTAATGATTTTCGTTGTCCTTGTATTTGAGGAAAATCCACCTACTGATTCATCCATTTTTTGTTTTATTAATTTGAAAATGGCTTTGGATTTGGATTTCGAGTTTTAAGACTTTAGTTTAGTTTTAGTGTAGTTGTGGGTCGTTGCGTTGTGCCATCTTGCGATGTCGCAACGGTGATATAAGTGTGGAATTGATTTTATTTTGTTTATATATAGTGTTTACTAACATAGTCGTAAGTTTTACTTTGCAATTTTTGAGTCATGGTTACTCGAATCAAGATATAAGTATTCTAATACAAATGGCGCTGTACGAAATTAAACTAGAATAGTATTTATTTTACTTACGTCTTTGTCCTTTCTTCTTGTCATCCAAACTAACCAATTGTTGCAATGACTAAAGTACCATTTCATCCACATTTCTTACGAAAAGAGTTACGTAAGTATAATTAATTATTTCTTTAAAGAAGTTACACTATAAAATTGCAAAACAAAATTTCAATACTTCTCTCAAAAGTGTAAATTAACCCTTATACCAAAGTACCTACACTGGTACAAGAATCTTGGCGCTCGAATGACGTTGACAGGGAGCAACTTGTTGGCAAACATTTGTGCAATTGTTTTGAGAGATGTATTGAAAAAACAAGATGGCGGCTTTAGTTCCGTTTTGATCACGCGTCAAAAGAACCTTGTACAGCTACAGCACTTTATTAAGTCTAATGTACAGTGTGTAGGAACTCAAACTATCAATAGATGTCACTATTCACAATCTAATGCTATCCCTTTCTCTCCACAGGCGAGTCCCGACGCGAAGGCTCTACGGACGAGCCGACGGCGCCCGACGCTGACGTCGATACCAGCGATGCTAACACCAAGGAACCTGATAAGGATAACAAGTTAGTATTTAAAGATTTTTGAAGGAAAGCGCTGTATGTGTATGGAGGTGCTAAAGAAATTGTGGGAAACAAACCCCTTAAATGTGTTGGGACGATATGAGTGAAGTTTCCCTGGGTTATGCCAAAGGTGTAGTACAATCTGTTTGTTTTGGCCTGGACTGGCCACCGTATTATGTATGTAACTAGTCGTAAGCAGTTCGTTAGACTTCCTCAAACAGAGGATACGTTTGAGTAAGTTTAAGACCACGACGCTACTCAAAAGTACACATTACTTTCCAAACTCAAATCACCAATGAGTAACCAGAATGTCACAGCACTAGTAATTCAATGGTGGTCTGTACACGATGTGACTTACTAACGCGTTATTTAAAAGTTTGTGATTCGTCGTGTTAAGATTTTTATTCGAACCGAAAAAGTTCAACTATCATCTTCACAAAATTGGAGATGAGAGTTAGAAGTAAGTATCTGAAATATGCAAAGGGCTTGAAACAAAATTAGAATAACTAAATGAAAAAATCTGATCATTCGAACTTGAAGCAGTTTAATTTATTTTGTGGCAACAACACAACTTCTAACGCCATCTATAGTGAAGTAGTAAAACTAAACATATTTTGTAGTTCTGCCACTCGCCGCTAGGTGGCATGGCGTGTAACAAGACTTGTTCTATTTTAGCCTAGTATTATTATTTTTTTGGCCATAAGTTAATTGCTATCCTGTTATGGTTTTATAATATTTTTTTTAAATATTACTTGTTGCAGTTTAAAGTTTTACTCAGCTCAATAAAATAACCTAGAATCAAACATTTTTAATTTTTAGCAGCTGTCGATGATAAAGACCTGGGTTTGATTCCTAGACTAATCAAATTAAAATGGCTTTTCTTATATGATCCAAAATAATTGTTTCGAAGAGTATCCGATAGATGGCGGTAGAGTTCATACCAAGTGCAGTTGTGGCCATATTGTCACTTCAGAAGCATCTGTTACGCTTCCCGGCCTCCTAGAACCTTTTTAC
Source organism: Xanthia icteritia (assembly GCA_949128155.2). NCBI lineage: Eukaryota > Metazoa > Arthropoda > Insecta > Lepidoptera > Noctuidae > Xanthia > Xanthia icteritia. The sequence continues at coordinate 15,545,342 of OX421956.2, forward strand.
ATTTTTTATTTTTTAGTAACACTGAATTCCCTATCGCAGCTGGCGCTCCCCGGCGCCGGGCGCGCGCGGCGTGAACCGCGCGGAGAGCTGTCGCGAGCGCGACGCGCCGCGCCGCGGCAAGCACCGCAACGCCAGCGACCCCAACCGCCTCACCGCGCACAACAACCAGTATGTACACCTTTCTTCTTAGCGTTGTTGATGGTAATCTAAATTAGAATTGCCCATCATTTAGCTACGAGTTTGATACCATCGGAAGTGTTCATCAGTTCCTGTAACATGCAGGCCCTGATGCCAGCATGTTACACGCAGGACACGATAGCGAGTGTCTCATCGTTTGTGGTGTATGCTTTTTACAATGTCCAGATTCGTTGGAGAGATAAGCAGGAATATTAATGTGCAACACACATTTTTAGATACCTATTCAACATAAAAATGTAGGACCTAAAAATGCGCCTTCACTGCTTCAAAATGTTTTTGCTGGGAAAAGAAAGGATGCAACACTGTTACTGCCTTAAAAACGAAAAAAATCTTAATAGGGATCAATTTTACCATAAAAGCTGTTTAATTAGCTTTGTTGATTTTACATACAACGTCATAAGTTGTATTGTTATACAATTATACATTGTTATACAATAAAAAGCTCAAGCTAAGCTTGAAATTTAATATTTTTCATATCAAATGTCCAGAAAAACGGCGCAAAATCTATCTTTGCTATGAAAAGTCTCAAGCGATTTTCAATATTAATATCAACAAATCGAGCAGAAATATTTACTACAATATCAAAAAGAACAAATTCCTGACATTCCTTCCCAAAATAGTATTCTCATGTACTCGTGGACAAACTATTCCAATTCTTTTTATTTCCTGAAGCCGACACTGATAGACTGAAAAACGTCCTAACTATCGCCAATACAACTCAAAAATAACCTTTATTGTTTACATAATAAAGTGGAATTTTGTACAAACGTAACTGTATGTCTGGAATGGTGTTAATTTTATTAAAATTTGAAACCTTATTTATAGCAGTTTTATGTTTATTTTCGTTTGATAAACATTGGGCGGCATCGTTTTCTGAAAGATAGTGTTTTATTTTTGTTGTTTATCCAATGTAAGTTGAGCTCAGATTTGTAATTATATCTATGAAAATAGCAGATCATTTACATTTGGGACATTTTAGTAGTTACCAAATTAATTAACTAAGATTTAATCTTATCGACCGCGAAAATATTGTCAGATAACATGTTACAAAACTGTTACATCAATATTAAATTCCTGTTAAATCTCCTGTGTATCAAATTCAGTTTGATTCCTGAAAATCATCAGACTTCCCACTGAGCACAGGTTTACATAATCTGGGCTTCCAGTCGCAAATATTAAAAAACGCAATTTGATCTTCAATTCTTATGAAACTTACCAAGGAAAAAGGTCCTTTTCAGCTTGGTTAAATCTATGCAATATTACCCAAAATATGTTGATCTTCCAATAGCATGACATCAATTCCTACTCAGATATCTTTCTACTTTGGTCGTATCTGTTCAAAACTGTCCAGTATATACTGATCTTTCGTTATAGGATATAACTTCGTACCTAAGTATCTTGGTGTATTGGTTTACATGGCCAGTATTACTTGGTCTATGCGTAAGGAGGTAGTATTAGTATGAAGAGGTTTTCGCAAAATGGTAGCTGCAATATGCAGGGTAGGGTGGTATAATGGTTACAGTTTTCAGTACGAATCCAGACGCGATCGAACGCGCATTGCGGCGGGTTTTCGTACATATTTATAAACGCAGTGAATTTTTGTTGAAAGAGTTTTTTGAATTAATAGTAGTACTTTTTCGAGTGAGATTTTAATTTTGTGTTCGTAGTTTGATAGTTTTAAAGAATTTTTGTGTGATTTTAAGTTAGTAAGGTAGGTAAGTATTTTGAAGTTGGCAAAAGTTTTATCAGTTGAATATTTTTTATATTTATTTAAAAAAATACTGATCGATAGGTCCCTAAAAAAATATAAAGTTATTCACGTTTAAAGCAATAAATCTCAAATCTCCACACATAAACGTTATAATTTAATTCGTTTTGCTGTGGTAGTGTGCTTTGTCGGAGGTTATTTTAGGATAATAATTAATGATACCATTATTTAGGTTTACATTAGTAACTGCACAACAATTTATTGCGTTGTTGTATTTACAATAAAAAAACACGTAACCAGTGTGCATTTGCACTATGAACGTAAATAAGTGAAATGGAGATACGACCTAATATAAAGAAGACAAATTGTAACTAGAAAAAGGTCTATTTCCAGCAGTAGAGGCTGGAATGGATACAAAACGTAGAAGAAACGAAACGAAACGAAACGTACAAAGGGCCTATATCCTGCAGTGGATAACAATAGGTTGATTGAATTACCCTTAGTTTTTGCTATCATCTAATTGTAGTAAATACTGTTAGTTATTGGGTGCCCAGAATAAGACCAAACAATCATAGAAGTTGACATTATATTTATCTACGTATCAAATTGACTAAGTGTTGTCAATAGTTCTTGAAGTATTATTTACAGGTGTATAATTTCTCGTCACAAGTAGTTGCGTTGTCTAGGTAATAGTTTCCAAGGCATTACACACATTGATATAATAGCATAAGGTTTTGATACGCGATGCGCGCTTTGCTAACAATAGACTATCGAGTCTTATGTTACAGGCGCCATATTTAATAACATAGGTTTCGTTATTCATTCATACTGATAATTTTATAAAGTCGTTAAGTACCTACCCGTGTGATTTATTTCACTAGGTAGAGTACATAACTCATTTGTCAATCAAGCAGGAAACGTTTTTTCAATTGTTTAATTAATAACATTGAATCGTTCTGTTCTTCTCTTACGTATATCGAACGAGCCCTCCTATTTACTTTAAGTATATAGGTACATATTGCTTAACAAATTAATAATTCAAGCTACCTTCTTTACAATCTCTATACAAAGAATATTTAGTTGCATGTAAGACATTGCTAGACGGCTTCCTACCCCTGCTTCTACCCTATAGAGGTGTCTGTGTCTACCCTTATCTGAATGTCGGAAGCATCCGTTGCCAAGTCTACTGTTATATGAACTTTATATTCTGAATATTATGCCTGGTCACTAAAAGTGTTGCTGTCCTCGCCCTGAGTTCCTGAAAGCCTCTGATCACTTTACTTATCTTCATTCAATTCTACGATTTAACTAGCTAAGTTTATATTATTGTAAAAATCCTTACTTATTGAAATCTTGAAGTTCTTACTCAAATCGAATTCACAATTAAATTATTGTCAATTTGACACCAACTGAATCAAAATCAAGTCGATTCATAGCTTGGCAGTTCCTGGGAGTAAGATTTATATATCAAAACATACTAAAAGCACCCCTTCAATTGTTTCTCAGCAAATTGTATTAAAATCTGCAGCAGCCTTCGCACCCTTATCTACAATGTCGGAAGCGTCTCGACAACTACCGAGCGGTGTTTACTTTAGCCGGCCATTGTCTCGTTGTAGCCAACGTAAACAGCCGTCATGTCGGTGTGTCACAAGAGGAGGATTTGTAAGGGAGACTGATGGGAGTTGTGAATTTCATTGTTGATATGGAATAGTTTTGGGTATGACTGAAATGGGTCTTGGACACTCAAGATTATGATTTTCGCTTGTTTTAACAATGCCTATGGGCAAGGTTAGTGTCATAGAAACGTTTTCCATAGTGAAAGTACCAAAGAAACGGTAGATGGATTGTGTGAAAGATGATATGGCTAAAGGGGGAAAGCAGAAAGGGGGAAGCAATAGAGATATACGGAAGAAGAAGACATGTTGCGCCAATGTGAAAGACAATGGGGTAAAGGCAGGAGGATGGTGATGATTTGTCTGGCAGTATCATCAGCCTGTTTCCTTAATAATTACACCAACAAGATTGTCACCGTCGTCGTCTTCATCTATTCATCTTGAAATTCCAAATTTATTTTGTCAGGACTAATACATATCGGTTTATTCAACGTCCAGGGAATCTAGGACATCATTTAACCAGTCTATCCCCAATATGAACTGACTATTTGAACCAAATATGCGTCTAGTATGACAACGTGTGCGAATGTTTGGAGCACTGCAGTGCATGCTCGGTTGATGTTCTGGCGTGCTGCCAATCTTGTGTGGTGTCATTGACGATATATTGGACTGTTTATTCTTCTTCATTTTTACCTTTGGCATAGTCTTTGGGACCTGCTTGAATGAATCAGTAGTGAAACTTTACACTAGTAGTTTTATTGAATGATGGAGTATCTTTTCTTTCAATATTATCTCTTCCAATTTTCTGGCGTTTTTGCACCTTGTTCACTTCAGCTGCTATTTTCAGGTTGCCGAAAATCTTCTTAGTCTGTCTATATTGTTTTTATTTGAAATCACGTTCCTTTCCCACGTTGTGCCTCAACAACCAGTGCTTTGCCTTCCGCATTCATTTCAACCCAGCTGTTGTTTTCAAATCTTATCACAGTATAGCGATGTTTCTCTAGATGCTAACTCTGAATGATAAATTAAAGCGTCGTTTTAGAGGTTACCCCCACAAATTACATAACATTTTAACGATGTTACTCACATGTCTCCTAGAGCTTAACATTTTGACCATCACTTCCGCTGAACACCTCGTAACTCATCACTTGCGGCAATTTGTTACGTTTTATTGATACATTATGTCACTCGAGCGTGCAAAATAATATTTTAACACCTCCTATATTTAGGGTACGCTTACAAAATATTTGTCTTCTAACATCGATTTTGCCTAGTTGCCTAGTTCGCAGCATAACATTCTGCATAAATATTTATTATTCGTATGTTTTTCAGCTTTCATTCGGGGTTTATTTTGTTATTCAACTAGTGTAATAATAGTACAAATATTTTTATGACTAGGCTTTCCCAGTGTTGTTGATTTTGAGCTTTTGGATGACTCGTTTCGTGGGTAAAACCTATTAGATGTTTGTGACAATTTTTTTAGTTATTGGATTACCAGTAAAAGCTCGTTTACTATGATGTGAAATCGTAAATATTTACAAAAAATTGTGACTTATGGTTTAATTTCAGACAACATAAATTAAGAGAGGGGAAATAATATTGCTCTTTGAGCAAGTTTCCAATGTTTGAATAGACATCAAAGAACGAAAAAATGCGGAACTGAAAAACAATAACTCAGAAAACATTTTGAAATTCGCAAAAAAAGTTACGAACCAAATTTATTCTACAAACAGTAAGGAAACTTCAACAGTTTCATAAAGTAGCCCATATTAAAGTTCATTTTTTATCGAAACTTATTTCGGTATAGCAAAATGTCTGAATACCTTCAAAATTTGCTTCCTGAACGTAAATGTAAATCTTCCGCTACGCACGATGATATCGTCTGGTTACACGCATTCATATGTTTTTCTGTTTATGTTACAACCGCTAGTGCGTTTTATATCCGATCGGAATTTATATTCTCGTTATGTATGCTAATCGTTATTTGTTACTAAATAAATAAAACAGGAATCTTGTGTAGTTATATTGGAATTTATATTGAATTTAGTAGTAACCTTTCCTAGAATCTGTTTGTAACTTCTCAACAAAGATTTTCCAGATTTTTCTTTATGATACTCTGAATTAACGATAAGCAGCTGGATTCCCCTTAGGGTACAATAGTCGAACTATTGAATAAATTATCTATCCCTGTACGGTTTCTATTTTGCCTTTTTTTTCTACATAAGTTATTAAGATATGGAAGTTTCGACGCTCATAACTTCCAAACCAATTTTTTTTTCCAATTTTGATTCCATACAGGACTGAATAATGATAAGAAAAATTTATATAATTTTTAGTTTTGAACGTACACCGTCAAACAGATGAGTAATCAACATACTACGTTTGTATGGAAGAATGACCGACTAGCGTACCCTTAATTGTCTTGAAGACATCCATATCCTATTTCGAAGGATACCATCTGTTTTCTAAAACACCAAAAATAACGCGATCTGTGTTAATTCTTAATTAGTTTCTCAGTTTGCTTTAAATTTATTCTTACTCTCACTTGAGTTACTGTAAAAGTTCCCTATAACTTTTTTTCTCGCGTACATCTTTATCTTTCTGTTTTTGTATTTCTGACTTCCAAATTATACCTCTAGATAAATTTGTTGCGGTTGTAGATGGTTATGCGTCTCCTGGGACACATTGTGAGTTCGCTTCACCCTCCCTAGTCTTCTTTTTTACGTTTTGTCCTGTGATTTCTCTCACGTCATCAAATCTTTTCCATAGATCGTCAGAATTAGTGCCATTACTTTTTGCACATATCAACAAGCTTAATCAACTCCATGTACTCAAGGGATTACCTTAAAAGTGTGCACTTATTCCAGTGATAACAGTAGATACGGTCAATTTTGACTGACATCAACGTATATGGAAAAATACGAAACCTGTATAGTTGATTTCATTGTTCTACTATGATTTAGGTTCGTTTTATCTCTGACGGAGTTTTGGTGGTCTATTCCGGATCCTCTAAATTCCGAATAGAGAGTCTATGCCGTTGCATAATTCTTCTTAAGCGTCAAATTAGGTGTCAATAAATCTCGCGTCGGTGGCAATTTGTAAAACCCTTTCTCAGCCCGTCGATCTTAATTTTCGTTCGCCGCATCTTAAGTAAACTCAATGTAAGCTATATTGATTAACTGACACATTTGACGAATTTCTCTTTGATTTAGCTGTAGTTATTAATAATGTCTTGCTGCTCACCAATGAGACCTTGATGGATTAGTTTAGTATATTTCGCATTTATATCCGGATTATTAATGTCCGATCTGTTCACTCCAAGGTTGATCTCCATCTTCATTTCTCATACATGACATGGGTCACTAATTTGCACTTGAAATTCAAGACATTAATTCTTTTCCTCCCCCTTTTCATTTACTTGTATACCTACTATTTAAAAACATGACAGGTTTTACAGAATCTTCGAGGTTCACCTTCGTTTTAATTTCTTATTACATGTTACAGTTTTTCAGTAATTTCCCAAAGATAAATATCTCTTCGTGTTACTCGGTTGTTTACTATTAATAAAACGTGACAGAGCCAGAATTTCCGTATTTCCGTCCTCTTTTACATCGTTGTTTTTCAATAACCGTCTAAAAGCCATAAAACATTCACAATTTGGTTCCAAATATCTAGACTATGTCGAATTTCGGAACTGATTCGCAGAACGAGTGCTTCTGTACGGGTAATTATTTCATCACGAGCTAGTCGACGGAAATAGTCGCTGGGTCAGATGCTAGGCCGGCCCCTGGGTACCTAGAAGTTATCATTTAGACGATATTTTTTTAGGGATCAAAATGTATGACAAAGTATTGCATGATCAGAACCTACTCTTAGAGAAATAAGGTTACGACACATCTCATTTTAATATCTGGCCCAGAAATGTAGTTATTTGGGAAACCTAAGCTGATTTAGTCCTCCAAAATGACAAAAACAATTATGAACATCCTGCTGCCATCAACAACGAACCCTGAAAAGGAAGGAAACAGATTCTAAACGCTCTGACGTTGGATAATGTAATAAAATTTATTATATAATCAATTTTGTTTGTGATGAATCACTGGAAACGATTGCAGAATATAAACGTAAGCTTGAAAGGTGGACGGCCAAATTATCAGAGAGATTTATTCGCAAACCGAGAGGGTGTACTACTTTATCCTTTGATCGGTTGCCAGTACCCGGCCGCTGCACAAATAAACAAAAAAAAAACGTTTTTAATTACTCCGTCCTTGATACGAAATTGATTTTATTTGTTATCATTACCCAGTGATGTATTGGACCAACATTGGTTTAATATTCTGATATCGTTTTGCACTTTTTGCTTCGCTATTATTGCCAGTTATTTGTGTTCGTCCGGAATTTTGCAGTCTGAGCTGTGTCCGGCTGCCGTGTTTTCATTCATGATTTCTTATTAGTTATAAATAAAACGGACTTTAGGTGCCCTAAAATCTGGCTCGTTTGAAAATCTTCTGCATAAATCTTTCTTAGTGCAATAATAGCGTTTGTTACATCAAACGTATTGAATAACGTTTTAATAGCGTTTGTTTGGTATTTCAATGGTCGGTTGAATGTTTAGTTATAAACATTCAAGACCAGTAGCCGATTAGCGTTCATTACGGCCCATCGACCTCCCCTAGACCTCTACGACAATCGACCGAACCAGGATATTACCATAATCACACGAGTGCTTTGTTGATTCACATTCATCTAGTTTTTGCTCCCGCATCCCACCTGCCCACTCATACACTTACGTAACAGCATGACTCAAGGCAAGTCTGTTTACGAATCTTCCAATAACAGCTTAATTTCAGCGCCAGATTAGTATCCCATCAATTCGTGACAGCCATGTTTGAAAGCTGTCAGAATGACGTGCATTGGCGCGGGAACCCGACGCGATACGGCTCGCTATACACCATTGACCCATTCCCGCATTCTATTCTCGTAGTCCGAACGCGTTATTACATAAAAAAAATATTTATTAGGGGCAGCGACATGATTCACATTTTCAAATATAATTTTCCTAGAGTTCATTGTATGATAAAGGTTTATATAACTGCTATTAATCTTACCCTGAATTTGATACGTTAATTCTGAGCAGAGAATAATTTTAGCATACTAATGGTTGCCATTGATCTTCGCATTAAATTTATAAAGCGACCTCCGTTTCTCGATTAAATGGTACTCTAACCTTTCTTCCTGTTTATGAAAACGAATCCAAGTTTTGCTGATGACAGTTATATCTGTTTCTTTTTATTTAATTTCCGCAGCGTGACCTTTCTAGTCATCTTTCAAACATTTCTTTATTTTACTTTTGCCGTCTCATATTTCTTCTTGTTTTTTCTTCGTCCAAACCGTGGCTATTTGGTTATCCTAATCTTCGTCTCATAATTTAAATTAATTTCAAATCTTTCAAAACCATCTTTCTCTCCGTATTTTTGTGCCAAATAAACCACTTTTCTTTCTCTTTTTTCTTTGACTACTTCGTCCACTAAGTTATGTATGCTACACGTGATCAATGGAGACTTACCAACGGTGTCAAGTGGGGCGACGCTCGCGGAAGTTAGTCGACTCTCGAAGCCATACAATGGCAGCTATCATAATTGTCGCTACGTCTTAGTGACGTATGAACGCCTTGATAGGTACATAGTTGTTTCATCAGTTCCTGGGGTATTGTAAGTTCTCGGCTTCTTAATTGGTAGTATCAATCTTGAAGTGTGAGAGAAAATTGTTGCAGTTTTGTGGACGTTGTTGAACACTAACATGTCTTTCATAAAGACATAATCTGTTTCGATGTCTGAGTTGTCCCTCATTATTTCTAAATCTCTGATCAGTAAAATTGCTTTCAATCTTATGAGATTTCACTTATGACTATGTCTGATGAGTGATGTTTGATTTGTCACACTATCTAAACTTAGACAAGAATAAGAGTGCATTATTCCATGCTCATTTGTCACATTCAGTCTCGTTGAAGTTCTCATTGTGTTTTTCCATCTTCAGAACTTATTAGAGGAAAAATCCACGCTCACACCAGCTTAAACCCCCGCAGTTAATTGATGTGTGCAAACAGTGAAACAGCCACCCATCCCAGCCACTCCCTCATTGACCCAGCGATTTATGCGCACATACGCCCGACCTGAACCTACGGCATTGACATACGGCGGCAAACACCGTAAGAACGCCATAAGACTGACATACGAGTATGTATGTATAGCTTAGTAATATGTACTGTGGTGTGTTGGTTTGAGGAGTTTCTTGAGACTACCCGAAATAAAGCTCCTTAAGGTTTATGTTGTTGTTTTTGGTTTTACCCATGGTTTTGGAAATGCCCTTATTCACGAGCTCATCACCATCAGTCTGCTTTTGATGTTGTTACTGGTTCCATATCAGTTGTTCCACTTCATGTTATGCTTGATATTTTGAAACTGCACTTTTCCTTGAATTTGATATTTAAGATGATTTTTGCACTTGGAAAATCACAATAGTTTCATCTTTTTAAGGGCGATACTTCATAGCTTTCTCAAAATTAAGTCAATTGATGTTCAAAATCATTAGATTCTGACAAGTCCCACTTAATTATTTCTAGATAGATTCTTACCTCCAATTGTCCAACCTTTCTTATCCTATGGTCACCTTACTCACATCAACTCACGTGGTCAGAGTTAACAATGGTGTCTTTATGCGTTCCACTTGTACGGGGTGGCACTCCCCGTGACGTCAGCAGCACACCTTCACGACTCCTTACGGGGTGGTGACTTTACGATTTGCAACATCTGTGATTGGTGGAAATACTTGTGGTCTGTTGATTGGCTGTAAAGATTGTGTGATAGTTATTGGTGGACGTAAATTCGTAATGTGTGTCGATATTTTGAGGATTATTGTTTCTTTAGGGTTTTCTTGTAGTATCTTACTGCAATATAGACGCGTTTCGGCTGAAACAGAGCTCCATAAGTTGCTAAAGGGGCATAATATTCCATGAAATTGTAGTTCTTTGAGGGTGTCTTGCTATCTAACTGCAATACAACTTAGACGGTAATTGCCTTGGACAAGTCTTCTATAACGCAAAATATTGTAAAAAGAACTATTTAATAACATAAGAGCAAAATATAGATTCAAATTCAAGTAGCCTTTAGTTTTGATACTCTACATGCGACTACATTTCCATCATAAAAAAGTACAAATTGTGATTTACTTACAAGTTTTATCCAATTATATTTTTACTTTATTAATCTAATTATTTAATTCATTAATAATCAATGCATTTGTTAATTATATAATATTATATAAATTAAAATATATATACATTATTTGGTTTCATTAATTATTGTTATATTATTATTAACTAGCTTTTGCCTGCGGCTTCGCTCGCGTGGATGTCGGAAAATATCCCACCGGTACGTTCTACCGGGATTAGATACCTAATTGCCAAGGAAAAGGTCGTTGACTTCTACCGCTGCGCCCGCGTTGTCGTCAACCATAATTATTTTGTTACGCGTAATTTTGAATCTGTGATATCTTTTAAAGTATTCATTTTAATGATATGATGTCAAGGCATATTTTAATTAAAATTAAATGCCCAATTTAAATAACATATATTATTGGATAAGGATAATTAATATAATACCGGTGAAAATAGCTTCGGAAAAAACATTTCTTTTTATCCATTTTTTATGCTGGAAGAGATTTCTTTAGAAATAAGCATCACCTTTGTACGTATTTTTCTGTTCCTTTTTCTTGTCTGTTTATATGTGTGTACATAAACTGTTAAATAAAATTAAAATAAATAAAGATAAAAATGGTTACTGTAGGTCATCCTTAGAAGATAGACATAATTATGCTATCGTGGACTCTTTTGTTGAACTTTTAAAAATCTACAATTCTGTAGAACATAAATTTAATGTATCTCTTAAGGGTTACGTGGCGCACGCCAGTAAAGCTCCCAATCGGCATGTTTTTTTCCGACATCTTCGACAATAATCGTCATTATTTCAGCCAATTTACACAAAACCTTAATGAATTATATACAAAAACCTTTCGTATGAATCAATCCGTCCATTGGTGAAAACCGTTTGAAAAACCGTTCAGTAGCTTTTGACTTTATCGCGCTCAGACAGACACGGCGGGGGACTCTTTGCTTATAATATGTAAGGACGACATCGGTAATATCTAGGGTTTGGCATATCTTTTTTATTTGTGGGTTTTCTTCTCCATGTTGATGCCTCCGTTTTTTTTTTCGAAACCATGAAGGCTTAGGCACTATTTAATAAGATCTTAATTTTGGGAGTCTATTTCAAGTTTTCAATCCGTAAAGTTGCTATCAAATGTCATAATATTAGCTGTAGTGATTGTTTGATTGCAATAACAAAAGCTAATCACACCATGACATGAGATTTGTCAACAAAAATTTATATTGATTTTCAGAAACCGAGGTTTAGTCAACAGACGGTTTTTACAAAATATTTATTAGTAAGCCGTTTTTCGTTTACAAGTAGCGAATGTTTACAATTTGATACACATACCTTGCTCATCTATAAGTCCACGGAAGCGATTCAAATGGTCTATTCCATTGTCTAGATGCACGTTATTTCTATTTACAACTTACAATACCCCTTTAAATATTGTAATAACTTGTCAATACGTCAAGATCACACAATCGAAGGAATCCTTTATTCCTAACACGTCATACGCGACCCTCGAGTGCTATTGTACACCCTTTCAGAACTAGCGACGTGTTATAGACTATGTTCTAATTCAATGTTCCACTGTCAGTCGTACCGCGAACCTCGCGTTGATCGCACGTCTCGTCTTGATTCTCGTGATTTTAAATCGATTCTCGTATCGAGTGGACAGTGTTGTTAATCGATCTTCTTCTAATTGTTCGCGATAAAAGGGTTTACTTTTAAATCTACGACGGTGTTAGTATTATCTAATTGTTTTAATTTTGGAGTCAATTGTGTGAGCGGTGTTTTGAATTTGGTTCTTCGTCTTTTTTTTTTTTTTTTGTTGAATGATACAGGCTATTTGCAATTTAATTATGAATGTTGTCTTAAGATTTGACTTTAATTAAAAGTTCTAAATAATTTATAGTGATTGGAGTATCGGACAAAACAAATACTTTTATAAACCGCAACATAAAAATTACGATGCACTGATGAATCGGATGATGGAAATAAATATTAGTTGAAGTTTTCGAGATTAGCCCCCACATACTTCCTGACTAATACACACTTATAAATACATGTTATTAGATTGACGATAGTCTTAAAACCTCATAGTGTGGGCATCTGTTTTATATGAACTGATAGTTGTACAATAATAGCCTGCATTCCTGTGCTTGTCACACATAAGTGAACTAAAGAACGTTTAGCAGAAATAACTCGAGTATTTCACAATGTTTTAATATAATAACCACTTGGCTAACAGAAATTGGTCAACCGGTGATTAATGACAGTTGCCCCTTAAATCCTTTTGTTGAAGTGACATTTTTGTACTTAGACCTCGGTGACACCAAGCGTGTAGTTAAGGCTGCCGACTGAAATTTTATGTAAAACAAAGGTCAGTCGAGTCAGCGACTGTAGTTGTTTTTTCATATATCTTGTACTAAACTTACGAGTGTAGGTCGTAGTCTTCGAATCCAGATATTCACAATCCGCACTAAGCTCGCGAGGTGGATAACGACCCCCTCCCTCTCACAAGAAGAGGCCTGTTTCCCAGTAGTGGGAACATTATAGACTGATTATGCCCACAGTCGGCCGACAATTCGCTTTGATGTGAACGCGGCCTTAGTATTAAATATTTTATGCCTATGCAAAAGATGTGTAGGCGTTTTTTAATGAGCATGTACGCATGACATCAGTTCCAAAATTATTTTTATTAATATTTAGAGCGGTTCTCGCGATCGTCAGCTGGTTTAGAAATCTCCGTACAGCTAAGCTACCCGTAATGATATCTAATACTACCACTGTTACTTGAGCGCTTGCTATTTAGCTGTCAATGATAATGTCATTACAAGTTCATACATTTGACAAGGACCAAAAATATTACGAGGACATTATACAATTCATTGAGAAGCTTCTACTCAATACAGGATTTAGAGCTGACAGTTTATCTAAGACCTATTGTAGGTTATTTGGATAGAATTTCTGTTTCTATGTGCGAAATAGGGTTTCAATTCTCTTTGACTCCCGCCTCAGCGTCAAATAGCTCTAATTGACAAAGGTCAGATAGGTAGGACTCGCGGTACGAAATGTATTATATTGAGTTAGTCTGGAATATGACCTTTATGTATTTTGCTGTAGGACTGGAAAGATGGTTACTTAATTCTAGCACTCAGTAGGGAATATCGATTGATTTAATAACATGATGAATTCTCAAGATCATTCTACGATCTTGAGAATTCATCATGTTTTGGTGACAAGATTAACTTAATAACAGACAGCTGTGTCGCTGCGGGGAGTTTTTTGCGCCAGTTGTTCTTCCCAGCTAATGCACTACGAAGTGGTGATGGGCGGGCAATTTGGGGTACTGTGTTATGCAATTTTTACGTTCATAAAGCGCTGATTCTCAGCCTAGTTTGAATAAATGACTTTTGATTCGATTTAATATTGCTAGCTAGCAAGGTTGGTACTGGGACTGTCTAATGCAGGGTTCTGCTCATCTCGTTAAGAAAACCAGTCGTAATGATATAGATCTTTTGAACACCAGTAATATACAATTTAATTTACATACGTTTGGGTAACCGACACGCTTTCCTTTATTTCACTAAAGCGCGCTTTAATGGTTAGATTAACTTTTACTTTTATCTGGTGTTACCGGTTAACTCTAGTTTTAAACTGTCGTTGTGGCATGTTATTGGTATTTTATGGCCTGACTACTAGACTGTTAGTTGTGTTATTGTTTTAAATTACTTATTACATAAACTATACAATTCTTAAGACTTCTTTATTGGTTAGGAAATACACTAGTAGTAGTAAGTAGGTCTCAGGATTTTCTAGGCATTAGACATTATTTACGAACGAAACGATTAACGATATTTTTTATTTGATGTATAAACGTAAACGAAGCAAAAGGAGTATGGATAAGGATTCTAGCAAGTGGCGTTCTGTAGTTTCTGCCTACCTCTTGGGAAGAAGGCATGAATGTATGTATGTCAGTATGTGTAGAAATTAATACTGTACAAAAAAAAACTATTTATTTATTTTTAAAAGCTTGAAGTTTTTATGCAAATTCTCTATTTAAAGTCTAAGTGGTGATTCAATCAAATTCAATCCAGCTATTTTCGAGATAAGCCCAAACATACAAACTGCCGAAATATTTTAAGTAAAGTACTATAGATTTATTTAAACAGCACCTCTTTGCAAGAAAAACAAAACTTCCATAAATATTCCATTAATGTAATTTCTATCGAAAAACATTGGAAAAGTTTTCCTTTGTTTTCCATCGTTTCTGTAGCCGATCATAAAAAAAGAGATAACTATAGTATTATTATTAGTCGTGACGTTGTTTAGACTCATGCTAGATCTCGGCCTAGGACGAAACTGGCTCAAACTGTAAATATTATCACTTTATAGCTGCACAGAAGTCGAAGAATAGTGATCTTTAAAACTCTGCAAAAAGTGTCTAAACAACTGTTTAATTTTAGCTTTCATGGTTCAACTGCAAACTTTAGAATATGTTTTTATAAAATAATAATATAATCAGCTGATAGTCATTTTATAGATATAATTTAATTTAATAGTAAACTAGGAAACAGATTAATCTGATAGCTTATGTAAAATGTTAATTAAAACCCTAGAGACAGTCAATAAAAACAAAACATAAAGAAAACTTCGCGTTTCAAGTAAATTCATGTAACTATCCTTTCCTTATTCCCTTATACGTATTAAAAACATAATTATATTATTTTCCGAGGCGGTTGAGGTAGTATTAACATAGGATTTAGTCTATAACCGGCCACTGTTCGCCAGATATGGCCAGGCTCTATTATCGGCCATTATGTTGGGCGCCATTGAGCTGTGCCTGACAACGTCATAGATAATTGATGGTTTATGAATTTATGTGCATCGTTTGTATAATAAGAGGTAGGTAGAGTATTCATGATCTGCTGGTGAAAAAGTTATACTAACAGTAAAGATTCGGGGAACCTATAGGTGTTTAAGAACACAACAATCTCAACCTCTCTTTGTAGGCAAATTATATGCTCTAATTGTCTGGATTTGGTCAAAAAAGGTCACATACATCTCTCTTGTATATTAAGCTTAATAGACTTCCACCAGTGGATAGGCTCAATTTTGTTTAGACAGAAATCTAAACACAGGTTATTTTGTAACCTATCTAGGAGAGCATTACGGCACCCACTAACTAGATAAAGAACTACGCTTGTGCTTTTTAGTGTATTACTTTGTCATGTAATCTAGTCTTAATTGAACAATAAATCTTTATCTTATCTTATCTTATCTTAAAATAAAGGTCATATGCCTACTTTATTCAAAATCAGAGGTCTATATAGATGTAAAATAAAAGAAGCAAAAATGGGAGAGGAATGTTAGTGTATAATTTTTCCTAGCTCGGTAACTTCTTGATCACACATTACATTTAGGCCTTGTTTACTCGAACTGGATCCTCAGTGTACTCAGTGTGGACAAAACGATAATTTCCGATTGGTGGTCAACAATATACATGTTGTAATACATATGGCTATAAAACCACCGGTTATTTGGATTGATTCCATGCTAGACTGCTTGTCACCAAGATTTGTCTCACCAACGTTGTCCGATACTTGTAACATATGCGAATCTATATATATACGTTATTTACGAATCTAAACTTATTATTTGTCTTTTGCCAACTTTAGAATTTAGAACATCGCTTACCTATCTAAATATCAGTGACGTCTAACAAAACCTAAAAAAAACTACCAAGAAAGTTACTAAAACAATCATAACCCAGTGTTTAAAACAAAAATGCCAATAAACTGACCAACAAAAAACTGACAACCGGTGATTATTAAGTCAAGTGGTGACAAGTGTCGGTTGCCATGGCAACGCCCGCGCCCCCACGTGTTTCAAGAAATGTGTCGCTGCCTGCTGGTAGACAGCCTCCCACAGTCGCTATGCTGGCTAGGAGGACTCTGTCCGAAAGGTAAAGGTTTTTCTGTTTATTAAAAGATTGATGAAGATCATATTAGTGAACTACAATGACACTTGCTAAACTATAACCTTTTTGACTGTAACTCTCTGGGATAAAATCAGTTTTATATTTTTTGTGGTGTTGTTTTACGTAAATAGGATGAGTTACGATTTTGCTTACACGAATTTTCTCTTAAATAATGACTAGAAACCTGTCGCAAACCAAACTACGGTTTCAACTTACGACCTCGCAACTGACCAGCTTGTAACCTACGGAAAGGCGCTGGTTACGAGCTGGTTAGGTTGGCTCGTGGATTGTGGTTCGAACTCAACCCCAAAAAGTTGAGGTCGAAAGTAGTTTTCGTAAGTAGTCCTCTACTACTTACGAAAATTATATCATAATATTCGTTTTTTCATAAATCCTATTATCAGTCACTGACTCATAAAACTACATAATTATTTCGGTGCAACAGTAGGAAGAGCAGGACTAATGTTATCGTACAGACATACCGGACGATTATGATAAATGAGTGGTCGCATACTATCAGCTAGCTGTTATCCTACACGCTCGTTTTAAAATTAGTCTGGGTTTTAGTTATAAAATATTTTTGTTCAATGAAAATATTAACTCCCAAATGCAAGTTCAAATGAATTATTATACATTTCACAAAAGCCTATGACAGTTTCTTCGATGAACTTCGTAAAGATTTAAATCCTCATTCAATCTGTATTCGGTGATGATTCAAAATCAATTTACTAAGGAAAACATATTGCTATCGTGTTAAAAGTCTTGGTAATGCCATTTCCAAAACAGACAAATTAAAAGCACGGAAAATTTCAATACAAAGTTGCCTTATTTAATATACTACTATGTGCCTTCGTATCTTGACGTGATACGTAGTATGGAAGTTTCCAAGTTTCCCACAAGTCAGTTCTGAAGGGCACCATTACCAACATGAAAGTGCGCGGGCGGGCGATAATTATAGGAATTTAACAGCAATCCATCTGATGGCGTTCTGTTCCATGAAGTCGTGGAAAAATATTCCTTTTTAATTAATTTTGGAGAGAAAGTTATAATTATTTTGTTAGGTTTGCTCTTTTCTAAATTAAATGGAAAAGCTTATTAGTTGAACGTTGTATTCAAACGTATTTCGCATATTAATTAATTTGCTACTCCTGGGACTTTACTTGGGTGGTCTTGGAAAAGTGTTTCATACAAACGATTTCTTTGTTGATCGATGATGTTAAGTCTTCAGACTGCTTCATAAACTACCGATGTTTACACTTGTACACCTGCCGTCAAGTAGCGGTGCTGTGTTCTGGGTGCCGGTGTAATTACAGGCGTTTCGGCTTTGTCTCTGGGATGGCGAGACACCTGCTATGCCTCTAGTACTGCAGATATCCACAGGCGACGATGACTTACCATCAGTTGGGCTTACTGCTTGATTGCATCCTAATCACAAAACCATTAATTATTCAGAACAGCACGCGAAGAATTTCCACCACAAATTATTTCGTTTTACCAGTTTCTTTTTCCCTAAAACATTACCATTACATTACGTCCCCATTTGTTCGTAAACGAATCAATCGTATATATCCCGAGTCGGGTCACGTCCCTGTAAATGAGCTTCGGGAGTGTTTCAGAAGCAACTTGTTGTACTCGCTCTGAATTACAATTGTGGCTTTATTACCTGCTGGTGAGCCGACCAGATTTGATCGCGGTTTTATTAGAAAACTGTACGGGAAAGTTCAGTTGTTTTGTTGGTAAAGCTGGCTTCATTTCTGGGCATAATAACGGCTTTACTCTTGTGTATTTTATAGGGTTAGCCCTACTTGCTTCGAACTCAACTGAAGGGTTTTCTTATAAGCTGGTAATATTGCGAGATCTTCGAATTATGCTGATCCCTTTGCTTATTAGGGATGGGTTCGCTTACTCAAATAATTACTCGATCATACTTGGAAGATATTAATTGACTCTATAACTTAAAACAAACAACAAACTTCTCGCATATAATATGTATTTTCTGGAATAATGAGGCCAGTCAAAGGAAAATATTGGCGCCATGATGTTTCGATATTAGCATAATATGAGGCGGAATAATTTTATTCAGGAATGGATAATCAATTGGCGGGGTGTTTGAGATTGATGAAATTGTTATACAAAGCTTTGCTATGTTCAATATGAGAGAAAATTTAACATATAAATCATTGTGCTGATCTCGCATTGCATAGAATTTTCGTATAATTGCAAAATAATTCGATGGAAAAGTATAATTCGAAGAAAGTAGAAAATGCTTATTGTAAGAAATCAAAGCAGTCTATATGATTATTGTGATAGTTTCCATAATTTCTCTGAGTATGTTTATCATCTAAATGATGACTTGTTTATAGTTCTAATTACTGGCGTAAGCTAATAATTTGTTAATTAAGTATTTATATCTACACATTGAAAACTGTATAGGCACTATATTTAAAATATATAACTCCTTTTTTTGGACTTTAGTGTAAAAACACAATTGCCTTATAGTAAGAGTTGAGTAAATCATCAAAATATTAGTTCCATAGTTGAAAATAGGTGCGTGACTTCTCTGAATCTTCAAAAGGATGAAACCATGAAGCCCATCCGGCTGGCGATGAAAAGTGTTAACTTTGACCAATAGAGATCATTATTACCTTATTCATCTCTACGCTCGCAAACCTGAGCAATGAAACGTCGCCGGCGCAGTATTTAATAAGGCGCGTACAGAATTAGCCATGCTTTTACAACTTCCTGGCCGATGTTTGGACTTACGTTTCCTCCTGACCTTTGTTCGGACTTAGTTGACGTTTGCCGGAGATTGGCTCCGCATGAAATACCCTTACGTAAACTGCAAATCGTCGCCGTGCAGTGAAAAATGTGATAGCAAAAATATTTTACAGTGGAAGATGAAAAATGGCCGTCATTGACATTCTCCGAGGTTCATTATCTACGCTAATATTATAAAGATAATAAAATTTGTATTTTTGTTGGTAATGAATACATAAAAAACTCAAAAACGATTGAACTGATTTGATAATTCTTTCACCAGTAGAATGCTATATTATTACAGTTACATAGCCACATAGGACTATAATTTATAAATATATTACGCGGGCGAAGCCGCTGGTGGAAGCTAGTCATCTATAGAAGGCTTTAGAAGCATCTTACTGCTGTGCACGTTTGTAATAAATAAGCATTGTATGAGGTTTTCTGCACAAATAATTAAAAAAAAAAAACTTTTATGAGGTTTTCGTTTTCAAATATAGATTCAACGCGAAGAATTATCACTTTTTAAAACGCCATTGTTTATTTTTGAGAAACACCTAGGTATTTCCGATTGATTGCTCGTGCAAATAAAATGCGTCTGCCAAAATCCACAGACGAATCCGGTGGTTGATACCGAATATACGTCAGAACGTAATTCAAGATAATTTTGGTGTGCGGCGCTGTTCGTCAGTTTTATTGAAAGTCGAAATCTTTTGTGTTAGAAATATCTAGAAAAACGGGTATGATAAAAAGTTGACGGGTTTCATGTTAGAACTTTTTATTGAAAAAGTACTGAAAAAGTGTGTTGTACATCCAATGTTCCTGTTTTGATGTTGCCATGCATCCAAATTCCGTTCCGGTTTTATCTGTAATTGGTAAGTATAAGTAATACTTACCAATTACTGATAACTTCAGACTGGTCCGCGGATCTTGGTATGATAGTACAGTTAATCGTACGTCTATAAGGTAACAATTTGCAATGACAGCACCTTGTTGTCGTAGCAGTAAGGGTGACTTTCGGGTTAAAGCCTGAACAAGCCTTGTCCAAAGTCTCCAATCTTACAACAGACTCAGATCATACACAAATCTAACTCTATGTTTTATCTCGCAGTGACCTGGAGCCAGGCGCAGCGACAGCGCCCTCTGGCAGTTCTAGCAGTTCCAGCTTATCTTCAAGGAGTAATGAGAGCAACACCGTCGCTGCTGAGCAGCAGGGTGAGTTTATCAAGCGTTTTAATAACTACTAAATCAAGTTTGGCACATGGATTGCAAATGGACAAGATGAAAGTTTCATTCACTTAAGTCAATGATTTATTATAATAAAAGGTTATTTCCAACACTTTTTAGGGTTCCGTACCCGAGGGGTGCCAAACGGAACCCTATTACTGAGCCTCCGCTGTCCGTCTGTGTGTCAGCGGGCTGTATCATGAACCGTAATCGGTAGACAGTTGAAATTTTCACAGATTGTGTATTTCTATTGCCGTTATAACAACAAATAATAAAAATGAAATTAAAGGGGGGACCCCCTTTAATTTCATTTTTATTACATTTTTATTTAATTTCATTTTTAATACAAGAATCTCGTTTTTTTTTGCGTTTTTTGTTAGACTACCGCACAATGCGGTGGTACGAAGCCCTTCGTGTGTGAGTCCGTCTCGCACTTGGCCGGTTTTAGAAGTCACTATGCTAGCTAGTAGCTTGAATAGAAATTCGAGACAAATGCAGGGTTATTTGCCTAAAGCTAATTTCATCTTGAGAAGAGACACACTCCTGTGAAAAGACAGGGTGGTTTAAGAGCCCTCCAACTCTGGAGTATGATTCAATTTGGAGATATCAATGTAAAGATTGCTACCTTTCAACGAATGAAAACAGTAATTGTGTTATAGACTTTTGGTCAGAACGCCTATATCAAGAAACAGAAAAAACACGTAGCAACCGAACATTTTGACGCGAGGATCTTTGATTTAAACCATTTTTGTATAATAAGAGTTTATTCACGGACGGTTTTCTTTATTTAATGTAATTATTTGTTACAGCCTCTCAATCCGACTGGTCTGAGGAAGAAGAGCCCCTTGCTGCGCAATGGGCCGACAGCCTCCCACCAAACGCGCTCGACTCACTCGACCTGTCTTCCACGCTGCGCAAGAGACAAGAGTTCATACATGGTGAGTGTGACAATATCAACCTACTGAATTAAACGTTTCTTTTTTTCGGGTCGCCGCATATTTCTTTCTTCCAAACACCTCTATCAGACTGGCTTTCCATAAAGTCTGTGTGAGACGTAAATCTACCAATAGGAAAATTATATTTTAACTATTAAGGAACTCTGAAAGTCAACCCTAGCCGTCATCTTCGATCGTACAATTCCTTTCCATTCCATTCCAACATTATCAAACTTCACACAATCCATCTTTTTCTTTTCTTGAGAGGGTGTAATAGACAGAAAAGATACAACAGTTGACGAGCAGACTAAACTTGTAATGATTTATAGAAGCAACACAGACGAGTTTCCGAAAAACACTACGAAAATAACTGACTATGTAACATAATAGAATCTGCATGTTATGGTGTTACATGTTACTTCCTTGTTTACCTTTCATCCTTTTTGCTATAACAAATGCTCTAAATAATAAACACCAAATTATATAAGAACGTACAAGAAACGTAAATTCTATTAAAACAATGGATATTGATTGGACCATCTTTTATTGTCAAAAAATTAAGCAACAGTGAGAAGATATCTAACTTTAATCCTGATAATCGTTAGTTCACAGCGTCTTCAGGAATAAGTAAAACTTGAATGATTTTATCATAAAAAAACGATTTCGAAGCACAAAAAGGAAGTTCCCAAATATAACCACAGATATTTCTCCTTACAGAACTAATAGTATCCGAAGGCTCGCACGTCCGCTGGCTGCGCGTGCTCGGCGGAGTGTTCCTGCGCCCCTTAGAGCGTCACGCACACCTCCTAGCGGGCGACGAGCTCAGATCCTTGTTCCCCAACCTGCCGGCTGTGAGGGAGAGGCATTCAAGGCTATACTCTGATCTGAGGACTGCGAGGAACGAGGCTGCGAACCATGTGGTGCAAATAAGACCTGTTGCTGATGCGCTGTTGAATACGGTAAGTCTTTTTATGTTTCGTTTTATAAAGTAACTGATTCTTTTAAACAGGTTCAGATTCACTAGAATGTTTTGACTGCCTAGAAATATTGAACAATCAAACGTTACATTTTCTTCGTATGTATATTATTTGTGGGTGTGTGCACGAGGCGTGATCAAGGTCAAGAGGTCTCGACCTCGATCTCGCCCGGTGTAAACTCATGGATGAAGTCTGTTCACTCTTGCTTCCTTTGACTATTTTGAACTAACCAGCCGTAATTCGTCCCCAGCTGGGCGACTCCTGCTACTCGTCGTGCGTGTCCAAGTTCTGCCGCGGCCAGCGCATGGCCCTGGACGCGCTGCGCGAGCGCCGGCGCAAGTCCAAGGAGCTGCACGCCTTCCTGGCGGCGCGCGAGCAGCAGCCGCTGTGCGGCCGCCTGCAGCTCAAGGACATGCTGGCGTGCGTGTGGCAGAGGTGAATGCACACACACTCAACGATACACAACTACACTTGACAACAACTAATCAAAAACAACGACGTAACAACCGGCAGTTCCTTTGCGCCCTTCCATCTTTTTGTATTTTTCTTTAGTGTTTTGTGTGTAGATGCTTGAATAAATGAATAATAACAACTTACAACAACAATACGACGACAACAGCTCGACGACATCAACAACAGCAATAACTGTCTACCGAAGCCATGTCTTTGTAAAAAATATATTTTATTCACAAACATATCTTAACACAAAATCACGCCCGTATTCTACGAAGGAGTGCGCAAAGGCGTGCCTTATTTTACACTCACATGTCGCCACAAAATATCTGATCAACTTAAAATAAAAATCCAATCCCGTCCGCAGACTGACGAAATACCAGCTTCTCCTCGAGGGTATCCTCAAGACGGTCACAGAAGGCGAGGAGACAGAAGAGGATGTGGCGCGACTGAGGCGCGCTCACGACGTCGCCAGGGATGTTCTGCATAAAGTCGATACCGCCATCAGAACTGCGGAGAATGAACACAGGTAGAGTAGCCATGGTACTATGGAAGAATAATCCAGTCACCAACATTCGCAAGAGGGTAAGATTGGTGACCATACTGAAAATACAAAACGAGAAAACAACACTGTATCGTGACCCTCGGTTTTTGCTATAATATTCAATTTAAACGGTTATCAAGTCTTAGCATATATTTCGACAAAAAAATGTGATTGGTAACTATTTTATGCTAAACCATTCATTTTTCCATTATTTGACTTTATTCAGCGTCATTCAAGGAGGGTTGTCGTCTTCGAGTAGAGACTTTTCATTATTTACTTTCTATAAAACGACTTTCTATATTTCTATTTAGGGAGAAATTTATAAGACTACTAACTACACGATCATCTTTTATAGATTAAAAGCCATCCAGAGCAAGCTAGAGGTGCGCGTGCCCACGTCGGGCGAGTGGGACGAGCTGCGGCGCCTGGACCTCACGGCGCACGCGCTGCGCACGGAGGGCGAGCTGACGCTCAGGAACGACTCCAGCAAGAGGATCAATGTGCTTGTGAGTTGCGGCATTTTAATCATATAAAAAGGAAAACGTAGAAATCACCAGTAAACTTTATAAAATTATTACTTTGTTGTTGTAATAAATGATTTTGAATTTTTATTACCGGACACGGTTGTAAATAATGTACATAGAATATTAGAAAGACACTATCACACAGGAATGGTTGGCAGAGACAAAGCTGCCTTTACGCCATTATTCTGGCTAGTCGCTTCATCTTTTACTAACCGACTCGCTTGACAATTCAAAAGTGCCTGTAAATGGTTTAATTGAAAAATAACATCTAACATCTTGGCTGGCAGTACCAATCCCTCGGAAAATGGGTTTATACAATCTGACGGCCAACTCTAAGCACCGCGCGCGCTCATTGGTCAAATCAAATAGCGCGCGCTTGCCCGGGTTCCTTACCTTCCTTCCCTTTTTACAAGATTCCTCCCATCAATTGCAGGAAAGTGAGAGGAAAGATGATGCTCAACAAAAAGTGCTTTGACTTTTAGGAGTCTAGTTAATACAAATCATTGATTATTATTTTATTCAGAAATCTCCCCCTCTTTCCATACGTTTCTATAACGAACTATGTTCGTCACAAATGGCAATAAAGAATCAATGCCAACATGATTGGACTAACAAAAGGTGAACAGTTATGAAAATTATTCACAAGAATATGTCCTAAAAAATATCTATTCTAGGAATCATATTTAGATAGAAGATAGATAAAATACTCTTTATCATGTACACCATAAAAATTACAGACATGCAATCTAAGCCGATAAAATTCAGATCATGCAACTAACATGTTATTTCTTCTCCACAGGCCCTGATGTTAGAAGACAGCCTAATTCTGCTACAGCGAGAGAGCGACAAGTTTGTACTGAAGCCGATCCCGCAACCCAGCCAACAACAATCCTTCCTGTCACCTCTCATCAAATGGTAAGAACAACCTAACTTTTGATCAACATCGGGTGGCGCCCTCTACAACGCCACCTGCGAACTACGCATCAAAGCCCCGACGTCACACAAATCATAATCATAATCTTTATTCAAAAAGCCAAATACAATTCGTCCATCTCAACCAAAATATGCAAACGCCACTATATATATACTATGAATACAATGCTAAGCATTATTTGAGACAGAGTGAACGTAATCCTGCATCGCGCAAGCAGGGTTTACCCCGCGATTATAATATATATAACTTTCCGACATCAATCGTCGGGCAGTTGCCCACCAGACACGACACTAGTCTGGTAGGAAGATCCTCCCTTTTCTATAAGTAGAGAATGAGTGAACTTTACTCCCTGTCCCTTATACCTCTATAAATATATTCAATGTCACATGAAAGGCGAATTTGTTTCAACGTATCTTACATTTTATGTTACGTTTCACATCAAATTATGTGTACCCACCATTAAGTTGCATAAAGTTTAATGAAAAACTTAACTATCAATCATCGTAAAACCATTGTACACTACTTTGAAAAAGAGTGACCGTAGAATTTCTTGCTCGTTCTTCTCCATATGAACCTAATACGCTTTGAAATGAGCAACTAGCTTCACCTTTCTAACTGACCGAGCCCTTGACAATTCAAAAGTGCCTGTGATTGGTTTATTTGAAATAAATGTTTTGAGTTTTACACTCGAAATAAGGAAAGCACCCTTTTAGCTGGGTCGCCGATGACGTGTTCGAGGTTCAACCCTGACGTGCTACCGACCATTCATTGAAATTTGTAACCAACGATCTATAGTTGATTTCAAGTCTTGTCAACCGAAACGAATTAATTTTAATTTCTAATTATTATTATGGAAACTGACCACTGATTCTATGGTTAAAGAACAGAATTTCATTAAGCCTTAACTGCAACCGGACATTATGGCTCAAGTCTCACAAGATGTTAACTCAACAATAACCTTTATTCCATCAGGGATAAGGTGCTGTTCCGTCCTAACGCGGCGGTACGCAACACGTTCTTCCTGATGAACATCAACGGAGTGCAGATGCATGAGCTATCTGCCAACACTACACCGGAATATACTTCGTAAGTACTACCTTCCTCATATAACATTCAAGAATAGGCTTTAAAACGTAGAGCTTACTTTGTAACGCCCGTTTACAAGACATACACGTACATTTTTTATTTAATTTTTGTCAAAGCCAGAAGTTCTTTAACGAACTCCAAAAACAGTAACATTATTCGGGCATTATCACAATCTTGCGCAACCAACCAACCTGTTTAGGATTTGACTGCAAAGGAGTATTGTCCTTTTCTTTAGTAAGTCGCTTTTTAAGGCATCTGTAAGAAGAGTGAATACAATTTATGCCTCGTTTCTACCAACAAGCTATCTATAACAAAAACATGTTTTTATCAACAGATGGGTGAAGCACATCCAAGAGGCGCCGCTCGCCAAGCTGACGGAACTCAAGTCTACCGTGACGCCGGCGCACGCGCACAGCCGCTCTACGGATGACTCGGGTATGTACTGTTTATACATAGTTAGCTAAAAATGACAGAAACATTAAATTGACTTCATTACTGAACAAAACAAAAACGATGTAGTTGTGTTGTGTTAAACAAAGTACTGAAAATAATTATCAAATTTCCCTTCTTCGTTAAAAATTGTGTTGTTTCTCCCATAATATTATGTAGATGGCTTTAAAATAAAACATGGTGTTTTGTTGGACATCCGGACAGCTAGGACTAATTCTCTTTTTAGGCACGCAAACTTTAATAGTGTATGTGTTTGGTATTTATAGTATTTATCAAACTTTTACCTATATCGGAATATGTTTTCACACTTATCAATCTATTCCTTCTATCCCTCAGGTGTCAATGTATCCCGCAATCCATCAGACGCTTCCGAGAAATCCTCATCAACAGCTCCCGATGAGCCAGTAGAACCAGAGAAAGAGAGAGTCTCAGTTGACAGGAGCTCTGTAGAGAGAGACGAGAAAAGAGTGACTGTGGAGGAAGATAAGCAGAGTGTGGAGAGAGAGAGCTCGGCTGACAAGGAGGCCGAGGTCAAGGAGGATAAGGAGGATAAGCATAAGTGAGTGAGATTCATTTTATGTAATATAGTTTGTGATTTGGAATAGTTGTTTTTGCCTAGGTGAAGTTGTTATTTGTTGGCTATTTTTTTTTAAATTTTACTCTTTGTTATAAATCGACTAACGTACGCCTTCCCGGTTTCTTAGGATGGAATTTTCAACCACAAGTTTTCTGATGTCGAAAGTCTTTTGTGTTGATATATGAAAACTTAATTTGTGGTTAGATTACATGACATGTGTGATATTTGATCGATAAGTAGTTATTATTTTAATCAACTATTTAAAACAGTTTGCTAGAGTGATACTTATAGTTCTAAGATGTAGAACTCAACATTAGCCGCAGTGAGCGTTCGGTCTGTACTATGTAGAAGTCACGTTCATTTTCAACTAGCTGCGCCCCGCGGTTTGACCCGCATAAGTCTCGATCCCGTAGGAATATCGGGATGAAAAGTATCTTATGTCCTAACCCAGGTTATGGTCTACCCATGTGCCAAATTTCATCTAAACCCGCTGAGCCGTTTAAGCATGAAAGCGTAACAAACAAATAAACTCACTTTCGCATTTATAATACATACTGGCTTTTGCCCGCGTAAAGGTCGGAAAATACCCCACAGGGACGTGCTACCGGGATTCAGAGTATCCTATGTCCTAACCCAGGTCGTGGCCTACCTGCATGCCTTTCAACTAAATCCGTTCAGCCGTTACGGCATGAAAAGGTAACAGACAGATATTAGGGATGCGAACCTCAAAATGAAAAATTTAAACCCTTAAAGGATGATTTCGTTTTCTGGCAAGACCCTTTTTTTTAGGAACGCGTGGATGCATCAAGTTAAAACAGATATCAAAAACTTAGGTCTACGGTCCCTTGGATCTTGTAACGAAAATTAAACTTCCCAGTCAACGAACACGAACGAACATGACTGTGATATAATTTAATGTAACATCTTGCATGCCATGTGTGTGTATACTTATGTTTTGGATAAATAAATGATCTTTTATCTTTAACGCAATAAAAATATACGACAATTTATGCCGCATATTTTGACACTCGCAAATAAGAAAGTCTATTTGATACTTCTCCCAGCAGCATGAAGTTTGGCGAGAAGCAAGGTCAAGTAAAGAGGAAATTCCGTAAATTGTTAATTTATAGTTATATATGAACTGCAAAGTGAAGTTTGTTTTACAATGTGAGATCAAAAATTCATAGGCCGTGTCTTAAAGCAACATTTAGTCTGTACCTATTTCATTCAAATCGGTACTCTTCAATCTACTATAATTTTTTTCTCAATAGAAAAGTTAAGGTTGTCCATCAATTTGACTTTGATTGACTTTGACTTTAAATAAAACAAGTTTATATGATTCTAAATTCCTTAAAATACTAATTATTCATTTTAATATTATTATCACCATTAATTTGTAATACCTACTCAGTGCTGCCATTGACCACGTACCTTCATATTAAAAAGCTTTGTTTAAGAAGTCATAAACAAAGTTTTTTTACTATGTACAGTGGGTTGCCATATTATTAGGGACAGTCAAGAATTTTTATTATTTGTTAAGTATGAGTCTTAAATTAATTAGAAAAACACAATTTTTGAATGATTAAAGCTTTAATTACACAAAACAGTTATTAACGCAGTAAAATAAGAATTTAAAAAAATAATAATAATAATAATTAAGTACATAAATAGGCGAAAATAAATGTTACTTAGTAGTGATCAGTACTTAGTGACATTTCCTTTCGCCTCAATTAGTGCTTCTATACGCCTGGGCATGCTTTCTATGCACTGTTTGGCACTTTCTTTTATTTTAGGGTTGTGATGCAAAACATTAATGAGCTTTTCTATCAGCCTGACCTTGGTGGTTATCATTTCTTTGGCTATTTCGGCCTTGGTAATCTCCCATAAATTTTCTATGGGGTTCATGTCGGGAAAATTACCAGGCCAAGGTAAAACTGGAATGTTGTGGTCTGCCAAGAACTTGGTAACGCTTCTGGCTTTATGGCATGGCGCTGAATCATGCATAAACATAAATTCCCCACCATCAGGGAACCATTCTTCAATAGTTGGTAACAGGCGTGTTTGTAAAACTTGTCTGTACTGGTCTTGTTTCATGGTTCCTTGGACAATGTACAGGCGCCCAACCCCCTTGACGCTTATGACAGACCACACCATTATTTTAACAGGGTGTTTTACCTTCTCCACGATGCAGTCGGGGTGGTATTTTTCTCCTGGGCGTGCGTCGCCTGACGAAGTTGCTCTTGTCGGCTAGAATCTCGAAAATTGACTCATCCAAGAAACACACCTGAAAAAAAAAGAAAGTTGTTTATTATTTTGAAAATTATTATTTTAAATAGTGTAAAATACAAGTAATAATTAAAACTGACCTTATTCCAGTCCTCAACAGTCTTTTGGCGGTGTTTCCGAGCCCAGGCAAGGCGTTTCTTCTTCATTGCATCAGTCAACCGTGGTTTTCTCACAGGACGATGACCTGTCAAGCCTTCCTCTGCCAATCTGCGCTGCACAGTTCTCTTGGAAACTGATATTCCCGAGTCCTGGACTAACTGAGTTAACAGTCCAGCACTTTTTTTTCTGTTTTGTAAACAGATGTCCCTAATTTTCCTATCCGAACGTGGGGTAGTGATGCTTTTTCTGCCGCAATTGCCTTTTTTCTTAAGCGAAATTGGCTGATTAAGGTCTAATTAAATTTTTATTTTATTGACTGCCGTCTTTGAAACACCAGCAATGTCTGCAATTTTCCTTTGGGAATGACTGCTATGCTGGAGTAAGGTTTTTATTTCAGATTTTTTTTTGGAGTCAAATCCCAACCCCGACACATACTGAAAGCAAAAAAAATAAAAATAAAAATATTTTTTACTATAATACGATAAATAATAAAATTTTATACCTAATAACATATTAACAATACTTACATTTTATCAAAATTTTGTTACACAAATATAAAAATAACTTGGTTAAAATATTCAAATTTGTCTTTCACTGATTAGCGTTTAAAATGTACTACGGCTCTCACGTAACTTAAAAATTTGTAGAAAAAAAATATACCCTTTAAATCTCAACATCCACTTAAAATTTGAGTTACGGAGACATGACGAATATAAATAATACATTCCTGGAACCCTTGTACCACTTAAAACTGCAGTCAAGTGCGCCCAAAGTAAGAAATTGATAAAAAATGTGACTGTCCCTATTAATTTGGCAACCCACTGTAGGTATTACGTGAAAATCGGCCCAATTTAAAGTTAAATTTGAATAATTTTTGACAAAGTGGGCCGATTTTAATTAAAAAAAGACTGAGAAGTTAATTCAAGAT
The DNA here is from genome assembly GCA_949128155.2 of Xanthia icteritia. Taxonomy (NCBI): domain Eukaryota; kingdom Metazoa; phylum Arthropoda; class Insecta; order Lepidoptera; family Noctuidae; genus Xanthia; species Xanthia icteritia. Next base: position 15,575,829 of record OX421956.2, read on the forward strand.
ACGAACTATGACTATATTTTCAATCCCTTAAATCTCTTGAAAAGAAGATAAAAAAAAACAATATTTCATGTACATTTTAAAATTAACCAATTTTACCTCTTTGGGGGATGATCTTACAAAAACTGATACGCGTAATTCTTTATTTCTTACCAAAAGCATAAATTAGAATTTTCATATCCCTAATTTAAGAAATGCTGGGTTTCCCATATAAACTTTCATCCCTATAACACCCCCTTAAGGATTATTTTTGAGATAAAAGTACCCTACTTCCTTCTCCAGGATACCATCTATCTCCATGAAATCCCTTCAGTGGTTTCGCCGTGAAAGATTACATACAGACAGACAGAGTTACTTTCGAATTTATAATATTAGTATGGATGAGTGAGGATTCTCGTATATTCAACCCTTCCCCCCTGCGCAGGCCCCGCCGGCCCACCGTGGGCCGCATCAGCACGCACGGCGCGGGCGCGGCCCCGCTGGAGGCGCCGCACGCCGTGCGCGTGCTCGCGCCCGCGGCCGGCGCCGCGCGCACCGCGCAGCGGGCGTTTACGGACCAAGGTAATTATAAAACATCCATAAATTTATCATCATTTAGCCGAAAGTGCGACCAGATTGCGGTCGATATTGTGACGCGAGCGCCTCTCTTGAATTCATTTTGGTGATCCTTCAGGCGATGAATATAATCATCTCAGAAGGAACTCTTTAAAGTTCGAAAAAAAATCTGTTGTTTCATACAAAAATCCGATACTTATTAAATGAAAATGTTTTTAAGAATAATTTAAAAAAAAAAATGAAGTAAAGAGACACGTCATGTTCTAAAAGTTTCAGCGGACTACTACATTAAAATCGTCAAATTTTAATGTACTATTTGATATCCTCAGAGCGTCTCCGTCGTCTCGACGACGTGATATCCCGCGCGCTCCGCGCCAAGTCGTCGATCGTGGGCGCGGTGTTGGGAGTCCCGCCGAACAGCTACGCGCACTTCGCTGACCTCGCCGTGGCTGACGCCTTAGGGGAAGTGGGTATGTACAAAATTTGTTTATCATAATTTTACCAAATGATGTCAACTACTGAAAAGTCCATAGTGACTCTTGAATCAGACCCAGGAATCAATATGGTTCCAGAAATATCTAATGAAAGTGTAAACAAATGGATTAGAAAACGTTACCATGGATGCCAATTTGTATTGCCACTTACAAATAGAGTGCTTTGATTTCATTAACCTGAAATATTAAGTTTAAAACATCTCGATCATGTCTTTCATTTGGCAATTATGCTCTATTTTTGGTAATGATTTTTCAATAACAATTTTATAATGTTAATCAAACAATAATTGTTGAAAAAAGTAGTGAGATATAAAATTAAAACTTAAATGCAGGTGAAAGTGTTACGTACTAATTCTCTTTAGTGAGTTATTGCGTAGGAAATTAAAGTAAACAGGGTTTGTTTACACTTTCATCAATTATTTTTTGAACAGACTATACAACAACCGATTCTTCTGCCTGCAATAGGAAGTCAGGACTTTTGAAACTTGGGAACTTTTCATTATTCTGTTCTCTGCATGTTTTGCATTATCAATTTATCATACATGTACACTTGGGAGCAAATAAATCGAGCCACTACCTTTTTTCACGTAAAATGGTAAATATTTTTGGTAATATGGAACGTATCAATTCGAACTATATATCGCCTAAAAGTTTAGTTAATAACCTTTACAATGAGGGTAAATTATTGAATAATAACCTTATTGAATGATAAATTATTGGCTCTGCAAGAAAAATGGTAATTTTGATAGAAAATTTAGTAGGGCTAAAACAGTCCATAAAAACAATAAAAAACAAAATTATTGCAAAAAAAATATTCTTAATAACTGGTATTACCCCCCCGGGCCCTGATACATTCTTGTAGCCTATTAGTCATCGATCTGATCAGCGTTACGATGACATATTGTGGTATGTTCTCCCACTCTTCAAGCACAGCGACTTTAAGCTCGGGAATGGATGAAACAGCGGGAACCCTGGCTCGGACTCTCCGTTTTAGCTCGTCCCATAGGTGTTCGATCGGGTTCAAATCGGGACTTCGTGCTGGCCATACCATTTGTTGAATCCCGATCGCAGACAAGTATTCCGTAACGATCTGCGCGGTATGAGGTCTCGCATTGTCATGCATAAACAAGAAATTTTCTCCGACAAAACCAGCATACGGCATTACGTGGTTTTCAAGAATGTCAGTTATGTATCGGTCAGCTGTTAATCCACGTCTACCACTGCCATCGTTGGCGGGGTCGACGAAGACAAGTTCCGTTTTTCCGTCTAGAGAAATTCCTCCCCACACCATACAAGAACCACCACCAAAACTCACCGTTTCTCGAATGCAACATTGGGCAAATCTTTCACCAGGACGTCTATACACTCGGTTTCTCCCGTCATTGCTAAAAAGACAGATTCTTGACTCGTCAGAAAACAAAACTGACCTCCAGTCTTCTAACGTCCAATTAATGTGTTCTCGAGCAAACTCCAAGCGAGATCGGCGATGAGCTACAGTCAATTTTGGGCCAGTTGCTGGTTTGTGTGATGTTAAATTTCGTTCTTTTAGTCTTCGTCTCACTGTCCACCTACTGATTGCGACTCCTCGAACGTCACGTAACGCTTGCTGTAGCTGAACAGCATTAAGTCCACGGTCGCGCAACGAATTGGTTGCAATAAAGCGGTCGTCACGTTCTGTTGTTGCCCGTGGTCGGCCAGTTCCAGGTCGCCGAACAAAAGCACCAGTCTCCAGATACCTGCGGTATACCCGCTGTACCTTTGAACGACTCAAATGAAGTCTGCGTGCCACTTCACGTTGTCCGTGTCCAACCTCAAGTAAAGCTACAACTTGGGCAGCTTCCGTCGGTGTAGTATCCATTTTATCAGGTTATTTTGATTACACAGACACAGATAAAGACAACAATAACAAGTAATATGGGTATGATTAACAAAAACCTCAAATTTAATCTTTTCTTAACAGAGTACAATAAAAATGTCATAAGCAAATTAAATGCGATAATTTTATTCTACCCTTTAAACTTTAATAAAAATGAAATTTTGACAACTAACTACCCTCATTGTAAAGGTTATTAAATACCCTTTTAGGCGATATATGTTTCGAATCGATGCGTTCCTTAATACCAAAAATAATTACCATAATGCGTGAAAAAGGAAGTGGCTCGATTTATTTGCTCCCAAGTGTAGAATCTTCATGTTTCCACAAATAAAAATTATTTTGAATCTAGTTTTTGCTGTCCGTGTTATTTTTGTAAAATAAAAAATATTGTTTTGGAAATATGGTTTATTTGTAGATAGTAACATATTTATGTAAAAGCAAGATTAATACCAAAATCTCGTTGCCCCACAGACGTATGCGGCGAGTTACGCATGTCGGGCGCGCAGCTATCGCGCAGCAATAGCCAGGACGACGACGTGCCCGGCGTGCCCGGCGCGCCCGGCGTGCCCGGCGTGCTCGGCGTGCCCGCGGGAGACATACACCAGCTGCTACTGGCGGCGCATGTGCAAGGTGAGCACGACATTATAAGATAGGCGCATCATTTCATAAGAATCACGTAGTTGGAAATCGGTCACATAAAAGTTCAAGGTTAAATAATTTCAAAATTCTAGTTTTCAAAACTCATGAAAATGTATTGTAAAACGAATTTGAGTTTGCCTTAAATTTTTTGATGGCATTTTATTTTGTACAAACTGTGTTTCATTTTTAAGGTTCTGAACTTGAAAGAAAAAAAAAAAAATTGGTTGCCTGTAAAGTCGGTATACGGGCGAAAGTTTTACGTGACAACGACTTTGCGTGCCTTTCACTTTTTATGTCTGTCTCTCTCGCTCTTAGGCGGGCTAACCATGCCCGAGTGGAAGGGACGCGTGCCTCTCACTCGCTCTCATTGTGAGCGCATAACGTGAGCGGAGCGTAACGCAGTTTCTTGAAGTGTCACCCGGCAAACCAATTTATAAGACGTTGTCACGTCAAAACCTTTCTTACATCACTTTTTTAAATATTTGGCGAGTAGGTTAGTTAGGCTTTACTACTCGTAAGTTCTTGTGAATCACAATGTGAACTATTTTTCTGCGATATATTACAGTACAGAATCTGACAAAAAAAAAACTATAGGTAGTGTCACTTTGATAACCGAAACATCTCTCATTCATTATCATTTTTAAATATCTTTATTTACCGTAAGAATAATGAACGAAATGCACATAATCTAAGTTACATTAATAGTTGATACACTCTATGGGGCTAGCGCCTCAGCGAAACATCTCTCTGGAATCCAACGACTTCGGTTACTCACTATGTATGGTTTTGTTTCGTAGCAACACAACTGACGCGTTCCCTACAACGCGCTCTCAACGTCAGCGAAGCGGAGACAGTCGCGGCGCGCGCGCGCTCCGGCCGCTGTGACTCGTGTCGCCGGCCGCACGCGCACGAGCTCCAGCACGAGCACGAGGCCGCGGAGCTGGTGGCGTGTGCCGAGGAACTGCAGCAGCTGGCTGGCGTGCCCGACACCGACGCGCTGGAGAGGGACGTGGCCGAGGTGCTGGGCGACCTGCGGCCCGACCTGCGGCCCGACCTGCGGCCCGACTTGCGGCCCGACCTGCGGCCCGCGCACATGCTCTGTGTTGGGGAGCGGGACAGCGCTGAAGATGCACTTGGTGAGTGATTCAGCATTCGCAAACATTTTGGATGTAAATTAATTCATCGCGGCCATCTAAAATTTTAATTTTGTCTTTATTTTTGGCATTTAGCACTCCCAAAAACTATGAAAACTACAATATATATTTTTAAGGCTTTTTTTTTAATTTATACCTGTTTAGAAATTACTTAATAGTTTACTACTCATTTAAAATATTAAAAATTCCATGATATTTAATTACTCAACAAACTTTTTTGCATAATTCAATAGCATTTCAAATAAAAACCCCTTAAAATTGTGTCCCGGACTGCACGGTCAGCTTGAGACATAAGCATAAGTTTAAAAATTGAAAACAATATATATTTCGCGCAATATATATTTCGCTGTTCTTTATCGAGAGAGAGAGCGAGAGAGAAAATGCGAATTTGGTCAAAATGAAAATCTAAGATGGCGGTTGCGAAAAAAAAAATCCTGAAAGGTGACATTTTCATAGTTTTCGAGGGTGCTAAAGTCGATCGTGAGGTCAAAATGCAAATAAAAAATGGTGGGTGTGGAAATTTCTAAAATTTTCGTCATGGGTGTCGTTTTCATAGTTTTTGAGGATGCTAAAGCCGATCGTGAGTTCAAAATGTAAATTCAAGATAGTGGCTAAGAAAATTTTCATTTTTTTTCTCATGGGTGTCGTTTTCATTGTTTTTGATGGTTCTAAAGCCGATAGTGAGGTCAAAATGTAAAACCAAGTTGGTGGTTGCAAATAAATTCAAATTTTCCATCATGGGTATCGTTTTCATGGTCTTCAGTGGTACTAAAGCCGATAGTGAGGACAAAATGTAAATCCAAGATGGTGGCTAAGAAAATTTCAATTTTTTTTTCTCATGGGTATTGTTTTCATGGTTTTCGATGGTTCTAAAGCCGAAAGTGAGGTCAAAATGTAAATCCAAGATGGCGGCTGAAAAAAATTCAAATTTTCCATATAAGGTATCGTTTCCATGGTCTTCGGTGGTGCTTAAAGTCAAGTCCAAGATGGCGGGTGCGAAAATTATCACATTTTTCGTCATGGGTGTCGTTTACATAGTTTTCGAGGATGCTAAAGCCGATCGTGAGGTCAAAATGTAAATCCAAGATGGTGGCTGCAAAAAAAAACAATTTTTCCATCATGGGTATCGTTTTCATGGTTTTCGGTGGTACCAAAGCCGATAATGAGGTCAAAATAAAATTTCCAAATTTTTCGTCATGGGTGTCGTTTTTATGGTTTTCGATGGTTCTAAAGCCGATAGTCAGGTCAAAATGTAAATCCAAGTTGGCGGCTGCAAAAAAAATCAAATTTTCCATCATGGGTATCGTTTTCATGGTCTTCGGTGGTGCTAAAGCTGATAGTGAGGTCAAAATGTATTTCGCAGCCGCCATCTTGGATTTACATTTTGACCTCACTATCAGCTTTAGCACCACCGAAGACCATGAAAACGATACCCATGATGGAAAATTTGATTTTTTTTGCAGCAGCCAACTTGGATTTTCATTTTGACATCACAAAATGAAAATCCAAGAAGGCGGCTGCGAAAATTTTGTTTGGTTTTAATCATACGTGTGAAGGAACTTCGTTATTTATTCAATAAGTACCTACACCAACAGCTTAAACAATATAACAGTGGCTTATTTGTCTGCTTTTGGGCCTCTTGCCTTCGGGCAAGAACATATTACATAAATAATTAAAATAAACGTGTGTGAACGGGAAATCCCCGTCATGAACTAAGTTCCTTCTCACGTATGATTTAAAATAAAAACAAAATTTTCTCAGCGCCATCTTGGATTTTCATATTGATCTCACTGTCGACTTTAGCGAAGAACAAGAAGATCAACTTTAGCACCCTCGAAAACTACGAAAACGACACCCATGACGAAAAATTAGAAAATTTTCGCAGCCGCCATCTTGGATTTTCGTTTTGACTAAATTCACACTTTCTGTCTCTCTATCGAATTAGAAGAAGACAGACGCAAGTATGAAGACGCGTTAAAGAACTTCGTTCCAAAAACCTGTTAACAAGAAAGACATGTCGTGCCTTTTTTTTTATTTAGATTATGTCATATGGTTGACCCATGCCATTTAAGACACGGTTTTATCGCCGAAACTGTGATAAAATGTGTGACTGAAGCCATGTCACAGTAGGCCGTGCTTGTCCCGCTGCATGATTGCAATATCTAGGTGACTTAAAGACCGACTGTATAATTCAACATGGCTCCATATGAACGTGACAAAAAACAACAAACATAAACAAGTATTTTTTTGACAGGTGCTTGGCATCTTTCAGTACCGTTTTCGTTCCAATTTCGTTAGGTGAGAGTTCTTTATTTCGCCACATTCATAGAAACCTATCTTATTGTTTATAAATGTTCTTTGTAAAATAGTTTGTTTTTTTCGCTGCATGTATGTTTCAATGCTGTGCTCGTATGTAACCACTCGTGCTCCGCAGAGTGCGCGGGCGGCGCGGCCTCGCTGGCGGCGCGCCTGCTGCCGCTAGCGGCTGGCCTGCGCACCTCGCTGGCGCGCGCCGTGACGTCACACGCGGCCGCGCGGCCCGAGCGCGCGCGCGAGGAGCTGCTGCTGCTGAGGGAGCAGAACGATCGGCTCAGGGCCAGGACTAGCGCCGGTCAGTACTGTACACATGCATCAGTCTACACTCCGGTTTCGGCTGGGATTGTGGCACATCGGGTGCCTGAAAGAGACAAAATTACTTTGTAACTTATTATTTAATATCTACGTAACGAAAGTAAGTGAGAGCGTGCGAATAACAAATCAACTCAAATACAGTTAGACCAGAGAAGGTATAACCTTCAGTAATCTTCGTATCGTATTTCCGAATAAGCACGAACGTCGCACCGCAAAGTAACCCTCCACAGAGGCAAAGGTCTATGTTTTGTACGGCCGCGCTTGCGCTTGTGCTCCTATCATTGCGTACTTGTATAAACTTTTCTTTCTGTCGAGTTACCTACTCCGGTTGCATGTACTCAACAGTCATGTAATCATCTGTCACTCAACAGTTATGTAATTTTTTTTGGAATAGCATAAAATTCTAATTAATAATCTATAATTTTCTTACCATGGTTATACAAAATAGGCAAATATTTCTATGGTTGTAGCAACTCTTTAATAGATCTCATAATCGCGAGTTCGTATTTCCGAAGATAGACGATGATTGCCGAAGCGCATATTTTTCCTTGGAGATCTGTAATTTTTTATGTATTTAGATTTTAGTTAATTTCCATGTAATCATCATAATGTTTGTGGTTGTATCAAACCATGTTACTGATACTAATACAACAGAACAGAAGGGAAGAGTTATTAATAAAATATTTAATTTTATTTTGCATTACACACGTAAACCTTCCAGAATATATTCGATTTTGTTCTGTCTTTGTTCGCAAGAGATTCAAAAGAATAACAAAACTCAATAACTTTACAGATCAACACACGACAGAGGAGATCTCCGCGCCCAAGGCAGGCCTGGACCCGTCTTTACAGGTGAGGATTATAACTTACGTTAACTTTAGGGAACATACGAGAAGAGAAACAAAACTTACGACTGAAGCCGTATACGCGATTCAGCGCCGAGTATTCGCGATTTAGCATCACCGACCGACTGAAGCCGAGTATACCCGATTCAGCGTCACCGACTCGAGCGTGACGGTTCAGTTTTTGTTCACTGTTCAGAAAGAGCGCAAAGTGCGCCCTAAAGAAATTTCCATTTCAAGCTACTTGTTACTATAATATTAGACTTCAGTACGGCAAAGCAACACAACTTGCCAATCGTGTTTGAATTATATAACTGAATAATTTACATACAAACACGCCTTCTTCCTATGAGGGTAGGCAGAAACTACAGAACGCAGGTGGCGTTCTACGACCCTTTTTTTTTTTTGGTTGTGAAATTATCAAACAACTTCTCCCGCTCTGGGCGGAGCGGGAGAAGGAGGGCGTGTCAGACTCTTACTGACTAAAACCCTTCCTTCCTTTGTTCCTTCAGTTGCCAGTTGCGTTCTACGATCCTTACAGACTCCTTTTGCCTCGTTTACGTTCATACACCTGGTCATACACGCACGCCGGTCGCGAGTACTACGCGCCTGACCTTTCTGAAGAAGAACCACAATCAGGTCCCTATGATAGGGGTGTTGACTAAAATGTTTTTTTTTGTCCTTGAGGTAGATTATTAAAAAATATTGGACACGTATTTTTTACATCTCAGTATATAACGAAATTAAAAGGAAAACTATTACAGCTACGTAGGCTTCACAAGTTAACGAGTAATAATCGACCAACTTACATTTGCGGTTGCAAGAATATGTTCTCCCATACATTCATGGGAGAACATGTTTTTCAACTACAAAGTGAAGTTTGTTCTTGCGATAAATTCATACCAACTACGGAACCCTTCATTGTGTGTGGTCCGACACGCACTTGGCTGGTTTTTTATTAATATGATAAAGCAAAAAATACGCGTCTGATATTTTTTTTTATCTGACTGACGGTCTAAATACTTTTTTTTCCCCCCAGTCAACATCCCTATTTGGTCCTCCTCGGGCGTCCCCTCCCGGCGTTTCCACTCACATCTGCCCTGTAAAACCTTTTGTCGGTTAATATAACTGAATATTTTTCCTTTTAATAACCAAGCTTATTATTCGCAGGAGCAACCGAGCAACGGCGGGTGATCTGGCAACACCGTGTAATGAATACTAAGCGAATACCCGACGTAATGGCGTAGTGATATTACTCACACTAACTCTCTGGCTGGCCCACGAACGAATCGCTCGTAGTCACCTCTAACCATCGTTAATGAAACGCGAACTACAACTAACAAACTACTAAAGTTTCACCAAAAACGGTCCATCAGTTTCGGACGTGTCAACAAAATATTTTTGTCATTCTCTCCGTTTGTAAGTTTTGTAACCCAGCACGACGAACATTGTATATTTTGTAATAATAATTATTATTATATATTGTTTTTTGTTACAATTGTAAGTACTGCATTAAATTAGTATTAAAAAGATGATTATTCCATACGTAAGAAATATTGTGATTGACTTGATGAAGTGTTAATATTATTTTTGTCTGTCATTTCGATGTTTATCGCAAAGATTAAGTTATGTTAGATGTCGATGTAAATAATATTAGTGGTTGTAGTATATAAGTGACAACAATAATGTATGATTTATTATATATGATTTTGTGTATACATTTTATGTTTTATTTTATTCTTTTCATCCGAATTTTTCCTTGTGACGATCCTTTTTTAGATACATATTTTTAATTTGTATATCTGGTGTTATTTTATATACTTAAAATGTTACAGTTGTTATATATTATTATATATAGTAGCTTGCATAGCTATAATATCAGTGCTTTTACATACGTAACCAGATAATAAATTTTAGTCTAAAAGGGACTACAGTCTACACTATACTCGATAACATTTATTTTGGGCACAAAGTTCAGTTTTTAAGCACGTTTTCAGTCTATTATAGATTTATTAATTATTTTACTCTGAACTCTCGTAAAACTATCGTATCGTATTTATACATAAAAATTAAATAAAATTAAACTTATTAATAAAACATACTGGATTTGCTTGCATGATTATGAAATATATATGACGCTCTAGAATCTTTTTACATAATAGGTGAACAGTGTTTTTTCTGTTTTCAGTATATTTATGAAAATGCACGTGTAATATTATGTAAACCTTGACTGCATTTAGGATCTTATTCAAACCGGTACCAAGTCGAGCTTGATCAAAAGACCATGGAAAATATACCTTAGGGTTTCGATTAGAAAGCTGGTTTTACCGAAGCAATATCACAATTTTATACCAAGAATCGGTCCTTTCTACGTGGATTTATGTTGAATACTTCAATATTATCGATATTTCATAAATTAAGACACAATAATGGCTTGTAGTTGCAGTAAGGTCTGCAGTAGTTTTATAGCTAAGGCCCACTTACTATGCAAGGTCATATTAAATTAACTTGCTAAACTCCACAGACATGATGAGTTTTCAAGTATTTTTACTTATTAAACAAATACAGAAAAATATTCGTAACCAACTAGGTAGTAGAGAAATCTAAAAGTATTTATTACATTATGACAATATAGAATTAAACAACTACAACATTGAATTAAATTAAATCTGCTTGTTATATAATATGATGCATACAGCATAATACGTAACTCTAAATAAATAGTAAACAAAAATAACAATATAATATTTAATGATATAACTAACGATAGATTACCACCCTCCTGCACTTATCCTGGTTTATTTGTGTTCGGCGCATACGCTTCTATCAGCCGATAATTGTATAATTATCTGTATATTTGCCTGTCTTTTCCCAACTATGTTGGAATCGGCTTCCAGTCTAACCGGATGCAGCTAGATACCAGTATTTTACATGGAGTGACTGCCTATCTATCTGACCACTATGACCCAGTCACTGGGTAACGCGGTGGTCAGACTTTCGGGCTTCTGACTACCAGTAACGACTCAAAGATTTACGAATGACAGCTGAGACAAACTGTTTAACGTGCTTTCCGAGGCACGGAGGGGTCTCGGTATGTAACGGATGGTCACCCATCCACTGACCGACCTCGGCAAGCGTTGCTTAACCTAGAAGATTTACCCGCGCGGCTGTTATTATTTAGCCACGAGCCCCTCTTATTATATCATTATCTAATTATATCATTATCAGTATTCAGCACTTATACTTATTCAAATCTTTGTAAGTAGATAATGTAAGTTTCATTTCCTATCTAGTTTAAGAAATAGACAGTCGCAAGACTATAATATACCTTGATTGTAAACGGGTTTCAGTGCCCCAAAGCAAGTGTGTGAATCATAATTTTGTACACGGAATCGGAACCTTAAAAAGTGCTCTAAAAGTGTTACCTATCTTTTAACGAATGCCATATTAGTAGGTAATTATATAACATAGCCACATAAGCTAATGATATCCGCCCCGGGTTTGTCTATGGGATTAAACAATAAAAATCGCACAAAAATAAACTAAAAAAATACAACCAGTTTTGTAGGTTTTTGAAAAGGTTATTTGTAGACAAATTGTGTAATAAATATTCAAATATTTCTTTATGATGTTATACAATTTTGTCCCATTGACTATAATATTACTGTAGTGTAAATTATGACACATTATTGTCCAGCAGTTTTGGAGATGTATTTATAAAGTAGTGAACAGCTTGTAAGATGGTCCCATGTACCTTTTAATGTATAAAAATCTAGCGTCGCCTGCATTTTAGATATATTTACAATCAATACTGTGGGTTGGTCACTGAAGAAATCACATTTTATCTTTTAATTTTAAATATTGGGACTTGGAGACTTTCAGCTTTGTCTCTGCGACGCAAGCGCAACGCGTCTGCATTGTCTCTGGTATTGCAGATGTCCAGTGTAGGCCGCGTTGAGCATTTCCCATCAGGTGGACCGACGCTGTGGTCGTCACTCAAGATAGTACTAAAAAGCTAGTTTTGTGATTCTATTGAACATGTACTTTATTACCGAATGGTTTAAGTTTCTATGCAAGGGAAAAATAAGTACGAATGTTTTATTCTTCAGATTATTATTCTTCTAGATAATTAATTAAATCATTTCCACTCGCTGATATTAAATTAAATCATTAATGTTTTTCTGCTTTAATTTGAAACATTTTACCTAACACAGCATTTTATATAGGTATCGAAAAGAAAAATATATATTTGATACTGTAGAATAGGCTTAGACCAAATGAATCCCATCCAGAAATTGTATTTGTATGTTTATATCATTATTAATGTATGTTATATGTATGATATGACTTATATGATGTATATGATGTATATGATGTCCTGCTTTTAGGCCAATTGTATGATACGCTTCGATATATTATCCAGTTATATGTATATTTCATTGCAATAAACAATATGTACAATAATTTTGTATTTTTTTCTCTTGAACCTGGTACTGGCATACCCGAATCGTTTTAGCATCGCCATAGCGGTCATTGACCCAATTCGCACAATTTTTTTACATGGCGGACATATACAGCAGATTACCCTCTAATTATTCGTCGAACTCAATTCATTCTAGGAAAGATTTTCTTGCTGGGGTAACGCACACTACATTTTCTGACATTTTCAATTTCAAACACTGATATAAAGTCCGTTAACGTCCTGAATCAATATATATCGTGATCTTCAACAAGTTCCAATAACAAAAAACCATACACAGTTTATTGTTTGTTACTACGGAGAGATATTAGGGAAAGAGCAATGACCATTATATTATTGCCATGCTAAAGCGAATCGGGTTGTACCCATCGAAGTGCCTACACAGAGTCTGACCAACGAAAGCTGTCCAAGAAAAAAGGCGGGAATTTAAAAAAAAAACAAGTGCTGTTAACCCTGGCTATACACTGCTTAAACGGAGTTGATGCTATTTATTATGCAAGAGATATTATAATAATAATAATAATAAACGTCAAAATGACGGTCAGACAAATTTTTCTCCGTGATAATTTTTAGTATTTTTACATAATAAAACATTCAAAAATCTTGTAAAATTAATAGTTCTTATACCATCAAAATGGAAACGCATATACACCACCTGGATGCAAGAAAATGGATATAACGAAAGAACACGGAGAGAACTGAAATGTTGACGCGAAGTCGGGCACAAAAACTGATAAACACACAACCAACATCTTCGGGTTCGTCGCTCAGCTCCGCCTCGCAGTTGCCGGAACCTGCTCCAGACGTGAGTCCAGTGATACCGGCCGCTGCAGTTGCGTCGAGCTCGAGTGACGAATACTTCTCGCCGCCGACGACACCACCACCAGTACGTCGGCGCGGAAGAGGCCGACCACCGGCCAGCTTGGGACTCCGAGGCCCACCGGCCTCTGACAGGGTCCCCGCTCCCGGTGGAAGTGTGCAGCGCATGAGGTGGACACAAACTGTCAATGAAAATGTCATGCGCGCATACTTTGGGGCTACAGAGGGGGGAAGTAACTTGACTGCGTACCGTGGTCGGATGCTCTCTCTGTTTCAGGTGCTTGAACCAGCTGTCAACGTGTCGGCGCAACGACTTTCGGATCAGGTGCGGGTCATCCAGCGTAACCATATGCTGGATGACGCCGTACTGGATCGACTACGCCTCGAATCACGGAATAACCATGTTACGCCTGCTTCACCACTGGTCGCGGTACAAATGCAAAATTCACCCAGTGCTTCACCGCGACCTGACCACGTTGGTGAAGAGGATGATGATGGGGTTATATCCGTGAGTTCCCAATGCAATGCACGGTTGAGGAGCGCTTTGGAGGATGCTTTCCGGGAGTACCGCTCCACTCCGCCTGAACTTAGACCACGTTTACCCCATTTGCCCATGCACAAGAAAAACAAGGCGCTGGTGTGTACTCTAGACTCGTTGCTGTCAAATTGTTTTAACAGCAGCAAAGACCTCGCCGATACCCACTCGATCTTGTACTGTGCAGCTGTAGCGGCATGTCGTGTAGCTCATGTCAAATTTCCGACCAGTGATAGAGCTCCACGACCAAAACCAGCTGTACCAGCTTGGCAGTGCAGGATTGAGCGTCGTATCGGTGAGGCTAGAGTACTCATCGGTAAGCTAATCTGCTTCAGGGAGGGCAATACTCGCCCTAGAGTGATGCGCTTTGTGAGGCGGGCGTTCTCGGGGACTGATATTAGTTCTCGAGATTATTTGACCCGCGTCACAGAGCGTATCGACTTCCTGAAGCAGAAGATCTGTGCATGGGCAAACCGTATTCGACGGTACAGGCGGAGAGTGGAGCGGTACACTCAGAATCGCACATTCCAGAGCAATGAAAGGTGGGTTTACAGGACTTGGGAGCGACCGAATCAAGGTGTGATTGAGACGCGCCTGCCGGATGATGACGCCATTTGTTCGTTCTGGCGAAACATCTGGTCGGCGCCTGTCAGCCACACCGAAGGTGATTGGACTCGGGAAGTCAAGCGAGCCTGCGATCCAATACCAGAAATGGGGGCACTTACCATCAGCCCCCAAGATGTAGCTCGTGCAGTCCGTCCGTTGCCTAACTGGAAAGCTCCAGGGCCGGACGGGCTGCACAACTTTTGGATAAAGTGGTTTCAAAGGTCGCACGCCCGATTGGCATCCCAGTTCCAGTCAGCCTTAGAGTCACGGTCGCTGCCTCAGTTCTTAACGACAGGAATAACCCACCTGCTCCATAAATCAGGTAGTACTGCGGAACCCAAAAATTATAGACCGATCACTTGTCTACCGACGGTCTATAAAGTTTTTACATCCATTTTGAGATTTAAAATTAACAATCATATAGACACTAACTCCATCATGTCTGCTTCTCAAAATGGATGTAGGAACGGATCCCGCGGTACTAAGGAGCTGCTCCTCATTGATATGGCCATTAGCCAGCAGGTTCGTCGTTCCCGAAAGGATCTGTCGACATGTTGGATAGATTATAAGAAGGCCTATGACTCGGTGCCACATACATGGCTCATGAGGGTGCTGGAGTTATATAAAATAGATGCAACTCTACGCACCTTCCTGATGTCATGTATGGGGCAATGGAGGACGGTTCTTCGCTATCCAGGATGCTGACATATCCAGAGGAATAGTGAACCGATAAGGATCGAGCGAGGTATATTTCAGGGCGACAGTCTGAGTCCACTTTGGTTCTGCCTGGCCTTGAATCCTCTAAGCACTCTGCTGGAGAATTCAGGACTAGGCTATCGATTAAGGAGAGGTGGTCAGGTTATATCTCACCTCCTTTACATGGATGACTTGAAACTCTTTGCCCCCAACAATTTGCAACTAATGGAGCTATTGAAGGTAACTAAAACTTTCAGTAGTGCCATCAGGATGGAATTTGGTGTGGACAAATGTGCGGTCATGCATGTAAAGCGAGGGGGGATTGTGGAATCCGTGGGAACCCAACTCTCGGATTCCATACACCTAAGATCCCTCTCCTCAATCGAAACCTACAAGTATTTGGGTATGTCGGAAGCGTTAGGTATTAACGCTACTGACATGAAGCAATCGCTGAGGGAGCGCTTCTTTGGCCGCCTGAATAAAGTATTAATTAGTCTTTTATCAGGCGGAAACAAGGTGCGCGCCTTCAACGGTTGGGTCATGCCAGTTTTGATGTACTCTTTCGGCATACTCAAATGGACTCAGACGGAACTTGACGCCTTGGATAGGAGGGTCCGCACACTGCTGACTGCAAATCGGATGCATCACCCACGTGCATCGGTGATGAGACTGTATATCTCGCGGAAGTGCGGAGGTCGAGGCTTCTTAAACGCTAAGACCCTGCACAACCGTGAGGTATGCAGTCTCAGGGAATACTTCCTAGAAGTCGACGTGGGGATGCACCGAGATGTGGTCTCAGTGGACAAAGGTCTTACCCCGCTATCCTTGGCTAACGAGAACTGGCGCAAACCTATAGTATTAGATACTAATGACCGCAGGGAGGTATGGCAGAGCAAAGAGCTTCACGGACGCTTTTATCGGGCCTTACATGGGCCCGATGTAGACCGGTTAGCGTCCGTATCCTGGTTGCGGTTCGGTGATCTCTTTGGGGAAACCGAAGGTTTTGTCTTTGCGATCATGGACGAAGTTATGATGACGAACAACTACCGGAAATATATTGTGAAGGACGGCACGGTTGACATCTGTCGGGCATGCCACCGTCCGGGGGAATCAATCCGACACATTATTTCCGGCTGTTCTCGTCTGGCTAACGGAGACTACTTGCATAGGCACAACCTTGTAGCCAGGATTATCCACCAGCAACTTGCTCTGAAATACAGTCTTGTGGAATCGGAAGTACCGTACTATAGGTATGTGCCCGACCCAGTTCTCGAAAATGGCAATATCACGTTGTATTGGGATCGATCTATCATCACTGACAGGACTATTGTTGCCAATAAGCCAGACATAGTGGTGATAGATCGATTAGAGCGTCGCACAATGATTATTGATATAGCGGTCCCGCATGACGAGAACCTCGTTAAAGCTGAAAAAGATAAGCAAATGAAATATCTTGACCTGGCTCGCGAGGTTGTCGACATGTGGGATGTGGATACAGTAATCATTGTGCCGATAGTCGTGACGGCCAATGGCATAATAGCCAAGAGCCTCGACCAACACCTGAGGAGGCTCTCGCTAGGCAGCTGGATCAAGGGCTTGATCCAGAAAGCAGTACTTCTGGACACGGCGCGTATCGTTAGGAGATTCCTCTCTCAGGAGCCCTGACCACCGGTAGCTTGGACCCTGTTCCCGATACCGGTGGACTACTATTTTTTATATTTTTAAATGTTTTTGTTTTTCTTTGTTTTTATAAAAATATTTAAAAATGTAAATTATATGTTAATATTTGAAATAAAGGAAATAATAATAATAATATGTCGTGTAGCTCACGTCAAATTTGCAAATGACTCTAGAGCTACACGACCGAAACCAGCCGTACCAGCTTGGCAATGCAGAATTGAACGCCGTATTGGTGGGGCCAGAGCGCTCATTGGCAAACTTATCTGCTTCAGGGAGGGCAATACTCGCCCTAGAGTGATGCGCTTTGTGAGGCGGGCGTTCTCAGGGACTGATATCGGCCCTGAGGACTATGTATCCCATGTCACAGAGCGCATCGACTTCCTGAAGCAGAAAGTGTATGCATGGGCGAACCGTATTCGTAGGTATAAGCGGCGAGTAGAGCGATACACTCAGAATCGCACCTTCCAGAGTGATGAAAGGTGGGTTTATAGGGCTTGGGAGCGACCGGACCAAGGTGTGGTTGACACGCGCCTTCCGGATGATGATGCCATGTGTTCTTTCTGGCGAAGTATCTGGTCGGCGCCTGTCAGCCACACCGAAGGTGATTGGACTCGGGAAGTCAAGCGAGCCTGCGATCCAATACCAGAAATGGGGGCTATTACCATCTGCCCCCAAGATGTAGCTCGTGCAGTTCGTCCGTTGCCCAACTGGAAGTCTCCAGGGCCGGACGGGCTGCACAATTTCTGGATTAAATGGTTCATAAGATCGCACGCTCGCTTGGCGGCTCAGTACCAGACTGCTTTGGAGTCTGGTTCGCTACCCCAGTTCCTAACAACAGGAATTACCCACCTGCTCCATAAATCGGGTAGCACCGCGGACCCCAAAAATTATAGGCCGATCACATGTTTACCGACGGTCTATAAAGTTCTGACATCCATTTTGAGAACTAAAATTAACAAACATATAGACACCAACTCCATCATGTCTGCCTCTCAAAATGGATGTAGGAACGGGGCCCGCGGTACTAAGGAGCTACTCCTCATTGATATGGCCATTAGCCAACAGGTTCGCCGTTCCCGAAAAGATCTGTCGACATGCTGGATAGATTATAAGAAGGCCTATGACTCGGTGCCACATACATGGCTCATGAGGGTGTTGGAGTTGTATAAAGTAGATGCAACTCTGCGCACCTTCCTGATGTCGTGTATGAGGCAATGGAGGACGGTCCTTCGCTATCCAGGATGTCGAAATATCCAGAGGAATAGCGAACCGATAAGGATCGAGCGAGGCATATTTCAGGGCGATAGTTTAAGTCCACTTTGGTTCTGCTTAGCCCTGAATCCTCTTAGCACACTGCTGGAGTATTCAGGCCTAGGCTATCGGCTGAGGAGAGGTGGTCAGGTAATATCTCACCTCCTCTACATGGATGACCTAAAACTCTTTGCCCCCAACAACTTGCAACTGATGGAGCTACTGAAAGTAACTGAAACTTTTAGTAGAGCCATCAGGATGGAATTTGGTGTGGACAAATGTGCGGTCATGCATGTAAAGCGAGGGGAGATTGTGGAATCCGTGGGAACTCAGCTCGCGGATTCCATAAACCTTAGAGCCCTCTCCGCATCCGAAACCTACAAGTATTTGGGTATGTCGGAAGCGTTGGGCATCAATGTTACTGACATGAAGCAATCGTTGAAGGAGCGCTTCTTTGGCCGCCTGAAGAAAGTATTTAATAGTCTTCTATCAGGCGGAAACAAGGTACGCGCCTTCAACGTTTGGGTCATGCCGGTTTTGATGTACTCTTTCGGCATACTCAAATGGACTCAGACCGAACTCGACGCCCTGGATAGGAGGGTCCGTACGCTGCTAACTGCATATCGAATGCATCACCCATGGTCATCGGTAATGAGACTGTATATCCCGCGAAAATGTGGAGGTCGAGGCTTTTTAAACGCTAAGACCCTCCACAATCGCGAGGTATGCAGTCTCAGGGAATATTTCCTAGAAGCCGACGTGGGGATGCATCGAGATGTGGTCGCGGTGGACAAGGGCCTTACCCCGCTCTCCTTGGCTAAAGAGAACTGGCGCAAGCCTGTAGTGCTTGACATTAATGATCGCAAGGAGGTATGGCAGAGTAAGGAGCTTCACGGACGCTACTTCCGGGCCCTACATGGACCCGATGTAGATTCACTAGCGTCCGTAGCCTGGCTGCGTTTTGGTGACCTCTTTGGGGAAACTGAAGGTTTTGTCTGTGCAATTATGGACGAAGTTATGATGACGAACAATTACCGGAGATTCATTGTGAAGGACGGCACGGTTGACATCTGTCGGGCATGCCACCGTCCGGGAGAATCAATCCGACACATTATCTCCGGGTGTTCTCGTCTAGCTAACGAAGAGTACTTG
Organism: Xanthia icteritia; assembly: GCA_949128155.2. Taxonomy (NCBI): domain Eukaryota; kingdom Metazoa; phylum Arthropoda; class Insecta; order Lepidoptera; family Noctuidae; genus Xanthia; species Xanthia icteritia. The sequence goes on from OX421956.2 coordinate 15,595,236, forward strand.
CATAGACACAACCTTGTAGCCAGGATTATCCATCAGCAACTTGCTCTGAAATACAGCCTTGTGGAATCGGAAGTACCGTACTACAGGTATGTGCCCGACCCAGTTCTCGAAAATGGAAATATCACATTGTACTGGGATCGATCCATCATCACTGACAGGACTATTGTTGCCAATAAGCCTGATATAGTGGTGGTGGATCGAGGAGAGCGGCGCGCAATGATTATTGACATAACGGTCCCGCATGACGGGAACCTCGTGAAAGCCGAGAAAGATAAACAGATTAAGTATCTTGACTTGGCTCGCGAGGTTGTCGACATGTGGGATGTGGACTCAGCGATCATTGTGCCGATAGTCGTATCAGCCAATGGCTTAATTGCCAAGAGCCTCGACCAACACCTTAGGAGGCTCTCGTTGGGCAGCTGGATTAAGGGCTTGATTCAGAAAGCGGTACTCTTGGACACGGCTCGTATTGTTAGGAGGTTCCTCTCTTTGGAGCCCTGACCGCCGGTAGCTTGGACCCTGTTCCCGATACCGGTGGGCTACTATTTTTTATATTTTTAAATGTTTTTATATGTTTTTATTCTAATATTTAAAAATATAATTTATATGTAAATATTTAAATAAAGGAAATAATAATAAATCAAGGGCTTGATCCAGAAAGCAGTACTTCTGGACACGGCGCGTATCGTTAGGAGATTCCTCTCTCAGGAGCCCTGACCACCGGTAGCTCGGACCCTGTTCCCGATACCGGTGGGCTACTATTTTTTATATTTTTAAATGTTTTTGTTTTTCTTTGTTTTTATAAAAATATTTAAAAATGTAAATTATATGTTAATATTTGAAATAAAGGAAATAATAATAATAGCTGGCAACACTAACGTCAACAACTCATAAAAATTGTTTTTTCAGTTTTAATATTTGTATTCATTTTAGACGCAGTTTTTATTTATATCAGAAGCCTAGAAGCTTAAAAAATCAAAATAAACCATACAATTATCAAAATGAGCCATAGAAATAGACTTTTACGAAAACATACCATAGCAGAGGTGAACTGACAGATGTCACCTCCAATAAAACCATGCTTTAAAAAACTGAAAACTAAATGTTGACGAGATCAGCTGCACGAGCACGCCCACCACCTCCGGACTCGTCGCTCAGCTCCGCCTCGCCGCCGCCGGTACCCAGCCCCACCGTGAGCGCTGTGGCGACACCGGCCGCGGTAGTCGCGTCGAGCTCGAGCGATGAGTATTTTTCCCCGCCGACGTCGCCAACACCTGTACGTCGGCAGGGGAGAGGCCGGCCACCGAGGAGCTTGGGACTTAGGGGCCAACCGGCCCCGAGCCGGGTCCCCGCTACCGGTGGTTGTGTGCAGCGCATGAGATGGACTCAATCTATGAACGAGAACGTCATGCGCGCATATTACGGGTCTACAGAGGGAGGAACTAACCTCACTGCGTACCGTGTTAGGATCTATACTGATCACGCCATCAGACGTGGCCAGAGCAGTCCGTCCGTTACCGAATTGGAAATCTCCGGGACCGGACGGACTGCACAACTTTTGGTTAAAATGGCTGATTAGTTCACACACTCGCCTGGCATCTCAATTCCAGTCATCCCTAGAGTCTGGGTCGCTACCGCAGTTTCTAACAACAGGCGTTACCCACCTGCTCCATAAGTCAGGTAGTCCCGCGGAACCCAAGAATTATAGACCGATCACATGTTTGTCAACGGTCTATAAACTTCTTACATCTATTTTGAGAGCGAAAATTAACACACACATTGACAGTAATTCAATCATGTCTGTCTCTCAAAATGGATGTAGGAACGGGTCCCGTGGTACTAAGGAGCTACTCCTCATCGATATGGCCATAAGCCAACAGGTTCGTCAATCCCGTAAGAATCTGTCGACATGCTGGATAGACTATAAGAAGGCCTACGACTCGGTGCCACATACATGGCTCATGAGGGTGCTGGAGTTGTACAAAATAGATGCAACTCTGCGCTCCTTCCTGATGTCATGTATGGGGCAATGGAGGACGGTCCTTCGCTATCCAGGATGTCGACAGATCCAGGGGAATAATGAACCTGTATGGATTAAACGGGGAATATTCCAGGGTGATAGTTTGAGTCCACTTTGGTTTTGCTTAGCCCTGAATCCTCTAAGCACACTGCTGGAGAATTCAGGACTGGGCTATCGGCTGAGGAGAAGTGGTCAGGTCATATCTCACCTCCTCTACATGGATGACTTGAAACTCTTTGCCCCCAACAAATTGCGACTGATGGAGTTACTGAAGTTAACTGAAACATTCAGTAACGCCATCAGGATGGAATTTGGTGTGGACAAATGTGCAGTCATGCATGTAAAGCGAGGGGAGATTATGGAATCCGAGGGAACTCAACTCTCGGACTCCATACACCTTAGATCCCTCTCCTCAGCCGAAAGCTATAAGTATTTGGGTATGTCGGAAGCGTTAGGCATCAACGTTGCTGACATGAAGCAATCGTTGAAGGAGCGCTTCTTTGGTCGCCTGAAGAAGGTATTAATTAGTCTTCTTTCGGGCGGAAACAAGGTGCGCGCCTTCAACGGTTGGGTCATGCCGGTTTTGATGTACTCTTTCGGCATACTCAAATGGACTCAGACCGAACTCAACGCCCTGGACAGGACACACTACTACACACGTACGTACACTACTGACCGCAAACCGGATGCATCACCCACGTTCATCGGTGATGAGACTGTACATCCCGCGGAAATGCGGGGGTCGAGGCTTTTTAAATGCGAAGACCCTCCACAACCGCGAGGTGTGCAGCCTCAGGGAATATTTCTTAAAAGCCGAAGTGGGTATGCACCGTGATGTGGTCGCAGTGGACAAGGGGCTCACCCCGCTCTCCATGGCTAAAGAGAACTGGCGCAAACCTGTGGTACTTACTACAGAGGACCGCAAGGAAGTATGGCAAAGCAAGGAGCTTCACGGGCGCTTCTATCGGGCTCTTCATCAGCCCGGTGTAGATTTCCTAGCGTCCGTATCCTGGCTACGTTTTGGTGACCTTTTCGGGGAAACTGAAGGTTTCGTCTGTGCAATTATGGACGAAGTTATCTTGACGAATAACTACCGAAAATATATTATGAAGGATGGGACGGTTGACGTGTGTCGGGCATGCCACCGTCCGGGTGAGTCCATCAGACATATTATCTCTGGTTGTTCTCGTCTGGCTAACGGCGAGTACTTGCACAGGCATAACCAAGTGGCCAGGATTATTCACCAGCAACTTGCTTTGAAATATAAACTTGTGGATTCTGAGGTACCGTACTACAAGTATGTGCCCGACCCAGTTCTCGAAAATGACCATGTCACGTTGTACTGGGATCGGTCTATCATTACAGACAGGACTATTGTTGCCAATAAGCCTGATATAGTAGTGATAGACCGATTAGCGCGCCGCGCAATGATAGTAGATGTTACCATTCCACATGACGAGAACCTCGTGAAAGCTGAGAAAGAGAAACAAATAAAATATCTCGACTTAGCACACGAGGTTGTCGACATGTGGAACGTGTGCTCCGCTATCATTGTGCCGATTGTCGTAACGGCCAATGGCCTGATGGCCGAAAGCCTCGACCAACATCTCTCGAGGCTCTCATTAGGCGGTTGGATCAAGGGCCTGATTCAGAAGGCAGTACTCCTCGATACGGCTCGTATTGTGAGGAGGTTCCTGTCTCTGCAGCCCTAACCACCGGTAGCTTGGACCCTGCTCCCGAAACCGGCGGAACACTATTTTTTATATTTTTAAATGTTTTTAATTTTTTATTCTAATATTTAAAAATATAATTTATATGTATATAGTTAAATAAAGGAGATAATAATAAATTTTATTTCAGAATTACTTCCATATTTGTTAGTAACAATGTTCTTAACCTAGTGTTAGTAAATCATAATAAATTAATAATAATATTAACAATAAATTAGGCGCTTGCTCTCGCGTGTAGGCCTATCAAGTGCGCTGTTAGTGCGGAGTCCCATCTGTCAGCGCACGCGGTCAGGATGGCGCTGGGGCCGCAGCGTACCCGCGCCATTAAAGACGCACTTCGCTTTCTTATGACAGCGTGAAAGCCGTCCACGCGCGCCTCCGCGAACATACCACTCGCGCTGCAGTACCGCGGCAACCCCATCAGCACCCTGAACGCGTTATTATACTGTACACGCAGGGCGTCGTATGTCCTCCGCGTGTATTTGGCCCACAAACTGCACGTGTAAAAGGTCTGGCAGAAAGCTCTAAATAATGTGACCTTCACTTGTTCCGTACACCGTGCGAATCTGCGAGCCAACATATTACAGCGAACAGACAACGCCCTGCGTTCCCTATCCACATCCATATCATCTTTTAGGTCATCGGTGACCCAGTGGCCCAGATACTTGAAATGAGTGACTTGGTTTAATGGTGTACCATAGAGTGAGACGGGAGGTACCACTGTGACCTCTTTTCTAGGTGCTTTAAAAACCATAACCTCACTCTTTTTTACATTGTATCTGAGCCCATGAGCCTCCGCGTACTCTTCACAAATACGGAGTAACTTGCGCAACGCACCGATTGAAGGGCTGAGCAGCACCATGTCATCCGCGTAACTGATGTTATTTACACAAACACCGTCTATATGACACCCGATGCCAGCGCTGCTCAGTCTTCCAATCAGGCGATCCATATATAAATTAAATAACTTCGGTGAGGTCAACCCCCCCTGCCGCACCCCACACTCCAACTTGTACTCATCCGACTTACTAGCCGCCCACCTAACAGTATTTTTCTGATTTTTGTACCAGTACTTAAATATAGATATGATTTCAGGGGGTAGACTAGTGTCTTGACACAGTTTTGTCCATAGCAGGTCATACGAGACCAAGTCGAATGCCCTGGACAGGTCCAGGAAACACGCGTATACTGATGTTTTACGCGCGGTATAGTATTGCACAGTCTGCTTGAGGCACAAAATCGCACTTTCAGTTGATAGACCAGTTCGAAAGCCGAACTGACCATCGTGCAGTTTTATGTGTTTTGTTAAATGGCCGTCAAGCAAACTGTCCATTACCTTCGCTATAACCGTGGCTAAGGAAATAGGCCTGTAGTTAGACCTGTCCGAGACATTTCCGGTCTTGTTTTTTACAATGGGGACAACAATGGTATACATGAGATCATCAGGCAGGTAGGAGTGGCTCATGCACAAATTAAATAGTAAAGCCAGCACTCTTGGCAAGTGTATCCCAGCAAACCGCAGGTGCTCAATGCTGAGACCATCATGACCTGGAGACTTTCCTCTTTTCATAGATTTGATAACTACATCAACATCCTTTGCAGTGGTTCACTGCAAAGGATGTTGATGTAGTTATCAAATACGTTATAGTTACCAATTACATTGATATCTCCAGGTATGGCCCCAGCATCAGACACCAACATCATCTCAGACTGTGCAGAAGTTACAAGCGGCTCAACTCTGAAATGCTGTCGAAATAATCTTGCGATGCCATCTGGCTCGTGCTCACCCTCGACGCTCACGGGACGGCTAGGCTTTAGATTCAATTTGTTCGTTGATTTCCAAAATTTGGAAAAGTTATTATTGGAATGGTGTCGTGCAATTATATCCATTTTAATTTGTTGTTGGTTATTTTGACACCATTTCAATTTCACTTTAAATAAGCGTCTAGACTCAGTCATTTCATTATATAGTCGGCCGGAGTTAGGCCTCCCCTGCAACAGCCAGTTCTGATAACATTGCCGAGCCCTACCGTGAGCCTCCCTCACATGTTTATTCCAGCCTATAATGTGCTTGCCCCTACCGGGATTTGAAGCCGCACTACAAGAAGATTCCGCGCCTTGTGCCAGTATACAGACTATATTCCTGTACATATCTTTAATTAAGGATTTATGTATAACACAGTTACATTTTTTACCAGCACAAGTAGCAAATTCCGGTGGGAAATCAATAAGCCGCAAATTTGCGTGACAATAGTTATGATATATTTCAACTTGACTGGCCTGCCTTTCACCCCATATTACATTATTTCTAAATACATTAGATGTCACAATTTTAGGTTTTATTAAATTTAAATTGCATGTTAATAGCAACGGGTAGTGATCAGACCAGTAGGTGTCATATAATATGGTCACATCATCGATGGTTGCGCGCGCAGCGGTAGTGACCACACAGTGATCGAGCCACCGTCGGCATCCGTGCGCCTCGCTAACAAAAGTGTGTGAATCGTTAGGTAATAAATCAAGATCAACACATGTCCATGATTGTTCCGCGCAAAAGTCTAGGAGTTGCATTGCAAATGACTCACCCGGGTGCGCGTTAAAGTCCCCCAACACAAACACAGATTCAACATCACTAACTTCAATTATGGAGTTTATTTCGCCTAGACACTCCGTAAACTCGATCAAATTGTCTTTTGAGTCCGTAGGCATATACACAGATATGATTAACATAGAACGCTCATGTATCTCAATCCTAACAGCTGCTATACGATCACTGTTACACTCTAACACTGACACTGAGGGAAACACCGACTTCCTCCACAGCACTGCTACACCTCCGTATGGGCGGCCACGGAGAACACCGGCCGAGGTGTCCACGGCAGACTTGCCCGTGTACGCAAACTTGTCACTGATGCTGTCCAGGAATGGGATATCATGCGGCAACAGCCACGTCTCCTGAAGTGCCACAATGTCAGCTGTTTCACATATTTTCCTTACACATTCAACAGATCTTATGATATTTTTGCAGTTAAATGTTACGAGTTTAGTATTACTACTCATACGGCTGGTTAGACTACACACAGATCAATTATTCAGCACTCTTAATACCTTTATTACTTCTTGCTCTGAAGTTAACAAAGCGACGGTATGCGACGCCTTCTGGCCAAAAATCATCATTCAGGAAAGTTTCCAGTTTATGTTTTGGTACCAGTATTTTGTACGCATCATATGATTTAGGTAACTTCATATTCATTTTTTCCAGGTGTACAGTAACATCAGTTTTAGTCGCAATATAACTGATTATGTCACACACAGGTACGTCTTTCGCAACATTGTAAATATAGATAGGAATTTTGATGTCTGCTGCTTTGAAGTTCGTATTCGTGCTTGAAACTGCCTTTCCCCTACTAGCAATAAAGCGATTCCTTAGACGTTTTCTCTGTACCAAGGTCCATTCTTTATCTTCCTTTGGTATTTTCCAGTCACCATTGCATACAATATCAGCTAAAGATTTCTTGTTGCCGAGGCCGTCATAGTGTACGTCATACGTGTATTATGTGATATTTAGATCAGTATTTTTAATGTGTAACCTTATTACCCTTGATATTTACTTGGAACTCTTAAACCATCATTATGTAAGCAAGTGAGCTCAAACTCAAAGCATTTATTTCAATTAAACCATTTACAGGCACTTTTGAATTGTCAAGAAGTCGGTCAGTCAGAAATATGAAGCTAGTTGCCCATTCCAAAGCGTAGTAGGTACCTATGGAGAAGAACGGGCAAGAAACTCCACGGACAGTCTTTTAAATCAAAAAATTGTTACAAAATATTGGTTACATCATTAACATTGAAATTATACATGTGAGAACAATGTAGACGTTGTATTCCAAGCGCGCCTCCGATATGACTGATGCCTGCCGGGGTCGCGGGAAAGTCCGAAAGAGATACCGTGGCTCCTGGCAACGTACAGGCAACTGAAGGAACACGGGTGGGTTTCAGTCAGTAAGAGTGACACGCTCTCCCGCTCCGCCCAAAGCGGGAGAAGTTATTTGATAATTTCTCACCCAAAAAAAAGGATGATTATTATGAGTACCTACCAAAGTTAGGCGCTAAACGAAACTAATTTGGCATTTTTTAACTTCTGCATATTGAAGTTCACAGCTCAACTTTCCTGGCACAGAAATATATACAGAAAATGTTGAATTAAACAAAAAGTTATTACTATACGTTTATTCAATGGAATAGAGACCACTGATGTGATGAGGGTAACACAATAAAATCAAAACAAAACAGAGGGTGGGAGTCATAGTCGAAATCAGATTTCAAAAACTCTACACCTGATAACCTTGAATCAGCTTCATTGCTTTCTTCGCTGCTACTGCTACTGTCCCCAACATGTATTATGAATCGTTCAAGTTCGTTTTCATCAATACGGTCCCTTAATTTGTACTGATGTTCAACATTTAGTACATGATCAGTGTACTTCTTCCAGTCATCAGTAATTATGGATAGAAAACATTCTTTTATTAAATTTTGCATTTCAGACCCTGGTATTCCTATATTTTTGTTTGCTACTTTTCTCTTCGCCTTACTCCATACAAGGTCAATTGCATAGAGGTCGCAATGATACGGTGGCAGCAACAAAATTTTCTATTCACTTATTGATGGCACATAAACGTTTAGAAAAAGTTTTGCTTTGTAGAGTGTTGTCTCTGTCCATGGTACCCTGTGTGACTGACTTGTTGGGGTCAGCTTCCACCCTAACCGAATGCAGCTGAATACCAGTGTTTTATATGAAGCGACTGCCTATCTGACCTCCCAACTCAGTTACTGGGCAATACGAGACTGGGTACCTACTGTACTTTCAATAATCATGAAACATATTCCATATGAAAAAAATAAGTATATATGTTTGAGTAAAAGCTATTTATTTATTTTAAAACTCAAGCCGACAGTTAGTTAATTTCCATCAGTCAGACAACATGACAGATATTTTCCTGTTTTGTCGGTTTACGTATATAAATAACTTTGTCATTGTGGTTTCAAACCACCAACATTTAAAATGGTATTTAAATACTGAACGATTATTATTGTTATTGTGATGGAAAACATAAATCAATAATGTTTCCTACATATAGAAAAACGTCACCCAACCCTCTGCCTAAGCTTTCAGGGACAACAGTGGCGACATCTGTGCGCCACAGAAAAAAAAAATGAGCTATCTCGATACTGACCCAACATGGACCAGTCCCTCATATAGGGATCAAGCTGGTCCCGCCAGCGACATCTGGGTATTACGCGATGCCGTTGAAGCACACAATGCATCTGACATGCGGCAAACGTGTCTGGTCATGGGTGCTTTACACTCAGAAAAAGTACAGTAGTGTTTTTGCTTAGGTACGTACAGAAAGTTTCATATAGTATGTATATGGAGATATCACATACATAATATTGTTTTATTCTACGGGGGTGGGCAAAGACTACAGCATGCCACCAGCTACGATTCGGAAACCCTTCTTTGCTTCGTCTGTGTTTATCATTATTTTTATTTATTTTCTTCTTGATACAGGAACTCCTAGTACAAGAGCCAGGGCTACACTGATTTTTGTGTCTTGAAGTGAAAATCAATAAATCGACTTATCCGTAGAATAGAGTCCGATGTGATCATGGAGCGAAAACGAGTTAAATAGCTAGACGAGATAAGGAATACGAACTCTACAGACGTTCGATTATTAAATTTGAAATTCCATCGGGCATACAGCTTGTCAATTATAAATTGCTGTTATGTAAATTATTTGCTGTAGATATATTATATACGTAGTATAATAATTGGGAATTACTATTGTGCTAGTTATTCCCAATTATTAAAATTAACTGTCGATAGTTATATTTGACATTGTCCTTAATTTTATTATCAACGGGCAAAATGAAAGGGGAAAAGTCACATAACTAGCGATGTGACAACTTTGGCTGTAATTTTGGTGGGTTGTGTAAAGTACGTACACATAAAGGACGCCATAGGAAGAGATACAGAAACATGTATCTATTTAGAGCAGGAAATAAAATATATTTTTCTGTGAGAAGTATTATATTTATCTTTGGTTAAAATTCTATTTAGGTACTTGGAGTAAAAATAAGCTAAAAAACTAAGTAGGTAGATGATTAGTACAACTTATTAAGTAATTCAAAGCTCTTGATTATGACCTTAACCATTTTTTTTTTCAGATGTTAGCTTAGAAAAATTATACATAAGAAATATGGTCGGCTTATCGGTTTCAAAAGTAAAAAAAAAGTATCTGATGAAAGTGGAAACAAACCCTATTCAGTTTAAATTCCTACGCAATCACTCACTCATTTATCTGTATTTAGAAGGTTTCAAGTTTATAACTCACCATCATTTCCATCAATTATTGTTTGAACAACATTATTAAATTGCAATTGAAAAGGCATCGGCGAAAATTAAGTTTATTTAATTATTCTCAATTGTCAAATGAAAAACGTCAAATAATCAAATTAAAGACACTACAAATTGGCATCCATCATCTACAAAATGTAAGTCAGGTTTTCTGATCCATTTGTTTACATATTCATCAGATATTTTTAGATCAGACTATAAGAGCGACAACACATTTCCTTAATATTATGTCCTTCAATAGTTAAATTATATACTATCCTATGTAGATATTTGTTATGTTGAGCAATTTTCAGCTAATGTGTATTTTCAGCTAGTGTGAGTAGAATTAGTTAATTCGAGGAACCCTTAGTCTTCACATATTGATAAATATCAATAATAATTGTAGTCGAAATAGTTTTCTATGAATCTGAAAAAAAGAGAAATAATGTTACTGATTTTCATTTCATTCAATAGCTTTACTTTGGGATTTTTTATATAATAATTTGTATAACACAACCACGCCTGCATTCCTCGAAGGGTTAGGCAGAGGTGTACTTATAGTACACTCACATTTCGCCAGTTACGTTTAAGTCACATTTAATAGAGGGCGAGCCTATTGCCATCAACCGGACACTAATCGAGACTCCGTGTTGCTACTGAGAAATTCCTGATGGCAAAACCCAATGCGCTTTGCTCGACCTGAGAATCGAACCCAGGAGTTCAAGCTCAGCAGTAGCGCTTGTGACCACTAGACCAACGAGGCAACAGATTAAAAATAAACAAATTAAAAGAGGTAATTTGTAAATAATTGACTGGCAAGCTATGTTTGACTTGTTCGTGACTTTACTTCATCGCACTTTGACAGTCAGTAAACGATGTGAGCAAGTGTTTGTTACATTCGATTAAAAATATTAACACCATATGAATAATGTTCACATTCGTGTGAGACGCCTACTTTACTGGTCTAAGTAAGCTTCATAAACGAATATGAACAGTATTTGTATTATAAGCTTTAAGTTCTTAATCATCCGAAATGCTTGTACACGTTTGCTTATACGATTATGGAAATTATTTGCAGAAAAGTAGTTCATATGCGTATGAAAAAATTACATATTACAAATGCTAAGTGTAGTCAGTGTGACAGTGTCGTCCAAGCGTACACTTTCATAGGTACCATGTAAAGCAGCTTTCAAATCAATCTGCCTAGCCTTAACATGAAGCGACTGCCTATCTGACCTGCACAACTCAGTTTCTGGGTAACACGATACCCCTTGGTAAGACTGGTTTTCCAACTTTTGGGCTTCTGACTACCCGTAACGACTGTCAAAGATCAACGGATGACAATCGGGAACAACGGCCTAACGCTTTCCGAGGAACGAAGGGAGATATGTAATGTATGGTCGTTAATAATAACACATGAACAAATATTTGAATAATTATCCAGATAACTTACTCTTCTTGCATGGTAATACATTTTTGTAAATAATAACTGTACACTGTGGATCCGACACAATTGGGGATCCACTGTTTTCTTCCGGGCCAGGGTTGGAAAGAAGAGAAGATCTCTGCGTAGGACACCCCTATAATACAACACAACACTATTAGCTTCGTTAGCATTGTATCAATCAGACTATTCTGTTTTAAAATAATCAATCACTCTATTCTCTTACAAAATCTCTCACTACTAAGCATGGTTAAAAGTGGTTCCATTTATATACAGTTGACGGTGACGCATTATCCTGGTCGATTAATTACCATTTAAAATGCATTTAATAATTATTATTTCCCGCAATCCCTTTTGTAGGTACTTTGACTGATGGAATTCGTATTGATAATTCATCGTTATTTTAAATTACTCAATACATTTATTGCTTCCTCGTGTGAACTTTGGTGGTAGATTTTACAAAAATATGATCATTGTGGACCCTGTCGGGCACAGCAGAGTTGGAGAGAGGGAGAGGGATTTTTCTTTTTTTAATTAATCTGGTTAATACAGTAGCATAATATCACGCTTTTATTTCCCGAAGGGTCAGGCAGAGGTGTACGTTCACCCACATTAATTCAACCCAGATGTTTAAGTTTCATGAACTATTGAACTAATTCAGACTTCAGGCAGCTATATTAGAAAATTTTCTGATGGAAAATCCACGCTCAGAAAGAAACAAAAAAGAAAAATTGTTTATTCTGCACAAATAAGATGTTGACATAATCTACTCATTACAACGTTTTTTTTTTATGAGTGCGACCTCGATAATTTTTTAATTTACCTCGATGGTCCTAGTTTATCAATTATAACTTCTAGTTACAGCTATTTGTAAGCGGGCACGCCCTTTATGCCTGGAGGCTTTTATTTAGATATTGTTTTCGTTAAGTTATTTTTATTTCTGCTTGTTCTCGATGTTTTTGGTTGGTATATTGGCGTGTGCTAGCTGTCATATGGCTATTAATTTTATAATTTAAATTATGTTTTGTGTTACGTAATGTAAATATCATTTTGCATACTATTATATGGATTAATTTTTTTCTAACTGTGATAGCTGTGCTGCGGGGGAGTTTGTTGCGCCACTTCTTCTTCCCAGCTAAAGCACTAGGAAGTGGTGAAGGGTGAGCGTTTTGGGGGACTGTCTTATGTAATTTTGACGTTCAAAAAGTGCTGATTCTCAGCCTAGTTTGAATAAATGACTTTTGAATTTTGAATTTTGCATCCTACTAATCCTACTTCCTACTATCCTACGAATATTACAAAATGTGAAAGTTGTTGTATGTTTGTGTGTATGTTACTTAATCACGGGCAAAAGCTAGTACGAGTATATTATTAACTAAACATAAAATACCCACACCAACTCCGAACTAGCCAAAAGCATATTAAACAAAAAAAAACGAAAGTTGACAAAGTCAAAGTCATTTATTTCAAATAGGCCCTTAAAAGGCACTTTTGAATCTTCAAAATTTACAAAAATATTGAATTGAACGTTACGTTAACGACGTTAACGAACGCGATTGCGCTTTTGACCACTAGAATTATAATAAGGCAGTTAATAATGGTGAATTCAGTTTTATTACTATTGAGCAGGAAATTATTTCTATAAATATTCGCCCTTTTCCTATTTCCTACTTAGCTGTGCCCAACAGGGTCAATAATGATCAAGTCTTTGTAAAACCTACCACATAATAAGTTCACATTATGGAATGCAATAAATTAATTGAGTATTGAGATTCGACTCAAGTAATCGAATCTATTTTATTCTATTTTGGGTACAGACGCCAGCAGGTCAACCTACCCGAAACTGTCAAATTTTCCCAATCAACTTTGAACCTTATACTTTAGTCTTAAAGTTGAAAATCATTAAAGAAATTTTACAGATTGTAGTAGGTTGATGTGCTGGCGTCTGTACCTACTTAGCACTTAAGCTACGGTTTCCTAGAAGAGCAGTGGCCGTTCTTAACGGCCGCAGTGACGGCTGTCATGAAAATGATGACAGCAGCAAAGATTTAAATATTTAGATTCGCCCTACCGCGTCACAAGATAGTTGCGTTTTGACACCTTTGACACACAATGACGCAATGACTACATTTGTTAGTCACGGTAACGCTATTTAACAATGAGTGAGCTTACTTTTCTCATTAGGGACAAAATTTCTTGTGACCGAGTATGGTGAGGGCAAATTGTGCGATTTAAATCTTTGGGGGTCGGGGTTTGCTTTACGGTGTCAAAAACGCTTTCTAGGAAATCACACCAACTTACTTTCATAATCAATGTTTCAGTGATGTCATTCACCGGTAAATTGCGGACGCTACGTGAGCGGTCACCGCCCTTCTAGGAAACCGTAGCTTTAAGGTGAAAGCCCGCGAAAGTAAAAATCTCTTTGCAATGAACGCATGGAGTTAGTATGTACTATACACATCAAAAGAGTCTAGGCATCATGCCCGTTTTTGCTAGTTACCTACAAAAAATTAGGTTTTTTAATTTATATTTTTTGTATCTGCTATGGATACTTTATAGTAAATTTCGTCATTTGAAAGGGAATAGTTTTTGAATTTCGGTCAAAAGAGGAAAATCTTCCGTCAAGTCGTATTCCTATATACACACATCAACACGGTCTAGGGATATTTCATACTCAATTAAATAACTCGAAAAGTACTGGCCGCATTGTAATCTTTCATACACCGATTTGTTTGTAATTTATCTCAGACTAATTCCAAATTCAAATTTTTGAAAATTCTTTTGTTTCGGTGGCATAAAATGTCTTGATGTGTAGGAGAGGGAATTTTCATTTGTGCGAAATTTAGAAAACAATACGAATTACGTTTAGTTACAGTTTTTTTTTCATTTTTAAACGAAAGATAAAGTTAAAATTGAGGTATTGTAGCCATGCAACGCCAACATTTGACGAGGGCGGAGATGTTACGAGCTGTGGGAATGCTGGAAGCTGGGTCTGTTCAGCGTAATGTTGCTGAGGCCATAAGGACCCACCAAAATGTAATTTCAAGATTGTGGACACGCTATCGTGCCACAGGTGAAGTAGCGGAGAGGCACCGGGGGCCAAGTCGCATCACTACCCCCAGACAAGATCGATTTTTGCAAATTACTGCGCGAGCTCAACCAAATGCAACGGCGACTCAATTGGTCCAAAGGCTGCGAGTGGAACACCAAGTGCTTGTGAGTGACCAAACTGTAAGAAGGCGACTGCATGAAAGCAATCTACGCTCTCGTAGACCACTCCGGGTCCCACCTTTACGGAGAGGCAATCGTGGACGACGATTAGAATGGGTTCGGAACCACGTGGACTGGGGCCGTGAGCAATGGTCCAATGTGCTGTTCACGGATGAATCCAGGTTCGGCTTCCATCCAGATTCACGAAGGACGCGTGTTTGGCGAGTTCCGGGACGATGGAGCCGTCTTCAGAACCCTCAGGAAGTTCACCCATACCAAGGAGGAACAATTATGGTTTGGGCAGGAATTCGTCTTGGAGGACGGACGGATCTCGTTTGGGTGCTGGGCAATATGACGGCAGAACGATACGTCCAACAGGTGCTGGGGCCCGTAATCTTACCCCACAGAACACAAATGGGGCAAGATTTCCTGCTCATGCACGACAATGCCCGGGCACACACGGCGAGAACGGTAGCAGCTTGGTTACATACACACAATGTTAGGGCCTTAGACTGGCCTGCTCAATCGCCAGATCTAAATCCCATTGAGCATGCGTGGGATATGCTGCAAAGAAGAGCTCTGAAGGAAGTTCCTGAAAATCTGGCTACAGAAGATCAACTTTTTGCGCACCTCAGAAGGACATGGGACAATATTCCGCAGCAAGACATTGACAACCTTGTTCTGAGCATGCCGAATCGTTGCCGATGTGTTATGAACATCATGGGCGTTTTCTCAGACTACTAACTTCAAGTTTATAAACACAAATTAAATTATTTTTCTATTTTTTTCAGTTTTTACTCATAAATTAAAAGTTAATTCATATACGGTTTCCGTCTATGCTTCATTTTTTTTCCATAAAATCCTGAAATTTTAATCGAAGTACCTTAACCATTATTAAAAAATGGTAGAATATTAAATAACGTATCTTTTAAATATATACATGTCATATAAATAATTAACACATTGATAGTAATTCGCTTTTTTAAAAATATCCCTAGACCGTGTTGATGTGTGTATAATCCTGCACCGGGTTTGAGGCCAAATCAGTAAAATTTCTGCCATACTTCTGAGTGGAATCAATACAAAAGAATGTTATATATTATGGAGAAAATACGACATTTGAGCCGAGAAGAAATGATCAGAGCCGTGGGAATGTTAGAAGCTGGTTCTCGGCAACGTTTTGTGACAATCGCTCTAGGCACTACGCAGTGTTATAAGTCGACTTTGAACACGTTACCGCATCACTGGCAGCGTGGCAGAGCGACATGGAGGACTAGCTCGCATTACCTCACGCAGGCAAGATCGTTACATACAAATTACTGCTTGGCGAAACCGTACAATAACCGCTATGATTTTGGTGATGACGCTTCAAAGCTCTTCAGGGATAAGCAATCAAACCATAAGAAATAGCTTGCATGAAGTCAATCTCTGTTCCCAAAGACGCCACATGTACCACTTATTGAGTCCCGCAATCGCAGAGTCCGTTTACAATGGGCTCGTGAATACAGAAATTGGGCAGAAGAGTCGCGTTTTGTGTTTTACTGACGAGTCTCGCTTTGTATGAGGCCAGATACTCGTACTAGATGTAAACGGTATTGGAACATTCAAAATCATGCTAAGAAGTTCATGCATACAGTGGTGGAACAATCATGAAATGGGCACCTATTTGGATCGGCGGAAGAACGGAACTGATTTGAATCAGAGGCAATCCCAATGCACAGATTTACGCTGAAACGATTGTATCAGATGTTGTCATTTCGTTGCGCACCAAATTTGGTGCTTCATTTCTGCTTATTAATGATAATGCACGTCCACACACTGCCAGAGTCGTTGCAAACACACTTGCCGCAGCTTATATCAACGTCGTACCATGGCCTGCTCAATCGCCAGACTTGAATCTCATTGAGCACGCATGGGATATGCTTCAAAGCGATTCGGCACACTTAATATAAGATTATTACTATAGATTTTCTGTTGTGTGTACGGCACCCAAATTTGGCATAGCTTTTGCTATGCCAAACATACGAGTTAACGGCGCAAATATAGTCTGTTAATTGTTTATTTTAAGCAATAAAAACTCACATTTTAATGTAAGAATTAACTAAAGTGCAAAGTTCTGGCTAAGCAAAAATCGCTAAAAGGCTATATTAATGCAAAAGCAGAGAGTACTTCGTCGATCTACACATACGAAAACATTTCATTAATTAAATGAATCTCAATAGACATTTTTATTTAATTTCAATAGGGCAATAAAATATTTATTTTAATACTCTTTTGATGTGTGTAAACATCAATTGGCGCGCTTTGGGGGTAAAGCTACGGTTTCCTAAAAGAGGGGTGGCTGCACTTAACCGCCACTGTGTCCGCTGTCATGAAAATGATGACAGCGGCAAAGATTTAAATCGTTAGATTCGCCCTACCGCGTCAAAAGATAGTCGCGTTACGGTTTCGTTTTGACACCTCTGACTCAAAATGACGCAGTGACTACACTTGTTTGTCATGGAAACGCTATATACATATAATAAAACAGTAGAATCCAGTGTCTGTCTGTCTGGAAAGTAACCTAACAAAAAGTACTAGGCTTGCATGAATTCACGTTTAGTTTTTTATAGAACATAAAAAAATATATGCTGGCGATAAATAAAAATCTATTGCCGCATGTATGACAGATAGCACTAGAGAATGGCTCGACCTATTTGGCTGTTTTTTTTTCTTGTATTCGTAATTGTCTTCTGTGTCTTTAGTCTTTAGACAAGGTTGCATGAAACAAAATTTTGGGTAATCCACCGGAAAATTCGGAAATACACCCGGACGACGGGCACGAACAGCTCGTTCTTAATAAATAAACTAAATGGTATATAATATTACTTTTTTTATTCAAAGCGATGCGGACAAATTTGTTGATGCCCAATGAGCTCTTCTCCTTTTTATAAAAGTACAATGCGTATTTTGACAAATTCTGAAATCACAAACTGAGTTGAATGTTGGAAAAGGTCAAAGTCATGATGACTAACAACTTTGTTTGAATTTAGACTATTCTGGTCCTGCCTAACAGTGACTAATTAGTATTATGTAATAACATAGACACACCTTGGTATCTAAGTACCGAATGATTCAGCAGAAGGTCCCTGGAAATAGAATATATGGATTTCGTAGTGACGCACATATGATTCTCACAATTAGTCATTTGGTTTGGCACTTTGTACTGCTGGTCTAATCTGTTAAATCCTTTGCCATTCCTACTGATCTTCTTCGTGTGGTTAGTGACTAACCTGGTGTAGGAGTTTTACAACCGCTCATGGGCCCCTGTATTGGCTTCACATTCCGTCGAGAAATATCTCTCACGAGGTCCGGTTCCCTTACGATGTTTTCCTTCATTGTTTTTGAAGCAAGTGATAATTATACAATACGCACATGAATCCGAAAAGTAAGAGGTGCGTGCCTTGGGGTCCGAACTCGAGACCTATGATTGAGCAGTCCATCGGTCACACCACTAGGCTATCACTGCTCTGCCATTCCACCTGATGCTAGGGATTGACGCTATTGACAGCGCACTTCAAGCTTACTTCACAAGTTTTCACGGTGAGTTTTTTACAGAATAGGCCGGCAGGGGTCGATCTATGATCACTGTCAAGACTTGTCTGGCTGCCTGCCTTAAGGGGTCATTGTACTCATCATTATGAACAACTTTCACTATGGGACCAAATCTGTAAAAAACTACTAAACTATATTAATTTGTCTATGACGAATTAGGTTCAGACTTTGGAAAAATGTTACTCAATTACCTTAGCCATAGTTTTACCAATCATAGTTATCATAACATAAGTTTCAAACAAATGATTAAAAGAATTGCAAACACAGCTTGACAATTAAGGGTTTATTTATAAATGTTGCTTAAACTTAAGTGACTCAAAAATGTATGGTTAAACAGCCGCTAATCATTACTTAACTTTAAGCAATGTAAGGCGTAGGTACTAACCAAAAAAGTCAATGCAAATTGAAAGTACCTATGTAGAAAATGTCAAGGAACGTCAATGAATGCTCAATGGGAAAGAATCTAAATAAAAATGCAAGTTGTCCGACTCAAATCACGTCTAATTGAACACTAATTAAATTATGTACAAAAATGCATCATCCGCAATGCACTTCCATGTCAATGCACTTCCAAATGTAGGTCGCGATCAAAGTGCAAACACGCGAGCCTACTAACTAACTTATTGCATCAAAAATACATATTTTGACACACCTTGGTATCTAAGTAGTAAAAATGATTCAGCAGAAGGTCCCTGGAAATAGAATATATGGATTAACTACTAACTTATTGCATCAAAAATACATATTTTGAAACCATGTACGTACACCGTATAAGCACCGTTTATAAATAAACCCCTTATTCTACAATGGTTTTGCTATTAGGTAATTGTACTGGTATTTAAGGTTATTAAAGTTAAATATAGGGAAGCTAATGTTGTGTGCTTTACCTTACTCTGATACTTTATCGGTTTATGAAAATAATTATATTTATAAGTTGAATAGTACTATTCACAGGCTGACAGCCGGTGGAACTTCGTGGATCATTTCCGATGTTTGGCTTCCAGACTGGAGCGGGCCGGGGCTGCCTCCTGCTCCTGCCCAATCTAGGGGGTCGTGCGGTCCATGGCCCTTTATGGGGCACCGGTGTGGGCGCGTTCATTGAGGCGGCGGCCAGCCCGCCGGTTGAACGTGTCCCAGAGGGTCATGGCCATCCGGCTGGTTCGGGGGTACCACACGGTCTCCGGTGAGGCGGCGAGGCTCCTTGCCGGATTGCCGCCATGGGATCTGGAGGCAAAAGTCTTCGCGCACATTTGCACCATGATGATGCACCGTCGCACAAAGCCATCATTGTGCAAGAGTTTTTAGCCAAAAACTCAGCGAATGTCATCGACCAAGCGCCGTACTCACCTGATATGGCTCGGTCTGACTTTTTCCTGTTCCCGAGGCTAAAATTACCTCTTCGAGAAAGACGTTTCGAGTCGATTGAAACTATAAAAGAAAATTCGCTGAAGGAGTTGACGACCATACCTCAATCAGCTTACCAAAAATGTATGGAGGACTGGGTCAAGCGCTGGCGTATCTATATTGCAAGCGAAAGGGCCTACTTAGAAGGCGACAAAATAAATTTTGACGAATAAATTACTTTTTTGGTTTAGTTGAACAATTCCCAGTGAACCCATACACAGAATGTATTATGTTCCTTCGCAAGTAACTACTAGTTTTAGAGTATAAATAAAAATATGGATAATGAATGGATATGGTGGTGTAGTGCGAGTGTTTTTACTAAGTGTCCATTTTTCAATATGATAATAATATTATCATGGTGCACCATTTAATAGGCAGTTGTAATTATTATACGAGTAGTTCAGTGGATGAGAGTTATCGCCCTCGGCAGTGCCTTTCTAACTAACTTATGTTTAGTTGGAAACATTGTGGGAGTTTTTAATTTTTACCGTTATTTCGGTATTTTGATCAGAAGTGACACTTTCCAGAGTTTCCAGAAACTCAAACGGTATATATTCGTCACACGTGATATTTTCTTATGTTAACTGGATAACGCTCGAATAATTTCGCCAAAAAATCCAAAACAATTCAATAAAAGCTCCTCTGAAGCAGCGTAAATTGAATGGATTGTGAGGTTACTTATTAACAGTTTTAATATGTCAAGAAATGTCAAACGGACATTCATAATACGGTATTTTCAGTCAATAGTCGGGCAGAACCCGGCCAAGGTGTCACGTGACCACTGACTGGCTTGTTTGATGAGTTCATAATACGAAATTGCAAGTGCTGTTTACGCCGTAAACTGCTTGAAATAAGAGTTCATTAATAGGGCCCATGGGCGTCGAGAACCACAGGCCAATTCCCGGCCACCGCAGGCGCGGGCTTGCGGACGGTGAGCAATGGGTAGCTCGCCGTCCGATTAGAACCAGGCCTGGGTCGACGGCACGTTGTGTTCCACGCGCGCCACAAAGAGATGTCAGTAGGACTGGCGGGGTCCGCTAGGACCGATGCCTGCCAGGGTCGCGGGAAAGTCCGAAAGGGATAATATTTAAAAAAAAAACTAGACGTGCATCAATTAAGCATCAATGGAATTGCTAAATAAAACTACCATAAATGTTTAGTAACTTAATATTTATTAGCATCCTTTTGAGTCTGTGATTTCCTAGAAAACGTATTGAGAATCATCATCATCATTTCAGCCGAAAGACTTCCACTGCTGGATATAGGCCTCCCTTAAGCACCGCCACTTCGACCGGTTCTGTGTTTCGCGTATCCAGCAGATTCCTGCGGCCTGCACAAGGTCATCGGTCCACCTTGTGGGAGGAATACCAATTACGTCTTCCGGTACGCGGTCGCCACTCCAGAACCTTTCAGCCCCATCAGCCATCTGTTATGCGACCAATGTGCCCTGCCCATTGCCTCTTAAGTTTGGCAATTCTTCGGGCTATGTCGGTTACCTTGGTTCTCTGGCAGATCTCTTCATTTCTGATTCGATCACGTAGGGAAACTCCAAACATAGCCGTCTCCATTGCCCTTCTGCTTCTTATTTTCGTCCATCCAGTCCATTGCCCTTTGGGTGACTTTTAGTCTTTTAATAGGGCCCATTGTGACTACGTTTCAGTGCCATAGGTCATCACTGTCAACACGCACTGGTCAAAGACTTTCGTCTTGAAACACTGTGGTATGTGGGACGAGAAGATATTACGTAGCTTCCCGGACGCTGCCCAGCCGAGTCGGATTCGACGACTGATCTCTTTCTCGAAGTTGGACCTACCTAATTGGACAGTTTGTTCTAGGTAAACATACTCGTCCACAACTTCGAGTGTAGCGTCTCCGATCTTCATGAGAGTGGGTGTTACATGGACATTTGACATGACCTTTGTCTAGTCCATGTTCATTTTAAGACCCACTCTTTCGGAAGCACTGCTGAGGTCATCAAGCATTGTACTGAGGTCCTCCATAGTCTCAGCCATGACAACTATGTCGCCGACCAACCGAAGGTTAGTGATGTACTCTTCATTGATGTTGATGCCTAGCCCTTTCCAGTCCAGAACCTTGAAGACATCCTCTAGCGCAGTGGTGAACAGTTTCGGAGAGATAACGTCTCCCTGTCTCACACATCGCTGCAGAAGGATAGGTTTCGAGGTCTGGTCCTGGAGTCGGAGTGACATAGTGGCGTTTTCGTACAGACACTTCAGTACCTCGATGTACCGGTAGTCGATCTGGCACCGTTGAAGAAACTGCACTACAACCCATGTCTCATATGTATGTCATCTACAGTGCTAAAGCCTTACGGAATCCGGCTTTTTCGGGAGCCTGGAAGTCGTCAAAACTGCGTGCGAGATGGTTCGTGATGTCTCTTGAAAACTGCTTGTAGACGACATTTATGAATACCGGAACACTTCTTAAAATTTGATCTATTTTTGTGTACATACAATAGGTTTTCAAAAATATATTGTGAGGCTACAGTCAGAATATTTATTTCTTTGAATTTTTCTCGAAGGGAATCTCTCGCACCTAGGTTATAGATTGCTCGAACAGCCCTTTTCTGTAGAACAAATATAGTATTAATGTCCAAACAGGCTCCCCAGAGAAGAATTCCATATGACATAAGACTATGAAAATAACTAAAATAAACAATTCTGGCTGTATCTACGTCAGTTATCTGTCGTGTTATTTGTGTTGTTATTTTAACAGGATAGGCGGCCGAACTTAGCCTTCCTGACAATTTTTCTATGTGTGGGCCCCACTGTAATTTACCGTTAATAGTGATTCCAAGAAAAACTGTCCACTCAACAGGATCCAGCTCGTTAGTCTCAATAAATTCTTTATTGAGAGTAACTATCAGACTCATAACTGTATGAGTTTGAGTTTATTTTATTGATATTAACACTGGTTAGTAACAATAAAATAAACTTACGTTTAGAAAACGTGGCATAAACTTATCTAGGTAAATAATAAAGAACTCATACATTTTTCAAAACTGACTTGAACGTGTAGAAAGGGCGTAAGTACAAAAATATTTTTTGCATCACAATGACATCTACTACTTTTGACTCAAAATGGTACTAATGAATACATTTTTCTACACAAAATTTAACAGAACTAATATATTTGAAATTTAATTACAGCCCTATTAATATTGTAAATAGAATTTAACACGATGTAATATTTAGTTTTGTTTCATTGGAATCGTCTCATCCTATAAAAAGATATGCTAATTTAAAGTTTTCAAAGTGCATATTTTATTAGTTTAGTAGTGGTGCGTTAGATGGCGCTACGTATCTTTCAAATCACGATGCAAATCAATTAAATATTCAATAAGAAACTTTACGGTAAATAATTATATATTAATATATAATTTTAATTACTCACCATATCTACTTAGTACTTACTGAACATTTTTTATTAAAAATTTGTCTTTTACAAAATTGCTATTTTTAGATTTAAGGTTTTTAGGGTTCCGTACTAAACAAGGAACCCTTATAGTTTCGACATGTCCGTCTGTCTGTCTGTCCGTCTGTCCGCGGCTTAGTTCAGAGACTGTTAATAGGTTTTAGTAGTCACACATGAGTCTCCGTGGCAGTCCACGGAGACTTACGTTCTTTTACGAAGTTTTGTAGGTCCTATTCAAGTATTTCATAAAAAAAAAAACAAAATTCAAAAGTCATTTATTCAAACTAGACTGAGAATCAGCACTTTTCGAACGTCAAAATTACATAGGACAGTCCTTCAAAACGCCCACCCTTCACCACTTCCTAGTGCTTTAGCTGGGAAGAAGAAGTGGCGCAACAAACTCCCCAGCAGCACAGCCGTCTGTTCAGTTAGAAAAAAATGATTATGTATAATAGTATGCAAAATGATATTTAGATTAAGCAATACAAAACATAATTAAAATTATAAAATTAATAGCCATATGACAGCTAGCACACGCCAATATACCAACCAAAAATATCGAGAACTATACTCAAGCAGAAATAAAAATAACTAAACGAAAAAAATATCTAATTAAAAGCCTCCAGGCATAAAGGGCGTGCCCGCTTACATATAGCTGTAACTAGAAGTTATAATTGATAAAAAAACAATTATCGAGTTCGCTAGCTAACCACATATTGCAATACAACTCATAAAAAAAAAACATTGTAATGAGTAGATTATGTCAACAATAAATTAAAATAAAATAAATTGACTTATAAAGTAAAATTATAAACAATTATATAAACTCAAATTATATAACTCATTGTTCAATTATTTCACTGTGATTCTAGACTACGTTCTTAGTAGTCTTAAATACTAGTAACTAGTCTAAACTAATATCATAATAAACAAAAAAGATTAGATTATTTGAATGTTTGTTTGAATGAATAAACTCAAAAACTACTGGACCGATTTTTTATTTTATTTTTTTAACTGTAATTTATAAAGATATCACGCGGGTGAAGCCGCTGGCGGTAGCTAATCTTAAATAAAAATAATTAATCAAATTATGTTATTTTGAATAAATCCAACGCAATCAAGTACAGATAACGTATTTACACAAAAAATGCGCATTTTGAAAAATCTCTCGTGTGATTAGGGATGGGTGGGGGTCGTGCCAAATCTCATGACATCTCACCAAGGGGAGAAAAATCGCCAAAATCGCCTCACATAATAAATGAGCTCCAGCGTTTACACACACATTAAGAGGGAACAGGGCCTGCGAGGAATTTGGAAAATAGATATTTGAAGAAACTATTGCCGTCTTACCTCAAGTCTACCCGCGTAGAGTGCGATAGGGATAGCTACAGGTCAGACCCACTATATCACAAAAAAAATAGTCGAAATCGACGTTTCGTATTCCCCTTTTTTGCAGTCGAAAACTTAAACTTAGGTTCTTATCATTTTATTTTATGTTAAAAACTTTTTCTTTACCGAGTTGCTGAAAAAAAGGGAAAAACAGGGACATGACTACAGCAGACCATAATTTTATGAAAAAAAATGATTGCTCTACCGGCATTATTCAGGAAGAAAAAAGGGGAATAATGTATTCCCTGCAGGAGAATCGCAGGCCCTGTTCCCTCATTACGACTGTTTCACTTATTAAAAGTGTGTCAATTACTCTACATAATAACTAAATAAATTCCACTTCAACATTATTAATATCAAATCGCCCAGTCAAACCTAAGCGCTGGAAGTCGTGCACCTGTCACTTTCCAGTAACAGCTTGCTCAGCCAGTGATGTACGAACCTGCTTCTCGGGTTGGGATTAGATAAGCGATCTTCAAAATTCCGGTTATCAGTACTTAACTACTATTAATTCTGAAATCAATCTAATGTATTGTGTGAACTGAAATTGTTTATTAATATGATGTTGACTGTTGAATTAAATAAAGATTTATGATTATGATTATTCTTTAATTAGGCTATCGGAATCACTTTTATACGTCTTAAAAAAAAGCTAGGTGGAGTCGATATTTCCTGAGAAGAAATCCAGTCATAATTTTGGTCAGATCATTGTGTGGACCATGTAGATTGGTGTCTGAAATAGTCTTTTGAGGAAATAACGACACAGATTTGAGTGGCCCTGTTAAGTCAGCGCAAGCATTTGTCAGTAATCTTGTAACTACTCAGAACTTAATATTATAATGTTGATATTATTTTATAAACTATCAACATACATTGGAAACAGTATTTGAACATGATTTTAAGGTAAGAGTTAATAAATAAAGCTTTTTCCGGGAGTATTTAATTTTTTTTTCCTTTTTGCAGTTTTGCATTATTCAGTCATACATAAATAATAATACTAAATTCTTTATTGCCATAAACAGGTTACAGAAAAAATTTGAGACCCTGGCTCCAGAGCTAGGTTAGAGTACCTGTATTTCAGGAGCCAGTGACTTCTTCCATTTAGGTTACAATTAAGCAAGTTTAAGCAGCAAAAGGTGATAAAATTATCTTACTTAAAATTAAATTAAAAAGTAGAATAAGAAAATTATAGCAAATAAAATACTATCATTCAATCAAAACAAAATTAGCTTAAAAATCGAGGACAAAATATATTAATAAAATTATATAAAATTAGAACAAAAACAAATTACAGTTTAATAAAATCAGGATTAAACACATTAAAATAAAGAACAGAGGGAACTGGTGTGTGTGTGTGTTGGGGTGTGTGTATGTGTGTGTGAATACCAATGATTTGTGTTCTTATAGGTTTGTATAGGTTGATTGTAGTAAGTTTTCAGTTGCGTTGTAGTCCTGTGTCAGTAGCCAGATCTTTACCTTCTTTTTTGTTTCACGAATCGTAAGTGCATTTATATTCAGGCTTTTGTTCGGCTTATTATAGAGAAAAGTGGCAAGATATACCCGCTGTCGCCTGGCGGGACGCCTGTGACAATGCAAAGGTAAGCAAACGTTTTTTATGGTGAACTTCTTATTAATTTGT
Organism: Xanthia icteritia; assembly: GCA_949128155.2. NCBI lineage: Eukaryota > Metazoa > Arthropoda > Insecta > Lepidoptera > Noctuidae > Xanthia > Xanthia icteritia. The sequence goes on from OX421956.2 coordinate 15,621,495, forward strand.
GCATTCTAAGGTGTAATACTGTGCTGCTTATTGACAACTCGCAGATTATAATTCTGTCTTACCGTAAGTACTTCTCACTTCTCGTATAGGACTCTGGTGGAAAATCTAATAGGTCTGAAAGTCATGTCTTTAAGTTGAGATCTTTGGGCCCTATCCAGGTGAATAAAATAAAAGTCTTGCAACCGCCACCCCATACAGTTACATAATATCCCAAGACTGACTGCACGAGCGCATAGTATACAGTGCGAAGGAGTTTGAAATCGGCTACGTGTCTAAGTTTTTTAAATGCCCAAATAAGTTTCCTTATACGCGTTGTAGTGAGGTCTATGTGCTGACGCCAGCCAAACTTTTCATCTACAATCACACCAAAGTATTTTACATGTGTAAACTTAGTGATAGCTGTGCATGAACATGTAGTTGAAGAATCGAAGTTGCATACATGTAGTGGAATATCTAAATTTACAGGTTTAATTTTAGCAAAGGAGAATTGGATAAACGTAGATTTGGAAAGGTTCAAAGTTAGGCGGTTAGATCTTAGACAATGGCTCACTTTATACAGTCCCAGTTCGGCGCTTCGTCAAAGTTCAACCCAGGTCCCCCCATTAAATATTAATGCCGTATCGTCAGCGTAAGTAAAGATCTTACCGTTTATAAGTGGCAGCTGACACAGAATCAAGAAGAGACTCGGGCCAAGAATACTGCCCTGTGAGATGCCATTGGTTACCCAAGTATCAGAGCTAACATATTCTTTTATCTTAACTCTTTGCGTACAGTCACAGAGAAAATCCTTAAAGATTTTTAGAGCATTACCGCGAACACCGATCTTATCTAACTTGTCCACAAGGAGAGGAATCATGACGGTGTCGAAGGCTTTGACCAGGTGAGAAATATGCCGATTCTGTTTCTGATCTATTTTAAGTGTGACGTGATCTACCAATTGACTTACGGCATCTTTTGTGCTTTCTCCCGACCTAAAGCCAAACTGGGATTCAGACAGTATCATATTTTGTTGCAGAAAGTTTGTGAGCCTTTTGTTTCAAACCTTTTCTAATATTTTTGATAAATTCGTCAGAACTGGGATCAGCCTGTAGTTTTCAACATTATCCTTCTTCCCCCCCTTGCGGACAGGAGCAATAAGGGACTTTTAAAACACTTTTGGATAAATACCCTGAGTCAGGCAGATCTCAATTAGTTTAGTCAGATGGGGGACGATAATGTGTCTGCCAAATTTAAGAAACTCAGCCGAAATAGAATCCCAACCAGTAGCACAGTCATTCTTGAGATTCATAATCAACGCTTCAACTTAGGCTTCATCTGGCGGAAGTAACACAACTGAATTTGGGTCGGGGGTTATGTCTAAATTATAACTATTTTGAGCTGGTGTTATTTTATCTGCTAGCTGTTTACCAATATTAGAGAAGTAGGTTTTTATCTCATTTGCAGTACTGGAACCACTTTTCTGTGAGACTAAAAGGTGTTCCCCAGCAGTTTATTGTTTTGAGGTACTGATAATGGATTTAACGGCATTCCATATATCGTTATTATTATCTATTTGTATTTTCTAGTAAAGGTTTTTCGTAATTCCTTTTTAAATTTTTCAGAAAAGCATTACAAAAGCTCCTGTACCTTTTGTATATCAGATCAGAAGATGTATTTTGAGGGTCTTTTTTAAAAATTCTGTCAAGGTTATCTCTGTGGCGGATACATCGCAGTAAACCAGCGGTAAGGGTAAAAGCAATCTTCTACTATAGGGTCGAGAAATTATGATGGAGTGTTGTGTTAATGCACTTGAAATATGATTAACAAAAAGAGCGGCAGCATCATGTTGACAAAGGAAAAATCAATAGCTTGCAAGTGTGCAAGGGCAGCATCATAATCTATTTTCTTGTACACATTGTTGCTGATGTCAGGATTTAGGCAACAAAGACTTTTGAATCGATCACAAAGGTCGCGGCAGAATAGAATGTGTTTAGCATAATATGATCTAGACAGTTTGCGACCCACGTTGAATAGATGTGTGCTGGAAGTTGACCTAATTCTGCAGTTAGGTCAGTATTGTTCGGTTTAATATCGATATTGATGTCGCCAGCAATAATGATATGTTTAGCTTTAATTGGATGTATGATCACTTCCAATGAGTTTGAGAAAGCTATTGGTACAGTATGTAGATGGTCATCTATACACACCTAATATGTTTAATAAACTTGAAGCAATAGAAAGCTACCGTCATTTGATTTAGGTTCCTCAACGGTGCATCTTATATTTTTCCTAACATAAATAACGATACCACTATCTTGATTAAGCCTGGTCATGGAAGAAAATAATTCGTAGTTTTCAATAATAGGAATAGGTTTGTGTTTATTAAGCCAACACTCAGTGAGGATTATAATGTCGATGTCCAAGGAGAATCTAGCTAGTTGTGCCTGAAAGTTATCGAAGTTCTTGTCTGTGAAATACTGCGAATGTTTTGTTATGATTTTCAAAGACTTTGCCGCAGAGTCATGTAATACAGAATTACAAGTTTCAGGGTCACAAAGTGCATATTATATACATATAAAACAAGTCACATCAACGTATTTACAAGGATAGTTAGTAGATAACAATAGGTACCTAATCACGAAACTTCATTACTGTGTAAATGCGTCACTTATAGGTCCCTATATGCATGCACAACATTATTCAAATTAAATGAAATCATATAATAGTTTGCAAACATGGGTAATTAGTACATAGACGATTTTTTAAATAATATTCCTTCATGTTCTACCGTCACATGGGCATGCAAAACATATGAAATTTATACATGTGTAATATATATATATTTATGATATATATAATATATAATATATATTTATGATGCAACCTGTGTCGACACCCTCGCGCCATCCCATCTTCCTAGCACGGCGGGCTGTGCTGGAGCGGCTGCTGCGGGTGCAGAAAACCTCAAACGGCGCAAATATAATAACCTTATTGGTAGCTATATTTTCGAGCCGTTTGGGGTTGAAACTCTAGAGCCGTGGGGTCCCAGTGCGCATCGAGTATTTCGGGACATCGCCAAGCGGTTGGTCGAATCTTCACGTGACCAGAGGGCTGGCCAATTTTTAGGTCAAAGAATCAGCATTGCCAACCAACGTGGCAATGCTGCCAGCCTTTTGGGCACTTTTCCCACTGACAGCGATGCGGACGAATTTTTTGATGCCCAGTGAGTTCTTCATACTTTTATTATTTTATTTTTTTTGCCTCTGTATACTTGTACATAATTTATATATATTAGTGTTAGATGTAAATTGTTTATGTTTTATAGTATGTAAATCTACTTTAAATAAGTAATTTAAACTTAATACATATTAATATCCATCTTACACAAAAAAATTATACAAATTTAAGAATTATATAATTTTAAATAACAATTATGAAAATAATAATAATAAAACATACAAATGAATGTCAAATCGTTGTCAAAAAGGTTACAGATTTTTTAAAATGAAAGTGTTGCACTTGTAAACGGTATTCCTACTTACCTATTTATTGAAAAATTATGTGCATACAACAAACATATGAAATAATAGAAAAAAAAACATTGTGAAAAAAAATATACATTGCTTTTTTAGCTTGTAACAAAATGAAGAAACATCTAGTAGTCATCCGGGTCGAATGGAGCAACCTGCACTGGTGGAGTTCCCGTAGTTTTTTCGGTTACTTCATCATACATAAGATACATGTAGTCAGCTGTAGTAGTTGACTCCTTACTGAAAAATAAAGGACAATACATTTATGCCCGTTATCATCACTAACACTACGCGGCACCTACATTTTGGAATTTCAACGCTCGGTTCAGCGCATCTCTCAGGCATGCCGGTTTCCTCACGATCAACTCAAACTCAAACTCTAAGAGGTGCGTGCCTTGGGTTCGAACTTGAGACCTATGACTTGGCAGTCTGGGGGTCACACCACTAGGCTATCACTGCTACCAATTTTTTAATAAATTTAGACGTTCAAGAGTTCAAGGGCCTATTTGAAATAAATGATTTGACTTTGACTTTGCAAAATACTCGCTCAGCAGTAATTTGTCATAGCAAGGTTTTGAAGTTCTGTACATCGCGATGATGAACATTTTTAATTAAGTAACTCGTCATGCGTACCTTCTAACTGACGTAATTCGTACTTTTAAACTTTATGAATACAGTATATCGATATTTTAAAACTTCGAAGTTCAGTATCACAGTCTGTGGATAGCTGTAATGCTGGGGCCACATTGTCGCAATAAGGCGAACTAAACTTCATGCGCTCTTTCTCGCAAACCACTTGACGTCTCGCTGAGCAACAGAAATCGCGCGAAGTATAGTTCGCGTTATCGCGACAATGTAGCCCCAGCATAAGAGTAGGGGAAGATCGAAGAAATGATGGATGGACTGCGTAAAAGATGATATGGCTAGAAAGAGGGTGACCACCGAGATGAAGACTGATAGAGAAGTATGGAAGAGGAAGACATGTTGCACCGATCACTAATAAATTGTGATAAGAACAAGATAATGGTGATGATGACATTCAGAATAGGTAGAACAAAAACCCCGTGATGAACTTGACCTAACCGAATAAAAGAGACTGGAATACTTACATTTTTGTAGGTTCAACGCATTTCTTTAATTCTGGGTCGTACTCGAGGTCTATAGGGCATATTTTAAGCCATGAACTGTCAGTTCTTAAGAGAGAAGATAGTGCCCCTGCCACACACATGAAAAACACAACTGACTTCAACATTTTATTTAGTAGGAACCAACTCTAAACTTGTTTTAATACTAAACTTGGATTACCATGCTTCGATTATATATTCCATTGTCCTGTGATTCATGGTGACAAATAAGGATAATATAGGCATATATTTGTCTCCTCTGGTGAGTAATGCTCATTTTAATAATAAGTATGAAGCATGTAACTGAAAATAACACTGTATTCTGATTATTTTCTTTTATTAGTAGGAAAGGGTCAATAATAATATTGTATCGTGCAGTTATTATAAGCGCAGTTAGTTAAAACGGCGATGAAACCAGTTAAACAGAGCCTTGTTTTCTAAGATATTAGTCGTCTACTTAGAGCAAGAATAAAACAGTAAAAATATCCTCGTTTAACCGTGACAAACAGGACAATAGTACGTATTGACCAAGACGTACGTACGTGAAGTATTTATATCCTAATATAAATCAAAACATCCACTGTCTCTCGACTAAGAATGACTCAAAGGACTTACTGAGCAGGGAAAATTCACGAAAGGAAATCTTTTGTAAGTATGAGTATAGCCAACAAATGTTAAGTGAGCTCTTGCAAGGGGCCTGTGAGTTGGTGGACTTGGTGAAGTGCAATAATCATAATCATAATCATAATCATTTATTTGCGTACCATAATGTGTATAAAAGATGTTACATGAAGCTTAAAGCTAAAGTACAGTTATGGACCCTGTTAGGGCACAGCAAAATAGTATTTATTGTCTTAACATTAAAGATAAAATTAAATAAAATCAAGCAATCAGCAATAACAATAATAATCATAAAATAACATAACAGGTAGGTAATCAGATAAAAATGTAGGTGTTGTGTGTGTTGTGCAAAGATGTGAATTCAAATGTCAAAATTTACTGTCTTATCGTCTAAGAATTCCTTTAAAGTATAATACGATTTTATTGTTAGATATTTTTGGAGACTGTTTTTAAATTTATTTTCGTACTCTATATCCTTAATTGAATTTGGAAGCTTGTTATATATTTTTACACACATGGCTAAAGGTCCTGAATGGAACATAGTTAATTTTGAACTTGGTAAAGCTAGTTCATGTTGGTTTTGGCGTCTAATACTGCGATGTTGTGGGCGAAGGTCTTTAGTGAGTGGGAACAGTGACTGGTGTTTTCTTACAAATTTGCTAACTTCAAAAATGTAGATACTAGTTAGTGTAAGAACTTTGAATTTTACGAAGAATGGCTTGCAGCTTACTGTGTTATCTATATTGGCAAGAATACGTATACATTTCTTTTGTAGAATAAAAAGTCTATCTTTGTCTACACTGTTTCCCCAGACCACGATTCCATAATTGAGCCAGGAGTATGCGTAGGCATAGTATGCTGTTAGAGCAGTTTTAAAATCGGTAGCTCTTTTAAGCTCCTCCAAGGCATATATAAAGCTGGCTAGTTTATTTGCCAATGTGTCTATATGAGATTTCCAATTTATATTAGTGTCTATACTCAGACCTAACAGTTTAAACTCGTTTATGCATTGCGGCTTTATATTGTTGTATGAGTAGTTTATATCTAATTTGCGTTTTTGGTATGGTCTATATTGCATTAGCTTTGTTTTGTTAAAATTTAATTCTAAGTTGTGATCTTTTAACCATGCTATTATTTTGGAGAGCTTCTCGTCTAGACTTAAGTTTAAGTTTTCTGTATTGGTGTTAGGAAAAATGATAGAGATATCGTCAGCAAATAAAATACTTTGAGCGTCAATTTCTTTAGGGAGGTCATTAATATAAATTAGGAATAATAAGCATCCCAGCACGCTGCCTTGTGGTATAGACATTGTTATTTCTGCTTTATTGGATCTTACGCGTGTTATTTGGCCAGTATGTGTGTCGCTATATTCTAGGTACGAGCAGAACCACTTGTGTGCTGTACCTCTAACACCTATTGCATATAATTTATTAAGTAAAATTTCATATGAAACTCTGTCGTAGGCTTTGCTCATATCCAGTAAAATACCTACTGCATAATGTTTGTTATTGATTATATTTAAAGCTTCCTGGATATACTTAAATATTGCTAATGTTGTGGATCTGTTTTTCCTGAACCCATTCTGGCTATCGTTGAATATTTTATATCTTTCGCAATAAGAATAAAGTCTTTTTGACATCGCAGTCTCCAATATTTTTGAGAAGGTCGGTAGCAAGGCTATCGGCCGATAATTACTTGTGTCAGTCTTGTCTCCCTTTTTATAAATCGGTTTTACTATCGATACTTTCGGCAGGTCAAAAGTATCGATAGTGCCGAAAGTATCGATAGTAAAACCGATTTGGTTTTACTATCGATACTTTCGGCAGGTCAGGGACTGATTTATTAAATAAGTTAGCGGTAACGTTAATTCTTCAGCGCATGTTTTTATAAGTATAGGCGGTAACTCGTCATGACCATAACTTCGCTTGTTTTTCAATTTTTTTATAATAAACTTTATTTCGTTAGGGTCAACAGGTCTTAGGTAAATGGAGTTTACGCTTTGGGAGGAGGTAGGACGGCCAGTCGGACAAGCGTTCCCATTTGCGGTATCCGTTTTTCCTACTGATACAAAATAATCATTAAAAGCGTTGGCAATGGTAGTCGCGTTTTCTGTCACAGTATTCTGTACACGCAATTTTATGTTATTTATTGGCTTTTTGTTATTCTTATTTGTACGCTCTTTTATTATTTGCCACATTGTTTTAGTTTTATTATCCGATTTACTCATTATTCTTATGTAGTTTAGTTTTTTAGAGTGGGCTACTGTTCTCTTAAGTAATTTTTCGTAACGCTTATAGTATTTTGTCAATATAGTATTATTAGTTGTAGTAATTAATGCTTTTAGTTGTCTTTTATGCTTGCACGCTACTCTTAGTCCAGTCGTTAGCCATGATTTAGATGATCTCTTTTTAATTTTCACGGGTTTTTTAGGTATACACTTATTTAATATGTTTTGTAGGGTATTATTAAATGACAGATAATTAGTATTTATATTTTGGTTTGTGTCTATTATTTTACTCCATTCTAGTTTTTCTAGCTCTTTTTTAAACGCGTCTATGTTTTGTTTGTTATAGATCCTTTTTAGAGTTAATATTTGTTTTTTATTAATTATTGGATCGTGGGTAGGTATAGTGATTGCTATTCCTCTGTGGTCTGAGAGTCCAAGCTATATTACTTCTAAATGGAATTTGTCGTGTGTGTTTGTAAATATTAGGTCAATACATGTGGTACTTGAGGTTGTTACTCTGGTAGGTTCCGTCACTAGTTGTCGAAAGTTGAACTTTGTCATAGTATTTAAAAGATTAAATGAATTGCGATTTTTCTCAAGGATAAATCTCAATACAGAGAGGTTAGAGTCACTGACAAACAATCTCACCTGTAGTTATGCTCCCACCCCGCCACCTCTCATGTCACAGCATGTTGTTCCTAAAGCTTTACCCATTTTAACTCATACTTTAGAAATTCGAACCCCACTCAAAGTAATTGTTGGTCTATTCAGATAGATTTGGAGCAGATTTTGGATCATTGTTAAATAATCACTCTAAACATACTATAGTAAACTGTAGTTACTATAATTGCACTTTAATGAGCTTTTTCATAAAATAAAACATACACCAATGAATGAGCAGACTACTGTAGTTACTTTAATTGGAAACAACCTTAGCATCACTAAAAGGGACATAGTTAATGGTATTGACACCCTACTTAAATTAAAATTAGGTAAATTAATATCATGTGCATCGCAATATTCTGATAAGTTATATGAGCAAGATAAGAATTACATTTTTAGCTTAAATAACCTTATGAATATTTTGGCCTGACGTCATAGTGACCGTTTATTATATTTTGATGCTAACAATTTTGTTACAGATTTTGTGTTGACTCAGGAGAATATGTTTTTACCTAAGAAAAGCCAACATATATTAGCTACTTTATTAGCCTTCAATATACACGCAGTTATTAATGTTTTAACTGAGATTAACTTAAGTGACGAAACAGTATTATCTAGTACTTGTAATAATACTGTAATAGATTCTTTAAACTTTCAGAATCGACCAAAGAGAAGCATAATAAGAATATTTTACTATATCACCAAAATATATATCGCTTCTCTGGCAAAATCCTAGACGTGGTAATGTTAATAGATAAATATGTCATGTTTTTGTGAAACCTGGTTAAAACCAGATAGGATGTTGTTTAATCAGTTGCCAGTGCGTACAACAGGACTTCATTACAGGGTGGTACCTTGATATTATGTAATAGTTGTTTTAGATATAAGGAAATGAAGGATATGACTGCCTACTCTGTTGATCGCTTTCGTGAGGGAGCATATGCAGAGGTTGAAGGCCATACTTTCTTATGTGTTTATAGACCACCAGCCTCAAACTTGTCATCATTCTTAATCATAATGGAAGAAAAACAAACTAAACTTTTTAGAGATAATAATAATAGTTTATGAAACTGTTGCATAATGTATTAAAAACGAGTGTGTATCACACGAGTGTTTTAATGAATTGTCTTTAAAAAATGATAATGAAACCATTTCAGATAAGTTAAAAGTTGCTGAGACACTAGATTTGTTTAACCAACATCCCAATAGAGGTTACGAAATCTCTCCCCTCATCGTCTATACTAGCTGAATCTCTTCTAAAAGAAAACTTCAGTAAGGACATTCCAAGTTTTGAATTCAAGCCCATTTCTATTGCCACAATTAAAAAAGCATTCAAAAGTCTTAACATAAAAAATACTGAAGACTTATGGGAGATTTCCGTTAAGGTTTTTGAAGATGCTACGGTATAATAATGTGGGGATACAGTACAGACGCACTTGCACTGTTCACGATGCAAAAGAAATTTATCCGTATCTTAGTAAATATACAACAAATAGATAGCTGCAAACCCCTTTTCGTAAATCTGAATATTTTAACTCTACCTTGTTATATATATATACTTGAAATATGCAAGTTCGCTCACAAACACAAAGATTTTTACACTAAACGAGAAGACATACAAACAAGATACTCACTGCGACACAAAACACGACTCAACATACCAACATCCCGCTTAAAAATACACTCAACAAGCCCCCTAGTTTGTCAGTCAAAATTTTCAATATGTTACTCGAATATATAAGAGAAAAAAAAATACATTTATTCACGAACAAACTAAAAAAGTTATTAATAAGCAAATGTTATTATAGTGTCAACGAATATTTAAATGATAAATCCTAAAAACACATAAGTATATAATACTCGTAAGCTAAATGTGAAATTGTTGTTATTATAAAATTTATTATTTTGTAAAAGTGTGTTGAGAATAAGTTAGAATAAATTAGATTATAAGTAATGTAAATGATAAGTCCTCTTCTCCACATATCGCACACCGGGTGCTACAACGTCATAAGTAACAAATTTTAATGACGTTTGTCAGATTGAAAAAAAGAAAGAAAATTTAGTCATCATCCCTATTAGGACGTTCTCGCACTAGCGCTTACAAAAACCCTCAGTTGGTCATTTTGAGAGTTACATTTATGATATTTTGAGAGTTACATTTATGATATTTTGAGAGTTACATTTATGATATTTCTGCACCTGATGTAGATGCATGTTTGACATCATTTGTGATCAAGAACTCATTTTACCAATTTTAGCATGTATTGCACCCGGTGTGCGATATCTTTATTTTTCTGTGCCCGACAGGGTCCATGATTGTTTCTTTTGGCAAATATTTACCACCTAAGCCATTGTGGTAACATTGTGGAATGCAATAAAGAATTGAGTATTGAGATATTATTGACACAATATATTCATGATGTATATATATTGACCCGGAAATCTAAGTCTGCATAACAAGACCCATTGCTACAGAAAAACTAAGAAGCAATAATAAATCTCCGGGCTACCCGCAGCCCTGTCAAAATTTTGTATCCCTCGAAACGAAACCCACTTTAGTATCCAAACAAAAGTTTTTACAATGGTAATAATAGCGCCCATGCAAAAAGATGGTAACTGCCTGTTAGGGCAATAGCTCCATTAAATAAATAATATAATGGGGATGACGTTCGACTTCGCGTCTGTCCGCCGAGACCTCGCTACCTATGTTTCAACAAACCAAGGTGACGCCAGAATTTGCTTCGCACTTATGAATAACGTTCATGAGTTTTCTTAACAGCAAGCTTTCATAGGAACAAATAATAACAAAATACATAACCGTGCAGTTTGACGAGACGTTCTGCGGAGGAGAAGAAATCTTAATCGCTACGTCAGAATTCTATCTCGTAAATGTGCATGTGCATATAAATAACGAGAACATACTGGTATATTCACCTGCCGGCGATTCAGTACCCGGAAACATACATATATTATACAAGGACGAGCATTATGACCGCAGGGTCATGATGGCCGATGAACAATACAACAATATAATGACCGACAATACAACGATGAACAAATTAAACTTCATTAGACAAAAACCAAGAAAATGTACTCAAGTAATCCTAGGCGACTTTAACGTTCATATTTCTAGACAAGATACACTTAATTCGCAACGCAAAGGGCTGATTCACCAAAATGTACATCATGAATATTCTAATTATATAAACGAGAGGATATAAACGAGAGGGCGCTACGGTGCTCACAAAAAACAAACAGTTCGGTATATTAAACTTGTAGAAAAATAGTTTAAGTGATCATTAATAACGATATAGTGTTTTAGTGAATACTTATATGACATATAGTGAATGTTATTGAAGACCTTGGGAAACATCCAGCTAAACGGGAAAAAACTGTTTAAAAGTGCCAGGAAAAATAATGAACTTTGAATGAAAACAATACAGTATAAAAGGATTGAAATACTTCCGAAACTGTATCAAACTACATCATTGCACAACAAAGAACGAGGAAATATCCCAAAAGGTACATAATAAATACAATTATTATATAATAATTTAATATCATCTCGATTGATTGGCTTCACTCAGCGCCATCTATTGACAACAGACAATAAATAGAAAACTTCACGCTACTCCACACTAGAGGCCGTAACCAGTAGTCAATTAGAAGTAACTAAACCCCTCACGAGATGGCGCCTACTCCGCGTTGCCCAGGATGTGAACAAAAAGTACCGATAAGAGAAAATCTAACTTGTTCGCTGTGCAAGTGCAGATATGATTTAGAATGCGCTGGTGTCTCAAAAAATCATTATATTAAAACAATGACTTTGGAACATAGAAAGTCTTGGAAATGCTAGACTTTTTTTTTTTTTTTTTGGGTGGGAAATTATCAAATAACTTCTCCCGCTCTGGGTGGAGCGGGAGGGCGTGTCAGACTCTTACTGACTAAAACCCACCCGTGTTCCTTCCGTTGCCTGTACATTGCCAGGGGCCACGGTATCCCTTTCGGACTTTCCCGCAACCCCGGCAGGCATTGGTCCTATCGGACCCCTTCACTTGCTGACATCTCTTTGAGGCGCGCGTGGAACACAACGCGCCGTCGACCCGGGCCTGGTCCTTATCGGACGGCGAGCTACCCATTGCTCACCGTCCGCAAGCCCGCGCCTACGGTGGCCGGGAATCGGCCTGTGATTCCCGACGCCCTGGGCGTCTCCTGCGGCGGCTAGGGGCGTGAGGGCGCGAAATTTGCCTCTCCCTCACGCGTTCTGCCTCCTCCTTCGCGAGCATTACTGCTTCGCAGAAGGAGGTGACGGCCTCCCATGCGAGAGGGCTCCGTACCATGGCCTGGACTAGGGCCGGACGCGAGAGATCCCCGCCGCCGATCGCCTCCACGAGGACACGGCGATGCTCTGCCCAAGCCGGACAGACCTCCACCGTATGCTCCACCGTGTCCTCCGGGCGATCCACGCAGTGATGACACCCGGGCGTTTCCTCCCGCCTGATACGAAACAGGAACCTCCCGAAACAACCATGTCCGGTGAGGACCTGCGTCAGGCGGAAGGTGAGGACGCCGTGGCGCCTCTCTAGCCACTCCTCAAAGAGGGGACTTATCGCCGCAATAGTGGCGTGCCCATGGAAATGCTAGACTTGCGTTTGCAAAATACCAAAGACAGACAACACTGACACATCAATACGCTCTGCGAGGGACCCAGTACCCAGTACCCAACCACATCATCAGAGGGAAACAATATCACCATGAGAAAAATAGTAATAAACCCAAATGATGACACGACTTGCTCTGACGACCTGAGTTTTATAGGAGATACTTTGCAAACCCAAGAAAATATTGAAATTTTTAAAGACACACAAACCATATTAACAATGCATTGTTTAAGCGAATTAATAATACTACGTTTGAAAGAAAATAATAAATCTATAATAGAAGAACTGCAAAGTACAATACAAACTGAAATGAAAAAAGCCGATATAAAACAAGATTTTGATCGGAAGAATAGCGATTTAATCATGCAAAATGACGAAAGAAAACTAGAAATAGAACAAATTAGCACCAAACTAGAAAGTCTTTGTATCGAAAATGAGGCACTTAAGAAAGAAATAAAAGAATTATCAATCCATCCATCCCAATCACCTGAAATAAATCATTAAAAAAAAATACTTTTCGGTCTTACTGAGTACTATAGAGAACCCCAAAGCGAACTTTATAATAGACTTGTAGAACTGTTCCGAGATATTGCTAACGTGGATCTATCAGGGCAAATTGAAGACATGTATAGAGTGGGAAGAAAAGGCTTAAAGAACAGACCGCTGGTTATTGAGTTGCTCAGCAAAAGAATGACTAAATACATCTTGAATATTAGCCAATGTTTTCAAGGAACTGGATTGTTTATATCTGAGTTTTTAGATGTGAATGCACGGAGAGAGAGAGCACAACTGAGAGAAGAACTACTGAAAGCCAGGAAAAATGGCCTAAATGCAAGGAATAACAAGTTATACATAGACGGAAAACCTAGTAAACCTACCAACATGTGCATCGTCTTCACATATAATTATATAATTGATGTATACAAGATATTGTAAAAACATTTTAAAAGAGTAACGGTGGAGCTTCTTGCCCATTCTTCTCCATACGAAAACTACCTTTTGGAAGGGGCAACTAGAATCAATTATTATTTAAATGTTGACGTTCAAAAGTGCCTTTTTTGTGCCTAATTGAAATAAATTATTTGACTTTGACTTTGACTTTGAACATAGAAGGAAACCAAAGGAAAAATCAACAAATAAATTCGAGCAACCAGAGAAATTATATAATAACGACGAGCAACATTGACCAACTTTGCCGCACATCCATAACGGATGAAACTGAAAATTATACATTTCGTAAATAAAATTGAAAACGACACATCATTTAAAATACTGTACCAGAATTTTCAGTCTTTACAATAAACAGAATATTCTTGAAGTTTTCATAACTCAAAATTCATCATAGAAGTGGAGGAGTCTGTATCCTACTTCAGGATCATATAGACTACATCCAGAGAAACGACATTACGGACATGTCTATAGAATATGTTATACGGGTATGTGCTACTGAATTACCTAAGGAAAATCGTTAATTATAACAATTTATTGGAATAAGACAAGAAGAAACTTTCTATCAACAAAGACAAAAAATTCTAAGATATGTGAACATTAAATACCCTACGCTTAATGTTATTATAGGAGGCGATTTTAATATTAACATCCTGTCTGACAACTTAAAACCGAACCAATTTTTAAATCTTATGCAGAAATTTAGACTCACTCAGCACATAAAAACACCGACTCGCATAACACCTACTACAAAAACATGTTTAGATCTCATATTCACAAACTTCAAATATAAACATATGTAATGGAAAGATACGCAATGGTAGAAGAGTTAGGTTTTTCCGATCACAATAGTATAATTTTACATTTAAAATTACCCAAGCAAATTAAGAAAACAACTTGGTATACAAAAAAAAAAGGCGATTCAACAATACAAATATGTTAAAATTTAAATCAAAATTGCAAGAAATAAACTGGAACGATATAATTACGACTAATAAAAATATTAATGAAAACTATGAAACTATTAACGAAATTCTAATCAGTATCCTAAATCAATGTATCCCATTACAAAAACACAAATTAAAAACAAATTATAATAAATACTGGCTCTCAAAAGTTATAAAAAAATGTTGTAAAAATAAAAGACTATTGAAGATACTAATTACCAAAACAGAAAAACCTATACTTATTAACAAAATATTGACACTGTACTGTAGTGACAGCAAAAAAACAACATTTGAAACATAAAATGATAAAATCAAGCAATAAGGTTAAAACAATGTGGGGAATAATAAATGAACGGACAAACAAAAAAATAAGACGCGAAAAACAGAATATAACTCTACAAACAAAAAATAATATTATAATAATATGACTTCAGAGCGATGAGGTAGTAACATCTTTAATATTTTTTTTGCTTCTATTGGGAAAACTGGTACGAGCCCATTTGGCAGTAAACCAAAAGGAACACCTGCAATGTACACAACACAAAATTCGATCTTTCTGATTCCAGCAGATCCTTACGAGGTGAATACATGAATAAAAAACTTTAAAAATAAGTCAAGCTATGGCGTTGACGAACTTCCACCTACATTGCTGAGGAAACATGCAGATGATTTAACTCTTCCATTCTATAAATTCAAAAGTCAAAATTCAAATTCAAAAGTCATTTATTCAAACTAGGCTGAGAATCAGCACTTTTCGAACGTCAAAATTACATAAGACAGTCCCCCAAAACGCCCACCCTTCACCACTTCCTAGTGCTTTGGCTGGGAAGAAGAAGTGGCGCAACAAACTCCCCAGCAGCACAGCTGTCTGTTCAGTTAAAAAAAAATGATTCTATATAATAGTATGCAAAATGATATTTACATTACGCAACACAAAACATAATTTAAATTATAAAAATTAATAGCCTTATGACAGCTAGCACACGCCAATATACCAACCAAAAACATCGAGAACTATACTCAAGCAGAAATAAAAATTACTTAGTGAAATCAATATCTAAATAAAAGCCTCCAGGCATAAAGGGCGTGCCCGCTTACATATAGCTGTAACTAGAAGTTATAATTGATAAACTAGGACCATTGAGGTAAATTAAAAAAATATCGAGGTCGCTAGCTAACCACATATTGCAATACAACTCATAAAAAAAAAACATTGTAATGAGTAGATTATGTCAACAATAAATAAAGTAAAATTAGTAAAATTATAAACATTTATATAAACTGGTAAATCAATCTTTCGAGGAAGGTGGTTTTCCCAACCTCTTGAAAAACGCCCTTATAAAGCCAATACACAAGAAAAAATCAAAAACTGACCCAAATAACTACCGCCCCATCGCTCTTCTACCAACTGCATCAAAAATATTTGAAAAAGCCATGTGCAACCGTGTCTACGCTTATTGTGAAAAATACAATATATTTAACGACTGTCAAAACGGCTTCAGGAAAAACCGATCCACAATTCTCGCCATCTATAAATATATACAAGAAGCCCTCGATATCATTAACTCCAAAAAATATACAATATTAGGATTACTGCTGGATATGACGAAAGCTTATGATAAAGTACAATTCAACATCTTATTAAACAAATTATATGGCATAGGGATCCGTGTTAAATGTCATGAATGGTTCACATCGTATTTACAGCATAGAGAGCAATTAGTAGAATTAGAATATTTCAACCAAAAAAATTAAGAAAAATAATTGTTCCAATCCGAAAACACACCAACCAACGCTTCAATCCCACAGGGTAGTGTAATAGGCTGCTTCCTATTCTTAGTCTACATTAATGACCTCCCAAAGCATATCAGTGAACCTTGTGTTTTGTTTGCGGATGATATATCCATTCTTACCTCATGCGAAACTACTTGACGCTACAACTCACTGGATGATGGAACATAACCTAGAAATTAACTTTAACAAGACAAAAATAATGACGTTTCACCCACGACAAAAAGAACCTATACATATAAATTTCAGTTTTAAAAATTATAACTTCGAAATAGTAAATAAATTCATCCTATAAGGATTAGACACAGACACACACATACATTGGAAGTCGCATATTCAAAAATTAAAAGCTAAATTATCAAAATTTTCATACGCCCTTTGGGGAATTAAAAAAAACTACAGACATGAATACTGCTTTATTAACATATTACGCATATGCCTATGCATGGCTTAAATACGGTGTTATATTATGGGGTAAGAGTACAGACGCACCCTACTACACACTACCACTACTACACCTACAAAAAAAACTTATTACAATTCTAGTCAATATTGAACAAGCGGATGGCTGTAAGCCCCACTTCCAGGAACAAAAAAAATTTACCCTACCGTGCCTCTATATCTTTGAACTCTGTAAATTAGTACGTAGATACCCGGAATTCTACACAAAAAGAGAAGACATACAAGCTAAGATTACTTTAAGACATAAAAATAGACTAAATATACCTACATCCCGATTAAAACATATAATACAGGATAAGGGATTTACCCTTGTGACAATATCGACAAACATTCACATTTTGAGTAGTCGAGGTCGAGGCCGATGAATTGAACTGCTGCTTTGACCAATGAGCTCTTCCTTTATTAATTTTTTTCTCTGTGCATAATTATAGTAATTTAACTTTGTAGTTGAATAACATGTTGTCCCATACATAGAAATTATATGTATAGGATAAAAACACAAATTAACGATTTTCGGACATTTTCTTTTACTTGTGCTGTGGGAACAAAATTTCATGATTCTAGGTCAACGAGAAGTATCCTATAGGTTTTGATTTATTTGCGAGTATCAAAATATGTCACATAAATGGCCGTAGTTTTTATTGCGTTGACTTAGAAGCTCTAAGGGACCATCGATAGATCTACGTATTTGATATTAATTGTAACTTGATACCTGCACGCGTTCCTGAGAAAATGGTTCTTGACAGACTGACAGACGGACGGACAGACGGACAACGAAGTGATCCTATAAGAGTTCCGTTTTTTCCTTCTGAGGTACGGAACCCTAAAAACTGAGTAAGTACCTATGTATGTGAAAATAGTAAACATGTACTGTTATAAAAATTGCGTTAATCGTTTGAAACAGTACCAACCTACTGTTCAACTCAATTTTTAGTTTCAGACTATACACCCGGTCTTAAGGACATAATTATGCTGAGCCAGCCATTATCGCTTATGAGACAAGATAATGCCCCTACCACACACAACAGCAACACGAATAACTTTAAAAACATTGTAATCAGTATTCAATAATACTTACAGTGTTCTGTCACAAATAAGGATAAATTACATAACATAACATCACGCCTGTATTGCCTGAAGGGTTAGATAGAGGTACACGTTCCACATTTCGCCAATTATGCTTAAATAAGGATAACTTATAATTATATATTTGTTACCTCTAGTAAATACATACATAACAATGATCACCTAAAACGGCCTTGTATAGGTAATATCTTTTATGGACTGTTTTTCCCGGTAGTTTTATCCTTTATATACTCCAGTTAGTAGGTTATCTACGTGTATAGCTGTGCAAGGAACTATTGGCGCGTGGCCAAAATCGGAACTAACGCCGCCATCTTGTTTTTTCAAAACAATTTCACAAAATATTTTTACCAACAGCGCCCCTCTGTCAAAGTCATTCAAGCGCCATAAGATCCTTGTAGTACTCCAGGCTAGCTGGCACTATCACTGAACACAGAATTGCTTTTCAGTTGAGACAGCCATTGACTACAGACAGACCATAGGCTTACCATCAGGCAAAGAGATTTAAGATAGAAGTAAGTAAATAATTTAATGTCTTAGCCATCAGGTGAGACACTGGATTATTTAATAATGTTTTTCTGGAAAAAGAGTTACAAGTTTTTAAATGATAATGTCATTTAAAAACTCAAAGAAAGAAATAGAAATAGGTAGGTTTATTTGTTAGAAACATGTGCAGACAAAAAGACAAGTTTAATGGAAAAATAAAAAATAGAACAAACAAGAAAACTTCAATAGGATTCTTGTATATAATTAGGTACTATACACCTGTATCTAGCATATTATGTAATATTTCATGATGACAAAGTAAAACTCTTCCATCCATCAGATCAGGTTCAGATGCAGGAAAGTGGTCCGATGTTCTTTATCGACAGTTTTCATTATGATTAAAACAATAGTCCGTAGTCAACCGGTTCGTCACTGAAAAACAAAAAAAAAACAAATGTCTAATTTTACAGGATTGTTTGTTGTTTTGGCTAACTGTTATCAGCCGCACGAGTCGATCGAAGGTTAAGTTGCGCTGACATTTGGGTAGGTTGGTGTGGCAGTTTGAGTACTTTATGCGGATAAAGTTCTCAAACTGCTACACCATCGTTAAAACTAACTGAGATAAAAAAACAATAACTCAAAGTCCTCACGTTCACAAACATTCAAATAATGTAATTCTTTCAAAAGTAATTATTCATGCCTGAAGGAAGGTATGTACACATAAACCTTCAGGCATACATTCTCTAAATTATGGGGAAAACCACATTGAAATCCTTTGTGTGGTTTAAGAACTGCCGACGCAAACACCAAAAGCGACTCTGGTTAATGGTATTTATTAATAGATGTGATTGATCAGAAATTGTAGGTTTAAATTGTTTAAAAATTGAAAAAAAAACCCCTACCTTAAATAAAAAGTTCAAAACATTGGTGTCACTAATCTGAGATATAACTGCCACCAACTGCAACAGACTGCTTGAAAAGTGAGATTGTTTTGAACTTTTTAGTTGTAGTCGGGTTTTTAGACATTTTCAATTTTTTTAAACATTTTATTTTGTTGTTAGGTGTATTTTTGAAATCGTCTCCTCAAGACCTTTATTTTGATACCGCACATGATCATTGTACTAATAACTTTTTTTACAGACATCTAGATAATGAAGTCTAAAATCCGCCATTTCAATTTTATAAAAACAAGACCTAGCAAACAGCCATCGCGCAACCTAGACGATTCGACAGACTCCTCGTGTTTGAACACCCATCCAGACGTTAGGATGCGTCGAGGGTAGGTAAGTATCAATAATCCCACATATCTAAGGCCTTTGCTGTCACGCAGCCGGGTAAAGAAGGTAAGCATGGAGTTTCTTGCCCGTTCTTCTCCATAGGAGTCCACGCTTTGGAACAGGCAACTAAATAAAAAGAAAATACTCACAGTTCTACACATCTTTGGAACGCGGCGTCATATTTCCTGTCTGTAGGACATATTATTCCAAGCCCGTCACTGTTTCTCAACAGGGAGCATAGTGCCCCCACCACACACAACAGCAGCACGAGCAGCTTCAACATTGTCATCAGCACTCCTTCACAACTCAGATGACAGCTTCAGATGTACTAAACGAGAATTGTAAATAGTTCAAGTATTTATAGTGTTATACTTCATGTACTGTGACTCACTTCCACAGATCTACATATGTCACAGACAACACTCTTAGCCGTTCAAAACTAGTTTTGTCTGCAAAATGTAGTAAAAAGTACTTTTGAACGGGTTAAACTAAATAACTAAAAAACAATACAATTACCTAGAAACCTATTAGGTTGGTAGGTTTTTTGTGACGTTTTTTAAAAAAAAAATTGTTGTGATTCTATATAATACATATTTATCTATGGCATTTCGTAAAAACTAATTCAACAAAAAAAAAAACGAATGGTCAGAAAGGTCAGGTGCGTAGTACTAGCTACCGGCGTGTGAGTATGACCATGAAAGAACGTCAACGAAGCAAAAGGAGTATGTAGTAAGGATCGTAGCAGGTGGTTCTGTAGTTTCTGCCTACCCCCATGGGAAAAAGGCGTGATTATAAGTATGTAAGTATGATTCTTAAACAGAATACGCGTTTTAACTTGATAAGGATTTTGATTGAAAGTAGTCAAAAGTAGTTGTGGCTGGTTATAAGTTTTGACTGTAACACATAAAATATAAGGACTGTATTATGTGATGTCCTTTTCCTGAAACGTAAATATGTGCTTTTAAATTGTTTGCGATAAAGGCCATACGCCTCTCGATATAACAGCCGCGACGCTTGCCGAGATCGGTTCGTGAATTGGTCGTGTTAAAGTCCGTGTTACGAATACAGAAATACATAAGTGTACCAAATTTCAACTTAATCGGTTCATTAGATTCAAAGGAGCAAACTGGCTGTACCAGACTCGTGTGTCGGTACAGATTTTAAAATATTCGTTTAAAGAAGATTATGCCCAGTATGTTATGCCAAATAAATTTCGGAGCATCAGGATTTTGCCAGATAGAGGGAACCCTTAGAGCAATGGCCTCCGCAGGCGCGATTTTCTAAGGGAACTGTTTAAAAATATTAACATCATGACGGTACCTTGTCAATATATCTATGAAAACATCATGTACGTCAGGAAAAATCTTAATCTTTTCAGTAAAAGAGGTGAAAGACACAATTATAGTACTAGAAATAGGGACCAATTAGTTCAACCGGGTTTCAGACTGGCTAAAGTAGACTCATCCTTCATGGGGTACTGTTTAAAATGTTACAATAAAATACCTCCCCACATACTACAACTAAATGAGACGAAATTTAAATCTTGTATAAAACCGCACACTATGCTGCCAAGCATATAATTGGGGGATTACATCGCTGATAAAAATGCTTGGCTCAATGCTGGTCTTTCTCCACAACCACAAGTAATTGATTAACATTTGAAAATACTGTTCGAGCTGTTGAAAATTATAATACGTATCTTTGCATTATATAAACTCCATCTCCTTTGTATTATATAATTGCATAGCACAGATGAGAGTACTATTATATTAGTATTATATAAGAGCTACCATTTACCGGGTAACGTCTTTCATTGACTTGAATGTGCCCTGGCGCCTGTGAGTATGTCATGCTCACGCAGATGTCTCGCTGATGGTGGCGCGTGTGTCGGATCATTTAGCTCCCTTCAAAATGGTTGGGCTGAATAGTGCTAATCCATGCGTCATGTTCGTGAACGGGCGCCGTCAGTTGGGACTGGTCAAGTCTTAGCTGCCATGGCTTATTTTAATTTTTGAATTGTTCTTTGTTTTATCTTTTTATTACGGTCGCTTCTAACACGTCTTTCTTTATTGTTCTCACATGTATAATTTCAACATGAATGATGTAACCAATTTTTGGTTAAAAAAAAAAAAAATATTTAAAAGAGTGTCCGTGGTGTTTCTTGCCCGTTCCTCCATAGGTACCTACTACGCTTTGGAATGGGCAACTAGTTTCATATTTCTGACTGACCGACTCTTTGATAATTCAAAAGTGCCTGTAAAAGGTTTAATTGAAATAAATGCTTTTAGTTTGAGTTTCAGTTTTTGAGTTCAAGTTCGCTTTGCTAATTAATAATTACCCATATTTAAATAAAATACCTTATGAATCGGCGTTTCTAATATTTGTTGATATTATTATATATTGTTATATTGTTTTAATGCAGTATATAGGTACAGAAGTTACAAATTCTTAACTTGTTTAGTCGTTGCGATAGAGCTTGTACAAAAGTGGTTTAAGACTACACTAACTAAACTTAAGACGGCACCCTATTTCAAAATTTTTGAACATAAAAAAACAAAAATTATATTTGTACTCTACTCGATGAGTTCTAGACAATGACACCCCACATGCAAGTGTAAGATTTTTTTTTCAAAATCAAATGTTTATTGTATGGGGACCCTCCCTTTAACTTCATTTAATTTTTATTATTTGTTGTTACAGCGGCAATATAAATACCTATTACGATTATAACTAAGAGTTAAGCTACTCAACATATAATTAGTGATCTATTGTCAACCTTTTTTTTTTATACCTTTATTTAAGCTCTTCCCGCCTGAAACAGGATTACATAGTTCGGGCACGTAAGTCTTAGGAATATAATTTACATTTAAGCAAAACTGTAAATTTTTTGATGCCTTGTAATTTTTAAAATAAATATTATTATTATTTTTACGTCTCATGACATTTCTCGGGACCTTGGGGTCCTGGATCTTTAGAAGGCGTACGAGGGGCCAAAGCCAACTCGCAGAGGCCCGTTAGACTTTTTTAATGAAATGAGACACCAACCGACGATTAATGAGACAACCCCCGGTTGGTGTAGGACAATTGCAGGATATGGAAAAAAAGATATTGGACTATGGGTTTGGGTCGCTTAAGTTGACTGGTGACCTGGAACTATGAAAGGACTATGGCCCCTGCCTGATCAATGTTTTATATGTACACGAATAAAATGGCAGGGGGTGACTTGCACACTCAATAATGGGCCCCCGAAAACTGTCGCTAGCACATAGTGACGTAACGACAAGGGGGCAACATGTCCTGAGGTGCTTGAGGAGTGGAGAGGTATTCCACGGCTTTCAGAACAATCCCAGAGCCCGGAAGATGGTCAAGATCCCTGCTCTTGCGAATCTCCACTCAAGCCGGCCAATTAAGTCAAGAATGAGGTGGGAGGTCTGTTCCTCGCCAGGGTTCACTCCAGCCGCCAGTGTTCAATTAAGGCAAGCCAGAGATGAGGAACAAGATTTCTCCCGGGAGATAGGGTCCGTGGGGTCGCTACTGCCCAACAGCTCGCCACATGCTGCCCTGCGGGTTTCTGTATCTCTCTTGGTTTGGCTCCTCATCCTAGACCTGTTCCGGAAAAGTAATCTCTACCGGCACAGATCTAGAATTTGGAGCGCGCAAGCCCCACCACGACGTCAACGTAGAGATACGGCGCAGGGGTTATTATTATTATTTCTTTATTTCATTTTTAATACATATTGTTTACATTTTTAAATATTTTTATAAAAAATACAAAAAAAAAGAAAACATTTAAAAATATAAAAAATAGTGGCCCATCGGCATCAGGAACAGGGTCCAAGCTGCCGGTGGTCAGGGCTCTAGAGAAAGGAACCTCCTCACTATGCG
Organism: Xanthia icteritia; assembly: GCA_949128155.2. NCBI lineage: Eukaryota > Metazoa > Arthropoda > Insecta > Lepidoptera > Noctuidae > Xanthia > Xanthia icteritia. The sequence continues at coordinate 15,645,179 of OX421956.2, forward strand.
TGCCGTGTCCAGAAGTACTGCTTTCTGAATCAAGCCCTTGACCCAGCCGCGCAATGAGAGCCTCCTGAGGTGTTGATCGAGGCTCTCCTCTATTAGGCCATTAACTGAAACGATTATCGGTACAATGATTGCAGAGTATTTTCCCCCAATTTGTTATTCTCGTGTTTCTTTTTTTTTTCCTTGCGTCATATTTACCGCAAATAAACGTATTTTCTTTCTTCTTCTTTTCTTTCTAGAGTCCACGTCCCACATATCGACAACCTCGTGTGCTAAGTCCAGATACTTGATTTTTTTATCGTTCTCAGCTTTCACGAGATTCTCGTCATGAGGGACAGCGATATCAACTTATTATTATTACGGTTCATGAGATACAGCCCGATGACAGACTGACGGACAGCGGAGGCTTAGTAATAGCTGGCACCCTTCGGGTACGGAGCCCTAAAAAGCAAGATGGCGTGTAAGTTCCTATTATTACGATGCGCTAAGAAATCCTTGTACAATTTTACCTACTACGAGTAATGCATAAATATTTGACAGTCCCAGCAGACTGAGAGCGCCTGACACTTTCATGTTAGCAACATTAGTAAAACAGCCTGTATAAAGATGCCGAGGACTGGTAGGGACTGTTTTTTTACATTTTAGGTCTAGGGAGCAAGCGTTTTTTTTTGCTTAATTAAGTAAATGTTACATGTGCAACTCTGACCAGAGACACTGAATGGTTAAGGATCAAATACCAGAAAATAATTACACAATTTAATTGTGATAGTAATTTAATTTTAAAATTCATCACATACAAAATTGTTGTCTATTAAATCTAACAAATGTGAGGGCAATCTATTTTTACTGGTTATTCAAAAATTAGGAAATGTTCATTGTAACTCGTTGTCTTGAAGTTTTTCGGAACTATAACATATGTGACGTCATCATCTGGTAATAAGTCGACTGCAGACGTTTTTTTCATTCATAATAATTGGCGAAATCATCATAGCTGAAAAAGATACAAAAATATATGTTTAGGACTGGGGAGTATCCATATATGTATAAAAAAGGACAGAGCATGTTCGTAAGATTCTCGCACAGCCCACACTGCTAAAAACAGAAAGTTAGCGAGCGGTGCCGCGGCAGCGGCTGGGGAGTGCCAGGGTCCGTTTAGGCACAAGAAAATGTAATGTTTTGGGAATGTGGTGTTTTACAGCGAAGTAACCTCATCAATCAAACAAAATAACAAGTGACAGTGACTCAGTGACGGTGACAATGACAATGCAATGCTTACGGCACTTTAGCCGAACAGAGGCTTCGCCATTATTATGCCACTAGCGGCACTTTATCCCTATCGGATAAATTGCCGCTAGCGGCACTCTATACACTTTCAACTTCGATCGCTAAAGGGGGGAAAACATTTATTTGAAAAACCTTATCACATGATTCATTTTTCAAAACTAGACCAAAACCAATAGGGGGTAGGTAGGTAGTTCTTATGGAAGAATCTTAACGCACAGTCCGACGAATTTAAAACTTGGCTCAAATACTTCTTTAGGTAAATAATAAAGATCAATATTATGAGTTTTCCAAAACTAGCCTTTAAAGAGGTGCACGTTGGGGCTGCTGGGTGTTGAAGTTCGTCGGGGAACTTGTACGAAATCTTTGCCGACAAAGTCGCGGGTGAAGTGCTTTAATAGCACCCTACAGCAACTGTTGTCAACTACAAGATCGGCGGATTATATAATATTAGTATTTAAATCATAATAATCCTAAGAATCCTAACTATAATAATATTATAAATGCGAAAGTGAGTTTGTTTATTTGTTACGCTTTCGCGGTAAAACGGCTAAACGGATTTAGATGAAATTTGGCACATAGGTAGACCATGACCTGGAGAAGGACATAGGATACCTTTTATCCCAATATTCCTACGAGATCGATACACCGGGGTAATACCGTTACCCTGATAAATAATACCGTTTAGTGACATTAATACGATAACGCGAAGCTGCATACGAGTGTTAAATTAATCTCGCCATCAAAGCGGCACCCTGTATGAGGAAGTCTGAGAGTGGCACCGGTGACTGAAAAGTTATGAAGGGAATTGTCATGGTATGGGCGGACATGTAATGCGCAGGAATGAGGAAAATGTCGTGTGGAAAGTTTTCTAAGTATAAATGTGGATGGCTATAAGAGTAGGGGAAGACCGAAGAAACGATGGTTGGACTGTGTGGAAGATGATATGGCTAGAAAGGTGGTGAATACCGATATGACGACAAATAGAGACGTTTGCGACAAATACACATGTTGCTCCGGCCACAAATAATTTGGGAGAATAATGATGATCCGAACGACATAGTCGATGATGTTTGAATTTGCATGATCTTAAATGTATGTTTACTATAGAATGAATAAATAAAAATAAGTTATAAAGTAATTAGTTATATTGTAAGTAATAAATAAAAGTAAGAATGAATAATAATACTCACGGGTTTGCAGTCACCGGCGCACATAGGCCATTTGATAATCTTGGCGAGCCTCCGGGACAACCTATAGCGAAAGATGGCGCAGACCACGAGAGTCCCACAAAACTTATCAACAACAGCATAAGAGCTAGTTTAGTCCACATATTGAAAGAATACATGTATTTCAAGTTGGTTAAAATACTAAAATTAAGTTAAAATTGTGGCAGTATTTATACCCGTACATTATCGGTTTATTGAGTCAGCCTAGTCATGAGTTTAAAACAAAGTAATATATTACCTACCTAAAGTTAAGCTAATGCATCATTATTTTATTAATAGGTACCTATGAATTCTGTTGACTACTGAAACTAACACCTTACAACGACCTTGTTTAACTTATTTCATGGAGTATGTGTTTCCCGATAGTCATAACATGGGAGACTTTAAATCTCGAGTGATAAGGGTCATTGTGTCGTTTATTTATATAGCACATTCGACTGAAAGCTCACCTTCCACATTGCCACGGTAGCTAAAGAATTCTACCAAAGGTTGGGTTTTGTTCAACGTAATTTCCGCGGTTTTCGCACCGCGCATGCCATCAAAATATGTAATATTGAATGCACTCACATAACATCACACCTTGTTTCCCCGAGGGTTGCGCAGAGGTGTGTACCTATATATAGCACACCCAAAATTCGCAATGCACTCGTACTTAGTAAATCCAGCATAAGGAATCCAGCTGCTGCGTGTAGAATCCACACGAACGTATGAGCTTTAATTTGAAAAGATACAGTAAGTGCTCCTTAGGTTTTTCTATGGTTACCTATATCCTTACCTATATCCGACTAAATTTGTACTGGATGCCTCGGATATAACTCACTAGAGGTAAGGCGTGCACGGGACCAGCTCACCATATCCTGTAAGACGCTCCGTGGCACTATTGACGCGCCTGATCTGCATGCTGTGCTGGCTCGCTTGTTTGTCCCAGACAATTTCTGGCGCGGTAGAAAGCACAGACTGTTTGCTGTGCCTCCATGTCGCACGTCGCAGGACCTACCTCACACTCTGGCCGCAAATAATGATCTCTTATATTGTAATACAACAAACGACTTGTTTGCGGATGAATGGACGCATATTTTACTGGCCTGTCAGAAGACTTGTAAGAGGGATTCATTAAATTTTATATTTATATTTTAACTTGAACTTTTCTTTTTGTGTATCATAAAACTCTATGACACTTATTTTAATTGGTTAATAGATTACAATAAGTGACATAGTTAATAAATAAATGAGTAAATTAGATAGCGAGCGAATGATTACTAGTTATGTATCAGTGTGGGTCATTGTACAATAGCAAAGAAGATAATAAAACTTTATTGTTTGCAATAATTATTATTGTATAGTATATTTCATCAGAATAGAATAACATTTTTGAAGTAAGGCTTAGTCGACAGAGCCCTGCCTCGCGGGGCTCCTATTTCTGTCTGCAGGGTTTAAAGGAACCTAATACAAAGAAGGTTGAGCCAACGTTCCCGAGCTCTTCGAACCTAACCCGTCCGAGTCGGGGTGCCCAAGTCCCCGTCTCAGGGTCAGACTAGTCAGAAATACGAAATCTGCCAACCAGTGTTTATGGTATCGTGTTACTAGTGTAATATTGGTATTGGCTGCATCCAGTTAGACTGGAAGCCGACCCCAACGTAGTTGAGAAAGGCTAGCCAGATGACGAGGTACAGTATGTCGCATGTCATTAGTAACAAAATCGATATAAGCTGGCCTCTTATTATATTGAAACTCCATGCTATGCTAGGTCTGCTCAAGGTGAAGTGTTACCACCGACGTGCGGTCGACTGTACTACTGAAAGAATTTGCATTGCGATTTCGGAAATGCACAATATTTTCTTCCGCCAATTCTTCTCCGTAGGAAACTAAATTTTCAAAAGTACGCTAAATTTAATTATTTTATTAGGCAATGCCTCTTCCTGTAGGTACAAGAATATTTAAGGTTCCAGTTAGTCCAGGTTTCCATAGTTTAAACTAAAACTAAAAGTCAAGTTTTTTTATAACTTTATTAAAGTCATATAATTTGTACAATAAATTCTTTGAGCCGACTAGAATAACTGCCACTAGTGCTACCTGTATTGACAATATTTTTACGAACTTAACTCCTTCTAGCCATTTAATAATAAATGAGTTGGACTCTGATCACTGTGGCCAGTTGGTCACTTTCCCTCAGAAAACAGTCAGAGCTCAAAGAAAACTAGTGACTTTTGTTCCTGTAAATAAAAGTCGCTTAGGGCAATTTAAAAATAATTACATTATTTATTGAAAAACTACCGGGTTTGCCTTATCACAACGACCCGGATCGAGCTTATACTTCACTATTTAACCTCATCAATTGTGAGTTTAGGAAGGTTTTCACCTCAAAAACATTGCCTGTTTGTGACCGCGTCATATTTAGTGATTGGGCAACACCAGGTATTTACAAAAGTAGGCAAAGGTTATTTGAATTGTATCATGAAAAAACATATAACCATGATGAAACTTTTAAAGAATTTCTTAAGAAATATTCTAAAACTTTTAAAAGAGCCTGTTCCTCAGCAAAAGCCATACACATTAAAAATAAAATAATATCTTCTGGAAAAAAAAATTAAAACAACTTGGAATATTATTAATTCAGAAACGGGAAGAACGACAGTACGGAATCGTGACTTCCATCTAAAAATCAATGATGTAGATATTAAGGCAGACGTGGAGGTGGCAACAGAGTTTGAAAATTTCTTCACTAATATTCCCATTTTAACAACCAACACTCTGTCATCGTCGTCCTCAACTTCTGCTTACTCAATATTAAAAGAATGTGTACCAGAATGTGAAAAACTTTTTGAATTTACAATTGCTACTGCTAAAGACATAATATAATCTTTTAAAGACCTTGATGTAAAAAAAACTGCTGACCTTTGGGGATTGTCAGTACATACCATATCTTCAATAATTGATGTTATTTCACCCTTTTTAGCAATTGTTTTTAACTCTTGTATTGCATCTGGTGTATTTCCTGATCTGATGAAACTAAGCAAAGTGATTCCACTGTTCAAGTCTGGCAGCACAACTGATCCTACGACTTTTCGGCCTATTTCGATATTACCTACTTTGAGCAAAATCTTTGAAAAATTAATTTTGAAACATATGTTAGGACATTTCAACTCTCATCATTTACATTTCTGAAACAGTTTGGTTTTACAAAGGGTCGTTCAACCACAGACGCGGGCGTGGAATTGCTGAAGAGCATATTCGAGGCCTGGGAGGAGTCGCAAGATGCTCTTGGCATTTTCTGCGACTTGTCCAAGGCCTTCGATTGCGTACATCATGATACTCTCATCAGGAAACTTTACCAATATGGTTTGAGGGACAGGGCTCTCGACCTTCTGACTTCTTATCTGAACAACAGAATTCAGAGGGTCGATGTTAATGGCAAGAGATCTGCAGGATCTGCGGTCACCATGGGCGTTCCGCAGGGTTCAATTCTAGGTCCTTTCTTGTTTTTAATTTATATAAATGACTTACCTTACCATATAAGGGATAATCATAAGATCGTATTATTCGCAAATGATACTTCCCTTATTTTTAAAATCAAACGTCAGTTAGTCAACTTTGAACAAGTGAACGATGCGCTCTCTAAAGTTGTGCACTGGTTTAATGTAAATAATCTTGAATGAAAAAAAGACTAAACTCATTAAATTTGCAACGCCAAATGTCAGGCAGCTAAATACCTATGTTCAAGTTAATGGAATAGAGCTGGACCCTGTTGAGTCGACAGTTTTTCTTGGAATCACTATTGACGGTAAATTGTAATTTACCACTGTGTGTGTTCCTGACAATTTTTCTATGTGTGGGCCCCACTGTAGTGGGGCCCACACATAGAAAAATTGTCAGGAAGGCTAAGTTCGACCGCGTATGCTGTTAAAAAAGTTAAGTTATTTTTATTTCTGCTTGAGTATAGTTCTCGATGTTTTTGGTTGGTATATTGGCGTGTGCTAGCTGTCATATGGCTATTAATTTTATAATTTAAATTATGTTTTGTGTTGCGTAATGTAAATATCATTTTGCATACTATTATATAGAATCTTTTTTACTGAACAGACAGCTGTGCTGCTGGGGAGTTTGTTGCGCCACTTCTTCTTCCCAGCTAAAGCACTAGGAAGTGGTGAAGGGTGGGCGTTTTGGGGGACTGTCTTATGTAATTTTGACGTTCGAAAAGTGCTGATTCTCAGCCTAGTTTGAATAAATGACTTTTGAATTTTGAATTTTGAAAAAAATAGACAGATAACTGACGTAGATACAGCCCGAATTGTTTATTTTAGTTATTTTCATAGTCTTATGTCATATGGAATTCTTCTCTGGGGAACTTGTTCGGAAATTAATACTATCTTTGTTCTACAGAAAAGGGCTGTTCGAGCCATTTACAACCTAGGTCCGAGAGATTCCTTCGAGAAAAATTCAAAGAAATAAATATTCTGACTGTAGCGTCACAATATATTTTTGAAAACCTATTGTATGTACACAAAAATATATCTAATTTTAAAAAGATTTCCGATATTCATAGTTTAAATACGAGGAATAAACACAACCTCGCTGTACACCGCACTCGTCTCCACAGAGTAGGCAACTCGTTCATGGGTCAATGTATACGCTTTTACAACAAACTTCCCATCGACATTCGAAACTTACCCATTAAACGATTTAAAAACTGTATTAAAACCAAACTTTGCAAAAAAGGGTACTATAAAATTTTAGATTTTTAGATGATAAAAAAGCTTGGGATTGAGCTGCTCGCTCTGCTAAGATTTGTGCTAAAATCATAAAATCAATACCAGTATTATATAAACATAACATACAAAATGACATTATTACTTTGTAAAGTATTTTTTTATATTTAATTTTTTTTTAAATTTTTGTGAATGTGAGGACTATGTGGATTTTTTAATTATTATTATTTTTTCTTTCTTATTTAGTTTTAATGATGGTCTGGCAGTTTGAGTAGTTTATGATGCCTACCCAAATGTCCTTTCTTTGGTATTGTTCGTCGAGTTGAGCTCCTTAAGTTCTGGGTTGAGCTCCACGATTACTGACAAATGCTTGCACTGACAGGACAGGTCCACTCAAATCTGTGTAGTTCTTTTCTCAAAAGACCATTTCAGACACTAATCTACATGGTCCTCATATGGCCTGACCAAGATTATGTCTGGACTTTAAGAGACTGTGACCTCTGAGTTTGTTTCGGCCTTTCTTCTCAGAGTAGTCAGATAGGAAACGTCGAACTCATCTAGCTAATTTTTAATTATTTTTTTAAGATGACGTGTAAAAGTGATTCCAATATCCTATTTACAGAATAAACAATTTCATTTCATTTCATTTCATTTGTAATATTTTCGCTCAATGTTAGGTATCTTAGATTCGAATTGGTGATGGGTTATTATAACACCTGTTAAATGCGGGAGTAATACAGGAAAACAAAACAACAGGTTTAATTGACATAATATTTTCATTTAATTAAAACAATCCTCAGATACAAAATTGATGTATAATAAATCTAAGATATTATCTGTGTGTTATCTATTTTAAGCCCCGTTGTACACACGTTTTTTTGCAAAAAATATGAAAAGTTAATTGTAACTCGCTGTCTTGAAGTTTTCGGAACTATAACGTATTTGACTTCATAATCAGGTATCCCAGTTGGTCATTACCATGCATGGTCATCGCCGAATAAGTTTTTATAGTCATCATCATATTTGCCGAAGAAGTCTTCATAAACACTACCAAAAAAGTTCCAAAAAATATGGTTAAATATGGGTACTGTCATCATCATCATCATCATAATATCAGCCTGTTATCACACAAAGAAAGAAAGAAAATACAGGATATTTTCTTTCTTTCTTTACTTGACATACGCCTGTTTACCTTCTACTATACTGAGAGCGAGAACAAGTACGTGTGGCGCGTACCACACCTAGCCTATAAATATTTACTAATATTTTCACCAGTGCATGTAATAAAGAAAAACCTTGTATGGCCTTCCTTTTGAATAGCGCATAGTTTCACTAATGGAATTGAAAGAAGGAAATAAATAAAAGAAAGAAAGTAAGAAAATAAATTATTATCATCAGTATTTTTGTCGATCGTTGACCTTATTTTAAGGATTTATTATCATATATAGAAATAATTAATTTTATTTTAAGTATAAACCAGTTACCCGCTACTATTACGAAATTGGTACATAAATAATAATAATTGGCCCTTTATGTACCAATTTCGAGATTAAGGGATTAAAATGTCAGTATTAAAATCATAATTCCATGGTTTTGAGGAATGAACACTGATAGCATTATTTCCACTCTATCTTTGAATACAAAATTGTAGGAGAATATTACAAAGAATAGCAGTAATAGGATACAATTAAAAGTAGATAGTACTCACGGGTCTACAATTGGCACACATTTACCATTTTGGTATTTTCTAGTGCCAGCAGGACAGACTGATTCAGGTATAATTTTCCCAGAGCACGAGAGCATCATAACACTTATCAACAACAACATAAGTACTACTTTAGCCCACATATTGAAGAACGTACGTATTTAAAGTAGATTGAATACTAACATTATTGGTTCATTGAGTCCACCTAAGTAAGTAATACCTGTTACCATAGACGTAGGTATGCCTGTTACCTATACTTTAAATGAATTTAATAGATTTGTTCTGGTAGTCAACAAACCAGATTTGAGGGATAAAGTCATATTGTTTCATAAAATACTTCTTCTTCTCCGTGTTGAGATCAGTGGTGATGAAATACACAAACTAAAGCGCCTGTCTGGGTTCGAACCTACGACCTACAACTTTCAAGTAGTAAGTCGCGACTGTTACCACTGAGCCAAAACAATAGATCATATTCACTTAATTCCAAAATTCATCAGTTATACAAAGTGTACCTACTACTGAAACAATTTGCATTTTCGGAAAAGCACATTATTTTATTCCACCCCTCTTCTCGTTATTTTTAATATTTTTTATCAAGCAGGGCCTCTTCTTGTACTAGAAGTTTTAAGGAACATTGTTGACAATGAATTGCAAGCTAACTGCATGTTTGACAATATTTGGCCAGTTTCAGTTATTCTAGGTTTCCTTAGCTTAAACCAAAAATAAAAGTCGTTGACTAGCAATATTTTCGCTCAATGTTAGGTATAGTTGATTCGGATTGGGGATGGGACATAGGTACGGGATCAATACAGGAAAACAAAACAATAGGTTTAATTGTCATATGAATTTAATTCCAAAATTCATCAGTTGTAATATAATAAATTGTACATCATATAATAAATGTAACAGACTTGTGTGTAATCTACTACCGATAACTCTAAAATTTTAATACATTATAACAAAATGAAAAGTTAATTGTATCTCGTTGTCTTGTCTGAAGTATATCGAAACTATAACGTATGTGACGTCATAATTTGTAGTCCCATCCGATCATATCTAACGCCATTAATAGTCACAATAATTGCTGAAAAAGATACAAAATAATATGATTACGGACTGCCCTGACTGTCGGTAAATAAAATGGCATCATCATATCAACATGGTATCACACACGGCTGTATTTTCTTTCTTTCTTTGCTGGGTATAAGCTCCTTTCCCTTCTGCCATACTACGAGTGTAAACAAATACTTATTTGTTTACACTCGGCGCGTACTATTTAGCTTAATATCTTCTAATATTTTCACCAGCACATGAGCTATTCTCATGTAGGTTACAGTAGTTAATGTCGATATGAGAGGAAAAGAAAATAAAGAAAATACCCAGTTCAGCCTTCCTCACATTTCTTACATTATTGCACTAATGCAATTTAAAGAAAGAAAGAAAATTAATTATCCCATTATCGGTATTTTTATCGATCGTAAACCATTGATAACCAAAGAAATAAATAATTTTATCGTGTGCATCCTTTATGTGCATAATTCGAGATTGGAGGATTAAAATGTGAAAACATGGTCATGTTCATAAATAATTATTTGAAAATAAATATATAGGAACATGGTGGTTAGGTAGTATCGTCAAAAATATTTCCTTTTGTATTATTTTATCCAGGAATACGTTTGTAAGGAATGAACGCTGACTGGATTAATTTCACTCTATCGTTGAATAAAAAATGTATAAGATAATGCAGTACTAGGACACTATTAAAAGTAGATGCTACTCATGGGTCTGGAGCCGGGCTCGTTGGCAGACATGCACCATCTGGGAATCTGCTCATGCCACCGGGGCAGAAACCTACATTAAAACGGGATGGCGCAGACCACGAGAGTCCCACAAAACTTATCAACAACGTAAGAACTAGTTTCAGCCACATTTTACTTAAATAAAAATAAAAACTAAAGTTAAAATCGTTGCACCTTTTGTACACGTACCCATATTAGTTATCGGTTTGTTGAGTCAGACAAATCACATGAGTTCAAAACAAAGTAATACCTATTACCTACCTAAAATTAATTTAATGTACAATTAACAAGAGTTAGGTATTCACTGAATAGGAAAATACATTATCCATCAAACTTGCAATATTCAATGTTATTGTGTTCGTAATAACTATAAAATATGAACGTAGGTAAAGTTTTTTAATTAGGAGCTCGTGGCTAAGTAATAACAGCCGCATGGGTCCTTTCCATCAGGATAAGCTACGCTTGCCGGGGTTGGTCCGTGGATGGGTGACCATCTTTACAGACCGAGACTCCTCCGAGCCTCGGAAAGTACGTTAAGCCGTTGGTCCCAGCTGTCATTCGTGGGTTTTTGATACTCGTTACATCGTCAGAAGTACGACAGTCTGCCAACCAGTCTTACCAAGGGGTATCGTGGCCGAAACCGGTTTTCATTGTTTAGACAACACCTGTATGAATATGGCTAGCTATATGTACAAGTACACCACGCGCAAATATTCACAATTTCCACAGTATTTTAGTCTAAAGTTTGACTTGTTAAACGGCGGATGTGTTTTAAACTGCAGCTTCAAACGATTTTGGTCTTTATTTTCAAAGTCAGAAGTCAAAGTCAAATCATTTATTTCAAATAGGCCCTTTATAAGGCACTTTCGAACGTCAAAAATTTATTTTTTCTTCTATAATGGATTCTAGTCCTGGGAGTAAGGAACTTTAATAATATGTATTAAAAAGCTGGATTTTAATTGTATTTCTAATTATTTTCCTATTTCATTTCAAGTCACTCACTATTTAAAAAATATTACAAGTACAGCGTAAAAGTATAAAATCCTGTCGACTCCTCCAGTGCTGTAAATTAACTGAAATTATGCGTCATACCTTCAATAATTGTAATAAGGTAGAAATAGATGCGCGTTTATGCGCAAACTTAAAATGAATACGATTTCAATACAGAAGTATAATTAAACAATAATGTTTTCTTTTTTACAAGGATCAAACTGTGAAGAGATTTGCATAAGCATGAAGGCCTCTCGTTGGGGACAACAGAGAATCTGCTTCACAAAAGAACTCAGAAAAAATGTGATTCCTTTATAAAATAAAAGGTGCAACATACTTTGAAAATGACAGAAATATCGAATGATGTAAAAAGTGTTGCACGCAAATTAATAAACGTGTACACAGGAAAACTTGAGTAATGAAGATATATAAATTGGATTTAGAATACACTTTTATTATTCATTGCATTATTTATTTAAATTAATTAATATTTAAAAGAATATTTTAATTTTTTAATCATGTAGCGTTTTATTTAACACCCTGTATATTTAATAAACAAAATAGCAACATTTTTTCAATATTTTATGAATTACTGATAATAATGAACACTAAGCTAAATAAAAAAAACATAAAAATATATTTCTGCCATCTTTTATCGATTTTTCTCGTGTTTGGGAGGGCGCAATGCCCGCGCCACATCGTCACCACGCCCACGCCACTCGCCATTTGTGTATGTCCAATGGTTTGCCTAAGTCAATTAGTTTTTTATTCTTTTTTATTTGGCGTTTTTCGATCTTAGGAAAAAAGCTAACGTAGGTACCGTGTTTAGTTAACTTTAAGAGACTTTTTTTATTGATTTAAAAATATATTTTATAATATTCGGTCGAGCGGCCAAAAGATATAGCTCAAAAAAAAAAAAAACACCGTTCCTCTTTTCTCGTAGGTTTGATGTTAGTATGTAATTATTCAAAATTTACACAAAAAACAACTTATACGTAATTAATTAATAAAAATAAAAATATTTTATACATCTAGCCTTTGGCCGCGGCGTCGCCCACGTGGACGTCGGAAAATATCCCACAGGAACGTACTATATCGGGATTAAAAGTACCCAAGTGTTAATCCAGGTTGTAAACTATCTGTGTGCCAAAGAAGAATGGCAGTTTTGGTGTCGCTTAATTTCGAAGCGTTCATGAACAAAAGTATGTACACTATATAAAACAGTTACAGGGCTTTTCTCTTTATGCATCAGCTTTTTTTTATTAAGCTGCACAAAGAAAAAAAAGAATAAACAAATATTTTATTAAATCTGACTTTCAAAACGCAATTATTTACGCAAAACCTGGAACGGTAGCTATGGAGTTACCATACTCACCAGAATATTGTATTCCTAATTGCTAATTAGCAGGATTTTGGTGGTAGTGGTTTCATCGTTTAAACTATCATGAAAATTTTACTACCTCTTATTTTAGAGGAGTATTACAGGACCAGACGCTATTATTGATAATTCAGTTCTGTTCCATCAAATCTAAGACATTTTGAAGAACAGACTCCTGTCCTTTGAAACACAAGAGTATTATTCCAAGCTTTGGAGCCAGTGCCTAGTAATAGTTGTGTATGACAGTTAAATGAATTAGAACAGTTTTTCGAAGTATTTAGTTTCCATGGCAACATTAAAATCTATTGATGTCAGCTTTAAATCAGAATTGTCATATCTTAATGTCATTACTCTGTTTTGTTTTGATGTGATATTACTCTTTAAATGTTTTGTGGTGAAGTATAGAATACGAGTATTGTACGTAATCCGTGTGTAGAGATGATCGAGTCTAATGCGATGCCATAGGTTACAGTTGATGCTAGTATGTGCGACGAGCATCGCATGGTGATGCTGACAACATGCATCACGACCGCGCCGGCTACTCAGTTATTCGAAGAAGTTCTTCTAAGTACATGTTATTGAAAATATTTGTAAATTACATCATGTGTCAGTCATGATGTAATTTACGACCCAAGATTGATCATTACAAAAACTTAATAGCTCAACATAAAATAATTCTTGCGGATGTGCATTAAAATCGCCCATTATATATACGTTTTCAACACCATAAGACGCAATTATTGCACATACCTCACTTAAGACCCCGGTAAACAAAGACAGGTTTACCGGTGAGTTTGTAGGCATATATACAGAAAATATAATACTAGTTCGACTACCAGAGACAGCTTTAATGGCCACTATCCTAGAGCTATTACAGGATAATACCGAAACAGACGGCGGCAGAGAGGAGTGGCTATTCTCTGGAAAAAGGGTGTTTTTGAAAACACCGTTTTTCCAGAGAATAGCCACTCCTCCGGACGGCCGCCCCCTTAGGAGCCCTTCTGATACATCTACAGCAGACCTACCAGTGAATTCAAATTCAGAACTTATCGTTCCTAACATTTAGATATCATGAGGTAACAGCCAAGTCTCCTGCAAGCAGATCAAATCGGACCATTCACATATTTTTCTTATATTATCAACTGATCGTGCATCGTTCACCGTACACGGCCGGACAGGCTCCGACGCATAAAGCTTCCCACGACACGTGTCCCTAGATATGTCTGGCAATATCGAAAACGATGAAAAAGGTCGTGAGGTCAGATATCTAGAGACGTTGGTTAACATCGCCCGACGTTTCGGAGTGAGGTAGGGTGGTTTGTCGTCTCCTCGGCTCTTCAATCTATATGTTAATGACCTCATTGCCGAGCTCAGCAGCATGCGTGTCGGATGCATGGTAAATGGTGTCAGTTGCAACAACATCAGTTATGCGGATGACATGGTGCTGCTGGGCTCGTCGCCGGGAGCGATCCTGGAGCTGTTTAATGTGTGTGAGACCTACGCTGCTGCACATGGTCTGATCTATAATGCAAAAAAATGTGAATACATGGTCCTTGGGGTCGCCGAGAAGTGTCGGCAGAGTACACTCGAACTTGCCATAAACGGCACGCCAATTGATACGCAGAGTGACTAAAGCATTTTCTTACCGACGACCTCAGTGACCATAGTGACATTGAGAGGGAGCTTAGGGCTCTGGCGGTCATGGGTAATATGTTGGCACGAAGATCTGCTCGGTGTACTGACCAAGTAAAGATTACGCTTTTTAAAGCTCATTGTCAGAGCTTTTACACCGGAAATCTTTGGGTCAACTACTCGAAAAGGTCGCTGGATGTTCTACGCGTCCAATATAACAATGTTTTTAGGATGTTATTGCGACTGCTTCGTTGTTGCAGTGCCTCAGAAATGTTCGCGGTAAACCATACTGATGGATTTCATGCCATCATCCGCAATAAAACGGCCTCACTTCTGAGCAGAATAAGGGGCAGTCACAATAGCATCCTGAAGGCTGTGGCGGCAGATACCTCCTCGGCCATAATAAGGCAATTTGTGAGAAGACTTATACCCTAGTTTCCATTTCTCGTTGTCTAGATGATGGGTGATCTTCTCATTAATTCGTCATTATTTCCAGTTACTAACAATAGTGTTTTAAGTGCAAACCTGTTACTAACAATTTATAGATCTCTTAGTTGTTCAAATTAAAATTATTTTATTTATTTATTATTACAGTGGCATTTTATGAAACCTTGGCTACTAAACTAAGGGCGAATTACACCAATGAAACTGAACGCGATCGGCACATAAACTACGTTTACGGGCTGTCATTGTCATTATTTTCATAATCTTGATATCTGCAACATCAAAGAAGTGGTCCCAGGTTCGATTCTCAGGTTGAGCTTAGTGTTATAGGGTGTTTTCTTTAGGAATTTCTCAGGAGCAGCCCAGAGGCTAGATTTGTGCCCGCTTGGTATCAATAGGCTCACCCCCTATTACATCGGACTTAAATAAAACTGGTGAGTTACTACAGGTAGCTATCTGCCTAACCCTTCAGGCAAAAACACGCGTGATGTTTTGTTATCAAAGAAGTTGCTAATGCGTTCCCAATCTATTTGTCTCCGAAAAGCGTTTCGGATTTTAGTATCTTATATTCGTATCAATATATTCTAGTAGTCGTGTTCACGGATTGAAGAACAACACATAATAACTTCACGGTAGTATTTTGTTAAAAGCGGTATTTCCCTAAACACAACCAAAAATAGACTGAACCGGAAAACCTACCTTAAAAAATGTTTGTTTCGGGCGACAATCGAACACGCGACCCATGGCACGTTAGCCACTGTTCCAATTGTGCCTTCAACCACGAAGAACTGGTGAAGGTCGCGGAAATTAGCTGTATGCAAGAAGCACCCGATCGGTCATTATAGCTGATAGGTGGTACAAGACCACCACACATCATTGTAGCGTAGCACTTCCCCTCAACCCGAATGGCTGCCATACTCCTGTAATAATTAATTTCAATAAAACTAAATTATTACTTACCAATTGGTAAGCTTCATCTTCCTGACCTCTCCGAAAACTTCCTCCCTACAGTAGCTGCTCCTCGTGGCATACATCCTACATACGACCACGTTACAGTAGCGATGACTCTCTGATTAGAGAACGGATTATTTTGCAACTTCAAATGGTCAAAATATGCATTGAAATATTCAAAAAAGTGCCAAAATATGCAACAGAAAATTTAAAAAATTACTACCTACAAAAATGAGCATATATACGTTAAACTGAAACTAACTAAATTTTCATCGAGATAATTACAATATTTAATTCAAATCAAATCAAATCAAATCGTTTATTTATTCAATAATTACTCTTGTCACAAATACCTCTAAACTAGACTAAAAATTACCAAAATTTAGATCATTCCTGTCAACCGACGATTTCCCATTCTGAAATAGACGAAAGTGACACAACTTAACTATATTTTAGTTTGTAGCACTAAAATGGCACTGAGTTATTAATTTAGTGAAAATGGCAATTTGGCTATTCTGAATTTCATGTTTTTTACCTAAAATTTTGATTGTCTAAGTATTTAATTGCGATTAAAAATGTGTGGAAATTAATTGTCATGAACTAAAATTCACACTAACATCTCGACTTTTTTTTCTTTTCTTTTGCTTATATCACGAAAATGGTGTGTCCTATCGCAAAAATAATGAAAATTTCAATCCCCCATTATGAAACTTATAAACCCCTAATACTAAACATGTAGGTAATAATTTTTCTTCTCGTAGTTCTCGTCGTCAAAATCAAGGACGAGTAAATACGACTTAATGACAGAAGAATCGGAGATTATCTCGTGTTGAATTGTCAAAAATCGAGATAACTAAGGTGTCACGTTAGGGTTTGTCGAAAAAACATAAAGTTTGACAGAACAAGTCGACTATTTTGTATGGAAGCGCTGTCAGAAAACGAGAAAAGTGACAGAAATAGACGACAATTATTCACGCGAGAGCGAGTAATTATCGCGTAAGTCATGTTAGGCTTGCTGAACTGCAAACGGTTTTTCTATTGCGCAATAACCAACACTACCCACAGTTCACCCAAAATAGTTAAAATATGCCTGATACTAACCTCCTCCGTTATATTTAATACTTTTCATAATAAGATAAAGTTGTTAAAATGATAGAAAATATGCCCAAATATGTATGATTAGTAGATTTTTGTTAAAATATGCAATAACCTGAAAAAAATGTCGAAGAGGCCGGATTTTATGCAAATGCATGTTAGCATAACATGCATTTGCATTATATCTGGTCTCTAGTAATGAAGATGATGAGCGTCCTACACAACGCCGAAACATTCTTATTTCAAATCGCCATCTTAGTTTGCAGCGCGTCTCTCGACGTACCAGACCTGCGTGGAGTTCGGCTGGTACCAGTCCACCAGTAGCTCGGGGCAGCCTTTCAGTCATACGTCCATACCGTGCCTGTGGAGTACTTCCACCAGATGTTCAAGGACTTCTGCTCTATTTAGTAACTCGAGTGCTGCAAGGATCTTTTAGTGCCTGAATGACATTGAGGGTAAACATTTGTGAAATTGTCACAGAAATTGTATTAACACAACAAGATGGCGTTAGCTAGTACCAGCAACGCCCCCTGACAACATCATTCGAGTGCCAAAATATCCTTGTAGCAGTGTAGTAACTACATAAATGGAGGATTTTAAAATTATATGTTTAAGGAATTTAAATGAAACAACATTTAGGCATAGCAGTAGTAAAACCTGTTCAAAGCAAGAATAGAACTACTCTGTGTAGTAGGCGTAGAACTTGTGTAGCAGGCGTAGAACTTGCGTAGCAAACGTAGAACTTGCGTAGCAGGCGTAGAACTTGCGTAGCAGGCGTAGAACTTGTGTAGCAAGGGTAACCCGTGCGTAGCAGGCGTAGAACACATTCCTAGCACGAACATAGAACTAGGTATAAGTCTAGAGCATTTAGCACATGATTTACCTAAAACGAAATACCTCATGAGCCGACAGGAAAACATAATTAAATGGCTGACATAATACCTATTTACGTTACTATAATTTTGTGACAGACCGATAGAACGTTTACTGCGATTTAATGCGTAGTAATAAATCAATGTGGTTCATATTACTACTGACTACTCGAATGTACTAAATCTGAGTTTTCTAAGTCATCAGATTTAGGGAAAGCCGATAATTTCGTCGTCAGATTTAAGTCATTATGGGTTAGGCGCACATGATCGTGTGAAAATCAACGGCTCTGAAGATCACATTAATTTTGGCCCTTTTTCGAAAACTGAAAGTGAAATCCTGACCACGGGTCTATCAGAAACTTTTAAAATATATTCTCGGTGTCCTTTCCTCATGCCACACCTCCTGAGCTATTAACTTTTCGCCCTGAATATGCTTGCTCAAAAACCCTCTGGGCTCCTCTATAACTACTAAGGATACTACTCACTGCACTCGTTGCTTCACTGCAGATCAATCAATAAACTTTATTTATCATTCACTTATTACTTGAAATACAAAATAATCGTAAAAAAGTCACGTGACACACCTAGTGTTTGCATAAGGAAAAGGGATGCATGAAACTGATATGATGGTGGAAAATATTGAGACCTAAAATGTAGGTTCTAAGAATTATAATTTCAGAGAACAATTTTTCCTGTTTTCGCACCACAACCTAACCACATTATACTTTGATAAAGATGAGAGTCAGTTACCTATATAAATAGTGCAACAATTTTACTCAAAGTATTAGTATTCAAATTAACTTGAACTTCTTCAAAATGTTTTCGAAACTAATTCTACTGTTGGTGTTGGTCTGTTTCATAGGACTTGCGACTTCGGGTATTTATATTCATCAAGATTGTCCAAATGGTTTCGTGCGTTTTGGTAGCAGATGTTTTACGTGAGTAATATTCATTCCCAATTTTACTTTTAACTGACTTCAAAAAAAGGGGGAGGGTATGTACTCGAAGTAAAATAATTTTAATCCAGTTCGTTCGTTGATGATGATGTTGTCTTGTCATATTAAATAGTAGTACCCAACTTTTTTTAGGGACTACTAATTAGAACTAAAAAGTGAAAAATAAAAACATTTTACAAAAAAAAAAAACGACTTAAAAGAAAACCAACCTAAGGCGTGTCGGATCACGCACAATGTAGGGTTCCGTAGTTGGAATGAATTTATGCCAAGGATAAACTTAACATTGTAGTTGAAAATCATGTTCTCCCATACATTCCAACTGCAAATGTAAGTTTGTACGCACAATATTGGGAGATTTACCATGTTATTTTAAGACTATAGACTTCTTATAGTTTTTCCTGTAATCTTTAATAAGCATATAACTATGTTCTGTATTTTTTTCAAAATTTTAGGCTCAGTAGTTTCGGAGGTATGGGGAAATGGCCAATTTTCATAAATTTTCTTAAATATCTTTAAAAGTTTGCAATGTTTTTTATTATATTTTTTTATTTGCACCCGAAAAGTCTTTACGCGGCCCGTATTTGGGTCTCAGAAATAGATAATTATGTGTACCAAATTTCAACTTTATCGGCCCATTATATTCGGAGCAAATAGGCTGTGACAGACGGATAGACAGACACACGAGCGGTCCTATAAAAGTTCCGTTTTTTCCTTTTGAGGTACAGAACCCTAAAAAACAAAAAAAAGTGACAATGTGAAAAATAAGTGTCGAAAGCAAAGTCAGCGACTTCCGAAACAAATTCAGTTATACTTTGTAGTCGTTTATTATTTTTTGTAAAAAGTTTTATCTACCTGGAATCTAACAAAATTGTTAATTAAGCTGAAACAAATAAAAAATTTGAAACTTAGTAAATTGAAAAAAATACGACTTCCTTGTGAATTAAATTCTCAAACTTTCAAACTAATAAGAATATCCTACTAATTCATACCTCTAAAGAATTTCTATGATATGGGCAAGTTTTTCTAATATGTAGTCAACTTTTGCTAGTGTAACATTTTCCCATGAAAATCGCTCGAAAATTGAGTAAAATTTTTGCCAGATTAGCCTTTGCAGTAAATGATTTTTCTTATTGAACAAATGTTTTCTATCTGCGTAAAAGTATTACTACAGGAAAGGCCCACTCTGCTGCAACGTCCCGACAAAAAAATTAAATTGACAGCCCTGATTGTTTGCTTTAATGATTTTCTTTTTGAGCACTATGCTAAATGATTGAAAAAAAAAACAAAAATTGGTCATTACTTTAGAGCCGTAAAAAATTGCACCGATATTCTCAGAATAAAAAAAAATGGAAATAACCGTGCCCATCCCCCTATTCGATTTGATCCATACTTCCAGGGACAGCCTGTATAATAATGTACCGTATAAATGTACCTAGCTAAATATCTAATTTCAAATTGTTTTGTACAATGCTTCCGAAACCACAGCAGAAGATCAGTGGTATTTTAAATAAAAAAACAGCTAACTATTTCAATTATGACTTGACGTTAAATACATTCACAACTTGGGATTAAATGTATATTTGTTAATTTTCAGGTTTGATAAATATCAAGCATTACTTAAAGAATATGAGTGATTATCATCTCTTCATCTGCGTGACGTCGTCTGACATCCCACTAGCTAACCTTCCCGCAATTTGGTTATATATAAAGCCTTTCGCCATATCAACAAAATAATAAACAACCATGATATATTTTATTTACCTACCACATAAAATGGAACATTTTTTGTTTTTATGAAATAAAATGAATTACTAATAATATTTTGTAATCATTATTTCCTGCATTTTTTATATTCGTTTATTTTATTATATTCAGAATAGACTAACACAGACACTCTCTATAGTTGTGCATTGGTTTAATGTAAATAATTTTCTCCTGAATGAAAAAAAGACTAAAAGTCATTAAATTTTCAACGCCAAATGTCAGGCAGCTAATTACCAATGTTCAAGTTAATGGAATAGAGTTGGACCCTGTTGAGTCAACAGTTTTTCTTGGAATTGACGGTAAATTACAATGGGGCCCTCACATAGAAAAATTGTCAGGAGGGCTTAGATCGGCCGCCAATGCTGTTAAAAAAAATTGACAGATAACTGACGTAGGTACATACAAACATACTTGTTTATTTTAGTTATTTTATTATTTTATTTTATTTATTTTTATTATTTTGAAGAAAGCTTACAGACTAATACATGTATAAACAACATTATTACTACAAACTTTTGCTAATTACAAGCTTCCATATTTATATAATGCAATTAGCGACTAACGATAAGTAGGTATAAAGACTGATTTGCATTGTCTTATGTCTTTTAGGATTCTTCTCTGGGGAACCTGTGCGGACATTAAGAACAAAGATAGTTTTTTGATATTCAGAAAAGGTCTGTTCGAGCCATTCACAACCTAGGTCCCTTCGAGAAAAATTCAGAGAAATAAATATTCTGACTCACAATATATTTTGAAACACAAAAATTAATAAAATTTTAAGAAAATGTCCTATATTCATAGTTTAAATACCAGGAATAAACACAACCTTGCTGTACATCGCACACGTCTGCACAGAGAAGGCAACTCGTTCATGGGTCAATGTATACGCTTCTACAACAAACTTCCCATTGACATTCAAAACACGATTTAAAAGCTGTATTGAAACCAAACTTTGTAAAATAGGGTAGGTACTATAAAATCTCAGCTTACTTAGAAGATAAAAAAGCTTGGGATTGAGACGCTGCCCCTGCTAAGCCTTGTGATAAAACCATACAATTTGAAATTTTAATTATTATGTAAAATCATTAAAATATACCAGTTTCATGTACACATTGACATTGTTGAAAATTATATACAAAATGTCATGATTACTTTGTAAAGTATTATAATATTTTAATTATTGTGAATGTGAGGACTAATGTAATTCCCTAGTTTATCTTGGACTTTACTGACATCGTGCATCGGTCAAGGAAAAAACATCTTCAGGAAATCTGCGGGGTAATTGCGTAACACACGGTAGCAGTGGCTTTAATTTTGACAGTTTAACAAAATTCATAGCGTTGTTTAAGTTGTTAAGCAGACAAAAAAAATCGAACATAATTATGAAGCTATGGATTAGCAATGTCTGTAGGAAACTGGATTTATCGTTAATATCATTTTGAAATCGCCAACCCGTCTTGAGCAAGCGTGGTGATTCATACTCGTGCCTTCTCTGTATGAGACAGTTCTTTGCCCAGCAGTGGGAAAGTTTCAGACTGGTATTATTATTATCTATAGATGAATGAGCGTCAACGCGTTGAAATGGATCGTCTAACATTCTGCTTCACTGACTGGATGTTTGAAACTCCAAACTTAAGTGGTAGTGGGCAGGGCACATTGCTCGCAGAACAAATGGCCGATGGGGCAGAAAGGTTCTGGATTGGCGACCACGCACCGGAAGACGTAGCCTTGGAAGGCACAAGGTGAACCGATGACCTGGTGAAGGCCGCAGGAATCCGCTGAATTAAACCATTTACAGGCACGAATTATAAAGGAGTCGGTCAGTCAGAAATATGAAGCTAGTCGCCCATTCCAAAGCGTAGTAGGACCTATGGAGAAGAACGGGCGAGCAACTACACGAACAATCTTTTAAATAAAATAAAAAATAATACAAAAAATTGCAGTTCAGCATTGAATCAAGCATTTTTATAAGCGATGGAATCCCCCAATTTATAATATGCCTGCCTGCATAGTGTGCGTTTTATACAAGATTTTAATTTCGTCTCATTCAGTTGAAGTATGTTGGGAGGAATTTTACTGTCACGTTTTAAACAGTACCCCATGAATGATGAATCTACTTTAGCCAGTCTGAAACCTGGTTGAACTAATGCGTACCTATTTCTAGTACTATAATTATGTCTATCACCTCTTTTACTAAAAAGATTTAAAGAGAGAGTCGCACCTGTGGAGATAATATATGGCGCTAATCGCTCTTTTCTGCAGAATAAAAATGAACTCGATGTCTGCAGCCCGTCCCCGCATGAAATTTACTAAAATATACTATCGCGGTATCAACATCAGTTAATTGACGGATTTTTATGACAGCATATGCTGCTGAACTTAGCCGTCCTGCAAGAGATGTTAAATGAGGACCCCATTGTAGCCTTGAGTCGAGCGTGATCCCTAGGAAAACATTTTTATCGACAAATTCTAGTTTCTCTTGATTCAATACTATCTTACAATTACTAATTTTAATATTTGGTAAAGAAAATTGTATGCACTTAGTTTTTTTTTTCCATTTAATACTGCAGTAGGGTGTTATTTATGTCGTCAAAATTTTGTAGCACGTCTATCTATCTTAAAAAATAAGGAAGTATCGTCAGCAAAAACACCATTTATGGTAAATTTTTTTATAAATGGGGTAGATCATTGATATAGACTAAAAATAGGAATGGATCCAATATCGAGCCTTGTGGCATACCCATTCTTACTTTTAAATGAAATGAAATGAAATTGTTTATTCTGTAAATAGGATATTGCAATCACTTTTAGACGTCATATTAAAAAAATATTTAAAAAAAAAAGAAGAAAATGCTAGATGAGTTCGGCGTTTCCTATCTGACTACTCTGAGAAAAAAGACCGAAACAATCTCAGAGGTCAATGTCTCTTTTAAAGTCCAGACATAATCTTGGTCAGGCCATATGAGGACCATGTAGATTAGTGTCTGAAATGGTCTTTTGAGGAAAGAACCACACAGATTTGAGTGGACCTGTCCAGTCAGTGCAAGCATTTGTCAGTAATCGTAGAGCTCAACTCAGAACTTAAGGAGCTCAACTCGATGAAAAATACCAAAGAAAGGACATTTGGGTAGGTCGCATAAAGTACTCAAACTGCCAGACCATCATTTAAACCAACTGAAAAAGAAAAAATTAAAGAAAGAGGAATAACAATAAAAATAAAATATCCACATAGTCCTCACATTCACAATAATTAAAACAATATAATACTTTACAAAGTAATCATGTTATTTTGTATATAATTTTCAACAATGTCAATATGTATATAAAAAACTGGTATATTTTTATGGTATTATTTTTAATGATTTACATAATAATTAAAATGTCAAATTTTATGGTTTTATCACAAAGCTTAGCAGAGCGAGCAGCTCGATCCCACGCTTTTTTATCTTCTAAATAATCTGAAATTTTATAGTACCCTTTTTTACAAAGTTTGGTTTTAATACAGCTTTTAAATCGTTTAATGGGTAAGTTTCGAATATCAATGGGAAGTTTGTTGTAAAAGCGTATACATTGACCCATGAACGAGTTGCCTACTCTGTGGAGACGTGTGCGATGCAGCAAGGTTGTGTTTGTTCCTGGTATTTAAACTATGAATATCTGTCATTTTCTTAAAATTTGATATATTTTTGTGTACATGTAATAGGTTTTCAAAAATATATTGTGAGGCTACAGTCAGGATGTTTATTTCTCTGAATTTTTCTCGAAGGGAATCCCTTGGACCTAAGTTGTAAATGGCTCGAACAGCCCTTTTCTGTAGAACAAAGATAGTATTAATGTCCGCACAGGTTCCCCAAAACTTAATTGATACCGTTTATTTGGACTTGCTGTTGTCTATCATTTAAATAAGATTTTGCTAAATTGAGCGCAAGTTTTTCAAGTCTGTAATGCTCAAGTTTCAAGAGTTAGGTTTCGTGATCGACGCAATCCAAGGCATTTCCTTGGAGAGGTCACAAAAGATTCTTATGGCGTGTTGGGCTTCTTCCCACACGTTAAACATGTGTCTTAATAAGGTTACACCGGCATCGGTCGTACAGCGTCCTTTGGTGAAACCATACTGTTGATCATGAAGGATTTTATTTGTGTTAAAATGATTGAGCATTTGATTAAGCATTACCTTTTAAAAAACCTTGCTGAAAACCGGCAACACGAATATGGGTCTATAATCATTGGTGTTTTTACTGTCCCCGGATTTGAAAAGCGGTATTACCTTACTGTATTTAATTAAATCCAGGAAGACTCCTAGGTCCACACACAAATTTAATATTAAGGCTAAGTAAGGCGCTATGGTCTTAATTATGGAGGTACAGACTTTAATGGACATTCCCCAAAGATCTTTGGTCAATTTGATCTTGATTTCCTTAAAATCTTTTATTACTGTTATGGGGTTAATATGCTTAAAGTTAAACTCAATCGGGCATACTGAATAAGAGAATAGAGCGAGGTCGAGGAATTTAAGGTTTTAGTAGTCTTAAGTGGTGTACTGGTAAAGAAATTTACATATTCTTGAGCAGCATCTTTGCCATCGCAAATTAGACCACCACATGACGTCTTCAATGTGTAATCAGAATTATGCTTTTTGTTCCTGTTCGTTTCATTATTGATAATTTTCCAAAGCGTCTGTATTTTATTGTTTGCTGATTTAACCTTCTTGCTAATGTACAAGGCTTTAGCTGTTTTACAAGTGTTCTTAAAAGTAAATTTCCAGAGTAAGTTGCAAAATATTATTAAAAGCTGCCGTGTCTATCCCTACTTTTCCTGAGTCCTTTAGTTGCCCAGTCACTAAATAAAAACTTAGGGCTGATAGTTTTTGTGTTTTTCGCCATCATCGTTTTCGAAGAAGTACGGACCAATGACGCCGCCGGACCAAAATCCGCACCAAATAGTAAGTTTTTGTGGATGCATTACCACCTGGTGAACCTCATGTGGATTGTGGTTGTCCTATTCCTATATACGGCAATTTTGCTTATTAACAAAACCATTCATCCAAAAATGCGCCTCGTCGCTAAAGATGTTTTTTCGGCCAAAATCGGGGTCCTCTTCCAAACGTTCTGTAGCCCAGTCTGCGAACAAACGGCGTTGTCTATGGTCATTCACTTTGAGCTCCTGGGTCAGTTGAATCTTGTACGGGTGTAGGCCTAAGTCCCGACGCAAAATTCGCCAAGTTGAAGTCTGCGAAAGGCCGAGTTCTTGTGCACGGCGAGAAATCGACTGCCTCGGAGTCTCCTGCACACTCTCACGGACAGCAGCGATGTTCTCGGCCGATCTGGAGTTCCTTTGACGTAAGGGTGTTGGTTGGTTGTTTACCAAACCATTCGTCTCGAATTAGGTCACCATACGTTGGAGAGTCGACTTTGAAGGGCCACCGCGTCTCCCGTAAAATGGACGTAATGCGCGCAACGTTTGCACTAACGAACACTCATTTTGATAATAAAGTTTTATCATTTGGACGTGCTGCTCAATCGTGTAACTTGCCATGGTGATTTGGCATCAGTAACTGAAGAAATAACAACGCATTTGACGGATTCCGCCAAAACAACATGGCCGCCACAAACTGTCAACATCGACCCGCCCTATTTGAAAGACCCTTTAGATTCAAAAGTACCCTAAATAATAAATTAAACCTTCTGGGCTATAATATGGACGATACAAATATATTGTACGAGAATTTCTTTTCAGTAGTGCACACTGAATTCAATAAAACTTTTGCAAAGAAAACAAAATATATTTGCTCTAATTTTATATTTAGTGATTGGGCAACTAGAGGTATTAGGATAAGTAGGGAAAGGCTTTTCGAGCTGTATGGCCTTAAGCCTTACATTAACACTGAAACTTTCAACAAGTATGTTGCTACATAATTATTCCAATTTTTTTTTAAATACCTGCAAGATAGCTAAAGCCCTGTATATAAGCAATAAGATCAAATCAGCAAAAAATAAAATAAAAACAGTTCAGAAAGTTATAAATAATGAAACTAATAGGAAAAAAGTACGAAACACTGATTACACATTGGAGACTTCGGGTGATGCAATAAGCTCTAACTTAGAAGTAGCTCAAGAATTTGTACATTTCTTTACTAATAAACCATCTAAAACGACGGAAGCTATAAATTCTTCACCCGATGTCTCAATTGATTTATTAAGAGCGAACGTCCCAGGCTGCCCGGTTAAATTTCAATTTAAACATATAAACCCTATGATAGTTATGAAAGCTTTTCGGCAAATTTTGTGAATATATAAATAAAAAAATTAAAATCAAATCGACCGAGGATCTATGGGGATTATCTATCAAAGTTACGTTAGTTTAGTTAGTTCTACATCCATAATGGAGACTATAGCACCATACTTAGCTTTAATATTTAATTTGTGTGTGGATCAAGGAGTCTTCCCGGATTTAATGAAATACAGTAAGATTATATCACTTTTTAAATCTGGGGACAGTAAAGACACCAACAATTATGGACCAGTATCCGTGCAGTCGGTATTTAGCAAAGTATTCGAAAAGGTAATGCTCAATCAAATGCTTAATCATTTTAACACCAACCAAATCTTACACGATCAGCAATATGGTTTCACCAAAGGACGTTGCACGACTGACGCCGGTGTCACCTTATTAAAACACTATTTACAGCGTGGAAGGAGGCTCAAGACGCCATATAAATCTTTTCCGACCTCTCCAAGTCATTTGACTGCGTAAATCATGAAACCTTACTCTTGAAACTTGAGCATTACGGACTAGGTAAACTTGCGCTCAGTTTAGTAAAATCTTATTTAAATGATAGACAACAGCAAGTCCAAATTAATAGGGTCAATTCACTGGGTCTAAAAGTGAAAATGGGTGTTCCACAAGGCTCGATTTTGGGTCCTTTCGTCTTTTTAGTTTATATTAATGATCTACCACATTTATTAAAAAACTAACCACAAATGGTGTTATTTGCTGACGATACTTCCCTAATTTTTAAGATAAATAGACGTGCATTAAATCTTGACGACGTAAATAACGCCCTACTGCAGGCCCAAAATTGGTTTACTGCAAATAATTTAGTGTTAAATGGGAAAAAAACTAAATGCATATGATTTGCTTTATCGAATGTTAAGAGTAGTGATTGTGATATAGTATTGAATGGGGATCTCATGCTAAAATCCTTGTCAAAAATGTTGACCAATCAAATCTCGAGGAGTTATTTGCACAAGGAGTTTGTATGTCGAGTATTCTTTGCACGAGGAGTATTGATGTGTTCTAAATTCAAACACCAAAACAGTGACTAAAAGTGCTTTTTATTCACTGTTTTCAGTGAATAAAATAAGCTTTTTAGAGGGGGAATGGTATAAACATTATTTATTGACGATATCAAAGACTTGACGTTCAATACATTTACAACTTGCGATTAAATGTAGGTTTGTTATTGTTTCAGGCTCGAAGAATATGAAGATTTAGTTCTTTCGTCTCTTCACCTTCCCGCAATTTGTTTTTATATAAAGCCTATCGCCCTTTCAGCACAATAATAAACAATCATGTTATTTGATATAATTACCACATAAAGTGCTTATTTAATAATTTTTTGTTGTATTAATGATTGTAATTTTGTAAATACATATATGTTACGATCGCGAATCTTATGTTGATCAACATCCAACCTGAAACTAACCTGTAAATTGCAAAAAACGCCAGAAAATAATAATTGTGCGGGCTATTTTAGCGCATAAACCTGCGGGGTAATTGTGTAACACACTTACAGTAGCAATGGCTTTCATTTTGACATTTCAACAAAATTCTTTGCGTTATTTAGGTACGTTGCTGAGCAGACAAATTATTCGAATATGTTAAATATTTTTATGTGTGAATAACATTATAAAATTGTAATTGAAAAATCAACGACGAAAACTCAAATCATGACCATCTAAAGTGAGTAAGTGATTTAAAATTAGAATGCTTTGTTTTAGTATTCTAATAATTAAATCAAATCGCTCAATTTCTAAGTGGCACTACAAATTGGCATCCACAAGTATGTTTTCTGATTCATTTATTTATATATTCATCAGATACTTTTAGAATAGACCATACAATAAAATAGATTTAACTTTGCAACGAGTTCTGAAGGAACAGTCTTTTATTTCAGTGATTTAATTGACTCATTTTCCTGTTTATAACAAGTGGCACCGCAAACTTACGTCATTGTACTTAGATAACATTATTATTTGTTAATTATATATTTATTATTATCAGTATCTGTTAGCTATATAAATAGTGCAGTTACTTTTGCTGACATTTCAGTGTTCAAAGTGATTTGAACTAACTACCTACCTACGCTGATTAAAATGTGGGCGAAAATTGTTCTTATGTTGCTGTTGATCTGTTTTGTAGGACTCTCGTGGTCTAAACCAGAAGCCATTCGTATGGCTTGTCCAACCGGTTTCAAAACATTCTACGGACGTTGTTGGGAGTGAGTATTATTCTTTTCTTCTGTTTTATTGTATTCTACCATGAGTTCTATTTTATTTACCTTACTAGTAAGCCTCTGCTTCGCATGGTGTTCACACCTTGATAAATCATGGAGATTTCTTTATAAACTTTAATGTTAGTGTATATTAACATAAACCTTCCGGAAGAAATTCTGATTGAATGAGTTTAGAAGAAAAACGTGGTCACACAGACAGACAGGAAAAGAGACTTTAATTTCAATTTATGAGTTTATAATATATAAATAATCCAAGTACTTGCTACTTAATAAAAAAATACAGTATTGTATTGTATTTTTAGAAAAGCTACTACTGTGGCTTTTATTTAAAAAAAAAGTTCTATGCTATTGATTTCATACCCCGCATCTTAACCAAAACGATCGATCAAGCGAATCGACGATCGCTTTGGTTAGGAATCGGACAAAAAAAAAAAAAAAAATAATGAATGTTTTTTTCTGTTTCAGATCCGATAAACTGGAACTAAAACTTGAAGAATTGGATAAATAAAGTCACCACCACCACTCACCATCACCACCTTTCCACTGACCCATCCCATCTGACGAAACGCACGTTAAAGCGATGCAACACTTCTTGATACTTTGAGTCTCATTAGACCTTTTTAAGAAATAAAAAGGTTAAATCTTTTGATTGCATTACTTTACTTTACTTATGTTCTCAATAAAACTTTAATAAGCATGTTTTTTTTTTAAACCCACATTAATAGTTTATTTTTTAATAATTGAAAACTAAAAAGTGTTCTTTAGAATGTTGTATTTTTATCATACATATTTCAAACATTAAATTATTAATGAAAAATAATTGTTTTTTTATTGGTTCCGCCCTTATGATCGAAATAATACTAGTAACTAAAGCAAAACTGGGCATAGCATAAAATTTATTTATTTCTTGATGATGCGTTATTGGAGAGGAAGGCCAGACGGGGCTTTGACGTGAAACGTCTTTAAAATCTCACCGAAACATACGGGCAGAGAAGGCAGGGAAGGCAGGGCAGAGAAGTGGACCGTAACGAAAAGGACAATATCGTCTTGCCTTAATAATTACAAAACTATAAGTCTTAGAAACATAAACTTCATGATTAAAATTATATAGTCAGCTCACTGTTATGGCTTTGAGTTTGCATCGGGGCCAGGCGGGGGTGGCGGGGGAAGGGCACTGCGCAGAATGACCGAAATAGGTGCTCTCACTCTTTTCTACTCATTACTTCGTGTAACTCACGTCTCATACGTGATAGCGCGGTGATTCTGAGTGAGTGCTTGTCCTTAGAACATATGCTTACAGGTTTACATTTCTCTATGCCAATCTGTCCTACAATACTGTGTAAGCATCCGGGGCAGTGCCGCCAAGACAAGCATGCTGGAACTGCCCAACGGGCTGTCCTCAAAGTAGTTCTAGGTAAGCGTTTCTCTACGAACGAACTATATACGGAATCTGGGAATTTCGTACGTCAGCTGGTCCTAGTGTTACTTCTAACCTCATAAAAGTCAACACAAAACGCTCTAGCTGCAGTAAAAGGGTTCTTTCAGCTATATAACTACCGTAAATAGCTGAAAAAACCACTTCCAAAAACAAAAACCTGTTTTGCGACCCGGTTTTCGTCGTATTTACCCATACGGGTGTTTAAGACTATAAACAAAACGTTCACTGTACCGAACAACTACTCGAGTCCAAAACTAAACTAAAATAATGGTTGCTGGGCCGGACTTATGAGGAACCAGAAAGTTTACTTTACAGCACATATTAATACACACTCTCTGAAAGAATACATACCCTCACTTCTTACACTTACGCCACACACTCAACTGTTTTTGTATAATATATGTTATTTATTTTCTTTGTAATTAAATTATTGCAAATTTTGAAATGAACTTTGAAAAATAATATTGCGCTAGCAGAACACCTTAAATTGTTAACTATGAGTAGAGTTTGGGTCACCAAGATACAGGCTGCGCCTTGTTTGGGACCCGCTGTCTAATATTCCAAGTCTTCTGTTAGTGAGCATTTCATCCCATGCTCCTAGCCACCATATTTACCTTACACAAAGTTCTTAAATGTACAACCTATTGTACATTTAAGAACTATAAATAAAAATATTATATAAAAATAAATGATATATTAATAAATATATTATATATTAAAATAAATGAATTATAATTCTGATATAAATTGTCGGAAAAAGGGGGTTATAGGCTACGCATAGCTACCCCAATATCTGGCACCGAGCGAGCGAAGCAGTTTCGGGAGCGTCTCAAAGCTGCCCAAGCACGCGATGCCGAGTCCGCGAGTACCTCTACCGCTGCTGCACCTGTACCAATGGACATAACGATTGAAGATACAATCCATACATCGGTTGAATACATCAAGGGATATGCACATCTGTTAGTGATTCAGTGCAAATTCATTGGCGGGCAGTGAACAAACCTCAGCCGTCAACCTAAACAGGAATTCGAAAGAGAGTTCATCTTTGGCTGGAGTTTACAAATCCAATCATGGGTCAGCGATGTGAAGTGAAAGCGAAGCCGCACGCCATGTGCAAGCGTGACGTGTTGGAACTAACGGGACCGTAAAGTGTAAGCGTAGCCAGCTCTCGGTTGTTTCAGCAAGCGCGATCACCATTCAAAAATCGCTGGGCGGCACATTTGGCGAAGTCGTCTTAAACTACTGCCGTCCACTAACTAAAAGGCAGCTAAGTGCAAAAAGTAGTTTTCGAGAAAACGCAAAAATAAGTGGGAATTGACGTCTCTTGAAAAGTATGCTACCTAGGAACAAGGTTGCAAGTTATATACGTAGGCACAGTTTTTTTGCACAATATGTGATTTAGTTCATTCATTTATATTAATCACATTTTATTTAAATTCATTTTCTAACTTTTAGCTAAGCAATTTTTTTCATTTTTACATAATATACTGCACTATAAGGCCGCTAACCATACCTTAACTGCTTTATAGTAAAGCAATTTCTTGTAGCCGCCACGTCTTGTACTTATAGTAAAAGTTATCAAAATATACTTAGCTATAAAGCAGTTAAAGGATTTTAACAGACTTATAGCCTAGTAACTAACACTTGGAAGACAAACTTCGCTTACTTAGAAAGCAGTTATGGGATTTTAAACGCTTTTAAGCTCGGTATTGTAAAACATATTTTTATACTGGTTCTCCTATTGCTCAACTAGAAGGCAGTTAAAGACATCTCGCTCGCAATTAACTGCCTTTTAGATAAGCACTTGCGGTTAAAAAGTTGAAAAGTTAAAAACTATTTTATGAAAATCAGAACTTTATTTATTAATAAAAAATAATAGACAATCAGTACGTCTAATTAAATTGTGTCGGAACTTAACAAATAGCTTATTCCAATACTTGTTATTAATATCCAAACGTTCCTCGGGAGTAAATATAGTTGAACAACATTTTGTACACTTCATATCACAGCCTGTTTTTACATTGTACTTGCTTCTGCGTTCCTTTTCCTTCTCAACTAATCTATCTTTCAAGCTGGTATCATATTTCTTTCTCTTTGTGGAAGATGGTGGTGCTAAATTTACTAAATCTGTAGAAATAGAGCAATCAAAAATAGATAAAGATGTACGTCTTTTCTTAGGTAACCGATGTCCAATAATCTCTTCTGTTCTTGTAAATTCTGGAGTATATCGTCGCGTTATTAATTTTTTGGGAAACGTTTTAGTTATTGATGTTTTCCTTTTCAATATTGGTTTACTTTTAGGGTTTGAAACTGTATTTTGTCTTTGCATGTCATAACCATATTCAGTATCATCACTAAAAACTTCTTCACATGGTTGGTAGTCCTTATCCTTAACAGAGTCATCACTGTCATAATCTAATATTTCTGGTATAATGCAGTGAGAAGAAGATGGCATCGGGGAAGGAGGGGGCATCGATTCGTGGCAGTATATGGAATGTGTTTCACGCTGTTGAGTTAATGTTTCTATTGTAAGCTTCAGAGTTTCTTCTGGTTGGCTATAATTATATGTGATTTGTGTTTCATTGAATTTTTGAAACACTTGTGATGTCATCGAGTAAGATTCTTGGTAGAGAAGATTAACTAAATCGTTATTGTTGATGCGGGTACTTTGATTCTTTTTGGCTAATATTAGAGCAAGTGGAAATGCGTATAGATGGCATGCTGTTAGTGTCAAGGCGTTGTGCAGTTGGAAATTCCTGGTCCACCAACACACTATTCATCATAGTTTGGATCCTTGATGATACACAGAAACGTCTAAAATACAATGAAATATAATCATTTAACTAATGAAACAATTTTATTATACGACACATCTCTTTCGCACTAGTAGGTATAAAACAATCAGCAATCGAAACAGATACCTACAACAACAATTACGA
The DNA here is from genome assembly GCA_949128155.2 of Xanthia icteritia. NCBI lineage: Eukaryota > Metazoa > Arthropoda > Insecta > Lepidoptera > Noctuidae > Xanthia > Xanthia icteritia. The sequence continues at coordinate 15,678,870 of OX421956.2, forward strand.
TGAACTTAGAAACAGTAGGTACTTTAAAAACCTCTTGCAATAGGCAGGTACATAATGAAAACTAGCAGCACGCGTTTTACCTGTGCAGGTATTGCGGAATACAGAAAAATATATGGTAACAAAAACAGGCATTTATAAAGTTAGATAAATTAAAAACCATACATTCGTTTTTGCTTAAAATATTTACAAACATCCAAACATACTTTCGTATTTACAATAATATTACAAATAGCTATTTATTACAATAAATGAAATAATAATGTCAGCTTACCTTTGCATATTTTGCGCCATTCTCGTAATTGTGGCGCCAAAATATAAGAGACCCGCAACGAGCACCCGAAGTGAAAAGGAAGGAATTATAGCCTGAGCTGGTCAAACGCAAACGCAAATCACGAGCGTTTAACTGCTTTTTAGTCTAGTATTGTCATTTAACTGCTCTCTAGCGATTGATATCTAGCTAATACTAATTTCAATACATAACTTAAAAGCCGCTATTGGCGTATAACTTCTTTCTAGTGTAGTTTTTCTTTATAAATGCTTTATAGTTAAGGCACGATGTTCAGATGGTTATTTGTGACACAATACATGAAGGTAGTTAAAGACGCTTAGCTGCTTTTTAGTCAAGCATGACTAGATAACGTACTTTTAGTTAAGTAAATTTAGAAAAAAATGATACATCAATTTGCCGTTAAAGTATGTTAGGTATTAGGTATTACATAATTATGCTGTAACCACAAGGTCTGCACATGAGTTGGGTGAGCCCTGCCTCTTAAACTAGGGTGACCTGTATCTTAAGAGACAGTGATCAGCTATAAGGTATCTAATAAAATAAACAAAACTTGTGAAGTGTGTCAGTTTGCTATGTTTGTGTTTATATAATATCTTACTTAAGTATATGTATATTTATGTATCTTGCTTATATTAGTATGTATTTTCCCCAACATAGATTTATGGTTTAAAGGAGGAGAAGGGAGTGCAGTTCATGAATATAGGAGAGTGTGTGTGAATGTATGTAACTGTAACTGCACACCCATGTGTATATGGAGAGTGTGGGTAAGTGTAGTTATGAGTGTGCAGTGAGAAATAGTTATTATTGTTAAGCAATGTATGTAAGTAGGGACTCGGTTTGTGAATAATCTTGTTGAAGTAGCCATTCTGTCACCTTAGACTTTACTTGATATCTGTTGAGGTCGCGGATGTTGAGGTCTTTGTGAGTTTTTTTGTAAATATATGCGCTAAGTGTGTGGTACTGGTGTCTGGCGAAAGCTGTTTTATGCTGTGTGCCTGGGGGAATGTTAGTACGTTTTTTAGGATCAGAAGGAGGGATGCAGGCGTGTCTTTTAAGTACCGATCGGAGTACAAATAGCTGACGGACAGTAAGCACCTTACATTCCGAGTACAATTGGGTTGTAGGATAGCGGTAAGACTTACGTAGCATTACTTTTAATATAGCTCTCTGTGCTCTTTCAACTTTTATTAAACTGGTTTTATTTGCGCCACCCCATACCGTGATACAATACCCTATTACTGATTGACACAGAGCATAGAACACCATTTTAAGAGTCTCAGGGTTTGCCGACTCTCTAAGAGACTTAAAAATGTGTATCAGTCTCATAGTCCTGGAGGTCAAGGCATTAAGCTGCTTATCCCAACGTAACCCTGCATCTATTTGTACTCCAAGATATTTTACATTCTCAGTTCTTGTAAGTTGTCGACATTGATACGGAGATGATAGCCGTGAGCAGGTGTGAGCTATTATCGAGAATGTATGTTAACGTCTTTCTAGAGAAGTATTGTGGCTTAGCCGCTTTTTAATTAAGGGAGTAACGAAATTTATGTGGTTTAACTGCTCAGCAATGTTCTGTATCTCTAAAACTATAAATCATAGAAAAATGATTCTTACACCAAAAGATAGAGCATCGAAAGTTGTATAAGACTACATTACAAAGTGAAAAACGACCAACTGTGGCTTAGCGGCCTTTTAGTTAGTGGACGGCAGACTACCTAGTCTGACCAACCAGTCTTACCAAGGGGTATCGTGTTACCCAGTAACTGGATTGTGAAGGTCATATATTATAGGCAAAAGGCAGTCGCTCCATGTAAAATACTGATATTCAGCTGCATCCGGTTAGACTACAAGCCGATCCTAATATAGTTGAGAAAAGGCTAGGCAGATTGATTGATGGTAAAAAAAACTAGGTACAATGAAACTGTAATTCTCCATTTAAAATTTTTCCTACGGAGAAGAATGGACGGAAAAAAATATTGTGACTCGTTTAGTCATGTCGTTTCAGTAGTACCTAAGCACTTTATATATAGAACAATATGTCCAACAATTTGTCATTGTAGGTGTTATTTCAAGATACATAATTATGGACTTTATCCCTAAAAACAGCCTAGTCTTAGTAGTTCGGTTTATTTAGTCAATGCAATGCTTACGGCACTTTTCGATATCGATACCGAACGATCAGGTAGTCCGGTCGTATTGCATCGCTGAACTGTCGAGACGAAAAGTCCGGGACCGGACTAAATAACCGAACTACTGAGAACGCCCGCTAAAAACTAGATGGCTGACCAACAGGACAAATCTATTAAATTAATTTAAATTTCACGTACCTAATAGGTGTTTCTTTGTTTTGAACTCATGTGATCTGACCTGGGTGACTCAATAACCCATAATTTACGGGTATAAAAGGCGCAACAATTTAAACTAAATGTTAGTACTTAAATCAACTTCAAATACGTACGTTCTTTAAAATGTGGCCAAAACTAGTTCTTATGTTGTTGTTGATAAGTTTTGTGGGACTCTCGTGGTCTGTGTCAGGCATTCGTCCCTGTCCCGGTGGCATGCTAAGATTATTTAATGGTGAATGTCCGCCAATGACAACGACTCCAGACCCGTGAGTACTATCTAATACTAATACTATTCCATGCCTACTACTATTTTTTACCCTACCACGGCAAACCCAAAGGAAGGTTATAATTTTAAGAGGCTATGTACAGACGCCAGCAGGTCAACCTACCCGAAACTGTCAAATTTTCCCAATCAACTTTGAACCTTATGCTTTAGTGATAAAGTTGAAAATCTATTAAATAAATTTGAGAGATTGAAGTAGGTTGATGTGCTGGCGTCTGTATGTAGAATGTTTATCTGTTTCCTCATAACTTCTAAACTTTTCATCGTATATTGACAAACGCGGTATCGTTGGAAGCGTCGTGTTGTTCCGCGGGTTACAGACTATGACGTCACATAAAATCGAGTAAGCCACCATGGCTTACTCGATTTTATGTGACGTCATAGCAGTGGACATGAAGTGTTAGCGGTTTTTTTCTCTTAAGATTAGTGTCTTTTTTGGTATCAAATGAAAGGCCTCAAGACTCCTTGAGGCCTATATTTATATATGTTTTTTTATTTTTATATATAGCCAATATATTTTATACTTACACGCATCAAAAAAAGTTTGTGATCGCTAGCAAAAGCTGATATATTTTTAAAATTTAACTTTATCACGAAAAAGTGTTTACGTTATATCTTTTTTTTAATATAAATACGATGTCCGAAAAAAAAAAAACTTTTTTTATTGTTTAATAACAAAAATTGAGTAAATCAATCCTAATGTAATTGTAACAGAAATTTGATGGAAAGAAAAAGATCGTTTAACCAAACTTATTTAACAATTTGTTAATAAAAGGTTTTTATTTAATACAATATAACTCCTCCCCTGGCTCACACACATGTGGAGATCCTACTAGGTAAGCTGAGGATCAAGCTATCCAGCATTTCTTATGGTAGCCTGACCCATTCTTGAATAGCGGCTTCCCTGATCCCTGGCACTGCCTGGGGAGGTGGCTGACGGTTCCAAACAGCTCGCTTAAGAGCATCCAACGCGTGCTCTATTGGGTTTAACTCAGGGGAGCCGGCAGGCCAGTCTAACTTGTGATGTCTTATTCTCGGAAAGTAGCATTGACTCTTTGAACTCGATGTACGGGCGCATTATCATCGACCAGTACGAATTGGTGCCCATGGTTTACTCGGAATGTCTGACAATTACATCAATAGCGACTGTTTTGTACCTATCTGCCGTCATGGAGCCTCGATACAGGATCAAAGGCGTTCTAGCTCCAATCATAATTCCACCCCAAAAGGACACCAATTTCCCGTCTTGCTGAACGGTTCAAGTGGCAGTTCTTTGCCTTTCAGAGTCTCCAGGTCTTCTCCAAACACGGAAACGTCGGTTTTCTGGATGAATACTAATTCGCGATTCGTTAAAGAATAGACAGTTTTGCCCAATGTTTTCCTACTCATCTTCTTCATTTTGCCGGAGCCTAGCCCACTGCAATTTCCGTCACTAACGATGCCGTGAATTTAGAGGCGCTCGCCAAGACCTCCGCGCTCGTAGTCCAGCCTGGTGTAAGCAATTCCAAATGGTCTGCAAACTTCAAGTCCAAAGGCCCCGCACTTTTGTTTTTATTGTAGTGGCGTTGATTGTTGGGTCGCGGGTGCCAGCAATCTGATATAGCTCTTCTGAGCAGCAGTCAGAACAGTTGGGCGACCATTGCGGGGTCAGTCAGCTAAATTATCCATAACGTGGTACATCTGCAACGTGGTCATGACACAGGATTGGGATACAGCAACTCTGCGTGCTATTTCTCTGGTGGAATATCCTTCTTCCCTCAAAGTTACAATTCTTGCTCGTAAAACTTCTGATAATCCTTTTGGCATTTTATCAAAAACAATTTTCCTCGAAAAAATATTATAAATCCGTTAAAATTGACTAAGTCAGATTTCTGAATGAGCGTAAGCTTGGATTGAATTTATTTTTATATGGAAAAACAATTGAATTTGTTTTATGTTCAAATTCTATATTTTTAAGTAAAGAATCCAGAAAGAAGAAGAAATTATAATATAGTCTACCGTAACAAAAAAGATTTCGATTTTTCAAACGGATCGCAAACTTTTTTTGATGTGTGTACATAAACCCCAAATATAAGTATTTATTATGCAATTATGATTCTTGATGATTTTGATTATGATTTTTAGTTCTTAATGTAATTGATGGTATTTTCTTCCCAAACTTTTAAAACTATTTGTACTTTCCCAAACCAAAGAAGTGTTAAGGTACCTAGCTACCTACTCTCAATTATTCTAGTCCCTAATAACTGTAATATAAAAGAAAGTTAAAAAACAGACAAAAACGCCGTATAACTTAAAGGTATAGCACAAGACATCGATGTCGATTGTTGTTGTGGACAGAATATCAATTCAGTTTTGTTACAACTGTAATCACGTTCACAAAATATAAAAGAATCTATATAAAAGATAAATAAAATAGTAAATAAAAATTAAAAAACTATTTAAACCAAATGACATGATTGGCAATCCTAACTGAATAAGTTCTAAATTTCAAAATTAAGAATGCAGATCAAAATATGTCAAAAAGTTAAAGCAACAACGGTTCAGTTCAAATCAAAATATTTTATTTCACATAAATCACCCACTAGGTGCACGGTTCCTATTGGTCGTTTCCTATGGAGAAGAGCAGTCAAGAATCTTCACGGTTACTCTTTTAAAAATAAATGGTTTTTACAATGTTTTCAAATTACAGTGTTAATAGGTGTGAGAGGACACTGTAGGCCTATCAACAAGTACCCAGGTACTTAGCAACATAGAAAATGGTCCACAGATCTACAGTCTGTTATGCCTACAACGTTCTCACATTCACAAAATTTTAAAGAAAACAATCTATTTAAAAGATAAATAAAAAATAAAAATAAAGACCTATTAAAAGCAAATGACATGATTGCCACTACAGCTTTACCAAATCTAACTTAATAAAAATATAGAATATTGTAGGTATATAATGTCAAATAATGAAAAGATTATGTCAAGGAAGGATGTAAAAAAAAAAAAGTAAAATAATCATCGTAATTTGGGAGCAGATAATAGACATTTACATAGTTATGCCGTTAATGAGGTACCAGGGAAGCCACACATGTGCAGAAGGAGTTATTGCCAAACTTCCTTGTCTTCAACTTAGTCTTTAATCTTATAATATGATTTTTATAAATTATAAACCAATATATATTATAATAATATAATTATAAATTATATACCTTAACCACAAATTATAAATTTGTGGTTAAGGTACCAGTCCTTACTGCCACATCTCAAAAATCACCCCGTATAGGTAAGCTAGGTGGTACTCGCCACACGTACTTGTTGTCGCTCGTAGTATGGCAGAAGGGAAAGGGGCCTATACCCAGCAAAGGAAGAAAGAAAATACAGCCCTGTGTGATACCAGGCTGATATGATGATGATGATGCCATTTTATTTACCGACAGTCAGGACAGTCCCTAACCATATTTTTTGTTTCTTTTTCAGTGATGACTATGACTATACATGGAATAAGAAATGACCTGATGGGATACTTGATTATGACGTCACATACGTTATAGTTTCGAAATACTTCAAGACAACGTGTAACAATTAACTTTTCGTAATTTAATTTGCATCTGATGAATTTTGGAATTAAATTAATCTAACAAAAAAACACATGTTTTATTTTCCTGTATTGATTCAATATTTATATAGGGTATAATAACCCACCACCAAACCGTTTCTATTATTTGTTTAGATATTTATTGCACTTGGCCCGCTTTGTAGATTACAGCCCACTCCCTCGCGAACAGAGGAGGCCTGAGTCCCAGCCGTGGATACTTTATAGGCTGATTATGTGAACAGGCTCTGTTGTAAAAAGTCAACATTCTGTTTAGGGAGGCATGGTGCCGCAGGTTTGTGGTACACATGGTTTAGTGGCTAACGTCTTAGTGATACGCTTTGACCGGAGGTCATAATGAAGAGGTACGTCTCGGTTAATTTTGTTAAGGAGATCTGTAGTTGATGTTATCCCGTTTACTATTTTATAAAATGTTGACAGATCATTTAGAACCGTTCGTCGTGTTTTATTTGAAGTAGCTTAGCCGTTCTGCGTAATCGGCTCTATGTGCACATTTGTGGTCTTTAACCGCAAGCATCACGTAATTATTTTTTAGGACGCGCTCAGTACAGTCTACGTGAATATTATCCAGACGAGAGATGCATATTCTACGAGGCTGCGCACAAAGGTAGAGAGCACTTTCAAGGCCATGGTTTCCCTAAATTCTTTGCCAATTCTGTTCAACCGTTTTCATTGCTTATTGAAGATGTTATTGATGTGTGTGGTAAATGAGAGATCGCTGCTAAGCGCAACACCTAGATCCCGTATGTTTTGGACTGGTTGCAGTGACTTCCCGTTGAGGGAGTAAGTTGATTAGAAGTATTGCCCTCACCTGCGTCAAAAAAAAAAAACTTTCTTTCATTGCTTTTCCGCCAATGCAATGCAAAATGTTTCAGTAGTACAGTGGTGCACTTTGACCTTGAACTGGCCTAGCGTAGTTTGGAGGTAAAATAAAATGAGAGGTCAGCCTATACTTGTTTAGTTACCACCGATGTGCGACGACTATACCTCATAATCTAGCCTTTTGGCAACTAGTTGAAGTTGGCTTCCAGTCTAACTGGATGCAGCTGAATACCTGTATTTTAATGAGTCGATCCGTGCGGCTGTAACTTAGCCACGTAGTGTTGAGCCAGTGGTATCGGCCCCTACTTACGAGTAGGTCGTGTATTCGAACTCAGTCAGGCACTTTACTTTGTATATTACATTTCATCACCACTGCTCTTAAAACCGTGAAGGGAAAAATCGTGAGGAAACCGGCATATTCTAGAACCAAAAATTCGAAGACATGTGACATCCACCAACCCGCACTGGGCCCGCGTGGTGGATTATGGCCTACTCCCTGCCTTTAATCCATTGAATACCACTTTTACCAATTGTACCACTACCTGTTTTGGATCCATCCGTGAAGATGCGCAGCTCTGTTGGGCGCAAACCCTCACATCGGCGATCCTCATGAAGTTGGATTCTGTATTTTTATCAAAGATAAATTGTTTGGGTACCCGGTCATTTATGGCTTTCGTAATGGGGAATTCCTTCTGCTATCCTTGTCTCAGTCTTGGCTAAAGCCATGTCTCCCTTCAAATTCCTATTCCTTACCGGGTTTTCAACTAATAAGAAATGATCGCACGAGCGGCGCTGGCGGTGGTATTGCCATAATATACCTTCGTCCACATATTCTTTTTTCTATTGTCGATATATCTGCACAACCTCCACCACAGAACGTAGGCGAGCATCTCTTTTTGGACTGTTCTCAGTATGGTTTTACCAAAGGACGTTGCATGACCGACGCCAGTGTCACTTTATTAAAACACATCTTTAACGCATGGGAGAGGCACAGGATGCAATAGGTATCTTTTGCGACCTATCCAAAGCATTTGTTTGCGTTAATCACGAAACCCTGTTTTTGAAACTTGAGCATTACGGACTGGTTAAAGTTGCGATTAGCTTAGTAAATCATATTTGAATGATAGACAGCAGCAAGTTCAAATAAACGGTGTAAATTCATTGGGTTTAAAAGTCAAAATGGATTTACCACAGGGCTCGATATTGGGTCCATTCCGCTTTTTAGTGTATATAACTGATTTACCTCATTTACTGAAAAACCGACCACAAATGGTGTTATTTGCTGATGACACATCACTGATTTTTAAGGTAAACAGACATGCAAAGGAGCTTGACGACGTAAATAACGCTATGCTAAAGGTCCATAATTGGTTTACAGTAAATAATTTAGTATTAAATGAGAAGAAAACTAAATGCATAAGTTTTGCGTTACCGAATGTTAGAAGTAGTGAATGTCACGTTGTATTGAATAAGAAGACACTACTAAAAACGGGTTTCCTGAGAATCATGCTTGACTCAAAACTACAGTGGGATCCTCACTGGGCACGCCACTATTGCGGCGATAAGTCCCCTCTTTGAGGAGTGGCTAGAGAGGCGCTACGGCGTCCTCAACTTCCGCCTGACGCAGGTCCTCACCGGAAACGGTTGTTTCGGGAGGTTCCTGTTCCGTATAAAGCGGGAGGAAACGCCCGGGTGTCATCACTGCGTGGATCGCCCGGAGGACACGATGGAGCATACAGTGGAGGTCTGCCCGGATTGGGCAGAGCATCGCCGTGTCCTCGTGGGAACGCTTGGTGGCGGGGATCTCTCGTGTCCGCCCATGGTCCAGGCCATGGTATGGAGCGAGAGGGCATGGGAGGCCGAAATCTCCTTCTGCGAAGCAGTAATGCTCGCAAAGGAGGAGGCGGAACGCGTGAGGACAAGCCTCTTCCTACGCCATAAATATGTGTTTTAATAAGGTGACACCGGCGTCAGTCGTACAACGTCCCTTGGTGAAACCATACTGTTGATCATGTAAGATTTTATTGGTGTTAAAATGATTGAACATTTGATTAAGCATTACCTTTTAAAACACCTTGCCTAAAACCGGCAACACGGATACGAGTTTATAATTATTGGTGTCTTTACTGTCCCCGGATTTCAAAAGTGATATAAATTTACATTATTAGTGAGTCATCTAAGACACTGGCTCCTGTAACACAGGTTTGCTACCTAGCTCAGGAGCCAGGGCTTCAAACAAAGTTTGTAAAAGCTGTATTTGTGTCAATAAATTATTATATTATATTATTATCTAAAATTAGCGAGATTAAACTCTAATAATAACTTATTAACATTTTTGGTAAACAACTCCAGTGTATCTCGATGAATTGGTGGTGGTAGGTATACTCCGCCATACATTTTATTGTTAAATTTTTATTTTTAATAATTAAATGTATGTCATTAATATATTTTTTATCAACACTTATCCATAAATCTTTAATGTCACTTTCAAAGTGGGTCAATCTACACGATTTCAAAGTTTTCAAAACAGCGATCAAAACTCCTTGGCTTTACTAGTTTTATATCTACTTGACTCAAGATCGCGCCTATAAACTACGTAGCTGTCGTCGAACAACTCAGAATCGTAGACACCGCTGTTCAACCACAATTCATCATAAACTCTTACAGTAACTATGTGTACAATGTATGAACAGTTACAACATATCTCAGTACAACCCATACCATAACGTCGACGCATACATCTACCACGATAGCTCATTTGTTTCCGTTTTGCAAGTGTAACGGATAATTTTTAGTAATGACTGGTGCAGGCGGCTCATTTTGAGGAGCCCTTGTTGCACGTTTGAGCTTGTTTGCGAGAGGGTCACTACCCGGGCGAGTGGAAGATCACCCGAGTTATTCCAGTCCCTAAAGGGGGTAGGCGCACTGACGTGAGTGGATATCGACCGGCGGCGGTGCTGTCGGCGTTCGCTAGGGTTTTTGAATCTGTGTTGCATAAAAGTATTATACACAAGTGAGCTCACAACTGTCAGACGCTCAACACGACTTTCGGCCGGGTCGCAGTATGGGGGGTAACTTTTTGTTATTTGTTAACTACCTATCGCCCGTCATTGATTCCGGGGGACAGGTGGATGTAGCGTATTTCGACTTCCGGAAAGCTTTCGACACCGTGGATAACGATGTACTTTTATGCAAACTCTCTGCAATGGGATTTATACCGCACTTGCTTTAGTTTTTTGTTAATTACCTTGGCGAGCGCCAACAGTACGTCAAGTTGGCGGGACATGAATCCAGACCTTATTACGCGTTCTCCGGAGTAAGTCAAGTGAGTAATATTGGACTTTTGGAACTCATTTTAATAATTAACTATCTGCCAACAGTCGTGAAAGAGGCGAATAGTGTCTACTGTTTGCAGATGACTTCAAATTATTTCTAAATGTTGAGGACACTGCAGACTGTAATAGGCTCCAGTCTGACATTGATAATGTACTCCAATGGAGTCAATCCAACAAGCTGCATTTTGATATTAAAAAGTGTTGTGTGATGACCTACAGCCGCGCGCGTGCTTCATTGCAGCATCAGTACGAGATGGACAGCGAAGTGATACCACTCATCTCTCATGTACCAGACCTGGGCGTACAGATGGTGTCTGAGTTGACGTTCCGCAAACACGTTCCGTTGGTCAAGTACGTGGCTCGCGTACTGCTAGGGTTGCTACACCACCCGGAGGTACTGGCAGCGCTGCAGCTGCGCGCGCCGGATTGGTAGGTGCGCGCCGCCACCCTGCTGTGTTAGACGCGCCAGCGGCTAGGACTAATCTACTCAAGTTTACCCCTGTCACGAGCCGCACGTATTATTAATGTTATTACGATATCGGAGGATATATTTGGGTAAAACCTGCCAAAATTCAAGCAAATGGCGCAAATAATAATACTATAAAAGTTGTCATGTTTATAATAATTGTCATATTACTTAGTATGTATACAATTGTTTTAAATTTTGCTTACAGGTTATTTTTATATTACTTTTTGGAAAAATGTGTAGACCTTGTAACTTATAACATCGCCTTGGATGAATGTGAAGGTGTTATAATCGTGATTTATGTAATAAAATAAATTAAACATGTGTAGGGCTATAGTTGGTCTCCTATTTTTTCGAACCGCACTCTTCGGGATTGGCAAATTTAGCAATAGTTCATAGCAATCTAACAAACAGCAGTGTCTTCTATAAAATTAACAGGAATTTGAAAGAGAGTTTCATCTTTGGCTGGAGTTTCCAAATCCAAGTATGGGTCAGCTATGAAAAGTGAAAGAGAAGCCGCACGCCATGCGCAAGCGGGACGTGTTAGAATTAACGGGACTGTAAAGTGTAGGCGTAGCCAGCTCTCGGTTGTTTCAGCAAGCGCGATCACCATTCACAAATCGAAAGACGGCACATTCGGCGAAGTCGTCTTCAATTACGCTAAGTCTCAACAGATACAGGTTGTGAACGTTGCGTTGAGTACAGTCACGTCGATTGACGGTCTGTATCTCACCAACGTTAAAGACGATTTTAAATTTTATCATGGGTAAGGCAGTGTGGCGCTAACGGAAGGTATACGCGACGAGTACGATTGGATGCCAGACATCGGGTTCCTACGCGAGCAAGAAACTTCAGCAAGCTATACTCGTACGTCCTGTAGCTGAAGGCGATGAAGACTGGTGTTCTTTTTTCTTTTTCTTTCATAACGACAAGTACTACCTGCCTTTATGAGAATAGCTCAAACTGCAGTTGAAATATTAGTTTATCAGCTAGGTGGTACGCGCCACACGTACTTGTTCTCGCTAGTAGTAAAGGCCTATTAAATTATGCTGGGTGTAGGTAGGCTTCTTTTCAGAAGGGAAACCTTTACCCATACCCAGCGAAGAAAGATAAAAATATCAGGTGGGAGCGTGTCGGGGTACACAACCATTGGTTTAACGTGAAACGTCTATGTTAGCGAGTAGTTTTTAGTGATAAAATTGAAACGAAAACAATATTGACTTAGTTTAAAAAAATGTAATATATTATTGACACTGTATAGAGTACATAAAAACTTGTAATATTGGACAACAAATTTATTTATATATTTATTTTATTTTCTCCGAAGACTTTCTGGACCTATGTTAAAAGTAAAAGAGGCAGTAGTCAATATCCAAAAACAATGACTTTAAATGAGGAGACATTTGAGTCAGGTCGCGAAATTTGTACTGCATTTAATAAATACTTTCACAGTATTTTCGTCAGCCCGTCCACGCACTCTGCTGCGGCTACGAGTACTCCTGATGAACTGACCGGCTCAGCTAATGTCTTATCTAACCTCTCTACCACCAAAGACACTGTACTTAAAGCCTTGCGCGCGTTAGATACAACAAAAAGACCCGGTAACGATGGATTACCTCCTATCTTCTCGCACAATTGTGCTGATAGTTTGGCACACCCTATAGCTTTATTATTTTAAAAGTCTTTAGCCGAGTGCGTCTGTCCCTCCCTGTGGAAAACAGCTCATATAGTGCCAGTGTATAAGAAGGGGCCCAAGACGGATATAAAAAACTATCGTCCAATATCTATTCTTAACACACTTAGCAAAGTTTTGGAAAAAATCATCTATAATAATATATATCCAATCATCTCAAACGGTATAGGCCAGTGCCAGCACGGTTTTGTGAGGAGACGGTCCACAGCATCTAACTTGGCCACGTTTTGTGACTATGTCTTGCATAATATGGAAGCCGGTGGCCAGGTTGACGTGGTCTACACGGATTTCGAAAAAGCATTCGATTGTGTGGATCACGTGATCTTCCTGGCAAAGCTGCAAAAGCTTGGGATCCATGGAGGTTTACTGAGATGGGTTAAGTCATACTTATCGAACCGATCGCAAGCTATGGTTATGGGAGGTTTTAAATCTGACTTCGTAAACATCCCCTCCGGTGTTCCCCAGGGATCTTTATTGGGTCCTCTTTTTTACTGCGCATACCTGTGTGATATTCAGTCATGTTTCAAATCCGCAAAACATCTCATGTACGCCGATGACATGAAAATATACATGTGTGTAAAATCCAGATTTGATTGTGAACTGATACAGAGTGATCTTGATGCATTATTCAGGTATTATCAGCAAAATAATATTACTGTCAATGTCTCGAAATGTCAATGCATTACCTTTAGCCGTTCTAAATACCCATCTAAGTATCCTTATGGATTTAATAATAATGCGATCAAAAGGGTTGATGTAGTCACAGATTTTGGTATAAGGTTGGATTCCAAATTGCTCTTTGACCAACATATTGATATTATCACCAATAGAGCCTCTCGTAACCTTGGTTTTGTAATGCGTATTTGTAAGCCTTTTAGTAATTGTCATAGTCTAAAGATTATATACTTTGCATATATGTGCGTAGTATTTTGGAGTACTGTAGCCTTCACCCCAATACGAGGTATACACTAAAAGAATCGAAAGTTTACAGAAAAAGTTTGTAAAGTTCCTAAACTACAAATCCCGGAAACGTCATCAATCATGACACTATGATATGCTTCCCCTTGTGGATAGGCGTAAGATGTTGGATATGCTTTTTCTCTTTGATATCCTGCGAGGTCGCTTGGACAGCAGTGATTTGCTATCATGTATAGATTTCTGTACCCCGAAAACACGTACCAGACACACAAGATTACTCAGTATCCCTGGCTGCCGTTTAAAATACGGGAGAAATGCTGTTCTGACCCGACTACCTCGCATCTATTCTGAAAGTTTTGAAAGTGTCGATATATTTCATTCATCCATGCAATCATATCGGAAACAAGTCAAGCAGATATTGTTTGGTGAACAAATTGTGCCATAACTCATTCTTATATTTATTAAGATTTTAATAAAGATTTGAATTCATTTAGATTTGAATTTAAATTCATGTGTTTCAGCAAAGCACGTTCCAATTGCTGTGTGGAAGTATATTTACGCAAGTGCAAATTATGTAGTTTTTTCTTTTTCCTTTTGTTAAATTAATACGGTCATAGTATTTAGGTACATACTTTAAACTTTAATTGAATGTTAGCAATGTGTCAACAATCGCATTTTACCTATTCTTGATGACTGTACTTGTTTAAGTGTTTAAGTTTTTTTCTTTTGTTTCCTCCCGCTACTTTCTAGGTAGCTTTATCAATGTCGTGAAACTCTGTTATTGACTTAAGTGATAATTGTCATCACCTCACTATCACTGAGCAGTGCATGCAGGCTGTATGATGCTGTAACCTTAACTTTGACGTGACTGCCTGTTTAACAGCATTGAGCTGTTCATTGATAGTGGGTGAACTTTCATAACTCATGTAAATTTAATATTAGCTGTTGAGTTTCCAAATAAATAAATAAATAAATTTAACATTGGTCTATGGTATGAGAAATAAGAAACATTACATAACATCACGCATAGTTTCCTCTAAGGGTTGAGCAGAGGTGTACCTTTAGACATCCATACTTGCCAGTTATATTTAAGTCCCATGTTATAGGGGGCGAGCCTATTGCTATCTATCGGGTACAAATCCAAACTCCGGGCTGCTACTGTTACTACTAAATTCCGGATAGAAAAACCCAATAACACTTTGCCCAACCTGCGGTTGTCCAACCTAAGACCTTGTGCTCGGCAGCAGCGCTTGCGGCCACTAGACCAACGTCGCAGTCAGAAGCTCAGAAATCTAACAACCAGTCTTACCAAGGGGTATCGTGTACTCAGTAACTGGATTGTGAAGGTCATATATGCATTAGGCAGTCGCTCCATCTAAAATGCTGGTATTCAGCTGAATCCGGTTAGACCAGAAGTCGATCTTAATATAGTTGAGAAAAGGCTAGGCAGATTGATTGACGGTGAAAAAACTGAAAAATCACGCTCTAAAAAGTATGAATCAAGAAAATGTTTAAATAAAGACATTTTGTAGTTGTACAGACATGCGACCACGGCTTTACCTTGACCATTTTATGTACCTATGTTTTGATTTCTGTCTGAAATATATTTTTGTTTCATACTTTTTAGAGCGTGATTTTTCAGTAGTCGGGTTTCAGTTTTTGGTCTTACTTTTTACTAAAATAATTTTAGGGTTATACTTTTATGATAAAGTATTTGCAGAGCCGCTTACATTTTAACTAATATGTATGTATGTATGATCATCTTTTACCTCATGTAACAAATGATCATACATACATACATATTGGTTAAAATCATAACTTTTTGCTAGGTGTTATTTCTTGATACATAATTATGTACTTTATCCCTAAAAACTGGATGGTTGGCCAACAGGACAAATGTATTATAATACTTACTTACAATTTTAGCTAACAGGTAATACTTTGTTTTGAACTCATGTGATTTGGCTGACTCAATAACCTATAATGTACGGGTATAAAAAGTGCAACAATTTAAACTAAATGTTAGTACTTAAATAAAATTGATTTACGTAAGTTCTTTAAAATGTGGCCGAAACTAGTTCTTATGTTGTTGTTGATAAGTTTTGTGGGACTCTCGTGGTCTGCGCCATATTTTCATGTCGGCTTTCGCTGTCCCGGTGGCATGCCAAGACTCTCAAATGGTTTATGCGCGCCAAAGACACCGTCTCCAGATCCGTGAGTGCTGTCTAATACTAATACTATTCCATGCCTACTGCCATATTTTTAACGACCACGGCCAACCCAATGGAAGGTTATGATTTTAACAGGCTATTTATGTACTCGTATGTAGTGGTTGTAATGTTCATCAGTTTCGGATTACAGGTTATATGACGTCTTATATCGGATTTATAGCGGACGTAGAGTGTAATCGTTTTTTTTTTTAAGATAGCTAGGTAGCTTGTTTGACATCAAATATAAGGTTCTACTTTCTGAAAATATATCAAGGCTATCTATTATTCAATTAGACCAGGGGTTCCCAACCTTTTTTTGTCTACTGCCCTACTGCCTGCTCTACTTTAAGAATAAATTATTTTTTAACGCCCCCCTTTACACAAAAAAGAGGGAATTTCAAACGACTGGTGGGGCCTTTTACACAAAAAAGTGGGGATTCTTAACTGATAAGTGGGGCCAAGAAATATCTCACGTGGGGCCCTAAGGGCCCCATGGGACGGGGATTTGACATCACTGCCCTACATAATGCCCCCTTTTTTTTCTGGGTCTCTTACCGCCCCCCTTTAGGAATGCAGCGCCCACAAGGGGGCGTTATCGCCCACGTTGGGAAAGACTGAATTAGACAAACTTAAACCCCAAATATTTATAATACAATTATGATTCTTGATGAGCAGGTATGATTATGATTTTTATTAATGCAATACATTAAGATCGGTTCATAAAAATATATCTGTTGAATTTTTCCAAACCAAAAGAGTTAGGTACTTAGTTACCTACCTTCAATTATCCCTAACCCTAAAATGAAATATTAAAGAAAGTTAAAAACTTAAGCCCAATCGTCAAAAACGCTGTATAACAACATAAGACATCGTTGTCGATTTTTGTTGTGGACAGGATATCAATTCACTTTTTTTACAGTTGTAATCACATTCATAAAAAATAAAAGTTTAAAACATATCCCAATTACGACAAAGACGCCAACAAGGTATACATTTAGTTTTTTTGTTTATGACTTTATGTCCTCTAGAGGGCGCCATATAAAATTTTATGTGACGTCACATACAAACATACATTAACCCTCCATATTGCCTCGTCGTAATCGGGTAAAAATATAAAACATCTTTATAAAAGATAAATAAAATAGTAAATAAAAATCTATTTCAACCAAATGACATGATGGGCAATCTGGTATATTTTGTGAATGTGAGAACGTTGCAAGCCTTGTAGACTAGATTTGTTGACCGTTTTCTATTTTGTTAAGTACCTGGAACTTGTTGACAGGCCTATACTGTTGTCCCATACCTATTAACATTGTAATTTGAAGACATTGTAAAAGCTAATTATTTTTAAAAGAGTTACCGTGGAGATTCATGCCGGCTCTTCTCCATAGGAAACGACCAATTGGAATCGTGCAGCTAGTTTCTGTCGTTTCATGAGAACATTTCTTTCAAAATCTGTGAATGAGACAGTCTACAAAGACCATTTTCTTGTTGCAACAACGGTCAAGGTACCTGCCCTTACTGCCCCATCTCAAAAATCCACCCAGTATAGGTAAGCTAGGTGCATGTACGTACTTGTTGTCGCTCGTAGTATGGCAGAAGGGAAAGGGGCCTATACCCAGCAAAGAAAGAAAGAAAATACAGCCGTGTGTGATACCAGGCTGGTATGATGATGATAATGATGCTGTTTTATTTACCGACGGTCCCTAAACATGTTTTTTTAATCTTTTGCAGGGATTATACTGACGATTGGCGTAAGAAATGACCGGATGGGATATACGTTATATTTGCGAAAAACTTCAAGACGACGAGTTACAACTAACTTTACATAATTTTATTTTTTATTATAATGTGTAAGAATCATGAGTAGAATAGATTACACACACGTCCGTTAGATTTAATATATTATTATGTACAATTATTTTGTATCTGTTCAATTTTGGAATTAAATTAATATGACAAAAAAACTTTTGTTTTTCTCTATTGATATTTATATAAGATGTAACAACCCATCATCAAACCGAATCTACTATTTATTTAGATGTTTGTTGAGCAAGGCACACCAACGACATACATTAAAAATAGTTAGCGATCAGTTTGAAAAATCGTTTTTTTTGTTATGCCTCTTATATTTATATTTTTAAATAAAGTATCTTCATTCTAGATACTTTACTTAAAAATATAGAATTAGAATATAAAACAAAAAAAAAAGTAAAATGTTTTCCGTAAAAAAAAACAAAAACCAACCAAGCTTACGCTCATTCAGAAATCTGAGTTAGTAAATTTTAACGGATTTATATTATTTTTTCGAGGAAAGTTGTTATTGATAAAATGCCAAGAGGATTGTCAGTTTTACGAGCAAGAATTGTAACATTGCGGGAAAAAAGATGTTCCACGAGAGAAATAGCAAGCAGAGTTGCTGTATTCCAATCCTGTGTCGTGGTCACGTTGCAGAGGTACCACGGCATAGATAATTTAGCTGACCGACCCCGCAGTGGTCGCCCAACTGTTCTGACTGCTGCTCAGAAGCCCGTGACCCAACAATCAACGCCACTACAATAAAAGCAGAAGTGCGCCTCTGGACTTGAAGTTAGCACTCAGACCATTCGAAATTGCTTACACCTGGCTGGACTACGAGCACCTCTGAATTCACGGCAACGTCTGCGACGGAGATTGCAGTGGGCTAGGCTCCGGCAAAATGAAGAAGATGAGGAGGAAAACATTTGGCAAAACTGAATCTTCGTTGACGAATCGCGAATCAGTACTAATCCAGATAAACGACGTGTCCGTGTCTGGAGAAGACCTGGAGACTCTTAAAGGCAAAGAACTGCCACTGGAACCGTCCATCAAGACGGGAAATCATTGTCCTTTTGGGGTGGAATTATGATTGGAGCTAGAACGCCTTTGATCCTGTATCGAGGCTTCATGACGGCAGATAGGTACAAAACAGGCGCTATTGATGGAATTGTCAGACCTTCCGAGTAAATGGTGGTCGATGATAATGCGCCCGCACATCGAGTTCAACGAGTCAATGGTGCTCTCCGAGAATACGACATCACAAGGTTAGACTGGCCTGCCGGCTCGCCTGACTTAAGCCCAATAGAGCACTCGGGAATGAATGGGACATATTACCGCAAGAAATGCTACATAACTTGGTCCTCAGCATGTCCAGGAGGATCTCCGCATGTGTTCGAAGTTATATTGTATTAAATAAGAACCTTATATTATTAAATTGTTGTATAAGTTTGGTAAAACGATCTTTTTCTTTGTATCAAACTTCTGTTACAATTACATTAAGATTGAATTACTCAATTTTTGTTATTAATAACTAACAAAATTTTAAAATTTTAATTTCAAACCGTTACTACAGTTTATTTAATTTTGTAAATTAAAATGTTTTATTAATTTCTATTAAAAATCATAAACCTTAGGTACACTAGATCGTGCTCGTTTGTATTGAATCGTAGTTAGAAGATTAAGAGACTTTTTTTATTTGAATATTATTGCATATGTTTGTTGTCCAATACAGAACTGTGATTAGCAGAGTCGATTGATTGAACTGTTCAGGTGTGTATGTATAAATAATCTATCGATTTCTTAGTTATATGTTAGTTTAATAATCAAATTCAAAAGTCATTTATTCAAACTAGGCTGAGAATCAGCACTTTTCGAACGTCAAAATTACATAAGATAGTCCCCCAAAACGCCCACCCTTCACCACTTCCTAGTGCTTTTAGCTGGGAAGAAGAAGTGGCGCAACAAACTCCCCAGCAGCACACCTGTCTGTTCAGTTAGAAAAAAATGATTCTATTTAATAGTATGCAAAATAATTTACATTAAGCAACACAAAACATAATCTATACTGCCATTCCACCACTAGGGCTGCGCGAAGCTGTGACCGACGTAGCTCCAAATGTCGCTGCGTCAGCCACTCGCCTCTTGCCCTCGAGTTCCACCTAACCTAACCTAACCTTTTTTGGATGTTCCAAAACACCATGTTCGCGCTCGATTTAGATTTAGCTGCCATAGTAATAAAATAGTATAAATTAAATAATACCCCAAAAGCTTTCACATGGCATAAGTTTCGTCACTGTTATGTCAATGATGTTTTGACTTTAATGTAGGTATCATGTTTCATGCTTGTAAAATATCAATATAATCTATACCCAACATAGGTACTATGCTGGGTGATACCACCTTCCGGCTCGCTACCTGTCTGCGTCTGGGCGCTCCTTGTGTGGCTCCGCATCGCTGCCAATGCGGTGAAGGTGTCGACTGTCTCGGACACCATGGCCTATCCTGCAGTAAGAGTGCAGGCCGGTTAGCACGGCACGCCAGCATAAATGACATCATCCGTCGTGCTCTTGTCACCGCCGGAGTGCCAGCTGTTTTAGAACCCAATGGCTTGGCACGCGACGATGGGAAGAGACCAGACGGAATGACCATAATGCCTTGGAAGGTAGGTAGGCCTTTGGTGTGGGATGCAACGTGTGTCGACACCCTTGCGCCATCCCATCTTCCTAGCACGGCGGGTTGTGCTGGGGCTGCTGCTGCAGGTGCGGAAAACCTCAAACGGCGCAAATACTCCAATCTAATTGGGACTTATATGTTTGAGCCGTTTGGGGTTGAAACACTAGGGCCATGGGGTCCGAGTGCCCACTTAGTTTTTCAAGACATCGCCAAGCGGCTGGTCGACTCTTCACGTGACCAGAGGGCTGGCCTATTCTTTGGCCAAAGAATCAGCATTGCCATTCAACGTGGCAATGCTGCCAGCCTTTTGGGCACTTTTCCTGTTGACAGTGATGCGGACGAATTTTTTGATGCCCTATAATAATGCCCCCCCCCCCTTGTTTATATACTTGTACATATTATTATTATTTTAAGTCTGTTTTTAAATCATGTAAATACGTTTGTGTAAATAAATAAAGAAAATGTATATAATCTGTATATAATAAAAACCGACCAAGTGCGAATCGGACTCGCACATGAACGGTGTCGAAGAAGACACATGAAGAAGTCTTTCAAAAATATTGTGAGTGAGAGAAATATGAATATGAGAAATATAAATGAATGAGATAGAGAAATATCAAGCATTCATAAAGTGCTCATTAGTGTTCCGTACCAAAATGGTAAAAAGGAACCATTATGGTGCGACTCCGTCTATCTGTCCGTCTGTCTGTCACAGCTGGATGTCTCAAGAACTACTAATGCTATCAACTTGAAATTTCGAATATTTTTAGATGACGTTTGCCCAATTATTTTGCAGATAAGAAATAAATAAAATATATACATTGTATTTACAACGGGGACTGAACGGGGTTCTTAAAAATACGTGGGGCTACTAGGGCATGTGGGGTATCATATGAAAGAGCGCTATTAGCACATTCTCAAACATTTTTCTTTTTTTTAGGCCGCATAGATTCGACTTTTGACGAAAAATAAAAAAAACCGTTCCCTTCTTATGTCCGAAGTTAAAAACATTTCACGGTTCACAACCAAAATGACTTCAGCTAAATGGTTAGTGTTGGATATGTGAAAAAATTCACGGTAGTATGTATAACGAAATTAAAAGGAAAACTATCACAGCTAAGCAGGCTTTATAAGTTAACGAGAGAGAGAGAGAGAGTTTTAATAATATAGGTGACACAAAAGAGTTCTACGCCGAGTTCTTTACACTATTAAACACACAATTTAATAAATAATAATAATAAATTGTTTTATTTGGCACAATATACACATAACATAATATTGTCTACATTTCTTTCTCATTTCTCTTATCGCAGGTCTGCTGGAAGAAATTTCTTAAGAAATAAGCAGTACCTTTGTACTCATAATTATGATTATGTCTTATCTGTATCTATTTTTCTGTGTGTACATAAATAATAAAATAAATAAATAAATAAATAACACTTTTCCACTAAAGATTAAAAGTATTTGCACAAAGTTCTTATTTAGTGATTGGGTGACTCCAGGTATTCGTAACAGCAGGGAAAAGCTATTTGAACTTTATGGCCTAAAGCAACATATGAATAATACAAGCTTTCATAAGAATGTTGCAAAATATTCAAAAACTTAAAAGTTTGTGCAAAATAGCCAAAGCTCTTTATGTTAGCAACAAAAATAAAATCAGCTGATGATAAAATAAAAACTACCTGGCAAATAATAAATAATGAAACAGGTAGGAAACAACTGCAAAATACTGAATTTAATTTAGAGACTGCACATAGCCCTATCAACTCAGATGTAGAAATAGCTCAGGAATTTGAAAACTTTTTTGCTAATTTTCCCCTTAAAACTACTGAAGCTTTAAACTCCTTACCAGCGCTTTCTGCTGACTTACTTAGACACAATGTGAAGGTTTTAGCATACAGACCCCCAGGCTGTTGTAAAAGCTTTTAAAGTTCTTAAAATTAAATTAACAGAAGATCTCGTGGGAATTTCTGTAAAAGTCTGTAGATCTATTATCAAAACTATTGCGCCCTATTTAGCTTTCATATTTAACACCAGTGTAGACCAAGGAGTCTTTCCGGATCTCAGTAAGTAAAGAACCTAACAATTATATTATGCCTGTGTCAATTCTACTACTTCCTAGTAAGGTGTTTGAAAAGTTGATGAGCAATCAAATTTACGTCACTTTAATAAAAATTCCATCTTTCATGAACATCGTACGGTTTCACCAAAGGGTGTTGTACCATTGACGCCGGTGTCACCCTAATAAAGAACATTTTTAATGCCTGGAAAGAAGCACAAGATGCCATTGGAATCTTTTGCGACCTCTGGAAGGCATTCAATTGCGTAAACCATGAGACACTTCTGCTGAAACTGGAGCACTATGAGATTAGGAACACAGCTCTTGATTTACTAAGATCATACCTGAAAGATAGAGAGGTTACAGTTCAAGTAAACGGCGTAAACTCATTGAGATCTGAAATGGCAATGGATGTTCCTCAAGGTTCGATATTGGCACCATTCCTTTTTTTAATTTACATTAATGATTTACCCCAATTACTTCAAAATCAACCGGAGGTGGTGTTATTTGCAGATAAAATCAACCGAAGGTCACAAAATCTCGATGACGTAAATAGCTCTATTCTTCAGGTTCAAGATTGGTTTACGGTAAATAAATTGGTACTAAATAACAAAAAAACCAAACACATTAGATTTAAATTACCTAATGTTAGAAGTAGCGATTGTGACATCATATTGAATGCAGAAAAACTGGAATTTATTAATCAAACGGTTTTCCTGGGAATCACGTTAGACGAGAAATTACAATGGAGACCTCACATAACATTTCTTGCGGGCGGTTAAGCTCGGCCGCTTAGGCTGTTAGAAAGATAAGACAGTTAACAGACGTAGAAACCGCGCGTTTGGTCTATTTTAGCTACTTCCACAGCATTATATTGTATGAAATATTATGTATGTAAGAAAAAATCTACATCTTTTTAATAAAATAAGTGATACACATAATTTTTGGACTAGAAATAAACTTAAAATAGATCAACCATTTTTCAGACTATCTAAATTACATACATCTTTTATGGGGTGGGGTTAAATGTTACAACAAAATACCTTGTGATATATTGCAATTAAACGAAAGAAAATTTAAAACTCATATTAAAAGTACAGTACTTTGTAAACAAGCATATTATAAATTAGAGGATTATATCCAAGATAAGAATGCTAGAAAACATGCTGGTCCTGCTCCATAGGATAATCTAGAATCTAGACATAGTCAAACTGGTTGCTAACTTAATTGAATTAAATACTTCCTCACACACTGACTTATTAATTTTAAAATTTTAGAAAAATCGTCTACATTTAGAATGCTTGTAAATATGTGAGCACCATGTAACTATCACATAATTAATTTATCTGTTGTTGCTTCATTTTTAATTCTTTTTACCTATTGTAGTATAGTAATTTTATCCTAGGTGCATTGTCTTCACATTCAATTATATAACTTATGTACCTATAAAAAATATTGTAAAACATTTTAAAAGTGGTAACGGTGGAGTTTCTTGCCCATTCTTCATGCGAAAACTACCTTTTGGAGGGGGCGACTAGAATCAATTCAATTTTTTTTGTAAATTTTAACGTTCAAGTGCCTTATAATAGCCCTCCATGGTCCAGGCCATGGTACGGAGCGAGAGGGTATGGGAGGCCGTCACCTCCTTCTGCGAAGCAGTAATGCTCGCGAAGGAGGACGCAGAACGCGTGAGGGAGACGTAAATTTCGCGCCCTCACGCCCCTAGCCGCCGCAGGAGACGCCCTGGGCGTCGGGAATCGCAAGCCGATTCCCGGCCACCGTAGGCGCGGGCTTGCGGACGGTGAGCAATGGGTAGCTCGCCGTCCGATAAGGACCAGGCGCGGATTGACGGCGCGTTGTGTTCCACGTGCGCCTCAAAGAGATGTCAGCAAATGAAGGGGTCCGAATGGACCGATGCCTGCTGGGGTTGCGGGAAAGTCCGAAAGGGATACCGTGGCCCCTGGCAACGTACAGGCAACTGAAGGAACACGGGTGGGTTTTAGTCAGTAAGAGACTGACACGGTTGGGTTTTAGTCAGTAAGAGACTGACACGCCCTCCCGCTCCGCCCAGAGCGGGAGAAGTTATTTGATAATTTCCCAAAAAAAAAGGGCCTATTTGAATATTTATATTAATAAATGATTTGACTTTGACTTTAACGAGTAATAATCGACCAATCAAAAACACTTTCTCCCATACTTTCCGTATGGGAAAGCATGTTTTTCAAAGTTAAGTTTGTTCTTGCAATAAATTATCTCAACTACGGAACCTTCCATTGTGCCTGGTCCGGCTTTGTTACACGCTTGCAGAAAAGAGAGGTATTGGCCACATATTCGCTTTGTCTCTTTCTAGAGAGTGGTCACTTTTGTGAGGCTAACGCTGAGTCCATTCTCTATGTCTATGGACAATACACACACACAGTATACATCTGCGAGCGAAATACTTATAACCATCGCGACAGACGGTATGGGGTTTAATAATCATATCCGAAGTCACACAGACATTATGTTCCAATTATTTCAAGCTTTCTCACAATTAGATAAATTGATATTACTCACGTTAAACATCTGCTACCGAAATGCACGAGACCATTTGGACACAAACGTTCTGGTTGAACGATTTCCGAAGTCGCAAGTCCTATCTAACAGACCAACATCAACTGACGGTAGAACTAGTTTCGAAAACATTTTCCAGAATGTACTTAGTTCAAGTTAATTTGAATACTAATACTTTGAGTAAATTTTTTGCACTAATTATATATAGGACTCATCTTCATCAAACTCCAATGAGGTTGTGGTGCGAAAACTGGAAAAATATTTTATAATTCTTAGAACCAAGATTTTACATTATTCCCACGATCCATTGATATATAATTGAGATATAACTTTTAATACATCAGGCCTGTTCTCCCAGAAGCGTAAGGTAGAGCTCGGTGACCTAATACATACGAGTATAAGGTGTTACAAAGTTAACTTAAGAAATTTTAAGAGGTCAGGAAACAGCTGTTTCATACAGTTTTGAACGGTAGGTAGGTATTAAACTTTACTATGCACGAGAAGCTTTTTTTTCCCGATTTCAGAGTTGGTGAATAACTTTTAATATTGGCCTTGGTCCAATATTAAAAGTTATTCAGTTCGATGGTCTAAAGCACCTCTTAAAGTTTCTAAAGTAACATTTTTAACATCTTATTTATAGTACACCCATTTACCAGCCTACCTATTTGCGAAATTTTGTAACGATCTCATTTCTATTATTACTACGGATTGCGGTTTCATTTAACTAAACAAGTATCGAGTTGATCTACTGGCTACGACTGCTGAACATGGGGTCTTGGGTTCGATTCCTGGTTCGGATAAAGACACAGACCTCCTCACTGTTAGAGGCAGTGGGTCGTAATCCACCATCCTCAATCCAAATTTTCGGTCTTACGTCCTAGAACCAAAAATTCTGTTTTTCTTCACCGAGACTTACTTAAATATGTATAATAAATTGGCTAATTATTTTCCAGGCGACTAACAACTTAAAGGGCGACTAACTATCTGCTACTAAAAATCATAGGCGAGGTACAATAAATAATGACATGGCGACTAATATTAACAGTGGGATAAAAAACATTGTATAGGCAACTATAGGCTTCCATATAAAAAACATTTTTGCAAGTGTTTCTTTTTGAGGAGAGGCTAATGTTAATTACTGAATGATGATGGCTGAAAGGTAGGTTAGGTTAGGTTAGAACCGTGACCACACAACGCAAGAGCCGAGCGAGCGGAGCGAGCGGTGCCGCGGCAGCGGCCGGCGAGTGCCCGTATCAAGTGTTCGCTTAACAATAAATTCAGTCAAGTGGTCGAAATTCAGTTGCCACACCAAAAAATCACTGCCAATTTAAATTTAAACAAAGCTTACTTTATTACTTAAAATGCTACTTCACTGTAGCAGCCAACCTATTATTTTTGCTACCCATTTTAATTATTTTTAAAACCCTAAATCAGATTAGTTTGTCGCCGCGTTAAATACATGCCTAATAAATTGGCGAAGTGTAGGTACGAACGTCTACGAAATCTTTCTGAGAATAAAAGAAAATAATAATGAAACAAACAAGTGAATGATATACAAAGTTTATTGATTGATCTGCAGTGAAGCAACGAGTGCAGTGAGTAGTATCACAATGCCGACGGCCACATTGCTCGCACTAGAGTCGACGGGCCGCTCTAGTGGTCCGATTATATACTCGTACATGTGGTCTAGCACCGCTTGCTTCACTGCTTCCAGTTCTTCAGTCTCACTGTTGCCTGTTGGCCTGCGAAAATAAATAAAAAATATTATGAACAGATCAAAGATGCTAAGTAATCTATGCATCCTATTATGTTGAGGTAAATGTTTGGATAGTGAATTTGAAATTCGTTACGGGTAGCCCGAAGCCCGAAAGTTTGACAACCAGTCTTGCTAAAGGGTATCTTATTACCCAGTAATTGGGTTGTGGAGGTCAGAAAGGCAGTCGCTCCCTGTAAAATACTGGTATTCAGCTGCGTCCGGTTAGACTGGAAGCTGTAGTTGGGAAAAGGCTAGAATGATGATGCTCAGTCAGTTTGAGTGGCGAGTTAGTTAAAAGCTAAACAAGTTATTAGAGGTACACAAACACAAGCATATTACACTATCTTTGCAGGGCGTGAGTGGGTTTAGTTTAGCGGTATTTATTAGTAATCTTTGCGAAGGAGCTCGTCCGGAGGTCCAATACGAAGGGTATGGGGGCCGGTCTAATTTAAGTCACATAACTCATTTTATTTAAATATATCTGGGATACATTTAAATTGTATTATTTATAATTTATATTGTGTTGGGCATCAGAATTATGATGATTGACAAAATTAGTTATTTTCCACTCTGCAATCGGCATTTTGTTTTGTTTTGAATGTTTGTTTGTTGCACTTAGACACTTATACACTCTTTGGTTTGTTGTAATTTTTGGTAGTGTCAGCATTAAATTATGGCCTGACCTCACCAACACACATAACATCACGCCCGTATTAGTCATTTTAGTCATTAGTCATTAGTCATTTATTCATAAACAAAAGTAATTTGTATCTGAATTTGAACACAAAAATTACACAATTACAATTGACACATCAAGATAAATTACATCTGTACATAGTTTCAAACAAAAATTATAATAAATACACATTTTATCAATACCAATATGTCGAAATTTAAATAAAACAAAACAATACAATATGGCCAACAGCTTAACATTTAAAATATAATAAAATGATTAACAAAAGATAAATTTGATAGATTAATAGAATTCATTAAAAATAATAATATTAAATTTATAGATAGATCAATAAATTAGAATGAACCAAATCCAATAAAATTTAACATGGTTTTCTCAACAAAAAAAAAAAAATAATTAAAAATACGGTTCAATAAATTACAGCTCTTCTACCGCATATAGACACTTATTCAATAGGAATTCCTTTAGTTTTATTTTAAAGGTGCTACTGTAGACAGCACTTTTTATGTCTAAAGGCAATCTGTTGAATAATTTTACGGACTGGTATCGTGGACTGTGTTTAACAATTCTTAGGTTATGACTAGTGATCGGATAATCGGATGCATTTTACCAAAAGTGTAGGTGTTGGTTATTATGGAATGCGCTTTTGTATCGAAAAAATCCCGGGAATTCGGAATCGACAAATTTAGTTTTTTTACTATAGAATCAAATCGGGTGTAGGAATATTTACTTAGTTTAAGGTGTTGGATAATATTATGGAATTCACTTTTGTGTCGAAAAAATCCCGAGATTTCGGATTGAACAAATTTACTGTTTTTATTATAGAATCAAATCGGGTGTAGGTATATTTACTTATTTTAACTTTTATATTTAAAAAAAAACTAGAAATAATAACTTCCTCTTAATTTTTCTTAAATTTTCAAAATATTTATCTCAAACGAATAATAAATAAGAATTACAAAGTGTCGGAGACGGTACCCTATTTATGCACTAGGGCACAAGTAGCAGGTAGTCTACTCACGAATATTAGCGCGATAGATTGCAAATTTTAAAGTTTTAACTTGTTTTTTATTAGAATTTGTATATTATAATGTTATTTTGAGCAATAGGACCATATCCGTGCACTAGGGTACAAGTAGCGGGTAGATCGCGACGGAAATCTTGTAATATTTTTATGCTAAATTGTAGATTAGGAACTTTTATTGTATTTCTAATTAGATACCAACAAGAATTGATTATTGTGCTATTGTTTGGGTATATTCATGTTAGATTCATATTAGATTTGTGTTAGAATTCTTGTTTTGAGCCATCAAGAGCATTGAAACTAAATTTGAAAGGAAATTTTTGTAAGGAAAAATTGTCATAGATAATTACGTAACTTGAAAACATACTTTTTTGTTTATGGAGATATTTTACTAATTTTGGTCTCAAATGAAAGGTGTAGGCTTAAAACTAATTTATATGTTTAGTTTGTAAAAATCGGTCCGTGCAATAAAAAGATATAGTCACTTTTATGTAACAAAATTTTACTTGACTAGAAATGTATAATTGTTTGTTCTAAAATGTTTTAATTACCTAAGTAAATGACTTGTAATTGTGTTTTATATAGATATAAGTTATGTAAGGATATAATATACTAAGTTTTGTAAGGTTTTTTGATAAAAGGTAAAATAAATGCAAAATTCCGAGAATACGGCTTACACCCAAACATCCTTAAGGATTTTAGTATAAAAGAGCGTGCAATTTTTTATAAAATGTAGTCGTAAATCAACCATCAACAAGGAATCAACTAAGCAAGCTGGAGTCTCAGAATTAGTCTAAAAAACAAGGTGTCTTATTTCTTTATCAGAACAGTCTGTGTCGTGGTCACTGGGTAGTGATACCCGAACCAGGTACGTATTCAGGGGTACGTGGTGGTGTGTGTAGCCAGCAGAGCCGTCTAGGCTCAGGTAAGTAGGGAGCACACATCAACATCAGTGGGAGATTGTCCCAGGGCGACTGCGGTGCTGTAGGTACCTAGGCCGTCCGCAACACAAAGAAAAACCATTAAATCTCTTAATGATTATTATTAACGTACCACAACATCATCAACAAACTACCGCGCTCAACTGAGTCTGACTGACAGTATCGTATTAAACGATTAAGTTGAAAGTTTAGGATACAAAGTATTTATGTAACTTCACTGCCTCCTACAGCCGGGTCCAGACTATTGTTACGTGTAATGTAATCCACCGTGTAATGTAACGCGAATTCTAGGTGTGGACGGCACACGAGCGTTACATGTAATGCTCGTAGTGCCGACTTATCATACCACAAACGGTCGTGTTACATAACTTGACTAATTTGAGCGATTGACAGCTGTCGGTAAGTAGGCTATCTCTTGTTGTTTTCAATGATATTCTTTTTTAGAATATTATTGAATACGAAATTGAAATTCTTTAAAAAAGAATTTAAGAATATCATTGATCGTATTTTCATTGGCGCTGTCAATAAAAATGGACGGCTCACGCGCAACGTTGTTAGATCTCCGTAGCACGGCTTGTATAATAGAGAAGGGTATGGTATTTCATAATGAGTGCGAGTGAGACGGCAAATTATTTTCCTGATTGGGTGCAGGTACCCGAAGGAAGTTCCTATTGTTCATTTTATGACATTCGTCTCTGTGCCATTCATTTTTTTTAAAATTAATACCTACTAATTACCTACTATTCCTCTTACACTCAACATAGAGTCATAAATTGATGGGGAGCTTAAAATTTACTTCAAGTAAATATACATTAATAATTATGAAACCCGTTTTTTTTTTTTAATAAATTCCGCCTGCTAAAGACGATGTTTCTTCACCATGTTACAGAATAGTTTCGCATTCCCGATTTTTCTGAAATCCCGGGATTTATATTTAAAAAAATATGTTTTAAGAAGCCGCTTCCATAATTTCCTAACCAAAAATGTACTTTAAGTAAATATGCATCCGATTATCCGATCACTAGTTATGACTATTGAAATTTTTATTCTTCAAGTCCAGTCTACGGGTGCCTTCCCTTATCTGCCGTTCTTTTACTGACTCATAGTCTTGCATGTACTTGGCCATATTACTCAAAAGTACTAGTACATAGAGACTTGGTACTGCCTAAACTAATAAAATGTTGTCGGCAACTTTCCCTTTGTGAGATGCGGACCATAGTACGAATTGCACGTTTTTGTAGTACGAAAGCTCTTCTACTATTATATTCATAGCTGTTTCCCCAAAAAAGTATGCTATATCTAATTTTTGACTCCACCAACGCAAAATATACCATTTTTTGTTGTTCTATGCTGATTTCATTTCTCAGGGCTCTCAAAGCGATGCATCAATTGCTTTTAATTCTGGTTTCCAGTTTAACAGTTGGTCAATATGTATACCTAAAAATTTTACTTCGGCAACTAGCGTAATTTCGACTTCATTTAAGGCAACATTTAAATTATCTTTGTTACGGGCTGTAGTCTTAAATAACATAACTTGAGTCTTTTTAGTATTAATTAATAATTTATTTGCCGTGAACCACACATGAAAATTATTATTCCGCGAAGGGTTGGGCAGAGGTGTACCTATAGTACACCCACATTTCGCCAGTTATGATAAAGTCGTATATAATAAGGGGCCAGCCTATTGTCATCTACCGGGCACAAATCCAATCATACAATGGACAAATCTGTCAAACTTTAAACGTTGCTGGATACGACGCTTTTGGCTACTTTGAATGTGTGTATTTTAGGTATTTATTTCGTAATGTACGTTTTGTTTGTGCAGTATAAGCAAATTTTCTTTCTTTCTCTTTCATTTCTATGATGATAATGAATTACTTACATAATAGCTCTACAATGTGACACTCCAGGCACGACGTAGACGGGCGCGTTGTGGTGTGCATGGGTTCCGTTGGGGCCCATGGGAGACCAGGGGTCGTGGCCGCCAGCTACTGACACCACGTTGTCAGGTAAGTGAGTGAGGCCCCCGAAGAATATGTTAGTTCGCTCGATGCCTGAGCGCAATCTTGCTTCGTCGAAGCTGTTGAGAAAAGTTTTGCTTTTAAGACCAAGTAGGTTATAGTTTTTCCAAACGTATTTTTCTAACAAAGTTGAATAACCATGCACACATTTAGTTTAAACAAATATAAAAAGCTTAGGAAAAGAGAGTAGAAGGTGACTAACAAAAGGTATTTACATGGCAAAGGTGAGTGGCAACGCCGGAAGAGGACGCCCTGGTAGGACATATAGTGATCTTATTTGTGATGTTCTTCAGAAAGGCCAAGCGGCGTGCCTGTATGACCAGATGTATGAACTTAAACAAAGCAAACGGAGTGTGTCAGGATCGTAGCAGGTGGCGTTCTGTAGTCTCTGCCTACGCCCGTGAGAAAAGGCTTGAGTTTATAAATGTCATTTAGTTCTTTTTTAAATTAATATTATACTAGCTCAATGAGCTTTCCCCCTATTATACGGGACTTGAACATAACTGGCCAAATATGGTCACATCACATCCCTCCAGAAAATATAGGCGTGATATTAAGTTATTTGAACGGAGAGACAGACAGAGGCACGCTGCGTTTTATATTTCTAAAGAGAAAAAAGATATATATGGTATAGCTGTATGACTGTATTGTACCTACACAAGTCCATTTTTAACCTAAAGATAGACAAAATACATACAAACAAGATACGCACTCCAGTACAAAACACGACTAAACTTACCAAAATCCTGCCTAAAAATACATTCAACAAGCCCTCTGGTTATGTCAATAAAGATAATTACATAATAAATTACCCAAATCATTTAGAAAGAAAAAAACTCCATCTATTCACGCATAAATTAAAAAAAATCTATTATTAAGTAAATGTTATTACAGTATAAACGAATATTTAAATGATAAATCCCTGAAACTCATATAAAATATACAAAAATGTTTTTTTTAAATAAGTTAGATTATAACTACGATAAGTCCTCATCTCTATCTAATATCTTTCTTTTACTGTGCCCGACAGGGCCCACGATTGTTTCTCAAGCAAATATTTACCACCTAACATTGTGGAGTGCAATAAAGTATTGAGTAACCGACTTCAAAAAAGGAGGAGGTATATGTTCATCTGTATGTTTTTTGTGTGTGTGTGCTTCGATATTTTAGTCAATTATTATTGTGTACCGATTTTTTAAATTCTTTTTTCCAAACTATGTATTTCATCCACTTTGTGTATCTTGAAGATGTTATAATAAGTACTTCCTGTCACTATTGTTTATATAGCAAGTAGTGGTATATGAATTGATGTGGGGCAGGTTAACTAAAGAGTGAAAAATAAAAAATAAATGTTTTTTAAACTCAAAAACTCCCCAAGAAAAGATAGTAAAATTTATATGGGACCAGCTCGCAGGCTTCTTCTACCAAATGTAAAAATATTTTTAAAAATTGGTTCACAAATTGACGAAAACATCGATCAACAATATACAATTCAATATTCTAATATGAAGCAAAGCGTTATAATGATCGAAACAATATAAAAAATTAAGTTTAAAATACTGTAACCCGACTACGCAAAAATAGATCTTAAAACAAGAAAATATTTCAGACAGAAATCAAGACATAGGTACAAAAATGGTCAAGGTAAATCCGTGTCGCATGCCTGTATGTCATAATTATGTAGGAGTTCCGTACGCCTACGCCTACAAAATTATAATGGCATATATGTGACGATGGCTTTACCTTGACCATTTTTATTTTATTATTCCGTAGTCGGTTTACAGTTTTTTAAAATTATTTTTTTTATTTTATACTTTTCAGTTTTAACGTTTGATATACATTACAACAACGTTAATGAGAGTAATACAACAGGTCATACAATAGGTCAGTAATTAATCGAATGAGGAAAATATGTAGCCGAGTATTATGTACCTATGTATCTTATATCTAAATAACAACCGACCGACTACTATTTTTATTAGGTACCTACTTTTAAGCAACGAATCCAATACTACCAAACGACTTTATGAGACAGAACTCGAATGAGGAAAATATATAGCCGAGTATTTTGTATCTTTATACTAAACTAGCAAACCCGGCGAACTCCGTTTCGCCACCAGATGGCTTCGTTTTATGTAACACTTTTTCCCGCTTTTCTGTTGAAATTTTTCCTGAATTTTCTTTGCTATAAACCTCACGGAGCCCGAGACCTTTCCAACGAATGCAAAACCGTGGAAATCGGTTCGTGAGTTCTGGAGTTATAGCGTCAGGAAGGAAAACCCGACTTATTTTTATATAGTAGACTAGCTTTACCCGGCCCGGCTTCGCACGGGTAGCACTAAGTACTTATACCTACCCTACCAAACTACTCTACCTACTCTACCCTACCTACCCTATCTACCCTACCTACCCTACCCTACCTACCCTACCTACCCTACCTACCCTACCTACCGTACCTACCCTACCTACCCTACCTACCCTACCTACCCTAACTACCCTACCTACCCTACCTACCCTACCTACCCTACCTACCCTACATACCCTACCTACCCTACCTACCCTACCTACCCTACCTACCCTACCTACCCTACCTACCCTACCTACCCTACCTACCCTACCTACCCTACCTACCCTACCTACCCTACCTACCCTACCTACCCTACCTACCCTACCTACCCTACCTACCCTACCTACCCTACCTACCCTACCTACCCTACCTACCCTACCTACCCTACCTACCCTACCTACCCTACCTACCCTACCTACCCTACCTACCCTACCTACCCTACCTACCCTACCTACCCTACCTACCCTACCTACCCTACCTACCCTACCTACCCTACCTACCCTACCTACCCTACCTACCCTACCTACCCTACCTACCCTACCTACCCTACCTACCCTACCTACCCTACCTACCCTACCTACCCTACCTACCCTACCTACCCTACCTACCCTACCTACCCTACCTACCCTACCTACCCTACCTACCCTACCTACCCTACCTACCCTACCTACCCTACCTACCCTACCTACCCTACCTACCCTACCTACCCTACCTACCCTACCTACCCTACCTACCCTACCTACCCTACCTACCCTACCTACCCTACCTACCCTACCTACCCTACCTACCCTACCTACCCTACCTACCCTACCTACCCTACCTACCCTACCTACCCTACCTACCCTACCTACCCTACCTACCCTACCTACCCTACCTACCCTACCTACTATAAACCTCACGGAGCCCGAGACCTTTCCAACGAATGCAAAACCGTGGAAATCGGTTCGTGCGTTCTGGAGTTATAGCGTCAGGAAGGAAAACCCGACTTATTTTTATATAGTAGAATAATCATAACGTTTACAATAGTTTTTACAATATGACAGTAAAAAACATTATGACATGCCATGATGAAGAAATAAATAAATGTAAATCGAAACAAAGAGGCCACGTGTAGTACCGCCGTCCCAAATCGTCTGTTTGTCAAGTTCCGAAGGGTGTTTCGGTTTTACTGTTCACTCTTGGTATTAACGTAGTGTCATTACAAATCGTTACTATTTATTAAGATTTGATTAACTGTGCGTTAGTATCATTTTATTTTATTTAATCA
Source organism: Xanthia icteritia (assembly GCA_949128155.2). Classification (NCBI taxonomy): domain Eukaryota; kingdom Metazoa; phylum Arthropoda; class Insecta; order Lepidoptera; family Noctuidae; genus Xanthia; species Xanthia icteritia. Next base: position 15,713,967 of record OX421956.2, read on the forward strand.
TGCTTTTTATTATTGTATAATAGGTATTAATTTTACAGCCGCGCCGTACGTAGCGCAGTCTCACTTTTGCTTAATTTTATTAATTTACCCATTTAAACATATTAATTATACTTAGTCAATATTTTTAATGTGCTCGTTGTGACCTTTCTTTTGATACCAATTATGGCATGACTTTCTCAATTATTTTTTTTCGACGTCAGGAATTTACGTGTTAAGTCCAACATGTTTAATTTAGGGAGAATTTATACAGCCTATGTCACTCGGATTATTATGATGAACCTATTGCTACCCCATTCATCAAAATCGGTTCAGTAGATTAGGCGCTATGGTGGAATACACGTAAAAACAAACACATCATATACATAGACTGCTTTGCCGTAGTAGGGTAGGGTAAAAACTGCTTGGATTGTGTCATAAACTTAATAGTTACAAAAAAAAAACAATGTTGCATTAACGCCAGGGAAGTTTATTGCTAAGCAAATTGACTGGCTATTTAAATTGCAGTTTATTCAAATCATAACTGTCATTCTGTGGTAGTGTATGAAACGGTTATAACACGGCAAATTAACGTAGGATGTCAACTTGCTTAATTTCCCTGACAGTACCTACCTAAAATATGACAACTATAAATATTTACTGCAAGACTTATCCTCAAATTATTATGGCAGTGCTCATAAATGCGTCAATGTGGTTAGAATTCGTATTAATGCCAATTAAAATAAATAATTAAGTGATGAATAAACCATATTGATTTATTATTACGCATTAAATCACTGTAAACATACTATTGGTCTACCATAAAACTATAGCAACCTAACCTATACAAGTAGGGAAAATTTATTAAATGTCAGCCATTTAACTATGTTTTCCTGTCGGCTCGCGAGGTATTTCGTAAATTATGTGATTTTTTCTTCAGACTTATACCTCGTTCTGTCGTGCTACGCCTGCTACACTATCAACGACTGCTACGCACGGCCTACGCTTGGTTCGCACGGTGTGTCTGCTACGCAAGTTCTACGTCTGCTACGCAAGTTCTACGTCTGCTACGCAAGTTCTACGCCTGCTACACAGGGTAGTTCTATTTCTGTTACGAACACGCTTTACTAATGCTATGCCTAATGCTGTATTTAAATTCAATAACATATAATTTTAAAAATCCTTCATTTATATATTTATTTTTTATTTTTTTTTGTTTCGGAACAGCTTATTTTTAGAAAGCTAGATACATAAATATCATATCATATTGTTATTTTATTTATTTATTTATTTAATATTTCAAGCACAGAAATGTACAGAGGCGGACTTAATGCCATAGGTATTTTCTACCAGTCAACCTTTGGGTGATGCAGAGACAAACAGTGGTAGGTGCAATTACGAGAAATTGAGGAATATTTTTTTGAAGTAAATGTAAAGATACACATATACCTTTTACAAACTATAAATATAATATATGTACCTAATTATATATAAATATAAGCACAAATAAATATACATAAATATACTAGAACAGATAAGACAAACAATGGGAAAACATTAACGCTGCCAGCTTCTTACGAATATGCTCGCGAACTTTAACTTTAAAGGATAATAATCGCTTGGTTGCCATCCTAATTTCCTGGGGGAGCGCATTCCACAGAGAGATAGACTGAACGAAAAAGGAAGAATGAATGAAGTCTGTGCGGTGAGTGGGACATTGAAGAACGCGTTTATTTGGTGGCTTTAGATTTTTACTGTAGTTGTCGCAAATGTACTGAAAGGGGAGGCTAGATAACAAGGGGACGTGGGAGAGTCAAGAAATGAAAACAAGGTGGTTAGCGCCCTTTGCTCTCTGCGCTGGCGTATGGGCAACCACTTTAGAAGCGACCGATGCGCAGGAATGTGATCATAATTTACGAAGATTGAAAACGAATCGAATGCAGTTATTGAGAAGACGGTCTTCGTTCATGTAGTTACTACTAACACTGCTGCAAGGATATATTGGCACACGAATGACGTCACCCAATTTCACAATTTTTTACCAACAACTCTCTCAATGTCATTCGGGCACCAAAATATCCTTGCAGCACTCGACTTACTAAGTGGAGTAGAAGTCCTTGCACATCTGGTGGAAGTACTCCACGGGCACGGTGTGACGGAAGGGCTGCCTCGAGCTGCTGGTGGACTGGTACCAGCCGAACTCCACGCAAGTCTGGTATGTCCAGAGACGCACTGTAACAAAGATGGCGATTAAATATATAATATTATATTCTTTATTTCGGACTACACATACAAGTACATACAATCCATATAGTAGATTAAAACCTAGAACTATATTATTTCGAGTGGATGGCAAATGTCAAAATATTTAATTATTTTACTACTGGGCCCAACTTATAAGTTGGGCCCAGTGGGTGGCCACGCCCATCGTGGCATCAGTAGCGTTTTTTAGGTCTTCAGAAGTCCAGGTGTACGGACACTTTAAGATATTTGCATTCAGAATCTTAGAAAATTATCAAGTTTTAGTTACGAATGCGAAAGTACTGTCTGTCTGTCTGTTGCTGAACGGATTTCTATGAAATTGGCAAACAAGTAGACCATGACCTGGGTTACACACGACACTTTTTATCTCAGTAGTACGTTCCCGTGGGATAATATTAACCTTCAAGCAGAGCCGAGGACAAAAACTAATCATGAATACAAAAGACATCAACTGCGATGGCCTCCCTCAAGCATCGGTACACCGACCATTCCTGTGCATCTCGCATCCAGCTGATCCCCACGACCTTCACCGGGTCTTCGGTCTAGTGGTTGATGGCACAGTAGGAGCAGTGGCTGATGTGCCACAAGTCGCGTGTTCGATTCTCCCGAAACAAACATTTGTTAAGGTAGGTTTTCCGGCTTACGTTTGTGCTTAGGGAAATAACATGCTTTTAATAACGAAATAACGGAAAGTTTTTGTGATAATGTTGTTGCCTGCCAGGGATACCAAGTACGTGGGTATGGTAATAGAATTCGAGATACTAATTTGCCTCTCCTTTACCATTTAATACTGCTTCAATTATCCATACTAATTAAAACATATTATAAACGCGAAAGTAACTCTGTCTGTTTGTCTGTTACCTGTCCAAGGCTTAACAGCTGGACAAATTTGGATGAATTTTGGCACACGTATAGACCTTGACCTGCGTTAGGACATAGGATACTACAATCCTGGTAGTACGTTCCTGCAGGACTATTTCCGACCTTCAAGCGGGGGAACCCGCGGGAAAAATCTAGTACTTCATAAAAAAAACGGTTAAAGAAGAACGGTAAAAGATTATTCTTTAAAGGTAGGTACTGTAGTTGTTATAAGTTTAAATTTTACCCGTTGGTTTGATCCCCAGGTGAGGTAAAAGTTAACAGTTATGAAACGTTCTTACTTGAAGTTGGAGATCGGATTTTAAAACGAGAAATATTATAGTGATTACTTTTGGGCCTGACATTATTTAAATGTATTCACAAAACATAATATTACGCCTTGTTTCCTCGAAGGGTTGGGCAGAGGTATACCTCAAGTCCCATGTAATAGGAGGCGAGCCTATTGCCATCAACCATATGTCACAAATCCAGAGTCCGAGCTGCTGCGAAAATGATATAAAAACCCAATAACACTTTGCCCGAATTGAGAATCGAACCCAGGAACCCATGGTCAGCGGAAGCGCCTGCGACCGTTAGACCAACGAGTTAGCGCAAATCTATTTAATTTCTATATTTAGTGCTGAAAGGTTTAAAAACTATTAAACAGTAACTCGTTTAAATTTTATATTATGTCTTCCATAAATTATTCTGATTGTGATTGATTCAGATATCCTAATTCATTTCCAAAACACCTCCCTTAGTGCGGATGCCTAAAATGTCAGAGGTCACTTGCAGACTTCAAGGTGCTAACCGAAATGTTATTAACTCTAGTCATCATTCTCCTGCCCGTACCCCAAGTTATCAATGGTCGGCGCAACATGTCTTCCTGTTCCATACTTCTCTATCGTCATCTCGGTAGTCACCCCCTTTCCTAGCCATACTGTCTTTTACACAATCCATCCCGATGGATGGTAATCATGGTGATGGTGAGAATATTTCAACTACTAAAGAAACGATTTTCTTTAGTAGTTGAAATATTCTCATTTATTTCTAAAAATCCTCCCGTAGATTTTAAGTATCTAATTGTCGATAAACTTTTAGTTTTAGTTTGTTGATAAACTTTTAGTTTAGGAACAAAAATAGTTCGTGAAAAACTTATTAACAATTTTTTTTTTTTAAAACAATTACTTACAAAGTCAAAAATAACTTAAATTTCGGAAATCGGTGGCAAATAACGAAAATACAAAACCAAAGACACCGACTTCCAAAATTTAATTATTTTTTTAGTGTTTTTTGGAAGTCAGTTGTTTTTTTAGTGGGTTAGTTTGTAATTTATCTAAGTTACAATAGCCTAATGTCAACTGCTCATCACCTATTACAAAATATTGCTTTTCCCGATGCAAGGACGTTAATCGTTGAAGAGTTCTCAAGGTACTTCACTATCAGCTCCACTTCTCCATATGCATCGTGACGAGCATAATTTTTTTCGTTCATAGGAGTATAATACTACCAACGATTCCTATATTTCCGTGGGGGGCTGGGGGTAGCTATGAGTTGCTAAATAATGCAGGCGGCGACAGGGCCTCAGACATCTGCAAATCAAACGCCGAGAGAGTCGAGGAGACGACGACATGCCGGCAACTAGCGAGCAACACACGGATCGGGAGTGTGACAGAGGGACTTTTGCATTCACCAATTTCTTCTTCTTGCTGTACATCCGTGGTCTACCGCAACTTTGATAATGATAATGATAATACTTTATTTGTCAAAATGTAGGTGTATAAAGTAGTATGATCTTATTATAATGTGGCCCATTTACATTCTACCATTACATATGGTGTGCAAATATTTAATTACAGAATACATTAAATTATTAGAAATGTCATAATGTTCCATCAGTTAACACTATAAACGTTAAAGTGTCTGATTAAATAAATAAATTGCAAATATTTAATTTCACAATACGTTTTCCTCAACGTTTCCTAATTAATAATGTCATAACATTACATCAGTTACCAATATGATTGTTATAAAATATCAGATTTTATGTATAATTTGAAATGTTTAATATCCATGCATATTGATATATTGTCAAAATAAAATAATAATAGTAAGTAAATGTCAAATTAGAAAATAATTAAAATATATATAAACCAAATTTATTGATATTACTTTCTTTCTTCGACATGTGACTCAAATTCATTAACAGTGTAAAAACATGTTTCTTTAAGCCACTGAATCAGTTTTCTTTTAAATGTAAGGTAGGTAGTTCTTTAAAGGCATTTGGTAATTTATTGTATACCTTAATAGCCATTTTAAACTCAAACTCAAAGCATTTATTTCAATTAAACCATTTACAGGCACTTTTGAATTGTCAAGACGTCGGTCAGTCAGAAATATGAAGCTAGTTGCCCATTCCAAAGCGTAGTAGGTACCTATGGAGAAGAACGGGCAAGAAACTCCACGGACACTCTTTTAAATCAAAACATTGTTACAAAATATTGGTTACATCATTAATGTTGAAATTATACATGTGAGAACAATGTAGAAAGACGTGCACGTTAAAAGCGTCCGTAATAAAAATATAAAAAACAAAGAACAATTCAAAAATTAAAATAAGCCATGGCAGCTAAGAGATGACCAGTCTCTACTGACGGCGCCCGTTCACGAACATGACGCATGGATTAGCACCATTCAGCTCAACCATTTTGAAGGGAGCTAAATGATCCAACACACGCGCCACCACGACAAACGAATTTCTTTTATATAAATCGAGCTTGCATTGTGGCAAGCAGAGCCTATGTTTATTTCTAGAGGCAACGTTCCTTTTGGTTACATCTCTATGCTTAGTAAAATGTTCAGAATGTTGTCGAACTAATAGGCACAATTCTTTAATATACATGCATGCTAACGGTAAAATGTTGTACTTTTTAAACAGTGGCTTACAGCTATCCATGTACCCAGCTCCACAGATTGCACGGACGCATTTTTTTCGCATCATAAACGCTTTATGGACATCCACCGAATTACCCCACAACAAGAGCCCGTATGAGAGTACGAAGGAAATGTATCCGTGATATGCACAAAGAGCCGCTTTAGTTGAGACCGTGGCTCTAAATCTACTTAGTGCATAGATAAATTTGTCCAGTTTTTCGCAAACATAGTTGACATGTTTTTTCCAGTCGCAATTTTGATCCAATTGTATGCCCAGAAATGCAGCACTTACTACTTGTTCTATAGAAGTGTCATTATATTTAATATTCACGTTAATGGGTTTCTCCTGTATGTTTGAAATTGAATCATTTTCGTTACCTCCATATTAATTTGTAGGTTATTGGAGTTCAACCAGTGTATTATATTTTGGATGGCTTCATTAATCTCATACTCATAGGTGTCGACTCTTACACACCTCACGACAAGGGTCGTGTCATCAGCAAATAAAATCACTGTGTGGCGAGTGATATTTGGGAGGTCATTTATATAGAGAAGGAATAAAAAAGGCCCCAATACACTTTGTGTTACTATCTATGGCTCCAGTTTTGCAATTTGTTTGCACTGTTTTTTCCGTTTGCGGGTTTAATGTCCTGCCCAACCCCTTTTTATATTTAAGGGATAACTGTTGTTACGTTATTACTCATAATATATAGGCTCTCGTTGTTATTGATTATTGCCTGGTTGACTGTCTGGTTGTATTGGTCGCAAGCGCGTTTTCTAAGTTTGAGGTCTGGGTTCAACTCCCAGGTCGGGTATAGAGTCATAGGGTTTATATATTATTAGGAATTACTAAGTATCAGCTTGTAGTTTGTATTTGTGCCCGTTTAGCATAGGCTCGCCCGCTTGGCAAAAGACCAGTCACCTCTGCCTTACCATTCGTGTAATACAGGCGTAAAATAACAATATACTCGTATAATGTTTTGCGTTATGTTTGTCACGTCCACCAACAAGTTGTGCCTCATACCCAGCAGTGTGTCCCGACAGTCTGGCGCGTAATCTGTGTGCTCGACAATTAGCATCACATCTACAATGCAGATGCGGCGCCTTACAACAATAACCTATTCATGGAGGGAGGCTGCGCAAATAGCGAATTTCTTGTACATTTGGCGGTAAATAAAACTGGAAAAAATTGACTGAGAATAAAGGACATAAATTATAAGATAAGTATAATAATGGTGATTAGTATTTTTACCCGACTGCGTCAACAAATGTTGTGTGATGGGACTCTTTACACCCTCGAAGCATCTTAACGGCTGTGGTTGGGTGGATTTTATTAGGTACAGGAGGTGTCCTAGGTCGTGCAATGGTTATTTTCTTCATATTAATTTTTACTCTGTTTGTTTTTTATTTTTTATTTTTAGTGAGTGTGAGTTTAGTTTAATTAAGATCTCCTGTGCTTGTCCCAATAAATACTTTTTCTTTCTTTCTTTCTTTTCTATTTTATAAAATCAAAATGGCGGATTTTAGACATGGAAAAAGAAGAATTAGTACCTACTGTAACCATGTAGGGTGTAAATGGTAGAATTAAGGTCTTGAAGCGACGATACCAAACATCAAATAAAATAAAAGATTGAACAAAAATAAATGTGAATTTTCATTTACAGACTCATAAATTACTCAATACTCAATAGTTTTATTGCATTCCACATATAGGTATTCTTAGGTTGTAAACTTACAATAAGATCATAAGGACCCTGTCGGGCACAGCGGAATAAGTGAGTCAGGAGAGAGGAAGCATTTGTTAATTATATAACATTACTTAGCAAACTAATAATGACGTAGGTATTTTATGAGATGAACTATTAATAGCTTAAATACAAAATATAAACAGGTATCTATTGACAGATGTAATAATAATTAATAAATCAAATAAAATTTAAAGTCTAAAGGTAATGTAAGGTTTTTAAGTTTTAAATATGTTAATTTTCTCTTCTTTTTTTATTGGTGCGAGTAGTTTACTATATATTAAAAAAAAAAAACATGAGGGGCGGTTTTGGGGACTGCCGAGCGTTCGATGACGATGAAGCGAATTCCTTGATTTTTGTTCACCCAAAAAGTGCTCAACGCGCCTAAAGAAGTTTTCACTTTAAAAAAAAACGATAATATTACAAAGTTAATGGGATAATATTACAGAGGGAAGCTGTTAAATGCGTTGTTTGTTTTTCTTTATATATGTAAAAGTAGGTAGGTATGTTTATATTTACGGTCGAACACTGAAAATCTCTCTTTCTTGACTTGAGATGGAGTAGGTAGCTCTCGTTACTCTTTGGGATAAAATGTAAGAAACAAGTAAGATTATACCTACATAATTATCTCAATGTGCCAGGGATTTAGGGTTACTTTAAAGGCTTTGTTAGCAAGAAATGACATACACTAAGAAGGTGTAGGTAGTGTAGACGTGCAATCTTCTCTTCTTGGCGTGTCGATGGCAAATATTAAGAAAACAATTCTGTTTGGCCCAGAAGTCAGTTACGTTGACACCATTCATCAAAGATCCTCACGTTTACAGGTGACAGGGCATGAGGCGCAAGATGGAAGGTGGGCCATGGCCTGCGGGGAGACGCTGCATATACATTGAGGATCGGAACCATCCGAGAAACCCCACCAAGAAAGGATTTTTGAAGAGTCTACCGCTGGACGGTAGGCGCTTTAGGCGTTTGTATGCGAATGATGTCGCGGGTATAACTAGTCTACGTTAAACTTAATGGCCACCGGCCGAAGGAACAAATCTACTTATTATGTAAATCTGAGAACTCCCTCAGACACAGATAATTGCCATTTCCTTGAACATCTGATTCTACTTATTCTGCACAAAACGCCGGTTTCTTGCTGTTTTGTATAATTTTAAATGACGCCTGACAGTTGGAGATAGGACGATGGGGACGATGGTTATGAATTGTAATTTTTAAGTGAAAAATAGGTCGTTGTGTATGCAGGCCGATTCCCGGCCACTGTGGGCGCGGGCTTGCGGACGGTGAGCAGTGGGTAGCTCGCCGTCCGATAAGGACCAAGCCCGGGTCGATGGCGCATTGTGTTCCACGCGCGCCTCAAAGGGATGTCAGCAGAACTGTAGGGGTCTGATAGGATCGATGCCTGTTGGCGTTGCGGGAAAGTCCGAAAGGGACACCGTGGCCCCTGGCAAAGTACAGGCAACTGAAGGAACACGGGTGTGTTTTAGTCAGTAAGAGTCTGACACGCCCTCCCGCTCCGCCCAGAGCGGGAGACGTTATTTGATAATTTCCCGCCAAAAAAAAAAGGTGGTTATACAGGTCAGTATTTTGAAACTATCAATAGTATGTATTCAAACTATATGTTGTATCTCTATGCACGATAATTTCTTATGAAATGTACATTATCGGGACGTCTTTTTATTTGCGACTTTTCTAGCTCTCTAACCTTAGTAGGTATAGAAGAGTATTTTAATCCTTACACGAAAATGCATCAATTGACACCATAAAATAAAACGTAAGGATTGTGATTTTTTTAGCTGAATGTACAATTTTTACAAAATCTGCGAATGCAGTTAGCGTCTTCTAAGAATGGTTTTCTGTAGCTAGAAAGATTAAGGTTAGGCCCTTGAAAATCGTGTAAATTCTAAAAGTATTGTTTTCTCGAAATTGCCGGGTTCGATTTTGGGGCCCCTTTGCACAAGGGTATAGATGAAGTATCCCTCACAAATATCAAAACCGTATCGCTATTGGTTCATAGACCACCTCCTATACAGTATCCTTTTGATAATTAAAAAAGCTGAACTGTAAAGCCTCCCTGAGACAGGCGCAAGTTCTGGTGGACAATTTCTATGAAAACGTCACGGAACTTATACTACCGGTGCCAGTGTCGCGTCGCACCGTCGCGTCGCGCCTGTCTGTGTGAGCCTTATGTCCTTTTTTTAACCAAATGCAAAATAGAGGAGGTTATCAATTCGACACGTTATGTTATATTATTAGAACTGCGATATTATCACAAACAAATGATATCGTATGTGTAAGTGTGACAGCCTGGCTTATTGATACAAGCTACGGGTATAGTGTCAATGGGAAAACATCTCAGTTTATTATGTATAACTTCGTAGGGATGCAAGAAGTGCCATAAAGTATCGATATATATCGTAAAATTATTAAAAAAAAACTATATTGATTTCAATAAAAGTATTGAAAAAAAAAAATCGTATATCGGTGAAATTTTCTAAAAAATATTTGTACTTCATGTATAGAATAGAATAGAATAGAATAGAATAGAATAGATTTATTTATTTGCAATGAATGTAGGTACATATTATTAGGTGTTACAAAGTTTTATGGTTCCTTGTACATTCTACCTTAATTGGCATGCAAATTTACATTTTAAAAGAATTTAATAAAACTTATCATCTAAGAATTCTTGTACTGAATAATAACACTTGTGCAAAAGTAATTCCGTAACATGCTTTTTAAATTTAGTTAGTGGTTGTTCCTTGACATTATTTGGTAACTTATTGTAAACAAGTGGTGCCATACAAATAACACTTTTTCTTAAAAGTGCAGTCTTAAAGACACCCGTGCTTAAAAGATTTTTATATTGGGATCTAATACTTATTGTTCTATTTCGAGTTTCTTTCAAGGTGGTAAACTGGTGAGAATTCGTTTTAACAAATATACATAATTCCAATATATAAAGACATGGGAAGGTTAACAGTTTATGAGACTGAAATATAGGTAGACAGCTGTCAGTTACTTTTAGGGCAAACATAGCTCTGATGCAGCGTTTTTGAGCTTTAAAAATACTTTCTTTCTCGCTACAGTTGCCCCAGAATATTACACCAAACCTTAAAAGTGAAACAACCAGTCCGTGGTAGGCAACCAACACGCTAGACAGGTCCACTTTTTTGGACAAATTGTGCAGCATGAAAGCAGATGTACTTAATCTCTTACAAATACTCTCTGCTTGAGCCTTCCAAGTGAGTTGGCTATCAATTAATATACCCAAAAATTTTGCAACATCCACTGTGCCAACGGCTTGACCATTGTGGTTTATATTCATGTTATTAGGGGCGATTCTTTGGAAAAAATGCATAACTTTAGTCTTTTGAAGATTTATTATTAAATTATTATGGTTTAGCCAATTTATTAGAGAACCGAGTGTGTTATTAATATCTTGTTCATAATTTTGTTTATTGGTACATTTTATTAAAGACGTACTGTCATCGGCGAATAATACCATTGGATTTGGTGTTTGGCGGGGGAGGTCGTTTATATACAATAGAAACAATAAAGGGCCAAGGACGCTGCCCTGAGGGACGCCATGTTTGATTACTCTGTATGAAGATCTGTATTTTAATTCATGTTTTGTTTTTAGACATATCCTAGATACCTCGGTACATTGTCTGCGGCCATATAAATAAGATTTTATCAGATTCAGGGCGTTACCTCGAATTCCGTATGCTTGAAGTTTTCTAAGAAGGATATCGTGATTAACATAATCAAACGCTTTGGACATATCTGCATAGATTGCACATATGGGTGTCTTAACATCTACAATAGGCAGTATTTTAAAAAGGAAATCGTAAATTGCCATATTGATGTTTTTATTTTTCCTAAATCCCTTCTGTTCATCGCATAATATATCGTATCGTGTCAAAAATGAGTAAAGTCTTTCATAGATTATTTTTTCTATTAATTTTGAGAAAACAGGTATCAAGGCAATAGGTCTATAGTTTGACATATCTTCTTTGCAGTTCTTTTTAAAAAGAGGTTTTACAATAACTGTTTTGAGGCTTTCCGGAAATATACCGCTGTAAATGCTAACGTTAATTATATGTGCTAGAGGAGAAGCTATGCAGTCAGAAACAAATTTAATAACTTTAATAGAAATCCCATCGTAACCAACACTTTTTTTGTTTTTTAAAGATTTTACAATACGAATAACATCTTGGGGGACTATTGGTTGTATAAAAATTGAATGGGAATTGCTGTTTATATTTATTACATTACTTGAAGTTGTAGGTTTTTCTATATCTGAAATTTGGTCAATAAAGTAATTGTTGAATGACTCGGCTATTTCTTTAGGATTTGTTATATTTTTTTCTCCTTTTTTTATTTGTAATATAGGTTCACTTGTTGTTTTTGAATTATTTATAACTTGCCATGTGGTTTTACATTTATTACTAGAATTATTAATTAGGTAATTATTTTGAGCTTTTTGAGTCAGTCTGATGATTTTTTTAAATCTTTTTGAATAGTTTTTAAATTTAGCTTTGTTTCCAAATGTAGGTTTCATTCTTTGTTGCCAGAGTAATTGTCGCTGTCTTTTACTGCATATACGTATGCCTCGGGACAACCATTTTATCCTTTTATCAGATCTTATTGTGACTACTTTATAGGGGAAACATAAATCATGTAGAAGTAGAAATATTTCTAGGAAATTATCGTAGGCCTTATTAGGATCTTCTGTGGCATATACATCAGAAAATGATAAACTCTGGAGATAGGATTTGAATTGCATTAGGTTATCAGCAGAAATATCACGTCTTAACGTTTTCCAATATTTAATTTGACAAGACTTAATGACTTTCATTTTTAATATTTGGGCTGTATGGTCTGATAAGCCGAAGTCTAATACCTCCGATTGACAGTTATGTTTACAGTTGTGGGCAAAGTTGTCCAAGCAAGTATTGCTGCTGAAACGGGTTGGTTGATTAATTGCAAGTTTGAGGTTGTAGCTCGTAAGAAAGCATTCGAAGTCTAACGTAATCCTATTATTTTTTAATATGTCTATATTAAAGTCTCCGCATAATATAACTTTTAAACTTTTCTTTAAACATATCCTTTTTAATACAATATCCAAATTTTCATAAAATTTGCTCAGGTTACATAACTTTGGCGGTCTATAAACACATACAACTATAACTTTTTGAAAAGGCAGTTCAATAGCACAGCATTCTATAACTCCAGGTATCGAACATCTCATTATGTCAAGTAGTTCATTGTAAACTAGATGGTTTTTAACTAAGATGCAGGCTCCGCCGCGTTTCTTATTAGGCCGAGCGTAACATGCCGCTAACTTATAGTTTGGAATAAGCAATAATTCTTCCTGTCCAGACATTATGAAATGCTCGGTAATACAAAGAATATCTACAGAAATATGTTTATTTAACAGTTCCTGAATATGAATTGTGAGAAGGTCAGTTTTATTTATGAGACCGGCTATATTTTGATGTAGTACATTTATGTTTTCAAAGAAAAAAATTACTAATTGAAGAAGTATTTTCTGTACTAGTCATCATGTTTTTTGAATAAGTAGGGAAGCCATTTATAATTGACAGTAGATTTTGGAAAATATTCCTGATACCGTGATCGTTTATTTTCTTATTATACTCAGAAAACATGCTAAAATCATATGACAAATCTAAATTAGAATCTAGTACTGTTACGTATTCATAAGTTTCTAAATCGAGATGCAATAAATTATTGAAAGTTTCTATACGCCAATTGAACATTGTTGAGTAGTTACTTAGTTTGAATGTTGGAACACATAGTATAACGTTTGTATGTTGTATTTTTTTAATCGTTTCTCTTAGTTCTATAACTATATTCACATAGTCTTTGGTAGTTCGGAAGTCTTCCTCTCCAATCATAATCACGCAGAAGTCTTGCATGGTGTAGTCGTTCAATTTTTTATCTAAGTTATTGATAAGCTGAAGTGTTCCGCAGTTTGGAGACATATAATGACATACTTGGAAATTTCGCATGTAGTTCAATTGTCTTTGTTTTTATTCATTTATATACCAAACTATGAAAAAAAGTCTACTTTTAGCGGCTCTGAATTCCAGTGGTTTTAGTCTGTGGCCACAACGGTGTTGCTATTGGAAATATATTGTATTTGATACATTTTCGATACTTAAACTTGATATTTTATTTCGGAATAATAAATATCGCCTAAAGATATCGATATATCGAACAAAGCATAACAAATATACATCGATATTTTTTCTACAAGCCTATAACTTCGATGGTAAATAGGTAGATATTGGAACGCTGTCAGTCAAAAATATGACAGACTGAGAATATTTAAATTAATGTTATTTGTTATTGAGTTTGTCTATTACTTAGGAATTTCTCAGTAGCAGCTCGGAGCTGGATTTGTGTCCTGTTGATGGCAATAGGCTCGCCACCTATTACATGAGACTTCAAATAACTGGCGAAATATGAGTGTACTATAGGTAGAACTCTGCCTAACTTTTCGAGAATACAGGTGTAATGTTATGTTATGTAAGTGAAGTATCTACTCACTGGTGGACTCGTAGGCATCAAAGCTGGTGTTCCGATGGTTGGCGACCACCTGTGTGTAGCTGGTCTCAATGCAGGGCTGGTTCCAGGGGTCAGACGTGATGTAGTTGGCAAGACGCTGGACGTGGCTTTCTGGAAATAGGATTGTGGTTAACTAAAACAATAAAATAGTTTAAAAGAACCAGGCGGGACAAATAAAAAAAATAAAAATATGAGAAGGTACGTGCTTAATTATAAGCATTAAGTATTAGGTTATAAGGCACCGATTCTCTTGTACACTGAACTAAACTATCACTAAAATTCCTTACTTTTGGCTATGAGAATCTTAAAACTATTCTGCGAAAAAAAAAAACTCTAAATTTAAAAATAATTTAACACAATTAAAACCGAATTTAACAATCGCGACTCCACGTGGTACTTGTTTGCCCTACCCCGTGTTTTTTTTTAGAGCCGGAGGCGCGGAGGCGCGCACTGTGGGGCAGCTGCGACGTGTTTTTCATGGAACTTTTCACTTTTTGTATGGAAAATATGAAAAATTATTACCTACATGTCGAGTTTTAGGGCTTTACGAGTTTAATAAAGGGGGTTGAAATTTCATTATGTTTGCGATACCATTTTCGAGATATGGACAAAAGAAAAGAAAAAAAAAGATACAGTACTGTTTTTGCACCTGAAGTCAAGTGTTGGTGTAAATTTGAATTCATGAAAATTAATTTTAACTTAATTTAATTACATCTTTTTAAATCACGATTAAAAATAGTCAGGTTTGGTTTTTTACAATCAAAATTTTGATGGCGGCTGTCTTCTGATGACAGATGATGTCAGAAGAGCCGCTGTCGTAGCACATCCACGATGAACTGCTATATTCCGACATAATCCTGATGATATTGAAGCTGCTGAACCACTAATACGATGATCACTTCTTCTTCAATACATACCGACTACGGGTCAATAATTAGGAGATGGCTAATAGAAGAAGAGACAAACAAACAAATACTCACCGGCACTGGTATCGTTGAGGATCCTGCAGGCATTTGGGATGTCTCCAGGAGTAGCATACTGCACTAGACCTGCAAATGTCTCCGTGATGCCGAACCAGAAGAATGTGGCCACGTCCAGGGGCGTACCGGCTTGGATTGGTGTACAGGTACTGGAGATGAGAGGAGCAGAATAGATTTTACATTAGCATTATTTTTACATCGGTCACTATAATATGCAACAGTAGTTATTTGTTTTCAATGCACTTCAGATGATTACGTAGGTAGGTACAGTCACGAGCATAAATATAATACTATGAACACCTCAGCAAAGGGCTCGTGGCTAAGTGGCTCGCGGTTGGTCTGTGGACGGGTGACCATCTTTACATTCCGAGACCCCTCTGTGCCTCGGAAAGCACGTTATGCCGATGGTGCCGGTAGTCATTCGTGGATCTTTGATCGTCGTTACGGGTCGTCAGAATCCCGAAAGCCTGACTACTAGTCTTATCAAGGGATATCGTTTTACCCAGTTACTGGATTGTGGATGTCAGATAAGCAGTTTCTCCAAGTAAAACACTGGTGTTCGGCTGCGTCGGTTAGACTGGAAGCCGATCTCAACATAGTTGGAAAAAGGCTAGGCGGATTGATCGGACGTCTCGGCAATTGGAATCTGATTTCATGAATAATCGCCTTCGCAGGAACACTCGGATCTTATGTCTCCTCTTCAACGTCTTACACAACCCGTCTTATCCTTCCTACCTGCGTGAGCGTTTTTCTTACGCTCGCCCTAGCGACGCACCATGTAGATCACACCTTAGATCCCTCCTTAAATCTCATCCTCATAAAACAAGCTACTATTCCTATTCCTTCTCTGTCCATGCAGTAAGGTTGTGGAACTCACTTCCGCCTAGCATTCGTGATTTAAAAACTGTTTCACAATTCAAATTTCGAGTAAAAGAGCATTACCTTTCCTCTCAACTGTGAGTATTTATATACCTATAGTATGTATGTTTATATATTTAAGCTCTATGTATTTATTTAAGTATATATTCATTTATTACTTTATACGTGTAGGTTTATTTCAATATTTTAGTTTAAGACTTCGCATATTTATATTTTTCTCTTCTTGTTCTCACACACTATTGTCTACATTTCTTTCTCATTTCTCCTATCGCAGGTCTGCTGGAAGAAATTTCTTAAGAAATAAGCAGTACCTTTGTACTCATAATTATGATTATGTCTTATCTGTATCTATTTTTCTGTGTGTACATAAATAATAAAATAAATAAATAAATAATAAAACTTCATGCTCTAGAATGCTACTAAAAATTTCCTTAGCATAGCATAAAAATAATCAACCTATGTTCACACTCACAGGACACAGTCCACAGGCCTCCTGTCCATGAGAGGGGGGGAGTTTTTTTAGAGACAAACGGAATACTGGACCTAAGATTTGTTTATTTGCATACATTTGTACACTGTCTAATTTCCACAGGTCTTTAGTAGGATATAAAATTTATTACGTAAGGATTGGGCAGAGGTGTACCTATAGAACATCCACATAAAAACTTCGCCAGTTATGTTTTAAGCCTCATCTAATAGGGGGCGAGCCTATTAGCATAAACCGAGCACAAATCCGGGCTGCTACTGAGAAATTCCTGGAAAAACCCAATAATACTTTGACCGACCTGGGAATCTAACCTAGGACCTTATGCTCAGCAGTAGTACTTGCAACCACTAGACCATAACCAGGTTCGTTAATAACCACACGAAAAGAAGAAGACCTTACATAAACGACAAGACGGCGGCATAGGTACGTATTAGTTCCGATTTCAGCCGCAGACTTATCTTGCGCGCACTCTAGTTCACAAGCTGATTTCGTAGTTTATTTCTTAGGGCTAATCCCATGTCGCTGGCTACACAATAAAGTCAAAGTAAAATCATTTATTTCAAATAGGCCCTTATAAGGCACTTTTGAACGTCAAAAATTTACAAAAAAATTGAAATGATTCTAGTCGCCCCTTCCAAAAAGTAGTTTTCGCGTGGAGAAGAATGGGCAAGAAACTCCACCGTTACTCTTTTAAAATGTTTTACAATATTTTGTATAAGTACATTAGTTATATAATTATATGTGAGGACGATGCACCTAGAATAAAATTATTATACCACAATAGGTAATAACAAGACCAACTCGGGAGACCGTCTTGATTTCTCACTTTAAATTTAACTATTCACTACCACGTAACAGCTGGTTTTCTCAAAAACCAAAGAACCTTCAGAATGAAGCTGTATACTAACTTAAACATCTCGGACACCTGCTCCGGTCCTCCTTGGGTGTTTTCCAGTAGTTCCACCAGCTCTATCATGGCCGCCTCGATGTTGGTCACGCAGGTCTCCCCGCCCTGTTCGCGTATCGCTTCTGTTATCACCTCTAGGTATTCTGGAAATGTTAATTGAGTTGTGTTTTAATAAATCATCTTTGTGTTCATTTTCCGGGTTTTGTTTTTGTTTAATTATTCTAAGTCGTATCAAAAGTCGAGGTAAAAGCTTCTTCTAAAACTGAGAAGGAACATTTATCATAGGTACCTACGAGTACGTTTTGCCGACCCATAATTAGACAACTGCGTAGCCTTTTCCCGACTACGTTGAGTTCTGCTTCCAGTCTAACCTGATGCAGCTGAATACCAGTATTTTACATGAAGCGACTGCCTATTTGACCTCCACAGCCCAGTAACTGGGTAATACGAATCGTATTACCCTTACGATACCCTTTGGTAAGACTGGTTTCGTCTTCTGACGACCCGTAATGACTGTCAAAGATCCACGAATGATAGCCGGGGCTAGTGACTTAATGTGCCTTCCGAGGCACGAAGGAGGCAAAGATGGATGGATGTAAAGATGGTCCATCCAACCCATCCACGAACCAACCCCGACAAGCGTAGCTTAACCTGATGGGTCGCCCCGTGCGGCTGTTATTACTAAGCCACGAGCCTACCTATAGTACCTACCTATAGTAAGACTGCCTCTTATAAATTTCCTAGTTCCCTCTTTCAGTTAATTAAAACTGGCATTGAATTGGTCTAAAAAGGTCGGATTGTAATAATTGGCTATTTCCTTATCAAAGCCTTTTAATTAAGTGGTACCCAATAAAGCCCCATTTACACAACATTTCAAAAGCAATAATCGCATGCCATAAATTATTGCCATTCAAGAATTGCATTCAACTGTTTACACGGCTGCTATTTCCACAAGATGGCATACAATAATTGAATGCAAGTTTTGCCATTCAATACGATTGCAAGCGACTTCTATTTACATCAAGGCAGTTATTAAAAGGTGATTATTGTATGCAAGTTTTGCCTCTTCTAAACGCAGAGTTGCACATCCTTGTACAATCGATTCAAGTATAGAAACTTTTCTTGCCAGTGTTTAATCTGATTTTGTTGTGCGTGCGATTTAATTGTACGTGCTGTTTACACCTATACCAGTTTTGAATGGTTACAAAGTGCATTTTATGGTATGCCGCAGGCAATAAACTTGCACCGTGTAAATGGAGCTCTCTGTACTTACAATGCAACTCTAGTCTCCAACATCCTAATTGCGTAATACACGATCAATCATAATCTGAATCATTTTGAAAGAGACTGCTAATCCATTGCTTCATAAGTTCGAAAAAAAAATCTGCTCAACAACGTAAATAACGCAATGAATGTTGTTGAACTGTCAAAATGAAACAGATTATTCTTAATTATTTACGAACATGTTTTACGCAATTAGAAAGCCGGTGATATAAAATTTCGATAAGTTTCAAAATTTTTTATTGCATTGCTCGCTTAAATTTCACCGTTTGCGAAAGTTCACACCTTCTATAATAAAAAAAAAACAAGCGCAAGTCTATGAAATAAAAAGCAGCAAATATATGCAGCCAGCAAATAAATAGTCTCGTCGATAAAGTGTAGATTGTCTTAACCCCCGAGGGATGAAGAGGATGAAGCAAATTACTTGCTAATCGGGTAACGACTACACTCGATTAGGAAAAGTAGTCCCTCAGGTGTTTGGTAAGCATTTAGTTGGTAGGACCCGGTTTTTCCTTACGTTGTATAAAAGAAAAATCTTTAATCCAGTTGTTCTGGATTTTATAAAGGTGATTTTTGTAAACGTAACTACCTAAAGCTCTCTGGACGAAGAACTTTTGGACTTTCGGTCCAAAAGGTATTTTGATCTAAACAAGATTATGTCTAGACTTTAAATGTGACCTGTGAGGTTTTTCGGTGTTTCTTCTCAGAGTGAGTTCATTATAACTTGACCCGTGTTGTTATAGGTAGTACTTTTCCGTCAGTCGCCATTTTGAACTCTATTAAAAGTAAGTTTGACAAGCAATGGTGCCAACATGGCGGCAAGGGACAAATTATAGTGAACGCTCTGTAGTTAGATAATAAACACAGACCTCATCAATTTTTTTAAATATTATTGACGTGTAAAAGAGTTTGTATAAACCATAACTTATCATCACCTTACTTGGTTCTGTCGGATATAGGTAGTTGGTTTGTATGTTTCAGTCAGGTGTCGATGAAATTACAGGTTATAACCAACTTCAGAAAAGAAGGAGGTTATGTTTCTTAAGTAGGGAAGGCAAAGTAAATATGGTGTCCTAGTTATCTATGGGCAGCAATTACTAGTCCTTCCATCCATCAGGAGTCGTAGTGTGAATCCACGATTATTTAATACTTTAAAGACTAACGATTTCGCTTTCAAATCATGTGCGGTCCCTTGAGTGAGGTTCGAGGTAAACTTCATAGATTGACAACACTGATCTCAGCCAGGTCTTGTTCCCATCTTACCACGTCATCATCTGCCTAGTCTCCATCTGCCAAACTACGTTGGGGTCGGCTTCCAGTCTAACCAGATGCAGCTGAATACCAGCGTTTTACATGGAGCGACTGCCTATCTGACTGCATAACCCAATTACTAGGTAAAACACCCGAAAGTCTGACAACCAGTGACTGGTTGTCAGACTTTCGGGCTTCTGACGACCCGTAATGACTGTCTCACGAATGACAGCCGGGACCAACGGCTTAACGTGCTTTCCAAGGCATGGAGGGGGGTTGTATGTACAGATGGCCACCCATCCACAAATCAACCGCGACAAGCGTAGCTTAACCTGATCGATCGACCCGCGCGGCTGTTATTACTTAGCGACAGTTATCTTATCACGTATCAGGTCAATATTAGACAAAAAGTTTTATGCAAGTGTCAAGCGATTTTCTACTATGAGCACAACGGTGTACCTGCCCTACATGGCTATAAAAGTTGAGGAAGACCAAAGAAACGATGGATGGACTGTGTGAAAGATGATATGGCTATAAAAAGGGCGCCTACCGAGATGACGACTGAAGTTGCGCCGACTCCAAATAAATTGGGGTATCAGCAAGATTATATAAAATCATCAATATTATGATATTGATCATAATATTGATGATAAATATCATCAATATTATCAGCAAGATTATGATATTGATGTACATGACATGTCATGTACATCAGTATCATACATCAATAACCTACAGTTGACCTGAGTCTTGAATGATGATGGTAGAACCTCAGGACCATCTTACCAGGGAAGTCTTCCTGAGCATGCAGAGGCCCGCTATCGGAGAAGGCGGCATCCACAATGTGGGGGTACGCCAGCCTCATCCAGGTCGCCATGGTACCAGCGTAAGAACAACCCACTAGAACCACCTTTGCGTTCCTGGAAAAAACAAGAACATGATTTGTTTTGCGAGCTATAGTAAAGAAAACCTTTGAGTCTAAAGGTGTGCAACCGTTAAATGTTTTAACTGGGGATCTTCTTTCTGTCTTTCAATACTTAATCATTTGTTGCATTCCACAATGTGTAATTAGGTGGTAATTTAAAATTGACCGAGGTCATTATGGACCCTGTCGAGTAGAGGAAAATAGTACGAGAGAAGAAGGTTTAAAACTTAACTTATCTATTCTTAACTGACTGACTGACTTCATTCATTCTTCCTTCTTCGTTCAGTCTATCTCTCTATAGAACGCTCCCCCAGGAAATCAGGATGGCAACCAACCGATTATCCTTTAAAATTAAAAGTTTGCGAGCACATTCGTAAGAAGCTGGCAGTAACGTTAATGTTTTCCCATTGTTTGTCTTATATTTTGTTCTAGTATATTCGTGTATTTATGTATATTTATTTGTGCTTATATTTATATATAATTAGGCATATATATTATATTAATAGGTTGTAATAGGGACGAGTATATGTGTATCTTTATAGTTACTTCAAAAAAATATTCCTCAATTTCTCGTAATTGCACCTACCACTGTTTGTGTCTCTGTATCACCCAAAGGTTGACTGGTAGAAAATTCCTACGGCATTAAGTCCGCCTCTGTACATTTCTGTGCTTGAAGTATTAAATAAATAAATAATAATTGTATCTAAAATTCTTTCACTGATAGAAAGCTGTTTTATTGCCCAGAGGTTTATGTTAAAACCTTCAAGTGCCCACCTTGTCGTCTTCATACCATAATACCAAGCTTATCCACGTATGAAATCAAGGTGACAATTAGGTCAAAAATTTCCATAACCTACGTAAACAGTTAGGACCTATTATTAAAATTTGTTTGAATATTAATGAGCTGCATCCAGATATAAAAGGTAGAGATTATTGAGTATCAGCACATTCGAACCGCATTCGTGGAACAGTACTTAACCTCTTAACATCCTTATTACAAATCCGCTTGGGTTCCCATCGACGTTAGTTGAAGATCCAGCAAATCATCAGACAACATGAAACTGACTTTGGTCATTCTTCTCTTGGTAGCGTGCGCTTGGTGCTCCGAGGCGCAAAGGGCGACGATACTTTGTGGACGAGTTCTTTCAGATCAGCTGGCACGTCTATGCAGGGGCCCAGTGGCTAATTCGGTGAAGCGCGATGCTGGGTGGTGGCTGACGGCGAGTACTGCCCGGGGGCTGGGTGGCATGCGCGGCAAGCGAGGCCTTGTTGACGAGTGCTGTTACAAAGCCTGCACTGTTGAAGAACTGCTTACGTACTGCTAGTGATGAAAGACCAGCTTTTGAGTTTTGACTGTAATAATTATTATGTGTTGATGTAAATATATTTATTATTCAGAGAACCAATTTATGTACTCTTTTCTTTCATTCTATGACGTCACTTTCAATGATTTCGCGTGACTTAAGATTATCATTACTATCGATCTAGTCGTTTAAATATTAGCATACAATATAGTAGCATTTTGATATTATATATATTTTTGTTGTATCTAAAACTAGCTTCGCCTGCGACTTCTTCCGCGTGAAACTTTTAGTTAGCCCTCCGACACTCCGCATCGCATCGCTCGGCTCCTAAGGTTCGAAGCGTGATTGATGTTAAATTCTCCTCTTCCTCAAGGATTGGGCTATAAAATACAAAAATATTTTTTCAAAACCGACTGATAATTCAAGAAGATTAGTGCGTTCAGGGTTCAGGGACACAAACAAACTCTTCAGCTGCATTATATTAATATAGGTACTAGATATATAATTTTATTCTTCTTTTTTAGGGTTCCGTAACTCAAAAGGAAAAAAAACAGAACCCTTATGGGATCCGTCCGTCAGTCTGTTAAGACCCATTTTCTTAGGAACGCGTGGAGGTAGCAAGTTGAAATTAAGCTTCTAAGTTAGCGCAATTTTAAAATACGGCCATTTATGTGACATATTTTGATATTAAATCAAAACCTACAGGGTACTTCCCGTTGACCTAGAATCATGAAATTACAGGAAGCAAGGTCTCACAGCACAAGTAAAGGAAACATTCCGAAAATTGATAACTTGTAGTGTTAAAACTTAAAAAAAAATATTGCTATTCCAAACTTACATTTGCAGTTGGAGAAATTGACCCCAGTTAGAGTATATCGATGTGTGGGTGAACATGTTTCTCAACTGCTAAGATAAGTTTGTTTTTGGGATAAATTCATCCCAACTACGGAACCCTTCATTGTGCGTGGTCCGACACGCACTTTTTTATTTATTTATTTATTTAATACTTCAAGCACACAAATGTACAGAGGCGGACTTAATGCCATAGGCATTTTCTACCAGTCAACCTTCGGGTGATGCAGAGACAAACAGTGGTAGGTGCAACAGAGAGATTTGAAGATTTTTTATATATAAATATAAAGATATACATATATACCTATTAAAAACTATAAATATAATAAATACACCTAATTATACATAAATATAAGTACAAATAAGACAAACAATGGGAAAACATTACCGTTGTGATGATACTGCCAGCTTCTTCCGAATATGCTCGCGAACTTTAATAAATTCTAAAAGATAACCGGTTGGTCGCCATCCTGATTTCCTGGGGGAGCGCATTCCACAGAGAGATAGACTGAATGAAGAAGGAAGAGTGAATGAAGTCTGTGCGGTGAGTGGGACATTGAAGAAGACGATTGTGAGATGAACGTAGATTTCTATTGTGGTTGGCGCAAATGTACTGATAGTGGGGGGCCAGATAACTAGGGGAAGAGAGAGAGTTAAGAAATGAAAACAAGGTGGTCAGTGCCCTTTGCTCTCTGCGCCGGTGTATGGGCAACCACCTTAGAAGCGACCGATGCGCAGAGACATGATCATATTTACGTAGATTGAATACGAATCGAATGCAGTTATTGAGAAGACGGCCAAGTTTGTTGAGGAGATCTGCATTCAGGTAGTAGCACACATCACCATAATCGATGATAGGGAAAATTAAGGACTGCACAAGCATTGTCTTCGTACTAGATGGCAATAAATTTTTCAATCCAGTTCCAGTAACCTTCTGGCTTACCCTAGCGACTTGAGTACGCCAGTTCAGTGTAGTGTTTTATTAACTCAGGTAGTTTGTTATATATTTTATAGACATTAATAGGGCCTTGTAAAATGTATTTTTGACCGAGAAGTTGGAATCATCTTTATTTATGTCGGAGTGAGTAGCATTCATGAAACTAGTAGAATCTGTTTTTTCCGTTAGTCTATTCTGTAAACTGCTAGGCAAAAACCTTCCTAAAATTGTTCCAGCTACTCTTTCCCTGACCCACCTCAAACCAGCTATCTAATTGTTACAGCTACAGTTTCTTTCCCAGAGCCACTTCGAACCAGCTATATATTAAAAAATAACGGTAAACGTAACGGTAAAAGATATATATTTAAAAAAAACGGTAAACGATTAAGACTAATCTGATTAGCGCGCAGGCTTTGTCTTTCGTAGTTCAAATCGTTTCATCGTAAATTGTTTTAATCAATTAGGTTCTTATCTTTAAGGCAATATTTGTGCCAAACTAGTTTTCCTAGCAGCTGGTAGTTCAGCTACTGTACTGTCGTCATTCATTTCATCATAGTTACCTTTGTCCATAAATGGTATTATTCGCAAAGTTATTTATTATTTAGAACAATTCTATTTTTAGTGGCACTGTTGTCATTGTATACGGGGGCAACTATAATAATAATATTAGTTATTATAGGGGAAAAGTTAACTCTACCTATGTCACAAGATTTAAAACCACAACCCTTAATAACTATATTATTATGCACCTATGGCAATTGTTAAAATATCTATATTTAAAGTATGTGCCTACGTGCCATAGTACATTCATTTTAGTGCATAATATATAATCATTCCTTATAATTTATTATTGTAACGTTAAACACACTTAGGTATAAAACATATTTAGATATTCTAATTAGATTTTTTCGATTTTTCGACTTATTTTAACCGTAGCAGGTTGCTTTCTGCAAAATATAAAATCAAAAACAAAAGTCATTTATTCAAACTAGGCCTAGAATCAGCAATCTTTAACATCAAAATTCAAAGTTCCCCAAAACGCCCACCATTCACCACTTCCTAGTGCTTCGAAGAAGAAGTGGCGCAACAAACTCCTCAGCACAGCTGTCTGTTCAGTTAGAAAAAAAATATTCTATACAACATTAAAATTACGAAACACGAAACATTAAATTAGATAATTTGCCATAAGTCAGTGAGTACAATTTAATATACATACCAACAAAAACAGTGAGCAGAAATAAAGACGTAAACAGAACTTAAGACCTAAATAAAAGCCTCCTGGCATAAAGGGCGTGCCTGCTTTCATTTGCAATGCTGGATTATGTTCATGTTGCTGTAACTCGAAGTCCCACACATGAAACACTAGGACCGTCGATGAACAGTTAATTACTTATATCAATAACAAAACCATGGTCAGCAAGACGGCCAGTCACCACAAACCCCTGTAGTTTTTGCCTTTCTTTCCATGGGGGTCCATGGCAAGTAGGCGTGAGTTTGTGTATGTGTGTGTTAAATAATTAGTTAACCATCTACTGAATTTTAACGAAATAATGGTTTAGTTAATATTTATAACTACACTGGTGCCGATTCTCTTGTACAACGAACTAAACTAACTAAACTATCACTAAAATTCCTTACTTTTGACTATGAGAATCTTAACGCTATTCTGCAATAAAAAGTCTCTAAACTTAAAAAAATATTTTGACACAACTAAATCGAATTTGACAATCGTGACTCCACGTGGTACATACTTGTTTGCCCTACCCCGAGAATTTTTTTAGAGCCGGAGGTGCGTAGTGGGGGGCAGCCTCGACGTGTTTTATATGGAATTTTTCACGTTTTGCATGGAAAATAAGAAAAATTATTACCTACCTGTTGATAATTAGGGGTATAAGGGTTTCATAAAGGGGGTCGAAATTTTCATTATTTTTGCGATAGGACACACCATTTTCGAGATATAAGCAAAAGAAAAGAAAAAAATATATATACAGTACTGTTTTTGCATTTGATTTCGAGGTGTTCGTGTGAATTTTAGTTCATGACAACTAAGTAGTCCACACCATATTTTATCGCGATTAAAAATGGTCAGATTTAGGTAGACTAAAAAATTTAGGTGAAAAACGTCAAATTCAGAATAGCAAAATTGTCATTTTCACTAAATTAAAATCTCAGAGCCATCTTAGTGCTGTCAAACTAAAATATAGTTAAGTTGTGTCACTTTAGTCTATTTCAGAATGGGAAATCATCGTTTGACAGGAATAAACTAAATTTTGGTGATTTTTAGTCTAGTTCTCTTGTCACAAATGCTAGGTGACAAAAGAATCGGCACCAATGCTTAATCTAAGCTTTAGGTTCTTATAATCTTTACGGTGACGTCGCGCGTCGTAAGTTACTTGGAAGTCTTCGGGTGCCACCCGCACCCGGTATGTAGTTCCAAAAAGTGTCACTTTTACAACTTTTGACAAGGTGTCTACAGCATTACCATATGCCATATAGTGCCGCCATCTAGCTTCTACTAGCCGTACTACTATGGTCAAGTGTGTAGCCTGCGGAAGGCTTCTGTTGGCAACAGGGGGCGCCACGTGTAGCAACTGTGCTTGCCACAACCGGTATCACCTCGCTTGCTTGTTATTACAAACTTGCTTTTTCCCGAGACTGGCCCGCTTGGAGGTTGGAGATTATCTCACGGGAATGTACTTTCCGGACGAAAAAGTCCTCGTAATAATATTAGGTCTTTACCTATGAAACGAAAACTTACCCCTAGAAAAGTGATGGTCATTGTTTGGTGGTCTAGCGCCGGTGTGATTTATCACAGCTTCTTACCAAACGGGGTGAGCATTACTGCAGATGTGTACTGTGAAGAACTGAACACAATGATGGAGAAGCTGGCATATCTCCAACCAGTATTGGTCAATCGCTCGTCTCCGCTGCTCCTGCACGACAACGCGCGACCTCATACTGCACAGCAGACGGTCTCCAAGTTGCAAGAACTGGGGTTGGAAGCTCTCCGTCATCCGCCCTACTCACCAGACCTTGCGCCTACAGACTACTACTTTTTCCAGAATTTTGGATAACTTCTTGGCGGGAAAAAAATTCAATACCCGAGAGGCAGTACAAAATGCCTTTGAAGAATTTGTTGCCTCCCGTCCAGCTGATTTCTTTAAGAATGGCATCAATAAACTGCCACTGCGTTGGCAAAGATGCATTGATTGCATGGGTGATTACTTCGATTAATACAAATAAAAAATACATGAAAAAAATTCGTTTAAATTTTTTCATACAAAACGGCAATTTCATAGGTAAAGACCTATTATGTCCATCCTATATTCACCCAGGTCATGGTCTCCCCGTGTGCCAAATTTTATCCAATTCAGTTCAGCCGTTAAGTCGTGAAAAGGTAACAGATAGACCGACAAAGAGGCAGTTAGAGCGTTAATAATAATAAGTATGGATAGGTATGCTAATAATAGTATCTCTGACCATGTCCGTTTAAAAACTCCTACGATATCAACCGTTTAGATAAATGAGTTTGCAACAACCCCTGCTGTCTTGCAAAGCTTTTCTGTCATTAATATAAATAAATAGTTATTATACAGCATGTATCTGAAATGTGTGCTCATATTAAAGGCTGTGGTACAGACCATCAAACTGAACCACTTTCTCCATGGGATCATCATCATAATCGCGAAAAAACTATCAGCCGTATATTTGGGCCAAGTATGGATTGCAGTTTTGTATGCACGAAATTTCGCGAGTATATATATGTATATAAATATATTTTTAAGTTCTTTTAAGTTTTTTTTTAAGTCATGCGCTATCAGAATATCAAAAAATATTGGGGGCGTCCCCCTTGAAAATTGATATTAATTCACGATAACGATGTTAGTCCCTTGGAGACGTAGGAGAAGGTTGTAAGTTGAGAGAATAAATAGATATTATATCTGATGGTGCGAATAATACAGTCTACAGCTAAACCCATCTTAATTTGTGTCACAACAATTTGTGTCATTTCTTTCAACAGATCAACAATGAGACTGCGAATAATATTCCATATAATTGATAAACCCTATGATGGTATTAATTCAAAGAAACATCCCTTTTATCACCTGTTGACTTCAATAATTTAATTGAAATTTAGCTTTTCATCCGTCAATCTTTTTGTGGCAATTCTGGAAACTCGCTATCTCGTCAATATTTACGTAAGCATCGGTCGAGTTCTAGTTAATTTTATTTAAGTATTTCGATGAATTTAATATTTTGGGATTTATTAGAATTGATATTCTGGAAAACGGTTTCGGGTGAAAGGATTCCAGTCATTCGGTAAATATGTTTTTTGGAACTCTTCTTAATAATTTTGGATTTAGATAAAACAATGGTATTTCATTGCTATCTCAGATGGAATGCCACAACAAACTCAGGGGTACCTAAACATTTCCTTTCAAGTCTAGATATTTTTCATTTACAGTATGTGTTTATTTTTGTAAGCGGTCAGTTCTATATTTGCTTTTAATATGCTGAAAAATGTTTCATGCATGTCCAGCATGTTTTAATTTTAGAAGGATAAGTAGGTACCTATTCATGTTTTTTTTAGCCTCTGTAAGCTTAATATCACTTAGAGTTAAACCAGAAAGGAGATGCGCTTCGGTTATTTTCATGTTTTCAAATTAGCACGAACGTCGTAACCCCCACAGAGGCAAAGCCCCTAAGTTTTGTACTTATATGCAGCTTGCTCTCTGAAGGGTTATCTACTGGTCGCACTTTGTAACTCAAAAGTTGTGAAAAGTATATTTTTATTTTTTTAATTCTGCACAAACAAAACACACATTTAAACAAAAATACAAAAGAAGCCAAAAGCCTCGTATTCAGCCAACAAATAAACGCTAACTAAAATTTTGTTCATCGGTTTATGTCAAGGCCACGGACCAAAGACAATATTGCGTAATTACTGTTACGACATTACGTAGGTACTCTGTGGTTGCGACATTGGCAAATGACAACAAAAACATAACAAAAACAAAATGGCGATTGCAGAGTAAACTACTTTTGTAATAAATAATAAGAAAAATTAAGCTTCATCATGCGATCGTAATTCTGAAGTTAAACGATGATTGTCGGGGCGCATACTATTGCGGGGAGATCTGTACGTTTTGTACAGTACCGGGGAGTTTTTATAGCAGAATAGCGCATCGAATCTTAGAAATATTGTTACACAGGAACGGGTGACACAAACGAGGCCCTAAGATTTTCATATATCGATGTGCCATAAGGCCATATTATACAGGATCAATTTAAATTATCTAGTAAAACTCCACAGACGTGATGGGCATACCTAAACATGATAAAACAAAAAGAAAATTAATATACTTTTTATCGCGGTCAACGACAGCTGGTAGTGTAGTCACTTGAAGCATAGAAAAACATTTTTTTATCATGTTTAGATATGGGTTTACTAGCTAATTCAATTTGACCTTGGATAGTGACAACTGGAAACTGTCCGTGATTTGTTAAGTTCAGTGGAACAATATAATAATACCAGCCTGTTATTATCCCACCGCAGGGCGAAGGCCTCTTCTCATACAGAAAAGGCACCGATCACCACGCTTGTATGTACAAGACGGGTTGGCGATTTCGGACTCATATTTATTATAAGTCCAGGTTTCCTCGCGATATTTTTCCTTCATCGATGTCACTTATGTCCAAGATAAACTCAGGAAGTATAAACACGTAAATAGGAAAAAATATATAAATATTCTTACTTGTATCGTCCATACTCGAAGGCGTCGCTCTTGACGTGCTCGATGAACTGCGCCAGATCGGCCAGCGCCTGGTCTATGGACAGGAACGACAGGTTCGCCACGTCGGAGTCTCTGGAAATAGACAAAAAAGAAAACATTTATTACGTAGAACTTTTTGACGTAGATATAAAATTACGTAGGTAATAACATTTAAATAGTATTTCTGAAAACGGGTTTCGGGAAAGTTAAATAATGATTTCGGCGAATTGGAGTAAAAGTACAAAAAGTATTAAGTTAAAGGTCTCTGAAGATCGAAAATAGACGATATAATCCGTAAGTTCTGACTGTAAGACTGGCTCGTTGGGCTTGTACAAAATGTAAATATTGAGTTTGGGTTTGATCTCCGGGTCGGGCAAATATTGTCTCATGTACAAGGGTGATCAAAAAGTAATGATAAACGGCTATTTCTCTTTTTGTTCGGCGCCTATGGGTGATGTTAAATAGCCTGTAGCCTTCCTCAAGAATTGGGCTATCAAATGCAGAAAGATGTTTTCAAATCCGACTGGGAGTTCCAGAGATTAGCCCGTTCAAACATACAAAAAAACTCTTCAGCTTTATTATTAGTAAAGAAAATATGAACCGATTATCATTAATTTTTGATCAGCCTAGTAGAGATTTTTCAAGAGAATATTTAAAAATTCACAGATCGTAGAGGTCCGTAGTCTTTGTGCTCGGTTGATGGCAACAGGCATTACTTTCGATATAAAATATGACAAAAACTATCGATATGTAAATGCACTTTATCAGCTCTGCCTACCTGTTCGCGGAATACAGCCGTGATGGTATGTTTAGTGCTAATTGTATTTAGTGAGCTGTCGCGCCGCTTGTCTTACGTCACATGCATTCTGACAGCTGATGGTTAGTTTAATCTTAATGTCCTGTATCCGTCAGCTGGTACTTGTAAATTGCGAGTGACGATGACACATCACTTGCTCGGAAGGTGTCCTTTGATTACGCGACGAAGCAAAATTGATGGGTTAAGAGTCAGATAAATAAGGCAGCAGTCTTGATACGAAACTAACCCATATTATGATAATAATGAATGTGAAAGTAGGCAGGATAAATTTATTTGAAGTAGAATAAACCAGGTATTATTCGACCGCCGTGTTTCAATGCTGTGTCCTTGTCTCCCAACTTAACACAAATGACTAGCTGATGCTGGATGTCTCTTAATTTCACTTGGTTTTCGAATTGATGGAACTTTCTTAAATAACTTAGGCCCAGTCTCAGACCAAATAAAAAAACAAGATCGAGCGCTGGGAACAATACAGTGAAGCATGCCAAAACTACACCTTCGCTCTGCATATACGCTCACACGCACACATTTACAACCATTTACAATTGCACTACAATCAAACTATATCTCACTAAGTGCACATAATCTTTTTGAAACCGGCTTCATGTCACTGTTGACAGCGCTATGTCTTGGTTTTTTACTTGGTCTGAGGGCTCAGCCACATTAATCCATCCAAAAAGAAAAATCCATAATTAAAATAAAAAAGATGATAGGTACACAACCTACTTCCAAAAGAAAACACACACACACACTGAATTTTTTTTTTTCACTTTGTAGTGAATGTATTCACATTCAAACACATCACAAAAAAAAAATCTCTTTGTAGTGAATACATTCACTACAAAGTGAAAAAAAATATTTCAATGTCGGAAGTTGGTGTCTTTGGGTCTGTAGGTACTTTAGTTTTTTGTTATTTTCCACGTTATCGTTACGGTAAGTACCTACCCCACACCAATTGTATACCACTGGTATACAATGTAAAGCAATGCAATGTAAAAAACAGTGACAGGAAGTACAACAACATCATCAAGATACGCAAAGTGGATTGAAATTTATTATCGAAGATAACTCAAAAACTACCCAAGCAAAATAAATTTTATAAGGGTCAACCTCGCAAGCTCTACTAGATGAGAAAAGTATTTTCAAAATCCGTTCAAATGACGTTTTGTGAGTTGAATTTATTGAAACCTATTTCAAACAGTATGGTTGTTACCAAATCAAATTGCTAAAAACCCTTCAACACATTGTATTTCCCGTATTTCCAACTAGGATACCTATTTAAAATACCCGATGGAATTTGTGTTAAAATGCGACACATTATTGCCCATTTAGCCGCAGAGAGGATAAAATCGTCTGCGGTCAACTAAATAGCTGTTCAGGTCTATTTTCCGTAATTTTCAGGGGAATCAGATTTGTAATAAATTGTAGGTAGTTAGGTACTACAGTTGCACAGTTCATTGTTTGTTACTAAATACAATTAATTTAGCATAGAATATCATGACTTTATTAGCCTAACATGTATTCATGAAATGAGATTTTTATGGTCCAGCAGAGGATAGCAGGAGGCAGATACGCAATTAAATGATTGAATTAAATTGTATTCACAATAATGACTACCTAGCTTGATGGCCAGGCAGCTGCAGAGGCACGGAAATACTGATTAAGGAAGATATTATCGTATAATAGGTAATTATTTTATTCATCATCACCAATCCTATTATCCTAACTAATATTATAAATGCGAAAGTGTGTTTGTTTGTTACGCTTTCAAGCTAAAACGGCTGAACGGATTTGAACACGGGTAAACCATGACCTGGAATAGGACAAAGGATACTTTTTATCCCGATATTCCCACAGGATCGAAACTTACGCGGGTGAAACCCCGGGGCGCGGCTAGTAATTATTATAAACGCGAAAGTGTGTGAGGTCGATGGATGGATATTTGTTACTCTTTCACGTAAAACCTACTGTACAGATTTGGATGAAATTCGGCACACAAATACACATAGAATACTTTTTCGGATCGAGTCTTATGCGGATGAAACTGCGGGGTACTGCCAGTAATTACATATTCTAGGGCAAAATTGTAATGTACTCGTAGACTATTTGTGCCTGGTTGATGGCAAATAGGCTCACACGGAAGTTAAACATAATCGTCTTGCTGACCATGGTTTTGTTGTAGTTATTAGTAATTAACAGTTTATTTATTTTTACTTCAATGGTCCTAGTTATCATTTGTGACTTCTAATTATAGCTTTAATAGCTATAATATGTAAGCACGCTCGCCCGTTGTGCCTGGGGGCTTTTATTCGGGTATTAATTTCTGTTATTAATTCTGTTTACGTTTTTAGTATAGATTTCGATGTTTTTTGTTGGTATATTGGCGTGTGCTAGCTGACATATAGCAAATAATTTAAAATAATTTAATGTTTTAATGTTGCGTAATGTAAATTATTTTGCATACTATTGTAAAGAATCAAGTTTTTGTAACTGAACAGACAGCTGTGCTGCTGGGGAGTTTGTTGCGCCACTTCTTTTTCCCAGCTAAAGCACTAGGAAGTGGTGAAGGGTGGGCGTTTTTAGGGACTGCCTTAAGTAATTTTGACGTTCGAAAAGTGCTGTTTCTCAGCCTAGTTTGAATAAATGAGTTTAGAATTTGAATTTGATTAAATGTAGGAGTACTATATTTACCTACACCTCTGCCTGAACCTTCGGGGAGTACAATCGTGATGTTATGTTATTGTTTTTTAGTTATGTGTAGTCGTGAATTCGAGACCTGCCCATTGCACTCTTATGTTCTCTTCTTTTTATTTTCCTGTCTTTACACGGGGTCTACTTAAAAACAAAACTTTTTTTTGTTTTTCCCTGTCAGTTGACATTGTCTTCTCTTACACAATCTATCGATATCCTTCTATCAACATTATATTCATCACTCTCTTGATCACGCTTTCATCCCTCTTCATCACAGGCCCATACAAACGATTGTCTTTTAATGTAACTGCCACTGGTACCACTTTCAAAGTACCTCAAAATAGCAGTAGGCAGTAGTTTCTGTGTTTATGTATTCTGGTTGTTTTCTGTTTCTTTCCTTATTCATTCTCATCAATGCACTTATCACTCTTTACTATACTAATTCACGGAAGCTAAACAAAAACAAAGTTATTATAAATTATGTATTTCTTCACACTGATAATCTCTGCCTACCTCTTCTCAGAATCTACCGCACACCTCACAAATCTCTACCGCTCAACGTCACAGGCCGCCAGCTCATATCTGACCCCCGTTCAGTAGGGCAATGGGCAATTGACCCCGAGTGTCCCCGAGTCACCGACTCGAGCCCATTGCTCAGACATTGCTCAGCCCGTCAGTGACAGCACTAAGGGAGTTTGCTTTAATGGCGTCAATTAAGTTTATTGGCCGTGTGAATACTGGTTTTGGTGTTAAGAGTGTCTTTTTTGGGTGTGAGCAGAAGTGGAAGTAGTTTTGCCCGGCTATAGCAAAGCCTAAAGCTAGGGTCCGTTTTTAAAGCAACAACTGCTTAATAGATACATACATACATAAACTGACGCTTTTTCCCCATGGGGATAATAGGCAAAAACTACAGAAGTCATATGAGGCCTGCTATGATCCTTACACTCTGCTTTGGTCCACATTGTTGACTGATGAATTATTATTTTCTTCAACTCATTTCTACAAATTTACAAATACGTTTTCTCGTATTATTAAGTAGTTTAGAGTCATATTAGCCTCATAATCTGTTGTACTTGTATAACAAATTTTGATACATTATATCCCCATAATTTTGTATTTTCTACTTTTGCGCAGAGCTCCTAAACTTGTAACTCTGCAATAATAACGAGGAAAACATGTTGCAGTGGATTTACTGTGAGAAGTTAGTAATGTTTCATGTTTTCTATTAGTCGTATGTAGTTTCTTATCAAGTACGTAAGTATATTATCTAGTATCTAAGTATTTATAGATTAATGCCTAAATTATGTACCTAACAACTCAAAAATTCCTCGCATTATTATACTTATTAATTTCATTCATCAATAATGTTGAAGTCTGTAGTCAACTTCCAAAGCCATATCTTTACTAATACTATATAATATTAAAAAGAAGTAAAAAAAGATAGGCAGTTTTTATGTCGCTTAATTTCAGAAGCGTTCATGAATGTAAATTATGTACATTATATGTATGAAATAGTTACAGGGCTTTTCTTTTTATGCATCATTTTTTTTTTATAACGCTGCAGAAATAACAAATATTTGATTACATCGGACTATCAAAATGCAATATCTAAACGTAGAACCTGGGACGGTAACTATGGAGTTACCATAGTCACCAGAAATTTCTATTTATATAATTAGGTATGCTAATTAGCAGAATTTTGGTGGTAGTGGTTTCATTCATAGTTTAAACTATTAAGACACTTTTGCTACCTCTTTCTTTAGAGAGTTTTACAGAACAAGACGTTAATTATTATTGATAACTCAGTTCTGTTCCATCATATCTAAGACATTTTGGAGAAGCAGACTCCTGTCCTTTGAAACACAAGTGTATTATTCTAAGCTTTAGAGCCAGTGCCTATTTGTTTGTATTTGCAACATGTATTATATTAGTAAATATGTATTATCTTATTGTTAATGACGTATACACATTTTTAGAGAATTTAGCTTCCATGGCAACATTAAAATCTATTGATGTCAACTCCTAATCAGAAATGTCATGGTCGTATTTTAATGTCACTACTCTGTTTTGTCTTGATGTGTCGTTGTAAATAGTTGTGGATTAGTTTGTATACCTACTAGTTTTATTTGTTTGTGGTGAAGTACAAAATACGGGGATTGTAGATAATCCAGGTGATGACCGAGTCTAACTATGCCATAGGTTACAGTTGACGCTAGTATGTGTGATGATCATCGTATGGTGATGCCGATGACAAGCGTGACGACTGCGCCAGCTACTCAGTAATTCTAAGAAGTTCTTCTAAGATTAAAATGTAATAATATACTCGTAATTAAAATTCTTTATTCGATTACTATATAAATGCTTTCTTTTTGCTTAATACATAATAGATCCGACCAATATAGTAAGACAACATGATGAGATGTGCCAGACATAGGTAATATTATCTAGGGACACGTGTTGTGGGAAGCTTTATGCGTCGGAGCCTGTCCGGCCGTGTACGGTGTATGACGCACGACGCAAAGCGATAGCGCGTTGGTTTGCAGTTGCAGGGCAACAAACCATCGTGCATAGTATTTTTTGGACGTATCCCTAGATCGCATTTTGATTTTCTTCGTACAAAAGCGTTGTTTTAATTGATTTGCCTTTATATTATACTAGCTAAAGTAGCCTTACTGGCCCAGGGCATGGTTTATCTGTGTGCCATCCAAATCCGTTAAGCCGATTTAGCGTGAAAGCGTAACAAACAAACAAATAAACTCACTTTCGCATTTATAATTTTAGATACGATGACGTTCATATTAGTAGTAATAACAAAAGACATTTTTTCAATCATAACGAAATTATTTCTGCTTGCTTTTCATAGAAGTGCATGGAGTACAATAGGACATGACGCTCTTCTAGAGGTATACTGTGTAGAGGGCTTAATACAAAGTCAACTACTACTGCCACTTTGCCCTTCAGTAGCCATTATTGGAACTATTAATTTCCGCCATTTTTGAATGTCTTAGACTGTTTACTCGTTGATTTACTGCAAAATAAACTCTGGTTTACTCTCATATTGTCTATTTATACGGAGCCATCTGTTTTTTAAACGATTTTCTGGCGAAACCCAATATTAAACAAATATTGTGTGATTACCTTTTATCTTAATTTGACCGAGATCTATCTTTTGAGACTATTTTTACGAATTTACGCGACGTCTAATTTTTTCTTCTTGAGAGTTAGTATGTAGGGGGTAATCTTAGTCAAGTGTCTTATGATATATTATATGTTAAAACAAGAATTTTCACGCGAAAGAAATCGCGGACAGAAGTTAGTCTACGTATAGGTACATACTCACAATCACAAATTCTCAGAACATAATAACAGCATTTCCAAACATCCCAATATCAGCACTTCTCTTTATTAAACCTTCTGAGGAAGAACCGACCATTTTCTTTTTACGCAAAACTGACTTTAATTCACGGAAAATATTACACAAGTGAGTCCCACCCTATGCATACTGAAAGCCTTATTACAAAAATACCATTGCGTATTATAGGAACCTTATGAAGTGAGCGGTAAGGGTGGTTTTTGAATGGGAAGGAGTAAAGATATGTTAGTAAAGAATTAAAACGATAATTAGTAAGGATAAGATATTGGGAACTTTTTAGCATATTTTCTTCTTGTAAGTAGGTTTGTAATGATTACATTTGGAGTATTAACAGCGTAGTGATTAACATTTTAATTAAATGTAAGTTAGGCTTTTTTAGGAGATTGTCTTGAGTGGAATAATTAAGTGGAGGAGTTGGTAAGTGTAGAATGAACTTTTTAAAGAGGAGGGTGTAGGATTCTGTTTTTGGACGCGATCCATGCTGCGCGATAACTGAGCCCTGAAATCTTGGATTCAAAATGCAGTATTTTTTAGGTAAGTAGGTTAATGCACAAGTATGTACCTACTTAATTTTCTTCATAATAAAACCGGATTTTTACATACATAAGTACGCACATATGTGCATATAGTTAAACTTCTGACGTATTTTTTTTATGAGTCTGTATCAATTTTGACAGCAGGTAGGCACCTACCTAACTAGCAACTAGGTACCTATATGACAAGTGAACGTCAGCCACTCCATGAATTTACCGCTTGAATTTTTACGTAACCGCAAAAACATTCCAATGCTGAACCATATATTATAGGGAAGTTTCTTATCCAAAAAAACCCAATCCATTTATGTCAACCTATTATTATTAACTTATATGTATAACACAGACTGCTCGCTGTTTCACCTGACCAAAAAATAAGTACTAAGGTACCAGGAAACTATATTGCATATTCATAAATGTCAGGCAGGCTAGTTACGAAGTTTCGTAAAGGAAAACATCATGAGGAAACCTGGACTTTAGGTCAACACGGAGTTACACTTGCTCACTGCGTGTTGACGCTTTCAAACCATTCAAATCAATGCTCGTGCCTTTTCTGTATGAAAAGTGGCTTTTTGATTTCAGGAAAGATAAAGTCTTGATTAAACCTTCGTTCTGTGACTGACTGACAGGAGACAGAATATCCGAAATTGCAGGCGAGATATTATACTATATCCGATCAGAACACTTTCATAGCTAACTAACCTTCAATATATGGTGTCAAAGCCATAGATTTATAGCCCCATACGTAATGCAGTGGGCTGGCTGTCTGCCAAGCCACGCGCCGCTGTCGGTCATATATCATGCGCTATTGTGCAGCCGATGACCATTCGCGTTTGCAGGGTAGTGTGAGTTAATGTTTTATAACTCTTAAGGTTTCTGGGCGCCTGGTACATTTAATTTTAGTTATGTCATAGGAGCTCGTTGTGAAAAGGACTCAATTCCATGTTTTTAAGTTGATGGACTATAATATTATGTAGGATAGTATGAGTCACTACCTATGTGTTTGATAACTCCTAAGGTTTCAGTGGGCCTGGTACTTTTGATGTTAATTATGTCATTGAGATGGCCTTTTGAAAAGAGTAGTCTAGATTGAATTCAGTAAAAAAAAAAAAGCTGTGTTACTTTGTTGTTGGACTCGCAGGACTATGTTATTATGAAGAATAGTGTGAGTCAGTGTTTGAGAACTCCTAAAGTTTCTGGGGACCTGGTACTTTTAATTGTAGTTATGTCATAAAATTCCTTGGGACAAAACTCGTCCTGGGTTTAAATTCAATGTTTGTGGTTGACCAAATGTATGACCGTAAACGAAGCAAATGGAGTACGAGTATGTAAGTACGAGTGTGAGTCAATGTTATGTTTGTTGTTGATCTATTGACGTGTGTAAGTGTGAGTCAGTATTTGATAACTCCCAAGGTTTCTGGTGTCCTGGTTCCTACTTAAAATTGTTGTTATGTCATAGGGGAATACTTTGTGAAAGAGCTCGAGCGATGTACTTTTGATTATATGAAGCAGTAGGAGGTGGCTGCGAAAGGGGCTGTCGATAAATGGATATTTATGTCTGTTGTGTTAACTCCGAAGGTCTATGTGGTTCTGGTATATTTTATTTTTGTGTGTGAACTCCTTGTGGAATGAACAAATCTTGGAACTTTGATATTTCTAATGTGCTGCTGTCACCCAAATACAAATGCAGAGAGCCTGCTGCTTATTGCTGCATTTATATTTATAGGTGAAAGAAAATAATATGAATTTGAAACATTTAGACTTTTTCTCTTAGGTTGTTACTGATTACGTGTTTTCCTAAATATTATTATTTGATCTATATCTAGTCAATCAAAAAATAGAATTTAGATAAGCTTAACAAACTACATCACAGCCAAACCGTTTGGTTTTAACTAAATCCTTTTAGATCGTTATTATAACTCACGGTATGAAGCTCACATAAGACAGGTTAGGCACATCGCAGATAGTCTCGTTTAACTGAAACTGCATTTACACCGAATCCAGATAGAGGACAAAGCTCCTTGATACCCCGTGTTTACACCAAGGTATAAAACATGCAGGTATTCATGCTGTGTCCTACTACTTTCGTTTATATTTTACACCGCAAACAAATTGCAACATAAAGAAAATTTGTCAAAAATGTCACAAAGGGGAACAAAATTGAAACAACGTAGGTAATTATTATGTTTTATACACGACATGTTTTCGACATCGTTCGATTTATTGAAAATCTCTTCATTTTAATTTTAGTAAAGTTTTACAAGTGTTTGTTACTTTCGAATGTGCTGCACAAAGAACCTTTTTTTTTTTAACTAGACGACTCGCTGCCCTTCTCACTTATGTAATCGGTTAAAAATGATGCCTAGCTTATGAATCTTTCCATTTTTTATCACGAAAAGGAATAAACACAGTGCCAATAACTAGAAACCACATTCGAAATACGTGTGAAATTTAAAAAACCGGCCACAATGTATATTGTTTAATCGACCTCGGAATTGCTTTATCACCCTCAGGTTGTCACTTGCTCGTCATAAACCAACGAGGTCTATTTGTCTTTGAGACAGTTATATAATCGTGGAGGTCGCTAATTATTTCACTGGAACGTAATACTGTGATAAAAAGTATTCTATGTGTTAATCCAGGATTTACGTTTGCTAACAAAATTTGATTTTTTTGGAGTTATCTGTTTTTTTTTCAATTAAAGGTCTTATATTTACATACAAAGCATTTTTACTGACTGTACCTTATATCTTTGAACTTGTTTTGGTATTAGTTTAAACAATGGTATCGGTTCGGAATAGAAAAAAAATATGAGTTGAAACAAATACCAGTGGTATTAGTTTTTGGTATTAGAATGGAATAAATCATATAAACCACCTGTGTGCCCCTCCAAATCTGTTCAGCCGTTTTTGCATGATTGAGTAACAAACGTCAACCATTTATAAAATTAGTAGGATACTTTTATAATAGGATAATTTCAAAGTTATCGAGCTGTGTGCAGTCTGTATGATTACTACCGGTGAACTATTAGATTTGTCAGAGCGATTAGAAAAGGTTATTCTGATATTTCTAATACTATAGGGAAATGTGCTAGTTTATTAATGTTTGATAACCTTGTGTGGTTTGCATTATTCCAAGGAGAAAGCACACACGTGGCTGATAATTGTCACCATTCTGTTTTGGTCGTAAGTGTGTTAGTTAATTAAAACACTGTTGGAAATCACTTAACAATTACACACATCTCGTTTACAGAAACTGCATGTTTTATTAATTGATACTTTATTTTTTTCTTAACAAAGTAGATTGGTATACAATCTTTTTGTTCTCGGAAACATACACTGGCTGATTTAAAAAATGGAAACTTTTCGATTGTGTTTTGTTTTCATTAAAATAAAAGCTAATGATTTTTTTCCGATTTCACGTTGTGATTTCGTTGCTTGATAAATTTGGTTTATCTCATTTTTATCATTTTGAGATATAAAGTTTTTGAAAAAATTTAGCGGTGAGTAATTTTTTATGTCATGGCCATTTGACGAAATGCAGAGAGCTGAATGCTACAAGCGGGAAGAAATCAGTCCCAGGTATCTCGGCATTTTGGTGTCAATAGGAGCGTGATTTGTTGTCTTTGGCAGCGTTACGTTAATAAAGGGGATCCTGCTGAGCAGCACCCAGGACGTGGAAGGAGTACAACTGTTCGACAGGACCGATACATACAACTGACTGCAAGACGTCAGCCGATGTTAACCGCCAGGGAGATAGGTTTAAAGCTACAATTCTCAAGCGGTGTTGTTGTTAGCCACCAAACCGTGAGAAATAGGCTGCATGAATACGGCCTACAAGCACGACGCCCAATTAGGTGCCCACCTATACGTCATGGGAATCGCGCCCGTCGAAACGAATGGTGTAGGGAACACTTGACATGGACCCGGGAGCAATGGGATAACATTTTATTTTGCGATGAGTCCTGGTTTGGTTTTAGGCCTTTCATTAAATCATTCATTTATTTATTCATTAACAAATAACATTGTGTTGAACATTACATATTAAATTAAATAATCACATGCAGAAACATTACATTTAAAAGCTTAATTAAAATTGAAGTGAAATGTTTAGTTCAAGAGTCAATTAATTAAAAATATGTCAACAATGTCAAATTAATAGCAGGTATAATGTCAAATTCAATGTCAAAATATTATTAAGAGTACAACTTTATCAAGGTCCTAGTGATGATGTGTATTTAAGTCAAAAGATAATTTAATAATTTAAGCTTGGTCACTGCCATTATTACAACTAGCGACTATTTTTATCATTTGAGATGAATTCTGATACCAAGTATAAACATTTTCCTAACAAGAAGGCTTTTAATTTAGTTTTGAATGAGTGAGAGCTATAAATTAATAATTTCAAATCAGTCGGTAACCTATTAAATAACTCCACTGCTTGGTATCTGGAACAATGCTTAGCTATGTTAAAATTTGGTGCCATTTTGTGTTTAAATTCCTTTCTTCTTGTGCTTTCTCTCATCTTACGTTCCTCTTGTGATTCATACTCATGAATATACTTAGCAAAGTGGTTTAGGATTACTAGTATATATAAACTTGGTACTGTTAAAAAGTCTAATTCTATAAAGTGCTCTCTACATGAATCTCTTTGTGAGATCCTAACTATGGTCCTTATGGCACGTTTCTGTAAAATAAACGCTTTAACACAGTTATAACTATAGCTGTTACCCCAAAGCATTATGCTGTATCTTAATCTAGATTCTACCAGCGCGTAATATATAGCCTTTAGTTGCTTTAGATGCAACATATCTCTAAGGCTCCTGAGTGCATAGCATGCTGATGAAATCGAAGAGTCAATAGCAGCCAGCTCCTGTTTTCAATTTAAATGCACATCTATGTAAATTCCTAAAAAATTGACTTTGTCCACTAATTTAATCTTGTCTCCTTCGATTTGCACGTCTAAATTGTCATACGAGAAGGGTAAGAGTGTATCGTCGTCCCGGAAATGCTGAACGGCTAAGATGCGTCCAGAAAGTGCACCCTTACAGTAGCTCCACAGTGATTGTGCGGTCGGGTATTATGAAGAACAGATGAACTGAGCTCGTTTTTGTAGATGGCAATATGAACGCTGAAAGTTACGTTGAAGATATCCTCGGGCCTTATGTTCACCCATTTGCACAAAGTCTTGGCTCAGATTTCACGCTGATGCATGACAATGCGCGTTCGCACACAGCTCGGAGGACCAGAGAGTACTAGGCAATGGAAAACATCCGGGTATTGCCGTAGCCTGCACAATCGGCAGACCTTAATCCCATCGAGCACGCATGGGATATGCTC
The DNA here is from genome assembly GCA_949128155.2 of Xanthia icteritia. NCBI lineage: Eukaryota > Metazoa > Arthropoda > Insecta > Lepidoptera > Noctuidae > Xanthia > Xanthia icteritia. Next base: position 15,756,672 of record OX421956.2, read on the forward strand.
CAGAGACGTGTTCTAGAGAACCCGGATGGAGTGTCGACAACCCTATAACTGAAAGACTTGTTAAAATTCCGCGAGCGATTGCCGCAGGATCAGAATCTTATAAATTCAATGAAAAATCGTTTCCGACAAGTTTTAAACAACAGAGACGGTCACACTTTGTATTGAATTAAAAAAAAATAAAAAAAAAAGATATTTAATTTTATAAAACATGAAAAGTTTAATTTCGTTTTAACTTTATTTTATACTACGTATGTGACGGTACACATTTTGTTAATTATTGTGATTAAATGAACAATTGAATGAAGGATTTTATTGCATTAACGCATAAAAAAATGCTTAGTTATTATTTATAAAAGAAATATAAATATATTACAATAGTAAAAAACGTTCAAAAGTTCAAAACCGTACATGTTGCTTAGAATTTTTTGATGTGTGTATGTGTTATTTTCCTGGTTGCTGTATGTTTAAGCGGCAAAAACATAATTCGGATGTTTTGTTTTTGTCTTAAGTCTGACTAAGAAAACGGTGCCTTCATATGGCAAAATGACGGCCATTTATAGCAGAGAGCGTTTTTGACACCACAATGTCAGACACCAGTCATTTTACGGCCAGTATCACGGCTGTAGGCCCATACTTGAAACCCTAGCTAGTATCATTTTTAAAAGTAGTTTTTGTAAAGTTTAAAACCACTTTATACAGGTATGGTTACACTACGGTGTAACATACATCCAAGTTGGCAGAAGCATGACTTCATGCTGTTACGTTACGGGCTGTTGGCTAGGGCAGTGGGTTCGATCCGTAGTCACACTCGTATGCATATTGTTGGTACAGTCGAACAAGGTATTTGGAATGCAGGCAAAAAAAAGGTAATTTATCTTTCTACTACACTGCCAATATTGGTTCATAGTGTTTGCGTAATAACTTTTAAGCTTAAGGCATACCTACTTAAAAGAGAAGGGTAGGAAAGGTATAAGAATTGACTACTCAGCATTAACACAACGTTGTTTAAAAGTAGTTGCAAATTAGAATACAATAGAATAAAATAATCAAAGTGTTTGTTGCAGGTGATTAACAAACAAAGTTCGTCAAAATTAGAAAACTATCAGAATCTCTACAACATACATTTAGGTATAATAATAAGATGATTAATAAAAATAATATATTATTCTAACATGGACACGATAAATAGAAACCTAAACTATGTACAATAACTTTTCTATGTACAGGCAGAGATAGAAATAAGTACCTACACATAGATATAGTAGTAGTATAATATAATTCTGGGGAGTCAAAGTATTCATTGAATAATTAAATAATATCAATTCTGTTACCTAAGGTAGAACAATTCGCAGTTGTTTTTGTTGTTAGCTGCGTGTTTACTAAATTAAATAGTTTATTTGATTGTATTTGTACATACCTTGACATAATTATGTGTACTTCCCGTGTTGTGTTGTTACGAGCCATGCAAGAATATGTCGTGGTAAACAGATTAGCTAAATCAATCAATCAATCTGCCTGCCTTTTTCCCAAATATTATGTTGAGGTCGGCTTCCAGTCTAACCGGATGCAGCTGAGTACCAGTATTTTAAATGGAGCGACTGCCTATCTGACCTCCACAACCCAGTTACTGAATAACACGACACCCCTTGATAAGACTAGTTGTCAGACTTTTGGGCTTATGACTCCGTAATGACGTCAAAGATTTACGAATGACAGCCGGGATCAACGGCTTATCGTGCTTTCCGAGGCACTGAGGGGTCTCAACTCAATAGGGTCAAACCCATCCACGAACTGACCGTGGCAAGCGTAGCTTACTTTGATTGGCCCGTGCGGCTGTTATTATTTAGCCAATGCACGAGCCCCACGGTAAAACGATGAGCTAATTAGCAAGATTGGCTGATCGCCCAGTGTGCGCGTAATTAAAAGCGTAGGCGCTGATAGAAGTTTATTTTCAACACGTTATTTTTAAAGATTGTGCCAATTAAGACATATAAATTAAATTCGGCAAAGTAGACCCAATTGTAAAAAAATCGATGTGCATTATAATCATGTACGCATTCAACATTTCTTATGTTTTTAGCAAATTGCGGCGCTGTTTTACGTTGTATGTTGATCGAAATTTATTACGCGATAAATATGATTAAATAATTACTTAATTTTAATCATTTAAAACAAAATATAGGACAAGATAGACACAATAGATGAAGTGCGAGTATATGCATAAACAAAATTCAATATTTTAAATAGAAGACACTAACCAGAACTCCGGTCTGCTACTGTGGAATTCCCAAACGAAAACTCTAACGACACTTGGCCCGACCCAAATCGCACCCATGACAACCCTATACACAGCAGTTGCAATTCAAATCACTCACTAGAGTAAATTATAAAGAATACTAACTAATTTACAAAAATGTCTACCCACTAACATAATTACAAAGAACAGCAAATCCCCCTTACTCAAAAGGCCTGCTGCTGCCATAGAACCGGTGCTCCGTGTAGAACAGGCCGGCGCCCAGCTGCTGCGCCATCTCATAGGCCAGGCCACCCTGCGTCCAGCCCTCCGTGATGGCCCACTCGCCGCCCACGAAGATCACTATGTTGCTGCCCGCAAATTCGTTGTTGTAATAGTAACGCTGGAACAAACAAGAATAGGTTTAGCTGTACTTACATTGATCATTAGGCGCGTGGCCGAAATCGGAACAATCGCTGCCATATTGTTTTTCTATACATTTCACAAAACAATTGCACAAATGTTAACCAACAGCGCCTATAAAACAAAAGCTATTTGATTCTTCCTATCAGGGGTTGTAAGAGCCGTTTGGGATAGGTCGAAGAATTATCCACACGATTAAAAACACATTATCTACAATCTAGTTTCAAAATATAATCTATTTTTGACGTGTGAAAGTGTTTTTTGAACCAATTTGCAGAAATTTCATATCATTGCATTTATCATTGGGCCAATAATAAACCATCGACTCGTAGAAAAATACGAAGGGAAGAGTTGTTAAGTGCCTAAAGATTTTTTTAAAGAGGTCGTCCTATTGTCTATTGCTAAATGCGCGAGCGATACCTACCCAAGTGCAGGGTAGATGAAGTGTGGTAGTCAGTAAGAGACTGTCCGACCCCTCTCTCTACTTTCCCCAGGGGTAAATTAACATCCATGAAGATTTGAAAAGAGGAAGTCCGAAGAATACGCGAATGAAGCATGTATCTACATGCTTCTCAGCTAAGATAACAAACAGCACACTGAAATCACCAGCAGGATTCCAACAGCGGCCATTCTTGCAATATTTCTTGTCTTTGTTTCTCTTCTGTTCTTGATTATCTGTTCAGCACTCCGTTAACATTGATTGATAGCAGAGCAGTACGAGATCTTGTGAAGAAAACAATTCTAACATTTTCCAATAATTCGATTTTGATGAGAACCAACCAAGATTTCTGCTGTACTTACCATAGGATACGTCCTTGTATCATAAGCCATGAAGTGGTTGAGGCGGACCGGGACAAAGCCTTCCACGGGAGCAACCCTGGAGTTACGAGTTGGAGGAGGAGGTTCGTGTGTGTGCAGCGCCAGGCATGGTGCTATGAGGAGCAGGAGGAACCCTGGAATTGAGTGTGCAGTGCATTGAGTAAAAGCGTGCATATAGGTTTCTACGTGCCTCGGGAAGCACGTTAAGCCGTTGTTCCCGGCTTTCGTTCGCAGATCTTTGTCAGTCATAACGGGTAGCCAGAAACCCAAAAGTCTGACAACGAGTCTTACCAAGGGGTATCGTGGTACCCCGTGGGATGTGGAAGTTAGATAGGCAGTTGTTTCATGTAGCTGGTGTTCAGCTGCATCCGGTTAGACTGGAAGCCGACCCCAGCATAGTAGGGAAAAGGCTAGGCAGACTGATTGATATAGGCTTAAACGACTGGCAGTCATAATGAACTTCGGGAACTCAGCTTCGCTACTAGGTACTGTGACGTGGTAATGATTTAAATCATATTTTATATCATTTTACACGATGACTCGTACTGTCAGCTCACCAAGCTGAGTCTCTATTATATTCTTATCTTCTAAATTCGAAGTAGTGTTTGTCTCCAAGGATTTAAATCTTCATTTGTCTCGTAATCTTATGCCATCAACATATAAAATATTCATAAAGGTTGCATTGTAAAACCAAGCAGGCTAAAGGCTTTGCAGTACCTAACTAACTCTAATTTAAGTGCCTATACCCCGTTGTAGTTATTGCATCTCATGATAAGATGAGACAAAACGTGTGCTTGCTGGTTAGCTTTTCACGATCACACCACATCGGGTAGCTCTTGGCTTGCATCTCACCTAATGGTAAGTGATGATCCGTCCGAAGGTAGAAGCGAGCTTCAGCCTGGATTCTCAACCACAGAGAAACTGGCTATCTTACCTCTAACTGCCGAAACACAACCATGCTATTAACATTGTTGTTAAGGGGACAAACTTAGATAAGATGGTGGTAGCTAGCCAGGAGAAACTTAAAACAAGCTCTGCCACCAACCAAACCGAGCAGAAAATTTTGCCCGCACTGAAAATCGAATCCGGGACCTCTGGGTCTGAGACTGATGGTCTAACCTCAAGACTACAGAGGCGGTTAAAAAAGCAAAAAAAAACATAGCAAGATTTTTTTTTTGTAGGCTTGGCAACACAGCTGCCGTTGTGGCTATAGGTCTGCATTCAAGTCAATGGTCATAGTCAGTTATTTGCTTTAAATGTGGTAAGTAATACAAAAACAAATATTCTTGTGCGATGGCACATTTCGCCATATTTTTTCATGCAAATATTAATATCGTAAGTGAGACTGGACGTGGAGTTGGTCATTTCCGACGGGAATCAAAATTAAAGAAACACGGGAATCATAAAACAGGATCTAGCTGCTAGTTCTGCTATGTAGTTTGACAGTAGAAATAGCTATGACGGTACAGTCAACCGCACGTCCATCCATGGTTATTATTTGACTTTGATATCGCCTTCTTAAGGAACACAAGGAACCTTAAGTAATTATTATGACGAAATAATACATCTATGATAAAAACAAATAAATAAAATAACTTACACATTGTAACACTAAAATGATGTCACGAAATCACTGCACGACTGTCATTTGTCGTGCCTTACGATAATTTGTCCCATTTAATACGAATATCTTTAGATAATACAATAATGTATAAAAGATAACACGGATATAATATGCTAAAACTTTGTAATCTTTTGAGCATTGATAAACAAAATTGGTGTAACCGACGAATTATGTACAATTTTGAACACAAATACAAAAAATATGACAAGATGCTCCTCACGAGTGGTCGTGAGGCGCATCTTGTCATATTTTTTGTCGTATTAACTGCCGATAAACGGGGGATACAGGCTTGGGCCTGTATCCCCCGTTTTTCGGCAGTTATGTTTACATCCCAAGTAATAGAAGGCGCCATTAACTGGGCACAAATCCAGATTTCGGGCTACTACTGAGAAGTCCTAATGGAAAAACCCAAAAACCCAAAACCCACGCTCAGCAGTCGTGCTTGCGACAACTAGGTCAATAAGGCAGTCTTGTCTTTAAAACATCAAAATACCAATTTGAAATAGCAGATAATATAATTCCTAAGATAAAGCCAATCGACCATTTTCTATGGAAGATTATACAAATCAAAGATTTAAATCTTTAGATTCACCCCCACCCCGTCAAAAATAGTCGCGCTTCCGCTTCGTTTTGTCATCTCTGACACATAATGTCGCGTCTTGGCGACTGCCAAGGAAACGCTATAAATACGGGATTTGTGAGCTCACTTTTCTGAGTGTGGACACTTTTTTGCGACATAAGTATGGTGAGAGCAAATCTATCGATTTAAATCTTTGATACTAATATAAATATTATCGGGAACCTATATCGTGGCGAACCCTTTGCCCTAATATTTTACTTTTCTTATTACATTTGACATTACTATTTGTATTGTAATAACAAAATATCAGAAGTTATGTTATTTCGGTCTCTGGTATAAGTTTTATATGAAGTTTATTATATTTTGTGAATATTTTCATGAGTATATTTTGTATTTAGGTACCTATACAGTTTTTGGATGAATGAAATGTTTCAAATTAAATCAATAATGAAGCCATGTGGAGGCCACAATACGATAATAAATGAAAACACTGGTATTAATTTCTAGTGAATAGGAGCATTTTGAAACCATGAAATCTAAATAAACATGCGTCAAAATAACATAAATAAAAAATCTCTCAATAGTAGGTTTTGCCAATCAGCCGACTAGATTTAGATTGTTAATATGTATTTGATAGAATTGTATACAACGTCGCAACGTCGTCATTGCGTACATATTTTCAATCTATACAAGGCCAGAACGCAGCCATAGAAAACTGCTCGCGTATACATTGTAATGCTATTTTTAAATCTGTGATTAAAATGTATACACGAATTTGCGTAGTGCTCGTGTATAGTTTGTAACGTGGCCGCGCGCATCCCAGTTCTAAACTATACTACATCACTTACGCTTGACATGAGTTTTGAAGATATAGTTAATAAATAAAAAAAATGTGAACTGGATGAAATGGAATAGATAACAGATAAGGAAAAATGAAATGGTTTAGGTTAGGTTAGAACTGTGACCAACCGCGCGCGAGCCGGGCGAGTGAAACAAGCGGTTCCGCGGCAGCGGCCGGCGAGCGCTACTTCATAGTTGCTCGCAGCCAGGCAAACTATTTAGTGCAAGGTGCATTACGTCGCAAACAAGTTGGATACCAGTTCAACATTTGTTGCAATCTATACACGATTAGTCCGTTTGCGTACTGGCACTGTATATTTTGGAATAAGATATTTAATCAGGTCACTACGAAGTATACGCGAGTGTTTGCGTACTACTCTTGTTACTTGTATAGATAAAAAGTGATTTCCAATCTATACGCGATTAGTTTCCCACTCTTGCGTTCTGGCCTTCTATACGAAGTTTTTAGGGTTCCGTAGTAAACAAGGAACCTTTATAGTTTCGCCATGTCCGTCTGTCTGCTATTTATTGTCGTATTGAAATCCCCAGTAGTTGAAGTATTATTATGATTGAAGTAGACAGATATTACCACCTCTTTGGTATAGTGGTTAACAGTTGAGCTTGCCACCAGGCAAAGTGGTCAGACCAAATATTGTTGACTTTCCATGAAAAATAAGATAAATAATAGATATATTTCCCGAGAAAAATAAAGGATTTCAAACTTATGCAGTTTTGTTTATGTTTGTAATTAATTTATCGCTACAATCTCACGCTTATCGATTAGATAAGGGAGATTATACAAATATTCGGTTTGGTTTTCATTTTTATTGTAATTAGTTCATAAGTTATTATTGTTATTAATGACGAGCTGTGTGCCTGATGATAGCTTCTCAAGAGCTTTAGAAAAAGAATTTCCCAAAACGATGACACAACTTACTTTTACTAAGTACTTACCAACTTCGATGTTTCTAGCTTCCGTACTCAGAAGCGCTACTACTGATCATGAGGTCTTGGTTCGATTCCCAGTTCAGCCAGTGTTATTGGGTTTTTCATCAGGAATTTCTAAGTAGCAGCCCGGAGTGTGGATTTGTGCCGAGTTGATGGCCATAGGCTCGCCCCCTGGAGAAATGTCTCCAGTGACAACTGGAGAAATGTGGGTGTTACTCTTTGTAAGGGTAGTAGGGTTAAGTAGAGGTGTACGTATTGTAGCAAAAAATAAAATGTTTCTGCTACTTTTAAGTGAAAAGTCGTCCGGGAGTCGAACCCGGCACGACATAACGAGAATGCGCGGAATGTTTTGCAACATCGATAAAAAAAAAGAGTTGGTATGGTGACTGTGACAATAAATAAAAACAGTTTATTCAAATTTCTTTTTTAGGGTTCCGTACCAAAATGGTAAAAAGGAACCCCTCACAGCTGGATCTCAAGAACTAAAAGTGCCCTGGCGGCTGAGAGTATGTCATGCTCACTCTAATGTCTCTCTGACGATGGCGCGAGTGTTGGATCATTTAGCTCTCTTCAAAATGGTTGAGCTGAAGGGTGCTAATCCATGCGTCATGTTCGTGAACGGGCGCCGACAGTAGGGACTGGTCATCTCTTAGCTGCCACGGCGATTTTAATTTAATTTAATATTTGAATTAGTTTTTATTTTTATTTCTGACGGACGCTTTTAATGTTTTGCATCGTTCTCACATGTATAACTTCAACTTGAATGATGTAAACAATATTATGTAACCATATTTTGATTTAAAAGAGTGTCTGTGGAGTTTCAAACTCAAACTCAAACTCAAACTCAAAGCATTTATTTCAATTAAACCATTTACAGGCACTTTTGAATTGTCAAGAAGTCGGTCAGTCAGAAATATGAAGCTAGTTGCCCATTCCAAAGCGTAGTAGGTACCTATGGAGAAGAACGGGCAAGAAACTCCACGGACACTCTTTTAAATAAAAAAATTGTTACAAAATATTGGTTACATCATTAATGTTGAAATTATACATGTGAGGACAATGTAGAAAGACGTGCACGTTAAAAGCATCCGTAATAAAAATATAAAAACAAAGAACAATTCAAAAATTAAAATATTAAAATAAGCCATGGCAGCTAAGAGATGACCAGTCTCTACTGACGGCGCCCGTTCACGAACATGACGCATGAATTAGCACCATTCAGCTCAACCATTTTGAAGGGAGCTAAATGATCCAACACACGCGCCACCGCCAGCGAGACATTAGAGTGAGCATGACATAATCTCAGCCGCCAGGGCACATTCAAGTCAATGAAAGACATACCCAGTACCTAAATGGTAGCTTTATAGTCAGTACATAGTACTCACACATGTGCTATGCAATTATACAATGCTAAGACATTGAATTTATACAATGCAAAGAGTTTTTAAAATCTTCAGCAGCTCCAACGGTATTTTCAAATGCTAATTAATTAGTTTATGCTTGTGGAGCAGGACCAGCAATGAGCCAAGCATTTTTATCAATTATGTAATCCCCCAACTTATAATATGCCTGCCTACATAGTGTGCGTTTTATACAAGATTTGAATTTCGTCTCATTCAGTTGAAGTATGTGGGGAGGAATTTTATTGTAACATTTTAAACAATACCCCATGAAAGATGAGTCTACTTTAGCCAGTCTGAAACCTGGTTGAACTAATAGATCCCTATTTCTTGTACAATAATTATGTCTATCACCTCTTTTACTAAAAAGATGTAAATTTTTTCTTACGTACATGATGTTTTCATAGATATACTGACAAGGTACCGTCATGATGTTAATGTCCTTAAACAGTTCCCTTAGAGAATCGCGCCTACGGAGATAATATATGGCTCTGATAGCTCTTTTCTGCAGAATAAAAATAGACTCGATGTCTGCAGCCCGTCCCCACAGCAGAATACCATAAGACATGATACTATGAAAATAACTGAAATAGACTAGCCTGGCGGTATCTACATCAGTTAATTGACGGATTTTTCTGACAGCATATGCTGCTGAACTTAGCCGTCCTGCAAGAGATGTTAAATGAGGACCCCATTGTAGCCTTGAGTCGAGCGTGATTCCTAGGAAAACAGTTTTATCGACAAATTCTAGTTTCTCTTGATTCAATACTATCTCACAATTACTATTTTTAACATTTGGTAAAGAAAATTTTATGCACTTAGTTTTTTTTCCATTTAATACTAAATTATTAGCAGTGAACCAATTTTGGACCTGCAGTAGGGCGTTATTTACGTCGTCAAAATTTGTAGCACGTCTATCTACCTTAAAAATTAAGGAAGTATCGTCAGCAAATAACACCATTTGTGGTTGATTTTTTAATAAATGGAGTAGATCGTTAATATACACTAAAAAGAGGAATGGACCCAAAATCGAGCCTTGTGGCACACCCATTTTTACTTTTAAACCTAGTGAATTGATACCGTTTATTTGAACTTGCTGTTGTCTATCATTTAAATAAGATTTTACTAAATTGAGTGCAAGTTTTCCAAGTCCGTAATGTTCAAGTTTCGAGAGTAAGGTTTCGTGATCGACGCAATCAAATGCCTTGGAGAGGTCACAAAAAATTCCTATTGCGTCTTGGGCCTCTTCCCACGCGTTAAAAATGTGTCTTAATAATGTTACACCGGTGTCGGTCGTACAACGACCTTTGGTGAAACCATACTGTTGATCGTGGAGGATTTTATTTGTGTTAAAATGATTCAGCATTTGATTAAGCATTACCTTTTCAAACACCTTGCTGAAAACCGGCAACACGGATACGGGTCTATAATTATTGGTGTCTTTACTGTCCCCGGATTTGAAAAGTGGTATTACCTTGCTGTATTTCATTAAATCCGGGAAGACTCCTTGATCCACACACAAATTAAATATTAAGGCTAAGTAAGGCGCTATGGTCTCAATTATGGAGGTACAGATTTTAATGGACATTCCCCAAAGATCTTCGGTCAATTTGATCTTGATTTGCTTAAAAGCTTTTATTACTATTATGGGGTTAATATGCTTAAAGTTAAATTCAATCGGGCATGCTGAAACATTCGCCCTTACTAAATCAAAAGAGAGCGAGGGCGAGGAATTTAAGGTTTCAGTAGTTTTAAGTGGGACACTGGTAAAGAAATTTACAAATTCTTGAGCAACTTCTTTGCTATCGCAAATGAGACCACCACATGACGCCTTCAGGGTGTACTCCGAATTATGCTTTTTGTTCCTGTTCGTTTCATTATTGATAATTTTCCAAACCGTCTGTATTTTATTGTCTGCTGATTTAACCTTGTTGCTAATGTATAAGGCTTTAGCTGTCTTACAAGTGTTCTTAAAAGTTCTAGAGTAAGAAGCAACATATTTATTAAAAGTTTCCGTGTTAATATAAGGCTTAAGGCCATACAGCTCGAAAAGTCTATCCCTACTTTTCCTGAGTCCTTTAGTTGCCCAGTCACTAAATAAAAACTTAGGGCTGATAGTCTTAGTGTTCTTCTTAAAAGAATTATCGAACTCGGTTTGGACTAACGAAAAGAATTCTTTATACAACATATTAACATTGTTCATTGTAAAGTCCTGATTACTTAACTTACAAACTAAAGTGCTATTATATTTATTTAAATTAACAGATGTTATTGGTCTGCATTGTATTTGCACTTTTTGTATTGGAATGTTGGACTCAAAAGTTATGGTTTGACCACTGTGATCGGAAGGGAGATAATTAACTATTGCTTTATCTAAATAGTCGCAGCAACAAAACACATTATCAATACATGTAGCAGTAGTCGTAGTTATTCGGGTTGGTTCTTCAAACACATTTGACAAATTGAATGATTTGAACAGATTTAGAAATCTAGTGGTATTTGAATTATTTTCTAAAATATTAATGTTAAAGTCACCACAGATAATTACTGATTTATTACCAGTTGCAAGTTTTGCCAAAACATCTTCCATTACTGACTCAAATGTAGAGTAGTTTTGATAATTAGGGGGTCTGTAAACGCACACTATGACATGCTTATCTAGCTCAACACAAGACAGTTCAATGCTATGTTCAACCGATAGTTCAACTATGTCATTACGGGTTTTTGATTTAATACAACTTTTAATTAAGATTAGTGAACCACCATGCAGCATCGATTTTCGGTTATAGCAACTAACCACACTATAATTCTCATAGTTAATTAACATTTGATAATCTTTTAACCAATGCTCAGTTAAACAAATAATGTCAAACATTGTTTTTTCTAAAAACAATTCAATTTCCAATTGTTTGGAAGAAAAACCTTGAATGTTTTGATGAAATAATTTCAAGGATTTCTGCTTAGCCCCTTTTGTACAGTTAACTACAGTGCTAGAAAATACCTTTTTGTTATTAGATGTAACTATACTGTTATTGGTACTTTCTGTTGTCTTACAAACTAGTTTAAACTATTTGAGTTAACCACCTTAACATTAGTAGTATTACTAATTGTGGTGCTAATTATAGTTGACTTCGACATACTAATTATGTCTGGGTTAATATTAAAAGCTAATAGCCTAGCTATTTGACGTCTAAAACTAATGGGCAGATACACAGTATCCCTAGTCGACCTTAGCTTATCAACAAAAATGTTGGTATCAAAAAATATAAACTTGTCACTATAGTGACTAACTAAGAAATGCATGTAATTATTTAACATGTGAATGTAATTGTTTTGCCTGTTTGACAAGTGCTCAAAGTATGGAAAAGCACACAAAATTTTCCATACTTTGAGCGTTTCTTGCCCGTTCTTCTCCATAGGTACCTACTACGCTTTGGAATGGGCGACTAGCTTCATATTTCTGACTGACCGACCCCTTGACAATTCAAAAGTGCCTGTAATTGGTTTATTTGAAATAAATGCTTTGAATTTGAGTTTGAAAACTAAAATTCGCAGTGGGCTACTACTAGGCACGTGGGGTATCACATGAAAGAACGCACATTCTCAAATATTGTTCTCTTTTTTAGGCCGTACTCTACACCGCAGTGTTAAAATTGTCTGACGAATCGGCCTAGCCGATGATAATTTAAAAATATTTCACGGTTCACAACCAAAATATTCTCCTTCCTACCTACTCGCAGGTTGCTTTGGGTGAAGCACAGTTGTAGTTCTTTCTGAGCACAGAAGTATTTATACGAATGAAGCTCCTAATAGGTTACTAAATTAATAAATATAATATAAAAATAATATAATAAATAAGTATGGTACTGATAGAACGCGTTCAGCTGCTTTTAGGGCGAAAGTCTGGCTTATACAGAATGGGTATCAATGAACCCTCAAGAATTCAACCAGGGGTTGAGTAGTTTTTGGAAAAATAATAATAAAAGAATATCCTACATTCATTGCCTCTGCTGATTGACAATAATGTATGAGATAATGTTTTTTTTTGTATTTTTATTCCAAACAAACTTCACAGGGGTGTTTACTTAGTCTTCCCCTAGCTGAACTCTTGAGGATTGATTAAAACCCACTCTGTACTTATAGTATATTATTATAATCAGTCACCAAAAGGTTCATTATAATAATAATTTCCATCTTAATAGGTACTTCAAAGGGCAAAGGGGAAAGGGCATTCATAGTGCAAAAAAAATGTACCAGAGCCGGGCGAGCGGAATATTTTGACCATTGCAGGCCATTATAGCAAATCGGACAAAATTATGCTGTTTTTCGTTCATTTTGTGACAAAACTAAACCGAATCAAATATTATTAATAACTACCACATACAGATTGGTTCTTCATCTTCAAATGATTTAAACGTTTTTGTTCAAAATTATAGTTTTTTATATTGTAAAAACGATCTTCCGTTGCCACTTTCCACAAAATTAACGATACCGGGTTGAGTTTAGGTACAGTTTTTGTTTTATTTTCAACATATTTTAAGTTTTCTAAAAATATTATAAGTAGGCAGACATACTCAATTCTAAAACTCAGTAAAAAAATGATTCAAAATTTCAGTCGCAAAAAAACTTTTTCACATATTTTGCTATTACGGATGAATTTTAATGGATTGCATTAAGGGTTATTTTATTTTTGGTCCCTGTTTTGATTTACATATTGCACAAACATTTCGAAATAATCCTCAGTCCGCGCTCGGCCGCTGTCGTGAGTTGTGTTGCCTGTTTGTAGCGGCTCGGGTGGTAAAAAATCGCTGTACAAATACAAAATATTTGATAAACCAAATTGACTTGATATGGTAAGATAATTTTATAATCACAGATTTTGATTATGATATTTTTTTTCGGTAAAAGTAAGTAAGGCTTATAAATGCCTATTCGTCTGGGACTTGATAGAGTGAGTGTAGTTTGGTGAACTGCTACTGGAACTCCTCGATGAATAGAACTATGTGTGGCGAGTTTGGGCTCGTTTTGTTAGTTGTACTGAGACCTTAGCTCCTGACTTTGACCTGCAGGTGTGCTTCGGTGACTGCTACTGGAACTCCTCGACGAGTAGAACTAGGTGTATCGAACTCAGGTTCATTTTGTTAGTTATGATGAGACCTTACCCAGCTCAAACTCGACACACCTAGTTCTACTCGTCTAGGTGTTACAGTAGCAGTCACCGAAGTGTACCTTCAGCTTCAAGTCACTCCACCAAGTCCGGAGGGCTTCCGATGACTAGCAATCACTGAAGTATGTATTTGTATCTAAGTATTATTTAGTAAATATATAAATAACAATACGAAATATTTTTTGGTATGTATTATAAAAAAAAAAGAAAAATAAAATTCAAGGTATCCAAATTAGTTCACTTGACTACTATTCCCGCAGCTAACCGTACGTGTGACCTTTGTCACTATAGTAGTTCGATTCTATACCTAATTAAATATAATATAATTTTGCAAACGCGTCCTTAAGGAATTAAAAATTCTCTCACTTCCATGTATGTACTTTTGAAGTTTGTCTATTTGTAAAAAAAATAGCCTCATTTATTTCTAATAAAATGAAGAAATCTCCGAAAGACTGAACAAAAAAAATGCTGGGAAATGTACCTGCTCAGAGATTGCAACTATACAGTAGAAATGTCTGTTGCATGACAATTAAAATTTATAATAAATTACCACCTGCCCTGAGAATGTTACCAATTAATAAGTATAAATGTAAAATGTTTGATTGGCTCTTAGACATGTTTTTATTCCGTCAATGAATTTTTAAATCATACTTTTTGATATTGCAATTAAAATCATAATAATGAATTCCTGGACATTGTCATTTTTATTTTGAAATTATGATTTACTCTTTGACATTATGACTTATATTTTCGACATTATGATTTATATTTTTGTTTTAACTATTAAATATTTTAACATTATAAGTAATGCATTTTTGATGAATCTCTCAGTCTATTAATTTTAATTTTATTACAAGATTTTATAATTTTATATAATATTTTTATAATGTGCCTACACTCGCGGTCAAATTGTACGGGTTCGATGACGGAAATCCCTGTAACCTGCAAATTCATAATGATACATGCATGAACCTAACTTTATATTACAGATAATTTTAATATTGTATGAAATAAAATCTTAAATGATCTTCAACATAATTTTAAAAAGTCAAAAATTTTAAAAACCTCGTATTTGGAAATAAATTCAAATCGAAGTTGTTTTACTTTTACTTGTTTTCTCAATTTTGTTTTCCATCTTTCAAATCAAAATGATAAAAGGCGGTAATTGTCGTCTTTCACCATAATTATTGAATTTCTATCATGTCCCTAATACCAGAATGTACACGTATCGTCACTATTTTAGAAGAAGGCAGAAGTCAGTGAAGTACAGCAAGAACAATAGGCGTGTAACTTTCTACAGTGCAGCGAGTCATCCAACGTTTCCGAGAAACTGGGCAGAACATTAGAAGACCAGGAACCGGCAGACCAAGATGTACTACGGCTCGAGAGGATCGATTTATTGTTACGATCATGCTCCGAAATCGGCACCTCACGGCAGTTGAAGTAACAAATCAACTTCAGGAGACTCGTAGAGACGACGTAAGTGAGCGGACTGTAAGGCGGCGGCTCCTTAAGCTAATTTGACCTCACATAGACCCGCAAATAGTTCAAAACTTGAAAGGGAACATCGATTAGCAAGATTACGTTACGCCCGCGAACACGCACAATGGGGAGACGAAGAATGGGCAAGAGTAATGTTTTTTGACGAATCCAGATTTATGCTGTATGCACATGATGGGCGGCGATGAGTCTACTGACAGCCAGGGGAACGTTTTATTCCAGCTTGTTTTGAGGAAAAAGTGCCGTTCAGCGGTGGATCTGTTATGGTTTGGGCTGGAATCTCTTCAGAGAGTCGCATCGAGTTAGTGCTGATAGAAAATGGTACGCTAACTAGTGCAAGATATGTGAAGAAATTCTTAATGAGCATGTCGGCCCATATTTAATTAATATGGGTGAAAATTCAATATTCATGCATGACAACGCTAGGCCACATACGGCCCAAATTGTAAATGAGTATTTTCAGGACGTTGGCATCAATCGCATGGTGAGAAGCCCGGACCTGAATCCAATTGGACACGCTTGGGACGAGCTTGGGAGGTGTATAAGACATCGAAACCCCGCCCCAGCTACACTTCCCGACCTGAAACATGCGTTAGTTTAAGAATGGACCAATATTCCGCAACATCGCATAAGAATCTTAATAAACAGCATGCCCAATCGCCTGGCAGCTGTGAGAAGAGCCCGTGGAGGCAATACAAAGTGTTAATTTTGTTTTGAAGTTCGTTTTTGTGCTGTATGTGAGGTGTCAAACGTAAAAGTTATTGATATTTTGTTTTTTTATGTATGTATTGGTTTGACGATTAAACTAATAATGTGTTTCATTCGTGCCGCTAGCTCTATTATTTTAAGAGTAATTTCAGTTTTTCGTACTGACCCGTATTCTTTGTCTGCGAGTGTAGTTCTGATTTGCATGTACCTAGCTTATTATTGAATATTTCTACACCAGCAATGTGTGAAAGTGTTTAATGTGATTTGTATTCAAATAAATACATATAATGACCTGCCGCCACCGGCGGCCCACGTCGCGGGGCCTGCTAGAAATTCAAAAGTTCATGGCGGTGAGTGTAAGAGGCTTCATTCAAAAGAAAAATACTCGCGTTGACAAAACCACCTCATTTCTGTTGGGATCAAATCTTTTACAAGAAACAAAGAAAAAGGGAAACCTTAATCTTTGTTTAAAGTTTATTTTATTAAGCTTAAACTGTGGACTAGAATAAATTAATCCTAGATTTTTACTCTCCAACGAAGTTTATTAAGCCCTCTTTATTTTAGTTTGGGATTTATTTTGAGCTTAGAGGGTTTGTTTTAAAGTTGGTAGTATTAATCATTTTAACGGCGTTAAAACTAAACCGAAAGGAACTGAAAAGATTTTAAGTGTTGGTGGCACTGTTTGACTGCCTCGTTGGTCTAGTTGTTGCAAGCGTTACTGCTGAGCATGAGGTCCTGGGCTCAATTCTTAGGTCGAGCAAAGCGTTATTGGGTTTTTCCATCAGGACTTTCTCAGTACCAGCCCGGAGACTGGATTTGTACCCGGTTGACGGCAATAGGCTCGCCCCCTATTACGGGAGACTCAAACGTAACTGGCAAAATGTGGGTGTTACTATAATAGATACACCTCTGAAATGAAATGAAATTGTTTATTCTGTAAATAGGATATTGGAATCACTTTTACACGTCATCTTAAAAAAATAATTAAAAATTAGCTAGATGAGTTCGGCGTTTCCTATCTGACTACTCTGAGAAGAAAGGCCGAAATAAACTCAGAGGTCACAGTCTCTTTTAAAGTCCAGACATAATCTTGGTCAGGCTACCTAACCTTTCGGGAATGACAGGCGTGATGTCAAGTTGGAGTTCCTTAATCAAACCATTAAATTTCTTGCTTAAATTTCTACTTATACAAATATCAATCTTATAATAGTGATAGCTTAAGTACTTACTATGAAAAAGTCATAAAAATGATCATATAAGGATTTTAGGACACATTCATACAGGAAGAAAATGATAAACTACTCCTTTAATAAACATTCCTCATACAATAATCCCACTACAAAACCTATTATTATCATTGAACTTGATGTGTGGGTGTTCAAGTAATAAAAAAATACGTAGGTATTTGTTTACATTTTTGAAAACTACATTGTGAACGCAGGATACATACCTACCCGGGTCGACGGCGCGTTGTGTTCCACGCGCGCCTCAAAGAGATGTCAGCACAACGGAAGGGGTCCGATAGGACCGATGCCTGCCGGGGTTGCGGGAAAGTCCGAAAGGGATACCGTGGCCCCTGGCAACGTAAAGGCAACGGAAGGAACACGGGTGGGTTTTAGTCAGTAAGAGTCTGACACGCTCTCCCGCTCCACCCAGAGCGGGAGAAGTTATTTGATAATTTCCCAAAAAAAAAAAAAAAAAGGATACATACCTACATACATATTTTATTATCATCTTTCTACCTTGCCTTCTTGCCCCTCTTTACGGCATCATCTGTGGTAACATTTGCCTTTTTCGCAGTCTTCCCTGTGATCTCTGTCTTTGGCAGGGCTTTCAACAACATAGACAGAGTGAGCAAAACCAATGTAACCACTTTTGACAACAAATAATAAAAATACCAGCCTGTTATTGTCCACTGCAGGGAAAAAGCTTTTTCTCATACAGAGAAGGCACGAGCATTGATCGTCACGCTTACTCAAGACGGGTTGGCGATTTCAGACTTAATTAACTATAAGTCCAGATTTCATTACGATGTTTTCCTTTACAGATGTCAGTAATGTCCAAGATAAACTCAGAAAGTACATGTGAATTAAAAAGTCACATTGGTACTTGCTCGGATTTGAACTCACAAGTACTTACAACCTCGTGCATGAGAGGCGAGGTGCCACTGGGCTGTCACGACATACACATTTGACAACGATTCCCATTAAATTGAAACTTCAATATGGTTGAAACTATCGACTGTCACATATAAAACTAGACCTTGTCGTTTTATGACGTGCAAGCGGCATTCAACCTGAGGGTGATCAAACAATTAATGTGTTGACTAAGCCGTCAGTTCTCGGCACGGCTATCCTTCCAATTAAACGAATCTGAGCCTGGACAAGTGGACAGAGCAATGCCAGGCTGCTTGGCAGCAGAAATATACTTAGTCAGTTAGTAGTTCATATTTGTAAGATTAAAAGACAGTTTATAAAACCAAAACGGAAACGCTACAGAGGAAGACCGTACAAGAGGTGGAAAGACCATATAATCGAGAAGGCTGGCCCAGGCTGGATGCAAGCAGCCCAAGATAGAGATAACTGGATTTATTTATTTATTTAATACTTCAAGCACACAAATGTACAGAGGCGGACTTAATGCCATAAGCATTTTCTACCACTACCGTCAACCTTTGGGTGATGCAGAGACAAACAGTGGTAGGAGCAATAGCGATAATTAAGGTTTTTTTATATTTAATTATAAAGATATACATAACTATATATATAATCTATAATATATACATAATCTATAAATATAATTAATACACCTTATTATAAGCACAAATAAGGCAAACAATGGGAAAACATTACCGTTGCGATAATACTGTCAGCTTTTTGCGAATGTGCTCGCGAACTTTAATTTTAAAAGATAATTGGTTGGTTGCCATCCTAATTTCCTGGGGAAGCGCAATTCATAGAGAGATAGACTGAATGAAGAAGGAAGAGTGAATGAAGTCTGTGCTGTCTGTGGTTTTGTTTGGAGGAAGCTTTCAACTGCGGAGGGTTTCTTGCAGAATGACTTAAATTCAAATTTTTAATTAATGTAACGTAGTATACTAGGCGTCAAACTTACAGACCGCATTAGGAACTCTATACTTCGTTCCGAAACACAAATGGGTGAATTTCCCAAACAAAAAAATTTCGTGGCGTGGATGAAAATGCCACTGCAGAAAGTTAAAATACAGTTAAAATATCTTTTTCATGAATATGCAGGTAGGTCAATTCTATCTATTGCTAAAATACATTGCAGACAGCATGCCACGCTCATGCCATACATTGCAGACAGCATGCCATGCTCATGCCATACATTGCAGACAAAATGCCACGCTCATGCCACATATTGCAGACAGCATGCCATGCTAGTGTCATACAAAGTAGATATTCTAAGGCGAAGATGCCGACGCCGGCGAGATTTCCTCCACCTGTCACAGAGTATTCACTGGCATGCGGCAGCTGGTATTATTGTATGTTACGCGCATGCGCCGTGGTTGTACTGGTCACGTGCGGCGCTGCGCGTGAGTCAGTCTGCGGTCATGCTAGTGAGGATGTTGAGCGACTGGATGTGGTAGAGAGTTGTTGTTTTGTTGACTGGTGTGTGTCAACCTAAGACAATGAAACAAAGAACTAAAGTAAAGGCTAAGTCGTGGCTTTGATTGTTGTTGTTTGAGGTTTGATTAAACATAAGGTAAACTAACATATATATAAATAACATATTTTCATAAAATATTATTGACATAATCCGCTTATGTTATGTTGTTTTTTACCACAACGGTGAAGCTTGCGTGATTAGGCCGAAGGTGGATGCGAGCTTCCACCGGAATCCTCAACCGAATCCTCAGAGGAACTGGCTATTTTACCTTTAACTGCCGAAACACAAAAATACTGTTAACATTGTTGTTATGACGACAGACTTAGATAAGGTGGTGGCCAGGTGGACTTAGAACAAGCCCTACCACCAACCGAACGGAGCAGAAAATTATGACCCCACTGGAAATCGAACCCGGGACCGCTGAGTCTGAGACAGGTGGTCTTACCGCTAAACCACCGAGGCGTAAAGAGTTGTGGCATCAAGTTATAATTAAACTGTCGTAAAGAATATTTCATTAAAATGCAGTCAGTACAGCAGTAGTTTACTCATTTTCATGTTTGAGAGCGTCATAAAAGGGATAGTTTTAAATGAAATTCATCCTTGAGAGTTGATCAAGAAAACACATAACATTCTTCTCTTAATAAAAACCTGCAGTGGTAAATAATCTCACATCACCTTGCTAATAAAATATTTAAGGTACAGCACGTTCACAATAACTTTTCCCTTGCCGTCATGTTGGCACCATTGCTTGTCAGCTTAGTTTCAATACAAATAGAGTTCAAAGTGGTGACTGACAGAACAGTGCTACCAATCGCGTCACAGGACAAGTTATAATGAACGCACAGTACATTATGTTCACGACGTGTGGCGTGGGGCACTTCATATCGTAAAGATGGTTAACCAGCTGTATAAGCAACCTCTAGCTTATCCAGTTATCTTCAACATCGATGTACGAGAAACAATTGAATGCAAATAGTGCGCTATACTGTACTTACGTCGCGTGGCGCTCGCGCAGATCGTTAACTTATGATTATGACCGTGCTTGTGACTCATACTCACCGTTGTGATTCACAATATATTTACTTTTTAAGGGTCAGTAGAAAGAAGTATTGGTATCATTGATGTTTAGTCTCACAGAACGTCAAGTAAGTTCCGTTAATATAATGCTAGAACAATAATAATTAAAAACTGGAACAATGATTTAACAGCAGTTATAGCCCAGTGATATCTGATTAAATATAGGTTGTGCAGGTTTCAAACCCAGGGACTTAATTATTATATTTCTGTTGAATTCAGACGTAAAAAATAACACAAAGGGGTGCGTGGCTCGTTCCCCGTCACGTTGTTGCGCTTTATGCTCAGTGGATACTTTTTGCACTTTATCTAACCCACCAATTTTCTTAAATACTAGTTCTCCAGCATTAGAAATCTTCTTCATCCTTAACTTGTTAACAGACAGTACAAACACTTTAACATTTTGCACAAAAACTCCTACAAAGTTAACTTGTTCTGTGCCGAAATCGAACTTGTAACACAAAACCCGATGGCTCAACCACTGCACCAATGGAACCGTCAAAAGTACCACAGATAATAATATTCAACGTTATTATTCAAAGTTAGTCGGTTTTACGTGGTAAACTCATCGGTCGCAGGTCGGTACCGCACCGGTCCAGCGCTGTCGGCGGCGTTTAATAACGATCTATCATCCAACACTGATTCCTCCAGAATCGCTGAGACAATACTGTAAGCTAGTCTTTATTCACGACACCATATTGCATTGAATATCATTGTTCTCTGTGAAGACTATTTACTGTAACATCTAGAACGACATTCGTGATCGCTGTACAATTGTTTATCAGTGTAAACAAGGCTTAAGGGTGGCTAATCAGCATTAAGCTACGCTACGCTGTGCTGTGCGGTGCTCTATTTATGCAATTCTTTCAAGGGAGCAATCAAACGAGCTGCGCTGCGTTACCATGGCAACGCTTTATTAAAAAAAAAAAAATGCGTTCTTCCTTCTTACCGCGTGCTCTCGAGCTTGGTTTTACGTCTATCTCGCTCCCACATGTCACATTGTCGTGCTGACTCACACTACACAACGCAGCACAGCGCAGCAAACTTCAGGCTGCTTTTCCACCAGAGATGTGCTATGCAGCCTATGCTGCGAGGATGAATAACCGTTTCCACTGATGCTAAGCTGTATAGCGGAGCGATTGAGATGTGCTATGAAGATGCGCCGCCGCCGCCCGCGAGGTAGCTGTGCGAGGAAGATGCGCAGCTCGAGCTATGTGATGCATCGAAGGGAATGGGTTGCGACTGCGGCTGCTCTGCACATAGCTTCCACTCGAGCATCCTAAGCTCCCATCCGTAGCACGCATCCTTCCATATAAAAAACATAGCTTAGTTGAACCCGTTTTCTCCGGTACTATGCAATGTGGACCAATGAATATGATTGGTGGATTTTAAACGCATCCATAGCAACGTAGCATAGCACATCTCTGGTGGAAAGGCACCCTTAACGTTGATTGGTCACCCTTAAAACAGTACAACTATTAGCATTTAACACTGTATATATTATAATATAAACTTGCCTTACTTACATAGAAGTTGGACACAAATACATCATCACGCTTGCACGAATTTATCATAATAGCGCAAAGTCATTTATCCTTCGCCTTTTTCCGCCTGTTGCAAGTCCTGCGCTCGCCCCAGGGTCTATCTGAATCTTACTGAGTAAAACCACACGGTGTTCTTCCAACTGACTTTGGTGAGGCGAATGGAGCGCTTACGAAGTCATCTCACACTCCGAGCAGGCATTAGCCTGCCTGTATTCAGGCGGACCCCGTCACCTTCTGTAGCCGTCACCCTCTATGAACGTCACCCTCTACAGCCGATACCCTCTGCACCCATTACCATCTGCGGCTGTCACCTTCTGCGGCTAACTCTATCTGCAGGCCGTTAACATACAACGTCAATTCCTCTAGATAGGGCTTGAGCCTGTAACTGTTCATGTCCAGGCCAAAGATTCCCCTATTCCGTCGATATTTGGTCCCCATTGAGGGTCAGGGGCCTGCAACAATGTAAAAAAGAATTATGAGGACTATTCACCCAGCCATCAAACAGCCTATGAAATGCGATTGAATGTTTTGGTAAAATTTTATTATTCCACCGATCTACTTTTATCAAAATTTTGTGTCAGTGCGGTTAGTGGAACAGCTTAGGTGCCGTTCAGTCAAGTGCCGTTGAAATCAGTGGTCTGAGTGGAATACCTTCGGTGTAAATAACAGGACGAAATGCGGCAAATCTATTTAAATCAAGTGTGAAAACCAGTATTGCAAGTGTCTTTGTATAGATGGCGCTCATATAAAACATTAAGTCGTGACTCACAAATAGGGCTACGCAATAATGGAGGCAAGTTTATTATTTTCCTGTACACGTAATAACGCGGTGGTGACCCACTGATAGCGCCACGACTAACAAGTTGTATGATACAGGTTTGAACCCAGACTAACTATTAGCACTTTATGTCATCACTATCTTAATTATCATATTATTGGTACTTCCCATATTCATTAGGCATAATATTCTAATTAAGTAATACAGGTACTGGGTTAGAGTCCCAGGCCGGGCAAAGTGTTACTGGGTTATTCCATCTGGAATTTCTCAGTAGCAGCTCGGGGTCTGGATATGTGGCCAGTATATGACAATAGGCTCGCCCCCTATTACATGGGATTTAACATAACTTGGTACACCTCTGTCCAACTCTTCGGGGAAACAAGACGTGACTTTATGTAAGTTATTTTCGTATAACTAATACAGAGGTAAAAGAAGTAGACAGTATTTGTAATTAAATAACAATTTCTAAATCCCATCAAGCCTACCTTCATAATAATTTTACGCAAAGCTAGTCGCGAGCCGATCGCGGTAAAGATCATTTTTCTGACTCATAAGTCATTCATGAGCATGACTCACAATAGTACATTACTATGTACATCTCGTATTATGTTCCAATAAACATTACATTGACGACGTACACTGTACAGCCGGATACACGTCGATGGTAAAACTCTGACCTTAAGCTGTACTAGCGTAGTGCGAAGTTTCAATAGAATGCGAGGCCAGCTTATACTAGCTTTGTTAACACTGAAGTGCGACCTGCTGTACTATACTTATTGATATTCAAACGATTTTCCCTTTGGGTGCTGACAATGGAAAAGAAAACAGGTGTAAATAGGTCATTTTGACTAATGTAAGAACTATTTAAATGGTAAGAATGTTGTTACCTGAAGCGGGCTTAGTTTTGTGCAATGTTACAGGCTGGACATAGGTCCAGAGTGGGACGCTGTAGACTAATGAGAATCATCTTCTATTTAATAAAAACCGGCCAGTGCGTTGCCGTTGGGATAAATTCATCAGGATGAATTTGAAAGGAAAACTATCACAGCTAAGTAGGCTTTACAGGTTAATGAGTAATAATCGACCAACTTAATTTTGCAGTTTGAAAAACATGTTTTTTAATTACAATGTTAAGTTAGTTCTTGGGATAAATTTATCCCAACTACGGAACCCTTCATTATGCGTGGTCCAACACGCACTTGGCCGGTTTTTATTGAAATTAGAAACGTGGAAGTTCGTAAGGTTGATAGGTTGGTTGGTTGGTTGTTCATAAGTAAAAGTTAATTGTTTATTTATTTATTTATTTATTTATTAGGGACAACAAACAGCAGTATATTAAATATTACACATGATTGGAGTACTAAACTAATAGAGTTAACAAATACACTGCTCACGACGTTATCCACAGATTACCATATAAAATAATTAGCAAAGTTACTATTAATAATAACAATAAGGGCAAACTTAAAGATACTCATTACAAGGTCTCCGTTAGGTCAAGGTTTGTTGTATCCGTTATACTCGTATGTATATTCTAATTTTAGGATACTAAGATCGCAAAAATGTTAAGACGTTGGCTCCTGAGAAGTTGCTGATGGGAAACTCCAGAGTCGGTCACACGGCTCGTGTCATAACAATCATGTAATTACTTACTTTTGTAGTCTGTTTAGTCACTACTGCCTTACAACGGTGAAGGAAAACTTGCCTTTTTGCACGAGGAAACTTACCTGTTTAGCTCAAACAACTGTACATACGTATATATGTCACATTTTTTATATAGTAGAGTGTTCTTCAACCCAGTCTTCATTAAAAAAAAATACTTTTACGGCAAAAAAGGTGCATGCTACTAATTTGGAATTTCATATACCTGAGCATAATATGTATTTTTTCCTCATTTATTTTTTAACTGTACATCATTGTTGTCTACAGGTAACTTGCCACGCCTACTCGACCAACGTCACTTCGTCACTCGACGTAAATCGATTGGTGCTTCTAGTAAAACAATCGTTCGACGTCTATTTGTCGATTACTGCATGTTCAACTCTCTGAGATCTGAAAATCCAACAGTTTTTTGACGCGTTGAGATGCGCTCTGTTGGATTCTCTGCCGACCGAGAGCTGAAAATTTAGTGCTTAAAAATTGTCGCGTGACAAAATCGCCCGAACTTACAAGGGCTTAGTCTATAGAGAGTGGCAACACCGTAAGTTCCAATTAAGGTAACATGAGGCTGTTCCTACTAGACACTCAATTTTAGTTCCTATACAAAAAGATGCCTTAGCCCTGCAATGGGACAATTTAAAGCAAAAATTACGTAGTATATTATGGTAAGTATTTGTAAGTTCAATCGGCGACACGTACTTACTAACATACACACGTCAGCACTCGTGTGACACAGAGTAAGCAAGTTTATTTTAACGTCATGGAAGATACGCCCCATCGTCAGTCCCATGACATGACGTAGGAGGAATATAATAAAATTGAATATAAGGAAAGAAGAAAGAATACAGTTTCCTGTTAAACACCATAGTACGTATGTGATGATGGTTGTTTACTAATTGAGAGTTCAAGATTTGACTGAAAAATATCTGTCTGTCATCACAATGTTTAGGTCTGTTATGTAGTAGGCCAGTCTAAACTAACTCAAAGTATATACTTAATCCCAATTAAACCAATTGCAGGCACTTCTGAAATGTCAAGGGGTCGGTCAGTCAGAAAGATGAAGCTGGTGGCCCATTCCAAAGCGTAGGAGGTTCCTATGGAGAAGAACGGACAAGAAACTCCATGGACACTCTTTTAAATCAAATATTGTAACAAAATATAGGTGACATCATTCTTATTGAAATTATACATAATGTGAGAACGATGTAGAAACTAACCAAGGGGTATCGATCGTGTTACCAAACAACTGGGTTGTGGAGGTCAGATTAAGTCAGATAGGTACTCGCTTCTTGAAAATTACTGGCGTTCAGCTACCTCTGGTTAGACTGGAAGGCGGAAGCCGATCCCAGCATTGTTAGGAAAAGGCTAGGCAGATGATGATGCCTGTAGAGGTCTTTGAGGAGTGCTACTTCCATACCTATTTCAGGAACATGGGACATTTTCAACTTCATCTCTCGGTTGACAATATACCTGCGATGTATTTGGTGTCCTGCAGATGTCCATACGTGGCAGTGACCATCAGTAGGGTCTCTGCTAGTTTGCCGCCTAAACACGGACGTAAGTACCTATATTACTGGTATAGGCTAACGAATGATGTGATAAGGCAGCGTTGTGGTTTAAAAGAAGTAGTACTGCCAAAAAAATTAAAGTGTGCTTAGATGGTTTGGTCTTGTTCAGAGAATGGATGAAAGGCGACTAGGTATTGCAAGATTAGGTATTTGCAAGGCAGATGTTAGTGGAAACGCCGGGACGCCCTAGATGGACATATAGTAACCTTATTGATGATGTTCTTCAGAAAGGTCAAGTGCGTAGTAGTCGCAAACGGCGTGCGTGTATGACCAGATGTATGGACTTAAAAAGTAAAAGGAGTAAAGTTTCATATTATGTAAACCGGAACACAGAAGTACCTACTGCTTGGTGATAGTGTTAGGTATGGTGATTATTATTGTGTTTCCCCAGACCATATGCTTTCATTTGGAACTCTATACGTCCATGTTTTCTAGTAGGTAGATACAAATAGTCTACCTACAGTTAATACTAACTTATTTACTTGTGATTTTGCCTCCTGTGACATTCAGTTGGGAAAATATTCAATGCGTCAATTGTATTGTTATACTCGGCAATAATACATTTATACAAGTTAGGGAATTTTTCAGTTTAATTATTTATTATTGTCAAGCAGGAAGGATTTCTTTATATGGGCATTCCGGTCAGTTCAGTGTAATAAAAATATATTGTACTCGTATATATTTGAATAATTGCAGGAAAGGAAGGATAAGATAATTATGCATAAAAGACATTATAATTTTATCATATCATTTTATGGATTAGGGAGTGGTCGTATAGTTACAGAAGGTACATTCTCTCATTACAATGTTTTTTTTTATGAGTTGTATTGCAATATGTGGTTAGCTAGCGACCTCGATAATTTTTTACTTTACCTCAATGGTCCTAGTTTATCAATTATAACTTCTACTTACAGCTATATGTAAGCGGGCACGCCCTTTATGTCTGGAGGCTTTTATTTAGATATTGTTTTCATTAAGTTATTTTTATTTCTGCTTGAGTATAATTCTCGATGTTTTTGGTTGGTATATTGGCGTGTGCTAGCTGTCATATGGCTATTAATTTTATAATTTAAATTATGTTTTGTGTTGCGTAATGTAAATATCATTTTGCATACTATTATATAGAATCTTTTTTACTGAACAGACAGCTGTGCTGCTGGGGAGTTTGTTGCGCCACTTCTTTTTCCCTTCGCACTAGGAAGTGGTGAAGGGTGGGCGTTTTGGGGGACTGTCAATGTAATTTTGACGTTCGAAAAGTGCTGATTCTCAGCCTAGTTTGAATAAATGACTTTTGAATTTTGAATTTTGAATTCAGTACATACCTAGGCACTTTGTACATGCCTGTATTCCTAAAAATAGGTAGATACAGACTGATTTATTTACATAGGTATTTTATAGGCTTCATTTAAAAGGGGACAAGTCCATTTGCGTTAACTTGACACAAATTCAGACTGTAAACCAGGTGGGCGAGGCAAAAACAGCCATCTGCCGCCCCGGCCAATCCTTTATGGGATGCGCAAAGGCAGCCCGCAAAATATATTTTTTCTCGAAATGAAAATTTTGGCAGCAACATATATCGATCGATAATGCGCCAATCCAACAGGGGCGCCAAAACTATTGAAAAAAAGAAAAGAATAGAAAGATTATATGTGCTGCGCGTCTCATTTATTGCACAGTTGCAGTGTGCTGGCAGTGCTGGCACTCACTCGATCCACCACCAACACTCCTAATTCTAGTTTGTTATATTTAATTTAAAGATTTCTGCTTTTGTGTTTTGTTTTTTGTTAATATTGTTAGCTCCAAAATAGGAAATGTCTCTCCTAAATACAGATTAGTCAGTGATCTATCTAGGAGAGCAATAATGCATACTTTGTAAGTCGCTCGTGTTCTACAAAACCTTTATGTGCCTACATAAATTATTATATTATAACCTTCAGGTCATCTTTGTTGATAAATTTAAGATGGTCTGAGTTATTGCATTTGATGAACTATTTATATTTGGTTCCGCATATCAGGCAAGTACTATGAGCCATAGTTCAGCAACTAGCCGCGGATATTTTTCACGCGTTCTCTATGAATTTCATTAATTATAACATACTGACGTTACCGTCTCCGTACATATTCGAAGTTGTCATGTTTGTAAAATGAAATCTTCAATTATTTCCACGCGTGGCAGACAAAGTCAGTCGCGGCAGACGCGATAACAATATGCTTGCTCACATGGTTCCATTAATGGGAAAAATTGTATTTTACATGGCGCCTTTAATATTTAATAAACTTCCTAAGGGACTGAACTAAGCGCAGACATACTAAAAAAGCGGTTTAAATTATATCCAGTTGGGAAAGCATATTACAGTATTTTAGAATTTTTCAATGAGAAAGTGTAGTATTACGAATTAAACAAATATTTACCGGCATTTTATAATTTTGACAATTTATAATTAGAATAAAATTTCATTGAAATCTATAAATTATTGTTTAAATTTAATTTTAGTTTTTGTGAAAATTAGAAAAAATAAAAAAAATAAAAATGTATGCCACAAAGGTCGAACATGACGGATATTTTTTGTTTATGAACAACCTGTATGCTTCTACAAATAAATGTCTATGTTTATGACATGTGTACGTCGGCGCACACGCATTGTCGACTCACGCAAGCCAGTTTTTACGCAGTGACGACCACTGATAGCCACATTTTAACGACCACCAGCCTTCAGTCTGAGCGCCAACAGTCGTAGCTTGTGGTTAAGTTTGCGGTTTCACTCATAAGTTTTGCACGTAATTCAGATTACATGCGTCGTAGACGCAGCTTTTAGGTCCAATGATGCATTATTAGCAGAAGTTATTAAAATAACTGTTCTTTTATATATGCATGATTGAATGAAAGAATTGAATATTTAGCTCCATAAAGGCATAGCGTGATGATAATCATTTATAAGGTTACATCTATAACTATCTGCAATATTAGTTCCCTATTCAGCTCATTGAAGGAACGGAATAATTCGACTGTTGTCATACTCGCTGCTCGCTTCGCTCATTGCTGTGTTCGGCTGTCGTATATTGTGTTCATTTAAATAATAGTAGGTGCACCATGAACAAGTTATATCCATATATATTCATGATGTAAAAGAAAAGAAGTAAAAATATCTGTCTGATTATTACATTTTATTATAAGCACAACGTAGTAGGTAGTATTCGTGTGATGCTGGAACACGCATATACTACCGGATAAACAAACAACAAACAGATAAACAGACAAAAAATCTAAAAAATATATTTTCGGTATCAAACTCAAACCCAAGCTCAAAGCTTTTATTTCAATTAAACCATTTGCAGGCACTGACTTGTCAAGAAATATGATGCTAGTTGCCCATTCCAAAGCGCAGTAGGTACCTATGGAGAAGAACGGGCAAGAAACTCCACGGACACTCTTTTAAATCAAAAATTCTGATACAAAATATTGGTTACATCATTCATGTTGAAATTATGCATGTGAGAACAATGTAGAAAGATGTGCACGTTTGTAAAAGCGTCCGTAATAATAATAAAAAAAACAAATAACCATTCAAAAATTTAAAATAAATTAAAATAAGCCATGGCAGCTAAGAGATGACCACCCCCAACTGACGGCGCCCGTTCACGAACATGACGCATGCATCAGCACCATTCAGCTCAACCATTTTGAAGGGAGCTAAATGATCCACCACACGCGCCACCGCCAGCGAGACATCTGAGTGAGCATGACATACAGCCGCCAGGACACATTCAAGTCAATGAAAGACATATTACCCGGTAAATGGCAGCTCTTTAGTACATAGTACTCACACCTGTGCTATGCAATTATATAATACAAAGGATATTGAGTTTATACAATACAAAGGTGGTCTTACAATCTTCAGCATCTACAGCAGAATTTTCAAAATGTTATTCAATTAGTTGTAGTTTTGGCGCAGGATCAGCAATGACCCAAGCATTAGATTCGTTCCCAGACCTCGTAGCAATTACTTTTTTTTTTAAAACATTCAAGTTACAGTTTGTATTGTATAAGCTTTTGCTCGCGGCTTCACACGCGTGCATGTCGGTGCTTATAGGAACGTGCTACCGGGATAAAAACTATCCTATGTCCTAATCCCGGTCATGGTCTACCCGTCTGCAAAATTTCATCTAAATACGTTCAGCCGTTTTAGCGAGAAAGCGTAACAAACACACAAACGTACAAATCTTTTTCCCATTTATAATATTCTATATACCATACCATACCATATTTTTATTATTATACCATTTATATATATATATATATAGGATTAAAGGTCATCACACACATCGAAGATAATATAATAGCGCTTAGATAATTTAAGGTATTTTACTTTTAATGTAGAAATCTAAAAGCATCGCAGTGTTATAACCACTCCCGAGGAAAAAATATCCACAATTACTTAAGTATTACTCGCAATTGACAATTTGTCACCAGAGCTAATAAGATAGTTTCACACAGTCTTGATGATTCACAAATGTCAGGTGTCAAACGTTTAATAAGGGTAATAACAAAGACATTAAATGCACTTACTTTTGTATGTGCTGCTGTTATCTTAGTGATTTGGTCAGTGTTCATAATTACCGGACATTATATTCAATTTTAAATAGGAACTAAATGATTTTTTTCTACCATGCATGAATAATTCACAATAAGTTGATTATTAAATAGACAATAACTATAAGTACATTAACAATTTTAATAAAACTGTAAATTTTTTGTCATACTCATAAATCACGGATTTTTAAAGAAGTAATATGTGCACCTAATGAACTTTAACCAAATGCTGTTCTTAAGTGATGTGCGTAATGCATGTCTTATATTACAATAAAATGCGTCGTTTTGTTACATATTTGTTACAAACTATTATTGTACTTTACCGATTTTCTACGTAATTATAGACTTTACGTCTAGGTTATAACTTCAACATTTGAAAAATCAAATATAAAGGACATAGTGCTCATTATAGAAGTTATCGAGACGAGATTAACAGTATTATAAACTATACTTAATGTTTTTTTTGTAATTAATGAGTTCTTGCTGTAAGCCGACGATAATAGTTACTAGCTATAGGTACCTACAGTTGCCAGTTATATATTATTATCGTTCCTTTTTGATGAGTGTCGCTGAAGTTGCAGGCACATAACAGTACCTCTACCATGAGCTGTCATCGTAAAAATTACTCGCTAGCGATAAACTCTCTAACGTATTAACGTGAATCAAATAGATTTCGATAATGCTCACAGCATGAGTTTTACGGAGTCTTACGCAGGCGCTACGGTAAGCTCGATAGATCGTATCGTCTATATCTTTATTTATTTTTTATTTATTTATTGTTGACATAATCTACTCATTACAATGTTTTTTTTTATGAGTTGTATTGCAATATGTGGTTAGCTAGTGACCTCGATATTTTTTTACTTTACCTCAATGGTCCTAGTTTATCAATTATAACTTCTAGTTACAGCTATATGTAAGCGGGCACGCCCTTTATGTCTGGAGGCTTTTATTTAGATATTGTTTTCGTTAAGTTATTTTTATTTCTGCTTGAGTATAGTTCTCGATGTTTTTGGTTGGTATATTGGCGTGTGCTAGCTGTCATATGGCTATTAATTTTATAATTTAAATTATGTTTTGTGTTGCGTAATGTAAATATCATTTTGCATACTATTATATAGAATCTTTTTTACTGAACAGACAGCTGTGCTGCTGGGGAGTTTGTTGCGCCACTTCTTCTTCCCAGCTAAAGCACTAGGAAGTGGTGAAGGGTGGGCGTTTTGGGGGACTGTCTTATGTAATTTTGACGTTCGAAAAGTGCTGATTCTCAGCCTAGTTTGAATAAATGACTTTTGAATTTTGAATTTTGAATTTCTAGCTAACTTCACTCTTATGTTTTGCTTCTTTCTTTCTCAGTAATAAGAAGAGAGAACGGCTCATATGATCATAGCGTAGTGGTATCCCTACGGTAACAATGTAATGCCAGTCAATATCATGAAATAATCCGACTAAATAGAAAGGTTGTCGGTTATTGGACTACATATGGTATTTAGCGTATACCTACAGAGTATTCTAGTATTTAGGGGTTGTTGAATTAATATTCCTTATAATAATTATGTACGTCTATTCAATTTGTAACTTTGTTAACGATGTATGATTTGCGGCGTTTTTTATTTGAATTTAAAATGAACTGTGAACAATGAATGTTTACAATAATAGAATATTTTGTAAAGGAACTTATTTTGATTTTTGTTCACGTCATTGGTTTTAAATACAGCGGCCACTAACATATTTCATGCTAAATAAGCTCTTCCAGACATTATTTTGACTTTAATAGACTCAAAAACGTATATAATTTTAATGTAAACATGTTTCACACTTGAAAATGCTAGTGAGCTACGTAACTACTATCGTAACGTTTTTTTCGATAGCGTCTGTCGTTTTGTATGGTGACAGCTAAAAAACGTTACTGACAATCGAATAGATTACGTTAGGTTTCTTACCTATCGAAATTTATATTGCGCATGTACGAATTTTAATTCTTTCAGTACAATATATTTTCATATAAATCATTTACGGAGACGTTAGCGAGTTTTGAAATTATCGAATCGTATTTGATTTACGTTAATACGCTAGCGAGTAGTTTTTCGATGACATCTCATGACGTACGGAAACATAATTACTTCGGCTCTAGCCATAACTTTAGCTCTAGGAAAAGGGGGCGTACTTACGTAGGCCACGTCTTAATTGTGACGATACCGGTTCTTAGGTACCTACTAAAATAAAGCAACTATAGGTTGTATTTTCTGTTTCGCTACAAGCACTTACCTAAACCTGCGTAACTTCATAATGAAAATTGAATTTACCCATACAATGTTTTACCGAACATACTACCTAAATGATTTATTTCCCCAAATCCATTGGCGTTGTAGGTAAACCTAACTCTTGGGTATTTCAATTTAATAACCTACTGGTCACTTTAACTGTAACATACGAGCGTACGTAATATACACATACGTGTAAATAAACACGAATAAAATGAGGAAGTACTGCTATTGTCAGGATTCTCACGCTTGGTGGCATAAATAACACCACCTTCTGTGCGAAGGTCGGTTAAATTGTACAAGTTTACTGTGTGTTACATTCATTTACTTGAATGATAGTAATTTTGAGCAATTATTTCTGTTTGCTCGGCTATTTTTATGTTGCATGACTTGCATTGATTGCATGCAAATGTGCAAAGGTTATAATTTTGTGACGTCAATACATATAATGTGGTCCTTGTTTTGAGCGATGTATTTTATTTAACTATTTATATACACACATATAAACATAACAGGAGAAAAGAACAGAAAAATACGTACGTACAAAGGTAATGCTGCTTTTTAGAGAGACCTCTTCCAGCATACTTGCGATAGGAAAGTAGTTATAGAGAGATGAAAACAATGTTAAGCAGCTACGTCCTTCTTCTGAGGTCAACTGCGAGATTCCCTAGTCGCAAGAATAAAAAAAATACGATGATAGACAACGTGTAAGAGTAGAGAGAAAATTAAAAACATAAAATCAAAAACAAAATTCACTATATAAATAAAACATAATATAATATTATGAGAATATACTTACAAAAGTACAAACATATACTTCTAAAATAAATATTAATAAGTATGTACCTAGTCCTCCGTGCTTCGGGAAGTACGTTAAGCTATGAGACCCGTAACGACTGTCAACCAAGTCAAGTTTCGTTTTACCGAGTTACTGGGTTGTAGAGGTCAGATAGGCAGTCGCTCCATGTAAACTTAGATGAAGTTTGACAGCTCTTCGCTGTTCCTGTCTTACAATAGTTTAACAAGTTAGTTGATGAACAAAATTAAATTATCCGGAAAAGACCCGGAGTTACCAACACAGCTTGCAGTGTAAGCAAACTGAAGTGGCAGTGGGCTGGCCACGTTTTTCGAAGGACCGATGGCTGGTGAAGCAGACGAGTCATTGAGAGGAGACCGCGTATCGCCAAGCGTATAATGATGGACCGATGACATTAAGAAGGTGGCTCGAACATACGGGATGTGGAAGGCGAAGGACAGGATGTTTTGGCGCAGCTTGGGAGAGACCTATGGCCAGCTGCGATAGGCTGAGTTAATAAACAAGAAAATAACTATCATTCTCTTTTTGTATTTGCCCTTCCCTATGACATTTGGTTCAAATTTCTTCTCTTCCTGTGTCCTTCTCCTGTCAGCCGTCGTTCATATTATATTTTACAATCCTGCCTGGATTCTAGTGGTCGCAAGCGCTACTGCTGATAATGAGGTTCTGGGTTCAATTACCGGAGCAGGCAAATCGTGTTTTTTCCATTTGGAATTTCTCAGTAGCAGCCCGGAGTCTAAATTTGTGCCTGGTTAATAGCAATAGGCTCGCCTCCATGGAACTTAAACATAACCGGGAGAAATGTGGGTGTACTATATGTACACATGTGCGCCTCCCTTTGGGGAATACCAGTATCTCTTACAATCAATCCAACTTTTTTCTCGTTTTCATCTATCAATATTTTATATTAATTACTCAGTGCGTATTAATTAATCAGTCACATGCGTTACAGCATCGTTTACTAATACAATCTTTTTAGCGAAATCTACTTCATACCAACTAATTAGTTTATCATCGGGAGAGAATAGTCTTTCTTTAAGCATGGGCATACTACTAAAAGTACAGTCGACCGCACGTCAGTGGTAGCAAAACGGGTACAAGCTGGCTTCTTATTCTATTGAAATTTGAATTGTACTACGCTAAGCTAGCTCAAGGTCAAAGTGTTACTCCCTACGTGTGCGTGCAGTAACACTGTACCTATTTAAGTGAAAGTACCGACTTACGGCGACAACCTAGCGTCCTGCTGTCTGCTAATCAACTGTGATGACCAATGTGTTTACAGACTAATAAGTACCTAATGTAGTGTTTTGTAAGTAGGCACCTATTGATTTTATGGTCACTTTCCCGTTAGTGATTTACGAAGGGGCTTGTGTGCGTCTATGGGTGTTACCGTCATAACGTCATTTACATTCGATAGGACAGATATATCTTATAGCCCAGCAACTAAATTGTGGTGATCAAAAAAAGTAGTAGCTTCATGTAAAATACTGGAATTTAGCTGCATCCGGTAAGACAGGAAGCCGACCCCAACGTAGTTGGGAAAAGACCTGACAGATTGATAATAAAATTAAATAGTTGGGAAGAGGCTTCTTGGGGAGAGTGGAAAAAGAAAACCGGTTGCGCCGACCCCAAGCAATATGGGACAAGGGCAGCAAGATGATGAGTTGAGAGGAGGCCTCCAGTTCAACCAGATGCAGATGAATACCAATTTTGACGGCACGGTTGGCGCAGTGGTTAAGCGATTGACTGCTGCGCTGCGTGTCGCGGGTTCGATTCCCGCACGGAACAAATATTTGTATGACCTACAATTAGTTGTTCCGGGTCTGGCTGTTTGTGTATGTGAGTTTAAATGTTTGTAAACGCCCCCACGACACAGGAGAAATTCCTAGTGTGGGGCAACGTTTTAAAAAAAAAAAAAAAAATATTTAACATGGAGCGACTTCAAAAATAAGAAACTGTCGGTGTCCACGTCTCGGTACCTGTCATAACGGGTAGGACACCTTAGTCATCAAAAATTGCGGGATAAGCGACAAGAGGACTTGACGAAGACTCCGGGCTGCTTTTGAGAAATTCCTGATGGAAAACAGGAAAACCTTCAAGCCTTTTAAAAGAAAAATGACAAGGCATTGTTTTTATTATAAAAGGCATGTCTACAACATTCCTACGAGGCGCTCTTTATGAATGAATGAATGAGGAAGAAGTGTAGTATTTATTAGTCAAAGGGCACTACTTAAGTGGGTAGGTTCTAGTTGTACGATAATAAGGAAAATCAAGTAATAGTCCTATAAAGTAACTTGTGTCAGCTTTGTCAGTGTAACTAATTACAAGCAACAATAATTGAGTACCAATAATTATTATGTTCACTGGACAATAAAATGAACCTAAGTTTGAAACTATAGCACAATTGAATTATTTGTATATGCAACCCGAAGTTTGGTGCCCAACACAGCCGGTTGCGAGTAGGCACTTCACCTTTCTGAAGATCATCACCATTCAGTTTATTATGTCCTCCTAGGGTGGCACCTCCCGGTGTTTCCACTCATATCTGCCATATCTTACCCAGCGTTTCCACTCATATCTCATACTCATACCTTTTCATTTCTCATACTTGGAATGTACGCTGATCAGAGGGATGAAAACAATACTTTTCGGCCCGGGGAAACAATTTTCCCTAAAAAAAATTAAAACTATGCAAGCCATCTCCCAACTTTTATACAGCTACTCTATTAAATCGCGGCGTAAAATAAAATTGTAATTAAAAAATATGAACAACAATTTTGTAACATGACTTTATACTTATAATTTACTTTTCATTAAATTATTATTTAATTTACATAGATTTGAACTAAATGTTTACCATCATCAATGATAAAAAATACTGGCTGGTAGAATGCTACAGAAAAAGAAACATAAAAAAGGCGGGAAAGCGGCAATTCGATCTTCAGTTGTTTTGTCGAGTGCTAATTATTTACGTATACAGATATTTGTATAAAATGAGTTCATCAGATTCAGGTATGGATTTGTTTAACTGATTAGGTTTTTATTTACTTTCCTCATATTTGAAACGAAAAACAGAGTGTTTACCTCGGGTGAAAGACCTATTTAGGCACTCAAACTATTGGCGATATCGCTATGCTCGTGCGCCAAATCATCTCGTGCCTAATTAAGTCGCTTTCATCCCTTGTATAACAATCTATTATTGTTAGTCGCCTTTCATCCATCCACTTAACATGACCAAAGCATCTTTTAAATTTTTTTACTATATATTTTTATTTTTTGTAATATTGTTGTTGTTTAAATAGGTAGCTTTACGAATACCTTATTAAACTTTCCAAAGTACAAGTTATTTATTTCTAAGTATTTTTGTAATTTAAGGTGAAAGCTACAGGGTAGCCCACAAAATTCAAATTATCTTATGTTTTTTTTCAATTTGCAGATCAGTATAAGATTGTATGTTGACTAAAATATGATTCGCGACTGTAACAAATATGCATGTACAAAATTATTAAAATCATCAATAAAACTCTATAAGTTCAAATTACTCTATTTAATTACTATTTCATGAAGTCGTGACATTTTAGGTCAATTCTTACTTAGAGAGTTGTATCAATGAGTTTAATGATTTTAATTCTATAAATATTAAAAATTCGGCTCTATGTCTCCAAAGACTTAAATAATCATTTGTCGTACAATGGTCAACGTGTAGAAAAAATGTTTTATAATTACGAACTTGTTATCAGCAAGCATATCGTTCCGTCTCTGTAAAGCGCTACAAGGTTCTTTTGGCGCGTGGCAGCAATCTGAACTAATGCCGCCATCTTGTTTTTTCAATAAATTTCGCAAAACAATTGCATTAATGTCTGTGACAAATGTTTACCCCCCCTGTCAACGTCATTCGAGAGCCAGAACATACTTTTGCATAATATTTTTCCTGCAACATCATTATCTGCCTGTATTCCTGCAACAGTGACAGGCAAGTTGTAACAAAACAAACACCTCAAAATACAATAATATTAGAACGACAATATTATACAAGGTAGGCCACATAATCCCCATTGTGCTCAAACAAAACATCCACATACACACAGTCGTAACTCATAAACCTACATCTGATGGTAGGCCCTCATAATTTCTACTTAATTACGTTTAATTTGACCGCTGTGCAGCCTCACAGTACTGCGGTCTGTATTGTTGGAAAATTGAGGGTAGCTTGAAATATTTTCGAAAGAAAAGTGCGATCCCGCTAAAAGAAAGACTTTACAGTTTTTTTACATAACCTATCATCACGCCTGAAATCTCCGAAGGGGTAGGCATATAATGGAGTACATCCACATTTCACCAGTTAAGTTTAAGTCCCATGGAGGCGAGCCTAGTGCCAACAACCGGGCACAAATTCAGACGCCAGGCTGCCTGCTACTGAGAAATCAGGAATTTCTGAAAAATAGAAAAATCGAATAACAATTTCCTCGAACTGGGCATCGAACCCAGGACCTCATGCTCAGCGGTAGCGTTTACGACCGCTAGACTAACGGGTTTAGTTCATGGCAATTAAAAATCGAAAATAATAACTGTCATGAAAGAACATCCAATGCAGAGCTGATAAACCTCCGACTTTAAGTTTAATTCAACTGATCTGATACATTATTTGGTTCGTTCTAATTTTCGAATCGAATTGATGTGATAAATAAAGTTGTATGGTACTGTTGTCCATCTTCTTTGTCAAGTTGGCAATCAATGCTACTTTTTGTGACGTAGGTAAAGGATTAAGGAACCGAACGGCAATAATATTTCTATTTATGAGGTAATTTGGTTCTGCATTAGCCTTCATTCCTCAAAAGCACATTCTGAGCGTTGTTTTTGTCGTCTAGATTTGTTGATTTGTTGTCTAGATTGTAAAAGAGACTGTAATTTAGAAAAAAGCCGGTGTTTACACTAAAATTATGTTTTATAGTGTTTCGAAGTTGTACTCACAAAAGTTTTTCCTGTGGCTCAACCTATCTACACTCCGCGTATTCCCATATTCAGATATATCCAGTCACGATTATACTAGGATGAAAAGGTTAATCTAATACTAAAATATTCTAATCCATCCTAACCAAAATGCAGCCAAAATTGTCGCACAAATCTCGATAATACCGACCGACTGTTCCCAAAATGCGTGTCCCATCACTAGGACACAAATCATCGTAAATCCCGCGATTAAAGGGTGGATACAACACGCAATGACCCGCCGTGACCCCCTCTGCCCCTGCGAGCCCCTCTGTCGCCCGCAACCCGTTCGTTAGACGGGCTGTGTTAATTATGGGACTAAAGTATTAAAAAGCGTTTCAATTTTATTTAAGTTTAGTTTTGTTTTTGTTTATAATGATGTACTGTTTCGTGCTACGTGACTTATGCAAGCGTCTTATGTGTTTTGTAGGCATGTGACTGGAGTTGTTTGACGTAAATATTTCGTTATTACGTACTTGGAGTCGCGGTATAGGTACCTTTGCAATTGCGGTAGGTACAAAAAATACCTATAGTGGTCGAATTCATATTGGGAAAGTTGCGGTGTACTATGTAGATGCCTGTTGCCCTGACCATTGGCAGGTATTTACGCTTGGCATAGGTAATGTACAATGTGCGAAGTGTAATGTAAATAGTATTAGTTACATGCAGTTCACAAAAAGCTGCAGAAGTTAAAACTATTACGAAAGGATAAAAATTGGTATGCCAAGAGTCTATTCTGAACCTTTACTTATCACAACTTACCATAAAATAGTGATGGCCAATTACAGATTATCCCAAACCCCCAAAAATAAAAGACAACAAAAAAGCAAAACAAATCGCGACCAGACATTGAAGCAATATGACAGAAATCCCTTCAAAAAATCTTATAATCCCGGAAAAAATCCCGGGATTCGACATCACTATCCCTCAGGCTTACGGCTAAGCCGTCCGCGACTTAATTGAGCTAGCTTTAATAAAGTCCTTGAGGGATGAAAGAATTGTTCAAATATTTTTGTAAAACTTGGGTTCAAAACAAAATGAAAGTTGAGCGAAATTAATTTGGTATCTTTAAGGCTCGTTAAATATGGATCTTGATTCCATTTTTAGTAAGCAAAATTTGAGAATTACAGATTATTTTCTTCAGTCTTATAAAACTGCGGGATAATGGCGTAACACACATGAAATGTCAATTGACCGCAATACCTTTCATTTTGACGTTATTTACGTTGCTGAGCGGACGAATTTGTCCAACTTATGAAGTAATTGATGTCAAAATGAAAGCATTGCGACCAATTGCCATGTATGTGTGTAAATGTCGATATAGACCAAACGAGCGAATGGACATTCTATCCCCACTCTACCAAATTCTTTCGTGTAACCAGGGACAGAACATTCGTTCGCTGATCTTTCCCTACAAAAATGTCAAGAATATCAACAAAATGATGCTCTAAGACTTGTTCTGATTCTATGTTCGTTTGGTCTAAGCCTACCTTTACGTATTTACCCCGTAAGTACGTGTTTAGGTTCTATAAATAATATGACAGGTCAGACTTTTCTTGTCATATTTTCTAGATGTTCTTTCATGTGAAAATATTTTGTGTTTTCTCCTGACAGCAAGTGATTATCGTCCTTTAAGACTCTATATAAATGTTTTTCTAAATACCGTTTGCTAAATCGTTGTGATTTTAGAGTCCAATGAGATTATATTTTTACCAACACCCACGGTGTAAATGTTGATGTATTTCGAAATTGGTATATCCGTTTGGGAGCAACGATGCTACATACAGACAAACAAAGGCAAGTTTTAATAGAATGAATGAAAACACGTGATAAATTCTGAATGATCTACTAAGAGGCGGACGTCTTTTTCTGATATTAAAACACAAACAGGATAGATAACTCGATACAAAAATCTCAAATCTGACTATCCTTTTATCAACTATGTTAGGGTCGGCTTCCATTCTAACCATATGCAGCTGCTTACCAGTATTTTACATGGATCGATGCGTATCTGACCTTCACAACCCAGTAACTGGGTAATACGATACCCCTTGGTAAGACTAGTTGTCAGGCTTCTGACGACCCGTAACGACTGTC
Source organism: Xanthia icteritia (assembly GCA_949128155.2). Taxonomy (NCBI): domain Eukaryota; kingdom Metazoa; phylum Arthropoda; class Insecta; order Lepidoptera; family Noctuidae; genus Xanthia; species Xanthia icteritia. The sequence goes on from OX421956.2 coordinate 15,797,925, forward strand.
AAAGATCCACGAACGACAGCCGGGACCAACGGCTTAACGAGCTTTCCGAGGCACGGAGGAGTCTCAGTAAAGATGGTCACCCATCCATGGATCAACCCCGGCAAACGCAGCATAAACTGATGGTTCGACCCGTACGACATGTTATTACTTAACCACGAGCTACTCGATACAAAATGGGAATTTCGAATCTAATAAGTATTATTGCCAATACAATCCATGACAAATCATAAGTTTATAATTATAGGTAGCATGTAAAATAATGAATTTATAAATTCAGAGATGAAATAGGTCGAGGAAACCCATACAGGGTACCTACCCAAGTAATCCAGACAAAACGTCACACACATATCTCATATACCTAAATAAGTAGTTTAATTACGTTCACATCGGCATTACCATAAACATATTACTGGGATATTTCATATGTTATTTAGGTAGGAACATTGTTATTTACGTCAATTAGATTTTCGTTAATCATACAATAAATAGTAGCCTATTTGATTGACTTATTATTGCAGACACTGGCCATATATTTTCATGACATGTTACATCAAGTTTAGTAAGTTTAACAAACTTTCTTTCAGAATCCGAAGAATTTAGAAGGAAATTCCTTATCCATTGTAGATTTGTGTGTATGTTTGAACATTTCTCTGCTTAACAACGTAAATAACGCAATGAATGTTGTTGAACTGTCAAAATGAAAGACATTGCAATTTTAAGTGAGTAACGCAATTACCCCGCTGGTTTGCTTATCTGATAGATCAGAAGACCATCGCGACGCAATCTTATCCCAACGACAATCAATTTCAAAAACTTGTCAACAATCAATCTGTCTGCCTTTTCCCTACTATGTTGGGGGCGACTGTCTAACCGGGTGCAGCTAAATACCAGTATTTTACATGGAGCGACTGCCAGAGGTGTAGCTAGGTAACCAAAGGCTTTGGTGCAAAAAAAATTGGGGGGCCCTAACTAAACTGAGGTTTTATCAATACAAATCAAACAATTCAATATTTTACGGCACTTTTGGCGCAGTGGTTAAGCGATTGACTGCTGCGCTGCGTGTCGCGGGTTCGATTCCCGCACGGAACAAATATTTGTATGACCTACAAATAGTTGTTCCGGGTCTGGCTGTTTGTGTATGTGAGTTTAAATGTTTGTAAAACGATTATAAACGATTTTTAAACGATTATAGACAGACTCATTGAGTCAACCGTCAAAAACTGCGTATCTGTCTAAACTATACCTTTGCTGCTCTAACTTTAACAGAGTATAGGAAAAAGAACAGGAAAGGCATACAACATCAGCATCACATGTCAAACATCGGATACTAATTCGCGCCGGAATGTTTTAAGTCTTTGAATTCTGTGGTGAATACGCTGTGAAAGATGGCGATGCCTTTGTTTACATGTCGATTTTGTTGATTTCGGTAATGTTTTTGTTAGACAAAAAGCCTTGATGAGAGAGAGAAAGATGTGTGTTTCCGCAAGTTTCGAACATAACTCAAAACTTGTTGGGAATTCCCCTGTATTCTTTCAAATGAGTTGCCATGATTAAAGTCGTTTTGCAAGCTATTTTATTGACATTCCGAAGGTGACAGAATGTTTAGCTAGTTCAATCAGAGCTCGGATGACAGTATATTTTTCGAAAATGTTTAGACTCATAAACCTAAGGAACGTTTTGTTTCGGTTATGTTCGAACGGAACGTTATTAAAACGTTTTTGAAGAAGAACAAAATTTAAATCGTTCTCGGTTAATAAAACGTTTTTAACCATTTTTGTATCAACACGTAAGCGGCAAGCGTATTAGAATCAATGATGTACTAGTATGATGTATAGTTAAATTTAACTAAACAAGTTCATGCCTGTCGGCGCACGACCCGTAACAATTGTCAAAGATCCACGAATGACAGCCGGAACCAACGGCTTATCGTTCTTTCCGAGGCACGGAGGAGTCTCAGATGATCACCCATCCACGAACTAACTGCGGCAAGCGGCGGTTATTATTCCTAATTATAGTTTTCGGTATAAAATAACCTTACGAAACTCGGTTTTAAGTGCAAAATTGACATCTTTGCATACGTTGAAATAAAATTGAACTTCACTATTCCCTCGCAAGAGTACCAACACCTTAACCTGATGACCCGTGCGGCTGTTATTACTTAACCACGAGCTCCTCGAATCAAAAACTTGTCAATAATGTAAGAAAATTAGAGGTATATTTGGCAGATTTAGACTGACATTAGAATGGGAACGTTTCTAAAATACGGGAATTGCTCATCAGTTAAAAAATATTCATGTACCTTTTTTATAGATAGTGCCTATCTGGACATAGCGGAACAGGCCTTTGGAATTATTATTTGTGTAAACGTGTACATACATTTTAGAAAAATCCTGTTTCACTGGAGCGACTGCCGATCTGCCCTCCACATGTCAACACAAGACTTTTTATTTCAAGTTTTGCATATGAAAGTGTAGATACTATACATAGTACCTACCTAAAAAATAAAATCACTTTTACATCTGTGACCGCGGCTATCGCCAACATTTACAGAATTTTATCCGGAAGGCTCTGTATTTGTGAATTACTTAAACATTTATCTTAGATATAGCACAGAAATCTCGATGTTTTGACATGTCGCCACATCAGGAGATTTGCGACGCAGGGCCGGGTCGCTTTTTTTTTTTTTTTTTGGGTAGGAAATTATCAAATAACTTCTCCCGCTCTGGGTGGAGCGGGAGGGCGTGTCAGACTCTTACTGACTAAAACCTACCCGTGTTCCTTCCGTTGCCTGTACGTTGCCAGGGGCTACGGTATCCCTTTCGGACTTTCCCGCAACCCCGGCAGGCATCGGTCCTATCGGACCCCTTCACTTGCTGACATCTCTTTGAGGCGCGCGTGGAACACAACGCGCCGTCGACCCGGGCCTGGTCCTTATCGGACGGCGAGCTACCCATTGCTCACTGTAAACACTTTGAGGGACACTGAACGATAGGCGGTATAATAATAGAACTTGTCTCGTTAGTATCCTTGAATGTACGATCAATCGCCAAATACAACTTCGAAAACACCTCTAGACTCTCCTATTCTAATGAAAGTTATTTCAATAGGCACTTAAATCCTTTTCCATTGTCCAAACTGTAACAGTCCTTAAGTAAAGTACCTAAGTCAATACCGCGGTTTACCGGTACAATACCGCATTTGAATATGAATGCCGGTATACCACAATGATTGAATAAAGCATTTCATTTACCTGTATATGAACTCAAGTCTTACTAATAAAAATAAATGCTTTGCTTGGAAGTTCCCAAAGATTGTGAAATTATTGCAAATATTTTGACTGACCATTTACCATATTTGTTGGACAACGAAAGTGAATTTGTAACTAAATATTGTGTGTTATTCCCCGATTTTAATAAGTAAACATTTCTGTGAAATAATACTACTTAACAATAGCCAGGTGGACGACCTGCGGAAGATCGCGGAGAAGACCTGGATGAGATGCTCAGACCAGGGAAGCATAGCACAAAAGGGAGGAAGTACGTATATACTCAGCAGTGGGTGGAACAAGCCTGCCAATGATAAAGATGATGATGACTACCAACAGCTGTTTGATAGGCAAAAAACAAATGAAAACGTAATGTTTGACTGATATTCAGGCGAAAACATATGAAATGAAATGAAATGAAATGAAATTGTTTATTCTGTAAATAGGATATTGCAATCACTTTTACATGTCATATTAAAAAAAAAAAAATAAGAAGAAAATGCTAGATGAGTTCGGCGTTTCCTATCTGACTACTCTGAGAAGAAAGACCGAAACAAACTCAGAGGTCACAGTCTCTTTTAAAGTCCAGACATAATCTTGGTCAGGCCATATGAGGACCATGTAGATTAGTGTCTGAAATGGTCTTTTGAGGAAAGAACCACACAGATTTGAGTGGACCTGTCCAGTCAGTGCAAGCATTTGTCAGTAATCGTAGAGCTCAACTCAGAACTTAAGGAGCTCAACTCGACGAACAATACCAAAGAAAGGACATTTGGGTAGGTCGCATAAAGTACTCAAACTGCCAGACCATCATTTAAACTAACTGAGAAAGAAAAAATTAAAGAAAGGAAAAACAATAAAAATAAAATATCCACATAGTCCTCACATTCACAATAATTAAAACAATATAATACTTTACAAAGTAATCATGTTATTTTGTATATAAATTTCAACAATGTCAATATGTATATAAAAAACTGGTATTTTTAATGATTTACATAATAATTAAAATGTCAAATTTTATAGTTTTATCACAAAGCTTAGCAGAGCGAGCAGCTCAATCCCACGCTTTTTTATCTTCTAAATAATCTGAAATTTTATAGTACCCTTTTTTACAAAGTTTGGTTTTAATACAGCTTTTAAATCGTTTAATGGGTAAGTTTCGAATATCAATGGGAAGTTTGTTGTAAAAGCGTATACATTGACCCATGAACGAGTTGCCTACTCTGTGGAGACGTGTGCGATGTACATAAAGTTCCTAAGTGGAGTGTCTTTCTAAGTATTATTTCCTTACCTAGTTTCAGATTCAGGCAATACATAGATATTCCTACCTAAGTGGAAGGACACACCGGGCGTAATTACCTACGTGACGGAAATTCGGCGTGCTTGCGTCTACTATGCAAATTTTGAAACGCAATATTATACCAAAGTGACATTATATAAGCGATAACGATGATGGAAAATTCAAAAATATATGAGACTGAGAATCCACTGAGCCACCGTTTTATAAATACAAAACGCTTTGCAGTTATTGCCACTTGTCTAGGCCCTCCGATCATTATTTCATAGGTAATTTAAAAAGCATTGCAGGCCTAAGCATCCCAAAATTTCCTTCGTGATTTTTCCGTAGATGTGTCGGTAAACTATAACTCTTATTGAATTGTTTTTTTATTTATTTCTCAGTATATGTTACATTGTGATTTTACATTAAACACTGTTTCACACATACTACCATTGCAGGTGTAGAAATATTAAATAATAAGTTAGGCACATACAAATCAGAACTAGGTACATTATAAGAATATTATATAAAATTATGAAATCTTTTATTAAGTTTATGAATTTATAATATTAATAGACTGATAGATTAATTAAAAATGCGTTATTTATAATGTCAAAGTACTAATGTCATTATTAAGATTTTAATTACAATATCAAAAAGTATGACTTAAAAATTCATTGACGGAATAAAAACACATGTCCAAGAGTTCAGATCAAGCATTTTACATTTAAACTTATTAATTGGTAACATTCTCAGGGCAGGTGGTAATTTATTATAAATTTTAATTGTCATACAACTGGCATTTTTACTGTATAGTTGCAATCTCTGAGTAGGTACTAGTCATTTTCCGGCATTTTTTTTGTTCAGTCTTTCGGAGACTTGTTCATTTAATAGAAATAAATGACGGTATTCTTTTACAAAAAGACTAACTTCAAAAATATACAGACATGGGAATGGGAGAATTTTTAATTCCTTAAATAATGGCCTGCAATGGTCAAAATATTCCGCTCCAGTCATGGCTCTGATACATTTTTTTGCACTATGAATGCCCTTTCCACATCCACTGAATAACCCCATATCACTAGGCCGTAACGCAATACTGATGAAACATATCCATGATAAGCATTTAAGACTGTTTTTTTACTGGACACTAGTCTTAACTTGCGAAGAGCATATACAAACTTATCAAGCTTACTCATACTCTTTCTACATGTTCCTTCCAGTTCAATTTGTTGTCAATAGGTATACCTAAAAATAAAGCTGATGGTCCTGGTTGCTAAATTGCATTATTATGTCTAATTGCTGTTGGTATTAATGACAAGTTACATTATTATCGTAGATGGTTTGGTCATGTCCATATGAATGAAAGGCGAGCGGATGTGAAACGCCTGAAGGAAACGCCCTAGAAAAATAATCTGACTTTATTGGTGATGTTCTTCAGAAAGGTCAGGAGAATAGTACTCGTAATCGGCGTGCGTGTATGACCACATACACGCACGCCTGTTACGAGTACTACGCACATCTACGCGCATCCTATAACCGTATGAACGTAAACGAAGCAAAAGGAGTAAGTATGTAAGGATCGTAACAGATGGCGTTCTATAGTCTCTGCGTACACCCGTGGAAAAAAAATGGCGTGTTTTTTAAAGTTTGTATTATCTTAGGTAGGGTAGGTCGTCGTCTGCTCGCCAATTTGGAAAATACATCGATATTATCATCAAATAATATTCATTGCGTTATTTAAGGGTACGCTAGTCAGTCATTCTTCCATACAAACGTGGTATAAAAAGAAAGAAAGAAATATGTTTATTCTGCACAAACAAAATGCACATTTAGTAGCCAAAAGCCTCGTATTCAACCAACAAATTAACGCTTGAAAATGTATGGTGATTACTCGTCTGTTTCACGGTGTACGTTCAAAACTAAAAATTATATACAATTTTCTTGTTATTATCTAGCCCTGTATGGAAGCAGAATTGGAATAAAAAATATTGGTTTGGAAGTTATGAGCATCGAAACTTCCATATTTCAACAATAATTTTAACTCGATTTTGGGCGTAAATAAATAACTTATGTAGTAAAAAAATGGCAAAATAGAAACCACACAGGAATACATAATTTATTCAATAGTTGAAATAATTTTATTTTGAGAAAATACATTCAGTAGATTTTCATAATATCTATACGCCAAAAGATCTGTTCATGAAATTTTACGCACTCGTTTTCTTTATAAATCATCGTCTATTTCACTAAATAAATTAATAAATATATAAATTAATAAATAAAAACTAGATAAATAAATACTAAATAAATAAAATCAAATAAATAAACAATCAGACTAATAACATGCATATTAGTCACGCCTACCAACGAGTTCGAGCCGTCGACTAGTGCACCCTTAACGCAATGAATATCGATGTATTTTCCAAATTAGTGGCATTGCCATTGCAAGTGTGTTCAATTACCCCGCAGGGTGTGCTCAGACATATTTAAGTATGGTCACTTGTCGAAGCTATAAATATAGGGGAGGGGCTAGTGGCTAAACGATAACAGCCGCATGGATCAACCTAAGGTTAAGCTACGCTTGCTGCGGTCGGTTCGCGGATGGTGACCATCTATTACATATATCTATTATATATCGAGACTCCTCCGTGCCTCGGAAAGAGCGTTAAGCCGTTGGTCCCGGCTGTAATTCGTAGTCTTTGACCGTCGTTACGGGTAGTCAGAATCCCATAAGTCTGACAACCAGTCTTACCTGGGTATCGTGTTACTCAGTAACTGGGTTGTGGAGTAAAATACTGGTATTCAGCAGCATCCGGTTAGACTGGAAGCCAGCTTCAATATAGTTCTAGGCAAATTAACTCCTTGAAGCTACTTTAGTGCATCCCCTCTTACTTCAGCGATAGTACCTCCCCGGACGAGCCCAAAAAACTGAAAAGTAGGTTTCAAACAATTCTTTGTTAAGGAAAAAATGGTAACATTACCTAAACATACCAGCACCTACCTATCATACGCATTAAGTGTTACTTATGTGGATTAAAAACATTCAACAATAGTTATTGTTTCAATTCTCATTTACCGCAAAACTGGACAACTTTGCAATAATGGCGTGATTTCACAAGATATTATTTTGTACTATTTACCCTAATGCCATGTTGTGCTAGTGTGCCTATTTTTTTGTGAACACCACATACTTCAAGCAATTATATTAAAACATAAGGATACACTTAACTATGATTGTGTTTCCCGAAAGCTATAAACCATAGAGGTCAACTCAATAACTGCCTCGTTGGTCTAATGATCGCAAACGCTAATACTGAGCGTGAAGTCCTGGGTTCGATTTCCAGGTTGGTCAAAGTGTTATTGGATTTCTCAATCTGGAATTTCTCAGAAGTAGCCCGGAGTCTGTGGCAGCCCGGTTAATGGCTCGCCCCATATTACATGGAACTCAAACATAACTGGCCCAATGTGGGTATTCTATACGTGCACCTCTGTCTTACCCTTCAAGGAATATAGGCGTGATGTAGCCCCCTCGAAGTCAGCCCCCTGCAACCTGTCCGGCAGGTTAATATTTTTTACCATGGTGTGAACTATTTTAGACGGAGAAAAGATATTCATATTCAATTTCTTTTCTGGACTCAAGGACGGCAAGCGGAAACCAGGCGGCTAGTTCCTCAGACACAAAGTCGTTCTGAAAAGACATGAAGACATGTAATATAGATCCCTCTCGTTGGGAGGAGTTGGCATAGGATAGACCTATTTGGAGGCGTTCGAAAAACAAAATGCTTTTGCCTTTGAAGACCAGCGGAAGAGAGATCTCGACAGCAGGCGATATGACCACAAGAGTAAACCACCCTCCAACATACAATAGCATTACCTTAATGGCATTCTTCTTCCTTTTGTGTGGTTAGTGACTAACCTGATCTCTCAGGCATGCCGGTTTCCTCACGATGTTTACCTTCACCGTTTTAGAAGCAAGAGATACGGTCTAACGTGTCCGCTGTGCACGTACCTTTAAAGTCAGGATAGGCTACATTAGCCACATCAGAGCCGCCGCTCGTAACCGATGATCGTCAGAAACAAAACATTCATCACCGTAGCCGAAATCGTCATGGGATGTATTATTATTATTACACGGAGAAAAAAAAGATTCAGTAATAATATTAATAATTATTGTATTAAACAGCGAAGAACCGAGTGTCACGTTTAAATAATTATGTTAGTTACGGTAGGTAGACGTCGGGATACATATTGTTGTGACACAAAACTGTATGATTCAGTTGTTATCACCCAATGAGCGTCCTTTAGACACCGGCTTCCATATAAATCGGAAACAAGTATCTATTTTGCGGATGTTGTGACTAAGGGATGTAGGTACTGTACATTATTATTCCTTCATTAGGTACCGTAGGCGCTTCGTCATCGAGGTTGGATTATATTACCCAACTCTTACAAATAATACCAGCCTATTATTGCCTAGAAGTCACGAGCATTGATCACCACGCTTCCTCAAGACGGGTGGGTGATTTAAGACTTATTTTAACTATAATACCAGGTTTTCTCAGGATATTGCCCTTAACCGAGGTTAATGGACATTACTGAATGTCCAAGGTAAACCTCATACAAAGCAGCACCCTTGAGCAAAAATTTAATTTTTACAATTCAACGTTGGCGAGCAGTAGAATTTTTTGAACATGTGAACATTGGGATTATAAATGTCTTTCAAAATCCTTCGTATTGTGATTTTGGTACCAAAAATAGTGGTCAACGTTTAAGCTCTAAGTGCATCAACACAATCAATAATTAATCGGTTGAACACTGAACTGAACTATTGAACAATATATTCTTACCGTTCATTTGAACTATTTGTAATGAAATGAAATTAAATTGTTTATTCTGTAAATAGGATATTGCAATCACTTTTACACGTCATATTAAAAAAATATTTAAAAAAAAAAGAAGAAAATGCTAGATGAGTTCGGCGTTTCCTATCTGACTACTCTGAGACTAAAGACCGAAACAAACTCAGAGGTCACAGTCTCTTTTAAAGTCCAGACATAATCTTGGTCAGGCCATATGAGGACCATGTAGATTATTGTCTGAAATGGTCTTTTGAGGAAAGAACCACACAGATTTGAGTGGACCTGTCCAGCCAGTGCAAGCATTTGTCAGTAATTGTCATGGACTTATTTTGTATAATAAGTCCATGGTAATTGTATTTACATAGAAGTTTAATTAGATTGTGTATACCAAATATTTCGACTAATCCTGTCGACAAACTGTTACGCAGTTTGGCAGGTTTATAAACTGTATACAAGTGTTTGGTCCAAAATAAATTTTAAAATTAAAAAAAATATATATGCCAGTATTTTGGTTATTTTGGCGAGAATGTCCTTCATTACCAGCCTACAACTTACAATCCACTGATGGATGACACAGGCCTCTCCAATCCATTGCACACCGTTTTACTCGATCCTCAGCTATTCTCATTCAGCTGCTACGAGCCACCCTGCGAAGATCGTTACGCCACCTAACCTGAGGGCGGCGACCCTTATGATCATAGGGTTTACGGCTACTAAGGTCAAAGGAATGTTATTAATACACAATTCTTTAGTCTTCATAAAACATCCATTATCAACCTTGAACTTCCCATAGACTACTTTAGAAGTATGACCGTTTTTATCAATGAAAACGATCCCAAAAAGTGAAGTATTTTTAACTGTAAGAATCTTTATTTTTATCACAAAGGATGTCGGAAGCGACTTTGGCCTGCGACCCGGTAAATAAGATAAATTGCGCGCCTTAACTCTCGCATCCTCCAACTATAAATAAAAAACGAGAAATCTACAAGAACATAGAAAAAAGGGGATTATGAAATATTGTCTTTTATCGCTCATGAAATTATTTTAGAAGTAGAGCTCTTTATGAAAGGCTTGTCCTGAAGAATCACCAATTCACCATCATACCCTTGACAGCCTCCAAGCTGCTTAGCTGTGTTTTAGATTTTTAGGGAAATAATCGTAATGAGATCACAAGATAATTGGAAATTTTCTTCTCTGTCTAAGCTCTCAGAAAAGAATTGAGGTCTTGTTGTCAAAGATTTTCATGATACTCTTGTAGCGACATATTATTTCTTCTAAAAGGCATTCACTCTTTAAAAATCGTAGCTCACGTTTTCTTAAAACATAAAACACATTTTAATATTTGATAGGGTTGCTTTGGATTTCTTTCTCCCCTGGTGTCTAGTCTTCATCGTCATCATCATCATTCAAACCGATCATGTCCTTCTTTGCCGATCTTGTATCTTGTTCAGACCTTTCAAAGCAATGCATATTGCCAAAGAATATTTTCACGGCTCTTCTTATGTTCCCTAATCCCCGCTACCACATCTCTCTTACTTCTGCCATCCATAACAAAATACTCAGTTTCAGTATTTAGTTGTAGATCGGTGTCATTGTCGGAAGCTGTTCCTTCAAGGTCATATTGATGATCTGCTAGAGCACGCCTCAATTACAAGCAGTTAGAGGCATTAGCTGTTGATTAACGCTAATTAATGAAACTATTTCAGTTAAAATTGGACGGTTTGCTTTGTAGACGAATTGATAGAGAATAGAAGTGAGTTGGTTGAATAAAATGGGTTTTTGATTGAAAGTAGTGGATATTGAGCTTGATAAATGATGATAAATGGTATTTATTTCTGTTACTTACAGTTTATGCAAACACTTACAGGTCAATAATATTTTGCAAAATAGATGTGGTCGGAGTTTCCTTACCGTCTACTATGTGGAGATACAGTGAAACAAATTCAGAGGTCACAGCCTCTTTTAAAGTCTAAAAAGGCAATTTTGTGGAATTTCATCGATTGCTTGATGATTACCAGCCAACTCTATAGAACAAGGGAAGGTTAAATACTTGAAACATTTATTGGAGCTCAATACAGCGACATAATGCGGTTCAACTGCTTATCTGTAAACAGCGGTGAACGAATTCATGAGCCATCAAATAGGTAACAATGAAACAACCTTATAACGTTTCATTATATAGTAAATGCAGCAAAACATGTTTATACAGAACAAACACTATTGGTATCAATGAAATAATGAATGAATGAAAAATCATAAAGAACATAATTCCAATATGTGCAGAAACAAAGCAAAACCGCGATTATTCGTTTTAAAATTAATTACGAAATGAGTCAATACGATTCACCTGAAATTCATTATCTGCACGAGGACAGAACAGGTGCAATAGCACTTGACCAGATGGTGCTAAAACTACATTTATTTAACCTTGCAAAAAAACTATGTTCTTTGTTGTATAATAACAATATGGCAATCAGTTACCAGTCAATTAATGGATCTAACTGATATTCTAGGCCTGTCAAATTTTGCTTGTGACTTCCAGTTCGATCTAGTGTGGTGCATGGCCGCCAGATTACTATCATCGATCTGCCATCCATTGTAATGAGCGTATCAAACGACGGGTATCTAGGCTGTTTAAAGAAAGAAAGAAAGAAAGAAAGAAAGAATAATATTTATTTGGACACAGTTCGTGAAACACATAATACAAAAATAAAAATAAAAATGAAAATAATCATAAAGCGATAATAGTGTGCCTCACGGCTGCGCCAAAAAGTTTCATTTCAGCATTAATGCCAGACAAATGCTGTCTGACGCTGGTTTTCTAATGAACCCTTATGGACAAGTGACGGGGAGTACCAACAGTTTCAACATACCTAATACATACTTTTTATACCTCTAAATAAATAAATAAACTACATAAGGTCTATTTAAATAATTGTCTCGAATCAATGTTATTTCCACCCAAACAAACATCAACTTTATGTAAGTGTAAATAAAATTGATTTTAGACTGACTAGTACTGTTGAAAAAGTCATAAAAAATAATATGAAGTTTTAGCGCAAACTGAACCTTATGTGTAGGTACACAGGTTTACACCTAGATAAGATGATAAGAGAGCTTCTCCACACAGATTGTAATCTTATCATCCGATCAGATTACTGTAGAGCAGTGTATGTATGGCCAAAATATGTACGTTCCTCACCCTAAAGGCTATTTTTGTCTACCCATTCCACGATATAATCTGCATTACTGACTCGGCCTATTGCGTCGTAATGTCAATTCAAGAATAACATCTTCTTTACACGTCAGACCGAATAAAAAATGTGACACTGAAAGACTGAAAATTTTATTAAATTTAAAATATGTACCTATACCTATTTATATTTCATAAGAAACCTCTAGGTTGACTTCATCTCAACCTTGGTAAAAATTGTCCCCAATGTTGAATTATTTCAATCTTTGTTATCAAGTAAGTAATGCAATAGTCTGCTCAGTGCCTGCTTAATAGCTTCAAAAGGTATTTATGTGACCTGACCTGATAAAGGCAGGAATTTGAAAACCGACAAAGGAATAAAATACTTGACGTACATTACATATAGTATTTTTATCTTACGAAGCGACGCGCGCTTTACTTGTGGTAATCAAGTGTACAAACAGCGTCTTTCCAATTTATGAAAGACCAAAACACAGCCATAGGAAACTGCTCACGTATACATTGAAATGCTATTTTAAAATCTGTGATTACAATGTATTCACGAATTTTGCGTACTGTTCGTGAATAGTTTGTAACGTGGTTCCATACTAAGTATACTACATCACTTACGCCTAACAAGAGCTTCAAAGATATAATTTAATAAAATCATTGATTCGATTTTTATGAAAATTTCATGAAATTTGTTCTAGCGTCGCATTGTCGCGTCGCACCTGTCTGCGGGCCTTTGAGAGTACACGGACCGCATTATGTGTGTAGAAAACTCGGACTGAAGGACTCGGAAACATCTAACTAGCAATTCATTCATAGAGACACGAGTATCATCTGACTGTGAGGAGGGATTTTAAAGTCACCGAGTCATTATCGACACGTGTTTGTGAATGAGGTGCAGATGCACCCAATTAGATGATGCACAGTGTTGCTCCCACTACTAGGAAAAATACCGGTAACTGTAACCGCAGCTTCTGACTTCAGAACTGGGTTACATCTCGATGATCTGGATGATTGGACGCAATCCATTGGTTAACTTACTTCGAAAATATGGATAACGAGTTAAATTAGTGTTCATGTTTTAACTATTTCTATATTTTTTTATGACTCTATGAATAGTTAAGCGGAATACGTTACTAAATATATCTACGTCTATTGTATTTTACTCTTCGCTTTTTTTGTCAAAGTTACGTACGATCTACGTACTAAACAAACACTCAAGCATTACGGAAAATTTGTCTCGTAATTATTTTTTATGTTTCTGTGATTATTATGCATTAAAATACAAAGAAGTGGCATTTAACCGATACCAAATATAAACATAATTTAAATTATTATTCATATCGATGGTAACGGGAAAATAATATTATAGATATGGCCAATTTTAATCTTACAAAAATTTTGCACCTGCAGCAACCTCATCTAGTTTAAAAATATTATTGAAATGTGTGAGTATATGTTTAAACCTACTTACAGTATAAAATCTTTTATTATTATCATTGGATATGGTTCAAGTAAGAATATTTACAAGAATTAAGCAAATAATTATCGAGTTCTTTATGAACCACCTAAAACTGTAACAAAAACAAATAAATTAACTAACAAAATGCGTCCATGCTTACACAATTAAAATATTAAATTAATAATTACAGTTTGATTTGTTAAAACAATGACAAAACATCACAATAAATAGGTACCATCGTAAAATTAGGTATTTCATTGACGAACAGTTGCGTCACTCAACTAAATTGATTTACATTTGGATTTCTTGAAAACTTTGTATTTTGTTGACATTTTATTGAACTAGTCACTATGACTAAATAATAAAACAACACAAACATACACACATAAAGCTGACGCCTTTTTCCCATGGGCAGGCTGAAACCACAGAACGCCACCTGCTACGATACATACTTAAGGCTCCCGCAAACAGGCGCGACGCGACACCGGTAATTGTTCTACCGTGAAGTTTTCTTAGAATTGTTGAATTATTGAGTCGCGTCGTGCTTATTTGCTCTTCACTATAACATAATCAGTAACCACTAAATACTAAGATTTTTCGCAGATCACACACACTACACTTCAAAAGTCTGACACCCAGTCTTACCAAGGAGTATCGTGTTAACCAGTAACTGGGTTGTGGGGGTAAGATAGGCATTTGCTGCATGTTAAAGATACTCGTATTCAGCTACATCCGATTAGACTGGAAGCCGACCCCAACATAGTTGGGAAATTGCTGGGTAAGTGATAAGGATAACAGTTGAGGTTATCTAATTAAAGACGTACTTAGGTACATCGTCGAACCCAAGGTTGAATAAGGATAAAATGATGACGAAGACTTTGTCTCTTCGTATTCGATGACAAAATACCTTATCAAGATCTTCCGTAGTACAGTAGTACAATATTATTTAATTCATAAATGTGTCACTACTATAGATCAATAATTGCTTCCTATATTCTCGGGATCGTGCGGTCAGTTTTGCGAAGAGATCTGTGACTCATCGTGCGTGTGCGCACATCGTAAACATGGCTGCTTGGCGCTTGAGGTACCGTTTGGGAGGCTGTGAGTTGATGATGCGTTGCGGAAGTTTTGTTATCAGTGTGGTTTTAATGAGAAACAGGTTGTTGTGTTTACAATTATCACGAAGGTACCTATTTACCACTTAGGGTTTAGATTAATGGAGAAAAATAAAAACAGCAATTTTTTGAAGTCAGATAATAATGGCGGTAGGTAATTGGTTTAATTCCCAAGTCGTGCAAATATTTTTGGGGTTTACGTACAATAGAATCGAATCGAATAGAATAAAGTTGGTCAAAATTCAAAAGTATCTCAAACTAGAACATACCTCCAGGGTGTACAATAATAACAAAATAAATAAAAATAATATTCAGACATGGACAAGATAAAGGGAAAACTAATTCTAAACTATTTATCTTTATTATGGTTGTGAGTATGCTTTACATCTCTGCCTATGCCTTCTGGGCCTACCAGCGTCATGTTATGTAAAGTTTAGTTTATTTTAAATCCTGTGAACATAGAAGTAATACAAATTGGAATTACCAAATCTCCTGCCAAACTGCAATACAGTTTGTTGGCAGTGCTCTTGTGGTTCTCAGTGTCCTTCTTGAATAATATCTAGGAACTTACTTTATAACTACTATAATTATCGAAATGCAAGGTCTCTATTATGTTGTAGTGTCATTAGAACTACGTAGGTATGTGTGCCAAATTTCAACAGAATTGGTTCACAGTTGAAAATTCTGTTGGTATAAAATCAATCAACACTTATTTTCCTACCATTAGGGCTGGATTTTATTGTTCCATTTTAAATGAAAACATGAAATGATTATTAACTTCTCTTGGTCTCATTTAAAATCCAACTCCGATTGCTGGAAGGGATATACCCTATCCAATAAAAATTATCATTAGAATCGGATTAAAATCTGTAAAAACATAATCGTTGTCATACATAAAAAAGAGCAAATACGCATTGATTTTGAGAACCTATCCTTTTTTCGTAGGTTGAAAGGACTCCTTAATACTATACTATAATAATAACAGCACATGGGATGACAAGTGCATGAAATACGTACACACGACGTCACATATTGCCACTTATCCCCAGCATAAGCAGACCTCTTATTGTACTGAAGACCTATACAATGTGACGCCAGCACAAGTTGGACACAACCGCTAGATTAATAATCAGAGACATAAGCAAATGACTAATTACAATCATTCTTATTACGAATGAGGGCTTACATTTTTCTGACTGACCGACTCCTTGACAATTCAAAAGTGCCTATAAATGGTTTTATTGAAATAAATGCTTTGAGTTTGAATAAGAAGACAACAACGATACATGGTGAATGACTCAGTTTTGTCAGCTTCCGTTCTCGACGCCATCACCCTACCATGACTCAGATTTATCTCAAGTTGTTATAAGGTAAACATGAGGAAGTGGGAGCGTGAGTGGCGCTGTGACTCATAGGAAGCCAAGCAAAGTCAAGGTCGCAGGTTCAATACTCGGAACTGTGACTCTATTACCGAAAATGCCGAGATTCCATAGTAAGTTGTAGAGGTTTAATGAACTTTGTGGCGGGAAAATTGATAAGATTTTTATCATAAATGTTTTGTGGTGAGTAATTTTTAGGGCTCCTTGAGTAAATGAGTTTTGAGCTAGATTGTGTGTGGTTGGAAGGTCGATCTATGTCTAGCAGTGGACTGCTATATAGACCGATGATTAGAGCTTCTTGTGGTACTCATGTCCAGGGAATATTTACTCTCAAAAAAGACACAAAGTCACTTACTTACTAGTATAGGATGACAGTGTTTCAAATTACGATACAACCATAAAATGAATTTCGTTTTTAGGAAGGCTTTTATATGCGATTAACTATTCAGCAATTAATTTTTATTTTTTTTTATCTTTGCCCCACACTAGGAATTTCTCCTGTATTGTGGGTACGTTCACAAACATTTAAACACATACACAAACAGCCAGACCCGGAACAACTACTTGTAGGTCATACAAATGCCGTCAAATTGATTCTTGAATGCATTGAATGAGTTTAATGTTTTACGCATGAGGAGTGTTTTGTTGTATAATTATTGTATCCTTCAAAAGTTAATTTGTCCATTACTCGTAGTTCTCATCTTTGATAAAATTAGGAAACTTCGTCTTGGCCGCACTTACCACCATTTCTGCCGACAGCATTTGTCTGGTCCGGTTTGAAGGGTAAATCGACTAGGTCTGGTAGGTGTTCAAGGTTACGGTCACCAGTTTCCTTCAGGTGTTTGCAAGTCTGATAAGTAAAATAATAAAACTTTATACCTACATGAAAACTATTTTTTAAAGGGACGTAAATGTATGCAATTATTATAGTTAAACTGTTGTATAATCGCTGCATGAAATTGAAGAACGGTTATTTCATAAAATAAGCTATATAAAAAATCATCCTACCCAGCCTTTTCCAACTATGTTGGGTTCGGCTTCCAGTCTAACCGGATGCAGCGGAATACCAGTATTTTATAATGTAGCGACTGCCTATCTGACCTCTACAACCCTGCAGTTACTAGGTAACACGCCTTGGCAAGACTGGTTGTCAGACTTTCGGGTTTCTAACTACCCGTAACGACTGTCAAAGATAAAATTAAAAGAAAAATGTTACTTAATAATAAAGCTAATTATTATTCAAAGCATAAGTATAACCACATTATAATCTAAATGAACTGCTTATGACTTCGTCATGTCAATTAAGGTAACTAGGTTTCCGAAGATAAAATTAAAAGAAAAATGTTACTTAATAATAAAGCTAATTATTATTCAAAGCATAAGTATAACCACATTATAATCTAAATGAACTGCTTATGACTTCGTCATGTCAATTAAGGTAACTAGGTTTCCGAAGATAAAATTAAAAGAAAAATGTTACTTAATAATAAAGCTAATTATTATTCAAAGCATAAGTAAAACCATTATAATCTAAACGAAGTCATAAGCAGTTCGCTTATGACTTCGTCATGTCAATTAAGGTAACTAGGTTTCCGAGGCAGGTGGTCTCATTCCCTCATTTACTATTGTTATCGCCTTTCTAGCTGTTACTAATGATGCAAGTTTTAATCCTTAGTAAACCACTGGCAGAACTCTTATATTAGTTCGTGAATAACAGCTTCCTAATAACCCAGGATTGGTATCCTCATCCAGATTCATCATCAGTATCTAGGCCTTATACCAATCAATTCGTGGTCAGCGCAGCTTGTTTTCTTCCATCCTTCTCTACTAGTCGCCATTTCAGTAGTCACCTATTTTCTTGCTATATCATCTTTCACACAGTTTATTCATATTTTTTTTGGATTTCCCTTACTCTTATACACTCTTACTCTTATAAAATTTGAATTATAGCCACCCACATTTATACTCAAAATTTCGACTTTCGGGAGGCTCGTGGCTAACAGGCTAAGTAATAACAGCCGCACGGGTCGATTGATCAGGTTATCATCAGACCGCGGTCGGTCTGAGGATTGTTGACTATCTTTACATACCGAGACCCCTCCGCGCTTCGGAAAGCACTTGTTACGCCGTAGGTGCCGGCTGTCGTTCTTAGATCTTTGACAGTCGTTACGGTTAGTCGGAAGCCCAAAAGTCTGACAACCAGTCTTACCAAGGGCTATCGTGATACCCAGTAACTGGGTTGTTGAGGTCAGATAGGCAGTCACTCCATGTAAAATACTGGTATTCAGCTGCATCTGGATAGACTAGAAGCCGACCCCATTATAGTTGGGAAAATACTAGTTAGATTGATTTATTCTACTGACAGAAAATGGCGGTACGAAAATTTCCTCATTCATAATTTTAACCAAAATACCGTAATTTCACCATGTCTATTCGTTGATAAGTGAAATTATTTTACAAGTCTAATATCTTTACAAAGAGGATTACTTCTATAGTCAGTAATCCGACCCATAATAATATTAGAGTTTGGAACACAGGTGGTATTTAAACAGCCTGTTTTTTTAATTAAAATGAAAGTGTGCTTAATCGAATACCTTCCTAAGTACATATTGAAACAGTTGAGTATATTAACAGACTTTCCCTGTTACAAACAGCAATAATATGATGACCCATTTAAAAGTTCTAATGAGGTATGTAATCGATTAAATTTTATTACGGAATCACGCGGCTTAAGTTTTACTATTATCAACGAGCGAGCTAAGTCTTACCAGGGGTTATCATATGACCGGTTGTGAAGGTCAGTTATGCAGTCGCTCCATGTAATTCTGGTATTCAGCTGCATCTGATAAGTAAGACAGGAAGCCGACCCCAACATAAGAAAACATGGGAAAAGGCTAGGCAGATTATGAACGAGCGAGCGGCTCCAAGTTTCTTTGAAAATAACATCCGAAATCTGGAAACGAACTAGAGTTAACGACGTATTTTGCAGAATAAGCAAGCTGAAGTGTCACCGTCAGTGTCAGTTGGCTGGCTATGTTTGTCAAAGGACCGATGGCTGGTGGAGCAGACAGTGCTGAAGGCCAGAGTACATTCTATCAGCGATAACTAAGATGGAGAAGTCAAAATGTTATGTCAATCCTGTTGAAAGTCGTTGTAGAAATACGAAACATTTAGAAAGCGATTGCCACTTGACCAGGTCCTCTGAAGTGAAAACTGCATATTAGCAAACTAGTGTGGGGCGCCCCTCAGCTAGATGGTACCCTGAACAGACTGGATGCGGATGGTGGAGAATTGGGTGTTGTGGCGCATCCTGGGAGAGGCCTATGTCCAGCAGTGGATTGTGATAGGTTGGGTTTATTCGTTGACCATCAATACTTTCGTATGGTATTCGGCGCCGTCAGTAGGGACTGGTCACCTCTTAGCTGCCACGGCGATTTTAATTTAATTTAATGTTTGAATTAGTTTATATTTTTATTTCTAACGGACGCTTTCAATATTTTGCATCGTTCTCACATGTATAACTTCAACTTGAATGATGTAACCAATATTAAGTAATCATTTTTTTTATTTAAAAGAGTGTCCGTGGAATTTCTTGCCCGTTCTTCTCCATAGGTACCTACTACGCTTTGGAATGGGCGACTAGCTTCATATTTCTGACTGACCGACCCCTTGACAATTCAAAAGTGCCTGTAATTGATTTATTTGAAATAAATGCTTTGAGTTTGGGTTTGAGTTTAAGGGGCTGTAGCTTGCGTTTTCTTTAAAAGAAAATTTAAAGCCCCCTTGGCCAATATGACTACAGGCAATAAGCAGAAACATTTCTCATAATTTGGTTATTCGTAACGTCAGCAGGCTTTTAAAGGGACTCATGCATCAACGGTAATTCGGTAACATATTTAAAATGAGATAAAATTCTTATATGAAAACTAGGTCTTGCTTGCGTAATTTTCAGCGTATTACCTTCAATACTCCCTATTTGCCTTTCTTTGATCATGCCTACAATTTTTTTCGGAACAGATTTAAGTACTTAATCAACTTTCTATCTTTACCGACGAGGCTGTGCCAGTCAGTCTGTCAAGGAATTACTTTCAACGTCATTATCCTTCTCCCCATAAATGTATTTCCCAATTTATGTGCAGTCAGCACTGCGTGTCTTCTTCTCTCTACATCTCTATCAACCGTTATCTCACTACACACCTTCTTTCTTGACCATAATCTTCCACAAAATCCATCTTTCGTTCCTTAGGCCAACACTGCTCTTCAAAAATATAACTAATGTAGAAGCCAGAAGCACTACATTAAGTAGCTTCAAAACATTTGAATAGTTCATTTACCTTACTGAAAACATACGAGTACAATACCTACAATTTTTTTCCTGTTTTGAAACACCTGTACTGCATGCACCTCGTTATGTAACAAAATATGTCACCTGAACGAGACAAGTGTCACGTTGTTAGCTACCTACCTACATATATTACTAGTGAATCAATGGGAAAAACGCAGGGTTTCAGTAAACAATAGGCAAATACGTTCATTCATAAATGTTTTGTACCTAGAGAGGAACAGCGGGAGTGTGAAATTATGAAGCATTATTTTATGGGAAAGTGTGGTCATCCACCAGCCCGCCCTGGGCCCGCATGGCGGAATACGACCCTCACACAGAGAAGAGGCTTGAGTCCCAGCAGTGGGTGCTGATTATACTATAGGTGTAAAAGGTAAAAGTTTTGATAGAGGAGGTCCAGTAGTTGAAACCAGACCAAAATTGGTAGACAATATTAGTCTACAGGGAAGTCCTTGTATGAAGACATTTATCGTGCTACTATCAACCTGTAACCGTCCGTAATTGTAGTGTATGGTCTCTTCTCATAGGGAGCAGGCACGATCATTCGTCACCACGCTTGCACACTATATGATAAAGGCTTCTAACTAAAGTAAAAAAAAGGCAAATAATTTATTTCAATTAGGCACAAAAAAGGCACTTTTGGACGTCATAATTTACAGAAAAATAATAATTAATTCTAGGCGCCCCTTCCAAAAGGTAGTTTTCGTATGGAGAAGAATGGGCAAGAAACTCCACCGTTACTCTTTTAAAATGTTTTCACAATATCTGGTATACATCAATTATATAATTGTATGTGAAGACGATGCACCTAGAATAAGATTACTATACCACGTTAGGTAAAAATAATGAAAGATTAAGAAATGACAGATAAATTAATCATGTGATAGATGCATGGTGCTCACATATTTACAAACATTGTAAAATAATACGATATTTCTAACATTTTTACAAGTAATAGGTACTAATAAGTCAGTGTGTGAGTTCAAGTAATCACAGAATGTAAAATCAATGTTTAAATATAACTATAAGAAGAAGTTAAGATATCCCCTTGATTCACTCAAAAAGCATAATGTTACTGAAATAGTCTTTAACTAAGGCTCTTTCCTGTCCTTACCCCTTAAATAAATAGTACTTAAATCTCAGACATTTTTGTCCTTTTTAATCAAAACACATTCCTGTAATTCGCAATCCTATAGTATTTTTCTGGTCAGATTTTCCCTACAGTGACGAGAAAGTATCCTCATTTATAAATTTTTACTAAACAGGGATAATCCTAAGTTTTTCCGTTGTCATCCGTAAACAGTGGAAGTTCTAGGAAACATAATAGTCCTATGTTATTTAGTAATGATGGGCGCATTAAGTGCAGTTGGCGAATGCCGTTGTATTGTGAAGTAACTTCATTCATTCACGTGGTCGTAAATGCATGTTGGCTTCAATTTAAATGTTGAACAAGTACTCCATGACGTACTTTTGTAGATTCAGCTAGAGTAGCTGGGCTTTGTGGAATTGTCGTTTTGGGAGCATACTTCGACCATATCTGACGACAAAAGCACTGTTGTTACTTATTTCCTACCTTATATTTCGATCTTTCCTTAGTAAAGTTCATGTACATAGTTTGGTTTTCTGTTTATCCTATATAGTAAGTATTCTTTTTAATTTTGACCATCTTTGTTTGTTAATCATCTGCGGCAACAATAAAAATAATAATGATTATATAGGTGATTATGTTTTTTTTTTTAAATACTATGCGTCATTTGTATTATTTATATTCTATTCTATGTCCCGATTTTAAGGGTCGTGGTGAAAATTTGACTTTTCAACTATGTCTTTAAGGTTTATTATCTAAAGGCAATATGTTTGTTGTTTCAAGTGTGTATGGCCAGCGGTACCAACTTTCCGTTTGGTAGGCTATTGACCTGTTTGCATGTTAACACACTAAAATTGTTTAGAATATTCTAGTCAGAGCAATTAGTACTGCAAGCGTGTGATATTGAATAGAACACGACTGTTACTTTTCTACATACTCACGCCTTCTTCCTATGGGGGTAGGCAGAAACTACAGAACGCAGGTGGCGTTCTACGATCCTTACAGACTCCTTTTGCCTCGTTTACATTCATACATCTGGTCATACACGCACGCCGCCGCCGGTTGCAAATAAGTACTCACTCAGCTTTTCTAAAGAACATTACCATTAAGGTCCCACATTATGTGTTGAAAGAGGATAATTCATAATTAGCACTCTTCGAACCTTTATTATTTGTTACAGCTGCGCAAATAAACTCACAGGTTCCTACTCCGTCGTAAGACATCCTTTGTCAGGGTGCCAATAAATACACAGACCACGTCCATACACATCCGGATTTGGAACAATTCATATCTGTTGTCCATACAAACACAGGACACGATGTAATTGACCCTATTTTACCGCAGCTGGACTGCGCGATGCTCAATAACTCTTGTACCCACGTCTGATATTGTAAAAAGAAGTATATATTTAACATAATATAACATCACGCCTGTGAGCCCCGAAGGGTTAGGCAGATTTGTACCTATAGTACACGCACATTTCATCAGATACGTTTAAGCCCCATCCCAGGCACTTAAACATAACATAACAAACCGAGCCTATTACCATCAACCGGGTTCAAATTCATATTCCAGATGGAAGAATAGCCCTTTGCACGGTCTGAGAATTGAACCAAGGACCTTATGCTCAGCAGTAGCGTTCACTTTACCAACCACTACACCAATGGCAGTACTGTAAAAAATTGAAGCAGATATAAGTGCGTCAGATTGACACAGTCTGCCTAGAGTGCACCCCGCACATAGAGGTGTCGTCATTAGTGGAGGTTCTTAAGCACATTGGGAGAGGGCTGCTTTCCAGTTATTCGTCAGCTTTACGTGCAGGCAAACGTCAAAATTGTGTCAAACTCGGTCTTTTTTCTAGTTTCATAATTTTCATATGCAGTTTCTCTTGTACTGTGCCCTGTGTTCGTTTTCGTTAGTATTTTAGCTTTCGTTTGACTGATTGTCGAATAAATCGTGAATAAAAGACGTTAGTATGACGTCATGGGTGTCAGGTGTTCACGTGCTAATATCTGATGTTAACCTCTCGACGACCTTATGCGACATTGAATTATTGAGTCATTGTTCTTAAAACAGTTTTTTGTTAGAAGAAGCTACTTGTTTTGAGATTCACAGTGTAAAATAACTTATACTAAGTTACTTGGGGTTTATCCATAAACGTTGCCTAAAGTTAAGAGACGTTTAAACGTCGACAAATGTATGGCTAAGCAGACGGTAATCATTACATAACTTTAAGTAACGTTTATAAATAAACCCTGAAGAAGTTTCATACATGAGTTACTTACCTAAGATTTTTCATGAACAGTAGTACCTATCCCATTATGTTGCTTCATTCGTGATTTTTCTAAAACGAAGTCACTAGGTTTATTTTAACTTAAGATGAGTAGCACATCGTTTGCCATTTTTAGAGAGGGATGCATGAGAATCTCTGCAAAAAGTGTATTATTTCTATACTTTTCTCTACTTATCTACCATTCTATGTTCTATGTTAAGGGGTTTGGTTTCCGCACTCAGTCCGTCAGGTGGACCATTGTGCGCGGGCCATGGCGGCCGTTTGGTGGTTATTCCAACCAGCCCACCTCTCTCCAGAAGATAATTAGATCTCCTGTTCTGTTTAGAATATCCGTGTATGATCTGGGTGACCCGAGGGTTTCTGTTCTAATCTGGGTGACGCCCGTGCATTCAAAGAGCACGTGCGCAACGGTCTCCTCAGCCTCCATGCACGCCCTGCACAGAGGACTGTCCGTTATGCCTATCGTGTGGAAGTGTTTGTTTAGCAAGCAGTGTCCCGTGATGGTCGCCTGGTTTTTAATAAATTTTTTTTTTTTTTTTTGCTGTGTCCTAGCGGGTCCTAAACTGTACTTTAGCTTTACCTAAGCCATCGTTTTAATATTTAGAAACGCAAATAAAGATATGAATATAAATACCACTGAAAAGAAACACCTAACAAAATCCGGGCTTGCAGTCCTAACATTGTCAATGTTTATGGAGCAAAATATCACGAACACATCCCACTGCCTTCTCGAAAGCAAAATAACTAAACAGACTCAAATCACAAAATCTTCTTAAGAAAATTCTTATATCTAAAAAGAATCATAAATAATATTTTACACACCAATTGTGTACCTAACAATAACCTTTGGGACACAAGACATTTTTGTGACCAACAATACATACCGTTCTGTGCGCACGAGTAGGTACATGGACTGAGTACTAATCTACTCCACGCTGTAAAGTTTCCAAGGCTAGCCATTGTAATGGCCAACATAGCATGCCTCAGCTAGGAAGTTTTTATCCAATTTATTTTCATGGTTTAATAGCTACGTAGCAATATCTTTCTGGAAAAATAGGATCGAGAATTTTAAGTATCATTAAGATACTTAAAAGTTTCTTCCTGTCTGTTAAACCATACTAATATTATAAACGCAAAATTAACTCTGTCTGTCTGTTTACTTTTCACGCCTTAACAGCTGAACGGACTTCAATCACAACATAACCTGGGTTAGGACATAGGATACTTTTAATCCCGGTGGTTGGCACGATCCCGTGGGATAATGTCAGACCTGGAGGTCTGACGGTTGGAGCCGGGCGAAGCCACGGACAAAAGCTGGTAACTACTAAATATGATCACCAATTTGTCTGCCAAGCCCAGTGGTGGTGGCATTTAATTTGAATGATTACTAGATGGACCTTCAAGTTATATTTTGTTCAACCTATAAAGATCTTCTACTGAATACTGGCATTTTGATTGCTCATAAGTTGGTTTCCGTCATCGCCCAGCTCTTATCTCATTTTCTTATGTTCAGCATGTCTACTTCTTCTATTCTTCTCTATCAGACATCAAAATTTAAAACTATTTACCCTCATAATAATCACTTTTTGCAAAACCGTTGCAAACATCAAAATACAGTGTGTAAAAAGAGCCATCACGAAGCTGTCATCTAGGTACGCATTCGAGACTTTATTTACTTTATTCATTTATCAGACTAAGTGACCTTGGGCAAAAATAATTGCTGCCTACTGAGTACTGATATTCAGTGGCATCTTCAAAGTTACATGAAAAGAAAAACTTCTATAGACAAGTTAAAATAATAATTGTATAGTATTCAGGTGCTGGGCTCTATTGCTGGGTCGGGCAATGTTATTGGATTTATCTATCTGGAATTTCCCAGTAGGAGCTCGGACTCTGGATTTGTACCCAGTTGATGGCAATAGGCTCACCTCTATTCCACGGTACTTAAACGTAACTGGTGAAATGAGGGTGTACTATAGGTACACCTCTGCCCAACCCTTCGGGGATTACAAGCGTTATGTTATGTTATGGTGACTATTAAAACCTATTTTGAAAGATGGGTTGATCATGCTACTGGTTTTATCTTTGAGTCATAAACTTAAATTACTTACGACAGGAAATGACACAACTAATTATAATATCTGATAAATTTTCCTTTTTAAGTAGCTTAAAGAATAATCAAGGAAAAACTAGGGATTAAGAATGTGTCACCTGGGAAAAACATTTCTCCATCATTAAAACCACAAAGTCTTCAAACTTTTTACTCTAAAAGTAATTAATTAATAAGCATCTAAAATTACCATCAATTAAGTAATTTCTTTGTATTCCTGCAATGCAATCAGGCCTACAATACTAATTATAAATGAATACAGTGCGTAATATTTCTACCTACTAATTATTATGAATTACACAAAACTCAGAGCTAACTATTAAATGGAATATCTACGTTGCCTATATGACGCTAAATCTCATCAAAACTATAAACATTATATCGAAACGTAAACGTCAGAAATAAAACCACATAAAGTGCGCACCGGCAACAGTATACCTAAACCATGGATAAATATGAATCACTCCATTACTAAGAATGCTTGATCTGCGACCCTCTATAAAACCAGCCGGCCGCAATACCCCGCCATTTAATTGTGAACGTTCGACCGAACCGCACGTGTCGCGAGTTATACGAATATTAAACATTAAACAAACAAACATGAGTACTACCGGTGCTTCCTCCGTTCTCCTGTTCATCCTGAACATTCTCCACGTGGTCTTTGGACTCGGGATTGCTTCTGCAGCAATCTGGTTCTTTACGGAAGTCCAGTTCATCACCAACTTGAGGAATGCCAACCATTACCTGCTAGACTACAACGTGTACTGGCCCCAGGCTATTCCCTGGGTGTTCATCCTAGTCGGTGTCTTCGTGATCTGTGTTTCGTTCTGTGGTTTCGTCGGTGCCAAGAAGAAGAGCAACGGTTTAGTGGTGATGTACATCTTGTTCGAGGTCACAGCGATAGTGGCTCTAGTAGCGGCGGCTGTCGTCGCTCTGTCGTTCGCCGATACCAAGTCGACTGACAAATTCATTGAAGATGCAATCTGGGATGTGTACACTACCATGAAGAATGACAAAGGTTTGGAAACTGCTTTCGGGAATATGGAGAAGCGCATGCAGTGCTGCGGTGCGTCCGGACCGAGGGACTACATCAATTGGCGCCGTGAGTTCCCCGTCTCTTGTTGTGACACTTACTACCACGGCTGGATTGGCTCTTACAACATTGACTGCGACTTCACAAATAAACTGGCCAATGAGAGGCACGGCTGCACAGAGGTGGCGACCAATTACACGAGAATTGTCATCAGGGTGCTGTCTGGAGCGTGCGTGTTCACAGCATTCATTGGATTGATGAATGTTATAGTAGCAGTCACTTTATCGAAGAGTATGAAGAGGAGGCCGCGACCGATGCCCGTGCAACTGGAGTCAGAGAGCAAAAAGGTTTTGTTGTAAATTAGGAATTTATTTTAATTTTTGTGTTCGACAAGGTTCCATTTTAGGAACAGTATTAACTTAACGAGTTTTCTTCGCGCGAGAAATCGATGTTAAGTAACATGTTACGTATGTGTGATGTGATAATGCCAACAGTTTGGTGCGACAGTATTTCTTAGTTGAAGTATTTATTATGTTAGATTTAAGTAGGACTATTGCACATGAGCGGTATTTAGCTTTAATATAATTTCCACCGTTAGTCGCTCACTAGTCTAAGAGGCGACTTAATGCATTGAATGCATGAAATTGACTCCAGCCATGTGCAGTAGATGAACAAAGAGATTGAATGAGTCAATTTAAGTACCCTTAATAACAAGATAATTGAATCTGCTGTTGGTCATTTAATAACACTATGTCATTGAATGAACTTTACGAATAATGACTGTATTTCTTAACTTAAATAGAATACAAGATATACCTGTAATATATTTTACGCTTTAATCGCAAAAATGTATGCTAAAATATTTCAGAAGTGTTAATTTTGTAGGACGATAATTGGTGTTGGTACCTCCTATAGTAGGGTGATAACACCAGTTATCGTAATATAATTAGTGTTAATTGACTTTACCGATCTGATTTCGAATCTCCAATAACGATACAATAATGTGTTGTGTGTGAAACTGGTTTGTTTTTACCTGTTTTGTATTTTTCTCGAGTTTTTCCTTGAAGTTGTGGTTGTAAAGTAGCATTTGGAACTATAGTTCTATTGCGAGATGTTTGTGAATTCGTCTATTTAACCTTAGCATTTAAGGTAACACTATTATTACCGATAGACATTTAAAGGAAAATCCAATGTATGTATTTGTCTAAGGGATAATAGATTTTAAACTCGACCAATGTGACATGACCAAAATATTACTTATAGCCATACTACCTCACTAGTCTAGTAGTCGTAAGTGCAGCTACCGACCGTGAGGTCCCGGGTTCGAATCCTGGGTCGGGCATAGTCTTGTTGTATTTTTCTTGAGGAAAAATTCTAAGTAGTAGCTCGAAGTTTTGGCTATAGTGATACAGTATAGTTATAAGGACATTACTGCCTACCCCTGCGTGGATTACAGTATAATGTTAAACTGAAGCTGATAAGATTCGTAAGTAAGTTACTTAGAACTCTATTTATACTCTTACCACCAAAACTTGAACATTCCTGTAAATATATATTTAAGAAGAAATGTAGCTTTCCAATAATATTAATGTCGGTTCGAAACCACAGTACCTCTGTTGCGTTATAGTAGCAAAAATGGCAATAACAACATTCGAAAACATAGCATTCTGAACCTTAACGACCCAAGATGAGGACTAAAATCGATACGCAAAATCTTCTTACGTAATATTTATTTTTCTGCCCGTTTATCACATCATCGTGAATTATAGAAACTTTATAAGTATGTCGTGTAGATACCTGTAGAGTTGCGCGAGAGTTTGAGGTCCAAAGATTAGGCTGGCTACACGCCGTCAAGCCATGTCAGGCAGGCTTGACGAACCCTGATAGATATAAGTATTGATATTGACATAGAATAAGTATAAATGTTGATTTAATGTTATTATTTACAAGTGCTTTGTGTATTTGCATTTAATAATTAAATAAAATAGACTGGATGTTTTATAAACTTTTTTGTTTCCTTTTTATTCTATTTATAACACTACCTAAGACAATATAGCACAATGACAATGATACAATGAATGAATGAAGTATTCAAAACTTCAATCTATTTATAACATTTGAAAAACAAAGAAAAATTTTGGTACTGTTTATAAACACATAAATCTTAGAAAGATTTATGTAACACAAGAAAATCGAAAATAGTAACACAAGAAAATCGAAAATAGTAACACAAGAAAATCGAAAATAGTACATTTAAACCAATGACACATAACAAAACAAATCACAGAACAATACATAATTACAATAATTCGTCATCATCTCATCATAATAATGCAGAACACACAAATCAGGTCAAATAAAAGATGACTAATCACGATTGTATCAGTAATGCTTGACAGGTGGGACTGATAGTTTGCAACCACCTCCAGCGCGCGCGCAAAACAAGGCGCAGCCGAAGTTTATAAAACTAGTTGCATCACATACACGCCTCTCATTCCGTTGCCAACTGTCCGCGCGCACGGTACAATCATGGGGAAAGACGACGTTATCAAAAACGTTCTCTATGTTATGAACATTATCTACGCGGTTTTCGGGCTAGTGACGGCCGCGACCGGGATCTGGTTCTTCGTTCAGTTGGCTGAGTTCGTCAGCCTCAGGAACAGTAACCATTACTTATTGGACTACAGAATCTACTGGCCTCAAGTCGCACCATGGTTCTTCATTCTCCTCGGTGTCTTCATCATCATGATCTCCTTCTGTGGCTGGTGCGGTGCCAGCAGAGAAAGCAGAGGAATGTTGGGGATATACGGACTGTTCCTCATTCTCATCGTCATCGGACAAATGATTACAGCTACACTCATCTTCGTATACGTCGATGGAGAAGACACTGACAGATTCATCAAGGACACAGTCTATGATGGATACTACAACTCGCAGTCCAACCCTGACGTGTTCAAGTCTTTCGGAAGGATCGAAAGGAAGCTGAAATGCTGCGGAGCCAACGACGCGAGGGACTACAGGAGCTGGAGGAACGACCTCCCTCTCACGTGTTGTTTGGACAGTTATTATCGAGCGACTTGTGAGTTCACCGACAAGGAAGCGAACGAACGTCTCGGTTGTGCTAAAGTGGCTTCAGTTTACACTAAGATCATCAGCTCGTCGGTAGCTGGCGCGTCCTTACTTATATCCCTATTGGAGATCTGTGGTATAGTGCTAGCGTGGAAGCTGTTCCATTCTCTGAGGGAAGTGGAGCATTACATCACGGAGCGGAAGGAAGGTGAAACGGAGTGCTAGGTTCTAAGTGCCACAGTATTATTATCGATACCGCCGATCGATGCCGCTACGGTATGAGACTCTAAACGATTCCGATACCGATTCTATGCCTGAAGTAACTTTCCTTTTCGAAGTTTTGTTTCTTTCACGGTGTCTGTTTTCCCGAATAAAGTTCGTTTCCTTGTTGAAAGGAAGGCCTGAAACCTTTGTTCTCTTAGATCTGATTTAATGTTACATTCCATCTGATTGTCGGTTAGTGTTAATTCGCTTTAATTAAACAATCTCATAGTGTAGCCCGTGTAGACTCGCTCCGCCACGCCTTAGGTCAAAGTGTATATTAAGATTCGAGTGAGTGGGCCTAATCAGTAGCTTCCTTCTTAACTCGATGAAGCATGAGTACCTGCAGTCTGCATTGACTCATCATGAACCTCAATTGTACCTAAGACATGGTGCTCAGTCGGCCTCGCCCCACCAAGTGTCTTCGACACACACGATTAACGTAGTTAGGTATACATTGCTCGGTATGTAAGTTTCGTAAGTTATATTTCGCGTTAATATGCGTCCATGGACGAATGGAGATTGTGCAGCGATTGGAGGTCGTCTATGAGAAAAGTGTGACCTCAGTTTGGGCAGTGGGCTTGCGAAGAGTAGTTAGCGAGTAGGTACCTACTTGTGCCAGATTCTCGCTTCGTTTTGAGGTCGAAACATTGTGTAATAGATGTTACCTGTGTAAGGTGTGTCAAAATAGCCCCGTTCGTATTTGTCGTTCGGAGTAGTAAAGTTTATACAGCTCGGTCCATCGAAATATGCAAATTTTTACGCAAGAGCTATTGTGAGTGTATCAAGTATGCTCAGCAGAACTTATGGTAATTTATAGATTACGACATATTTGGATTTCACAATTTATCAAACGTGTTTGTTGAGTAGCATAGTACAAGATGTGCCAATCATTGGTGTTCTTACCCTTTTTTTATAATCACAATATTTATAGAGAATTACGTTTTTTTTTTGTATCGAGTTTATAATTATAACTTTTTATAAGTTTTTGGAACGAATTTCCGTCCTTTATATAAAGAGCCATATTTAATATATTTAAATAAATGTGTGTTTGTAATAGTGTGTGTCCAATTGCCAAAGAAAGTGTAGGTACAAACTTTCAAGAAAAAAAAGAGAAAATATTTTTGCATGCAAAAAAATACATTTATAAATCATGTAATTAGTATAAGTGAGTAACCACAACCATTATTACCGTAATAATTATTAGCTAATAATTATAAGTTATTTTTATACAATACTTTATAATAATGTCATTTAAGTCGAAACTAGTCTTAAGTCGTTTCGTTTTGTAATAAAAATTAAATGTTAAAGTATCTGAGAAATGTATTTTTAATCTATTTCCTCATTCTTGTGATAATTATCATAGAATACCGCTTTAATAGCTAAATTATTATATTCAGAGAAGTCGCATACTATTAACATTTGCGAATATACTCGTAATTTAAGAAATCTATAGATGATTAAATGATATTAAAATCCCACAAATTTATTAACTTCCTAACTTTCGCCCGCGGCTTCGCCCGCGCGGAGGTCGAAAATTATCCCACAGGAACGTACTACCGGGATAAAAAGTATCCTATGTGTTAATCCAGGGTATAAACTATTTGTTTGCCAAATTTCATCCAAATCCGTTCAGTCGTTTTTGCGTGATTGAGTAAAAAACATACAAACTTTCACATTTATTATATTAGTAGCATTTAATTACACATAATTATAATTACCTACCTCAATTTGTCTCATAATTGTCTCAAAACAAAGACCTTCTAAGTACTTAAGAGCCACTTCCGTCATGTAGTACCTACCTACCTACTTAATTAGAATTTCCTCTTCTCATTACATAACTTAGAAAGTTATTGACACACACGCTCATGCGAAAAACCCACACAAATGCCTTAATATCAGACACCATAAAGCATGTGTAATAAATTCTATACAATACATATAAAATTGTTCTATGACTAACTGATAGAGAATGCACAGCCTGAAATATTATAGGAATATAGTCTGTACAGGGTGTAGATATGGAGGTTACACTCATTTTGGGTTGCGGGAAAATCCGAAAGGGATACCGTGGCCCCTGGCAACGTACAGGCTGAAGGAACTGAAGGAACGCGGGTGGGTTTTAGTCAGTAAGAGTCTGACACGCCCTCCCGCTCCGCCCAGAGCGGGAGAAGTTATTTGAAGACTTCCTATTAAAACCTCCTTGGACTCTTCTTCAGCTGAAGTGACATACTCTTTCTAAATGTTTTTTTTTTGGTATGACGTATTGTAATTTTGTCACTGTTCACTTGTCTGTAAAATACATTCTTCAGATACCTATTATATTTTCTATTATTCTTATTAAAAGCCTCTCGTCGTTTCCCTTGACGCTTCACCGCATAGTAAGCACTCTGCTACAGGTTATGTGCTAGCGGAAAAATGGAAATGTGCGAAAAAGTGGAAAATTTAAGTACAAAGGTACAAATTGCACCACTTCAAGGCAAGAGTAACTGGGATACCTGGAAATATAAAATATCCATCCTGCTTAGAAGCATACCAGATGCATTGGATATAGTAGAAGGAAGATGTACGAGACCCGTGTTGCCAGCAGGTGTAGGAGACGCAGAAGTTACTGCATTTAGAACGAAACTAGCGCGTTTTATACAAGCAGAGAACAATGCTATGATCCTGCTTTCAACAAATTTGAACGAAGATACCGTTAGAAAGGTAATGTCATTCTCATGTCCAAGAGATGTATGGCTGGAACTACATCGGTTATTTGACGGAGATAATGAGAATCGAGCTTATAATCTCTGCTTAGATTTCTTTGGATTCAAATTAGATGCTTCTGATGATATGGCCACACATATTTGCAAATTGAAGACTCTCTGGTGTCAGTTGAATAGAGAGATTGGTAAAGATAATCCCAATATGAAACTACCAGAAATATTCCTAATTTGCAAAATTCTGGATACACTAGATCAGAAATACTTCGAATTTAAATCAAGTTGGTTGTTATTAGCCAAAGAACAGAGGACAGTAGAAGGTTTGACAAGTAACCTTTGCGCTCATGAGAAGTCACTTCAAAAGAAAAATGGTGAATCGAGTGAAGAGGTATTAGTGACGAGTACGACACAGAATAGCACCATTCGTAAAGAAAAGAAGAATAAGGATAAGCATATGAAATGCAATTACTGTCATGAGATGGGACATCGAGTAAGATCCTGCCAGAAGTGGATGAAAGATGGTCGCCCCCCTAAAGACAGTAATAACAAGTCATCTTCAAGTCAAAATGTGAATATGGCTATTATGAGTGTGAATGTCATGTCATTCGCAGCGCAAGATAAAGAATCATGGTACGTGGACAATGGCGCGACTAGTCACGTGACCAATAGGAGTGATTTGTTCCAAACATTCCAACAGTTTGACGAGATCCAAGGTGTTACTACAGCGAATGGTAACATTGTTCAAGCAAGAGGCAAAGGAACAATATATTTGGAAGCAGATGTCAAAGGGAAGATTGTGAACATAGCACTCACGGACGTTTGGTATGTACCAGAGATCCAGCGAAGTCTGTATTCAGTGCTAGCTATGCATGACAAACAGAGGAATAGCAAGTTCGTCTCGACCCCGGAAACTTGTGAAGTATTTTTGAATGGGGAAGTAGCAGTTGTTGGCAAACGTAACCACTGTGGAGGGCTTTTTAAGTTGAAGGTTCGCAACATCCTGCCACCGGTACCTGTACTTGCTACTACAACAACTGATTTGATGCAGCTCTACCACGAGAGATTAGCACATCAAAATAAAAGACACGTTAAGGAAGTCATTCAAAGAGAGTTAGGATTGACACTTCCTTTAAATAAAGAATTGTGTGAATCTTGTATCTACGGAAAGATGCATAGACTGAAGTTTGGCATACGAGAAAGATCTACACAGCCAGGAGAAATTATTCATTCAGATGTTTGCGGTCCTTTCCCAATGAGTTTTTCAAAATACCGTTATTATGTACTGTTTAAAGACGACTTTTCCGGATATTGCATGGTTTATTGCATGAGAAACAAAAGCGAAGTCAAAGACAAATTGAGCATAATGCTACAAGAAGCAATGGTCACAGGACATGTAATCAAAACACTGTTGAGTGATAACGGAACTGAGTTTGATAACAAGGAAGTCAGAGATATTTTGAATAAAAAAGGAATTAAGCAACGTCTTGTTATGCCGTACACGCCAGAGCAGAATGGCTGTAGCGAGCGCCAAAACAGGACATTAGTAGAAACCGTAAGAACATTGATGAATGCTCAGAGAGAACTGCCAAAAGCATTATGGGCGGAACTTATAATGGCAGCAGCTTATATTTTAAACCGAACAGGTGCTACTAGAGAGAAGGACAAATCACCTTACGAGTTATGGTTTGGGAAGAAGCCTAATATAAAGCATCTTAGAATCATTGGTAGTACTTGTTATGCACATGTTCCGAAAATTAAAAGGAAAAAATTGGATCAGAAAGCAACTAAAGGCATTCTCATAGGATACGACAATGATGACGGTTATCGTATCTGGTATGAAACGCAGCATAAAGTTGACAACCTGATCCGATCAAGAGATGTTATTTTCGAAGAGACACCTATTCCAGGGATTGAAGCTAAGGCTTCAGGAATTGTTGCAAAATCTGACCCAAAACCGATTGATAAACAGTGGACCGTGTCATTCGATACAGTTCCTAAAAATATTATTCGACAGCATTTGCAAATCGACAATCCCTTGAATCAGGAAGCCCAATCTGAACAGAGATCTGTTCTATTAGAGGGCGAATTAGAAGAAGATAGACATTTAAGGACGCCTATTGAGACATCAATAGAAGCAAATGAATCAGGAGATCAAGGACAGTCAGTCCAATTAGAGGGAGAAAGAGAAATAGAGTATATAGAAGACGAAACCGCATTTTCAGATAATGAGATTGAAGAACAATTCGTAGATGCCGTTCCTGTCCATATTGAGATAGAAGAGAATTCAGAGGGAGACGTTTCGCTATCCGACGTTCCAAGATATAATCTCAGGGACAGAAGTACTCTTCAACCTCCACGCAAATTGGATGACTACAGTTTATTCCTAGTCGATACTGAAAAAGAACCTCTGTCGTATAAGGAAGCAATATCGAGTGAAACAAATAAACACAGAT
Organism: Xanthia icteritia; assembly: GCA_949128155.2. Taxonomy (NCBI): domain Eukaryota; kingdom Metazoa; phylum Arthropoda; class Insecta; order Lepidoptera; family Noctuidae; genus Xanthia; species Xanthia icteritia. The sequence goes on from OX421956.2 coordinate 15,833,845, forward strand.
GGTTACAAGCGATGAGGAGTGAAATCGATTCTTTGCAAAGATTACAAGTTTGGGACTTGCAGAATCTACCGAGCAATCGAAAAGCTTTGCCATGTAAATGGATTTATAAAGTGAAAACCAACCCTGACGGCACAATAGAAAAATATAAAGCACGTCTAGTTGTAAAAGGGTTTAAGCAGAAGAAAGGTTTTGACTATAACGAAACGTTTAGCCCAGTAGCGAGGTTAACAACTATAAGATCTTTGCTCAGCGTTGCAGCAAGAGAGCGACTTCATCTTATTCAGTTTGATGTTGCAACAGCTTTCCTCAATGGAAATTTAACAGAAGAGATTTATATGAAGCAGCCAGAAGGCTTTGAAGATGGAACATCCAGAGTATGCCGTCTAAAGAAAAGCCTCTATGGTTTGAAGCAGGCACCACGGTGCTGGAACTACTGTTTTGCAGAAATACTTGAATCTTTAGGCTTCAAGACAAGCGATGCTGATCCATGCCTATATACCAAGATATTAGGAGATAAGAAAATTTTAATAGCACTCTACGTGGACGATGGCTTAGTTGCAGCGAGTGATGAGAACCTTGCAAAGAGTTTCATTATTGACCTAAAAAAGATTTTGACGATTACTAGCAAACCAGTTTCATACTATCTTGGGTTAGAGATAGAACAAATGAAGGACGGCTCGATTTTCATTAAGCAAGAAGCTTATGCAAATAAAGTTTTGGAGAGATTCAATATGAAAGACTGTAATCCAGTATCAATTCCTTTACAGAAAGAAGGAACTATTGAAAAAGGGAAAGCTGACAAAGAGTCACAATCATTTCCCTATAGAGAAGCAGTAGGCTCGCTCGCTTACTTGATGGTGGGCACTCGCCCTGATTTGGCTTATGCTGTAGGATTGGCTTCGAGGAGCTTAGAAAAGCCAACTTCTAGCGACTGGCGTATGGTTAAGCACATTATGAGATATCTGAAAGGCACATTATCAAGAGGAATAATGTATGTTCATGATGAAAATTCTCCTAACCAAATAAAAGCCTACAGTGATGCTGATCATGCTGGATGCTTGAAAACAGGTCGCTCTACGACTGGAGTATTGTGCTTATTTTCAAGAGGAGCAATCTCCTGGACAAGTCAAAGACAACGTTCAGTCGCCATTAGCACAACGGAAGCTGAGCTTGTAGCAGCAAGCGAAGCGGCAAGGGAATTAATTTGGTTAAAAAGATTATTCAAAAACTTGAATGGCCAGAAAGAAGTTCCAGTTTTGTTCGTGGACAACGAAGCCGCGGTGAAATTGGCACATAATCCAGAATTTCACCGTAGGACCAAACACATTCGTGTGAGGCACTTCTTCGTGAGGGAGCTTGTGCTTCAAAACAACATCGTGGTCGAAAGGACTAGCTCTGCTACCCAACTAGCAGACCTCTTAACTAAGGCCCTACCCAGACCCAGATTGCTGGAACTTGTTCAGAAATTGGGTCTGATGGACAAACCAAACGGTCGACAATCAGCTGAGGGAAAGTATTAAAACCTCCTTGGACTCTTCTTCAGCTGAAGTGACATACTCTTTCTAAATGTTTTTTTTTTGGTATGACGTATTGTAATTTTGTCACTGTTCACTTGTCTGTAAAATACATTCTTCAGATACCTATTATATTTTCTATTATTCTTATTAAAAGCCTCTCGTCGTTTCCCTTGACGCTTCACCGCATAGTAAGCACTCTGCTACACTTCCTATCCAAAAAAAAAAAGGTGTGGAACCATAGGAACGTAAAAACATACATAATGTAGACAATTTTCTTTGGAGGTGCAACGGAAGTGTTTCTTCGAGCAATATCTATCTTGTTTCCAAAATACTATTGTACGAAGTCGTTATAAACAGTGATTGAAGAAAAAACAACAGACAGATGAATAAACACACAATATACAAAAGTTACGTATGTATGAGTCAGTTCCTAATATATGTATAACTAAATAAATAAATTTCTATTTCCCAAATATTTCTCACTGCGTAGTTAAGAGAAAACTGGTTTGTTTACTAAAACATTATGTCATCACATGAGGCAGCCCTTTTCCAGCGCCGAACGAGTTTAGAGAAAATATGCGTTCTTCGTGTTACGTCATCAGTAGTCAACTACTAAACATAGACTTTTATAAAAATTTAGGTGTGAGTGCCGATTCGATGGACGATAATATAATGGTAAATGTAATTTTTGTAGGCAAGACGGGAAGAAATAATTTTAATTACAGCTGTGTAAATTAGATCACTTCAGTGTGTGTTCAGCAGGTTTAAATCAATTATTATTATTCTGAGGTTTTTTTTAGTTTGTCTTTGTTTGGCCTCTTTTCCCGAAAAAGTTGGTAGAAGTGTAGCGGCTTGCGCCGGTCAGGCCATGTCCATGTAATAGAAGCTAAAAAGACGTAATTCGCCTCGTTTCCATAAAGTTTTCTTAGAAATTGTACTACTAAAGTCGCGTCGCGCGTGTCTGCGAGAGCCTTTAATGCGACAAGTGTGGTGGTACGTGATCGGCTCAAGCCGATTCCGCGTAGATAAGTGTGATCAGTCCCGTACACTCACATTTTGCCAGTCATGTTTAAGTCACGTATAATAAAGCTATTGCCATTTTCTTATACAGTATACTCCGGGCTATTACTAAGCAATTCCCGATGGAAGAACCTTGGAAAGAATATTCCAATTTCTATTTACAAATAATTTTATAGTTCAACGTCAGAATATTTATAACCTTAAGGTCGGATATCATTTAAATACTGATCGATATTTACTATTTAGCCACATCCGGTTGTACTGCAAGTTGTTGGTTGGTTGTTTATCATGTGTACCTACAGTTTCAGTAATGAAATACCTATAGTCTGTTCCAAAAGTATCTGATAAAAGTGTAAACAAACCTTGTTCAGGTTAAATTCTTAGGCAATCACTTACTAAAGGGAATTAGTAACACATTCATCTGTATTTAGAAGGTTTCAACTTCATATATTCAGGTCCAGTTGAAAACCAGCGTCAGGGACTAGTTGTCCGGCATTTTTGCTGAACTGGGCCTATTTGGCGCAGCCGCGAGGCACACATTCCTGCTGGTATCATAGAACGCACTTTACACTTTTTATTTTGTTTTCTTTCTTTTTACTTTTGTGCCTTTTAGTCTGTGCTAAGTAAATGTATCTTCTTTCTTTCTTTTTTTTATATCTCACCACATTTTTCCAACGATTGTGTGAATAATATTATTAAATTGTAATTGACACATCAATTACCATTTTTTTTTTGTAATGGTTTTTTATAATTAGAATTTCGAGTTTAAGTATTCAAATAATCAAATGAAAGCACTCAATTTGTAGATAGCACTACAAATTGGCATCCACAGGAACGTTTTCTGATCTATTTGTTTACATGTTCATCAGCTGATACTTTTGGAATAGACCATATGTTTACATCGATCCCGTTTTCTTACTGTCAGAGATGAAGGGGCCATGACCTTGCTCCTTACATAAAGTTCTCCATGAACATCGGTCATAGTCCAATAGTAGTAGGATTATTAGCAGTAGATCTCTTTTGAATGAACTTGTTCAGAATTACTACCACCATACCTATTTTTGCCGCAAAGCAATGTTAATGTGTGCTGTTTCGAAGGATGCCGGTGTAATTACAGGCTTATGGGAAATTCCTGCTGTCTCTGGGATTTTAGTAGTGCAATGCCTCCTGTGCCATATTTAATATTACTGATAATGCGACTGCCTCGTTGGTCTAGTGTTCGCAAGTGCTACTACTGAGCAAGAGGTCTTGGGTTCGATTCGCAGGTCGGGCAAAGTATTATTGAGTTTTCCCATCAGGAATTTCTCAGTAGCCTGGAGTTTGTATTTGATGGTAATGAGCCCGGTTCATGGCAATAGGCTCATCCCCTATTACTTGGTATTTAAATATAACTTTGTCAAAAAATTAACATAACGGTCACATTTTCTCGACAGGTGCTATTGAAGCAGAAATGTATGGAAGAAACTTGTAGAATTGTCGGATTGTCACCCATCACCTGTGACCTGTCACCTGTCGGTGTCATTAATTAGACCCCAGCCGATATATTCTGTAAAACTCATAAAAAAAAAAATGTCATCTCTCCGTGAAAACTTAGGTGAAGTGAGCTGTCAATAATGACAGGTGGATTGACAGCTTACTTCAAGCTTGATGTAAGTAAGTTTTCACGCTGAGATTGTTACAGAGGAGATCAGCTGATAATGCAGATGTCCATGTACGGCTGTGAGCACTCCTCGCCTTTAGGTGAGGTGATCATTTTCTGCTCCGAAGCCTTCCACCAACAAAATCGTGGGAATTTACTCAAGTATGTAGCTATAATGTATCACATTGTTGAATCACTTTCCCGCGCATGCGTGAAACAGTTATGTTGTAGAATGTTATACGTTCGGATACACGTGAGTGGAGCCACGTGTTTAGTATAGTTACGACACCTGGCTTCGTTTGTTTTGAATTCTTTAGTTATACAGGAAACTTTGCATGGTAAACAGTTATAAAATAATTCTGCCATTTTACCTGCAGTATTAATTTTAAATTAAATGTGTGTGCCTAAAATAAGCTAAGAAACAAATTAACGTTTCTATATTTCTCTTTTTGACATTTTGGTGACCGTTTGTATGTCCAGTCCTGTCTAAAATTAAATTCCAGTTTCAGAGATGAATATCTCTGAAACTGGAATTTAGTTTTAGCTAAAAGTCTGAATAGTCTCCGAGATAACTAGTAGACTATTCTTACTTTCTGCAAAAAATAATAATTGTGGATTGTATTCGTGAAGTAGATTTTTGAAAGTTAGTTTTTATAGAATAAGATAATATAATACGCTTGCATAAACAATTATTTAGGAAAGAAAACGGAAAAAGAATAGAAAGGTCTCTGTAATATCACGGCATGAGATTTTTCGTCATCCATCTTTGACACCACTCCTTAGCAGACATAACCCATAAAAACCCCATATTTACACAAAGAGCATCACTGTCAATGTCAACCATGCTGTAACTAGATTAGTTTTTTATCTAGATTGGCCTACTATTCACAGCTGAATGAACTTAGTATGGTCAACAACACTTGTACTACGAAAATCAACCTTACTGCTACGAAAATAAAGACATTGTCAAACCCAATTTATGTCTGGACTTTTTCTTCTTAGAGTAGTCGGATAGGAAACCGAACTCATCTAGTTTTACAATCATTTTTTGAGTGTAAACATGTTTTTTTAACCAATTTACAAAAATAAATTTAATATCATTTAACTAAAGGTTGACCTATACCTACGTGTGGTTCACGGAGACGTTGTGCAACCGCAATGATAGCTTCGTAAGCAGTAATTGCAAAGATATGTGCGGTTTTTGTTATTGTTATATTATTTAATACGACTGTAATCACTGCGCTGGAGTGCCTAGTCTTCCTGGAATTAGGTATTGTTAGGTACCCAGTTTAATATAGGTTTATGGTTTGATTAATTTAAAAAAACAATTCAGGTCCCATTTGATTAATTTTATTGTATTTGGGAAACTCACATTAACTATTTAGCCGTGTTTGTAAAAATATAAAAATTTAAGGTCGTTTACAATTTTCCGCTGATGAAAATAAAAATTAAAACAAAAAAACTCGGCAGTCGGCAGTATTTCTGTTCTGTCTCCGTCATTATTAAATTAAACTCTACAACAGGTTTATGAAGCATCCGGTTTTACTTCTAAGAAATTGACTCATTATACAAAACCAAGAGAGAAACAATAATTTCGTTTAATTCTTTTAATAAAATCAAACAAGCATAAACAGTTAATACTTTTATTACTAATAAAACTTTAAAACAATCGAATACATTAGCCTTCTTCTCGGGCAGTCGGGTAAAAGTTCGCCAATGTATCGTCTTACTTCGCTTTTTATTATTATAATTTTTTTTTTGTGTGGGCAATTATCAAATAACTTCTCCCGCTCTGGGTGGAGCAGGAGGGCGGGTCAGACTCTTACTGACTAAAACCCACCTGTGTTCCTTCAGTTGCCTGTACGTTGCCAGGGGCCACGGTAGCCCTTTCGGACTTTCCCGCAACCCCGACAGGCATCGGTCCTATCGGACCCCTTACCTCTTACTTCGCTTCAGTTTCGCTTTCAAACATTATTGATGACTTAAATCTACTTTTCTTTAATGTGGTCCTATATAATTAAGGGCAATTTCTCCTTACATCGGACATAATACGAATATGATTAGCACAGTCCAGTTATTTTTATAACAGGACTTTTTACAAAGTACCCATTGTTAGGATAAACTATTGAATTCATTATTAGTGTTTTAATTAATCATCATTAGCAGTATGTGGGTTATGTATTTATCATATTAGCCTGTAAACGTCAAATAGTTATTGTGTAGCAAACAAGCCGATTACCCACCCACGCACAGTTTTGCGAATTTGATCCTTAATACTACTAGATTATCCAAGTGACAGATGTCGGGGGGTCTACTCCTTAAGCTCGAAACCCGTAGTTTCGGCCAAAGTGACGGGCGTTTCCTACACCATGTCAGCTACGGATATAGATCGAGTCCTGGACTAAGAATGAATGACAACACGATTTGACAGTCGTGCCTAATCCCGAAGTGTGTTTCCGCTCCAAAAATTGAACTTGGTAGTTGTTTTGCCGGATCAACTACTTTCGGACGGGCCCGTATCTTTGTTGATGGATTTAGAGAGTAGACCCCCCAGGAACGCCTTCTCTTGACAGCCGGACTGTAGTGGCATCGCTGATGCGTTGCCATCCCAGAGACAAGGCTGATATGTCTCATGGTTCAAGCCAGTTTATCCCACCTCAATTCTGTAATTAGGTGGAAGAAACTGGCTTGAACCTTGCATGGCATTAATAAGTTTTATTACCTAATTAATTTACTAATTACATAGCAGTATCTAAATAGTAATTTAGCTTTATTTTAAGTGCTACCCAGAATTTGACTCATTCAATGTAATTAAATTAGTGACTGACTAACTGACTCATACACGACGCAAAGCCAAAACCACTCAGAAAATGACATAATATCACGCCTGTATTTTCTATAGGGTCGGCAGAGATGACACCCACTTTTCTCCACATATGAATAGTCCCAAGTAATAAGGGGCGAGCCTATTGCCATCAACCGGGCACAAATGCAGACTCCGGGATACCTACTTATTACTAAGAATTTCGTAATAAAAAATAACCATACTGCGTGACTCGGACATCAAACTCTTTACCCCATGCTCTGTAGTCACGATTACTGGACCAACGAACGAGGCATTTAGTTATTACTTCAAAACGGATAATTAAGTTAAAAACTTAAAACAAAACCTTTGTTTATTTGCCATAACAATGTTATAATAATTACGTCTTATAGTCACAACTCGTACATATTTGCACGTAGACTTTTGGTTAAAGGCTTAATAGTCACGTAGTAGTTACGGGTCAGATTCGCACAGCAAAGTGTTTGTGTCATCTAAGTAGAGAGGCACGTGTCTATAGTCACGCGTGTTCACTGGATAAGCTGGTCGGATTGGTTGCAGAAATGTAGGTGCAGCCCCGTTTAAAAATAAAAAATAAACAGTAAAGTTTGTGTCGAGGTGGATGTCGAGACTGACGAGACTTTTTTTATTTGAATAAAGAGACTGAGAATCAGTCTCGAGATCGCCCTCTTGGATCTGTCAAAGAGTCTACGTCATTTAATGATGATGATAATGATAACATTAGATAAGGTCACGCCGGTATTCCCCGAAGGGTTACGCAGAGGTTTACACGTACTTACAGTACATCCACATTTCACCGACTATTTTACTCGAAAGCCCCATGTAACAGGGGGCGAGACTATTGCCATTTTGCCATCTACGGGGCACAAATTCAGACTCCGGACTGCTACTGAGAAATTCCAGCTAAAAACAAAATTACACTTTGCCCGACCCGGGAATTGAACCCAGGACCTCCTGCTCAGTAGTAGCGCTTGCGACCACTAGAGCAACGAGGCAATCTAATATTATTTTCCCTGATTTGAAAATTAAATCTAGAACCTCATGATTACAGTATCTTCAATTATTCAAAAAGTCTATCGCTCAAAAAGCACCACGCTTAGCATGACCACAATAGAAACGGGTTCTGTCGGCGGAAGAATAGACAAAATGACAGATTGTGCTTATTTATCTGTAATTTTGTCTATTTTTCCATCGGCAGAAAACCCGTTTCCATGGTTGTCATGCTACGCGTGCAGTTGTTATAATAATAGATAATAGAACAGAAAGTCATACATAAAATTATAAAACTGCTTCTTTAAACAAATATTTACCAGAAAAACTTCACAAAAGCTCCACACTTTTACTTTCAACCAACCTCACGGTACCTCCACGTCATGATGTCGTAAGCTTAGCAGTGAAAGGGCCCAAAAGGTACCACAGACAACGGACTTATAAATTTTTGTAACCTTGGGCCACACAATAATAAAAACTGGTTTGGAGTTGGCTCCATAGAGTACATATTGAAGATATTTGGCAATAAACAAAGGAACCAGAAAATATCTTGGTGTGTGGAGAATTGGTAAACAAAATCATACTGTACGCGGTCATTAATACGGTTCATTAAGTTTTGGAAAAAAATGCCTTTGTGAGCTTCGCTACTGTCTACTAAAAGAAATCAACGTGTAGCGCTCGACGGCTCCAAGGTATTATTTACGCAAGGCTTTGACGTCTTCTTAGTGCGGATTTCACCAATGAAACTTGAACGCGTTCAGCACATCTAAACGCGTTCAAGAACTGTCAGTGTACAATATTCCATAACAAAGACACTGACAGCTCTTGAACGCGTTTAAGAAATGCTGATCGCGTTCAGTTTCATTGGTGAAGTCTCGCTGGTCTAATGATCGTGAGCACGACTACTGAACTACTACTGTCTCTCTTTCAATCTCCGGCGGGGTAATAGCGTAACACACTTATAGAAGCAATGGCTTTCATTTTAGCAGTTCAATAATATTCATTGCGTTATTTACTTCATTGAGAAGACAATTTTTTTTAACATATGAAGCAATGGATTAGCTATATTCTTCAAAATCATTCAGATTGTGATTGAAAGTGTGTTACGCAATTAGGGTGCCTGGTCGGGAAAAGTATACAAGTGTGCTACAATTTTTTTGTAGCACGAGTCTCTATTTGTGACCGTTTCATAGCTTGTCCCTTACTATACAGACAAAATGCGGATATAGGTACACTTTTGTCTAATCCTTTGAAGAAATACTGGTATGAGAGTATCTTTAAAACCTGTGCTACTATGAGGTGTCCAGATATAGTAGTTACATAAAACTTGTTTATTTAAGTTATATTACCGTTTGAACAGTAGCACAACCAGCACCCTAATTGCGTAATGCACGTTCAATCACAATTGGTTTCGATTTTAAACAAATTTCTAATCCAATGCTTCATAAGTTCGAAAAAAAAATCTGCTCAACAACGTAAATAAGGCAATGAATGTTGTACATGAAACAAATTTTACTGAATTGGTTTCAAAAATAAGTTACGCAATTAGGTAGCAGGTGTGCTTTAGTCATGCTTCTAAGCAATAGGAATGTGTCATCTCTTGTTGAAAAGACAATACCTAAACTATTCCATTGTCTTCCGGAGGTTTTGATGGCAATAGGTGCAGATTTTTGAGGCAAGTTTCACCTTTCCAGAAGGCGTATACAAGGTCACATTCTATCAGCGAAAACGACGGTGAAAAAATCAAAAACGTTTTGGATTTAACATAAGCTACCGAGAAGCTAAGGTCAATCCTGTTGAAAGTCCTTGTAGAAATACGAAACGCTTTGGAAGCGCTTGCTACTTGTCTAGGCCCTTAGGAAGCTCTATTATTACTAAACAGTGAACTATTTATTACTTACCAATGTCTCATGATTTTAGGTTTCGATATTCTAGCCGGACGGTAGCACCACCTGACCTATAATTTATCAATCAATAGTTGAACTTGCAAGGAGCGGTCTTTTAGAGCTCAACTAGCGTTCATAGCACGTGATGTATTTCACGCCAAAAATCGGTAGTGGTATCGGTCTCGGTGGGCCTTGAGTGAATGCGAGTGACGAAAGTTTCGCTTTTTTACCGCGATCAGTTTTTGACGCATTTCAAAAATATGCTTGATATGTCCGTTTGACTGTATTCCATCTAGAACCCATCATCATCATCAGCCAGATAGAAGTCCAGTGCTAGAGATCAGCCTCTCCAATCGCACTCTATACAACTCGATCATCGAGTAGTCTCACCCACATACCAGCCACCCAGTCATTTCGGTTCACTGTATTCTACATCATAAATTCAACATTAATTTGTACTGTTCAAGTCCCATTCGACGTTCCAGAGTCTTGCTTATGATACTGCAATTACTCTGATAAATATGATTATCTGGCCATCCACTTGTGGGGTTATCTCTTAGATTACAGCACAAAAATGTTAAGTATCGGCTGCTCTCATATCGATGATATTTGCCCTGAACTCGCTTGACCTTATAGCCTTATGTGCAGAGTTACTTATTTCGATGCAATTTGATAGGTCGAAGGTAACTGATGTTATAGTGATCGTCTTTATGGTTGAAATGCTTATATGGTTGATTAAAGCTTTTAAGATTGCACTATGATACCCAGGAGATATAATTTATCCGGCGTCAGACATAGCTTCAATGTGTAGATACCTACCATATACCTACAAAATCGCGATGTGTGGCATGTCTGTGTAAAGTTAACACAAGATCACATATTTTGCACTTCGCCATCATATCTTGCTTTGAAGCTGTCTCACTTAATGCTTTTATGTATGATAGCCAGTAGACTGTATTTTTCTTGAAGTATTGTGTAAATTGGTATTTGCTTAACCTTCTTCATCTTCTATCATCCGTCATGTAGGTGTTCAGCTAGTACCTAATGTTGTCCATTACACTCAAGAATATCTTGATTGAAGCATCCATATGTTACTCAGTCTAGGACATGCTTAAAAAACAAAAAAACATCTTCAGATGTGGAGTTAGAATACTGGTTTTTCTAATAGCTTAAGATTTTATCTCAATAGTCGGGAGATTCTTTGCTTTTTATAACGGGCAATTATCTCAAGAAACTAAACACAATCAACAATGTTTTGATACCCTTTAAACGACCGTTATGGTGGTTTGAACTTGAAACATATTTTTTACTTAAATATGAAGAAACATGTCACGTGTTGATGATCTTTTTTGTTGTTCACAAAAAAGGCAAAGGACAGACCACGATACGGCCTAGTTCCTCAATGGTGGAGGCTACCCATAGTGTAGTAGATGGCCATTGCTTCGCAAATGATAGGCCACTCGCTTTCATTTGTAGGCGTAAAAGGTTTATAAAGGTTTTATTGTAAAGATAGAAGCATCTTCATTTCTTCTGAAGTTCATCATTTTCTGCAGGAAATTATTACGAAAATACAAAATAACAAACAACATCGTTTGCTCGAATATAGAGTATCAGGGATATCTAATTCTTTATAATCAATAAAGTTGCCTTTAACGGCTTTAACGTGCCTAAAGTTTATAAGGGTTTCATAAACTAAGCTCTACAAGTACAAAGTATCTTTTAACTATGAACGGCTGGTACGTCATCAAATCTTAAGAAAAAGGCTGCGCATTCGCCGAGGTCATACAACGACACAGTTTCCAACAATGGCGTCGTCACTCCGCGTAACATTACGCTGATTACGCGTAATGTTCGCGTAATTACGCATTGTTTGCGCATGTGCATGTACAGTCAACCGCACATAAGTGGTAACGATTTGACATTAACAGCGCTTTTATGTCGTATGTCGTAGCAGTAAGTGCGGTTTTCGTAGAGTGACTGCTCGCTGGTATCCGTAAATTGCGGATAGGAGATTTTTTTTTTAAAACCAGCCACGTGCTTATCGGACCACGCACAATGAAGGGTTCCGTAGTTGGGATGAATATATTTTAAGAACAAACTTTCAACTTTCTTTTTTTTTTTTAAAGTTTGCATTTGCAACCGCAAATGCAAGTTGGTTGATTATTATTCGTTAACTTGTAAGGCCTACTTAGCTCCGGGGTTGCGGGAAAGTCCGAAAGGGATACCGTGGCCCCTGGCAACGTACAGGCAACGGAAGGAACACGGGTGGGTTTTAGTCAGTAAGAGTCTGACACGCCCTCCCAGAGCGGGAGAAGTTATTCGATAATTTCCCACCCAAAAAAAAAAAAAAAAGGCCTTCTTAGCTGTGATATTTGGCATTAAGTCCGCCTCTGTACATTTCTGTGCTTGAAGTATTAAATAAATAAATAAATAAATATTTTTCCTTTTAATTTCGTTATATATACTACTGCCGTGAATTTTTTCTCATATCCAAAATCAACCATTTAGCTGGCAGGGGGTGAGGACACTTGACTATAACAAAAATTTGCACTTGAATCCAAAAATGGTTTTCACAAAATCAGAATATATTTGACCTTTCCAACGACAAGCATCCCTACTTTACGTCTAGGGGAGGATCATAAAAAAAAAACATAATTTTATTTTACCACTTTGTCGGCGTGTACCCATGCCAAATTACAGCTTTCTGGTACAACGAGTCTGTGAGCTAAGCCGCGGACAGACGGACAGACAGACAGATGGACATGGCGAACTTATAAGGGTTCCTTGTTTACTACGGAAATATATTGCAAGCTACTTCACATTACATTTACAAAACACATTTTGTTACATTTTATTTTAAGTAGGTACTTATAAAATAATTATAATGGATTCTGATGACTATAAAATTCATTTTTGATGATTCTTGTAATTTGTTTATCAATGCGAGTGGCGACAAAATAAAATAGACACAGAAAACAGTGTTTATTTTATTAAATGAATACAATAATAACTGGCAACTTATTTGTTGCAAGTTAACTTGCAACACATTTATGTTGCTTAACATTTTGTTACCATAGTACAATTTTCGTTATTATACGAGTAGCTACTAATGTTTTATGAATGAAATGTGACTAATATGTTAATGCATTCTAATGACTTTAATAATTTATATTTGATGATTCTTGTAATTAGTTTATCATTGCGATGAGTGTTCTTAGTTTGTTACTGGAATGTTTTTATTTGAATGATTGTACTGATATATTGCCGAGGAATTGGGACGTGGAGGTCAGATGTTATGAGTAAAATATTGATGATAAGCTGCACCTGGTTTCAAACCGATTGCAGCACACTCGGGGAAAAACCTGGAAGTATAAAATAGAATACCCCTCTGTTGCCTGGTGTTGTAGTCTAAAACGAATCGTTTTCATACTATTGATAGAGAGAGTTCATTGAAAAAAGTCTGAAACGACGCTTTGAAAAGGCGAAAAGAACCGCTTAGTTTTATGGCTTATCCTATAGCATGATCTTCGAAATTGGTGAGGATACAAGTGTTAGTTCTAACGAATAACTAATTAGGATTTGAACGTCGACGTAGGTGAACGCTAGCAGGTCCCTTCGTGTTAATTATTTCCTTTGAACCTCTTATTATCCTTGAAACACATCTTTTAACTATTTTTGACTTAAAATAACTTACATATAAACAAAATTCTCGATAAATAAAATTGAATTTGGGATAGACATGTGAGTGTATAGAGATGCACTTTAAAAAGATTATTCGAAACGCCATCCCAGAGCAGTTTTCAATTTAGTATGCGAACGAAGTAACGGGCGACTGCTACCTAGATTATCACAAATCATGTACTTACAAATTCCTAGACGGTCATGCAGAACGATGATACGGTATATGTATGTCCATGACATCATACCCTCGTAGTTAATCCGTATCAAGTGCATGATCCTGTTGAGTTCTTCCGATTTCACTTCCAACGCGTGTGGGAGGCTTAAACTGACCCGTCTACTGGTGTTGGCTATTTTTACATTAACTACAGTCGCTTATGACTGCAGTGACCTTTTGTAAAGTGTTTCTAAGCAAGACGTTCTTGGATAGGTAGTCTATTTTATCTTTAACTGGCCCCGCCCCTGCTTCGCACGGGTTCTACAACTTGACAATACATCGAGGTTTCTTTATTGTACTTAAGTTTAATAATGGTATGATTGTATTATGCACGCAAACCTCCCGCAATACATTCTCTAAATGATGGTGAAACCGCGCCAGAATCCGTAGACAGACACGAAAACCAACCTTAATTTATGTGTCATGTATGTATAAATTCCTTGTTGGAAATCGTAAATAAATTAAATTAAATTAACATATACGGGGTTAGTTATATGTCGGCAATCTGTTAAGGGGGTGTAGGAGAGGTCATTTGCAACCAAATGAACCCTCATGACCCCTATGTCAATGTCAACCATTTTCGAGTAATTAGACATTTTATGTTGTAAAATGAATGAAATAAAAATATCAAATTACTCGAAAATTGTTGACATTTGCATAGGAGTCGAAAGGGGTCATTAGGTTGTGACCTAATTACCCCTTTTGACTCCTATTTGAATTTTTAAAAGAGTAACCGTGGAGTTTCTTGCCGGCTCTTCTCCATAGGAAATAACAAATTGGAACCGTGCACCTAGCTTCTGACGTTTCATAAGTGCCCATGTAGGTTTATATGAAATAAAAATATTTTGAATTGAATTGACCTCTCCTACCTACATCCCCTCAATGGATTGCCACCATGTAACCAATAACACTGTAGATATAGACACGCCTTACAGTGAAGAAACACATAGCCTGGGCGTTGGAGTTACCAGGATTAATTCAAAAGTCATTTATTCAAACTAGGCTGAGAATCAGCACTTTTCGAACGTCAAAATTACATAAGACAGTCCCCCAAAACGCCCACCCTTCACCACTTCCTAGTGCTTTAGCTGGGAAGAAGAAGTGGCGCAACAAACTCCCCAGCAGCACAGCTGTCTGTTCAGTAAAAAAGATTCTATATAATAGTATGCAAAATGATATTTACATTACGCAACACAAAACATAATTTAAATTATAAAATTAATAGCCATATGACAGCTAGCACACGCCAATATACCAACCAAAAACATCGAGAACTATACTCAAGCAGAAATAAAAATAACTTAACGAAAACAATATCTAAATAAAAGCCTCCAGACATAAAGGGCGTGCCCGCTTACATATAGCTGTAACTAGAAGTTATAATTGATAAACTAGGACCATTGAGGTAAAGTAAAAAATTATCGAGGTCGCTAGCTATCTAGGAAGAATAACATCCAGTCCGCCGTTCATTTCCTGGATAGGAAACTGAATTGAACCGAGGGCTTTAGGTCGCTTCGTAAGCTAGGAAATACATAATTTGGGATATTCCGATACTGGGTTACTATTCCTGATTTTACATGACGAACATAATTATTCACGATCTTTAGATTATCTCCTGCTAAAATGTAAATGCGCAGTTGCAGTCGACGTAATTTAAATTTTCTTACGCTTTTTGCAATTTGGAATCATTAATACACATCTTTTTATAGGTTAGATTTGTTCCATAAGAACTTTTCCACAAGAAGTTTGTTGATTATAATTCTGTAAATACGTAATTATTTGCCGTCGCGAATCATATTTTAATCAATATACAACCTGACACTGACCTGCAAATTGCAAAAAACGTAAGAAAACTATGAATTTCGCGGGCTACAACTGCGGATCCACCTTAATCTCATTTAATAGGTAGGTACATACTTATAAAAAAATATATAAATAGATACCTACGCGTTAACTTGACAACCTACTTCGTCGTCGTTTTCGTCGGCTAAAGAAGAAGAATTTTTCATAATCATTCATACTCGTACATATATTAATTCGCGCCTTCTTCCCATGGGGTAGGCAGAAACTCCAGAACGCCACCTGCTACGATCCTTACATACATTCCTTTTGCTTCGTTTATGTTCGTCGGTTGCGAGTTCTACGCACTTGACTTTTCTGAAGGACATCACCAATAAGGTTACTGTACCTATGTCCTCCTAGGGCGTCCCCTCTCGGCAATTCCAGTCACATCTGCCTTTTGTTGTTCATTCATCCTCTAATCATCATCATCTTATAATCAATTACTTTAATTTCATCACCATCGAACCACAAGATCATCAGATTATATATATCAATGTGGCAATTGAAAGTGGTGTTCTAAATGCCAATGTTTGATCAAACAGCAACACTGTTATGAAATAGAGAACGTTGGCATAGTTTTATATTCGCGGCATTCGGCAGATTTCCTCTGGCATTTAATTAATGTTTAAGCAATAATTGTGAGGAAACATCGCTGATTTCTATCATTATTGTGTTTTGAAGAAGGTTCCTTCATACTTCATTCATACATTAATTATTATTATGAGAATAGGTCTTCAAGTCAGCCTATCGCAGTCCACTGCTGGACATAGGGTGTTGTGGCGCAGCCTGGCAGAACCCAGGCTGCGCCACAACACCCTGTCCTCCGCCTTCCACATCCAGTCTGTCCCAGCCACCTTTTTAAGGCTGTTGGTCCATATAGCTGGGGGGCGTCTCACACTACGCTTGCCGATACGTGGTATCCACTCCACGCATCGGCTGCTCCACCGGCTATCAGTCCTTCGACAAACATGGCCAGCCCACTCCCACTTCTGTTCGCTGACGCTGCATGCTATGTCGGTTACTCAAATACCTAGGTAATACCGTGGTAAATATATTAGACAGTCTGCAAGATGATAACAGGCTCGCCCGGGACGGGGATCGCTGTTAGTGGAAGTTTTTTTTACTGCACTCAAGATTTGTAGTTTTTTTTTAATTCAAAATTATAATATAAATAATTATGTTTTTGTTTTTTTTACCAGCCTCTTTTGAATAGTCATGGGATCGGTCAGTCAGAAAGATGAAGTTAGTTGCTTTTTTCGGTGTCGCGCTCAACACTAAAGCAAATAAAGCTCTGCAGTTTGCTCAAATAATGCATTATTAAAACAAAATAAATACTGTTTTAATCTTTAGTTCAGGGCCGTTTTCCAAATGTAGATTGTTTAATTTGAAAGTTCGTATATATTTAAATAAAAATATGTAAAACAGATACGACACTTCGTAAGAATATTGTATTTCTGAAGAGTGGTTTCCCTAACAGATACGACTGCATTTTTAACAGTACAGACAAGTAACTCAAACACATTCATCATGCTTTTCTTGTGAGATTTTGGGCCAAGGCTCATCAAGAGAAAATTTGAATTGAGAAAACATGAAACATTCCTTTTTAATATAATTGACCGAGAAATTATTTCAAAGTGACAAGTGTTAAAGACAAAAGTCGTGGGTTCTCTTTTCAGTATTGAAAACTCAATTATCTCTGCCCAGTTGACGTTTTGTCCAGAATTATCTTTTCGTAAAGAGACATCAGACAGACGACAGCTTTTTGAAGTTCAAGAAATCTGTATGTTCAAGAGCTGTAACATGGTGTGGTTGCTTCCGTCGTGTAAGTTTCAATATCGGGATTTGATGGCCTAACCAATGGCGCTGTGAGCAGAATCGCCCTCACTTTGGCCGTGATTCGGAACAAAATTCCCAGTTGGATTTGCTCAATGTTACTGGAGTTATTAATCCCATACATCAGAGTTGCTGCCGTGATTGAGTAGCGCCCATTGCATCATCATACATTTCTTGGCCCTGTCATCACTCTGCTTTAGGAACATGTACATCGCTGTGGAAATTTCTGATGATCCCCTTTTGCTTTGGCTTTCGTGCCACGTACAGCAGCATAACAATCTGCCGGGGTCATGTCATATATGGTAAAATTGTACACGTATAATCGCTTCTTATAGATAACTGCACTTTTGTTAGAGATCGGTAAATTGATGACTTGTTGCAAGTCAAACGTAGCACATTTTATGGTTTCAGGGGTATTCTTCGATTCTTTTGTGCATATACGTCAATTAATTTTTTTTTTTTTTTAAATGTGCTTATATGCTATTGTGATAACTAGTAAACGGTAGAAGACATCAATACGTCGATTAGACAGATCGATAGAGCTTTAATAGTACATTTTCATGATATTTGAGCTTAAGTATGCAAGCACGCCGTACTGTGTGTCGTGTGTGTGTGTTGAGCTTAAGTATACAAGCCCGCCGTACTGTGTGTGTCGTGTGTGTTTTGAGCTTAAGTATAGAAGCCCGCCGTACTGTGTGTGTCGTGTGTGTGTTGAGCTTAAGTATACAAGCACGCCGTACTGTGTGTGTCGTGTGTGTTTTGAGCTTAATTATACAAGCCCGCCGTACTGTGTGTGTCGTGTGTGTGTTGAGCTTAAGTATACAAGCCCGCCGTACTGTGTGTGTCGTGTGTGTTTTGAGCTTAAGTATAGAAGCCCGCCGTACTGTGTGTGTCGTGTGTGTGTTGAGCTTAAGTATACAAGCACGCCGTACTGTGTGTGTCGTGTGTGTTTTGAGCTTAATTATACAAGCCCGCCGTACTGTGTGTGTCGTGTGTGTGTTGAGCTTAAGTATACAAGCCCGCCGTACTGTGTGTGTCGTGTGTGTGTTGAGCTTAAGTATACAAGCACGCCGTACTGTGTGTGTCGTGTGTGTTTTGAGCTTAATTATACAAGCCCGCCGTACTGTGTGTGTCGTGTGTGTGTTGAGCTTAATTATACAAGCCCGCCGTACTGTGTGTGTCGTGTGTGTGTTGAGCTTAAGTATACAAGCCCACCGTACTGTGTGTGTCGTGTGTGTGTTGAGCTTAAGTATACAAGCCCGCCGTACTGTGTGTGTCGTGTGTGTGTTGAGCTTAAGTATACAAGCACGCCGTACTGTGTGTGTCGTGTGTGTTTTGAGCTTAATTATACAAGCCCGCCGTACTGTGTGTGTCGTGTGTGTGTTGAGCTTAAGTATACAAGCCCGCCGTACTGTGTGTGTCGTGTGTGTGTTGAGCTTAATTATACAAGCCCGCCGTACTGTGTGTGTCGTGTGTGTGTTGAGCTTAAGTATACAAGCCCACCGTACTGTGTGTGTCGTGTGTGTGTTTAGCTTAAGTACGGTCAGCGAC
Organism: Xanthia icteritia; assembly: GCA_949128155.2. NCBI lineage: Eukaryota > Metazoa > Arthropoda > Insecta > Lepidoptera > Noctuidae > Xanthia > Xanthia icteritia. The sequence continues at coordinate 15,852,860 of OX421956.2, forward strand.
AAAAGCTACTTTTCACAAATCATCTTAGTTGGCATAAAGTTTTTCGATACACTGTATTTCAACATTTCATACAAATAGCTAAGAGTTAATCAAATTTTAATTAAATATTTCGCGCAATGATTAAGATTTAAAAAATTAAGTTTGAATCGATCTTTATTGCTGACTATACTATCGGCTATGTTTCGTACTGAGAAAGCATCTTTTGAAATAAATTGCACAGAAAAAAATCAAACCATACTTATTTAGGTATATAAGTACTTCTGCAAGCAAACAGGATTGCCGCATTTCGCAAATGCTAGCACTCAATTTATTAACACCTATGTTAAAATATAACTTCTTCATTTATGCCTGCGTTTATACAAGATTCTAAACCTTATGTGAACAAAATTAAGTTCAAAATTATATTTATAAGGCATGTTAGTTCTCAACTTAATATTAGTGCACCTGACTATAACTTAAACGATTTAGCCGAGCGCTATTCAATTGAGAAAAATGTTTGAAATAATAATACTTACTCACTATAAAGTATTGATATCAACAATGTGCAAAACAATTCTCTATGTCATTCCATTTCAAACCATATCGCCCTATTAACAAGACTCAAAATTACAATGAATGGACCAACAAATACATGAGGAAAATACACGTCGATTCCCTACATTCAAAAACGAACTTAATAGTTCTTGATATAAAATTCAAAATTGTTTGTTTTTAAAACTTGTTTACAATCGAAACAGTTGATCGGCAAAGACTTGCAAAATCGATTAATAGTAATAAAACGTAAACCTGAGTCAGAATGCACAGGTTTCTCAATGGGTCACCCATCCGAATTCCGACCTTGACGAAAGTGACTTAACTGCATCTTGAGCCTTGTTGGTGCAATAGCCATAAATTATTATGTTGTGCACATACTTATGCAAACTTATGGTTTGCCTTGAAAGTATTAAATTGTACTTCTATGTGGTTGTAAAGTTAAAGCTGCTTTATATAACATCACGCCAGTGTTCCACGAGGGTTAGGCAGAGGTGTAATTTAATGAATACAATAACTTACTTTTCGCCAGTGATGTTTAAGGTCAATGAAATAGCGAGTATTCCATGAGATGGTGACATAAATGCCCGGTGTCAGTTACACTAGCCGACACCTATCTAATACATATCTAATCTATCTACACTAACATTATGAAGAAAAAAGATTTGTATTTTTGTTTATAATGAATAAACTCAAAACTACTGAACTGATTTTAAAAATTCTTTCACAGTAGAATGCTATAATATGATCATTGAGTAACATAGGCTATAATTTGTAAAGATACCTCGCGGGCGATGCCGCTGGCTATATATAATCTAGTGTCTAAATAAAAGCGCACTGTTGGATTTAGTTGGATCTTCGCTTGGTTCAGCGCCGAGAATTAATATATCAAATAGTGCATTTAAGTGTCACCTTGTATTAGCGAAAACGGGCATAAAGTTTCTTGTGAAAAATTTGTTCGACGATATCCTAAAATAAATTAGCACTTATTTTGGTCCCAAATAAATAACACGCACTTTAGCCATTCCAACTACGTCCTCTCATTTTAAGCTATTGAAAGTAAAAGATTATCTACCTAACCAGTCAGCTAAGTTGGTAGTGGGGCTGACTATTTTCTTAAGTAAGTATTGTACTCGTGGAAGGTATCCAAAAAAGGGGTGCCCCTTTGCATGCAACTTTGTCTTTAGGTGACTCGTACAATGACATGACTCATTGAGTATGTCCTCGGTAGAAGTGCTCAAGACTATGGGGAACTGTGAATACCATGTAGGCTAGATATAATACATGACTTTAAAACTGTCTGGCGGTTTTTTGTATTTTTATGTGGGCTACGGTAATGTTCTAAAGATCTGATAGCGTCGTGTGACGGGACTTTGAGCTGCCTTAAATAGGGTTGAGCTACACGATGACGACTGATGCATGTATGGCCGTCTGTCCGGATAGGTCAACTCAAAGCTGCAATGGCACTTTCTACAAAAGGCCCTCCAGACGTAGCCAAAAAAATGTGAGTCTAACAATGCATGTTAGACTCACTTTTTTTTTTATACTATGTATTATTTCCGACTTTAAAGAAACCTGTGAGTATGTTTCCGCATTTCTTTTCAGAGTCAGTCAGCTAGGAAATGCTGGCGCCATCTAGTTTTAATATATTGACCAAAAAATTTGCGTGTTAAAGTGTCTTAAAAGGGTTACATCTTATAATATCTAAGCGTATTCTAACTATTTTCCAGATAACTATGGTCAAAAGACCTACTGTTTAAAATACCTAAAGATCGTTTCACAGATTTTTGTAATAACTAATGAACGAAATCCATAAAGGAGAATTCACCTACGGTTTATTCAACTACAATTAATTAACCTAATGTTGATGAAAGTAACGGACGATTCACCTATCAGAACAGAAAAAAACAGAATCATCTTTTGGCATGCATTGCATATCCATAATAATTGAAAGACATGAGTCTTTCAATTATTATGGATATGAAATATGAATATGGGGTTAATGGATATCACATTACAGAAAATTCATGGTTACAAAAATTTTGTATTTACTTAACATAATAATAAAATTAATTACGCATCTTTCTGCATGAATTATGACTCAATAAAACAGTTGATTGTGAACATAATTATGTGATTTTATTTCCCTCTAAGAAGCATGCAAGCAAGCATACACCATGCATGCAGCATGCAATGTTGTTCCACCCAGCAGCGGGTGGCGGCCGCCAATGATGATGTTGATGAAGTACTTGTTGAAAGTCTCTCTTGCTTTTCAGCAGCAGCATTATTAAGTATAGTTAGGTACTGTAAAGGTTGTCTGCAAACCACCTAACATCAAGCAGGCTGGCAGAAAAATAATTCTGGGTGCATTCGGTTATTCAATCGGACTTAGAATCAGTTTCAAAATTGTTTGTTTTAGAATAAGACAGAATAGTTTTAAGTTTCTGGTTGAATTATATTATAAAATTCAGTATTGCATCTTATTTAGCGGAAACACCTCATTCTGGTGGTTCTGGCTCACAGAGCTATGCCTACTTCTTTTACAAATCGCAAATCTAGCACAAAAAGCTCTTGTATTACTCACAGTAACCTTATCAGGGCCACAGTACCGTTCACTATGATTCATCTTAATAACACGTACGACCAATCAAGCAATTATAATATCTTGTATTTTTATTGGAAATTAAAACCCGCTCCTGATTGCTAGATTTTAAATAATCGATGGAACCGAAACGTTTGTTCTAGGTCAAAATTGGTTTCTGTATGAAATGGTATGTTGGACATAACATACATAGGACGCCTTTTGCCCGATGTTTATGTAAAAACGCTAAACACGTGTACGTGTAGAATATAAGTATGGTTTAAAGAACTTTTGTATAATTATGTATCACCCATATTCAGGCAAACACATAATTTAATTTGAAATAAAAAGAAATAGAAGGAGATGAAAGATCTATTCAAGTTTTGTTTTCAAAATTACGGTAAAATATAATCACCATACCTATTCTAATTTGTAAGGAAAAGAGTACCTTTTCCAAACGAATTTTAAAATTGCCGGAATGGAAGAGGGTTAGACTCAAAAACATGTAAACATCGACAAGAATTGGTTTGATTGTCTACAATTTGTGCTCCATAATACTGGAGCTACAATTAAGTATCCAATCCTACTATTTACAGGGTTATTTTAAATCGGCTAGGCAAACTCCGCGGGCGCGATAAATTAATATAAACATAATATATCTAAAGGAGAGTAGAGTAGAGGTCTTTTACCCCTTCTAGTATTGTTACTTGAATTAATGAGTTGAGAAAAACAGTTTTCTTATGTTTTATCGTGTTTAGATATCGATACGCATCTCGTCTGCGCAGTTTAGCTAGCCAATTTAAAATAATCCTATATATAAAATATTATATGTTACCGTTAGAGTGCGGTATACGTTAATATGAGCATTAACTAGGTAATCTGCAAATTACCGGGAACGACCTGTTGATGAGGTTGTGGGTTCAAATCCGAGCAAGTACCAATGTGACTTTTTCAATTAATATGTTCTTTCTGAGTTTATCTTGGACATTATTGACATCGGTGAAGGAAAACATCGAGAGGAAACATGGACTTATAGTTAATATAAGTCTGAAATCACCAACCCAAACTCAAACTCAAAGCATTTATTTCAATTAAACCATTTACAGGCACTTTTGAATTGTCAAAGAGTCGGTCAGTTAGTCAGAAAGTTGAAGCTAGTTGCCTATTTCAAAACATAGATCTCTATGGAGAAGAACAGGTAAGAAACTCCATCTCTTTTAAATTTAGAAATTAATAAATATGGGTTGTAAAAGTACTTGTCGCTTCTATATGCGAGAAACATTAAAAAAAAAAACATAATGACAACATGATTAAAAATAAGCCCTGGCAGATAAGAGATGACCAGTCTCAACTGACGGTGCCCGTTCACGAACATGACGCGTGGATCAGCACCGAATGATCTAACACACTCGCCACCATCAGTGAGACATTTAAGTGAGCATGACATACTCTCAACTGCCATGCTCTTTCAAGTCAACATACAACATAATAACATATTAAACGGCTCCATGGTACACACAATAAAAAAATTGAAAAAAAATGCTTCTAAATTATACAAAACTATAGTTTGCAAGTCTTGAGCAAGCGTGGTGATTAGTGCTCGTGCCTTCTCTGTATGAGAAGAAGCCTTTGCCCTGCAGTGGGATAGTAATATTCTGGTATTATTATCCGTTAAAGTGTGAAATTTTACTTAAAATAGCAGATAACTGCACGTTAACTATGTAGTTAATCTGCATATTAACGGATTACACACACAGTTAATTCGCGGAAAACAGTGAGCGAAAAACGTCTGTCTAGATTTTTGCCTAATTTGATCAGTTATTACAGTGGAGTAACATTCGAGTTTAATTACTTACTACAGAATTGTTTTTTTTTTTACTTCGTTTATGCGTTTATCCGTCGTCGTCGCTCCACCTTGTGGCAGGCCTTCCAACGCTACTTTTTCCGGTACACGGTCGCCACTCCAGAACCTTACGGCTCCATCGGTCATCTGTTCTGTTAGACATCAACTTCAATGGCGAGTACATCACTCACCTTCGGTTTGCCGACGATATAGTTATCATGGCTGAGAATATGGAGGACCTCAGTACGATGCTCGATGACCTCTGTAGAGCTTCCAAAAGAGTGAGTCTTAAAATGAACATGGACAAGACAAACGTCATGTCAATTAAATAAATAATTACAATGAATTCGAATATTTTATTCAAGCAAAGAACCTGTTTTATTAACTTAACCGTATTCTTGGTCGTTAGTCTGCAGATTACGCTTAGATTACAATTTTTTCCATTTTAACGGACTCAACCAGATAATTCGCAGATTAACGAGTTAATATGCACTCTAACTAATTTACGCACACCAGCTTTTCATTTTCAGTAGATCCGAAACGGAAAATATGTATGGATACCTATTCTGGTAGAATACATCATCCGATCCTTGCAACAGCCCCCTTATATTGTAACAATGTCTTACAGTGCCTTCGACTCGTACAAATGTCATGTACGTAGTTATATTTCAGTATGGCAAGCATATCACCCATGTCTAAATGCAACAGCTCCCATAGGAATAGTACTTATTTTTTGCAATATTCCAGTCAAGCCAGTATCGAAATTTAATTTATTCAAAAAATACTTAAAACTCGATTATATCGCGGGCTATTGAAAATTTACCGAAAATCCACATAACATATGAAAGAAAACTTTCCTTCGCATTAGTATTTCACTTACAACTCAACACACGTACCACTTATTCCCAATTGCTCGTGTCCGGGACGTAAATAACATTAAATATTTTTTTAAAGGAATGTTTTCGGATTATACTCAGATTCCCAAAGTAAATACTTTCTATTCCAATTTTACCTCATATAGGCAAAGTCTGTAATTTTTTACAGAACCAAAGCACAACTAGAAGTCTTCAAATGTGTGCCCAAATCGGGACTTGTTATCTACAAAACCATTACAAGACTCATTTACCAATGCAATAACTCTTGTCAAATGCGCATTGGTGAGTTTTATAAGACCAGATTTTGCTAGCTGAGATACATAAACAGGGATAACCCTGTTTATATATCCCAACTAGCAAAATCGGCAATCCATTCAGGTAGGTAGGAGTTCATTTACCTACATCCAAATGACCCCTTTTGACTTCTATAAAAATGTCAAAAATTTCGAGTCATTTGAGATTTTTATTTCATTCGTTTTAAATTATAAAATTACTCGATAATTGTTGTTTATATAATATACAATATACATATTATATCATATATAAAATTTTGAACATATGTTTGGATGTTTATTACTCAAACACGTAAAAATGGCTGAACAGATTTGGAGGAAAGTTGGCGTACAGATAATTTATAAACTGGATTAACACATAGTATTTTCCTGGACACCTTTTTATCCTGGTAGTACGTCCCCGTGGGATAATTTTAGAGCTTTAGTGTGTTTATAATAATATGTTTTGGGGATTCATTGATACTAAATTATAGAACAAATATTGTAGACAGCGTAAAGTAGGTATCATATGAAACCAGCATGAATAACTTGAACCGTGTGATAGTCAACACAATCACTCATAAATTACTTATGCACATATGCACATAAATACCTCATTTATCTTTACTAACAAAAACATGTAACAACCGGTTTTTATACCAACCGATTGTCTTTACCTCAATAGTGTGAAAACACCGCAAAAAGTGATTACTACGCAATTATCTATTATCTCTGGACATTGTGCTAATTGACCGGACATTCTCCGTAATGACTGAACATTAGGCAGTCAAGGTTGAACATTTAAGAATGAATGTTTTGGACCTTTAAAAGGTCACTGCTAATAGAGTTTGGGACTGGAATACTAATTTTTGGGGAGGAAGTGATTGTATAATAATATGTTTTAAGACGTAACGACAGCGACGGCGACGGCGCGGTACGAATGGAGCGGTGACTAAACGTTTAGCTCTTATCCTACGGTTTCTAGTTTCAATTCCCACAAGGAACAATACAAGATTTGTACAGGTCTAGGTGTTAAGGCCCGTATTACAGGACCTCACTCAAAACTCAAGCATTACTTAAAACTCATTTAAAGCCTCTTGATTGGGTGAGACTGGTTTTAAGTAATGCTTGAGTCTTGAGTGAGGTTCTGTAATACGGGCCTAAGATATTTATGTGAGATTACTGTTTGTAAACCCAATAAAAAATTCTAGTGTCGCACAATGATTTTATTAGAAAAGCTTGGCGATTTTCCAAAAGTTAATTGTTGATTTTAGCTGCAATATTATATACAACACAATAATAGACAAGTTTTTTTGGAACGAAGTTCCTTAACGCACCTTGCGGTAAGGGTTGACTGGTAGAAATCGTCACGTCAGGACGTTATGCCCCCTCCATGCGACTTTCTCTCTCTCTCTCTCTGGCTCTTTCTATAATATACGAGTGTGTGTGTGTGTGTGCGAGAATCGCTTATGGAGTTTCGATCCTGACGCCCCCCTCGACTGCGCACGTTTTTTTTATTTTACTTCACTGTAATAGATTCACTATTAGATGACACAGTTGTATCTTCGTTGGCGAGTTTGTTCATTGCTCTCATGTCATTTCCACTCGCCGATTGAGTTTATCCACTCGTTGATTCGGTTTGTCCACTTGCTGATTTAGTTAGTCCACTAGCTGATTTAGTTTTTCTACTCGCTGATGTGGTTTGTCCACTCGTTAAATTATTTTGTCCACTCGCAGATTTGCTGTATCCACAAGCGCGCAATAGCCGTGCAATAAGCATACGTATCGCAGAAATATGTATAAGTAGCTTGTTCTAAGATTGATATCTACTCAAGTGACGTAGGTTTTAATAATTATATATTAATTAACAAGATTCTAATCAAACTGTGAATGATTCAGTATGTGTTTGAATATATTACACTAATGAGCCGTGTCGTTAGACTATCTTAATTAGTTTCAATGGTAAACTGTTAATGATGATGACATTACAGTCAGGTTGTTTTAACATGGGTTATTTGTCATCAACTCATTACTTTTAAATTCAACATAAAAAACATCACGCATGTTTTCCCCGAAAAGAGTTGTGCAGAGGTGTGTGTAACATCCACATTTCACCAGTTTTGTTTAAGTACCATGTAATAGGGGACGAGTCTACTGACATCAATCAGGATTGCTCGACACATCTAGACTTCGGGCTGCTACTGAAAAAAATCCTAATGGAAATAACCGATAACACGAAACGAACGGAGGACCTCACACAACGAGTCAGTAAATGACTAAGAAAAGTAATATCCTCGCCAGGATTTATAATATCAAGTCCTGAGCTACATCAGCCTGTAATTTTCCCATTGAAGGGCAAAGCTTTTTTCCTACACATAGGAGAGATGCACATTGATCACTTGCATATTGACAATTTCAAATCACAAGTCCATCTTTCCTCGTGATACTGTCATTTATTGTAAGAAATTACTACATGTATGGGCCTCTAATATAGGTAACATCGTTGGGATACAAGTTTAATCAATTGCCAACAAGCAACTTTTAAACATTACTCCAAAGCTACACACTTCCACAAGGCATAAAAACAAAAAAAAAAGGGAAAAATACTTTTCGCGGTCAAATCTCACAAGCAACAATCAATAAAGTTCTTATAAGGATAACTTTATTGTAAAATACAGTAGATGCAAGGACACTATGTGCTACATACTAATGCTACCTAGGTAGGTAGGTGAGCCGTGATCTTCGTAACCTAGGATTACGTCAGCATTTGGGTCCATGTGTGTGTGTATGATACGTGCTTTAATTCAACTGCAGGTAAATGGTTGATCGGCTGAATCAGTATCTCTCTTTCGGATGTGTGTAAAACGGGGATCTTACTAAGTTTGTACCTACTAAGTATCCAGTGGGTTCAGTTAAGTTTTAGTAGATTGGCCATACCTGCAATATTGTTATCAAGCTGTCGATGTCGATACTACTTTCCAGATTCAGTTAGGACCGTATCTTTATGATGACCAGGACTGACGGCTTATTGTGCCTTTCGAGAATGCAAATGATCCAACTATGAATTGAACGTGGTAAATTAGACCAATCCACGCGACTTATTTTGCCAAGAACCCTATTTTGTTTATTCAGCAAGCAGTACATAAAAATCATGAAGAAGTAAAATAGTCACGTAGTTATGTAATTATGTTTTGCAAGTAAAATTGTATACGTAGGATTTTCCTCTCGACAGCATTTGACGAGGACTTGTCTTCTTACGTAGTTATATTTAATTGGAGAGCAACTTTACATTCTTGTAACTATGTGTACTTAGACTCTAGACTTCTAGAGGATAATGTATCTTAAAGAATTTATAAGGATATTGTAGTATCCGAGTAGAGCCTTGCTATGTTTGAATGGAGCTTGACAAGGCGGCAAACTTTGTTCTGGCGGCCCAAATGATTCGTTTCCACGTCTTCGCAGGTTCACTAACGGACAGATTTGTGCCTTTCTTGGTAGATCAAATCCATTTACTTATCTGATGAATATGTTGAAAATACCTCTTGTTTTGATCGTTCCACCACGCAGTGAGCAAGCATGCAATCCTGGTCGTGTAGATAATAGTACCTGTTCACGTTCCTCCTCAGTTGGTAGGTACCTAGCTAATTTAGAAAAAGTATTCAAGTATTGCCCAGCGATGGACCCGTGACTAGATCAAAATAAGTTTCATAAGACAATCACTGCTAAACACTAGATTTCCATAGACTTCAATAGTTTTTACGTAAATAGCTCGATTTAAAACAGATTTATCGCAAGCTCCTTCATTAGGTCACTGAATGCAGGGCACTACTCGACGAGCCCATGCCACACCGGTAGTTGCTCAACATAATGCAAGTGAGCCAATGTAGTAAGTACCTATAAATGTTGACGCACTATCCGATCACAGAGTTGTATTGAGTTATTTAATGCCGGATTCCTATAACTTACCGATCGTCAATTTCAATCTGTTATTTGTCTGGGTAGGTGGGTTCTTATTGATATCAACTAAAAAGTAGCTAGGGTAGCTTTTAAATTAATTCATCGAAATACAAAAAGTGTTTATTCACAGACAATATTGATTTTTAGAATACAATTACCTGGTAAACTGCAAAGCTGCAGTTTCTTGGCAGACGTAGCTCCCTTATTTGTATTTATTTGTTTTTCTTTGTCTTTGAAAAGAAATCATAAATTTTTCTCCCGTTTCAAGAATCCGTATAATCGCGCTCATCAAATAGTTATGTCAGATCAAGGCTACACGTTATATTATTATTGTTTTGTATTTGAGTAAGGCAGACTATTTACAAATTATTACATGCACAAGTATAAACATTATTTGGAATCCAACTTACAATCCATATGCACATTTTCTAGCTGAATCTCAATAATACTCTTCAATGCTATTGTAACCAAGAGGTTTGGCCGACGCCGGCCCACCTGCAATGTGATTACCACCATCTCCGATAGACAACGACTGGTTGAAGTTGTTTTGGCAACTTTACAGACAAAATTCAAATGTCTCATGTATTCTCATCGTCACATCCAATTAGATCGCAGCCATTATTTGGTGACCAGTATAACTGTGCTAGTAGTAAGTTAACTTTTGAGTTTGAAACGAATGACTCCAATCAATGTAATAATAAAGTAAAAAGAAGTGAATAGGTCACTCCGCAAGTGGCACGTCTAAACATGTAGTTAGCCAAGTGACATTCATAATGTTTTGTCTCTTTTTCGCCACCGATTATTATAACATGCCATCCTACTTCCACATATCATCTAATATAATGACATTGTGCCGTTTTTGAAGATCAAATAAACCTATCCGACATTCGATATAATAGGTACAGGTATATCTCTTTTTTTTTGTATTACAATAACAATCTGCCTGGCCTTTTCCCAACTATATTGGAGTCGGCTTCCAGTCTAACCAAATGCAACTGAATACCAGTATTTTACATGGGGCGACTGCTTATCTGACCTCCACAATCCAGTGTCTGGGTAATACGATAAGACGCCCTTGGTAAGACTGGTTGTCAGTTTTTCGGTCTTTTGACGAGCCTTAACGACTGTCAAAGATCCACGAATGACAGCCGGGACCAACGGCTTAACGTGGTTTCCGAGGCACGGAGGAATCTCGGTATGTAAAGATGGTCAACCATCCACAGACCAACCCCGGCAAGCGTGGCTTAACCTGATGGGTCGACCCGTGCGGCTGTTATTACTTAGCCACGAGCTCCTTCTTATTAGTATTACCACTTACTCCAATAAACGCAGGACTTCTCTAAGGGAAGAAGGAGCGAGATACTCCCTCGATAAAGTTTAGCACACAGCTCATAATATACAAGTTTCAAACTATAAGTAAGTAATATGCTAAGCGTTTAGAACTAGGTTCGAACTTAAGTTATCGTTCGCAGGATCAACTCGATGCATGTCGACTCCTAACGTCGTAGCTTCGTTTGCTTACCTATATTAAAGGTGACTTATACCTCTATTATACGAGTTATGTGTTATGTAGGTAGGTATAGGTACCCAGTGACGTCATCTATGTTGGTATGTTTTGTGCGATCGTGTGCATCAAGTCGATTGACGAGTTATTTTGTCTGCTTTAGCAAATTCTTTGTTTTAAAATATTATTGAATAGCTTTTACAAGTATTTTCTTTTTCTTCTTCAACTCATTTTTATCTACTGTCGGGTCTCTTATTGGGATTTCCTTAATATATAAAAGTCTTTACTCTTTAGCCGTTCTCATAAATTCTTGTCCTATGGTTTTACGAGGTTGTTTTCTTCTCGTACAACACTACTGTATGGAGGATCCTCTTTGGTCTAAAAATAAATGTTTAATATTGTTACAATAATTATTTTAGTACTACAAGAACAACCTACCTACCACTTACCTTACCTCTGTACCATTATACTCATAATTATGATTATGTCTTATCTGTATCTATTTTTCTGTGTGTACATAAATAATAAAATAAATAAATAAACAAATAGCACTTTTCGAGTACCTCTTGAACGTGATAATTCTTAATAATCAACAAATTATGCAATTGCTACGTGTATCCGGATCTATTGAATAATACCTAATAACATCATTTCCATTAACATGCACATCTAAGTACCTGTGTGTGTGTGTGTGTGTGTATCCATAGCGTAGGTAGTCGGAATGCAATATTTTAATTATCACTAGCGACCCGCCCCAGCTTCACATGGTTTTTAGGGCTGGACAAAACAAGGACAATTTGTATATTATGTGTATGTTTAATACTAATGTATTATACATATAAACCATCCGGAATAAATTCTTTAAATGATGGAGAAAACTGCATCAAAATCCGATGTGACGTTTAGGAGAAAACGCGGTCACACAGGCAGACAAAAGAGTGACTTTAATTGATATTTGTGCTCTTCGTATGTCACGTACTCGTGTATGAGCCTCTTAATTTGACTGGATTATCTCTGGTATGTCAATGTCAGTTTTAGCACAAGGTGACGAGAGTATAAGTGCTTTGGATGTTTTTTGTAGGTACCTAATGGGTGTTTTTTTTCTTATATGGTTATAGTACATTGATGCCGCGGTCTGCACATTACGAACTCACGGACTCACGGTCTACATTTTCACGTTTGTCCATCAATGCCTGGGTTGTATAGTACTTTTCTCAAATAATGTAGGGAAATTAAAACTAAGTAAATGAATTATGAATTCTAGAATCAATGACGAACAACGAACATTTTTCACGCGTCAATATGTTCATTAAGTTCATTTGTTTCTTCTTTACTTTAAACAGCTTTATTTGCAAGCCAAATCGAAATTTAAATAAAATCTTTGATAAGTTACCTCTTTGGTTGCCATGTGTTGAAGTAAAAAGTTCGTTCCAATTTTAAATTACACGACAGATATGAGTTTTCATAGTAATTTATTTGGCCGCTAAACGCGACAGATCATATGGATTTTCATAGTAACATTGCCGGCCGCCTACTTGCATATATTTGAACAGTACAGCGTTTTTGATTTATCTCCAAGAAAGTTGTCAAAATAATGCACAAATTTCCAAGCATCTTTGAGAAAATAAAATTACCTACATTATCTTCCTGTTTCTTATTTTTATAACCTACATTGTGGCCCACTGCTGGGCAAAGGCCTCTTTTCCTCCTAAACCTCTTTGGTGATTTCTGCTCTGTCCTTCCTGCCTGCTTCCTCTTATTATCCTCATTTATTTGTGCTAGGCTCTTCACTTTTTCTCTTACATATTATCTTACATAAATCTCTAGCTGTATTTGAGTTTGAAAATTATTCACCTAAACTAAAATATAAATAAAAATCTGATTATCTTCTGAAAAATTATTATCGATTAAATATTTATAAATTTAAGACTCGTTTCGATAACATAAACTGCTCTTCGTAAACCGCAGTTAATCTCTCTTGTCCCATAATCGTCTGGTACATGATACAACTACTAGAGCTGTACAAATGATCGCTCATAATAAGGTCTCAGCGGCTAACGTTCACAATTAGTCAATTAGAGGGATCGGCGACAGGCGACGGTAATTGAATCATTGCTGCTAATGTGAAGGGGGAGGATACGGTGATGAAGAAAAGCGAGGAGAAAGATCCAACTCTGATTTTGTGTACGAAACTTCTGCCTGCCTTGGTTTAGCCGCATGCGCAAGTCTTGAGAACGCCGTCCTGATATCTGTCTCGGGGTCAGTCAAGTGTTATTAGGTTATTCCACTTCTATGTAGCAGTCTGTATACAGTCTGGACTTGGTCCCGGTTGGCGACGATAGACTCACTGGCTAAATGTGGGTATAGGCACTATACATACACCTCTGCCAACCCTTCGGGGAATAATGACATTTATTCTATCAGCGATAACGATGAATTGCAAAGTCAAAAATGTATGGATCTGACATAAGCTAATGTCAATCCTGTTGTTCGTTGTAGAAATACAAAACGCTTTGAAAGCGATTGTCACTTGTCTCGGCCCTGGCTCCGAGTAGCATGATCGTAGAAACGGAAGACCAAAAGATAGATTGTAAAAAGATTTCTACGGCATGATGTCAAAAAAGTAATGAAGAGAAGAAATGTTGCTTTGATAGAGGAGATATAGAAGGGAAGCTATCTTAATGATGACGGCTAAACTTAACTTGTCATAATATTAACAGTAAATCTTTTTATCCCATATCGCTCTGCTTGGTCTTCCATTTTAAAGATAAACTTATGAAAATCATACAGACTTTACTTGAAGGTCTTGAAAAGTATACGCTCTATGTTCTATGTTACAGGGTTTTGTTTTCGCACTTAGTCCCTCAGTTGGGCCATTGTGCGTGGGCCATGGCGGCCGTTGGTGGTTATTCCAACCAGCCCACCTCCATCCAGACGTTAATTAAATCTCCTGGTCTGTTCAGAACATCTGTGAAAAATCTGGGTAACCCGAGGGTTTCTGTTCTAATCTGGGTTACGCCTGTGTATTCAAAGAGTAGGTGTGACGGTTTCCTCAGCCTCCATGCACGCCCTGCACAGAGGACTGTCCATTATGCCTATTGTGTGGAAGTGTTTGTTTAGCGAGCAGTGTCCCGTCACCAAGCGCAGGCCGTTCCTGTCCAGGCATAATAAACGCTTGGTTAGACTGCTATCCAAGGATGGCATAGCTTCCTTGGACTGCCTGCAGCCCGGTGTCGAGGTCCATCAGTTCTCCACTTGTGTGTGGGTGAACCTTGTAGCCACCTGCGTATTTGGCACCCATCCCCTTCAATAGGTAAGATAGGCTCGGATCCACAGACTGCCGTGCTGAAAGTATACGCTCAAGTTTCGCTAGCTTCAGGAGGTTTTATGTATACAATAGGCACCAAGCCATATATAGGGCACACTTCCAAAATTAAGTATTGAGATTTTCTTGACAAAAAATCTGATAGAAATTTGCTCGTACCAAGTGTCCATCCCAAGATCCCCACAGTCATGCTTGCGGTTACTAGAGAACAGGCAACGAGGTTATTAGACGAAATCCACTTAAAAATATGAAACTAAAATCGCTACTCCTCTCACCAAGTCCGCTACCTACCACTTTCGTTTTCGGTCCTTATACGCCACCTTAGCGCGTACGCAATAAGGGCCACTTTCACTGCGCGGGTCAAGGTTCGCTCCTGGGTGGGGAACACATGTGTTGCGACATCGTAGTACACTGGCATGTCGTACTGGACTTACTTTTGAACGTGAGTCTGCTTGTTTTGATTACGGTTTTATGTGTCTTGGAGTTTCATCGCAAAGTTTTAATAATGTGATTAAAAATAAATATATCTATACTCCATAGGTTTAGGTAGTTAAATAAAGGTAAACAAATCGTAAAAAGGGTTTTTATAGATGACACTTTCTTGTTTAAAAATATGGTAAAACCAAACTAAATTAATTTTAGATTTTTACAATATTTTCCTCTTTTATTAATATATGTTAAACTTTGTCATTTATTCTTAAACCTCTTCATAGACGTAACTACTTGAGCACAATTTTCTAGTTAGATTTATAATACTAATATAATATTTTGTAATCTGTCTATTATAAAGAGCCCTAACTCTAAACGTCAGCGAATTTATAACGCTGCTAAATTGAAGAGTACAACTGTGACGTAGCATGACAACTGAAGTGACAGGTATTATATTTAGTCGAATACTTGACAGCTGTCTTGTCACGTGTTTTTTTTTTACCTTTATTTAACTAAACCTTTGGAGTATAAGTAAATTATTTTACTCATAAAGATATCTAAGAGATTAAATGTTAGAAAGCTGTACCCTAATTACGTAATACACGATTAATCGGAATTTGACAAATTGCTCCATAAGTCCAATCCATTGCTACATAAGTATGAAAAAAAAATCTACTCAACAACGTAAATACCGCAATGAATGTTGTTGAACTGTCAAAATGAAACTTTGTCGTAATCGTTTACGAAAATATGTTGCGTAATTAGATAGCAGGTCAACAGCGTCCTCCTACTGTATAGAAAATTACTGCGTCATTATACAATTGTTCTGACAGTCGCAATGATTATAGAAACGAATTTTATATTATAATTCGCAAATGTTTTTTTAATAAAAAACCTGCTTTATTTTTTATACAATCAAAACAGTCGATTGTATGCATATTTTTCAGCATATAATTTTATGTGATTGACCATTGTGTTCTTTCGAAGCATCGTGCATCGCCTGTCTAAAATAAAATGACAGAGTGTTATAGGAGCCTATGATAAAACTCCGAAGGAAGAAGTAACACAACAGTGCCGTCATTCAGTTTGTAAGGAATAAACAGTAGGTGCCAGCGAAGTTGAAGGCACATAATGCGCCTTTATTTCGTTGCGACTTTTTCTTCAAACAATGTATGTTCTGCGGATCCCTTGGTATTTGTGTGGAGTGCACTTGAAGTGAGCTGTCAATATTGTAGTGCAGTGACAGCTCACTTCAACTAAGTTTAAGATGAGGCGTTGGTGGACCAAGAAAAATTACGTGCAAACAAACACACAACATCACACATTCCTACTGCACTATGCACGTTGCCTTGGCGTCTCAAACTGGTTCAGCTACTCGCTTGAACGTGCTAGTAGATACTACACTACTAGCGATGTCGCTACTTAATGTTGCATTCAATTATATAACGTGTTGTTTACTATACGTATGTATGTGTTGGTAGGTGTTGTAAACAAGTGTTGATGTGGGATATTGTCGTTATTTTCGATGTCGGTGCAAACTTGGTGCAAATGTCAGGTTCATTTAAGATTATTGAAGAGTTTAAGTGTTTTGATGGAATAAAGTGACACAATCCGTCGCAGTATTGACCCACTCTTAGCTGGCTACGCACAAATATTTTTGCCACCTTCACCGCTAAGCCTTGCAAAACCCAAATACTTACACTGAAAGATTCGCCCAGGCTTGAACTGTTTATTCTTCATTTAAAAAGTATGAAAAGCGTGTGTATTAGACATAGCGATATATTTTTTCGTACACAACGTATTAATTGAGATGCTATGGAAAAAACCGGCGAAGTGCGTGTCGGACTACGCACAATAAAAGGTTCCGTAGTTGGGATAAATTTATCCCAAGAACAAACTTAACATTGTAGTTGTAATCGCGCAAACTTGGACTTGTATGTACGATGTAGTGTTATGTGAATGAGTTGCGACGTTTGGTTGCAACTTGAGAAGGTAAAGCTATTGTAGAAATACACATATAAGTAACTACCCGGTATAGAATTGCGAATTTGATGTTGCGAACTTGTCAAAGTGTAGCTAGTTTAATATTACTTAAGATGAAAGCCCGCGAAACTAAATTTATTTGCAAAAAACGTAAGAAATGTCGAATTGTGCGGGTTATATTACAGGCATCACCTTAAGTAGTGCTAAAGTAGAGTTTGGCAAGTTCCAAACATCAAATTCCCAATTCAGACACCGGATACCTATATATTTTGTAAATAGAATCTGCTTTTACCTTCTCAAGATGCAATAAAACGTCGCAACTAACTCACAGATGGTCTCTTATCTCCTACATAAGTTACATACCGTAATAGTTAAGTTACAAAATCTTACTTTGTTAACTTAGTTACATTGTGTCGCAATGAAGCGTGTCAAGCTAAGTAGCGGACGATTATATTGACTGTGGCCTGCTAAGTGCGAGTAGATGCAGCTAAAGAGTTTCTATAGATGTTTATGTGTAGGTAGAGCTTAGAATGGTGTCTAGGTTATTGCACAGTTTTCAATAATATCAGTTCTTAAACGTGGTGCTTATAGAACCCGTGCGAATTAACTAGGCGCCTCACTGGAATGTGGCTCCAAACTGGGGCCGTATTATGACGTATTAATGCCACCATTATTCCAGTGTGAGTGAGAGACAGAGCTATACAAGGCCGCTATCACCATCCTTTTTCCGCAGTGGAATAATGATAGCATTAATACATAATACGGCCCCTGTGCTGAACGGTACTGTACAAGTGACGCCACAGTGGCAGGTGCCTGGTTAACTCGCGTGGGTCTTAGGTTCAGAATCACATAAGTATTTTTTTACTAATGTGATCTTTAAATACCAAAACATCAACGGGAAAGATGAACCCTAGTCAATAACTAACACATAGTGAGAAGGAAGAGAGAAGAGACATTTGCCCCGCAGTGAGGTAACAGCGGCTGCTAATGATAATAGCAAAAATAAGACAAAAACAAGACCTTCAAATTCATGTTATGTAAAGAAGAAGAATATAAACATAAATTATACTGAGACTTCTAAACTCAAAAGCAACGTTTTATTATTTAAAACGGAAACGAAAATAATAGGGCATGGAAGCAATATGGTGGATATTGCGTCCATGCCCTATTATTATATTCCTCACTTAGACAAGTGACGGAGACCTCAGAATATGAAAATGAACACACACAAAAAAAAATACATTTCAGCACAATACAACCACAAGGTCAAAGACCTTACCTAAAATTGATGCATAAACAATAATGAGTAGCTGTCATTACGTTACGTATGTCCGTCTGTTACACGATTATATATTCAAGGACTGCGCAATAGGAACAAAGCAGAGGAGGTAAATTGTTGCTGTTTTTGTAAAGTGTGGGAACTTTTGAAGACGGTCATAATAATGAAGAATGTGTTGAGTTGGACCTTCTTTTTAATATTTAAACCTAACATTACGCTTTAAATTTAAGGAGCTATACCTTCATAAACACCTAGATAGATTAGAAGGCCGGGGGTCTGTGTCCGACAGTGTAATGCTATGGCCTGATGATGGTAATTATGATGATGGTATCTAGGAAGCTAATGCAGAGGTAACTTATAGAGGTACAAAAATAGGTGAAACCAAGGCTCTTTTATATATATATTTTTTTTTTACTGTTCCCCCACACTAGGAATTTCTCCTGTATTGTGGGTATCCGCGACATGCAGCGCAGCAGTCAATCGCTTAACTACTGCGCCAACCGTGCCGTCATTATTAGTAGTAGGTAGAGCTCTTTGTAAAGAAGTTCGTCCGGGTAAGTACAGTCACGAGCTTTAATTTGGGACCCATTTCCGTTAAATGTTGTTAGAACAATCATAATGCAATAAGGTCGAAACTTTGAAACTTTGCTTTAAGGTTGAAATGTTGAATGTCAAGTTAAGACATAAAATGTCTTATCTAATCGACCTATGAAATGATAACCTCGTTGCAAAAAGCTATCATTACGATTTTCTAATTACGAACATGTGTCGTGTCAGTGTCATTTAAGAAAATAGTTTAATGTGATATTTTCACAAAATATAATTTACCAATTAATAAAATGCTTGCGGCTAATCGTGACCAAATAAGGCTCCAAATTATTGATTTGCACGAACAAGGAGTAGGCATTCACGAGATATCGCGACGAATAAATGTGACAAGAAACACAGTTCGCCGCTGGGTTCGACGCCACGGGAACGAGGAAAATATTATTGACTTACGACGAAACAACCATCACCCGCAAGTTATAACACAAGAGCAGAGCCGCTTGATGCAAAGGCAATACCTGATGAATGGATTTACGCCAACGAGGCATTTTGCGGAAGCGTTTGAAGTCCACCCTTCAACAGTTAGAAGGCATCTTAAAGCTATGGGACTGCATCACAGGCGGCCTGCAAAAAAAAATTGCGTTGACGGATGCCCATAAAGCTGCAGACTTATTTTCGCACGTCAGTATCTAAATTTTGATTGGACGACGACGGCTTTTATCGATGAAAAGACTTCAATCTTCCCAAACGGGCAGACTACATTTGTGGCGAATTGACAGGACGCGATACACGGAAGACCACGTCATAGCTAACAACGCGTCTGGTCGCATTACAGTTAACATGTCTGGCTGGATTAGTTCAGCCGGCATTGGAGAACTAATAAATTTACCACCCAGGGCCACTGCTCAAGATTATGTCGATTTATTAGACGAGAGTGTCCTTCCAACATTGCAACTATATTATCCACAAGAAGATGTTGCTCCAATAAACTTTGTTCAAGATAACGCAACAATTCATACGGCAAGAATCGTTAGAACTTGGTTTGACAATAATAGAGCAAATTTAAATCGTATTCCATGGCCTGCAAAGTGTGCCGATTTAAATCCTATAGAAAATTTATGGGGCTTAATGGTTCAAAAATGGTCAAATAGAAACGAAAGAACTAGAGAAGCACTTATGGATCACTGCCTCACAGTCTGGGAAAGTTTAAGGGGTACTGACATATGTGACAAATTGATTGGATCCATGCGTAACCGGCTCCAGGCTGTGATTGACAATGAAGGTGTATATACGCGGTTTTGAATATTTATGATAAAAAAATTACTGGAGAGATTTAAATTAATTTAGTCGTAGCCTTCGGTGATAAGTGTTTATTTTGTGCACCGCTAACTATGCCTTCTATATAATTGTGTTAAGATTGAGGTTTGTGTCATAAATGTCTTAATAAATATAAAGAATAAAAAACTTTGTTTTTCTAAAGATTTTATTAATCAATATTTTAGCTGAAATCTTCTAAGCCCCCATAATCATAAACGGCCTTTAAACCTATTTTATTTTAAATATGTTGTTTTGGTCCGTCACTTTGATATTTATGTTTGAGAAAGAGACAAAACTTTTTAACTAATATAGGTTTGAAGAATAAGCGGGTTAGTTGACTAGCTATCATATATTGACAATATAATTTTGTTCTTTTTTATTTGTTTCTTTTTTCTTATGGGACCACAGGACCAAAAAGTAATTATTACTCGGAAATCGGTAATGATCGTTTGCCCTCGCTCCAGTTGACGTTAGCCCCTAGAAACGTAAAGTTGTCGATGGTAAACATTATGACGTTTATTGTTTGTGCAGTGACAGCGTTAACATAATAGCTCTAAATGGCGAAAGTTTGCTACACGATATTCAACCTTAGGTGGGTCCCAAATTAAAGCTCGTGACTGTACTACCCTATACCTATTTCCGCCAAGCAGCGTTGCTGTGGTCGTCGAAGGCATACCCTTCAAAACCGACCACAGCAACGCGTGTGCACAGCATCACGGTGACGATGTAATAAATGGCACATACAAATCTAATGTCAAAATAATATCGTATAGCTGTCTCGATTGCGCTAAATTTATATCATTATCCAATCATATTACTTGTTGAGTGGTTGAATCACTTTCCATCCAATCCAGCAAAAAAACCTCACATGTTCTGCAGTTTTTTTGAATGATTCAATCTCCAGTCCACTTATCATAATGAAGGCGCCATCATTATATTTCCTTATTCAGACCTCAGATTATGTGTTGGTATGTTTCTTAGTCACTTTTGACTCCTATCCTTTTGGTTTGTCAGCTTTGGGTTTTCCCAGAGTTCACTCAAGGTTTGCTAAAGGGTGATGATGAAGCGTAGCCGATTGCGAAATAATCAGATACTCAAAGACAATCGTAGGAAGTTAATTTCCAAGGTTAAAAATAGGAATGAATCGGTCTTCTAGTTAGATAAATAAAATGCTGATCCTACTGCATAGTAACATATAGTAGGTATTAGGACTGATGAGGTCAGGAGTGTATACCTGAGAATGTAATCATATTATTTAATACCTAATAACTGCCACTAATTTGCCTATAGTTGTATGTTACTGTTTCTAAATGGCGGAATGTGTCTTTGCACTGAATTTTATTTTGTACAAATAAATGTTTTTGATTTTAAGCCCGAAATTCTGACACCCAGTCTTACCAGGTGTATTGTATTACCCAGTAACTGGATTGTGGACGTCAGATAGGGCATCCGGTTAGACTGGCAGCTGACCCCAACACACTCGTAGTTGGGAAATGGCCAGGCAGATGATGATGATGAAATGTTTTTGATTTTGAGAACGGGAAGCATTATCAAGGCAGGCTAGAGAGTTGCTTTAATATTTTTTGTTAAGGGGCAAGATGCCTCTTAACAATAAAACAATAGTTTACCTATTTGTGATAAATAGCACTGCCCCACTACGTTTTTCACTTAACACTTTTCAGTTTCTTGTCACCCCTTTTCGGCTTACATAACTTATATTAAAATACCGATGCACCACAATATCACATTTCCCAACACCCTCAAAGCCGCAATATCGTAAAAGGCATCAAATTCTCGCGTCAATTCCGCGAACCCTTCCTCGCTCAAATCCTCCCAATTGTGAAGAAACTCGTGTCACATATTACGAACACTTCTTTATATTTAAGGTAATCCTTGAGAAATCGGGAACACGCGTGGTATCACGCTAAACGGAACTTTGGAACAAAGAATTGACTGCCTCCATTCTTTTAAAATTCACGCACACATTCATACTTCACATAAACTTATTCCACATTCAAATCTTTCTTTCCTACTAATGATATTTCACTTTACAAATATCAACTTCAATTTAGTGTATATTATTAATTGATTTCCAAATTACTAAAACTATTTAGTCATAAGACAAAAAATAAAATTAAAGGTGCAATGCAAACTGAACTTTATGTGTGGGAATTAAAGTTATATATCTAAAAATTTACATGTTTGGAAACTTAATTGCAAACTCAGGATTCACAGAATTTTTCGATTGTTTTGAATGACTCCCCTCAATTCCCCGCTTTATCTCGTGTGTATGTAAGCTACGTATGTTTGCGTCTTTTTCAAAGGATGTGGGATGTAAAAGTAAGTGTGTGTGGAATAATCTGTGCATAACATGTGAAGGGTATGTTATGAGGAAGCTTCTAGAACATTTGTATGCGTCCTTCGTTTGCGGTCGCAGCCGTGTTTGGGTGACCTTTGGGGTGCGGTTCTAGTTACAGCGGGGATAAAACATAGATAAACATATCAGCCAATAATCGCCCACTATTGGGGAGATACCGTGTATGGAGTAAGAACCGTGTTATCCACGTTTCGTCTGATATTTTCTTTTTTCCCTAAGTCAGGATAATCTTTTTCAACTCTGCGATTTTCGTTTTCTAAGAAACTTCCTTGCCGTCCCAGCCGTTTTGCATTTTGGAAAAGCCAGGGATTAAAGTTTTGTGCATGTCATTGAAGCGATAGAAAAATGATTGTGGAAACTTCCGCCCATCATAATGACAGTCATATCAGATATCATCAGGCTTAGAGCTAATATTAAGTAAAGAAAGAAGAAGAAAGAAAGAAAGAAAAATGCGTTTATTGGCATTACAAAAAATACACCTTAAAACTATAAAAACAGAAAACAGAAATTATTATAATTCCAAAAGGGCCTCAGCTCAGCATAATGTCAGATGACAAAACAAAGTGTACCATCTGACGCTGATTTTCAGCTGCAACCCACGAGTGCCATACACTAGAATAATAAACATAGGGAAGTGTATGTCCGTTATAATAAATAAATTAAATGGTAATATAAAATAAAATAAAAATAAAACAAACTCATACAAAATCAAATAAAATGTGGTGACGTACATGTGTGTGTGCGTTGTATCTGTGTATTTCCTACACTCAAATAATAAATCTATGCAAAATCGTGCGACTGCGTTGTTCTTGTAAACTACGAAACGGAGGTTGATTTTTATTTTCATTTAGGGTTTAATATGATAATTAACAAATAAAAAATTTAACTGATAAAATTGTGATAAAATAAATGGACAAAATTGATAAATATTATAAAAATGATAAAAAATTAAATTAAATTTAACACATTTTTAAATGGCAGATATGTCGGCTCGAACATTTTCAACATCCTTTTGATGGCTCAATAGGAATTCTTTTAATTTAAATTTGAAAGTCGAGCAACTTTTACTATACTTTATAGGTGGAGGGATATTGTTCCAGCATTTGGTAGCTGCATAAGACCCAAATTACGTGCTTCGTAGACCCGTTCGATAGGCTCTCCCATAACAGTCACACAGTTGGCTGTAGCAGTGGTTGGCGGTGGCAGTTTGATGTACTTTCGTTGTTCCTATTGATTACTTACGTTATGGATAAATTAATACCAAAGTGAATCGATTGTGTTTCGAAGAAAAACACCTTTCAACAATATTATTAGCCAACCTTGAGTTCAAACCTGAATCAATAATATTAATAGTTTTTAATACCTAATTCATTCGAAACTCTTTAAAATGTTAATACGATGATGATGGATTTTGATACTTCATCATCATCTGCCTGCCTTTCCCCAACTATGTTGGGGTCAGCTTCCAGTCTAACCGGATGCAGCTGGATACCAGTATTGTACATGGAGCGACTGCCTATCTGACCTCCACAACCCAGTTACTGGGTAACACGATACCCCTTGGTAAGACTGGATGTCAGACTTTCGGGCTTTTGACGACTCGTAACAATTGTCAAAATCTACAAATGACAGCCGGGACCAACGGCACTACGTGTTTTCCGAGGCACGGAAATTTGGTATGTAAAGATGGTCACCCATCCACGGACCAACGCAACAAGCAAAGCTTAAACTGATCGATCGACTCGTACGGCTGTTATTACTTAGCCATCATTTAACCCCCCTCCTCGTCCCTCTTTGTATTCTCATACTTAAGTACCAAAAAAATTGCAACAATACAAGTGTTTTCTGGGGAAGTCCAAGGTCGACCAAAATAGTTTGAGATATAGTGTTACTTTGGATGCATTACATAGTGTTACTTTAGATTCATTAAAACGTAGGGCACGTTCAACGTAGACCTGACCTTATAGTATTGCATTAGTAATAAAAACCATAGCTGCTTATCAAGTGGCCACCCGTCTATCACTCAAATAAAATAATTTCTGTCTCAATCCAACTTAACATCTTCATTTCTATTCATTCAAATACTTTTACCCAATAATTATAAATTAAAGTCGAATTTCGTGTACTCCTATGTGACCACGTCACATGAGTTTATTACACTGTGACCACTTTGTTCTTCTAAACTATGCAACGAAGTTTGATGCGGTTTTCACCATTATTTAAACACTTTATGCCGAAAGGTTTATATATTAAACTATATATTTCAAGTCGCAAAACCCGTGCGAAGTAGGAGCGGGTCGCTAGTCATAAAAAACAATTACTTACTTACATAGTAAAACCGTTACATCTCATCTTCATCATTCTATTGTTATCCAATAGATAGTACAGATTTCAAATCCATTATTATTTTGACATCCAGTCAGTCCACAAGATGGCCGATGGTTTCCCACGCTTGCAATTTATTTAATGAAGTATACAATGAGTTAATAGTACCTATTATTAACTGAACAGTAGTAAATATACGATTCATTGTCTTTGAGGGGTCCTTTGTCTTATCACATTATTATAAATGATTAGGTGCCGGGAAAGAAACGCTTGGGTGTAGTATAGTGTTGCCTGTGAGTGTAGTCCTACTTCACCACACTACCACTCTAACACTAGGTGACACCTAAATTCAATGCCTCCTGTTAGATTTTCAACGCTCGCCTCAATGTCAAGAGTTGAAAGTCTAACAATGCAATAATATTTAGGTATTACATTTAGATATCAACTAGTAACATAACATAACATCACCTCTGTAATGCCCGAAGAGTAAGGCAGAGGTGTACCTATAGTACAGTGTACAGTGCCACCTAGTGTTAGTGAAAATGGGAATAGTATGTCATGCAGATGAACTTATTTACATGACATAATATTATTAGTACCTGGTCGACCGAGCTCTGGGGAGTTTGTTGCGCCACTTCTTCTTCCCAGCTAAAGCACTAGGAAGTGGGGAAGGGCGTTTTTGGGGGACTGACTTATGTAATTTTGACGTCCGAAAAGAGCTGATTCTCAGCCTAGTTTGAATACATGACTTTTGAATTTGAAATTTTAATCTGCTCTGGTGTAATAGAGAATGCTCATTTAATAGTATGGTTCATACTTGTTCCATGTATAGTACATACTAATTCCATGCTGCCATGGCCATTCTAAGGTAGGCATTTTGTTCTAAACTTTGGGTGACCGAGCTCTGCTCAGGTCAAAATACTGAGAAAACGAATTTTCCCAGAAATGAGACCCAGCTAGATCGATTTTTTGCCCCCGTAAACCCCTATATTGTAACTTTTATTAAAATTGTTAGAGCCGTTTTCGAGAAAGTGATTACAAATATATTATAGTTATACAAATATTGCTCTTTTAATAGTATAGGATAGGATTTAGCGTCCATCTGACAGACTTTGTGTAGCGAATTGGTAAAGTTAGTAGGTAGAGGAGCTGAGAGCCCAGAGTGCGGTAGATCTAAGTTCTGCTCCAAAAGTACCTGATGAAAGTGTAAACAAACCCACCCTGTTCAGGTAAAATTCTTACGCAATCACTCACTAAAGGTAACACATTAATCTGTTTTATTATATAGGTTTCAAAAAAATATTCCAATTATTATTGTTTAAATAATATTATTAGATTAAAAAAGCATCGAGGTAGACTGAGATTAAAAAATTAACCTCAACTGTCAAATGAAAAACACTTTTAAGGTGTATTAAAATAAAATTTCAGGTTTCGATATTCATATACCATTAATCAAATCAAAGCACTCAATTTGTAAGTAGCACTACAAAATGGCATCCACAGGGACGGTTTCTGATCTATTAGTTTAAATTTTCATCTGATACTTGTGGTACAGACAATAGGTACCATCGCAGACACTGGCGGTGGATCACTTTTGAACTTTATTACCAAGAGCATAAGGAACGAACCAATCCGTCACCAACTATTGATTTAATTGGGTCTTTGGTCATGTTTATCATAGTATGATATTCATACCTAATCAACTTAATAAACTAAAACTAACTAAACTAGATGGCACCACTAGTAGCATGCCAAACATATCTGGCGACGAGGACTGCGAAAAAATTATCGGACTTAAAAACAAAATAAAGGAATTGACAGTACAATTAGAAGTTGCACATAAGGAAGTCGAAAACCTAAATATTGATAACATGAATCTCAAACAGACAATAGAAAGCTTGACAAAAAAAGAAATTATTTATAAAAAACTTACGAGTGATATTGTGAATTCACCTAAGACAAAAAACAACAAAACAGTTCCCATAATTGATCTAAGCGTCACTCCTAAAACAACTAAGAATAAAGGGATATTTACTCCCCAAAAGACTGCCAAAACAACACCAACAGCTGGCGGACCCTCACCGGTGCCGGCCGTCAGATTGACTCCAACAGCACATACTCCTTCACCCACGCCTACACCCCAGAAAGCTGACAAATCAACTCAATTTGACACCCATGATATAGAACACTCAACGCATGACAAATTAATAGACAAACGACACAAAGACAGTGACGACACAAAGAAGATCCGAACAGTGACGACACAAAGATCCGAAAAAGAATCCATTACACAGAAAAATAACATTATGAAGCGCAAAAAAATCTGTATCCTAAGCACTGATAATAAAAATAAAATACTTAACATTGCGGAAAATACATTCAGTAAGTGTGATACTTGCCATTACATCACACCACAGAGCAATATGAAGCATCTTCTGGATGGAATTCATCAAAAGTTGTTAAATTTTACCCTCGAGGACTATTGTATAATATTACTAGGCGATGAAGACTTTAAATTTACAAATAGATACTTAGATTGTGTAATGCAGATAAGAGAAATATTACAGGAAATTTGTCATACTAACGTCATTATTTGCACTCCAACATACAAATTCTTTAATAACAATTATTTGTTTAATTCAAGAGTTGAGTCCTTTAATAATTTGCTTTATCTAGACACTCTTTCTCATGGACATGCCTATTTTGTGGACAGCAATCAAAATTTAAGATATGACGATACTATGTTTGATAGACGCACTGGTAGTATAAATAACGCTGGACTTGAAACTATTTTTGTAGATATTAAGAATATGATTATGAGTATACAGACAGACTTAATTAAATATCTGGAAGACGATAATAAAAATAAAAATTTGAACGAATGTGACAAAAAACAGCAAACAAACACAACACAAACAAATGAAAGTGAGTTTTTTCTTTTATAGTCACATAGCTATTTTTCATCAGAATATTGCCGGTATTTTGAACAAATCTGATATGTTAACATTAAATATAGAAGAACTAGCAGAAAAACAATTAAACATTGACATAATATGTATTACAGAACACTTTGTTTTATCTGGTCACGAAAGTTTAATAAACATACCAAATTATAAACTAGCAGCCTCGTACTCTAGGAAACATCAAAAACGAGGTGGTTCGTGTATTTTAATTAAGAACGGCTACGAATACAGAGAGCTTCACGAGGTAATGAAGCTTTCTGTGTCAGGAATATTCGAATGTAGTGCAATAGAACTAATTAAACAAAAAGTCATTATTGTATGCGTATATAGGCCCCCAAACATGTCTAACATTAGTATGTTTTTTGATATCTTGAACTCTGTATTAAGAATTGTATGCTGTAAATCCAATGTAAGGATAGTATTATGCGGAGACTTTAACATAGACGTTCTCAAACGTAACAGAATCACTCTGGACTTTGAATATCTCCTCCTGAACTATAACCTTAAATTACAGATACGTCAACCAACAAGGCCAAGAAGTCAAACATGTTTGGATAATTTTGCTTATAACTCTAATTTCAAATGTGCAAGTGAAGTTGTTGACTTTGCAATGTCTGATCACTCATCAGTAATATTAAAAATCCAAGTTAGTAGAACTTGCAAATTAAATTACTGGCGCATTCAAAAACGAGACTACTCATTGGAAAATCGAATTAAATTTAAAGAGTATCTAAAAAACCTATCTTTCTCAGATGTTTATACTGAGAATAATCCGAATAAAGCATATGATGATTTTAAAGATACTTTTCTTCTTTTTTACAATCAATGCTTCCCAATTAGATGGGTTAAATTTCAATCTGAAAGAAAAATCAAATGGATATCAAAAGGCATTAGGCTATGTAGTAAAACAAAAAGAAACTTTCTGTGGAAATATAGAATGGATCCTTCAAATAAAAATAAAACCACATTCAAAACATACTCACAAAGACTAAAAAAGATTTTACGACTAACCCAAAAGGCTCGGAATGATAACATAATTATTAACGCTCAAAATAAATGTAAAGCCTCTTGGCAAATAATTAATAATAATACTAGGTTTATTAAAGAACCGATTACGAAAATTATTAAGCAAAGCACTCTGATTACGGATCCAAAAGACATAGCTACATCATTTAATGACTTCTTTATTGATCAAGTTCAAAATACGCCTAAAAACAAATCATCTGATAAAATATTTCATTCAAATAGTGTCCCGAACTCAATATTTATGCCACCAATATTACCAGACGATATAATTAAAAAAATCAGAAGCCTAAAAAATACAAAAAGCCATGGCTATGACGGTATCACCACAGAGATTCTTAAATACGTAAGTGATATTATAGCTCTACCATTATGCCACATTATAAACAGCAGTATTGCTTCGGGCGTTTTCCCTAAGGCTCTAAAAATTGTTATAGTAAAACCACTACATAAAAAAAATAGTAAAGACGATATGTCCAATTACAGACCGGTAGCATTAATCCCTATTTTATCTAAAGTATTCGAGAGAGTTATTTACGATTCACTATATGCATTTTTCAACAAGCACGATATACTGTGCAATGAACAAATGGGTTTTAGAAAAAATAGAAATATTAATATGGCAATATACAATTTTTTACATAATATAATGTCAAATGTTGATAGTAGGACTCCTGTATGTGCCATCTACACTGATATGACCAGGGCTTTCGATTATGTAAAATATGATATCCTTTTAGAAAAATTATATAATTACGGAATTAGGGGTAATGTCCTAGAACTAATAAGATCCTATCTAACTGGTCGAATTCAACATACAGAAATATCCCAAATATGCCTTAAAACTAAATACGAGCTTAAATACATGTCAGCTGGTCGAGAAGTACTATACGGAGTACCACAGGGAAGTGTCTTAGGGCCTCTTTTGTTTCTCGTCTATATAAATGATTTACCACGCCAGATACAACAACCCATGGTACTATTCGCAGACGATAGTACAGCCATAGTTAAATGTAACAACAAAGAAAACTATGAAAGAGAAATTAATATGACATTGGAAACGATTGTACACTGGCTTGATACAAATAACTTAATAATCAATTTAAAAAAGACGAATATCATGCACTTCTATCAAAGGATACGCGCCGATGATATAAGCGTTAATTATAATAGACAGAAAGTAGAGACAACGTCTGTAGCAAAGTTTCTAGGTATTCAGATTGACAATAAATTAACCTGGAAACCCCAGACCGATGAATTATGTAAAAAGTTAAATAAATTAGCCTATCAACTGTATCATCTATCACATAAAGTTAGCAAAGAAACACTTGTACTTGCATATCATGGGTTGGTTGCGTCACAGTTAAGATTTGGGATCATTTTTTGGGGTAATTCTAGTGATAGGGAGGAGATCTTTAGGGCCCAGAAACGGTGCATACGATCTTTATCACACCTTAAAAGCACAGACAGTTGTGAGCCTGTGTTTCGGTCTCTGAATATACTCACTTTCCCATGTTTATATATATTAGAGGTGGCAATGTTTGTAAAATCTAATCTGCACTTGTTTCCGTCAATTGCCAAATTAAGAGCACGAAACGGACCATTGCGATCTAAATATAAGAAATTGTTACATTCCGGTAACTATAAAACCGCACTATTAAGGAAAAGTATTCTGGCAATGGGACCTATGATTTATAATAAAGTACCTCATAGCTTCAAGGATAATCCGACAAACATTTTTAAATCTAAGCTAACTAAACTACTATTGGCCAAATGTTATTACGCACTAAATGACTTTTTAAATGATACGACATTGAATGAATAATTATGATTGTTATGACTAACTTACTAATATTTGACATTCAAGATTAAGACGCAAAAATAATAATTTTATAATAATTGTAATACCTATGTACTTAAAATTAAGCGCTATTTGGTCTTTTTTTTCTTTTGTATTAATTAATTTATAATTTGCACGCCGTAAGGTAGATTGTAGTGGATCTCACTAATCTATATCTAACATCTTATGCTTGTACCTACATTCTTAGCAAATAAAGATTCTTGATTCTTGATTCTTGATTCTTAATGCCAACAGTGAAATAAAAACAATATGGTAGGCACAATACTTCTAACAGCGTGTTTTCTGTGGGTTACCGTGGTTGCACCTCAACAAAGAACACAAATCGAAAAATTCTATATCTCAAGTCAAAATCCTCTTCCGTCAATACTGCAGCCCCACCCTGACCCAACGTTAACCGCTCCAGATATGGGAGATTTAGTTAAAATGTTGATCAGACTGAGAATAGATGTAATAGTTTAGTTAGAAGGTGCTCTAGGCCCTGAGGCTCTGGACTGCATACTAATGCTCTTAGGGGCTCTTTAAGGTCGTGAGGGGTACATAAAGGGGTACTAAACGTTTTGTCTAGAGGTATTTTGGGAACCCTTTTTTAAAGGTATGTGGTCTTTTGGAGATAAGATTTTACTTAGTGTCTGGGTATCTCCAATATTTTTTGTATGATTTTGGCGAAGGCAAATGTTGCTGTAAGGTACCGTCAGCGTACGTAGTATGGTGGAACAATATAATAGAATATAATATTTTTATTGCAGGTGGATAACAAAAAGTTGGTTCAAATTTAACAAAAAAAAAAATCTGCAACATACATCTAGGGTGTACAAAAAGAAAGAAAAAAAAAATTCTAACATGGATACTATAAACGGAAAACTAAACTACTTATGTACAAGAATACTATCCTAAGAGTACTACAGGGTAAGATAGACAAATGAATGGCTTCGAGAAAAGATGGTACTGCTGTGCTTTTGTTTGTTTGTTTTGCTCGACTTGGCGGGCACTGCATGCCGTGCTCCCAGATATTATAAAGTAGGGTGACCTGTAAAACTTCCCCGGATGAAGATTTTACCTATTCATAAATAGGCCGGCGCTTGATTTCAATCTCGTCTATGATGGAGCATACCCAGAAAATGCCTATTTTCTATTGCTTTAAAGGTTGAGTAAAATATATTTTTTTTTGTTTTTGAACTTTATTTTGTTAAATCTATCTATTTGCCTGACTGCCTCATTTGTCTAGTTGTCACAAGCGTGAGGTCCTTGGTTCGATCCCCAGTTCGGGTAAAGTGTTGTAGGCCCCTATTATAATTATGGAACTTAAACATAAATGTGGGTGTACTAAAGGTACACCTCAACCTAACCCTTCGGGGAACAGGTGTGATGTTATATATTATATCTTCACTAATGTTATGCTATCAAGCAGCCGCTAACCATTTGACCTTCGATGTTGTTGCTTCCACCCCAAGGTCACTCACCCAGGTGGCGAGCAACACATCTTTCGACCATGTCAGGCCACACTTGCTTAGAATTACTTAGCGTGAGAATATCCTCACATTGTGCTTTATCTGCATTGTTTCCAAACAATAAATAAAATACTTACATGTTATTATAGTCGCGACAGTTATTATACATTTTATTATGTTCCTAGCGACCCGCTCCTGCTTTGCACAATTTTTACGACTCGACAAAACATCAACATTTCTTTATTATACGTAAGATTAATATTAATATTTTATACACATAAACCTTTTGGAATCCGAATTATGCAGTGCTTTCAGACAGATTGGAACGAATACAAAGGAAATTCACGAGATATTATACAACATTATGATACTTAGGTTACAATTTTAAAATCTCATACTGGGTTACAATGAACGATGCGCTCGATTCCACTTACTTCCACCTTGTAACTCGGAGAAAATAATATCTTACATAGAACCGTACTTATGTAAAAAGTTTTTTGATGCTGATGGAGACAGATCCTGTGCTAGTACATAATTATTTCAGTAGGTAAAAAAATACCGGTCAGGAAAAAGAATGTCTTTGGGAAGACAGAACTTCGCTCTTGAAATGACAAAATAAAATCGAATTCCTTGGCTGAATTTCTTAAACAAACCTTAAAGTTAGAATCAACGGAGCGAAAAGTCTAATGACACAATCTATTAGCTGACTTAGCAAAACTCAAAATTCTATCTAAACTAAAACTACACAAACACACACACCCTACATCACACACACACACATCATCACAAATGCACTTCCATTGTTTTTGCATCAACATTAAACCATGGAATATGGGTCACCTCCGTTCAGTAAACTGATAAGGCATACTGCATACTTGGCCATTATAATCTACTTTATGTTCTGCTATAAGGCTTTTAAATAGTGTGCATTCGGTCTTAATTATTTTACTCACGTCAAAGGCAGGAAATAAGTATTGTAAAATATGGGCATAACAAACGGAAAAATACCTATCAACACTTTTATTTCGTGTTTTCTAGCTGACTTGAGCTTAACAACAACACAGACAGTTCAAATACAGTCGGATTCACACAAATTGCGTTTTCCCGCCAATTAGCTAACGCGCCGCCATGACAGTTGCAATGACAGCTGTCAATGTCACACATCGCGTAGGCACGTTCGGCTTAGCGACCTAATGACTGTTGTTAGCGGAATTCACGAGGATTTTTATATCAGAAGAATTTGTAAAAAAAAATATCTGCGCTCTTTACTGTGTTTATTTTGCAAGGATTTTTAGATGCTTCCGCGATATACCAAGTCAACGATAAATTGTTTAGAATAAATAATGTTTTATTCAAACCTCAGAACAATGACAAATATAGCTATTTGTCTCCCACAAAAAAAAACAAAATAGCGATCTATTTATGTACATATTTCTGCAAAACCCAACAGGAAGTACGGAAACAACAATTAAACGTGATTATTAATTACTTTGCGTATTTGAAACGGTAATCCTCTTCCGCCTCAAATAGCTGGCAGCCATGAAATTTTTAATTATCCTTTTGATAAGCAAAAGTTTGTTAAAAATAAATCTACTGTGGTTTTATTATGTAATGTTGTTATGTACTAGTACTTTCCCTTTCATGTTACACCTGTTTGGAATAGAAATAAGCTTTTATAGATATCTAAAGATTAGAATGGATGCTATAACAGAAGCAAAACACGTGCGCAAAACCTCCTGACATGGAATACCTACGTGTCTGCAAGGCAAACGGATGTTGGGTTAGGAACTTCGAACCGAGTGGAGAATTTGCAGGCTTATTACGGAATATTTAAAATATATTTTTTTCTGATGCAATCAGGCCGACGATTCAACCCGTCATACTAAACTGTTTTCGCTATGAAACTCATATCCATTTCGTGAAAAAACAGATCAAATCCCTATACAACAGTAGACAGAATATTTCGATGCATTTATGAAAAGTTTTTATTTACCCATCAGTATTGATTTCGTAGGAAAAGTTGTTCATTAGGACGACTAGGACACCCCCTTGACGAATGCAAATGCAGGTGGCTAGATCGCCACCCTGGATAAACTGGGAATCTTCAAGTCTTGTGTGAAGTGAAAAGAATACGAAGCAAGTGCACCATCGTCGATGACTACCACATCATCGCTTAACATCAGGTGAGATAGTACTGCATCGCTAATCCCGTCAATAATTTAAAAATTAAAAACAGCCAGCTACATCATTCATTTGTCGGCTCGGGTGAAGGACCCGTGGTTCTTAATTTTAAAAACCATTTGCTTAGTAAGTGCTCCAATCCAGTCTAATTTAAGATAAATAAAAAATGTTGGTCGTTGGTATAAAATTCTTTTGTCAACTGTAACAACACTAATTTTGCAAATGCGCTGTTTTTTGCTTATACAAAAACTATGATTTGCTGTTATAAATACATAATCACATGTAATAAATAAGTACACAAAAACGTGTAAAGCTACTTTAGTTTGTAAATGATTTATTTCTGGGAAAAAAAGTCATGGCCGACGCGATAACGCTGTAGGCCTCTTACCTCGCCCCCTCCCCCCTCTCAAATATACATATATATAAATATATATATATATAAAAGTCCTTCCGGAATTCTACTTCCTAAGTTCGGACACCCCATGCACATTGAGAAATATTTTAATAAATTTTGACAAATTAAAAAAAATGTGTTAAGAAATTACTATGGATTTCAAAATAAGTATCTGTCCATTCACAAAGCTAAAGTTTTATATGAAGATAATTAAATTCACATAATTTCATTTCTACTAGGACTTTGACTGAACATTGTTTAAGAGGGTTCATTCAATAGTTGGCAACGTTGCAAATAACGTCAAATATTTACCTGTTTTGATTAATTTGGCAATATTACTGTTTGGAAATATCAAATATAGCTAACTAGTCAATTAGAATATTAATAACGAATTGCAAATATAACACTGAATTTGATGTTGGAACAGTTGTGTTTTAGGTGTAAAAAGGCATTTGGCAAGTTTCCCAATACTTTTTTATATCTAAAACTAAATATTAGGTGTTACGATATTATTAATTGCATTTCATAATCAATATTATAGTTCACTAGTTAGCTATATTTCGTATTTCCTTTCAGTAATATTGCCAAACTAGCTTCTGCCCGCGACTTCGGTCACGTGGAAGTCGTAAGACATCACAAAACATACAGCCACATTTTTATAAAACTTCCCTGTATACTACGTACGTTTGTAGTTTTGTTCTCAACAGCCAAAATATACAGAGCGTCAGGACTGGTGAGGCGGGAGCAAGCGACGTACAGTTGTCCGTGTGAGAAGCAGCTTGTCCTGAGGTCGACACCCGCCGCCTTCAGTGCCTGCCCCTGTGACTTGTTGGTAATCATCGCAAAGCAATGCTCACAGGGGACTGCGCGGGCTTCAACTGGAAGGGGTAACTGTGGGGGATTAGTGGTATACGCGGTATAAACACTCTCGCCAACGCCACAAACTGTTAGAATTTTCGCCTCGATGAAGTTTCTCTACAAAGACACGACTTTGAGCCGGGTTCCGTTACACAGCTACGGCGGAGTTCAGTTCTGAAGGAGTATAATCGGGACACCGACCTTCAGCTGGATGATGTGCGGTGGAAGTCCACTTACCGTTAGCGAATTCAGAAATTCTACGGGGTAATGTGTGGCATGATCTTGCTCCACAACAGTGTTAACCGATAGAGGTGTATATCACTTCGCTTCCTTCAATTTGCAAGATAATACTGTCGTTGATCGCTGCAGCTTGATCATTTTTGGGCGTTAAAATGGCCCGTTCAGTCACCCAAGAATTCTCTTGGTACCTATAGTATTTGACTGATGTCCCCGTACACCAGACTCATCAGATCTTCTAAAGTGGGCTGCTCTACCAAGAGTCTCTGGTAGAGCCATTCTCCTCTGGTAGAGTGCCTTCACCAAATTTTAGAAGAACATCGGAGAAGTTTTAAGCATGTGAATTCCCGCCAAGCCGAGCTCGCATGTTGATGGTCAAGCGCAGTCTATGAACTCAAACCATAGAGTCGACCTTTTCAACAAAGCATTCACCACGTCAGCCCTAGTTCCACGCGTCACCACATTCATTTCATTCTTGTTGATAATGTTAAAATAATACCAAATAATTAAATTAAGTATTTCATTCATGTCATGCATATTTGTTTTTGTGATATTGAACTACTTTGCAATATGCTTTTTAAAGTAAATAGCGCTGAAAATGTTGTGTTTTTTCACATTAGGTTTATTGTATGACCTGTAAGAATAAAATGTTTTTTATTTTATTCTTATAGTCTTTAGCTCCAAAATGACCAGTACAGAACCTTGAATGTTTTGTGACTGTAAAGTGCTTGCGACGTGACGTAGCAATTTCCCATTGCTTACGAAGTTTTCCTTTTTTATTAAATCAATACGTTCTACGAACTATTATATACATTAATATTACAAAATGTAAAAAAAGAATCACAAAAAATAGCAGTAGTTGGTAATGGAACTTACAAAAACAGGTTTGCAATTTGTATTGCTGTTTGACTGTTGCTGTTGTTGAAAGTTAGCTAAAATAGCCGTTCTTATAATATTTCATGATTGACTGCTTAGCTCCATAAAAATATAGCGTGATAATAATCATTTACTTAAAAAACTTGAATCGGTAACTATCTGCAGTATCCGCGTCACCACAGGTAGTGTTTGCTGAAAATCGCCATTAAGCAGAACTGTGACACCACCCATCGTGTCTTGGTTCCTGCGGGTGTCCTGCAGGGTTCTGTTTACAGCTTCCACTGCTTCCCTATTTGCCATAATGCATCCATCCCATACGATGAAAGTACAATCCATAAGCACGCGTGTTGCGTGACACCCCACAAACATGGTGTGCGCTGTTTTACTACCAGGAAGCAATGTGGCAGCGATTCTGGAAGACGCTACCACGATTACAATATTGCCTTGCTTCCTGACCTCTGCATGGTTACCAGTGGTATGGTAGTAAGTGTTTCCTTTTCCACCAGGAGAATTCTAAAGAAAAACATTTTACCCTGATTGAGCCCAACGCTTTGGAGAACGGTGTTAAAAATGTCCCTTTGCTCTGAGGTGAACTTAGATACGTGGCCATCGTAGACGATGGTATTCATTGCGCCTGGATCATAATTAGTTGCAGTGGCGTATTCACGTGATTTCCACGGTCTTGATGTGCCAATGTTTGCGGAGCCGGTAACCCATACTCGATCAGTGGATTGTCACCGATGGAAATTACCACGTCTTGTAAAGTGAATAAGACAGTTTAGAACGCATTCATAATTTTGTTCAATGTCAACTTCAGTGTACGTCGCAAAGTTCTCGAAGATGATGCCGATATTTCTCCCATAACAGCACTGGGTTTCCGATCCCACAAAACACTAAAATGAAACCAAACAAATGCCGCAGATGACTAGGATTGTCGCTGACGCTGGCCACCACCCAGTGTTGGTCACCGTCAAAAAGGTGACGTGCGATGCAGGCTGCGCGGAATTTGGGATACTCTGCATCATCAACTGTCCTCAGGAACGCAAACGACAACTGGCCACCTTTAGGCTCCATTTAACAGGAACCCTATGCAACGACTCCAGAGTTAAGCACACACGCATTAAGGAGGATGCGATCAAACGTGAGCCAATGATGGCATCATCCTGCGACAAAGCCCCGAAAACACACCACTTTCAAAGGCACTACAATATAACACTTACAGAAGAACAGTGTGACTACTCAGGCCCAAAAGAGATGAGAGTTTACACCGACGGATCAAAGACCGACTCAGGTACCGGAGTCGGAGTTTTCTCACATGACCTCAACATAAATATATCCTGACCGCTGGGAATGTTCAACACCGTCTATCAGGCGGAGTGTGTGGGCATCATACAAGCGGTCCACGCCCTAGAAGCCAGGAGAGTTACGGACACCCACATACGCATACTCTCCGACAGCGCCTCAGTTCTCCAATCCTTACGGAAGAAATATACTACCTCGAAGCTAACACTAGAATGTCACGATGCACTACAACAAATAACGGTATCTAGCCGCAACACGGTGACACTGCAATGGATAAAAGGACACAGCGGATCGCTAGGTAACGACGCGGCTGACGAACTTGCTAGACGTGGATCTAGGACGGCAGTCTGCGGACCCGAGCCTATCGTACCCATCCCCTTCAACCAAATATGCAGGTGGCTGCAGAAGTTCACCCACACACAAGCGGAACGCTGGTGGACCTCGACACCAGGTTGCAGGCAGTCAAAGGAGGCTATGTCATCTTTGGACAGCAGGCTGACCAGGCGTTTGCTACGCCTGGACAGGAACGGCCTGCGCCTGGTGACGGGGACCATCACGGGACACTATTCGCTAAACAAGCACTTCCACACAATAGGCATAACGGACAGTCTTCTGTGCAGGGCGTGCATGGAGGCTGAGGAGACCGTTGCGCACGTGCTCTTCGAATGTACGGGCGTCACCCAGATTAGAACAGAAACCCTCGGGTCACCCAGATCATACACAGACGTTCAAAACAGACCAGGAGACTTAATCAAATTCTGGAGGGAGGTGGGCTCACGCACAATGGTCCACCTGACGGACTAAGTGCGGAAACCAAACCCCCTAACATAGAACATAGATAGAACGCAAACGACAATGGGCCACTGTGTAAAGCGTACTGTGTGAAGTAAGAACTTATATTATATTAATATTATAAGTCGGGCACATTGAGTGGCTCTTTGTAAGACGACTAAAGTGTCACGGTGTATACATAGAATTTTAAAAAAATACCAATAGTTGATGTAAAAAAAAGAATCACAAAAATTACTAATATAGTTGGGAATCGAACTTAAATTCAAAAGTCATTTATTCAAACTAGGCTGAAAATCAGCACTTTTCGAACGTCAAAATTACATAAGACAGTCCCCCAAAAACGCCCGCCCTTCACCACTTCCTAGTGCTTTAGCTGGGAAGAAGAAGTGGCGCAACAAACTCCCCAGTAGCACAGCTGTCTGAATAGTTAGAAAAACATGATTCTATACAATAGTAATAATTTACTTTACGCAACACAAAACATTAAATTAAATTATTTTCTATATGTCACCTAGCACACGCCAATATACCAACAACAAAAAAGTAAAAAGAACTTAATACCCGAATGAAAGCCTCCAGACATAAAGGGCGTGCCCGTTTACACATAGCAATTAAAGCTGTAACTCAGAAATCACAAATAATAAACTAGCGAACTAGCTAACAATCGAAGTAAAATAAATAAACAGTTAATTACTAATAACAACAACAAAAACCATGGTCAGCAAGACGACCAGTCACCACAAGCAGCACCCGTTCACGAGCATAACGCAAAGATCAGCCATTACCCCCCTCGCCATATTTGAGGGAAGGAGGCAACCCGACCCCCGACGCTACCGCAAGCAGTGACATCTGAGGGAGCATGACGAACTTGCTGCCGGTTGCTCAGAGAAGATTAGTATGATCAATTTTCGAGGTCGCTAGCTGACCATATATTACAATATATCTCATAAAAATAAAAAACAAAAACTGTGTAAAGAGTAGATTAAGTCAATAAAAACAAAAAAAAAATTAAATAAATTGACTTGTACAGTCAAATAAAATGAACTAAACAGTTAAATTAGTATGGAGTAGAGCTAGTCCCAAGCCTTTTTGTCGTCTAAGTAATCTTTAATTTTGTAGAAACCTTTTTGACATAGTTTGTGTTTAATAAATGATTTAAATTTATTGAGGCTCAGTTCTTTAACATAGCTTGGGAGTTTGTTGTAAAAACGTATACTTTGGCACTTAAATGAATTACTAATTTTTTGGAGCCTAGTCCTGGGCACAATAAGTAAATCTTTGTTTCTAGTATTTATGCTACGAATGTCGCTGTGTTTAGAATATAAATTAATATTCTTTTTTACATAAATCAGGTTCTCAAATACATATTGAGATGCGACTGTCATGATATTTATTTCCTTAAATTTATCCCTCAGTGA
Organism: Xanthia icteritia; assembly: GCA_949128155.2. Classification (NCBI taxonomy): domain Eukaryota; kingdom Metazoa; phylum Arthropoda; class Insecta; order Lepidoptera; family Noctuidae; genus Xanthia; species Xanthia icteritia. The sequence continues at coordinate 15,893,357 of OX421956.2, forward strand.
ATGCCTACAATTTAGGTTATAAATTGCTCGAATGGCTCGCTTCTGCAGCAAAAATATAGTCTGAATGTCGGCTGCATTTCCCCACAACAAAATGCCGTATGACATTACACTATGGAAATAACTAAAATATACTAATCGAGCTGTTTCTACATCAGTCAAATGACGAATTTTATAGACCGCGTAGGCTGCAGAGCTTAGCCGCTTCGACAATTTGGTTATATGAGGGCCCCACTGAAGCTTCGAATCCAAGGTAATACCTAAGAACACAGTGGTGTCCACAAGATCCAATTCCGCCCCATTTACTAATACATTGGTTTTCACCTGCTGAACGTTAGGTGTCAGAAATCTAATACATTTAGTCAACTTACAACCACTGTTTGCCAAAGCAAACATCCAACCGCTTAGTTATTTGCCGTTGTTGAAAATTTGCTAAAATAGCCTTTCTTATATTTCTTGATTGACTGCTTAGCTCCTTGTAAGTATAGCGTGGTGATAAACATTTAAAAAGTTAAATCGGTAACTATTTGCAATATCCTAAAATTTTGGCGCGTCCTTTTACTATTTGCGGAGAAGAATACGAGCATAATTGCTCATCCCCCATAGCAAATAGCGTGATACAAAAGAAGAAATAAAATACGTTTATTTGTAGTAAAAACGACGCACAAAAAAAAATAACAAAAAAAAAAAAGTTTAGGGAAAATATGCGTCACATCCGCGTAAAACGGTCATCGCTCAGCATGCAAATTCAAATTCAAATTCAAAAGTCATTTATTCAAACTAGACCACTGTGTAAAGCGTACTGTGTGAAGTAAGAACTTATATTATATTAATATTATAAGTCGGGCACATTGAGTGGCTCTTTGTAAGACGACTAAAGTGTCACGGTGTATACATAGAATTTTAAAAAATACCGATAGTTGATGTAAAAAAAAGAATCACAAAAATTACTAATATAGTTGGGAATCGAACTTAAATTCAAAAGTCATTTATTCAAACTAGGCTGAAAATCAGCACTTTTCGAACGTCAAAATTACATAAGACAGTCCCCCAAAAACGCCCACCCTTCACTACTTCCTAGTGCTTTAGCTGGGAAGAAGAAGTGGCGCAACAAACTCCCCAGCAGCACAGCTGTCTGAATAGTTAGAAGAACATGATTCTATACAATAGTAATAATTTACTTTACGCAACACAACGCACACTTGCTGCCGGATGATGCTGCGACCCTATGCAAGACAGAGCCCCAGCGCTGGTTTTCAGCGACAGCCGGCGTTGAAGTTATGACGTCGACCGGTGCAGTATACAATGAAATATAATTATGATATAAAAATAAAATAAATATACAATAATTAATTCTACATGGTGTAGAATTTGCGTGAGGCTGGAACATACAGACAAACGGACAAAAATTCTAAAAACTATATTTTCGGCATTAGAATCGATCCCAGACCTCGTAGCAATTACTTTTTTTTGCTACGGTTTTATTAATGTATAGATGAATCAAAACAGCAAAATATTTCCTTCTATTTGCGACGTTGCCCATGTACAAATGCACGCTCTTAATGAAATACTTAAATACTTTGAGTTTTTGAGCTCAACTCCTTAGTTTCCCTAAAGAGGGTTTGCACGCAGGGTTCCGATACTTTTTAAACAGAAACTAACAGTAGGCCTCGATTTAATGACACATGGGGTGGCGGGAGTAGTCACGGTGTGTGGTAGTAGAGCAGGTAAAAGTAAAAAGTTTTTATTTTGGTCAACATCAAATTGACATGCTAACAGAAGAAATTCTGGAAACTTATCATTAACAGCATGCGGCTCGCTAGGAAGATCAAATTTGCAAACATCTGATGATGAGATGACATTAACTTTACAGGAGAGATCATTTTGTTCCTATTTGATAGTGGCTCTTCTTGTTCATTAGTAAAACATTATCCGAATTCGTGACACGTTTCCCTGTTCTGATAAAGACGACGTTAAGCTTACATACATCTCTAAAACAAGCAACCCATGTCCCCAGAATGTAAAATCATGAAACAACTATAGCCACTGTTTCCTACATTTACAAACACCACTTATTTTCCCTCTCTCGACGAAAATAATGAACTTTCTAGAACAAAGAATAATAAAGCATCGACATTCGAAATTCAAATCCAATCGCGCGGCAGTGGCGACGTAAAATCGCCAGGCTTTAAGATTAATCTGAGCTCGACCACTGACATTGCGACAAAAAGTCGCAGCAAACGCAGCATAGCCCTATACAAGAGATTGGTCGGTACGGTTGGTGCACACATTCACACACTATTTAACCGCTTCGAAACTCAAATACAAGCTGTAATAAACCTTATGGTGATGACAGTAAGGAGTTGGGATGTTTTTTGGGGTGGTAAAGTAAGTTTGTAAAAGTTTAAACGAATGAAAAATGCCGGTATATTTTGACGTTTTGACTGCGTCAGTCGTTTTCACGCTGGCCGGAGCATTCCGAAAGATTAGATTCTTTTTGTGATACAATGTCGTTCGGAAACCGAAATATTTGAGCATTTCCCTCTGAATTCGAACTGTGAGTGTATTTCCGAACGTAGTATTGTCAAGCAATGTTTGTTTTCTGTTTTCAATCAAATATTTTTCATCGGAACAATCGGAAGTTGCGACTGGAATGGGGACGGAAAGGCGACATCTTTTTATTATTTACTTATTATTTAGCATCTGTTACAGATCTTTATTTTGCAGGGTTATTTTTTCAGCAGTTTTTTATGTGAGTTGTTTATTTACTGAGGTGGAATGTTCTGTACTTATAGACAACCACAAGTCGGTAGCTACTAGATTTCGCATCAGACAGCTTTGAACTCTTTGTTGCACTTTGACGGGATTACAAATCATTCAATCTTGACAGATTCAAACATTGAAGATTTGTATATGCAGTTTTCAAATTCCACCCACTACTAACCCATAGTGAGCCTTTTCTCCTTCTAGTTCGCATGCCTTATAGGTACCCATACTGGACTACAAGCCTCCATTTTTTTCCATTGACGCCCAATCAGTGTGGAGCCAAAGAATCATAATTGGTGTAAAATAATTGACGTTCATACCCCGGCAGTGTTCTGTACCTCTACCATGACCTGTCATCGAAAACTTACTCGCTAGCGTTAAAGTCGCTAGCTTATTAACGTGAATCAAATAGATTTCGATAATGTCAAAACTTGTTAGCGTCGCCGTAAATTATTTATAAGAAAATATATTATACAGCGCCCCTAGCGGTCACAGGAAGAATTAAAATTCGTACTAAGAGCACTATCGATTTCTGTAGGTAAGAAACCTAATGTAATCTGTTCAATAGTCACTAACGTTTTTCAGCTGTCACCATACAAAACGGCACCATGAGTCACTAATTCGACAGACGCTATCGAAAAATACGCTTGCGATGTTACGTAGCTCACTAGAATTTGAGGTGTGAAACATGTTTACATTAAAATTATATACGTTTCTGAGTCTATTAAAGTTAAAATAATGTCTGGAAGAGATTATTTAGCATGGCATATGTTAGTGACCGCTAAATTTGGAGACCGACGACATGAATGACGTGAATTTCAAGAAAAAATCTAATTAAATTCCTTTATATTATATTCTATTATTGTAAACCTCACACCAAATAAAAAATAAAGACAAAGCGCTGCGAACAATACAGAATGCCAAAATTACACCGCCGTTCTGTGTATACACGCTCACACGCACTCATTTACAACACTTCTTCACTTCACTGGTTGACAGTACCATAGTTTATTTTAAATTTAAATAAAAAACGCTGCGTCACACATCGTCAATAAAATTACAAATTAAATAGACGTACATAATTATTTTAAGGGGGATGCGCTAAGGTAGCCCGCGAAATCCAAATTTTCTTGCAATTTACAAGTCAGTGTCAGGTTATACTTTGATTAAAATATGATTTCCGACCGTAACAAATATGGCTTTGCAGAATTATAATCATCAGAATCAGCAATACAACTCCTTAAGTTAGCATAATCCTCAAATATCATTTCATGAAATAGTCATTCAATAGGATTACATGAACTAGAGAGTTGTGTTGATGATTTTTATGATTATAATTCTATAAATAAACATTTGATATCAATATACAACCTGATACTGACCTGAAAATTGCAAAAATCGTAAGAAATTTCAATTTCGCGAGCTACCTTGACGCTTTTTCCTTAAGGAATAAAGATTCAACAACCCCTAAATACCATAAATAGTCCACTAACCGCCATCCTTTCTATTTAATTGTTTCATGATATTGACGGTCATAACATTGTTACCATACCGATACCACTACGTTTTTATCATATGAGCCGTTCTCTCTTCTTATTACTGGGAAAGAAAGAAACAAAACATAAGAGTGAAGTTAGCTAGACGACACGATCTATCGAGCTTACCGTAGCGCCTGCGTAAGACTCCGTAAAACTCATGCTGCGAGCATTATCGAAATCTATTTGATTCACGTTAACACTTCCGTCCCCACCCACTTTTCATAGAGCTCATACGCCATGCCGTCATACATATTCGAAGTGAACCCTCCGGGAGGGTCACCGGCATTACGTTTGCGCTAAAGTTAACCATCGCGGACAGTCAACGGCATTAGGTTTAAAACCGTATTTTTAAATTTTTAGTAAATGTTAGAACCGTGAACAGAAAAAAAATGCTTGGAACCAACGCATACACTAATAAATCTTGTTAAAATATACATCAGTTTTAATTTTCACGGTTTAAAATGCTGTACTCGCTAAGAAAACCTACATTTAAAATGAGCCCTCCGTGAGGACTCATTTTAAATCCCATATGAGTCGCATATGGGATTTAAAATGAGTCAAATGAGTCCTCACGGAGGGCTCATTTTAAATGTAGGTGAACCCTCCAGGTATCCTCCCGGCACTGAGCGTGTTAAGAGGGCCCTTCCCGGTTCATCTATCGTCAACGCGAGCATGTTCAAAAAGCTTGTGGTTTCATCGAGCGCAAGTGAGAACTGCTAACAAGCAAGCGAGAACGCGATAACATTGTACGAAAAATAGCGTGTAAAAGTTTGTTTCAGGAAATATGTGTTTTTGGGTAAGCCTTACAAGTTTGTGAAATAAATATTTGTCATTTAGAATTTCCATTACATGTGCGAGGTTTCTATGAAGATGTGTTTTTATTATTACCATTTATGACCGGCCAAAGTTCTGGTAAAATTTGTACAAAAAAGCTGATTTTTGGAGGTTTATATTGAATTTGTTTCTCAAATTTTCTATTTTTTGCTTCCATAGAAACCTAGATATAGTGCACAAGATATATATTAGTTAAAAAAAAACAAAGAAAGATGTGTTACAATCACGTACGAGCGTTTGTATGAAAAGTATGACGGGTCGGCCGCTCTTAAGCAGTGTGTTGTACGTTCAGCGTAGGACTTATCATTATTTAGAAACATAATTAAACTAAAATGGATCCTTATACCATTAAAATGAGTTTAAAATTGTTGCCATTGGTTAAAATAACGTTTTATTAATATACTGGAAACAAACCGAAAAATTATGAAACTGTCATTTAACTGCTTGAAATATTAATGATTTTATTACTTATTGAAATTCAAACGTTTTCAAATGACTGTGTAATGTCGGAGGTCCTTAAGCCCCCTAATTAACATTATACCCGCCTGACCTCCACTGGCTAATTATCTTTTGAGTTTATTCTCATGAAAACGTAGCTCATTACGGTAATTTATTGGCAGTTAATTATTTCATGCATTTTATTAGTTTTTAAACGGTTTTGTTTTTAACTTTTTGATTGTATTGTTAGCATAGTGGTCGTAAACGCAACGGCTGAGTCCTGGGAGGACCTGGGTTCAAATCCTGGGTTGGGGAAGTCTTTTTGGGTTTTTGCATTAGGAAACTCAAACTCAAAGCATTTATTTCAATTAAACCAATAACAAGTAGTTTTGAATTGTCAAAGAGTCGGTCAGTTAGTCAGAAAGTTGAAGCCCATTCCAAAACGTAGATCTCTATGGAGAAGAACGGGTAAGAAACTCCGGAACGGAATGGAAATTGTGTAGTAACTTTCTTTGTGTGCTCACTTATCATCACTGGTGAAATAGGCTTGTAAGCAGGTACAGTAGGCCGCATGTCAGTGGTAACACCTGGAGCTGGCCAAGCGTAGTACAGAGGTTCAGTAGAATAAGAGGCCAGCTTATAATGGTGACGTTACCACTGACATACGACCTACCGTTCTACAACACCTCTGCCAACCCTGTAGTGGATTACACGTATTATGTAATGTCTTTTATATTTTTTGTTATTATACTTTGTTCAAGCTCTGTTATAATGTCATCCGACAAAATGTTTTAGCACAGAAACATTTTAATCAATCTAATATAACATTGCCATCTTCACATAAACCTTTACACAAGGTCTAAGGCTTATCTCTTCAAGGATAACAACACAATCTCGTTACTACTCATCTTCAAAAGAAAAACAAAAAGATAAATGAAAATAAACCAAGGAACGTGATCACACAACTTCATTACTTCTTTTCTTTAGGGAAACATGGAGTAAGAAGGCATGGAGTGCTAACGTCAGACGCGCTCTTTTAAATCAATTCTTAGCAACCAACGCAGCGCCAACAGGGACAGGGGACGGTTTAGATTATTTAGTCTATCTTTTTCCATTGCACTTACTGTTCTTTGTGATTTTCTACTCCCTAGTTTGTGTTTCAGTTGGAAAGATATATCCATGTGTAATGACTACCATTTAGAGCGTTGCAAGTTTATGTGTAAAGTTGGCAACGCATCGGGACAACTCTCTTTGTCCTTACGGTGATAAACATTTGAAATTAGATGATCCGGCGGCTCGTTCGGTTGCATACAGCCAAAATCTTTTATTCTTGTGTCAGCACGACCTTTGTAGGAACAGCTCATTTCGTAATAAAGATGGTGGGGTTATAGCGATGGGATAGTAGCGAGCTCACATGCTCGATAAAGAATAAATTAATAAGCCCTCCATTCTTAACTCATCAAGGACAGACCCGTAATCTCAATATATTACTAGTAGTACACAACAGAGCAACAATAGACTCGGATATAAAATTAACTTTTCGAGCATTTGGCCGTAAAAAGATAGCCTAACATGACAACCTAGATGGAACGACGCAATCGCTCTGTTCTTCATACATTGCTGCCTAACTATACAACCTCTTTTATATACCTCGTGCAGAAACAGCAATGTATGTGGAATAAAATAAAGTGTTGGAAGGAAATTTTCGACGTTGAAAGGGAGACGTCAGATTTAGCAGAAAACCACTAGTGAAGTATTATAATTTATCGTTCTGTTAAGAACCGTTTACATGGATTTGGTTTGGTTGGTGTCCTTGAAATTAAAACCCTTAATATCAAGCTTGTATTTTCTGAAGTTCACATTTCAATAATGCAAGTAATGCAGACTTCGAAGTCTGCATTAATAGCATTACTAGCGAAATGCAGAGAGCTCGACCTCTTTTACTGAAGAAATTAAAAAACCCTCATACTTACCAAACGCTTTTCTCGGTCCCAGTACCCCACGCTCAAACGCCGCGCTTGCGACCTCTGGAGTAACGAGGCTCTCCGCATAGAATGGAAATACACGTTAAATTCCACAATTTAACGTTTTTTACTAGTTGCTTATAAAAATGGTCAATCAAGTTACAAAAAACGTAATAATAATTTGACATCATCGATAACCAAAGATCCACAACACAACCATCTCCAATATTTTTTACAAACAGGTTTATAAAATGAAAATGTTTGCAGAGTCATCACTTTGCAAACATTTTCGAGTATAAAAATCATTACATCATCGGCTAATAAATTACGTATATTATTATTATAGAATGTTCTTCATTAAACTGTCAGTTGTGATACATCGTGTGTCAGAGGCCGAGGGTCGAGAAAAAGGTGTTGAAGAAATCGTGCTTATTTGTATTGTGCTTGATGAGCATTTTGATTCAGATTAAGTCTCATGTATGGTGGCTTTTCAAGCTGAGTTTCACTCTAAAGTATTGGTATTTTGGTTGAGTAGTCCCCAACGCTGTATTTGGCCATCGTTTAACTTTTTGATAACACTCCGAGACTCTTCAACTTTTTGATTTTACAGTGTCAGTGTCTATCTAAGAAGTATACTACGTGCTAGTCACGTTCTTGTCAGGCCAATCTTTCCATCCATAGCGTGAGCTATTTTTTGCAAAGGTCGTTCTGACACCCTTTAAGACACCACCATCACCAAAAATAACTATGTGTACGGTGTTATGACGTGTATTAATTAATGAGTTAGATAAAAGAAAAACTGGGAGATTAAAATTCAAAGTATTTTAAGTCATAGAGAAAAGGTTAAAAGGCTGACTAATAAACATACCGGCACATAATACCTGTACTGGATAAGGAAGCGAAGAATAATACGGCGCTTATGATCGTTATAGGAACAGAAACCTACCTCGGAAAAGGTAAGTACAGAAGGTTCACCAGACGACTTCAACTTAACGGGTGCGTTTATCATTATCGAGATATAATAATGTAAGTAGTCTATCCAGCCGATGCACACTTACCTACTATATCAACCTTTTGCCACCAATTCGGTTCACCATTTTCTTTTCTTTCTTTAATTCTAGATTTATATTTATTTTTATTTTCTTACAACTCGTGTAAGTGTAAAAATCGTCCCCTTAGTATCACAAAAACGTATCTCGATTCTGTACAATTTGAGAAAACGGATAAAACAGATTAAAAAAACCGGCCAAGTGCGTGTCTGACCACGCACAATGAAGGGTTCCGTAGTTGGGATGAATTTATTCCAAGAACAAACTTAATACTGTAGTTGAAAAACATGTTCTCCCATACATTTGAACTGCAAATGTAAGTTTTTACGCACAGTATTGAGAGATTTACCATGTTATTTATTTATTTATTTATTTATTTATTTCCTTACATCTATCATTACAGGCCTAAACCTAATGCGACAGTGTAGTACTTACTTAGCTAACAGTTAAAAAATCTATATACTATTTACTTACATACTAACAATATTATTTAACTTAAAAATAAAACAATGACTTATTTATCCTTAGATACCTAACAACAAATAACAACAAACATAATGTTTTACTAGAATTACCTTACATAACTAACTACATTCAACAGAACCCTTGCGAATTCATTCAAAGCTCACGCAAAAATATCCAGTCTCTCATGGACTTCATTCACCACCCGGATTGTTCGGGTGAGGGGTGCTTTCGCCATTAGATTGGTTCTAGTCACAGGCACGTTCAGCAGTTGCGGGCGTCGCCGCCTCCACACGTACCGGTCCGGCACGTTAAGCTCGAGGTGACGCAGTACTCCCGGGTTATGTGCCACGCCCCGCAGTAGCTTCACTACATACGCAGCAAGACTAAAATCCCGGCGAACCCTGAGCTCATTATACCCCACCATGCCCAGTACAAATAGCGTGGGGTACATCAAGGGGTAGAACGGATACACCCCATATAGTTTAAAATACAAGTGCCTAGTAAACTTGTTCTGTACCCGCTCCAACATGACACTGTTATTATAGGCTTAAAATTTTAGGCTCAGTAGTTTCGGAGATAAGTGGGGGAATGGTCAATTTTCATAAATATCTTTAAAAGTATTTATTTTAAAATTATAAAAAAAAATATTTGATATCCTCGCAACAAGCCCTTTCATTTGATATGTCACCCGATACAGTTAGCAAAACTTTATTTTTATTTTTTCTTATTTGTCCCCCAAAAGTGACCCCCATATTGAAAATTCATTTATTTAATTTACACATACGTGTTTGGGTCACAGAAACACATATGTGTACCAAATTTTAAGTTAATAATCGGTCCATTAGATTCGAAGTAAATTGGCTGTGACAGACGGACAGACAGACACACGAGTAATCCTATAAGGGTTCCGGTTTTCCTTTTGAGGTACGGAACCTTAAAAATCATGCGACACGATAAAATAATGAAATTATAATTTTACGTTTAAAGCATAGAATATGTTTAGTCTTATTTAGGGCCACAAAGCAATTAACAGAATTAACTGATTATTTCTAAAGGTTTTATTATACGAGTATGCTTAAAATTCGATTGTTTCGAATAAGTTTCTAGATACGATTTTGTATTGCTAACTTTTTTGTAATACGTTAGGTTTTATTCTTCAAAGATGTTTATTATGGTAATATAGAGGATACAATATAACAAAACACAAGTGTACATAGAAGATAGAAAATACTACTACACTACACTACTCTATGCCTACCTAAACGTTCTTTCTTCTTTTTAAAATACCAAATACTAAAATAGCATGTATTTTTGGTATTACGTACTTTGGTTTTTACCTCATTTTCTTTGGTTTTTATCCCGTAATCATGCATGCAAGTTCAAACCTGCAATGACCTTGGGTAAAACGTTTTGGAATACGTTTTTGTAAAACTAAATCATTTTGAAAATAATTGAATTACCTACCTTATTGTTTTACCCAATAATATTATAAGTAAAAAGGTGTAGATAAGTTACCTAAAAAACGTATTATTATAAAAATGGCAGCGTGAAAAGGCTCGTGCAGACCAGGGCAACGCGACGGCGCGACGCGACTCGAACAATACAATTTCTAAGAAAACTTCACGGTATAACAATAACCGCTGTCGCGTCGCGCTGTCGCGTCGCGCTAGTCTGCACGACGCTTTACTGACGCGCCAAACAACAAACACCTACGCACACGCATACGCTTTGTTTATGTGTGCAGTCATCGTTTAACACTAAGTAACACACAAACGTATCTTCAGATAAGTTTTTGTTTCTGTTTTACGCATAATATAAATACGTCAACCACCATTAAAAATAAAGTGTCATCGAGATACGTGTCTTTGTGACTAAATAGAACCTGTTATTTTGGTGGTATACTTAACTCAAAATTTATCAAAATCGAGATACGTTTTTGTGTTAATAAGGGGACGAAATGTTCCAACTAGATCTTCTGTGCTTTTTTTAGATCTAATAGTGATTATTAAATTTGCGGTCTGTGACTCATGTCGGTATGTATATGCGATGCAATGCATCGAATCCATATTCTGATGCTAATGTTGTGGCGCTGCTCATTCTTCGTTTATTACTAGTGTCAAGAGTTAATCATAAAATAATGGATGTTCTCACGTTTTTTTTCTAAACAAGTTTCAAGTATAAGAAGTTTGCTATGCTAATTAAATAATAATTGTAATTAAATTCTTGTTATTGTTTAATTTCTTGTCTTTGATTTCCTTATTTCATTTTCTTGCTATAAAAACATTTAAATATTACACTTATATTACATTTTCATATCCCTCCATACATTTCTATCGTCTCGGGTCAACTCCATGTAAACCGACCTCAACAGTGACGTATCATCGACAATCTTCCCGAGTGAGGTCGCCATTGAACCCAAATTGAATGGAACTCGAATGGCAATAGCGCCCGTCAGCCATTGAGTTGCCCAAATAAAATAAATGGGCATTGTCAGTCTAATAATATAATGTTGTTAGCGAAGTTATATTAATATTGAAAAATTGGTACTTTAGATAATTTTATCGGAAAAGTCTTCCTACGCTCAGTTTTTTGGTTGGGGTCGACGTACTTGCTATCTAATTTTAAGTTCGACCCAATAATTATTAATGTTTGGAGCTGTAAAATCCACAAAAGAGTGTTATTTTTTTTTATCACAGCGTGGTATCACTTAGCCTGCATAATTACATGATGGTAAGTGATGATCAGGCCGAAGCTGGAAACGAGCTTCACCCGGAATCCTCAACCACAGAGGATCAGGCTATCTTACCTCTTACTGCCGAAACACAACAATGCTGTTAACATTGTTGTTATGACTTAGATAAGATGATGGTAGCTAACCAGGCGGTATTAGAAGAAACCCTAACCGAGCAGAAAATTTTGCCCCCACTGGGAATCGAACCCGGGACCTCTGGGACTGAGACACAGTCTAATCACTAGACCACAGAAGAATAAAACAGTTGTCAGACTTGGTCGGTCTGACTACCCGGTACGGTTTTCCTCTAGCTTTAAACAATTGGCTGACATAACTCTTATAGCAATAATACCTTCAATAACCTAGTCCTAGAATTAGTATTTAGAATTCGTTTTTTTTTAGAATTAGAATTTTTATTTATTTGTAAGAATGTACAATGTACATAGTATGGTGTTAAAATATTTTTGTTAGTTCTATACATTCTACCACAAGGTATATGGTGTACAAATATTCAATTGTCATTCTTAACTAATTACAATATTAATTTTAAGATTTGTGATTTGCAATAAGTCCAATGTGAATTAGAGTTATATAAAGAGTTCTATAAAGTTCTTCAATCTAACACCAAATAGCGTAGACACCAAAAACATCTAAAAACAAAGCGTTCATTCACCATTTTGTTCCGCGGCCATCTTGACGAGAATTGGCGCGAAACGACCATAGACACGATTCGTCTTCCCCTTTAATGGTTCTATTAGGATTTTGTCGAGGATATTTTATTAGAAGTGTAATGTCAACGGGATGTGGATGGCTTGGATACAATCTTTGAGAGAGAGCTTTAAATTTTTTAAAGCGACGATTTCCTTTCGAATTTCTTTGTTTGGTGTTGTTTATCTTTTACGACGATAATGAAAATGGCGGTGGGTTACGATTGTCTACGGATTGTCCTTTGTGTTCTTTTCATAAAAGTTAGATGAAAATATTGTTGCTACAATATTTTGCTGAAGGTGGAAAATTATTGATTTCTTGTTTCCTGAAGGAATGAAAACGGGGCTGTAACCGAGACTTTTCAAATGTCAATGGTAAAAAAGCTCTTTTACGATATGTTGCTAGTCCCAACTGCCTCGATAAATTTGAAAGTGCTGCTCTAAACTCTATTTTATTAGCCTTAATGAAAGAATGACGGTTAAACACTCAAAGATTATACAGACAGCAAATTTAAGAAAAAAACAAAATTAATAGCGGAGCTGACAACAACTGAGTAAGTTTGGTGCACCCTGGACAGGTGGTCTCGGTTTTAATGAATACCCCAACGAAAATAATTTCACATTTCAACAATATTTCCAAAACACATATTTCTCTTGACAAACTTTACAACTATAAACAACATTAAAATGATCAAAAAGTGCGAGATAAGGGGAAAAAACGTGATTAATTATAAAGTTGAACATAATCAGCGAAGGCAGAACTAATTTAAGAGATAAACACCAGCAATAAAAGTGACAAACAGTTCTGTGCGACACCCACTGCCAACAAAAATACTTGACAGTTGAACACAGAAGTACTAAACTCACTTTTTTTCACATCATCCACCATTTTCTCTTCTCAGCACAATTAGTAGGTAAGTAATATTAGAGAGAGCTCATGACGTTGTATATTTAAGTTGTCGCCTGACTGGAGCCTGACTGGCTAAAATGTATTTTCTATGAGCGATGGGCTATTATCATGTAGTTTGGCCAAAATGAGAGAAGAAACCAGTAGAAGATCGTAGCTAGAACTATTATTCTGATTGGATTGAAATTAAACTGATTCGTAATACTCGTATACATTACATCTCAGGCATTCTTATTTTCTTCTTCTGCGTCAGGTTTTTTCTGATCAAGAATTATAATTATAACTGTGATATTTCTGGGTCCATTTACTTAGTCGGAATCTTTGTGTAACTATTTATCTCTTTCTCACGATATATCATTGCGAATCTCATAAGTAGCTACCGTTGACCTCCAATGAATGGAACAGATTCATGCCCCACGTGTGGGTGGAGTTCTAACTGTAAAGCATTGTCTAGTACAGTTAGGTTAGTAGCTATGATGTATTTATTCTTTTGACATCAGAGGTCTATGATTAACGAGAACTTCAGATGTATAACGGTACTATACAGACTTTGAAACGGTCACCTCTTCAAGGAATGAATTAGTTTTACGACCAACATTAACAACAAAAGAAATATGAACACAAATTAATATCATAACGTCCTCTTGCCCATATACCAATTAATTCGAAATCGGCGCTGCATGTCTTCAGCCGTCCTCAGTTTTCAACACCTCTCTTGATCCATCTTCCGTACATCGCGTTGTCAGTTTTGTTCAAACCAAACCTACTTTGTTTCTCATTTCTTTTGTTACTCCTCTTCCTCAAATTGAATAGTGTACACAGTGTCTGTAGCTGGAAACCGTAGCGTTCCAGTGTTTTAGTAAATCACTTCATATCTACTTCCAGTGCTTTTGTTTTCAACACAACGGAACGGAATTAAGTTTACTTCATTTAATTCTACAATGGTATTAATATATCAGGAGTAACTTCCTCTTTATTATTTTCTTTATACATTGTATCACATTGGATATAATTTGGAAACAACAAAGACAGCTTTTCAAAAAAAAAAACATGCAAATGGTCTAAATTACCGTGCTTGATTAACGGATTAGCGATAACAGTTACTGATAATGAACAGACAAAGAAACAATTTCCACAATCACCAAATGAAGTACACTGATTGGTCATTGCTGATCGCTGTTAGATACTAAACAGAAGTGCACTTCTTTGCTCTTAAAGTATTCACTTGATTGGAGGTCAGCAGAAATGAATCTTTCATTTCTGCTGACCTTCCAAAACCAGTTCCATGCCGACATCGTCATCATCCTCCTACCGTTACACCAATTTATTAGTTGTTGTCTTCTTTCACACAATCCATTTATCGTTTCCCCCCTCTTTTTAGTTATCCACAATTACCTTATATATCGGCAATTTTTGTAGCCTTCCTCATTCAAACTCAAAACTCTAAAGTATTTTTACAGCCTTATCTTTCTAAAAATAAAAATTTTAAGCTACCCATCCACAATGCAATAGTAAAAGCACACAATAGTTGTTTTCCAATAAACAATCCGGTTTGATTTACGCGCACAACGGACCGGGCAGTACTATTCTGTGCGGGCACTGCGCACTAAAACTGCTTGTTTACTTTTTATTGCGCTCGAGATTGAGCCGTGTTTGAAGATACAGATGGTTTCACAGATTTTATTTTTATTAAAGCCATTGATAAAAAGATGTGTTTGTGCAATATAAATAGCAGCTTTGTTTGTCCTGCTGGAGGGACATGGCGGCACATACCTACCACTAGGAGAACTATTAGATCAACCCGTATGCTGGCAATTTCAAACTTAGTTGCCATTGGTACAGTGATTTTCTTTACGGTAAATAAGTTTTCAATGATACAAGAAAATCTGAGTCAGCTCGTCGAATATTTTTTTTTTTTTTCATTAGAATAGCTTTTTAAATGTCTAATTCTAAAGTAACATAAATAGTCCCCAAAACGCTCACCCTGCACCTAGTAACTATTTGAGCTGGAAAAAAGTGGTGCAACAAACTCTCCAAGCAACACGATCTCTGTCTGTAGATTGAAATTTTGATTCCATAATTAAATAGATATCCCTACTCATCCATGCATTTTTTTACGTGGCACCGACCTTCCTTCCTATTTTTTTTACAGTGCTGTAATTTGTGATCAGGGTTGTAGGTCAACCCGATTTTTATGGTTCCGTAGCCAAATGGCAAAACCGGAACCCTTATAATTTCATCATGTCCGTCTGTACTTACATCTGTCCGTTCGGAAGTCAAACAGTTTAAAAATAATATTTTTCTCGATTTAAAAGTAAAACACCCGTACCGACTGTTTACTGCGTAGTACTGAGGGCTATTTTAACTTGATTAAAATATAAATCGGATAAAATAAATCCTCGCATTCTTCCTTGATCAATATTTCATCAAAACAATACGAAATGAACATTCCAGATCCCGGAATTGCACATAAAACTTGGATCTTAATTAGCTGACTACCCTCATCCTAATCTTTATGGCATCTCCGGAATTGCATGGCGTCCTCGAGGAGACAGGGGTGCAGGGGTATACCCTGTTATAATAGGGGTGTAGTTACAATATGAGGTCAAATGTGGGGTAGTCTGTGATTGGGTAAATATAATTACTGCTTCCGATGAAAATTGTTATGTTGACGGCCCTGATGTGTGGGATATTTGGGGCTCTTATTTCGTGTCTGGGTAAGACACTAACTGGCAGATAAAAAAAAAACCTTTTTTTACTATCTCCCATTTAGCTACTTTGACGGGAACTTATCTAGAAAGTCGATAATAAGATTTTGTGAAATTAAAGTCATTTCATGGTAGCACATTTTAAAAGTTGTGGTAAAATTATGACATTATTTTTATAATTTAAACTATAAAACACAAAGCAATTAATAATAAAATGTGGTAGGTATAGGTATTATTATAATTACAACAAAAATCAATTGTCATTCAAACTTATTGTTCAACCACAGACAACTGACTCACTAAATAAATCATTCATCGAGTGTATTTAACTATAGAAGTAGGTGAATACGACATTATTTTTACGTTCAGGTCAACCTTAAGATACAAAACAATTAGGTATATTGTTAATAAAATGTGATATATCACATTTTATTAACAATATACCTAATTGTTTACCGAAGGTATACCGAAGACAAAAATCAATTCTCATTCAAAGTAATTATCTCATCATCTGTCATCAACCGTAATTATTATTAATTCTATAGGTACTGATTCAATAAATGGAGAAATGTGGGTGTACTATAGGTACACCTCTGCCTAACTTTTCGGGGAAATACAGGCGTGATGTTATGTTTATTTTATGATTCACTAACTAAATCAACATTGATCGTCCGAACCGCAGTCCTAACTTAGAACAGGCATAATTAAGATATTTGTTCAATGATACATAAGGACGTGATTTTCAAGTATACCTGTGCTAATATTTTGTGTACATAATATATGTATACGTTGACTAATAAAATTGATGGTTAATGTGTAGGAAATTATTTGTCCGTCAGTCTGTAAGCTCAGAAATTAAATGGGCCTACAATTCTTCAGTAGAACATTATCGTCCTTTTTAAAGAGTCTGACAACCAGTCTTACCAAGAGGTATCGTATTTTCTTTCTTTCTTTCTTTCTTTCATTCGGTTAGACTGAAAGCCGACCCCAATATAGTTAGGAAAATGCTAGGCAGATTGATTGGAGTAATATAAACATAATCTAAAATAGTCATATATTAAGTTATTAAAAAAAAACGAATTTAACATTTTTTCTTTCCAAATCATTAACACTACTCGTTTAGACGCAATCTTCATTATAAAATCATTAAAAGTCGGTTATCACTGCTTCAGAGCTATCCTAATATCGTACCAGCTGACGTCCAGGATGACTTCGGTGTAGTGTCGGGACAATCCAGCTCTTGGGACGTTTGCCAGATTCGCAACGGGGTTATTGGTTGACATGTAAAATACTGTCCATATAACCTCTCGATCTCCGTCAAAATGTCAGGTTTGGCGGATACGATTCTGCCGTCGATCTTCAAATTCGTAATCAATACTCTTGCGAACTACTACTATGAACTTTCATAATGTTATAGGTGAATCTTAGCAGGTAAAACCGCGGTATGTTCTAGTTTCGCTTAGGTAACTATATGAATCATATTTTTAGCACGTACTTGTCAATGATTCAATAAGAGTTGTGGTGTGAAATATTTATAAGAGAAAACATCTTTACATGCCTATCTACCTATTTGTGAAGAGGGATATTATGTCAAAGAAAACCTAGGGCTTATTCAATTTGAATTACTTTTATTTTGGGATTGTATTTCTTAGTACGGAGCTTTGTGCCCGGTTATGGCAAAAGGCTCGTTTCGTATTACACAGGAGTTAACAACTGCCGCGTTGGTCTCGTGGTCACAAGCGCGACTGCTGTTGTCGTGGGTTCGATTCTCAGGTCGGTTTCTCAACAGTAGCCCGGAGTTTGGATGTTGGTGTTCTGATACCCCCGTGCCTCGGTAAGCACGTAAAAGCGGCCGTCCCATCGGACTATGAAAGTAAAGGAACAGAGAGTGCCTGTGTTCGCGCACACACTTGTGGACTATAAACCTCCTGCGTACCTGACTAATCTTCGTTAAGATGGCTACCGTGAACGAAATCGGTCACGGACCGGCCGGTCTGTCAGACTGTCGATTTGTGGTTGTACGTACTATCTATACACCTCTACCTACCCTGTCCGGGACTACAGGTGTGAAGTTTTGTTATTAATTATAATAACATAATTAATAAACCGCCCTTGCTTTAGGTGCAAGCTACTAATGTGGCGACATGTCAAAGCATCGAATTTCTATGTTGCATCTATGTTATACTCGTATATTCATTTATTAGATATAGGTAATATATACGTCATATCAACTTTTCGGAATAAATGATCTAAATGATGGTCAAAACGGCATCAAAATCTATTGTGTTAATACAGAAACGAAAAGAAATTAATATTTGTAAAGATAGATAAATCACGAAACAACTCGTTTATTTCAGCAAAACTGCTTTATGTTCTCGTGTGAACTTTTAGCAAACTAATTAAAACAACGAGCATTTTCGTCATGAGGTTACTAATTAAGAAGTTAGGCGGTACCTACATAGGAGGCGTAGGTGTCAATTCACACTTCTTTGTAGATACCGGTCTGCTCTAGAAACATTCTTGATACAATGCCGACATTACGCTTCTAAGGGGTAAGCAAAAGCCGTAGCTAGCTCAATAACAACCAGTTTGACAACTAGTCTTACCAAGGGGTACCCAACTTACCCAGTAACTGAGTTGTGGAGGTCTGATAGGCAGTCACTCTATATTAAATACTGGTATTCGAAGCCGACCCTGATATAGTAGAAAAAAAGCAATAGGCATCAGATGATGACTTTCACCATCCATTGTAGCATACACGGAGGTCGTCATATACATCAGAAATCTTAAAAGCATAATCAGTCTATAACATTCTCACAGCTGGGGCACAGGCCTTCTAACCTCTTCCACCAAATGGACCCAGTGCGGATTGGTAAAGTCACATGTCTTCTGCCGGTATCTAGCTTGATATAGTCCACGTATAATCTGAATTCAAATGTAATTCAAAACAAACATCTATCATTACAATTAGCAATGTCGTCACAGGAAGTACAGCCGCTCCCGCAGTGACGACACTCATTGTACGCCCATTGTGTTCCCGGCGAACTTGTGTGAGCCAGTGTACCCAATAACCTTTGTGCTGAGATGAAATAACGTTACTATGGCTTTGTGAGGTCCTAATTATTGCATGGAGAACACTATCTGGCTAGAAGTGGATATTACGAAAGGCGAGGGATGCTTATGAAATCTTTTTAACCGACTTCAAAAAAAGGAGGTTATATGTTCGACTGTATGTATTTTTTTTTTTTTTTATGTATGTTCACCGATTTCTCCGCCAATTGTCAACCGATTTTGAAAATTCTTTTTTTATTCGTAAGGGTATACTCCTGAGGTGGTCCCATATTAATTTTGTGAAGATTTGATGTATACTTTGGGAGATAAACGAAGGAACTCCTCAAAAACAAACAGTACACGTAATGTGATTTGGATATTGTACTAAAGATCAAAAATAATTGCTGGTTCTATCTATCCATCCGTGGTGAACTAATTAAAGTCTTCGAAGATACCGCATGGAACTCCTCATCGGTGAACAGTACATATATAGGAACTTACAGTGAAAGGTTAGAAGGTTAGGGGATAAGCTCGTATTTTATATTTGTTTGGAAAAGAAAGAAATGTATAGTTAAGTAAAATATATATTTTTTGGTAATTTAATATGTTATGATGGCCCAGAGGTTAAGGCCTCGCCTCTCATGCATGAGGTTGTGGGTTCTAATGTGACTTTTTCAATTCATATGAACTTTCTGAGTTTATCTTGGACATTATTGACATCAGGGAAGGAAAACATCGTGAGGAAACATGGACTTATAGTTATTTCTAAGGTGCCAACCCTAGTGGGGCAGAATCCATAAAGATTTTAGACTAGTGGAATCTGCCCCACCAAGTCGAACTAGTGGGGCATATTCCACTGAAAATTTTTAGGCATTCCTCTTTGCCCCACCAGCGGGGCGCTTGGAATGATTCGTTAATTTTTGAAAAATCTTTTGTTATGTTTCCATTATTCGACTGGTATACGAATTTGTGCGAGGTAGGTATAAACACAACTAAAAAGTGAAAAATAAAAACTATTTTACAAAAAAAAAACAACCGACTTCCAAAAAAAACACTTAAAAGAGAAAAATAACTTGAATTTCGGAAGTCGGTGGCAAAAACAATAGTATTTTATTAGATACATATATAGTAAAATATACCTACCGTAATATATATGAAAGCAATTCATAACTATTTCCCTAGGGATATAACTATATCACGGCTTCAACTATGCGAACTGCGAACCATCTTAAAATATAACTATATGGATCTGTATTTTCGTTTTTGCCACCGACTTCCGAAATTCAAGTTATTTTTCTCTTTTAAGTGTTTTTTTTGGAAGTCGGTTGTTTTTTTTTTGTAAAATAGTTTTTTTAGAGATCTGTTTTCTGCTTTCGAGTCGATGGTACTTTATAGACGAGTTGGGCAAAGTAGGGGCTACGTTAATAACAGCGTCAGAGACGTTCATTAGATCCTCAAAGGTGCATGTGTACACACATCAAAAGAAGTTTGTGATCACATCAGCAAAAGCTGATATATTTTTAAAATTTAACTTTATCAAAAAAAGGGGTTTACGTGATATCTTTTTTTTAAATAGAAAAACACTGTTTTAAATTAAAAAATATTATATTTTAATTATTTTTCATAACAAAAATTAAGTAATTTAATCCTTCTTGAATAGTGCCTTCCCTGATCTCTGGCGCTGTCTGGGGAGGTGGCCGACGTTTCCAAACCGCTTACTTAAGAGTATCCGGTAAGACAGGCCTACCTTGTGATGTCGTATCGAGAGCAGCATTGACTCGTTGAGCTCGATGTGCGGGCGCATTATCATCGACCAGTACGAATTGGTGCCCATGATTTACTCGGAATGGTCTGACAATTCCATCAATAGCGACTGTTTTGTACCTATCGGCCGTCATGGCGCTTCGATACGGGATCAAAGGCGTTCTAGCTCCAATAATAACTCCACCCCAAAAGGACACCGATTTCCCGCTGAACGAAATTGAAATCGAAATTGAATGAAATTTTCCTTGCTGAACGGTTCCAGGTGGCAGTTCTTTGCCTTTCAGAGTCTCCAGGTCTTCTCCAGACACGGACACATCGGTTCTCTGGATAAGTACTAATTCGCGATTCGTCAACGAAGATACAGTTTTACCTTATGTTTTCCTCCTCATCTTCTTCATTTTGCCGGAGCCTAGCCCACTGCAATCTCCGTCGCTGAAGTTGCCGTGAATTCAGAGGTGCTCGCCAAGACCTCCGTGCTCTTAGTCCAGCCTGGTGTAAGCAATTCCAAATGGTCTGAGTGCTAACTTCAAGTCCGACTACTGCGGGTTCGTCGGGTCAGCTAAATTATCCATGCCGTGGTACCTCTGCAACGTGGCAACGACACAAGATTGAGATTTAGCAACTCTGCGTGCTATTTCTATCGTGGAATATCCTTCTTCCCTCAAAGTTACAATTCTTGCTCGTAAAACTTCTGATATACCTCTTGGCTTTTATCAATAACAATTTTCGTCGAAAAATTATTATAAATCGGTTAAAATTGACTAAATCAGATTTCTGAATGAGCGTAAACTTGAATTGAATTTCTTTTTATATGGCAAAAAAATTGAGTTGGTTTTTTAATTTTATATTCTAATTCTATATTTTTAAGTAAATAATCTAAAAACAAGAAGAAATTATAATATTTATACTCTACCGTAACAAAAAGATTTCGATTTTTCAAACAGATCGCAAAGTTTTTTTTATGTGTGGGTCTGTGGGTTTTAGGTGTCTTGGGACATTCCAGCAAGTGGATCAAGTTCTGGACAGCACCGCACTCACATTGGGTGTCTTCTATTTTGCTAGGTTTTATTAAAAAATATGTGGTGAAATTGGTTATTTTGTTTTAATTTATTTGGGAAACAAACAGATGTAATAACAAACTCAAGCATACAAATATAGCAACAACAGAATCAAACGAAATTTTCACAGATACAACTAAATTATATGTTAGGCCCATCGTCCAAGACGTAAAGTACTCAAAAGCAACCAATCACAAACTGCCCCCACTGACCACCATTGAAACAGAGTGCTGTGACATTCTGGCTACTCATTAGTGATATGAGTTTATAATACCTACATTGCTTTTGAGTAGCGTCGTGGACGGTGGCATAGCATAGCATAATCAGCCTAGAATGTGCCCACTGCTGGACACAGGCATCCTCTCTTTGAGAGGGAGTGGGCTGTAATATACCACGCAGGCCCAGTGCGGGCCCACTAAGGTCCACCCCGTAATCTACCAAAGATTACGGGGTGGACCTTAGTGGGCCTTAGTGTAACAATAACCAGAAGAGATTTTAAGTAAGATAAAGGTATAAGATAAATTTCTATAAGGATTTACAGCACATGATTCACGGGGTTTTCCATGAGTATTTTTTCAGTAGCAGCCAGGAGTCTACATTTGTGCCCGCTTGATATCAATAGGGTCGCCTCCTATTACATGGCACTAAAACGTAACTGGCGAAATGTTGGTACCTATTTATACCTCTGGATACCTCTTATGAGAATACACGGGTCTGCAGTGAGCAAAGACGTTATGACAGATGCTTTGCAATTCCTGAGACACAGCTGAATTATTTCATGTGCCTGTAATTAAACCGGCACCCACACTCCAAACCCAGCACAAAGCAACGCTGCTATGCTGAAGTAGGTTATAGTGGTATGTTATACTTTCCCGGATGAACTCTAGTACTAAACTACCATTATTAACCAAAATAGAACATATTACGCAACTAATTTCTAATTAACTTTACCTATGTATCATCTATGTATTACACATAGCCAGATATAATTAGATCAATGAATAATGCGTCTGTTATCGACAGCGCGATAATTAAGCGCTCCAGCGACACATTCAAATTATATTCAGCGCTGTTCTAGTGCGAACTATATTTGATTTCCGTTTTAGTCGTATCATATCTCGGAAATTAATTGTTGGGAAATATAGGTAATATAGGTATACCTAATTAGTAGTGGATAATCAGTCTCGGGAAATATATTAGGTCTTTAATTCAGCCGTAGATTGTGTATCATCAGCTTCCACAATCTCTCGTCTCGTCTTCGGACGACCGCGAGGTTCATTTTTCAGGTCGAAATTTCCAGAACGGAAGCGAGCAAACCAATATGGTGGTGCGTTGGTTTGTAGTGTTAGCTCCGTAAACGTCGTTGATGTTGCGTGCCGCTTGTGCCGCGTTGCTGCCACGACGGTACTCATATTCCATAATTACTCGAATTTTTAACGTATCCATGATGACGAAAAAGATTGAAATACGATAAAAAGGAAACACTAATCAATAAACAAATGACTACTTCTGGAAAAAAAAAACATGTTTTTAAAATAAAATTAATTTGAAATTAGAATTCTTAGCCAAACAAAAATTATTTTGATTTGAAATGGCCAGTACTGCAGAACGGCAATTTCATAGGTAAAGACTATTATTCAGTAACCACCAATGGTCTCTTTAATGAAATCTCGAAACGGCTGGTTGACACTTCCCGTGACCCAAGGGCTTGCTTCTACCTTGCCCAGAGCCTAAGCATTGCCATACAACGTGGCAATACGGCCAGTCTCTTGGGTACATCACCAACACAGTCGACAGCTATGTGGATGAATTTTCGACGCCATAATATTTTAGTTTGTGAATAGTTTTAGTTGAGTTAGTATATCATTTTGTTATTTTTATTATTTTATTAATTAGGTATACGTTTTTATTTACGTACATATTATTTTAATTCACAAGTAACCATCATAAGTCGACCTGGATGCGTACCGCGAGGGCTGGTACGAGGTGGCGCGGGAAAAGGGTCCCTGGAAGGACTTGGACAGGCCTTTACCCAGCAGTGGGACAGTATAGGCTAAACAAAAGAAAAACACTTTATAAATAGGTATATGTTGCTGCTGTAATGCTTACTTGGAACAAATCACTAAACACGTTTAACGCTAAACGAATTTAAAACATTGTTCTGTTTCTGTCAATCATTTGAAGATGACAGAGTCACAATTATGTTTTAAATAAGTTAAGCGTTAAATGCGGGCCCGCTTCACTACAAATTACTTAATGCGTTTAGTGCTAATCGTATTTAAAACAGTTATGTTTCCGTCAATCGTTTGAAGATGACAGAGACAGAATGAAGTGTTAAATATCTATGTTTAGCATTAAACAGATAGCTGTGCTGCTGAGGAGTTTTTTGCGCCACTTCTTCTTCCCAGTTAAAGCACTAGGAAGTGGTGACGGGCGGGCGTTTTGGACTGTCATATGTCATTTTGACGTTCGAAAAGTGCTGATTCTCAGTCTAGTTTGAGTAGATGACTTTTGATTTTGATTTTAAAATGCATTTAGTTGAATTTGTGTTGGTGAAATTACAAGCTCATGACAATTTTAAACTTTGTGTTTGAGCTTGATAAAACTTTGGAAATTCTCTTGGTTTCGCAGATGTCTTAGAGATGGTGGTCATTTTATTATTTCATAATAGGTCGTTGACTTTCTGCTCATTTAAAAAATAATCTGGACTCTTAAGAAACATAAAGGTTACAATAAAAAAGCAGAGTTGATTGAATAAAAGAAATTCGACAAGCGACATTCAAGACTCATAAATTAAGATAATTATGTTCTGTAGACTAGCATTTGATTGGATGGCTGAAAATAGATAGAGTTAGTATGTGGTGTGCTTTGTTATGTAGACAGGTGTTACCACCATTTGACGTGAAATACCAACTATATTGCTCTGCATTGCTCTCTGTCACCGCTCGTTGCTCTGTTACCGCTCGTTACTCTGTTGTTCACACAAAGGAATATTAAAAGCATAAATTCACGCGGCTTTTTTCCAATTTTTGGATATCGCATATCGCTATCACTTTGGGCCGCTAAAATGTTACTCTCCATTTTTCTTTACAATATACCTTATAATAACACAAAAAGAGGCGAGTATTTTAAATCTACTTTTTCGATTTTGTTTTGATTTTTGAATGGATACATATCATTTTAGTAAATAAAAAGCAATTATCTAAAGCTAAATGTTAATAAGTACATATTCAGAACCTTTAAACATCAAAGAGAAGAGCAGAGAAAGAGCTTAATGTAAATAAGGCTAGACTATAGTGAAGGATTTTATCGAGACCAAAAAACTACAAAACCTCGTTTTTAATGAAAAGTTTTATTTGAAACATGCCAGACGACGCTAGTAAAGTTAAAACCGCGTCATTATCGTAGTCATTACGACAAAAACCATTAAATAATAATTTCTCAATTATATTCAATAATTGGCACCGTGACAGAGTCACACAATAACACGTAACAGAAGGGCAACTTTAAAAAACTCTTGAATATGAAATAACAGTATAAAAATACTTTTTACCCAAAACAGCAGTAAAATCACGAAATATGAATAGAAATGGGTCTACCCTTTTTAGCAGAACTTTTTATGTCATAATATTATTTTGCTTAACAGCGGATAGCATAAGCGTCATTTCGGAGAAAATCGTTTAGCATACACTCATTTAACATACATTCAAAACTCATAATTTTGTAAGTCAGAATTATCTTTACGCATTAATTTCATATTCATAATAATTAAAAAGCAGAACCATCATATCGCAGAAAGTTCACACAAGCAAGCATACACCATGCATGCAGCAAGCATGCAGCATGCAAGCGAGCATGCAACATGCTCCGGCGCTGCGGGGCTCCGGCCATCCCGCGCGAGCTTATCGTCGCAGATAGTTTTAACGCTCACCACCGCACCTTCGTAACATTTAGGAACAACCACCGTTGCTGGGGCTGGTCGGCGTATCGCCGGCCAGCGTTAAGACCATCTGTTTCTCAGCTCGCGGGCCGCCTCGCCCCTCCGCGCCTACGCGGGCTTAAATTATACTCTAGTGGTAGGGCAGACAAGACTACGTGGAGTCGGTTTTGCAGCGATTCGTTTCTGTCATTAACTTTTGAAGCACAACATATTGACTTTTTAAGAAAATATATTAATTTAATTTAAGATTAAAAATGCTATTTTATAGAAATGGCAATATGCCTAATAAAATTATTCCAAATAAAATTCTGCCATTGTAAATTCGGACACATAAACATTCGGGCAAAAATATATTAATCTTAATTAATTTTTATGCCTTTAAAATATTCGTTTAAAGAAGAATATGCCAAGTGTGTTATGCCAAATAAATTTTGGAGCATCAAGATTCTGCCAGATAGAGGGAACCCGAATAGAATCGGCCGAATACTTTGCAGCTTTCTGAAAATATGAAAAAAACTGTTTTTTTAAGCCTAGAGTCCATTTTTGCTTTCTATTGAATTTTACTTCAAAGGTTAGGCCGTATTCAGTAGAGTACAGTGACGCCAAATAGGATTAGATTTTTTTTTAATCCACTTTTTTGATGCAAATGCACTTTGTCTTTCATCGCGTAGGATAGAACTACTGTATCTATGTTCAAATGATCAAATACATAATAATATCTAATATAAAACTCACTGGCACACTGCCCAGTTTTTACACAAACTGTAGAGATGTACTTGTACGTTAGATAGGGAAGTTTATTTCCTCGTTGTAACATGAAAAGAAGGGGTGAGAACAATGCTATCGTTTGACTCGTGGTGAAATTGATGTTCCTTTAACCATTTCATAAGGTGTAGTCAAGGATTATATTTCTAGTTCATGCAAGGATTAATTGGGTTTTAGCAACACTTAGTTTAATAAAATTCTCATTGCACACCAAATAAGGGAAAGCACGTTAAACTGTCGGCCCCGGTTGTCATTCGTAGATCTTTGACAGTTGTTATGGCTACTTAGAAGCCCGAATGTCTGCCAACCAGTCTTGCCAAGGGGTATCGTGCTTCCCAGTAACTAGATTGTGAAAAGAAAGAAAGAAAATGCGTTTATTGGCATTAAACAAAAAGAACTTAAAAATAGGAGGAGATCCTTGTGGAGGTCAGATAGGGGAAATACTGGTAATCAACTGCATCTAGTTACCTAAACTAGTTGTCTAACATATTTGAGAAAAGACTAGGCAGATGACGTTGAAAAGGGTGTGATTAGTTTAAGGTTTGTATTGTGCCCAGAAAATATCAAATTAGAAAGAAAGAAACAAAATATATTTATTTGGCACAGACTAAACTACTGAGTTACAGGTACTTTTGAATTGTGTCTATCACCCCTTTTACTGAACAGACTTAGATTTTTCCTTACGTACATGATGTTTTCATAAATATATTGACAAGGTACCGTCATAATGTTAATATTTTTAAACAGTTCCCTTAGAGAATCGCGTCTGCGGAGGCCATATATTGCTCTGATGGCACTTTTTTGCAGAATGAAAATAGACTCGATATCTGCAGCCCGTCCCCACAGTAAAATACCGTAAGACACGATACTATGAAAGTAACTGAAATAGACTAGCATCGCGGTATCTACATCAGTAAATTGACGGATTTTTCTCACAGCATATGCTGCTGAACTTAGCTGTCGTGCAAGATATGTTAAATTAGGACCCCATTACAGCCCTGAGTCGAGCGTGATCCCCAAGCAAACAGTTTTATCGACCAATTCTAGTTTCTCCCTATTCAATACAATGTCACAAACACTAATTTTGACATTCGGTAAAGCAAATCTTGTGCATTTAGTTTTTTTTCCCATTGAATACTAAATTATTAGCAGTGAACCAATTTTGGAACAGCAGCACGTCTATTTAAAAAATTGAGAAGTATCGTCAGCAAATAACACCATTTGTCGTTGATTTTTTATAAATGGGGTATAGGTAGGTATCATTAATATACACTAAAAAGAGAAAGGGATCCAATATCCCTGTGAAACACCCATTTTTACTTTTAGACCGAGTGAATTGACGCCATTAATTTAAAGAAAGAAACAAAGAAAATACGTTTATTCTGCGCAAACAAAACGCACATTTAAATAAAATAAATACACAAATATAAAAGTAGCCAAAAGCCTCGTATTTAGCCAACAAATAAACGCTGTTTATAAAATTGATTCTTCATCGGTTGATGTCAAGGCCACAGACAAAGACAATATTGCGTAATTACTGTAACAACATTACGTACGTTGCGACATTGGCAAATGACAACAAAAACAAAATGCCGATTGCAGAGTAAACTACTTTCGTAATAAATAATAAGAAAAATTAAACTGTGCGTCGCATCTGTGCAAGAACAGGTCATTGCTCAGCGAAATGCTGTGACTTCGGATGAACCTAACGTCAACAGCGCTGGTTTTCAGCAATTACCTAAGGAATGACACATTGACGTCCCCCCGTGTGCTGTAATTATATCGGGTAAGTATTATTTTCCACTGAAATATGTGTGATTCAACGGAATATAGTATGTACATATATAAGTAATAAAATAAAAATATATATCTGCATTTGTGCGTAACATAAATTTAAGAAATAATAATAATACATAAAATTTGAACTTTTCATTTAAATAATATTTAACCGAACTGAGCGCAAGTTTACCTAGTACGTAATGCTCAAGTTTCAAGAGTAAGATTTCGTGACAAAAGGTAAAGGCAAAGGAAAGATTCCTATGGTATCTTGGGCCTCCTCCCACGCTGTAAATATGTGTTTTAATAAGGTGACAGCGACATCAGTCGTACAACGTCTTTTGGTGAACCCATATTACTGATAAAATGATTAAGCATTTGATTGAGCATTACCTTTTCGAACACCTTGATGAATACCGGCAGCACGGATACTGGTCCAATTCTAATTCTTTTACAGCACCCTGATTGCGTAACACACTTTCAATCACAAGTATCACAACCCGAGAGTTTTGAAGCAAATTCCTCGTTCATTGCTTCATAGGTTTTAATAATTCGTCCGCTCATCAACGTAAACAACGCAAAGACCGCGGCTGAACTGTCAAAATTAATGGCATTGCGATCGATTCCCATTTGTTGTGTTACGCCATTACCCCACTGGTCTGCATCTGTGTCACTGTAGGTTTTCCTATTTTCCAGATAAGAGTATTCGTATTTGTTCTTATCTAGAATTTGAACGGAGAAACATTGTTTAACTCAGTCATAAACTAATGTTAAGGAAATGAACTATCAAGCTAGATAACACTGTGTATGAAAACATTCAGTCATTTTGTTATGTAAAATTTTCACCATTCATGTTCATTAGGTATCTGATTGCTTGTTGTTATCCCAGTCAACCAGTTACAACAATTAACACCACAGTGTACACTTTAATTTATAATCAGACTTTAGTAAATCAGGCATAGGGATACCGTGGCCCCTGGCAATGTACAGGCAACGGAAGGAACACGGGTGGGTTTTAGTCAGTAAGACTCTGACACGCCCTCCCGCTCCACCCAGAGCGGGAGAAGTTATTTGATAATTTCCCACCCAAAAAAAAAAAAAAAAAAAAAAAAAAGGCATAATCAATCTTTTCTGTTTATTTTCTATTATACGGTTGACAGCGTAGTCTTGTAAACCACCATCTGTCCCTGCCAGAAACTCTGTTGGTAAGTTTATTTATCGTATTGTTACTATATCTATACATATTGTACATTTAATTTGAATAAGTCCATATCCTGAAGATAATAATCGTGGTATCAAAAGCGCCATCTTATCGCCGCTCAGTTCACGCACCGGCGCGCGACGTCAACTGCACGTAGTTTGTAACGTTAGGTACCCTGCACATGGTGCATGTGGTATATAAAACCGTGTTGGATATTAACTTTGTTGTTTTTCTTAAATAGGGACCGTACAACACCGTCGAATAATGAACTTCATTCATTAACCCTTAATTGTTTCGTAATTAACTTCATTCATTAACCCTTAATTGGTGAAGAGCACTGATTTAGTTATCTATATTGTCCCTTTTTTAAACGGAACATTTCCAGTAGTTTAATATATTTGTTTAGTCATACATGTCATATTGTTCACTGATGAATTAGAAGGTGATTTCTATAATATGTAAAAAGGAATGAGGTTAGCATTTATTCTTAAATTAGTTACGAATTTTTAAAATAATTTGAACGCAAGCCACTTAAACACAAAAGTACTTAAGCAACAACGCCAAACACCAATTTTAATAATATCTATACAAATTGCTATGACCCAGTTCGGTTGACCGACTTCTTAAACTCGTCCCAAAGGACCAAGTTTTTGGCTAAGTTTTTATCAATTATATAATAAGAAAATTTCGTTATAAAACACATTAAAAACTTACAAAAGCTTCAAAAATTTCTCTGCAATATAATTATTAAGTATTGCCGTTACCGTAGGTACAGTTGAAAATACTTTTTTATAGACGAACTCTAACCTACTATTTGTTTGGAAATAATTTAAAGAACTTCTTTGTGTAAATTAAAAGCATTTATTTAAAGGTACTTCTCGTCGGATTATTTATCTATGATGGTAAAAATACAGTTTTCCTGTTGTAAGTCTTTATATCAAAAACAATTTCCAAGCGAAACTGGAGAAAGTCGTTACTAATTGACAAAAAATTTCGAAATGTTGAAGAATATTCAGATTAACACAATTAACTGCTCTCCGAATAACGTCGAGCACTTCATTAGCGAAAATATGCTTTGAAGTTACGATATTATTATTTTGTTCCATCAAAACACGTTAATTTGAAAAATAAACTGTATTATGTTTCATGAACTCTTTTGAATTTTGAATTCAGTGAATTTACTGAGTTTTTATTCGACGTATTCAGCATTTTCAATTGAGTTTTTATTAGATACAGATTTTTTTCGTACAAAATAAAATAAGATTAGGTTGTCATAATATTTTCTCGAGGCGGTCTCTATGAGATACTCTAAGATTCCATAAAATTTATTTTGATAGCTCTAATCGTTTACTAAAACGGAACGGGATTACGATCGTATCTTTTTATAAGACTCTATTGGGATTCGATTTTCTTGTTTAACGTCTTCTATGTCCGCATTATCTAACCGCTTTCGTTTAAGAGCCCTCTCTTATGTGAGGCTCATTTTAGTTTGAGAAAAGGAAAGTTAGATGGTGCTTATACTTTTGATAAGCTTTTTAAGGAGACAGCCTTCAGACTGTTAGGACTGATTTATTTTATAAGCACTTATTGACATCCCGGAGCCCGGAGTCTGGATTTAAGCCCGGTTGATGGCAATAAGCATGCCCCTATATCATGCGACTTAAACATAACTGGTGAATTATGGGTATGCTATAGGTACTCCTCTACCAAATCCTTCATACAGACATTGGTACATTGTTGTATGTGTTATTGACATAATATTTAAAACATAATCGAACACTGCCTTTCTAACCATAGGTAACGTAAGAGTAAAACAGAATTTTAAATTAAACGAACATTATTATATTAATGTTGGATCGTCTACCCCAGCCTTAACATCTGCCGTCGGTTTGGCAGTCATCGGGCCAGTTGTGCCATCCAACTTTATGCGCACGTAAAGCTGACTGCAGTTAAACCTCTATGGTTTAGAAAACCGTGCATTAAAAACGTTTTAGTTTTGTTTTTACTTTTTAGTAACGTTTTCATGTGAGTGGACCGTTTCATGGATGCGTTGCGACTCGGGTTATAACAACCGAGTTTTATTTTAACTTCGGATAGATTTAATTTTTTTTAAAGGATTTATTTGTATAGTCACTGTTTAGTTTTTTCCGTAATTGGATTAGCTATGTCCGGATGGAATAGATATTTATGACGTGTATTTTAAAAGAGTTGATTAAAATATTTTTATGGGGCTTTATAAAATATCAAAAACATTTAATAGGCTTTTGTGCTACCAATTCACTATATTTTATGTGGTCAGAAAAATCCTTTTTTGCATTCTGTCTAGGAGCATTAGTGTCTACATTTACACTGATATCTAGACTCTGCTAAATAGTCACTAATTAAAACTTAGCTAGCTATTGCCCGCGACTCCGTCTGCGTGTATTTTGTATTTCATAAAGAAAATACAAATATCCTGGATGAAAAGTAGCCTATGGCCTATTCCAAGTCCCAGGCTACCTATCTTTGTTTCATAATGATTGGTTCAGTGATTTAGGCGTAAAAAGGTAACAAATAGACAGAGAGACAAAGTTAATATCAAATTGTAGTGAAATAAATTTTTTATTTTTTTAATTTTTTTTTAAAACACAAAAACAATATATGACTGGATTCGTCGCGGAATAGGTAATTTGCCTTAAATGAAAAAATATTTACGAGAAAACTTACGGAACATCAGATAGTAAATTTTAGTTACGTATTTGGTTTCGGAGCTCGCGAAACGATTGCAATTGGCTTTATGGTTCGCATCCACTAATTGAGTAAGCAACACGTGAATATTATAAAGATGAACATACGTTATCCCGGGTTAGTCATAATTTCTTTAAAAAAAAACAACATTGTGTGCATAATATAAAGTTGGAGTACTGATAGCTACAATACGCGAGTGTAACGGTTTAAAATAAGCCGGACCTGGTGGATCACGTCATCTTGAGCCACGACCGTGGGTGGGGGGTGGTAGGTGACACGACATTCGGCAAACTGGACCCTCAAAGCGCCTGGATATCACCACAGGCAAAACAGTGGAATGAGCCCCTCGGTGTCGCATTCCACGTTATGTGGCTGGTAAAAAGAACCACCTGATGGGTATTCCAATACCCCTAATATGAAGGCCGAAAGATACCTCTTCAACTGGTTAGAAAAATAAGAAAGGTTTTAGACCAGAGCAAAGACGTTAGAGAAGGGTTAGGAACCGTAATATAGAATACTTACCATTCGACGAAAAAATATCACACCATTTGTTATTTTTTTGCGCTGTAGAGTTCAATATACGACAGGATCTAGCTATACTAGCTTTTCATTTCGCATCATATACCATCTTTTTTAATTCTGTGACGTGCGTTAATCGGTAATTTTCCACGACAACATATTTCTATTAAAAAAATTCAACTTCTTTCAAGTAATATTCAAATAAAAAAATCTGAAAAAATTTGAATAAATAAATTGAAGGCCAGCTAGAAAAAGTAAACTGATAGGTCAAACGGCGGAGGTAACGCTGTAACATGCATACTAAGCACGAATTCCTGAACGCACACAATTATTATAAAGTTCCTATAATTTCAATCATGCACAAAGAAACCAATCACGCACTATTATTAAATCCGAAACCAAATTCAAGCGTGTGCAATTTAGAAAAACATGGGGTCCATTTCAAATAGATCCAATTACTTACAAAGAGATAAACTTTAGAGCAACGTCGTTCTCTACTCACCCCTCACAGTACTCGATGCAAATTGTATCTCATTGAGATCTGTATCGCACAATCCATAGGCAAGCGCTCTGTTCCAAATTTACTTACTTTATTGTATAATTTCCATAGATTATAGCCAATTTTCGTTCCCCTAACTCAACGGGGCTCTAATTAGGGATGGGACAAGATGAGTAGCTAATATTTAAGTAACATTTTAAGATAATTATAGAGGTTTTCTCATGCTTTATCTTGGATATCTTGATATTTTTATTGTTGTATAAGATACAATCATGTACAGAATATAATTGACATAAACGGATTAAAATTCTTACTCGTTTTATTATTTACAAAGATATTTCGTTTGGTGTAAGGGAATGAAATTACTTTAAACTAGTGTATTATTTTGTTTCTGGACATTATTATTACCTTGCGATTTTATATTTTTTTTATTTTATTAACCTACATTGTTGTTGTTGTTTACTGTTGGGCAAAGGGCTTCACAGATTTTTTTCTTAATCAGTCTTTATTCTTCGGACAGTTTGCCGCACATCAGTGGCAACACTTGCATTACGAAAATCACTCTTACAGTTAAGACTTAAACGCGCTGTCAATGTCAAATACGGTACCGGTGATGTGCGGTTTATTATACAAGGTAGATTTCTCATGTAAATGAGCTAACCTGACGAGAGACAGCAATGAAGTTGATTACAACATCCTGATTTTAGTAGTTTATGGATTTATTATAAGCATAAGCAATCTTACATTTTTGATTGGAAGCCCTTTCAAAAAGTTGTAGAGTCAGGGTTATAGAAACCGGGGCTACCTATACTTTAAGTTAGAAATCGGACT
Source organism: Xanthia icteritia (assembly GCA_949128155.2). NCBI lineage: Eukaryota > Metazoa > Arthropoda > Insecta > Lepidoptera > Noctuidae > Xanthia > Xanthia icteritia. The sequence continues at coordinate 15,927,592 of OX421956.2, forward strand.
TTAAAAAACCTAAGTAAAGCGTACTCTACTCTCGTAGACACAAATTCTACTCTCGTAGACTCTCAACGCCCATCACTAGAACAAGTTGAACCGAACAGTTGCCAAGCGGCGCTGGCATCTGTTCAATGTTCCGTCTCTCTCACACACTATGAATTTATTGCACCTTTTGATTTTATTTCACCAATTACATAATTCGGTTTTACATAGTCATGGTGGATCTACATATTTGGTGCATTTATAATGAAAGAACTGTGAAACCTAAGAAAGTGTAGAAAAGCTTCTTACGAAAAACAGTTGGTCCTGGGAGGGAAGTACTACAGATGCGTTGCGTGCACAAGCACACACACGAAACGATGAGATGATGACGTAACAGCCCCATACGGTAGGGATGTTACTTGGTTCAGTTGAGGCGGATCAGAAGATAGAAAGTGACCATGTATAGCGGATTCTTTATATGTAGTGGCTGGGCAGCACCATCATCCTCTCTGCTAATATAAATTATAATTCCGTACTTTTAAGAACGTTTCCATTCTTATCTCTTTTTCAATTTAACTTAATAATTTGAGTTGAGATTACGACTAGATTTCTTTCTAATAACGAGATTTGGCCTTCTGGTGATCGCAGTATGATATTATTCTCTGCCTGCCAAGTTTTAAGTTTTGGCTCTGTTTTCCTTGCCTTGCCAATGTGGTAAATAAGAAAGTGACTGTGTTTCGTGGGGTATCACAGTTAAACTTCCACCAAAACCATCGATGGAGCTCTGTATCGCACAGGGTCGCAGCATTATGCTGAGCGATGGCCGTTTTGCGTGGATGTGACGCATATTTTTCACCAAATTGTTATTTTCGAGTTTTTTTCTTTCTTTGCGTCATGTGTACCGCAAATAAACGTATTTTCTTTATTTTTTTCTTTTTAACATATTTTGAATTTTGGCAAGATAGTAGCTTGATACTAAGTACCAAGCTCGGTGGAAAAATTGCACGACCTTTAGGTAATAAGTAATAAGGGCTGGTGTCCGCAGCTTCACTTTGCTCTGTATGTGGCGACCACCGGGCGGTTCGAAGCACATGAGCTGCTGTCTCGTCGTCCTCTATGCAATCCCTGCACAGCAGACTGTGTGTGACTCCTATCAAACATTCAAAATATTGTATTTCACAAACCTACATGGATGGGCACTTATGAAACGTTAAAAAAATGGTGACAATGGGGTGTTTATTAAATGACCCGTGGCCAGTTATAGCTGCTGTAACTGTACGCAGCTGTTGTTTAGTTAGTCGGAGAACCCTGTTTCGTGAGTCGGCCATCCATTGTACGACCTTTAGAACGATACTGGCGCACTCGCTACAAATTCGAACTTTTAAAATTCGATGTGCCATCTTTACGTCCGCGTACATCTGTACAGTACAGTTGACAAAATAATACTTTTCATCCCAAATAATTGAAAACAAAGCAAGGCACAGCTCGTTAAAATAACCAAACCGAATTAATTAATTTAAAACTACTTCGACAGCCGAATGAAACGTTTATAAAAGCCGACAATGCGAGCAATGGCCGATACCTACCCACACGTATTGATTGTGAGTATGTATAATAAGAGAACACCCATTAAAACGGCACAAACGCAAGTACACAAAGATCGTGCGTATATTAAACTTTTAATCCGGTTCGAATCGGATACAGGCGGTAATGCCTGGTTATACCCGGGTGATGGAGTAGAGAGTGAATAGAGAAATAAGTTTGTAAGCATGCCACTGTGGTGGCGGGCGTAATCAACAAATATTTTCCATTAAATTTCTCAAAAGGTTCTATGTAAAATATTGCTTGCCATTTTTCTTATTTTACCAATATAGGTAACTCTATTCTATAATATAAAAATACTGATTTCATCCACTATCTCCTCCGTGTATCCGGAAAATACGGGTGCGATCCGGCCTGAACCATTTAATTGCATTCCATTGTCTGTGCCCAAAGATTCCTAGTGATGGGGCCGTGAACCGAAAAGTACCGATAAAAGAATGCAGTGTAATTGTTTTATTGGTTGTCGATATTGGAATGGTGTGTGTATATTTATTCTTGTATTTTATAGTTATTTTCAAGCTATCTATCCTTTATGTTGCACCTGCCATGTTTCATCACGAAGGTTGACTGGTAGAAAATGCCTCAGGCATGGAGTCCGTTTATGCACAGTACCTATTTTTTTATTTGTGCATAATGTTTTAGTACAAGTACATAAATAAATGGTCAACACATGACTTTTTTTATGAAATAATATGATTTCAACCTAAACAACGACATTTATTGAACTTTAACTTCAACTACTACTTAGCGGCTATGGCATACATTCTTCCAGTCTGTCTGAATACAATATTCTAAATAATGCTTACAAATGGGTCATAAAAACCACTTTAGATTTTATTTTCAAGAGCAAAGGTCGTATCAGTAATATTTTACTTCATCAAGAAACTCCATTTGGCAAACTTTTATAGAATTTATATCGTAATCCCTTTCTAGGGTTCCGTACCCAGGGAATCTAACGGGACCCTATGGCTAAGGCTCCTCTGTCAGTCCGTCTAACTGTATAATACGTAGACACTTGAAATGTTCACTTAGTATATAGATACTACTATGGCAGGCTAAGGAGGCGCTCCCTTCAATCATGACCGCCTCACGAAACAAGTTCTCCGATTAACTAAACAGCAGCTGCGTACGGTTACAGCAGCTATAACTGGCCATGGGTCATTTAATAAACGAGGTGTTTATTAAATGACCCATGGCCAGTTTGTCATAGGAGTCACAGACAGTCCGCTTTGCAGAGCCTGCATGGAGGACGACGAGACAACAGTTTACGTGCTGTTAAACTGCCCGGTGGTTGCCACGTACAGGGCAAAGTACTTCGGTAGATAGGTAGGTATCTTACGCGGTATCCTACGTGAGATTGCCAGTAACACCATCAATCTTTGAGGAGCTGGGGTGGATCGAATAACCGATTTTTCCCACCCGTACGCAAAATACGCGCTTTGAAGTGGAGTTGCGGAAACTTATTACCTATTACCTAGATAAAACTATGGCCGCTATAACAAAAAATAATAAAAATAAAATAAAGTTACAAATTAAAGGGTCCCCATACAAGAAACATGTTTTTTTTTTAAAGTAAAGTGTTTAAAAAGCAACTATAATGTTAAATATTATACGGTGGTACGGAACCCCCCGCGTGCGAGTCTGACTCGCACTTGGCCGCTTTTTTTGTAATATTTGCCTAAAGTAGATTAAAAGATCTCATTTTATTTTAAAAACTCATCTGGCAGACGTAACGTCGTTCGTATCCAATCTAAGTTTTAAGGTCTTTGAAAAAATTGACAGACTGTGCGTTGATATTCAGATAAATCTAGCCATACGTACATAAGGGCAAAATGTCAGAGAGGTTAGGAGGGAACAGGGCCTGCAAATCTCCATACAAATGTATTACCCTTTTTTCTTCCTGAATAATGCCTCTAGAGCTCATTTTGCTCATTTTTTGTTTCATTTTTTTTCCTAAAATCAAGGTCTGCTGTAGACACGTCTCTATTATTTCCTTTTTTTCAGCAACTTATTGGTAAAGAAAACATGACCCTCCAAAAATGACAAAAAATGGCTCATTTTACCTGGTATATATTTATCAATCAATTAGAGGACTACCAGACAAATTTGAAAAGTTTTTAACATAAAAGTAAATTATAGGAACCTAGACCTACTCTTTGTTAAAAAAATTATGTAAAAAAAAATTGAATTGGCTCTGTTTTCTATGAGAAAAAAGGGGAATACGAAACGTCGATCTCGTCATTTTTTTTGTGATGTTTTCGGTCAGAGCTGCAGCTGTCCCTATCGCGCTCTACGGGGGCAGATTTGAGGTAAGACGACGGCAATAGTTTCTACAAATACCTATTTTTCAAATTCCTCGCAGGCCCTGTTCCCTCTTTAGTCGTTCATTTAGAATCTTGAGGTAACCCTTCTACTGCGTTGTTCAGTTGTTTCTTTATTTTCGCTCCAACTTTAACCCTCTTATTCATAAACGCTGCTTAAAGTCATGTAATGATTAGCGCCTGCTTAACCATACATTTTTGACGTTTAAACGTCTCTTAACTTTATGAATAAGAGGGTTAATCTTTGGTGTAAGTAAAATAGTACTTATTATTAATAGAAGTCACTTTACAAACTTGGACTTAGAGTCTATCACTTAGCAATTTAGTCGGAAGTTTGAAAGTGCTACCGTAAATAACTTTAGGAATTATCGACATCATGAATCCGTCTGCCAAGCAGGCTCATTATGACATCATCTACTCTAGCTTTAGTCCGCGGCGTCACACTCGTTGAGGTCGGAAGTTATGCCATAGCATCGTACTACCATGTCATGGTGGTATTCATGTCATGGTGGTTTGTATGCCAAATTTCATCTAAATCCGTTCAGCCGTAAAGGCGTCAAAAGGTAATAGACAGAGTTACTTTTGCATTAAAGCAGCAGCAGCATTAAGACACAAACGACCACTTCGGATAAGAAAAATAAAGTTGATTGATTGATAGATTGATAAACCTCTTCCTAAGATACTACTTCCTCAAATTCGAGAACCTCCAAAATCAACCAAAATATTTCCGACTTAGACTCCACCGACTTCAACTTTCCCCTCACTACCCGATACAATAGGTATACCGGGAACGATTTGTAGTTCACCCGGTTGAGTTACTATCCCTCGGATAAAAAGATTTGTGATAACGATGCAGATAAGGAGGGCAGAGAAAGTTATGGGACTTTAGGAGGGAAGCAGGGGAAATATTATTATGGGACTTTTAGAGGGCGGGGAGGGAAAATATGGGACTTTTTACGGTGTTGTGGCGTTGAGATAATGGATTGCAAACGATTTTTGTTTTTGACTGGCGGATTTTCTTTTTTTCTTGAGAGAGATTCGACTTAAGGCTTTGGAATATTGCATAATAGAAAGTTTTTTTTATGTTCGTAGGTTGCATACATTAAAAAGGGATCTTATTTTTACAAACTACAGCCGAAATATAAAAAGTAACTGTACTAACTATTATTATTGCACCTGCACCACTCTTCCATTCCACAAACAGGAACTTGAACAATAATAATCAATCTTTATATTTCTCTCTTCACAAAGGATCATATACGTATAAACATACAGAGTAAACAATTTAATTAATAAAATGCATAAAACAATGGTCAGGTATAGAGTACCTACGTACGTTAAGTCCACTGTATGTCAAACTATATTTAGAAAGAAAAATACTACCTTAGGAGAGATGGTTCGACATAATATGTAGCTGCTTGAAGCTGTTGAAAATAAAAGCTTTCAACTGTGGAACATCTTCAAAAGAGAAGTAGCGTTTGTATGTCGCTTCAATGCAACAATAGACAATCTTTAAGACAATAATTTGTGGAAACAAAATGACAAAAAAGTTGTACAGAAAAAAATCTGTAGTTAGGTACGTAATTTCTATAAGGTCGATCCTATACAGCAGTAATTTTTTTCTTAATCAATAGCTAGCTAAAGTAGCCCCTATATAAAAGAATAGCTAGGTAGGTAACAAATAGTGTTTGTCAGTAAAGTCGATGCGTGGGCCGCATTAGTGGTGCCACTGATAAACTGTCCCGGGACGGTGATTTAGCGGGACGCAGCGGGATAGCGGTCATAGTGCAGAGACAACAGTGAGTCAAGGAAATATAATTATGTAATGTAGGTACTCTCGTAAATAATCGTTTCGTAACAGCATTTAAAAATGCATACTAATACTATATAATAGCTCTTAACTCATATAGCTAATAACTCTGACATACATGTCTTTAGAAATAAGCATCACCTTTGTACGTAATTTTCTGTTGTTTTCTTCTTGTCTGTGTATATGTGTGTGTACATAAATAGTTAAATAATAGGTGTTATGTTGCATACTAATAATACTATTAAAAGGGTCAAAATATCTATCAACGTTAATAAGAATCACAGCTTTGATTATTCATAATTCATGGCTTTCTAATCGGACTAAAGCTGTCATAAACCGGACAATTTTTAATGCCGGGATTCAACAATGTTATTTAAATTTTTCGGTAATCAATCGATGCTCGTTGTCGTGAATGAAAACTTTGGACCATCAAGATTATGAATTAGTCTCATAATGGAAGGAGTTTGTAAATATTAATTTCTCCACAATCAAGTTTTATTTGAATTTACTATCAGTATGCTCACACGCCTCCAAAAATAGTAATAGTAGACAAAACCACCTTGAACGATCAACACATTGCCAGTATGTAAATTATGTAAAACTGACAAAAAATCACATACGATATGTAAATGCAAACGTAAGACAAACACGTGACAGAGCGACCGCGACATTTCGATCTCATTTACATACAAACGTATTTAAATACTTATATAAACGTTTTGTATTACCATTGGAGAGTTAATTGTGTGTAAACAGGCAAACGGCCTGCCTGCTGAAAGGTAGTTCCGCCACCTATATGCACCAAAGGATTAGTCTAATATGCAGTGCCAGCTTTAGACACAAAGATAAAAAGTCTTATGTGCCTCAACTTGCATCTGGCACCCAAGATAGGTATGAAAAAAACCGGCCAAGTGCGTGTCGAATCACGCACAATGAAGGGTTCCGTAGTTGTGATGAATTTGTCCGAAGAACAAACTTAACATTGTAGTTGAAAAACATGTTCTCCCATGCGGAATGAATGGGAGAACATGTTTTTCAACTGCAAATGTAAGTTGGTCGATTATTACTCGTTCACTTGAAAAGCGTGCTTAGCTGTGATAGTTTTCCTTTTAATTTCGTCATACAGGGTGGGGCAAAAGTAATGTCATAATGTGAATTGGCTGCCATTTTGTTGAAAATGAAAAATATGGGCCTAGTTTTCACGGAAAGATTATTAAAAAATGAATAGATTTTTTTCTACTACTTGAAACGAGGCTTTTGGCTACTTTGTATGTGTGTATTTAACTGCCCCGACTGACGGTCGGTGACGAGACTGACGGTAGAGTGAGTGCACCTGTGTCTGCGCACACACTTGTGCACTGTAAAATCTCCCGCGCCGAAGGCTAGTCTCCGTTGAGATTGGCCGCCGTGGCCGAAATACGGTCTGGAGGACTATATGTGTATTTTATGTCATTTTCTTTTTGTAGTGTGCGTTTTGTTTATGCAGAATAAACAACTTTTCTTTCTTCTAATATCGGTCAAATTACCACCTTCTGAGTTGATGGACATTTCTGCTCGTTTTACGGCATTTTGAATTAATTTGGCTCCATTTTGGTGATTTTTTATTCAATGTTGGCTTTCAAGACTTGCGAGGTTGTGGTTTATGTTAGTAAACGCGAGATTTCAAAAATTCCCAAAGGAAGAAGTCTGTCACCGTCAGAACTGGCGATCTGGCCAACCGGATCAAATCGCCAAAACGAGAGATTATACGGCCCAGAAATTGATGTTTCCAAATCTCCCGTCATAGCCTGAGGCTCCTGTCAACTAATTTCTCATCTGTCTATTATCTAAACGTCAAAGCACAATGACGTTAGACGCCATGGCACATATTCACATTGTGACATCATTTTTGCTCCACCTTGTATACCTACAATACTCGTACTACTGCTGCGAATTTTTTCACATCTCCGAAACCAATAATGATGGATCCGAAATTAATAATGGATCCCTGAATCCAAAAATGGTTTTGGCACACAAAACACTGTACGTGAAAACTTTACACAAAAAAAAAAAAACACTGTCGGCGTGATTAGATATATACCCTTGCCAAATTACAGCTTTGTAGTACTAAGTTTCTAAATACCACTTTGTGTCCCTTCATAAACGGGGAACTGTAATGGATAGTTAAGTCTGTATTATACCTCCTGAGACGAATTTATTGCTATATTACTTACTAGATTACAGGTTTAATACAGAGATGACGACGTTCATTTCTTAACAAAGCATCTCTACAGCAACCTCTCCATTCCATCTTCGTTAAAGGATGTCTTGACATAACTAACATCGATCACAGATCAGTCTGCGTAACGTCTTAAATAGTAAATACTATTGCATTGTTTGTTAAGAAAGTCATATTAACAGAAGGTATCTGATGAAGTATCATTAAGGTTGCACTAGTCGATTTTTTTTCCATACAAATTTCGGGAAGGTATTACTTCACTGTTTGACATTGTACATCCAAATTTAAATATAATATTGTTTTGTCTCATTATGAATTTTGTCTGTGCGGAAATAGAACAGTAAAATAAAAAGTTATGAGCCAACAAAGATTCGTTTTTCTTGCTGCTTTTAACGCAACTTTTGGCGTAAATAAGTAATAAAAAACGTTCAAAATATCCAAAACGAAGTCAGCACTAACAAAACTCAATTGTCGAAGAGGTCAATTAAATTTATTAGTAATTGATTTATGCAGTGTTTTTTCATAAAACTCCATTTTCCAAAGGACTTTTCGTAATTTTTTACGCGCTCGTTTTACTAAAATACACACATCAAAAGTGTCTAGGGATCAAGTACGTTTTAGATTATTGCCGCAATTCAGGATTATTATTTTAACTGTTTTGGTTTTAGTGAATTTCCCTATTCGAATAAAGGCTCGTGCAGACCAGCGCGACGCGACGGCGCGACGCGACTCGAACAATACAATTTCAAAAAAAACTTCACCGTTTAACAATAACCGGTGACGAGTCGCGCTGTCGCGTCGCGCTAGTCTGCACGAAGCTTAAAGAATTTTCTTTTAATTTTGATTAAAAATAGAAAATCAATTGTCAATCAGGACACCTATAAAAGCGTGTAATAGCGTTTTTACAAAACCATTACAATTTCTGCATCAGAACAGAAAAAAATTGCATCTATATCAACGACATCATTTGACACTAGAAGAGATTATGTGAGCCGGTCCAGCCGGCCGATCCAGGCAACGTAATATGGCTGTCGCTCTTGGCACTACACAGAGCGTCATAAGCCGCCTCTGGACACGCTATCGTATAACGGGCAGCGTGGCCGAGCGACATGGAGGACGATCTCTCATCACCACTCGCAGACAGGACCGTTACATCCAAAATACTGCTCGACGGCATCGTACCACGACCGCCATAATGTTGGCTACGAGGCTCCACTCCACACGATGAACCATCCGAAATCGTTTACGTGAAGTGGGTCTGCGTTCCCGAAGACCGTTGAGAGTTCCACATATAGCACCCCGCAATCGTAGGGCCCGTTTACGCGAACACAAAAATTGGGAGGAAGAAGACTGGCGTCGTTTTCGCTTTTCCGATTAATCTCGTTTCGGTATGAGGCCGGATACAAGACATATTCGAGTTTGGAGGACCTCTGGTCGTCAAGAACGTTTGAAATTTTGTTAGGAAGTTCTATCATATGGACGGGGAACAATAATGGTTTGGGCCGGTATTTGGATCGGTGGAAGAACCGATCTCATTTGGAGCAGGGGCAACCTCAAAGCTCAGATTTATGCGGAGAGGATTGTTTCAGACGTGATCATCCCTCAAAGCCGGTTGGGTGATTCGTTTCGACAATGCACGTCCACACACGGCTAGAGACGTAACACACACTCTTGACGCAATGGTTCTACTTCATTTAATGACAACTTATTTGATGGGTTTTTTGCACACATTTTTGGTTAGTTCGCTAAGATTGAGGTTTTCAGTCTACCGTTTTAAAATATTAATTTAGAATATTTTAACATGCAATGCTATCATTAAAAACTATTGATATTGCATTCAAACAATACAATCGTGATTTAAAGATTCGCACAGTGGTCGAGACTCAAGGTGAATATCAAATGTAAACTAAACAGGTTTGTATGAGTACTTTAATTTGTAAGGCGTGAGCTTTCATAACTGGGCCGAGGGCCTTCGACGGAGAATGAACGCTTTTTGTTTGCAAAGCATCTAAAGGTTTAAGAGATTTAATGTTCACTGTATACAGCGATTAAAACGATTTATGTTTGGTTTCATAAAACCTCTAGCTGTTTAGAACGTTTAAAACATAACAGATAACATTACGCCTGTATTCCTCAAAGGGTTAAGCAGAGAGATTTCGCGAGTCATGTTTATGTCCTATGTACCTAAATAGGGGGAAGGCCTATTGCCATCAACCGGGCACAAATAGAGACTCCGGGCTGTTACTCTTCCAGATGGAAAACCCAATAAGAGTTTGCCCGACAATTTCCCAAATATTTTATAACAACGCTCACCTGTCAATGACATTTAGCTAGCAAAAGATGCTTGTCGCTCTGTACCATAGTCATGTAGAAAATGGCATCATCTAAGTAAACTTCGTTCGGATACAACGTAAAGCTAACGTTGTACAATAAAATCCAAATAGAATAAGTGCTAACCTACAACATTCGTAATTTTAGGCATTTTAGCTTTTGACTACCCACAAAAACCAAAATTAATGGCGGTTTAGAGCTCAATGATTAATCATCCACAAACTGACCGCCATAACAAAATCAGATTCTGTCCGCGGTTATTTACCAAACCTAAATAGGTACTCGAATTAATATACTTTAAATGTTTCATATCCAGAGCGCCCGATAATTAAATAACATTATACTGCATGCATTGAATATATTCACAGTGTTGCTACTGTTAATCCGCAAACAAAGACCAATATCCCGGGATCGGATTAATTAAATAATACCATGCGTTTGTGCAGATTTTCTGCACGAAATAAAAGGTACAGAACGGCGGATATATACGTTATGCGAAAACAGGCGCATGCACACATAGACGCGTACGTGTACGTACGGCGATCTCAAATGAATGTCAGATGCGGTTGCACTCGCTGTACATGAAGCGTGTGTATGTGTGCATTGTCCCTGTTTGTATGGAATCGAACCTTCTGTTACTGTGTCTATCTTGTAGTCTCCGTGAGCTTGCATTGACCTCAATATTCACGGGGATTTGGGTTAAATTTTAAATCCATTTGCTGCTGATTGTATGCTTTTCAGACTATTTGTTATCGATAGTCATTATATTTTATTTTATTTTTTATTGGTTACTTTTTTTTGCCCGCGGCTTCGCTCGCGTGGATGTCGGAAAATGTCCCACGGCAACGTACCTACATACTACTGGGATTAAAAGTACCCTGTTTGTTAATCCAGGTTAAAAACTATACGTGTGCCAAAAGACCACGGACAACTTTGTGTGGAGTCTGGTCCCAACTCTCAACAGTGATGAAACTTATGCCATGTGAAAGTTTTTGGGGTATTATTTAATTTATACTATGGCAGCTAAGTTGAAATCGAGCGCGAACATGGTGTTTTGGAACATCCAAAGAAAGTTAGGTTAGGTTAGCTTAAGTGGGATGAGAGGGCGGAGTACATACCTACCTACCCTAACTGTTTTATTTGTTTTTTGTGTGAATATTGTGTGCCTTGATCTGAGTCAAATAAATTTATTTTCTTTCTTTCTTTTTCTTTCTTTCTTAACCAAACCTTTTTTTTTTTGGTCCGTTTTTTAATTTTCTCATGCATGTCCTCCGCCCTCTCATGGATGTGCTCCGGCCTCTCATCCGAGATCTTGTGATTTAACACCTTGCGACTCCAAGAAGGTCTACGCCTACGTTTGTCTTTGTCTGTGGCCTTGACATCAACCGATGAATGAATCAATTTTATAAATAGCGTTTGTTTGTTGGCTGAATATGAGGCTTTTGGCTACTTTTGTATGTGTATTTTGTGTTTTTATTTTATTTAAATGTGCGTTTTGTTTGTGCAGAATATGTAATTTGTATGTGTATTTTCTTTCTTTCTTTCTTTTTTTTTTTTACGCCAACAGCCCAGCGTCGATTCAAGACCTCAAAGATGGAATTCGTGAGGCTATCGAGGACATAGGGCAGCCACTTTGCGATTTGGTTATGGAAAATTTCATGAAAAGGATATGGTCCTGTAAGCGTGGTCGTGGTGGTCATTTGCCTGATGTTATTTTCCACTATTAACGGCATACCTTCTTCTTTATAATGAAATAAACATCCGATCATTTATATTAAAAATGGCATTTTTCTTTGAATATCAAAATAACACCTCTTATTGGAAAACCCTGTAGTATTGAAGAAATGGTGAAAATTGGTCCAGTGGATTCGGAGCTTATTCAGTACAAACAAACAAAAAAATCTTTCTTTATAATATTAGTATAGATATAGATTTATCGAATCATATAAACTTGTATCGTATACCTAATGATTTATATTTGAGTGCGGATTCAGGATGAATGAGCTGCTTGTCAAATGCCTTCTCTACGCAGATGATCAAGTTCTACTTGCATCGTCAGCAGAACAGTTGCAAAACATGGTGACTGTGATGGATGAAGCATTTAAGAGGAAAGGGGTGAATATAAATGTGAATAAGACGAAGGTCATGGTGTTTGAAAGAGGAGAGGATGTATCGGTGTGTGATATGAAAATAAATGATAGGAGGGTGGAGCAAGTATACAAACTGGGAGGAGGAACAAGAGATGAGAAGATCGATGAAGGTGTGGAAAGGAGAGTAAATGCGGGAAATAAAGTGAATAGTGATAAATGCGATTGTGACCAACAAGTTGTTGTCCGAAAAGACTGGACTGGCTGTTCACAAAGATTTGATGGAAGTGAATGCACCCAGCATTCAAAAGTGTGGCAAAAGAAGCATTAAAGTAGAATCAATGCTGTGGAAATGCATTCCTTGCGAAGCATGTGTGGTGTGACTATGAATGTGAGACAACGGTTTGATTTAAAAGAAGATGTAGTGACAAAAATTTAAAATGGTATGCTGAGATGGTTTGGTCATGTTGAGAGGATGAAAGAAAGGCGACTAACTTAATGTATTTACTAGGCAGATGTGACTGGAAACGCCGGGAATATTAGTGATGTTTTTCAGAAAGGTCAGGTGTGTAATACTCGCAACCGGCGTGCGTGTATGTCCAGATGTAGGAACGTAAACGAGGCAAAAGGAGTATTTAAGGATCGTAGCAGGTGGCGTTCTGTAGTTTCTGCCTACCCCCATAAGAAGAAGGCGTGAGTTTATCTATGTATGTATTTATATCAGCCGTTCCTCACGAAAAATAGTACCTAGTCTATATGTTATAAGTAGTAGTAGCACATAGTTCTTAATAACCCTGGGATTATTAAAAACTATCTCAATAGTATCTATAATAAACCGGACATGTTTGAAGATTTTAACTTCCACTATTTATTTAAGTATTCATCATCTACCCAGCCTTTTAACCGGATGCAGCTGAATATCCACAACCCAGTTACTGGGTAACACAATACCCCGTGGTAAGACTGGTTGTCAGACTTTCGGGCTTCTTACGACCCGTAACAAAAGTCAAAGATCTGCAAATAACAGCCGGGGGTTTGTTTATTTAAGTACTCAAACTCAAACTCAAAGCATTTATTTCAATTAAACCATTTACAGGCACTTTTGAATTGTCAAGAAGGACAAGGATGAAAAATATTTTGTTTACCTTTATGTCAGGGAATGTGGATCTAAAAGAGTATTACTGCTTATATATTATTTATGTACCTACTATCAACTTGTGCTACTTTTTCTCCCCGCACTGTGTCCAAAACCCCGGGATAGCAGTAATTACACGTCTTGCTGACTGTGCCGAACTAATCACGTATGGATGTGATATATCCCGGTCCCGGCGATGTCCCGATACAGTCCCCTCACTACCCGAAACACTCGCTCGGAAAAAGAACTGCTTCTTTCTAGTGTGGCTAATTGAGTGCAAAGAGGGTCAGATATTCTGTTGATTAAGGTAGAATCTGTTGATTGTATTGTGGGTTTATTTTTCTCAGATTCTGTATAGAAAACTGCAGAATACTTTTTTGTTCACCCTCAAAAATAAAAGAGACACACCGAGTGACAAATACGTTGTTGTACAGCAAGTGAAACGAATCGTTGAGCAACTTGACTACCAAATTGCCGTTTTTCAATTCAAATCATAAGTGTAATTCTTTATCGTATATAAAACGGCTAAGTAGTGTGTCAATTTGCTGACCGATTAATTTCGCTGACTGCACACAATAGAAATTAAAACGCTTCAACGAGTGATAATACCGGACCTGCCTAACCCTCCAGAGATGACAAGCGTGATGTTATGTTATGGGGGCAAATACTTTAATGTACACAAGCAACCTGACAAAAAAAAAAGACTATCAATTCAATTAATTGTCCGTTCATCAAATTGCAAAATGTTTTAATTTAAAATGATTTATTTGCAAATATGGGTAAACAATGTGCAGATATTTTAGATTCATGTAATAATTGTAAATCATAGTCTTAGTATCACCATTTATTTTACCTTTCGGCATGCACAGTACGTAAAAAGAAAACACACAATAAATAAAAAGTAAATAGAACAAAACACTGTCATTCGTTATCAATCGCATGAAGCGGATGGCCGGCGGGCGGCGGCGGCGCGGCCAGGTAGTGTCTGTCATAGTGTTTCAATCAATCAATCCATTTTCCTGACTGTTTACTTTGTCTTGTTTGTCCGACTGTATGTTCCTCACTACACATATTAGCTCACCTGGTATATTTACTTCATGTTATACAGGTCGCCGTTGCATAAGCTTAGGTACCTATGCTCGTATGGTTTGGGTGGCAAAAAAGGTTAGATAAATCCTATCTAGTAGTATTTCTGATTTTTTTTTATATTGCAGGGTATGAAACTGAAAATATAACCTACAAACATTTTAAATTACTTTCTAGGCCATTGTTTTTACAAATAACAGACGCCCGCTATGGATGACTTGATACTTACTACCTTTTTCCTCAAGCCAAAAACAGAACAGCAAAAATAAAATACTACCAACGAACCCTCAATTTATACTCACACCTTCCGAAATCCCGAGCAATATAAAAAGTAATTTTTATCCTAGACAAATTCCCAGCCCTATTATATTCACGTGCATAGTTCGGGCAATATTTTACAGGGCCAGGCTATTATTTATTGCTCACATTTCTCCGGCTATTTATTTAAAGGGCTGCATCAGATATGTGCGAATCTCTGGGGTCCGGAGGGATTTTACGCCAGATGTTTGGTAAAAGTTGAGAGTTAGGCAAAAGTGGTAAAGCTGTCATTACCATTTTTATTTTCAAGACAAGTAAATTCTGAATGATTTACATTTTATTTGCAAGGGGATCGAAGCTGTCTAGATGTAGATTGTAGCGTAGAAACCATTGCGCTATATACATGTAAGTACATGTTTTTAGGATCGTCTACAAAACAAAAGAAGAAAGATTTTAGGGTGAGACAAAATACTAATCAAACGTTGGTAATAAATCTTGTTGGTCCGGTGGTCAAGACACGACTGCTTGGATTCCTGGGTTTAGTCGGGCAACAAAGAATATTTATTAACAATTTCAGTAGCACTACCTTTGATTTTATGGTATTTAATTATGGCGTAAAGAAAAACAACTATCTAAACGCGCGTCGGCGTTATGTAGTAGGAGTAAACCTGGACTAAAGGACTAAAGGACCTATTCTTCAATGTACACCGTAATGATATCTTATATCATAATAAATTATCCTCAAACAATCAATTCTCATACAAGTGGTAAATACATAATCTCAAATACCGTAGTTATAGACCTGTGTATGTATGAGTCAGAGTGTGACTCATGTCTGAGATTTGTATGAGATTACTCATGTCAACGACATTCCGACATACAATGTGTCATACAAGATTGCAGGATAATATTATTAAGTAATTAATTTGCAGTTCTTCGTGAGCTGGGATCTTGGGTTCGATCTCTCGTTCGGGTTATTTTGGAAATTTTCTGTTCATACAAAGAATTTACTCTATTTCTGTCTGACTGTTACACTATGGTAAGTTCTTACGACCCAATGGTAACTACTAAGGACATACAAATATTACTATTCTTATTATATTTGAGTTGATATTTGAGCTATTTTGTTTTAGATGTTATTTTAAGGGGTTAGGCAGTGGTGTAGCTATAGTACACCCACATTTGTTATGTTAACGTCCCATGTAATCGGGCGAGCCTATTGCCATCAACCGGGTACAAATCCAGAAACAGACATTCCTGATGCAAACACAGAATAATATTTCCCCGACCTGGGAATCGAGTCCAGGACCTCATGCTCAGCAGTATCGCTTGCGACCACTAGACCAACGAGGCTGTCATAAAGGATCAAGATTAATGATCTAATAATCCTTTGTGAAGCAAAAATACATCTTTCCCATAACTTTCCGGGTTACCCCGTGGTTATAGGCACACAATGACTAACGAGAGTACCTTCATACCGACTCTCTACCTAATAGGCGAACAACTTTCACAACTAATACTTACACCACGACTCCTAGAACTCGGAAATGTTCTCACGAGGTGATATTTATTAACAGTTTCATAAATGAGTCATCTATACAACATACAAACCTAACATGCCTTTTTAAATCGAACGATTTTCCTCATAGGACATACAATCAGTGCTGGGGGTTTATATGACTCACGCAGCTTTAGAAAAAGACTCGCTTTGGACCGTATCAGTGACACAGAAGACGCGGGGATCTCTGAAAAAAATAAGTAAAATTGGTTTATTAATCGCAGAAACACGTGCGTTCAAAAAAGATTAAGTTAGCTACGTCAAGTACGACTTAAAAAAAAATCGTTTTGTTATATTACCAACTGGCTCCTGGGTGTAGGGGTCGTAAAGCATGACTGCTGAGAGAGGGGTCCTCGGGGGAGCTCGGTTCGGATAATTATAGAAAAGAAGATTCGTCTGCTCAGTTTGATTTCTCCATTCTTTCCATGTATGATAGTCTGTTATGGGTTTTTCCATTGGGAAATTCTCAGCAAAAGCCCGAGTTCAATCTACCCAGCCTTTTACCAACTTAACTATGTTGGGTTAGGCTTCCAGTCTAGAAGGGGAAGTCGCAACTGCACTCGCAGCCCCCCAACGTAAGCTTGCGTGGGAAAACCGGGTGGTTTTAGTCAGTAAGAGTCTGACGGACCCCTCTGCCCACCCCAGGGCGGAGGCCATCCATGAGGATTTCTAGGCTTCCATTCTAACCGGATGTAGCTGAATACTAGTATTTTACATGGAGCGACTCTATCTGACTTACTTGCCCCTTATTTAATGGGACTACAATTATAACTCGCGAAATATAGATGCATAACGAACACCTCTGCCTACCCTTTTGGTGTTTTAAGTGTAAACACGTCATAGTTTTATGTAACTGTTTGTGATAACAGTAGGTAGCCATCTTGATTTGTAACCGGTTGCTCGATGACGTCAGTGACGGCGCTATGTAGCGCAAATTGATCTATGAATAGACTAGTAGCGCCATCTACTGGTAAATAGTGTAACTGTGATGTTTGAACTTTGGAGGTACAGTGCTCCCACCTCATTCTTGCTTTTATTTATAAGGCCCAGAAACGGTGTATTAGATCTATGTCAAACCTTAAAAGCACAGATAGTTGTGAACCGGTGTTTCGGTCTCTGAGGATACTGACTTTTCCATGTTTGTACATATTAGAGGTAGCAATTTTTGTAAAATCCAATCTATGTCTATTTCCGTCACTGGCCAATATAAGAACACGCAATGGCCCCTTGAGATCCCAATACAAGAACCTACTACATTCGGGTAACTATAAAACAGCTCTGTTAAGGAAAAGTATTATGACAATGGGACCTGTCATTTATAATAAAATACCTCATGGTTTTAAGGATTTTTCTTTGAACATTTTTAAATCTAAGGTCACTGCACTACTTTTAAGCAAATGCTATTACTCAGTAAAAGACTTTTTAAATGATACAACTATATCCTGTTTATGATTAATTGCATTGACCATGTAAGACTTATTGTACCTCATTATTAATTGACATTACTTTAATTTTCTGTTTTTTGTTTTGTTGACATTGTTTAGTTTATATACATATTTTAATTTAGGTAATGATTTGCAATAATTAGCTATAATTTCTGTTTTATTTGTTGACATTGATTGGTTTGCATTAATATTTTTAGTCTATGTAATAATTTGCACACCGTAAGGTAGACTGTAGCCGATCTCATTAATTTATGTTTATCATCTTATACCTGTACCTACACTCTTAGCAAATAAAGTTCTGATTCTGATTCTGATTGGCCGTCTTGAGTGGAGATTCGCAAGAATAAACGTGCTCGGAGGAAGGAAGTATTCAAGTAAGATGCTGGTAGGGTATCTTGACCGTACTTCCGGGATTGTCCTGATAGCCGTGGAATATCTCTCCTCTTCTCAAGCACCTCTGGTATGTTGCCCTCTTGTCGCTACCTCACTATGTGCTAACAACCGATTCCGGGGGCCCATTACTGAGTGTACAAGTCACCTCCTGCCATTTTATCCGTGTAGCTATTGTATGTATTGGTCAGTCCACTTTAGCCACCCAAATCCATAGTCCAATGTTTGTTTTCATATCCTGCAATCTTCTAACGGGCCTCTGCGACTTGGCTTCGGCCCAAATGTCAAAGACTAAAATATAATCTTTATTATGTATAAAACATGGTACATAAAAGGTCTTAAATATAAATGTATGTAGTTCCACATATTTTGCTTACTTATTCCAGCGTGCCAAAAATAGCTTAAAATAATATTTTATACAAAACACTTCAATTGTTACTATTGAGGTCATGTAGGTAGGTACTTATTGTGTTTTCATAAAAAATATTTGTTAGTACCTACGAGTTAATACGCGGCTGTAAATAGGACACATCCAGTTTATTAAAACGTTCGGCTTTGGAGACTCTGTCACCCATACCCGTGCGACCGTCTCGTTCTGAAGCTCGATGAGCACCTAATATAAACGCTCGGGTACTGTCCAAGCTGTCTCGTTTATGTACTTACTAAGTACGTCTGAAACAATACACCCATTACAATATTAGGTACATTAAGTGTAAATAACGTTATCAAAACAAAGAAAAGGTATTTCAGAACCGCAACACGAAAGCTTCATAAATACCGTGAGATACGATCGCGTGGGACATAACACAAACACTGAATACCAGATAGTGAGGCCACGAACAAAACCTAGTTTATTATTTATTGTAATAATATTGGGAACACGTCTAATAATAATAGTGGCGTATAATTAATGCAAATTGCCTATTGATCGCACTGAGCACGCATATCTGATTACACGTACGATTGCTATTATAATTGTATCAGGCGTTCACGTTTCAAATATGACTGAGACTTAGCATTATTTGTGTAGCGAACCAACTCGTCCGCTGGATGCGGGAGGCACAGAGTCGGTTGAAGTGGCGGTGCTTGGGAGAGGCCTATGTCCATCAGATGACGTCTTTCGGCTGAATTGAGGAACCAACTAATTATCTATGGTTCCCACTGTTAGATATAACCTGACAACAAATAGCTGGTCTAGGGCAGTTAGTCTATGATTCATGGAAGAGGAGAGGATTTTCTAATCTGAATGTAAATAGATAAATAAAATTAGCCCAATATTATAACGAGACTCTCTGTAATGTGTAATTATCAAGTTTATTATCCTGTATTCGTGTATACATGTAAGTTTCGCTGTCGCTTGGATACTGTGCTGTGTGGTGCAAATACACATCTATTACAACTGGATCGAGTTTCATTTATAGGGCGCCATAACAGGTCTAAATTTGTTTGTTCTAATGAACTGAATATTTAATTTGTTGTTTTTTATTTTTTTTTTGTGGTTTGGATGCTAGGATGCTACATATATTAATTCAGTGAGAATGACACTTCATAATGCATCACAGATTCAAGTAATTTACTACTAAGAAAGCTAGGAGGCTAAGTCAACTGCACATCAGTGGTTACATTGGCACTATGAAAATCGCCCTTACTGCTACTAGTTATGTAGGTATCTCGCCTTACAGTCAATCCACAGACATTTATTTACATCTCTCATGATTTGAGTGAAGTAATAATAATATATTCTTTTCGTAGGGAACCTCCAAGCACAGAACCTGGCGGTGTTTGAGGGAGGCCTAAGTCCAGCAATGGACGTCTTTTGGCTGAAATGATGATGATGATGAATATAACTATTCTTGAAAATTAAACCTGTGGAAAATTAAATTGATAGGTACGGTTAAAATTGTTCTATTCAGAATCAGAGCCAGACTAATTTGATAAAAGGTTCACGGCACCAACACCAATTTAATTTAAAGTAAGTAATAGTACCCAGAATTTAAAACTTTATAACGTCGAGACTCCAATATTATTATGATTGAAACATTATTTTCGCAGAGAAGTCCCATAATAACTAGGCAGAGACTTCGTTCGGTCCTTTATTATGTAGGTATGGACTCTTAGATAAAGTTAATTTACGATCTAGATAAAATTAAGGTGACTTCAGCGACGACTAAACCGAGACCCGAGAAATTTTTAGATTTTAATCTCGCTAAAATAGGTCTTAGGTAAAAAAAGATATGCCTACCTTATCTAGCTGACTGGGCAGTAGGCACTGAGTTTTATTCGTGTAAGTAAAAGTGGTTATCACATTTAAAAAAAAAAAAATCCAACAGATATAAATAAACTATAAACTATTTTCATTCATTTACATTCGATTTATAATCCGTAACTTTCTTATGACTAAAATGGATTTTGACATTTAAAAGCTATTTATTTTCCATTGCTTATTTACAATGACATTCCGCGCTCAACTCCTAACAAAACGAGCAGTATACACCGACAAAAGTGTTTTTTTTCTGAATATTTAAATATGGAAAAGCACCTCGGTACAGATCGTCGAGTTGTAGTTTTCAATTCAGCGACGTTCAAGTTCGGAATCTGAGAAAGTTTTTCCAAATTATTCGAACGCCGAACGTTCGCATTTTGAAATCGGATTCATGATTGCGCGACTCTCTGCGGGCGAATGAAAAAAGTTTAGTTCGAAAATCAAATTCCGAATGAATTTAAAATATTTTGTTGTGCGCCCTTTTTTAACCGATATCGTTGGAGTTAAAAAAGAGGTATCGTCCTATACCTACTCTGCTGCTTCTGTCTGTATACTCCGTTGGTTTAGGAAGTTAAATAAAGATAAACAAAAAAACACGTGATGAGAAAGGCTCTTCAGTTGTCATGCCACTTCACAGTTGTATTCTTCAATTAAGCAACGTTAAACTTCGTTGACGTTTTGAGAACCTGTCTTTTTGGGCTCTATACAATAGACAGATTATAAAATATTATATTGTTGAGCTCCTTAAGTTCTGGGTTGAGCTCCACGATTACTGACAAATGCTTGCACTGACAGGACAGGTCCACTCAAATCTGTGTGGTTCTTTTCTCAAAAGACCATTTCAGACACTAATCTACATGGTCCTCATATGGCCTGACCAAGATTATGTCTGGACTTTAAAAGAGACTATGACCTCTGAGTTTGTTTCGGCCTTTCTTCTCAGAGTAGTCAGATAGGAAACGCCGAACTCATCTAGCTAATTTTTAATTACTTATTTTTTTAAGATGACGTGTAAAAGTGATTCCAATATCCTATTTACAGAATAAACAATTTCATTTCATTTCATTTCATTATCCTGCAATATTATTTTTATCTTTATTTTTGTAATCACATTATCGTAAACGGCTCTAACGATTTCGATGACAATTGCAATATTAGGGGTTTACGGGTTTAATCATTCAGTTATGTTCTCAGATAGTATCGGAAGAGGTTTAGGTAAATTAATTAGTAACCACCTGCATTATTCTACTCAAAATTAATGTATGCCAGGGTCTACCTACAAACGAATAACAACATCAGTAACAGGAAATGTATATAATCCTAAAATCAACATTACTGTATTTGTAGGTAATAGTTCAAATGTAAAAAAAGAAGAAATCACTGACTGTGTAACTGAGTTGTTAAAGTTAAATTGCAATAAAATAATATTGTCTGCTTTCCCATATTTTTAAAGATTGACAAATAGACAAAACGATTATATTCATAATTAATAAGCATAATATGCACTTTTTAGTTAGTCATTATAGTGACAAGCTTGTATTTGTTGACACCAACATTTATGTAGAAACGTTGAAATCGACTAGGGGTACTGTAGGGGTATCTGCCTGTTAGTTTAGCATAATATCAATAACATAATAGCAAAGTTTTACTTAACTTTTATATGTATAAACTCAGACTTATGTAGTGTGTCAAAGTCTTGTGTTATTAACACCGCAATGGTTAGCAATAGTACTAACAATAAGGTGGTGAACCTGAATAAATGTAGCTATAATGTTATTAATATTTATACAGATTGTACGAAGGAGGTTCCATGGAGGTTTCACTCACTATGAGCTCACTGCCTGGTGACATTGAGATCATGGGGTCAACTCCGGATAGTCATTTAAACTTGTTTGAAAGACAACAGAAGGTACCAGTAAGAATATTGTTATAAGTAACAACAACAAGGTGTCTTCTGGCTCTAAAATAAG
Organism: Xanthia icteritia; assembly: GCA_949128155.2. NCBI lineage: Eukaryota > Metazoa > Arthropoda > Insecta > Lepidoptera > Noctuidae > Xanthia > Xanthia icteritia. The sequence continues at coordinate 15,950,042 of OX421956.2, forward strand.
TAATTACCAAAAATGAGATCAGCAGAATGTCTTGAAATTATTTCATCACAATATTCAAGGCATTTTTTCCAAATTATTAGAAATTGAAATGGTTTTAGAAAAAACCAAGTTTGACATAGTTTGTTTTACTGATCATTGATTAAAGGATAACTATAGTATGGGCAGTTGTTTTAACCGTAAATCTATGCTGCGTGGAGGTTCTAATCAATTTTTTTTTTAATCTAAGCAACGTAATGACATCGTTGGTTCATTAGTTGAACATTGCATCGAATTGTTCTGTGTTGAGCTGGATAAGCATGTTGTAGTGTGCGTGTACAGACCCCCTAATTATCAGAACTTTTCTTTATTTAGTCAATAATGGAAGATGTCTAAGCGAAACTTGCATCCAGTAACAAAGCCGCAATTTTTTGTGGTGATTTTAATATTAATATTCTGGAAAATTATTTAAATAGCAGTAGATTACTAAGTTTTTTTTAAATCGTTCATTTTATCTAATATTTTCACAGAACTGATTAGAGTAGGTAACTCCAACTTCTGCTACTTGTATCGATAATGTTTTCTGCGATTGTGATAATTTAATTTAAAATCTAAAGCCATCGTAAATTATTTGCCGTCTGATCATAGTGGACAAACGGTAACTTCTAAGTTTAAAACATCTTTGCAAAAAGTGCAAATACAATTTAGATCAATATGACAACTGACAAATTAAATATATTCAATAATACCCTAAATAATAAATTAAGCCTTCTGGGCCATAATATGGACGATGCAAATATATTGTATTGAGTATTTCTTTTCAGTAGTGGCATCGATCACTAATCAAGTAGTGGACACTAAATTCAGTATAACTTTTGAAAAGAAAAAAATAATATTTGTCTTAATTTTATATTTAGTGACTGGGCAACTACAGGTATTAGGATAAGTAGGGAAATACTGTTCCAGCTGCATGACCTGAAGCCGTACATTAACACTGAAACTTTCAACAGGTATGTTGCGGGGCGGGGTCACCCCTCGTGTCTGTGGATGCGTACCATCCGCCGCTCGACGAGTTGGTCGAACTGCGGGCGCGCCGGGTTGCGGATTCATTGGCGTATGAGTCGAGTACTGAATTTTAATAAAGCTGATTTTTTAACATTGTACTCATCAATAGCGGCAATAGGTGGGACTGATATTTACGACCTTGATTTAGAAATGAGTTTAAATTAGTTTTATGAAACAATGAATGCGACATTAATTATAGATGACTGTGTTGCTAGACAACGGCGAAGTCGTGTAAGCTCGAGGCATGTTTAGGCCTGAGCTGTACACTCCTGAAATAATTCGCAACATACGTGATAAGGCCATTCACCACAAACGCTACAAGACAAGCAAGAGCCAGGATGTTTACGAAGCGTTTGCTCTGTGTAGGGCTAAAGTAAAAATATAAATCAAAATGACCGAAGATCTATGGGGATCCCCTGGTTGGAGGCTTTGAGCGTAGAAGCTTAAGGCAGCCACAGGAAAGTCCGGTTAAGCAGCTACGACCCTCTTCTGAGGTCAACCGCGAGATGCCCTAGTCGAAAAAAAAATAAAAATAACTATGGGGATTATCTATCAAAGTTTGTACATCCGTAATCGAGACTATAGCGCCATACTTGGCTTTAATATTTAATTTGTATGTGGACCAAGGAGTCTTCCCGGATTTAATGAAGTACAGTAAGGTTATACCACTTTTTAAATCTGGTGACTGTAAATACACTAACAATATAGACCAGTATCCATGCTGCCGGTATTCAGCAAGGTGTTCGAAAAGGTAATGCTCAATAATTTTAACATCAACCAAATCTTACACGATCAGCAATATGGTATCACCAAAAGACGTTGTAAGACTGACGACAGTGTCACCTTATTAAAACACATATTTAATTTTTAATCATTTTTAATCTTTTGTGACATCTTCAAGGCATTTGACTGCGTAAATCATGAAACCTTACTCTTGAGCATTACGGACTAGGTAAACTTGCCTAGTTTAGTAAAATCTTATTTAAATGACATACAACAGCAAGTTCAAATTAATGGTCTCAATTCACTCGGTCTAAAAGTAAAAATGAGTGTTCCACAAGGCTCGATATTGGGTCCTTTTTAGTACATATTAATGATCTACCCCATTTATTAAAACCACAAATGGTGTTATGTGCTGACGATACTTCCCAAATTTTTAAGATAAATAGACGTGCATCAAATCTTGACGACGTAAATAACGCTCTACTGCAGGTCCAAAATTGGTTCACTGCAAATAATTTTATATTAATTGGAAATAAATTAAATGCATAACATTTGCCTTACTGAATGTTACAAGTTGTGATTGGTGATATAGTATTGAATAAAGAGAAACTAGTATTCATAGACAAAACTGTTTTTCTGAGGATAATGCTCAACGCAAGGCTGCAATGAGGTCCTCGTTTAACATTTTTTGGGACATCTTTTAGGACGGCTAAGTTCAGCAGCATATTATGGTGTAAGAAAAATCTGTCAATTTACTGATGTAGATACCGCGAAGTTAGTCTATTTCAGTTACTTTAATAGTATCATGTCGTACGGAATTTTACTATGGGGACGAGCTGCAGAAATCGACTTTATTTTTATTCTGCAGAAAAGACCCATCAGATTTATATATGGCCTCTGCAGGCGCAATTCTCGTAGGGAACTGTTTAAAAATGTTAACATTATGACTTATCAATATATCTATGAAAACATCGTGTACGGAAGTAAGGAAAAATCTTAATATTTTCAGTAAAAGAGGTGAAAGACACAGTTATAGTACTAGAAATAGGGACCAATTAGTTCAACCGGGTTTCAGACTGGCTAATGTAGACTCATCCTTTATGGGGTACTGTTTAAAATGTTACAATAATATACTTCCCCACATATTCTAAATAAATGAAAGAATTTTAAATCTTGTGCAAAACGCACACTATGCTGCCAAGCATATTAAAAATTGGGGTATTAGATCGCTGACAAAAATGCTTGGCGCAACGCTGCGCTGGTCCAACTCCACAAGGGCGCATAAGCTAGTTGATTAGCATCTAAAATATTGTTGGAGCTACTGAAGATTGCAAAAATTATCTTTGCATTGTATAAATTCAATATCTAATGCTCGTTTTCACCGAAAACTAAGTGACACTTAAATGAATCCCTAAATAAAAGTGCACTGTTAGATTTTCAACTCTCGGCGCTGAGCCTAGTGTTGAAAATCCAACAGAAAACTTTTATATACGGATTCATATAAGTGTCACTTAGTGATGGTGAAAACAGGAATTAGTATTGTATAATTGCATAGCACATGTTTGAGCACTGTGACCATTACTTTACAAAATTACCATTTACTGGGTATGTCTTTCATTGACTTGAATGAGCACTGGCGGCTGAGAGTAGTTCATGCTCACTCTAATGTCTCGCTGGTGGTAGCGTCTATGTTGGATCATTAAGTTCCCTTCAAAATGGTTGAGCTGAATGGTGCTGATCCATGCGTCATGTTCTTGAACGGGCGCCGTCAGTAGGGACTGGTCATCTCTAACCTGCAATGGCTTATTTAAATTTTTGAATTGTTTTTATCTTTTTATTACGGACGCTTTTAACGTGCACGCTTTGGAATGGGCAACTATCTTCATCTTTATTATAAAAATCGATCTAGATGGGTCTCATATCTGCGAAAATTCGTTTTCTCTATTTACACAGCTCCGGAAATGATACAATGTTGGTATACCTGGACGATTTGTTTATCTATTTTCACCCGAGCCGAGCTCGGTCAACCAGGTACTTATTATAAAACTAACTAAAATACATATTGTGAAGAGTGAGATCTATATCTATACATATTATAAATTAAAGCCGCTTTTCATGTTTGTCTATATGACCGCGTTGTTCTCCAAAACCACGCAACAGATTTTGATGAGGTTTTCACGATCGTTTAGAGATAATACATTAATATTAAAGTTACATATAACCAAGAAATCTCGATATTTTGTCAAGTCGTAAAAACCGTGCGAAGCAGGAGCGGGTCGCTAGTTAGTTAATAAATGATAAAGTTTAACATATTTTATGTAGTAGGTACATTAATAAGAGAGGAAACTATCGTAAACATAGAAAATAGATTTAATTTGGTTTTAATGTATTTTTAAACAAGAGAGTGTCATTTATAAAAACCCTTTTTACGATTTGTTTATCTTTAATTACCTAAACCAATGTATAGGTTTTTTGATCACTTATGAATGCATGTGCTAATTTTTTGATCTTCAGGGTAGACAAAGACATTTGTTAGTCGGATATGGTACGTACAAGTTGGTTAGGTATAATTATGTTCAGGACACATCCGCCGCTAAAAGCGGCATACGAATATTTACATGGTCATAAAACCTAAGTTATATACTACTTATACTCTAATAACAATACTCGGTACCTACTTTGAAGGCCCTGAACTAGCTCTGCTCTAACCTAGGTAGGTTACGTAAGGGCGTACGCTATGTTAAATTAATTCATATTTTAATATTAAAAGTATTGTTTTGACTATTGTAGTACCGACTGAGTTCGTGGATGGCACGATTAACCAATCTCGGCGCATTACTTGGAACTGAGGTATAATGGGGGGAAAACGCCATCATGGTTGTCGTGCCAGTCCGGAGCTCAGTCGTGTATAAAGCATCGAGATACGAGTACTAAAGCTCGAACTGTATTTTTAAAGATACATAGTGTTATACAATAAGTAATTACATGAACAAATGCTTATTATTCCCAAAAAATATATTTTCAATAGCTATGAACCATGGCAGTTGATTTCCATATTTAAGCTATTACTAGATTCAAGAAGTTCAAGAAGTACAGTAAGAGTACAGAGTCCACAATGATTCATACTAAAATAGATTTCGCATTCTGCTTTATCTTCATTACGCCTTTAGAAGTTCACTGCTGGATATGGGGGGCCTCCCCCAAACATTGCCACAACGACCTCGGTTCGATTTTAAATAGAGGTGCTTTAAAACTTAATTATTTTTCTCAAAACGAGAGGAACCGCAAGCACAGCTACTAGTTTAATATGACGTCACATCCCCTATTCTATTTAACAACGAACCAATAAGCCAGCACTTCCGGTGGGTGATCATCCATTACTCGTGTCTCCAGGGATATGTCAGGTAATACTTACCTACCCACTAGTTCTCAAGTACTTATATATTCATGTGCACGAGAATATTGAAATAGATTGTCTTATATCTGTGTGAGTTGGAAACCCAAATTTAAAATTGTTTAAATTATGTGGTAGGTAAGTAAGACGGTATTATGGTTATAAACTGTAGAAAATGGTTTATATATTATGGTTATAATATTATTTTGTGTATAATGTTCTATTCTAGGTGGTTAGAAAATTAAGTTGGTCAAAATAAAAATACCTCATAGGCACTGGCTCCAAAGTTTGGAATAACACTCTTGGGACAGCTCGGGGTCTGCTTCTCCAAAATGTCTTAGATTTGATGGAACAAAACTGAGCTATCAATAATAATTAACGTCTTGTCCTGTTATACTCCTCTAAAAAAGACGTAGTAAAAGTCTCGTAGTAGTTTAAACGATGAAACCACTACCACCAAAATCCTGCTAATTAGCCATTATAGAAATACCATATTCTGATAAGTATGGTAACTACATAACTACCTTCCTAAGTTCTGCGTTTAGATATTGCAAACTGCGTTTTGATAGCCAGATTTAATAAAATATGTGTTTATTCTTTTATTTCTTTGTGCAGTTTAATAAAAAAAGCTGATGCATAAAGAGAAAAGCCCTGGATCTGTTTCATGTAATGTACATTTAATGTACTTTCATTCATGAACGATTTTGAAAATAAGCGACACCAAAACTGCCAATCTTCTTTCATGCAAATGCGTTCAGCCGTTTTAGCGTGAAAGCGTAACAAATAAACTCACTTTCGCATTTATAATATTAGGTCAGTCAATAACCACACGAAAAGAAGAAGTTGAAAAACAGAGTGTACGACTAAACGCCGACAGACACTACGCCGACAGACTGAACACCGACAAGACTTTACTTCGACGGGACTCTTCGCTGACAGGACACTTCGCCGACAGGACACTTCGCCGACAGGGCTCATCAGCGACGCAATTTATCTCCGATAATCAGTTTTTTGTAAGGCGTTGTCGACGGAGCCCCGCTTTGCGGGGCTCCTACTTCTGTGTGGTTTAAAAAAAAATAACCACGATGGGATGGCGGGGTCGTAGACCCCGCCATCCCCTTCTAACCTAATCTGTCCGAGTCGGGGTGCCCCAAGTCCCGAGCTCGCTATGCGTCGCTGATGAGCCCTGTCGGCGAAGAGTCCTGTCGGCGAAGTGTCCTGTCGGCGAAGTGTCCTGTCGGCGAAGAGTCCCGTCGAAGTAAAGTCTTGTCGGTGTTCAGTCTGTCGGCGTAGTGTCTGTCGGTGTTTAGTCGTACAGTGTGAAAAGCATGTCCTCCCATACGGAATTGAGAACATGTTTTTGCAACCGCAAATGCAAGTTGGTCGATTATTACTCGTTAACTTGTAAAGCCTACTTAGCTGTGATAGTTTTCCTTTTAATTTCGTTTTACTGCCCTGAATTTTTTCACATAATCCAAAACCAACCATTTAGCTGGCAGGGCTGACACTTGACTCTAACAAAAGTTAGCATTTTAAAGCTTAATATTTCGCAAACGGATCCCTGAATCTAAAAATGGTTTTCAAAACTGCTACTATATTTTTTAACGACCTTTCCAGCGACACCCCACACTATGGGATCATTGAGAAAAAAAAAACCCACTTTACGTGTGGGGGTACACAATATTTTTTTTTTTTTTACCCCTTTGTCGGCGTGATTAATATGCATACCCATGCCAAATTACAGCTTTTTACTAAAGAGTCTCTGAGTTAAGCCGCGGACAGACAGACGGATATGGTGAAACTATAACCCCAGTAGCTCACCTCTTCATGTGTCCTTACTCGAAATTCGAGTAGCGGAACATGACGCGACCCAGTTGAATTGAACTACTGCGGTTTCGCTGCTTTGGTTTCGCGGCGGAGGTGTGCTACCGGCGTAATAAGGGTTCTTTGTTTACTACGGAACCCTAAAAGTGGTAATAAAATTGCGCTATTCGTGATATTGTGCAACATTATTGTTTGTTTAGGGCCCGCCTAACATGGATAAACGGAAATGACAGAATAGTGACAGGGTAAAGAAAAACAGAGGGTATTAAGGAAAAAGAAAAAAATATATTTTTTTTATCACAGAGCACATACGTTCATAAGTAGATTTTATTTAGCAATTCGTCATGCAAATGGCCTTTAATATGAATTAAAATAGCCTCCACGAATAGTCAGAAACAAGTATGTGGCCTATCTGGTGGTAAGTCACCTATCGGGACTACAATATTAGCCAGAGGCATTGTTAGCGCGTTGACATTCCTTAGGAAAAGCTAATATATCATTTTGTAGCTGTATTTTGATTTAAAAGAGTGTCAACCTACGCTTTGGAATAGGCAACTAGCTTCATCTTTCTGACTAACCGACTCCTTGGAAATTCAAAAGTGCCCGTAAATGGTTTAATTTGAAATAAATGCTTTTAGTTTGAGTTACAAGAAATGCCAACATCGCACATATCGCAACATAACAGTCTGCTTGGCTTGCTTGCTGATATTTAAAATATTGAAATGCCCAAAAATAACTCTGTAATCTTTTAAAAACTAATACCAGTATAATTACATCGTTCCCTACAAACAGTCAAACGGGGCCGCATGTACTTAGTTCGAGAGTGCGCGTAACTTTGTTCTAACTTGAGCGTAGCTTAGCTCTCTACTCTGTGCTCGTGCTCACTTAGAAGCACGAGCTCGGTGCATTATTGAAATGTTCCGGTTTGGGTTAGACGATGTTTATTTTTAGTTCATCCTTCAACAAAAACTTATGTAGAAAAAACCGATAGGTTTTACGTATCAATAATTACGTTTTAGAATCCTGCGCTTCGTGCTTTTTAGTATGGTCAGGTTTAAAAACATCTGCTTAGTTGAGCATCATCTCTATCTCTCATAGCTGTGTCACAGTTTCTACATAGAACCCGATGTCTCACTAAGCCAAGACATTTACATTATCCATCCTTTATACTCGTACGGTAACAAAAGCCAAGTGCTAACTATAAACTTAAGCACGTTTTTCTCTGAGTACGGTAAAGTTTTTCTTTGTTAGATGAACCATATATTCACATTTTTATGTTAACTCCCTTGAGTGAGAGAAAATAGGGCAGTAACAATCTGACCCGGATTAAATCCTTTGTCTTTAAACTATGGTGCACTGGGGATTTGGACTTTTTTTACAAAAGTAGCGGGTTGATTGCGCGACTACTATAACACCGAATAAGACGTCAGACAATTAAAAAAAAAAATTGGTACTGTTATTCTGCATACAATTGGTGACATGATGTCTTCAACTGCCAAAGGATTGACTGTCGAAAGGTTGTTGTTGCACCCAGCGTCTGACGTTTCATAAGTGCCCATGTAGGTTTATATATGAACTAAAATATTTTGATTTCGATTGACTTAGATTTTTTTGAATTACTGCCAGAGACTGCCGAAATATGAAAGTGACTGCTGAAGAATAAAAAGTGTGAAATTAAAAATGTTGGTAGGTTGAATACCTTGAACAGTCTTGAATCAGTTAGGATCAGCTGTTAAATATCATTGTGATTGTTTTAAAACAAAACAACAGCCAAATAACAATTTATTGTTCTCATGTGAACAATAAATTGTTATTTAGCTGTTGTTGTTGATTAACTACTGATTGCGTTAACTACCTACTGATCAGAAAGACTCTTTTTATCTAACCATACTTTCAGGTAAGGTAAAGAAACTTAATAAAAACCGTTTAAAGCCGTTATCACGTAACCATTGGTGATACCGTGGCATTACCTCGGATCCCCTGGTATACCCTGGCGGTGGCGACCCAACTCACTGTCGCTACGGATTTCAGCAACCTTATCAACTTTATTAAATGTATCTAAAGAAACGTACCCTGCCAAGTTTTACGCCGATAGGAAAAAAGTCAGGTGAGAAGGAGTTAAAACTTTTTAAACGAGTTTTTTCGTATGTTTAGTTTCTGGTGAATATAAAATTACAGGCCTAGGTTTGAAGATTTTACTAGAAGGTTTAGTTAATCTAGTAAATACAGCTATTCAAAAATAGTCTACAATAATTATAGACAGACAGTTAGATAGAATATATACTTTATGGGTTTGTTAGCTTACAATCAAACAGCGACATTCACGTACAGTAGGCCGCACGTCAGTGGTAACGCGTTGACTTTGAGCTAGCCTGGCCTAGTACGGAATTTCAATAGAATAAGAGGCCAGCTTATACTTGTTTTGTTGCCACTGACATGCCGCCTACCGTACCTACACCATGGTGTGCCTGACCTGTCGAAACCAATTTTTGCCACATCACATCTGTGTTTTGCACGTGAAACCACTTATAATCTTTTTATTACCGACCCAATAACATCAAAAATCTTCCAGCCCTGTATTGATCTAAAGAAACTGCCCTATCATTGACGGGTCGTTGACTTAATAAACAAGGATTAGTAGGATCGTCGTACTGAAACCCTACAACTTCCATAATGAATATATTGTGTGCTAATAATAATATATCGTCTAATTTGATTGTCTATTGATGCGAATTATAGGTCGTTGTCCTATCACTGACTAATGTTAACGAGAAGACTATAGAATAAGAAGACGATAATGGATATTATATACAACGTTATAAATAGTATATGCGAAACCTGAATATAGTTTGTTCAGAATAAGTAACTGAATCGATTCCAATAATTTTTATACCATGTTATATTTTGTCCCAAAAATATTTAAAATAGGTTACAAGTTGGACACCGAGCGGCACTTAGTACCTATCCGCAATAATACGCGCACAACACAGGTCACGGCAGGTCGTAGCGGCATTAGGCGGTAGGCAGCGCGGGCGCACAGCGGCGCGCGCGGGGGTAAAACAACCCCTTCAGTCGCCCGGATGCTACAGGCGCGCACGTGTTGCGCTCCCCGCTCCCGTTTGCGAGCGCGCGGTCGCCGTGCGTACAGTTGTGTTATTGTGTTTCGCTTAATCGGGTGTGAAAAGTATCATTTAACCATGTCTTTTCAATACACAAACGTCCAGTATACAGAGATGGTACGTACACTATTGGTTTGTGGTGATAACGTGTCGTTGGCAGTGCGCGTTGCAGTTTATCACTTACGGCTACATTTACGAATAAAGTACATAATCTACCTACACTTGACCATTATGACAGTCCAAAGCCTGCAAGTGTGATGGAAAATGTTATCACCAGTTAATTACAATACAATTGCCGTGGGGTTAGGTACCTACTACCAAACTATTATCAATGAGCGCAAGACGGCCTTGGAGGCGCGCGCGCGCGGGGGCGCCGCGCGGTGACCATGTTTTTGTACGGACAACCAGGTAACAAAACAAGCTTATAACTTTGTGATTTTTCATGGTACAGTTTTGAAATTTTGTACATAGATTCTTTTCATAAAAATACTAGACAGGTGTTTCGGGTTTCGCATATACTAATTATAACGTTGTATAATGTTCATTATGTAGAGGGTTTTTGATATTTATTCAATACTGTGTAGATATAATCACACACACAGATATACCTACAACAAATTATCTATCTATATGTAAACTATTTATTTTTCCTCATTATGCCAGTTTTGTTATTAGTCCCATATATAATAGGAAGCAGGACTATTAATCCATTTACATCAACTGCTAAGTCATAGTTTGTATCCAAACTGTTCACTTTGCTATTCTAAAAACTTTTATAGCAATATTTTTTCCGCTTGACCTACAACCGTGTCATCACTCAACCATATTGCTCAATACCCTATATTCTATGCATGTCATGTTCTTTTTGTTTTATCAAAGTAAAAGCCGAACCACTCCGCTTGATACGCTGACGCAATATACTAAGCCATCGCTTCCAGCGCTTTACAGCGCAGATTTTATGATCACTATAAACTTACACACATTATTATAAAACAAGTAAAATACAGAAGGCTTAATTTAGCGTGAATTCTGGCTTCTGGACAGTGTTATTTCTCGACTGCTATTTTGTTAGAGTAGTATTTTTTTATCCTACTCCAACTGAATTTAGTTTGACTTTATGACCAAGGAGTCTATTGACGTATGTATTTTGCAATTTTTCATCTTTGACCTTCTCGTTACGTATTTAAATATAATGGTCTAAAGACTTGTATAAGGGACAGTGACAGGCAAATTAAAAAAAAAATAAAAATTGCTGAATACTGTTGCAACAAATCCTAACGTTCAAATATATCATCTATGTATATCCATTTAGCCACGAGTTTCTTAAAGCTATTTCAACTCTAACTGTTGTCTAATCCGTTAGAAACCTTAACTTTATTTTAATAACGTTCTGTTATCGTTAATAGTCACCCAATCAAGCAGTTTATTCAAATCGAGCGTTTTTATCAACCTGGTAGTAAGCCTTCTGCGTCACCTTACTTACATATCGTCACTGAAGCGGCAAAGCGCTGTTCAAGCTATTTACAACCACCGCCCGCTTCATAACGCTCATGAGCATGGCGTTTGACACCTTATTAAAGGGATATTTTTCTTCAAGCTGATCTTGAGGAAGAGGAAAATACACCATGTATCAGCTAGTTATCGGCCCGCAAACATCGTAAACGTTTACTGGGGATATGGCTATGCTATGATACGAGTATTGTGGCTGAAGGATACGCCATATTTTTTTACTCGTCAGTGTGTTTACAACGCGATTACATCTTGTGGAAAGAAAGATACCCAATCACCGAACATTCTCTACTATTGCCAATCACGGAAACAGTAACAAACACGGAAACAGTTAGTACACCTCTAGACAATGCCAATCGTGAATGATTGGTAATATGTTTGGAATTCAATTATTTATCATTGATACAACATGGGGCGATGGCTTCAAACAACCCGATTCCTACCGGCTTCCCTTCTGAAATTTGGAACACAACCGTGTATCGTGAATTCAATTTCTATAGAAAATAAAGTCCGTCTTGACGTCACTTCGGTCACGTGACACCGCGGTTTCTTAGCAGCCTGGTAAGCCGCTCTGTACCGAGTTACGAAACGAGTCGATTGTTGTCGTTGAATTTCGTAATGCGTTCGGCTCGGAGTTTGGACATAACATTCATCATTCGATTGACAATGTGTGGTTGTTTTTTGACGTAATCGCACCACCATATAATTTGTACAATTAAGTAGTTAATTTTCATTTTTTGCTCAGTTTAAATTTAGTTCGTTAGTTTATTATTATAGGTATAGAACAGTGATTAAAATAGTGTTTATGTGTTTTGAGTTTAGTGAAAGAAAAGTACGTTGTAATTAGGTATTTGGGGTAAGTTGAAATTACTTATTTAGAGTAGATTTCAAAGGTAATTAGTGGGATCAGTAGGATTAGGATGGCGGCATGTAGATTATTGTGTGATTATTTTCTTTGTGAGCAAACATGGTTTTCAAGGTTATTGAAAAATAAAACAAGTTAGGCCATACTCGCCCAGATATGACTATAAATTACAAACGACGCGATGGTTTTTTCAAACATTTTAATGTTTCCCTTTAGATATCAATGGTTGAACACTTTTCTCAGATTCTAGTAGTTTATGGAATAAAGTTTTTACATTTTAATCTGACGAATTCATAAAAAAACATGTGCAAACTGAAAAACATATTCGTAGCTGTTTTATGAGTTCGGGACTGGTAAATTTGTCAAAAAATAAAAGGTCCGTTTTGACATTTGAAAAAGACCCTAGAATGTAACTTGGAACGAAACTGAAAGAAACAATAAAATAATAATTAATTACATAGTGTTTAAAAAAAATGCATACATTTTTTTGGCGCGTTAAATAATATGATTGAATATATTGCGAGTATTCTTTTCCCACTTACTTTATAGTAGCATACAATTTCTAATTATTACGAAACGTCTCAAAAACAATTACGCTCTCAGTCTTGTTTTTTTAATACTAGTGTTGTAACCAATTAATTACTGAATTTCACCAGCTTCATTCGATTTTAATAGTAAGTAAATATTGTGTAGTGATCTTTACTGAAAAGAATGAACTTCGCGCTCAAAGCCATAAATACAATTTTGAATTGGCGACACTGGCTTCTATAGAATGGCTTGCCTCTGACCAAGCGGCGCGTGACTTAGCACGCGTGACTTCCACGCGCGCACTGCGCAGTCTTTCGTTCGCCATATTGTGAAGTTGACTGTGCGCTCGTTTATGTTTGATATTATTTTCTCGACTCAACTTTGCTTTTGGACTATTTCTGTTTACTATCGCGTTGACCTTGGCTCTTCTATTTCGAACATTGATTTAAACATAGTGATTTGAACTCGATTTTGGTGTTTGTTGTTATATCGTACGAACTGTTTCAACATGTCGAATAGAGGACGTACAATCAACAGCCAGTAACGTGAATTGGTTGTGAAGTTAACCGAATACTTCGAACGCGAATCATTTAATGGTGGACCTTTATATTGCCCGTAACGGAAGTGCAAGATCGCGTCGCAGAAGCACTTGGAATCGGCAAAAAAACTATTCGAACCATCTTGAAGAAAAAGTATGGGCCTTCCGGTACTGAAGGAAATGTATTACGTACGCCTAAAAAGAGGAAGAAAAGCAAGCCTGTAACAGGTGTTGACACATTTGACGCAGACGTTATTTGAAACCACGTTTAGCATACACGTGGTTTTATTACACAAGAAATGAATACCGAACTGTGAGTAAATTGCTGATATCACTGCGAGAGTGTGGCCTGTTTAGTGGCAGTTTCACGTCTTTAATAACAATTATGAAGCAAATTGGATTCAAATACAAGAAAACCAACAAGAGGAAAATTATGATTGAACGATATGATTTAATTTTGCACAGAGTATCATTCTTGAGGGAGATGAACAAAATGACAAATTGGGACAGTGTCATATTTGTTGATGAGACTTGGCTGAACTCGAATCATACCGTGCCGCAGTTGTGGACGGACGATACCAAGGCATCTTGCTCAAAAGTGCAAATGGGAAAAGGTGGACGCCTAATAATCTGCCACGCCGGATCAACTGGGGGAGGTTTTGTGAATGATGCCTTACTCGCATTCGAGTCTAAAAGTACAAAAGAAATTGACTCAAATAAATGCACAGAGTGGTTTAGTAACTTGTTAAAAACCTCCCTGAACAGTGCATAATCATTATGGACAATGCATCTTACCATTCAGTTCAAATAGATAAAGTACCTACTCAAGCAAACAAAAAGGCTAATTTAGTGGCATGGCTACAAAGACAAGGTGTTGAAACTGACATGAAATTGTTGAAAGCTGAATTGCTGGAACTGGTAAAAGAAAATAAACCTGCGAAACTAAAATATAAAATTGATGAATTGGCACTTCAGCATGGACACAAAGTGATAAGAATGCCGCCGTACCATTGTCAGTAAAATGCTATTGAGTTGATCGGGGCTCAAGTCAAAGGATACGCAGCTCGCCACTATACAAAGCCGCCATTCTCCACTAAGAAAATGATGACATTGCTGAAAGAAACTTGTGCCAAAATTACTAAAGAAGACTGGGAAAAAGTGGTAGAAAAAACTCGAAAAATTATAAAGTAAGATTTCGACAGAGACGTCAATATTGATAATAAAGTTGAAAAAGAAATAATTATATTTACAGATGACGATAGCTCAAATGATGATTTTGGCTCATCATCCGAAGAAAATGATTGAATTAAGATTCAATCACTTTCGCTTTTTCTTGATTTTTTTGTGATTGAGTGAATGTTATTGTAACTAAAAATATTATATTAAAGACAAATTGACCTTTCGTACCATTGTATCATTTCAAAATACCTACAATATTAAAGTTTAAGTAACATTTTCTAATCAGAACTTTAATCCAATACACCTTACAATACATAATCAAATCAATTAAATACTCATACAAACTTAAATTGATTTATCGTGAGTATCGGGTACCGAATCGTATGGTAACTTCACTAGTTACGTTGCGATGACAAATGTCAAAACGGGTCTTTTATTTTTTGTCAATTTTAGGAATAAAATTATTTTCACTAATGTGCATGAAGCTCTTATTAGGAAAGTAGATCGAAATACGAGTACATAGTTTAATGAAACGGTTTATTGACACCGTGATTTTGTTAGGTAAACAAGAAGTGAAAGTTGAAGTAACGTTATAACAATGCTTTAATTGTTACAAACATATTTTTTATTTTTTTGGTAGCGACTAGGAATCTGAATTTGTGTCCTTTTAATTGCAATGGGCTCGCCCCCTATTACGTAGGACTTTAATATAACTATAAAATGTGATAGGAGTAACACAATTCTGCCTGTTTCTTCGAAAAATACAGGCGTAATATTATGAGCAAACACAAAGGAGGTTCACAAGGTCACACATTCTGCCTACCTAAACCTAAAATAAACGAGATCTCAGCAGAAACCAAACAGAATGGAAACTTCGTTTGTATGGAGTTTGTACATAACGTTAGAGTAAATATTAGGTACGTACATATAGTGCGTAAAAATATATACTTGATGTGAATACACTCAAAATATCTGAAGTGCACCCTTTTAGTGAGCGGCGTTCCACTGAAAGCGAGTAATTAAAGTACCTATATCTTGTATCCTTTTCTGCTTCTTCTTTATTTGACTTAGTAGATCCGCATCCAATTTAGGTGATTTGCCATTATTTACCTTTTGTTCCAAAATTATCTGATGAAACTTATCCATTTTAGGTTATAAATTCTTACACAATCACTCACTATAGGGTAGTAACATATTCATCTGTATTAATAAGGTTTAAAATTTTTATCTTACCACTTTTCCCAACGATTATTATTTGAATAACATTTTGTAATTTAAAAATCATGGACGAAAACTGAGGTTATAAAATTAACCTCAACTGACAAATGAAAACATTATATTTATGGTGATTTAAAATTAAAATCGGAGGGCAGTGGTGGCCCAGTGGTTACGGCCGCGACTTACGAGTTGTAGGTCATAGGTTCGAACCCAGACAGGCGCTTTACTTTGTGTAAATTATTTCATTGCCACTTCTCTCAAAACGGTGAAGGAAAACATCGTGAGGAAACCGGCATGTCCTAGAACCAAAAATTCGAAGACATGTGACATCCACCAACCTGCACTGGGCCCGCGTGGTGGATTACGGCCCACTCCCTCTCGCAGAGAGGAGGAATGTGTCCCAGCAGTGGGCACATTCTAGGCTGATTATGCTATAAAAATAAAATTTCGGGCATAAGAATTCAATTAATCAAATCATAGCACTCAATTTGTAAGTGCTACTACAAATTGGCGTCCACAGATACGTTTTATGGTCCATTTGTTCATTTGAACAGACCACACACACCATCCAACTCTTTCCTGCTACTTTGACCGGGTCGTATAGTTCCATCTCGCACGATTAGACATGCTCTTACGGCCTGTTCTGGCTCTCCCTCTACTCCCATTTTTACCCCATCTACTGTCTGGTCTGCAGCATAAATTAATACCTATATATATTCCTTAAACCACTGGACCTATCATTATTAAATTTGACAGATAGGTAGCCTGGAACCTGAAGAAAGACAGGGTAATTTTGATCATGGATATGTGTATAAAAAAAATGAAATAAAAAATACACGCAGACGAAACCGAAGGCTACAACTACTAATATAATAATATGTGGCGAGCTCACTTCACTTTATTTCGCGTGTGCTATGTCATGTATGTATTCCATAGAGTCATGGGACAGAAAAAAAATCGCTATCACTGCAGCCCCACAGCCACGTCAGCAGCAGCTCCGTCGCTTCGTAAAATATCGAGTGCGAGATATGACAGCATTCGGCCTGCGTTTGATGGACCCCCATTCCTCTACCCCCACCTTACTACTTCATACCCCCTCGGGTCCCTGAGCATGGCTAGGAATGGTCGTACTGTCGGGAACACTGATTGAAACCGTGTCACGTGTGATTACGTTGTTATCATCTTAATATATTTTCTGCAGATCTGAAATATAGGTAATGTGAGTGGAAGGTGTCAATTTGCTAAGTGTTATTTGGTGTTATTGAGGGTTTCAATTTGCCATATATTTTTTCGTGACTGTTAGACTGACTGACAATGTTCAGCTGAAAATAGAAACAAGTTTGGAAGTTAATTAAGTCCTGGGTTAGATCCTGGGTCGAGCATTTTTGTTATTATTTTGGGGAATTCTTAGTAGCATCGTGAAATTGAGATTTGGGCCAGGTGTATAGAATTTATAATTATATGTATATTATTATTATATGTATCTGGCAAAATGTGAATATTTTACCACAACTTTGTCTTGGCAGAAGTCTCTTCGTATAAAGGTAAGGGAATAAAAATGGTCAGATCAGATTAGTGCCAGCTCCTACTTAAGATTCTATTCTATTTCTGATCTCATCAGTATATGTACTGTGGGTGTGGTTTATGGCCTCAAGGTAAATCACACAAACGGTATAAATACAAACGTACGTATAAGTACCTTTATAAATACAAAAGCAACTACTGCCCAAAGCGAATCTTTAAAGATAAAAGTAAGTATTATTTAAGGATATTTCTTTGTTCTGCAAACGTTCAAAACCCAGATACATCACATTACGTCATTCAGTTAGACTGTATGCTCACGTATTCGTTGCAGCAACATCAGAGGCGGCTCACGTTGCTACATCGCGAGGTGTGGAATCCCCGGAGGTTGTAACGTGTTCAGTTTAAACCCAGCTCTTCTTTGTAACGTCCGTATTTTTTTATTTTTCGTGTTATCTATATTCAATATTATGTTTCAAATGAATAATTATTTTCTTAAAATACCTCTATCTTTTGAGGGTTCCGTAGTCAAAATAAATGGCAAAAACTGAATTTTTCTTAATGTCCGTCTGATCCCGTTGGGATCTCACACTCGAAGAATATTTGCACAATATCGATGAAAATTTATAAGAAGGTGTATGCACCGCTAAACAATGGTGTAGTGAAATTACGAAACAAATAATTAGTGTTGGCATATAAATGTAACTAAAAAAAAACAGTGCACATATAAGCATGTGCGGTATTGTTGGATCCCATAATTCAAAATATTTATTTATTTAAACTTTTCGCACTCAAAAAGGTACAAAAGTGGACTTATTGCCTTAGGCATTCTCTACCAGTCAACCAATGGTGGCGAAGAGATTAGATGGCAGGAGCTCTGATTGAGAACAAAGAACAAAACAAAATTGAAATATATCACATTGCATTATAACTAATATAGATACAACAGTACATATTTAAGTACTGTTGTATCTATTTTAGTTATAAACTAGAAAGAAAGTAAAATTGTTTATTCTGCACAAACAAAACGCACATTTAAAGAAAAAAAACACATAAAATACACAAATACAAAAGTAGCCAAAAGCCTCGTATTCAACCAACAAATAACAAGTTTGAAAATATTGGTCATTGGTGGCCACGGACCAAAGACAATATTGCGTAATTACTACATACACATACATACATATCAACTAAAATATATACCTGTATTATTATATATACTAGTTTTTGCCTGCGGCTTCGGCCACGTGGATGTTGGAAAATATTCCACGATAACTTACTACCGGGATATCATACCTTATAACCGCTGCGCCCGCGTTGCCGTCAACCATAATTACTTTGTTACGCATAATTTTGAATCTGTGATATCTTTTCATCTATTCATTTAAATGATATGATGTCGAGGCATATTTTAATTTAAATTAAATGCCCAATTTAAATAACATATTTATTGGATAAGGATTAATATAATACGGGTCAAAATAGCTTCTAAAATAAAATAAAAACAGTTTGGAAAGTTATAAATAATGAAACTAATAGAAAAAAAGTACGAAACACTGATTACACATTGGAGACTTCACGTGGTGCAATAAGCTCTAACTTAAAAGTAGCTCAAGAATTTGTACATTTCTTTACTAATATACCATGTAAAACGACGGAAACTATAAATTCTTCACCCGATGTCTCATTTCATTTATTAAGAGCGAACGTCCCAGGCTGTCCGGTTGAATTTCAATTTAAACATATAAACCCTATGTTAGTTATTAAAGCTTTTTGGCAAATTAAAATCAAATTGACCGAAGATTTATGGGGATTATCTATCAAAGTTTGTTCATCCATAATGGAGACTCTATAGTCTCCATTATTACAACACAAATTAAATATTAAAGCTAAGTATGGTGCTATCACCATACTTAGCTTTAATATTTAATTTGTGTGTGGATCAAGGAGTCTTCCCGGATTTAATGAAATACAGTAAGGTTATACCACTTTTTAAATCTGGGGACAGTAAATACACCAACAATTATAGACCAGTATCCATGCTGCCGGTATTCAGCAAGGTGTTCGAAAAGGTAATGCTCAATCAAATGCTAAATAATTTTAACACCAACACAATCTTACACGATCAGCAATATGGTTTCACCAAAAGACGTTGTACGACTGAAGACAGTGTCACCTTATTAAAACACATATTTACAACGTGGGAGGAGATCCAAGATACCATAGGAATCTTTTGTGACATCTTCAAGGCATCTGACTGCGTAAATCATGAAACCTTACTCTTGAGCATTACGGACTAGGTAAACTTGCCTAGTTTAGTAAAATCTTATTTAAATGACATACAACAGCAAGTTCAAATTAATGGTGTTAATTCACTCGGTCTAAAAGTAAAAATGGGTGTTCCACAAGGCTCGATATTGGGTCCTTTTTAGTATATATTAATGGTCTACCCCATTTATTAAAACCACGAATGGTATTATTTGCTGACGATACTTCCCGAATTTTTAAGATAAATAGACGTGCATCAAATCTTGACGACGTAAATAACGCCCTACTGCAGGTCCAAACTTGGTCCAGTGCAAATAATTTTGTATTAGTTGGAAGAAAAAAAATGCATAATATTTTCCTTACCGAATGTTAAAAGTAGTGATTGGTGATATAGTATTGAATAGGGAGAAACTAGAATTCGTTGATAAAACTGTTTTCCTGGGGATCACGCTCGACTCAAGGCTGCAATGGAGTCCGCATTTAACATCTCTTTCAGGACGGCTAAGTTCAGCAGCATATGCTGTAAGAAAAATCCGTCAATTTACTGATATAGATACCGCAAGGCTAGTCTATTTTAGTTACTTTCATAGTATCATGTCTTACGGTATTTTACTATGGGGACGGGTTGCAGAAATCGACTCTATTTTTATTCTGCAGAAAAGAGTCATTAGAGCAATATATTGCCTCCGCAGGCGTGATTCTCTATAGGAACTGTTTAAAAATATTAACATCATGACGGTACCTTGTCAATATATATGAAAACATCATGTACGTCAGGAAAAATCTTAATCTTTTCAGTAAAAGAGGTGAAAGACACAACTATAGTACTAGAAATAGGGATCAATTAGTTCAACCGGGTTTCAGACTGGCTAAAGTAGACTCATCTTTCATGGGGTACTGTTTAAAATGTTACAATAAAATACCTCCCTACATACTACAACTAAATGAAACAAAATTTAAATCTTGTATTAAATTGCCAAGCATATTATAACCTCGGGGATTATATAGGTGACAAAAATGCTTAGCTCAGCGCTGGTCCAGCTCCACAAGGGCGCATAAACTAATTTAATTTTAGCATTCGGACCTTTTTTTTGAACTTGTTAAGATTTACAATCCTGTAGAACATCCATTTTATTTATCTCTTACGGCTTACGCGGCGCACGCCAGTAAAGCTTCTAGCCGGCATGATTTTTTCCGAAATCTTCAACTATAATCGTCATATTTCAGCCAATTTAAACAAAACCTTAATTAAATATACATTTAAACCTTCCTCATGAATCACTCCGTCTATTGGTGGTTGAGTTTATCGCGTTCAGACAGACAAACATACAGAATTACAGACAGACAGATGCTGCGGGGGACTTGTGCTTTATAATATGTAAGGATAAGGATACATATATACGAATTCAAAGGAGAGAGATATTGAGATGACTATACTCTATTTATTTGAGCTCAGACCTATCGGTCATATTTTCTGAGGTTGAATATAAACCGGATACAATTGTTGAGCAGTCTGTCGAGTTTATCCAGCAAAACCGCATTCAAGTCAAAGTAACACGTCACCATAGTCGATGATAGGGAAAATCAAAGTCTGCACCAGCATAGTTTTCCTCTTAGCGGGCAAAAACTTCCTCAGACGATACAGAGATCGCAGAGTACCATTGACCCTTTGACTAACACTAGAGACTTGGCGGTGCCAGCTAAGTGTGCAACCGAGATCTTTCACAGTAGAAGTAATAGGTACGACGGTACCATTGAAAATAAGGGAGGAAGATAGTTAAGCGTTACACGTCCCAACATGCGTGAGCTCGTTATACCTAATTACCCGCTTCACTGTATATAATTGAAGATCATTGGCATAAATATGATACGAACACCGAAGACTTAATGAAGATGGAGAATAACAATGGAAAAAGAATACCGCCTTGTGGAACACCAGCATCCAAATCGCACCAACTCGATGAGCTCTCATCAACGCGCACCGACTGCTAACGTCCCCGAAGATGAGACGAGAACGACCAGAACCTCGGACATACATACATAAAACGAGAGAGGATAGAAAGGAGAATATAGTGGCTGACATCGTTAAAGGCATTGGAGAAATCAATTAATTAATTAATTAAAGATTACCTATGATGTTTCTAAATGACTTTGAAAACTTGTAATAGCTTAGAAAGCAGAGTTAGTTGGAATTTACTCCGGTTAACATTCCTTCTATACCGTACGTTTATGGTTTATAAGTTGTATAAACCATCTACCTAGGGTAATGAAGGAATGTTAACCAGAGTAAATTCCAACTAAGTCTGAAAACTTGTAATTGACAGAGTTCCATTCCAATAAGATTTCCAACTTCCTTGAACCGCATCAATTGCAAGACAAAGATGAAATACTATGAAATCTATTCAAGCTATCTTTTGCAATGAATCGGTTCCGTTGGCAATATAATAAAATGTCAATAGGAATTATTCAGGGGTTCAATTCCGAGGGAAACTTAATACTTAGGTAATACGTAATACTATAAATGTGAAAATATCTCTGACTGTCTGTCTGTCCTTTTCACACCTTAACGACTGAACGGATTTCGATAAAATTTGGCATTCAGGTAGACCATGACGCAGGTTAGGACATATTTAGGATCCTTTATATCCCGGTAGTACGTCCCCGTGGGATTACTACTGACATTAACTAAAACTATTAAACGGTTAAACATCTTAGGGAAGTATACAAATATCACAAAGTATTTATTCACGTTAAAAATGTAAACTTATTTTTCTAGAAATATTTTCAGGTTAGAATGATAATAATTTTCGGAGACTGAACGGCAATTAAGCTTTTGGTATAATTAGGCTGTTTTCTTTGAAGGTTTTATGGAAAAATACGATGAAAAACTGTTCTCTACGGCGACCGGAATAGGGGAGCCGTGATTTGTGATTTTTTCGGACATTCCTAATTACGGCTTAATGTGATTATTGTCATATTTTTTTCCTCATTTTCGGTATCACTGGTAAAATTGATGTTTTTTTTTTATGAACTTAATATCGGTACCTATACTTCTAATTTGAAGATGTTACTTATTGTTCAGAAAAACGTGATCTTGTCTTAAAATTGAAAAGAACCTGTACATATTAAACGATTATTTCCAAATGACATAACTTAATACATCTCCGCGGTAGTTACTCAGCAATAAACTAGATTGACACTATCACAGCGCCATTAAACCCGACTATAACAATATCTGCACAAGAACCACTTACGAACATAATCCGAGACCATCCGAACATTAATTAATTTCTTGCGAGACTCATCGTCACCCTCAGAAGGGTTGGCTTACAAAGCGAATGACACTACAGTCTCCATCTCTTTTCTTCTTGCCCGTTTCATTCTACTCTCTCGCTCACACGTAGGGTAAAATCACCAGTTTGTTTGATGAGCGTTAATTGCTTTATTAGTTTCTCTTGTTTTTGTAAAATATTCGCAAATCTGTTGGTGGAAGTCGTTTACTTTGTGTTGGTTCTGTGTTGGTGCGGAAATTCATTTAAAATGTTTGTGTCGACTAATGAATGACGGTTAGGTAATTTATTGAATAGGGGTTTTTTGGAGGTCAGTTTTTGGTTAAGTTTAAATAGTGTTACTGAAATTGGGAAGGCAAACTCAGTAGTGAACAGTAATAATACTACAAATATACATACGATTAACATTATACATACTCAGCACAGACCCACACATTTTGACTTAACATAACATAACATCACGCCTGTATTTCCCGAAGGGTTTGGCAGAGGTGTACCTATAGTACACCCACGTCACACACCTATTTTCGCCAGTTACCTATGATTGAGTCCCATGTAATTGGGAGCGAGTCTATTTCCACCAACTGGGCACGAATCCAGACTCCAAGCTGCTACTGAGAAATTCCTTCGACCTGTTTATTTAACTACCAATAGGCTTGCCGTTCTTAGCACGAATCTGCTGGAACGGTTGCATATTAGAAAATCAAAACTATCCTGAGCAAATTTCAAAAGAACAACGTACAAATCAACAAAGTTTAAAATAACGATGGTCTTTTGATCAAAAGTTCAGCTGACCAAAGTCTGGAATATCAATGTTTAAATTATTTATTACACTATTGACCAAATCGTTTAAAGGTCAAAATGGATTACTGGATAAATTATTAATTATCAAATCGATTAACTTTCGATTTGGATATGGAAAGGGAGCGCAGGGCACTGGCTTTGAGGGGAAATATGGTATGCAGAAGGTTTCATAGTTGTTCAGTTCCTGTGAAAATAACTCTTTTTAAGGCCTACTGCCAAACATTTTACACCAGCAGCCTTTGGGCTAACCATACCCTAAAAGCAGACAATGCCCTGCGCATTCAATACAACAATGCCTTCAGGGCGCTGTTGAGGCTTCCACCTTACTGTAGTGCGTCAGGTATGTTCGCTGATGCGCACACTGACGATTACTTTTCAATAATGCGGAAGAAAGTTGCCTCAGTAATATCTCGAGTGAGGGGAAGCAGCAACAGCATTCTAAAGGTGTTTGCGGAGAGGCTGGATGGGCCTACAATGAGATGGGGAGGTTTACCAAGCTACATGTTGGCAACAAGGCTTAATAATATTAATATTAGCGAATAGCGCCTGTCTGAAAAGAGGGTATCTGGCGTTAATGGTCACTGTTCTAACCTAACCTAACCCAAATGATTAACCAACAATAGAGGGGATCTGGCGCTCGGCGGTGTAATTTGATTAGTAATGATTTGATATTTTAAAATTACATCTAGCAACTTTTGATCAGTCGTTCATTTGATGTCACATAAATTTAAAATTTTAATTTTTTTCTAAATAAAACATTTGGTCATTTAAATTTTGTTATTTCGTTTGAACAATAAACGAAATAACAAATTTTGAAATTTGCTCGAGAAAGTTTTGATTTTCTAATATGCAACCGGTTAAACAGTCGCTTATCATTACTTAACTTTAAGCAACGTTTATACTCGTAAAAACCCTATAGACTCGGTGCTAAAAAAACACGTAACGTTAAAATCCAATAGACTTTGCTCGACCCGGGATTCAAACTTAGGTCCCCTCACTCAGCAGTCGCGCTCACGAACACTAGACCAACGATGGAGTAATAAAGTTAATGTAGTGAATACAAAGTGAATCAGTCGCGATGTGACGAGGGTCTGTCGCTGAGTTCAGATGATGTGAGGGCAACTGGAGAAGCCAGTTGCATGGATGAGGTCTAGCTGACTGGCTTGTGGTGGAGGTCGAGGGAATGTTTTTGAAGATAAGATTTTTTTTCGAATCATCTTTAGATTAATCAGTTTTTAGGGTTCTGTACCTCAAAAGGAAAAAAATAAAAGAAGGAAATAAATAAATAAAAGGGAATCCTTATAGGACCACTTCGTTTTCCGTCTGTCTGTCAGTCTGTCAATACCCTTTCTCAAGAATGCGAGGAGGTATCAAGTTGAATTTAATATCCCTTGGAGCTCTAAAAAAATCAAGCTTCTAAGTTAATGCAATAGTAAAATACGGCCATTTATGTGACATATTTTCATATTCGCTAATAAATCAAAACCTATAGGGTACTTCCCGTTGACCTAGAATCATGAAATCTGGCAATAAGTAAGGTCTCACAGCACAAGTAAAGGAAAAAGTCCGAAAATCGTTAATTTGTAGTTAAATCACATACAATTTGCGATTACAAACTTACATTTGCAGTTGGAGAATTGGCCGCGACGTATACCTACTAATGTATGAGAGAACATGTTTTTTAACTACAATATTAAGTTTGATTTTGGGATAAATTCATCCCAACTACGGAACCCTTCATTGTGCGTGGTCCGACACGCACTTGTCCAGTTTCTGATTTAGCTTGCTTTATAATGCCGTAGCATAATCTGAAAAATCGGTTCGTTGTCCTAGGACTGTAAGTTGTAAAGGCTGGATTTTTAAGAAACAATGTTGTAACATTCATCATGATTATCAGGATTGTTTCATGTTATATAAATGAGTAAATTATGTGCCACTTGTGTCAAACTAATTATATTGCTTTTTGGTGTTTATGTTGTAAAAAAAGATGAAAGGTACGGTGATAAAGACAAAGAAGAAATAACCGGTAGTCTTTAAAAGATTCATAAAGAGCTTCCAAGTTCCAAAACATAATTCCTCCCTAAACGCAAGCCATTTATTGCAGCGCACAGAATGACTTCCTCTTCCTATTAATTCTTCGGAACGCGCCTCGTTTCCATAACAAAAACCTTTCAGCTATAAATTCGCTTTAGAACCTTCGAGAAACATCCACAAAGAAAATCAATCGCCCCGCATAAAATATAGAAAATCCTAAGCCAAGATATTTTATCGCTGGCTCTTTCAAAATCAGAACCGTCTTATTTTCAGAACAAAACTTTGAAAATCGGAAAGTCACACAACGGAGGAAATATAGATACCGACTCTTTATATACCAAAAACTAGTTTCTACTTTCGTTGCCAAGTTTCGGAAGTCTTGCGTGGTGGTGTTAAGGTTGAGTTTCGCGTGTGTAGTTTGGGAGCGTAGCGTACACACACGTATAGCAAATAAAGTAAGTTCTTGCTAATAAAGTTCCCTTATCAAACAGAGGCACGTGCCTAGGCGAGCTTGACGACGGGACACACGCGCGACGAGGATGTCAAGCGAACTGGGGAGCATTACACAGAGTTTGACGTTCAAAAGTGCATTTAGGTGTCTATTTGAAATAAATTATTTGACTTTGTAATAATGATTTGTGCAAATAATCGTGATAATTGCACCGGCTTCGATTTACAACTTTAGAATTGTATGATGATTATGTACTTTGCTTTATCACAGCAATTAAAATTATTGTTATTATATGGGTAATATTGATTAATAGTGTAAAAGATTTTGTTTATAAAAATGTAACAGATAAATATAAGATAGTTATGATACTGAGTTATTATTATATTACTTTATGCATCAATTGTTGTGAAACCATAATTACCAGTGTTATTAAATATGTTATAATTATAATTAATTTATTATTAATTATAAAAAATATAATTAAATAACAGATTAATGTGTTTTTTTTATTTTTTTACAATATTAGATGTATAAATATTTGTATGGCAATCCATGGCGAAATATCTTAACTTCATAACTTTATTGATAAGACCTCAATATTTTAAAGCAAATAAATACATCCTATTCTATTTGAACTTTGTCGTTTACAGACATTCAGTCGATACAGAGATATTTTTTGCACATTTTCCGGCTTTACATTATTTTTGACTTATCCCAATAAATTAATATTTTCAAACAATAACTATAAAAATATATATATCACGGATTTTGCGGATATCCGTAATTAATGATGCGGATGTAGCACAGGTCGCGACAAGAAAGAAAATAGGCGGGGCCGGCGACGGGCGCTTGCCGTACGCTCGTGCTCATTGACCAATAGGAGCCAAGATTTCATTCGGTGACAAGATCCGACGCGCGCGTTTGTTATTGTGTATCAATTGTTTCTCGTAAATCACTCATAATGTGTTTAGTTGCGCTTATTGTATAAACATTCAGTTTTCGAGTGTTTATAAAATTGTGAATATACAGTGATCATTTTGTGTTAACCGGGATTTCTGCAGTTGATATATTATTAATTAAAAACTGAATTTACAATGCCACCACCACCGGCGCGAAGTGACATTTGGAAAAAAATATCTTTAGATCCGCATCCGCGGATGTGAGCCTTCAAATATCCAATCCGCAAATGTGACATAATTTGCATCCGCAAAATCCCTGATAAATATATATAAACAGGTATAGTGATTATTTTAATATATTAGTATATGGTATATCGAATATATTGTGTACATCGTATTGGTTTCACAGAAAGTACCTGGCTACACGTTACAATGCAATTCTGTCTTCATAAGAACAAGACACATTGAAAACTTTAGAATTTGTTTAATCTTGAACCACATAAACACAATATTGACATTCATGATCAGCAGAAAAATTCAAGCTTGAAATATCTTTTATAAGACTTTTCAAACACTACTGAGACTTTTATAATCCTATTTCTGGATGAAACCCCAGTTTTAGCAGATTAAAAGAACAAACGTTACACAAAAAGTAATTATCCTATAATTAAACTAAATTATAGTCACGCAACTTCTACTAAAGTTGAAAGAATTACTTACCCGTGGGTGTCCGTAAGGTGACCCCTCGGTCTAGATCCCCTGACCGGCCTAGCTTGCAGCGGGCGATGCCCGGGGGGTTAGGCGTCTGCACCTACCACTCCTGGGGGGCTAAGAGGGGCTAGGGGGGCTAGGCAGTAAATCACAGGCCATTCTTCATCCTATCTCAGCTCAGTTTCAGATTTATAACCGTCTCCAGTCAGATAATTCGTTGCTGTTTTAATGTTATTTCTTTTTCGATATAGTTTTAGCTTCAATATATTTAGGTTATGTTCTGATAGGAGAGTGTTTAAAAAAAATCGTTTATGTGTTATTTATACGTATGACAAAGTATCTCACTCGATCCTATTAACGAAACTAAATGGAGTTGGCATCAGGGGCGACGCGCTTGAATGGGTAAAATCGTATCTAGCCGATAGGAAACAGTATGTACAGATAGAACACCTAGATGACGACACGTGCGAGCTACAAAACGTGCGCTCGAATATACTAACCACAAACTGGTCTATTCTACAAGGTAGTGTAATAGGATGTATACTTTTCCTCATCTACATCAATGACCTGCCAAAAATATGTGACCATCTATGTGTGTTATTCGCTGATGACATCTCCGAACTCTTTAAAAGTCCTACTAACAATCTACACTATAACTCCCAAATTATCGAAACTTTTAATCTAATAAAATGTTGGCTTCAGAATCACAATCTCGAAGTAAACAACAAAAAAACTAAAATCATACAATTTAAACCCTACCAAAAACAAAAAATTTACTTAAAAAATATAACAAACGCTATCCAAATTGAAGAAGTTGAAGAATTCAAATTGCTAGGTATTACATTAGACTCTCATTTAAATTGGAAAAAACATGTCGAAAAAACTAAAATCAAACTGTCACAATTTTCACATGGACTTAGCGTGCTAAAATCGAACACAAAAACCCACTGTGCTCTCACTGCATACTACGCATTGCCTACGCGTGGCTACGCTACGGCATCATCATGTGGGGACATAGTGTAGATGCGAATGACTTATTCATAGCACAAAAGAAATGCATGCGAATATTATTCCAAATAAAACCTAGAGATAGCTGCAAACCCCACTTTATTAAAGAAAAAATGTTAACTCTGCCCTGCATTTATATATTAGAAATAGCCACTTTTGTTAAGAAAAACATAAAACTGTTTAATTTTGATAAAAACGAGCGCCGCAAAACTAAGTTAATACTACCCGCACCTCGACTACAAATGTATAAAAATAGCCCAGAATATCGTAGCATACAGATATATAATAAATTACCTGAAAATATACGGTCCACGAGAACAGTATGTGTATTTAAAGCTAGGCTAAAGTCATTTCTCTTGGAAAAGTGCTATTATAGTATTAAAGAATTTATGGAAGATAAAATGTTAAAATAGAATTGAAAAATATATATCATGTGTTCATTTTATTATAGGTTCTTTTGTATGTAAATACTATTTGTGATTATTTGTTATTTATATGACATGTTTTCGTTTATTAAATTGGTGAATGATTTTAATTATTGACATTCGAAAAATTTTGGTACGACATTTTAAATATCGAATGGTTTTTATTATATTTTTATTTTTATCATGTTGACATTATATTTGTGATTTTATTAATTTGATTTGACATAGTGATGATATATTTATGATTTTATACTTTTTCTATTTATTAATAATCAAGTTATGTTTGGTTTATTTAACTAATTTTCATTAATTAATTTAAACTTTAACACACTCAGACAATTGTTATTAAGTAAATTAAGTGAAATGTTAGATATAAATTTAATTAATTTAATTCCTAATGATATTTATGTGATATTGGATAAATCTAGATACCTCTTCTGCAATATTAGTTTTAAGTTATCTTGCTGCGCCCTAACAGGGTCATGTACTCACTAGTTTAAGCTTAGCGTGTAAAATTGGTTGTGTACATTGTGCATTAAATTAAATAAATAAATTAATTAATTAATTTATGTAGTTATTAAGGGAACATTTATATTGAATTTATTGGATGTTTAAGCTTAGTTTGACTGCCTGAAACTATTAGTAAATAGTGCTTAAGTTATATACTCTTTTATATCCATGTACTGTAATCCAATTACTTATACGATAGTAATTTATTCTTGTTTGCATTGCTGACTAATTGAATAGGTTCTGATTAATCACGATGTTCTGTAGATCCCACTTGTAGGTATAATTATTATCTCGTATCAATTTATAAAGTGCTAGAAATATCATTCAATCAATCTGCGATCCTGAACTTTCAAAGACTATTCTCCAGAGAAAATCAGTTTACATTGTGAAAATTGATTCTGGCCATGATTTATTCATCTAAATTTAATTGATTTTATTCCTTAGTACTCGAGATAATCAGCAGTCTTGGTTTATTTAGTCTTACCTATACCCGTTTAACTAACTGTCGAATCTTGTGTTTTAATTTTGAATTAAAGGTACTGCAATAACATTACCAAAAAGTAATAAAAAATCTTATTATTATTCGCTCAGTTCGAATATCTGGGCCACTGGATTACCGAGGACCAATAGAAAAACGTGGATGTGGAATATGTTGGCCTGTCCGGTGTAATATGTTGGCCCGCAGATTCGCGCGTAGCAGTAATCAAGTGAAAGTGACTCTTTTTAAGTCTTACTGCCAAACACGTGCAGCCTGTGGGTTAACTACGCACTTGGGCCATACAACGCCCTGCGTGTTCACTACAACAACGCGTTTAGGGTGCTGCTGGAGCTACCACGTTGCTTCGACTGAGTTCGCAGAGGCGCACACTGATGGTTTCAGTACTAACAGTTTGTTAAGCGTGTTCGCGGACAGGTGGACTCACCTCTGCTGCGCCACTGGATACGTTGGCATACTGCACTGTGAGCAGTTTTCAGTTCTTCTTTCGAGAAGACTGCGTCCTTAACTGTCTTTATTTTATGTGATGTTAAAATTATTTTTTATGTGAATTAGTTTTTAAATGTGTGTGTATGGATAAGTAGTATGTAATTATGGATTTTAATCTGAAATAAATGTTATTATTTTTATTTTATGTGTTTCTTGACATTTCTCGGAACCCTAGGGTCCCGGACCTTTGGAAGGCGTACGAGGGGCCGAAGCCAACTCGCAGAGGCCCGTTAGACGTTTTTAATGGAATGAGGCACCAACCAACGATTACCCCTGTTCGCACTGTTCAAGTACAGCCAAGGACAACCCCCGGTTGGTGTAGGACTATTGCAGTTTATGGAAACAAAGATATTGTATGGGTCTGGGTGGCTAAGTGAGCTGGTTATCTTGAACTGTGGAAAGACTATGGCCCCTGCCTGACCAATGTTTTATATTAAATACACAGATAAAATGGCAGGGGGTGACTTGCACACTCAATAATGGGCCCCCGGAAACAGTCGCTAGCACAAAATGTCGTAGCAATAAGGGGGCAACATGTCCTGAGGTACTTATGAGGAGTGGAGAGGTATTCCACGGCTATCAGGACAATACCGGAAGTACGGTCAAGATCCCTACCAGCATCTTACTGGAATACTTCCTTCCTCCGAGCACGTTTGC
Source organism: Xanthia icteritia (assembly GCA_949128155.2). NCBI lineage: Eukaryota > Metazoa > Arthropoda > Insecta > Lepidoptera > Noctuidae > Xanthia > Xanthia icteritia. The sequence continues at coordinate 15,981,543 of OX421956.2, forward strand.
TCTTGCGAATCTCCACTCAAGCCAGCCAATAAAGGCAAGAAAGAGGTAGGAGCTCTGTTCCTCATCAGTGTTCACTTCAGCCGGCCAATAAAGGCAAGCCATAGGTGAGGAACAAGACTTCTCCCGGGAGATAGGGTCCGTGGCCAACAGTTCAACAGCTCGCCACATGCTGCCCTGCGGGTTTATGTATCTCTCTTGGTCTGGCTCCTCACCCTAGACCTGTTTCAGCAAAGTAAACTCTACCGGCACAGACCCAGAGTTCGGAGCGCGCCAGCCCCACCACGACGTCAACGTAGAGATACAACGGTGAGGTTATTATTATTATTATTGAAAATAAAAAAGTTATTGCTATTTGAAATTCACATTTTTAGTACCAAAAGTATCCCAATTCCATTAAAAATTAGCAAATTTTCAACAGGGGTCATAAGTTATGACTTGTAGACACCCGCTAAACGACGGCCGCTCGCGCCCCATGTAAAATCCCCCTTTGAAAAAAATTAGGGGATGTTTTTTTTCTTTTTTCCTGAAAATTGTCACATAAATAGATTCTCAGTACGATACTTAACAACACCCTCACGGATTGGACAGGTTTTTTTCAAACATTTTGTATATATAAATGTATTTTCTTTCTTTCTTGATTTTCTTTCTTTCTCTAGTCAAATTGAGGCAAATATCGCATAGGATGAATTCGGTCGCGCCGATAGCGTCAACTAACATATATGGAGGTGTTCAAACGGGCAAAAAGAGTCGTGTAACTTCGTAATCATTGAAACAATCGAGGCGTACAGTCGCGTCCCGTGTCCTGCGTCCCGCGCGAATTTCGCCTCAGTTTGAACAATTCTTTAGACTTTCGTGTGCGGAAATTAAAACAGCGCCTATCTGTTTTAATTTACACTATACTACTACTATTATACCACTTACTATCATACTTACTATCATTTTCAAAGGCTTTTTACAATGATGCTTTGGTTTGCTGTAATCACCAATTTTCTAAGCGTTGGTGATCAAACCACGTCTTATATGGGATGCCAAGTCAATCAGTGGTTTGTGGTGATTGATGATAGTATCAACTATCGACCACAAATACAAGGCATATCATTATATTAATTCCATGAAACAGCAGCTCTCCAACAGCGCCTCGTAAATTACACGTCGGATACTAATTGTATCTTGATTGAACTACTTAGGCGTATTGATACGTTTAGCATTGCGTTATGGTCTGTTTATGTGATTCTGATTGCCTTCATTGAGTACATAAATTACATGATTACTTAAATACATGCCTCTTTTTCAAAAACCATTTGAAAATGCTATCAGAATCATCACGATTATCTGCCTAGCCTTTGTGCAACTATGTTTGGGTCGGATTCCATTGCAACCGGATACAGCTGAACACCAGAATTTTACATAAAACTACTGCCTATCTCCACGACTAAGACTGGTTGTCAGACTTTCGGACTTCTGACTACCCATAATAACTATCAAAGGTCTACAAATGACAGCCGGGACCAACAGGCGGCTTAAGGTGTTTTTCGAGGCACTGAGAGGTTTTGGTATGTAATGGGTAGTCTCTCATCCACGGACCGACCTCAGCAAGATCCTTGAAGATCGAACCACGCGACTGTTATTTCTTAGCCCCTATGTCTACCTCCATCTAGCCTCCTATGATTAGAACTAGCTCTTCTAGGTATATTCTGATCTATCAATTATTGACATCATAGAATTCATAATTTTGTTTGTGGGTATTGTGGGTAGTTTAGAGAAGGATAACTTGAAGAAATTCTCGTCACATTTATTTAATAATAGTTACAAGATATACACAAGCAGTTCCACACATACACGTATGAAACCGCAGAGTCGTGGGAGCGTGACGTAGAGTCGTGAACTAACCGCGCGTACAGTGGACAACTCGGCGAAACACAACTTTTTACAATACCTGCCGACGAATATAACTTCAGCTGACTAGCGTCACCACACTGTATTGGGAACGAGGACATAGCTGTAATAAGTCTAAGTAGTTTGTAAGTAAGCATCAATTTGTACAACAGGGTACCTATGTCAGCTGGGAGGGATAATATATATTCAACAGACATAGAAACATTTTAGAATGACTACTATTAAATTTTTGGAAGATGGTACATTTAATTTTATTTTTTGTACCTATAGGTATTTTATTCGGAATTTTACCTACAGGGATCTTGAGGCGCACAGCTAAAAGTGGAACTAACGCCGCCATCTTGTTTATTTTATAGAGGTATGAGGTACTAGGCGTAAAGTTCAGTCATTCAAAAGGGACGATCCTTCGAACAGACGGGTGTCATATCTAGTGGTGATTGATGTCGGGACGCTGTTTATAAACGTATGCTAGTCGCGTGGTAAACTCTACTTGCGCGATGCAGGATTTTTTGTGACTTAAGTGTGATGCGTAGTTATGGCGATGTAGATGCAGCCACAATTTCTATGACAATTTCAATTTCAAATGTTTACCAACAATCCCTCCCTGACAAAGTTATTCAGGTGCTTAAACGTCCTTATAGCACTAAAGATGGTATTGTTTAAACAGTATCATTTACAGATAATCAAGCAATTAGGAACAAACAAAAAAAAACAAAAGTTTTAACAAAACAAAATAAGTAAAATAAGACTGAAAAGCCTTAACTAAATCTTACAAAGCCAACTTTAAAATCTGTTAGCTCTACAGATTAGTCACGAGGAAAACACTTTCAGGCCTTGAAATTAATAAATCAGTACCTCAAACAGTTTGCAAAGCGAGGGAGAAACTTAGAAGGTAAAGTAAAAGTTTATTTATAGATCCTTTGCTATAGTTTTCCTTAAGCTCTTCGACTTAGCTCCTCGAACAATATGAGAAGTTTAATACCTTCTTGTGCTACCGAATAATGACGAAAGAATAATATTACTTTCTTTGAAGTAATTAACACTTAGTAATGGAATTGTTTTGTTCTTGAAAAAATGTTTTTAAGGAGGTAAGTCTACTATTCTTGGACATCAGTTTTTTTTTTCCATTTATTAGCAGCTGTATGAATTGGCACTGAGTGGTGCTACCTAGTAAACCTGACGGCCCCTGAGTGACTGAAAACCCGTCGATTTTTCATATGCTTTGAATTGGTGCTTAATAGAAGTTAAGTTCAGTGCCATTCCAGATTTGACAACTAAACTATGTGTCATAGTGAAAAAAAATATAAGGTAAACAAACAGTCAGGATTTATGGACTTATAATTTTTGTAAGCCTACGTAATAATAATTAGTCACTAGCTTCCACCATAGCGGCTTAAAATGACTCTCATATCTTTATAAAAATATAGCCTATGTTACTCAGTGATAATATAGAATTCTACTGGAGAAAGAGTCATTTAAATCGATCCAGTAGGTTTTGAGTTTATTCATTACAAACAAAATACAAATCATTTCTCTTTTTATTATTAGTGTAGACAATCGTATATTGTTTGTAAGTCAAGGTTTCACTAAACGAATTTTATCCCCGCGACTTCATCCGCGTGTATTAGACCCACCGCGTCGCTGTGCATCGCCCGTCCGCGCTATTACTACATTTCCGCATTACGTTTTCCAGACTTTTCTTCTGTGTTGAATAGCCCATAGCCTTTCTCACAAATGGGGCTATCAAATGCAAAAAGTATGTATAGAATCCGACAGGTAGTCCCAGAGATTACCGCGTTCAGATAGACAGACTCAGCGGGGGTACTTTTTGTTATAATATGTAGTGATAGTGAAGTAAATTAATTAACTTGCAGAAATTATCAAACTACGTCATTTAAGTTGCCTTAACATTTCTGTCCTTTTCTCTAATTCAGCAATACAATCTACTACATCGTTCGGCAAAACTTTAGTAAAACGTATTGAACCAAACAAATTGTTACTGGCTAACTATAAATCTGTACGGAACACTGTTGCCAAAATATATTGCGCTCTTATTTTGTCGCTTCGACATTTTGTTTAGCACTGTATGTTACGAAGAAGGAGTGACTTTGTACTCGTTCTTATTTATTTACTTATACATAGCACACTATGTATGATAAAAGTTGCAATACTAAAAGTACTCATTGTTGGTTTTTCTAAAGTTATAAGTTAACTTAGAACTTTACGCAAATAGAAATCCAAATTCCTACAAGATTTTTTTGTCTTCTTACAATTAAGCGATTATTAAATTTTGTAAAATAAGAACTTAAAAGTATTATTTAAAAAAGAATGTGAATTAAAACACTTGAAAAAGCAAATAAAAGGTCCTTTTTTAAAATGTCTAGTAAATAAAAACTCATGGTAACCCTACTAACCCACAAATGGCAAGACTCGTTGCATTTTTTCCTTGAAAACGCGACCGTTTTATTGTCACCCTTCTTTTTAGTGATACTAACGTTACTTCACACTATAGCCTTCTCTATTTCTGATGCCTCTAACTTCAACATTCATTCACTCGAAAACCAACCCTATTTCCACATGTGAAGGTCTACATTTCCACACAAATCCTTTTGCACTTACAGCCTTTTCAATTAAATTCAAGTAACATTTTAGAATGGCGATACTTTAAACAAAACTACGCCTTACATTACTCACAATTTAAGGTTGAGATTCCTTTGTAAACAAGAAATGGTTACGTATTTGCTGTCGGGTCGCGGTTCCGTAGAATGCGAACCCTTTAATAAAGGATAATGACATAATGTTAAAAGTTTAGACTCGGTTCAACAAAGTAAACTGAGATAGGACTGCGAATGAACAATATCTGAATGATTCAGCTGTTATAGTCATGGCATTATCGAACATGTTAGAGTAATAAACGTTAGGTATTGCATACTCGTATTCATTTGTTGAAACGCTTGCGTCAAATAACAAACAATTATAAATCTGGTTTATTTTCATAAATGATGTTGATTTACTTTAGGTATTCAGTGTTTACTGTAACAATATTAGTTTATTCAGCTGGTAACATTTATGTCGATTTGTACTTCTTTCACATTCCATAATTTATTTATTTACATAGTTGGTAAGTTTTTCGTTTCTGCAAAAACATTACTTCGTGTGTGGATTTTTTTTATGTTACCCTCATCTCATTGCTCAATTGTTAGATGTTCTTTACATTATACCGAGCGTCTTGTTTGTTGTGAGTTAAGCTGAACTGTATTAAACTAATGTACCTACCTACTCTAGTTGAAGTGTAATAAACTAATACGTGAACTTATTTAAGGCGACGATAGCCGACTTTTAATGATTTTATACCGAAGATCACGTCTAAACGAGTAGTGTTAATGATTTGGAAAAAATCTATGTTAAATAAGAGCATTTTTTTAATAACTTACTAGATAGATAGATAGATAAATCATTTATTTAGTGCACACAAAAAACAGCACAACATACAAAAACACGATTAAATTATTACTAATTAGCTATTAGGAAATAGCTGCAAGGTGCCAATATAAAAACAAACACTACTTTACTATACGAATAGTTAGAATATGTTTATATTACATAGTGTAATTAAAACATATTATATTTTTAAAGTTATGTCTAACGCGGATAAATAACTAAGAATCGCGCAAAAACTATCAAGCGTATTTTTCGGAAACCTTCATCATTTTTAAGATAATTTAATTATTATCTTTTATTATATGTGTTTTATTCAAATAACTTTTGTTGTATGTATAATAAATAAATAAGGCGTCTAATTTGGGACAGCGCTCCTTGATAGGCGAGTCCTATTACTGGCCGGACGTACGACGCGTTGCGTGAGCTCAGCACAGAACACGCAAGCTAACCACTCAAGGCCACCGGCATACATTGGCGTCTTAACCAGTGATAGTAGGAGTAGCCGATTAACATTGTGATTAGCAGGTATGAGGACGTGACAAGAAAAGTTCAGTATGAATGTGATTGATAACAAAAACAAAACCGCCCAAGTGCGTGTCGGACTACGCACAATTAAGGGTTCTGTAGTTTGGATGAATTAATTTTATCCCAAGAACAAACTTAATATTGTAGTTGAAAAACATGTTCTCCCATACGAAATGTATGGGAGAACACGTTTTTCAAACTGCAAAATTAAGTTGGTCGATTATTACTCTTTAAACTGGAAAGCTTACTTAGCTGTGATAGTTTTCCTTTTAACTTCGTTATGTATGCTACTGCTATGATTTTTTTCACAAATTCAAGTATACAAAAAGTGTAAAATTAGCACCTTAATGCTTAATATTTCGCAAACGGATCCCTAAATTGAAAAATAGTTTTCACATACCCAACATACCTATTTTTCAACGACATATTACCACACCATGGGATAGACGAGAAAAAAAAACATCCCCAGTTTACCACTTTGTCGGCGTGATTAATATGTATACCCATGCCAAATTACAGCTTTGTAGTACTAACTCTGAGCTAAGCCGCGGACAGACAGACAGACAGACGGATATGGTGAAACTATAAGGGTTCCATGTTTACTATGGAACTATAAAAGGCAAACATAAGGAAATATGAATGAGTTATGTGAAAAATTATAGCTTAGGCAGGAAGTGATTTCTGAGGTGACGCGGACGGTTAATAGATAAAGGTGGAAAAAAAAACAGACGAACAATTGGGTTCAGGGCAGGAAAATGATCATCTGATTAGACTGTAAGCCAACCACTTCATAGTTGAGAAAAGTTGGGTAAGTAAAATTTTACTGTAATCTGTTCCAAAAGTTTCTGATGAAAATGTAAACAAATAACTTACCTATCGATACGATACCAATTTACAGTGCCACTTACAAATTTAGTGCTATAATTTGATTATTTGAATAGTCTTGAGTCAATTGTCAACAAAAAAAATAAAAAAAAAACTTGCAAATTTTGTCGTTCAAAAATGCCTTTTATGAGACTATTTGAAATAAATTATTTGACTTTACTTAGTAGATGCCTTTAATTTGGCAATTGAGGTTAAATTTATGATTTTTCAATTACAATTTAATAATGTTATCATACAATAATTGCTACAAATAGTGATAAGATATAAAGTTGAAATCTTCTTAATACGAATCATGTCATTTGGTCTAAATAGCTTTTTATTTTTATTATTTCATTTTGCTTTTATATACATTCTTTTCTTTTAGATTTTGTGAATGTGAGAACGTTGTAGGCTTAACAAACTGTAGATCTGTCGATCATTTTCTATCTTGCTAAGTACCTGGTACTTGTTGATAGGCCTACACTGTCCTCTCATACCTATTAACTCTGTAATTTGAAAACATTGTAAATACCATTTACTTTTAAAAGAGTAACCATGGAGTTTCTTGCCGGCTCTTCTCCATAGGAAACGACCAATTGGAACCGTGCACCTAGCTTCTGACGTTTCATAAGTGCCCTTTTTTTTTGGGTGGGAAATTATCAATGAACTTCTCCCGCTCTGGGTGGAGCGGAAGGGCGTGTCAGGCTCTTACTGACTAAAACCCACCCGTGTTCCTTCCGTTGCCTGTACGTTGCCAGGGGCCACGGTATCCCTTTCGGACTTTCCCGCAACCCCGGCAGGCATCGGCCCTATCGGACCCCTTCACTTCTGCTGACATCTCTTTGAGGCTTTCATAAGTGCCCTTGTAGGTTTATGTGAAATAAGATATTTTGAATTTTAAAATATGAATGTGTTAATAATTCCCTTTAGTGAGTGATTGCGTAGGAATTTAACCTGATCAGGGTTTGTTTACACCTCCATCAGATACTTTTGGAATAGACATTACCTACGTAAGCATATATTTGTAAGCCCTCTACAAACCCTTCCACAACATGTAATTCATCCTCGTTTCCGACATGATCTTGATAAGTCAGGCACATCGTGCCTGTCCTAGGCCGAAACTTGGCGCCTGAAGTTTGAGCCTGAGTTATGTCAGGGTCGAACCTGAGTCGTCTGTCATACTTGTGGCTAAGTTACATCATGACGCTTATATTTTATACGTTTGGGTAAAGCTTTAAATCGTTAGATTCAAATCTAATGATTCAAATTTTTGCGTGATGAACTGGTGATACAAACATACAACTTCATATTTATAATTAAGCTTATAATCATTTTTATTAAAGTTAAAGTTAAGTTATTGTCCCCATGTAAGTGTCTTTGTGTGTTTTTGTAGAATAATTATCTTTATATCAATTTTTTTTTTCTTCGCATCGTTCGAAGTGGCGGTGCTTGGGAGAGGCCAATGTCCGGCAGTGGACGTGTTTCGGCTGAAATGATGATGTTCATGATATCAATTTTCAGTTGAAGTTACATAACATCACGCCTGTAATCCCCGAAGGGTTGGGCAGAGGTGTACCTATAGTACACCCACATTTCGCCAGTTATGTTTGAGTGCCATGTAATAGGGGGCGAGCCTATTGCCATTAATCAGGCACAAATCCAGACTCCAGGCTGTTACTGAGAAATCCCAGATGGAAAAACCCGGTAACACTGGCCGACCCGGGAATCGAACCCCGGGCCTCATGATCAGCAGTAGCTCTTGCGACCACTGGACAAACGAGGCAGACAAAGAAGTCATTGAAGTTATTTTCGTCATAATACAATGTCATTGCAATTTGTTCCGTAGATACGAACTCACGATAATATTTTGGTTTTGGTTAGATTGCGGTAGTTCCAACGGAGAAGAAATACAAGGTGAGTTATTCTTACAATAATAGTCGCTTCCTCTCCCTTCTAAAAGAAAAACAAAATGAAGTACCTTAAGACCGCACGTTGCTCAGTACAGGTTAAAATTACCGCACGTTGCTCAGTACAGGTTAAAATTACTCTCTTTAGAGCCTACTGCACAACTTTATATACATGTAGCCTATGGACCAACTACACGCAGAGATCGTACGGCGCCCTTCGTGTCCAGTACAACAATGCGTTCAGGATGTTGTTGGGTCTCCCCCGTTACTGCAGCGCCTCGACAATGTTTGTAGAGGCACGCGTAGATTGTTTTTACGCAATGACGCGCAAGAGAGGCACTTCGCTGGTGCGGCGAGTGCGGGGGAGCTCTAACAGCATGCTGGCCGCGCTTTCAGAAAGGCTCGACTGCGCCTACATAAATCATTGCTGCAGGTTGCACATTGGATGCGGGTAATTCATGTTTGTGTTGTCCAATAATTTTAATTTTTTTTTATCAATTAATTTTCCTGATTTGTATTATTCTTATTTTATCAATATGACTGGTTGTAATAATTAATAATGTGTATATGAGTCTTGGTAACTTGAAATAAATGATTATTTATATTTATTATTTATTATTATTAAGATATGTTTTATTTTGTTGATGCTCTGTTTGCACTTCACTATGAAAACATTTTACGCACAATTTATCTTCACCCGACTGTGAAAAAGGATGAGACTTTGACCCAGTTTATGATTAAAAAGATTTACTTCGTACAATATTATTTTATATGGTTCACTTCAAACCTCACTCAATGACCACACAAAAGTCAACAGCGATTTGATAATGATTTTGTTAACTTAACTAAGTCCTAAGCAAAGCCAAATGTTCAGCTCATATCCGTCTACTTCTGTCTAAAGACTAATTTCCCGTATGAAGTTACCATTTCCCGACGTTAAAACACTTTGCTAATAAAATTAATAAAAATAATGATGTAGGTAATTATAATAAGGAAGGCTGAACCTAAGTAAATGGGACGCGCTCTAGGGGGAAGAAGATGAACAATTATTTAATTATAATCTCTGTATGTAGGTACGACGTAAGCTTATTATGTTAGAGCACAATTACTTTGCATTTGTGTAAATTTAACTGAAGTTTGGTGGAAAATCTTTCTAGTCTGTTCGAAAAGTATCTGAAGAAAATGTCAATGGATCAGAAAATGTACCTGGGGATACCAATTTCTAGTGCCACTTACAAATTGAGTGCATTTATTTGATTATTTGAACACCGAAACCAGCATTCTAATTTTAAATCACCTTGAAGATGTCATGATTTTTGAATTACAATTTGAAATGAAATGATTGAAATGTTATTTAAACTATAATTGTTTGAAAAATTGGTGTGATAAAAGTTTAAACCTTCTAAATACAGTAACATGAAAGTGTTACTAATTCCCTTTAGTGAATGACTGCTTAAGAATTTAACATGAAAAGGATTTATTTATACTTTCATCACATACTTTTAGAACAGACCGTATTTCGATCCATTATTTGTTTGTATGCTTATCGATATCGGCATTATTTCTCCCAGCACTTTCTAAACAATCTGTAGCTGTATAGGTATACTACAAGATTGTAACACCATATAAGTGTCCAATACATAAACAAAGTACAAAGCCAGTTAGTTGGCAAACAATTATTTCGGTTGTTATTTTTTGCAACTTTTATTAGATTTCCCGACAGTGCTAAAGTTTGGCAGTCTGCGTATAGCCAAGGAAACTATCGGTGACAATGTAAGTTTGATGAAAAAGTAATTTATAGCTCGCGAGGGATAAACAAGTCTGCTGAGTTTTTATTGGTTAGATAAAAGGGATTTGGTGTTCTTTTGTTAAAAACAAAGGATCCTATTTTGTAGCTCGCAGGATAGGTAAGTAATTGACTACTATTTCCATTTTAGGAAAAGTAAAGTATTTATTTGGACACGCACGGGAAGAACGCAAACTAAATAGAATGACACAAAAATAGAAAATAAAAAGAAATAAAAAACGAAAGTCCTATATCTATAGCATAACATTGCTGAGGCTGGCTGCTTAATCAGCATAAAATACCCCTATTGCTGGGACACGGGCTCCTGTGCGAGGGAGTGAGCCGTAATCCAACTGCGGGCACAGCGCGGGTTGGTGGGTTCCATTTCTATGGCTTGCATAGAATTAGCCTCGACGAGTGAAAATACCTTAGTAAGTACAGTCAAGGGCAATAAGTTGTGTTCTTACACTAAGAAAAGTTTGCCCGACTACGCGACAGCAAAGACAGGGTTGTTTAAACCCACCCCTATTATAAGCAACCAACGGCTGGATGGGTTGGGATAGGGGATGGACGGAAGTGTCGTCTCGTCTTGTTCTCGCAAGGGCTATAGGTTAGGTTTTGTTTTACCTAATGAATATTCATTGGCAGATATTGTACTGTTTACTATGCCACCATTTGTTACAGATACTGTACTGTTTAGTTGAAAAAAGTTTTTTAATTTCGCTGATAGTAGGTATACATAATTTTTGCTCCTGACTCTTGCTTGCTTGCTTAATTTTTGCTCTCTTATTTTTTTTCTTCTCGACGTTTGGGAAAAATCTTTTTAGCATGACATGAGCTGCTACGGTACTCGTACTGAAACTATGGGCTGTTCGTATCGTATGAAAATCAAACGTATCTGATGAAAATGTAAGCAAACCTTGTTCAGGTTAAATTCTTAAGTGACCATTTACTAAACGCACATTAACACATTCACATCTATATTTAAAACGTTTCAACTTTATATCTCAACACTTCTTCCAACAATATATTTATTTTTATTTCCTAATTAACTAAAATGATGTACACAAATAACAGCATATTATACCTAGTGGAGGCTTGTTATTAGCAATTTTTTAAAATATTATATTCCTTATATCATTGGTTTGTTAGTCTGTAAGCCTTCTTTAAAATAAATAAATAAAATAAATAAAAAAACTAATAAATAAATAAAAATAACAATATAATGTCCTAACTTAACTAAAACTATTAACGTATGGAGTCGAAAACATCATCCGCATTGTAATTGAAAAATCATCGACGAAAATTGAAGATATAAAATTAACCTCAATTGTCACATGAAAAACATCTTTAAGGTGATTTAAAATTAGAATTCAGGTTTCGGTGTTCAAATAATCAAATAAAAGCACTCAATTTGTAGGTAGCACTACAAATTGGCATCAACAGGTACGTTTTCTGATCCATTTGTTTATATTTTCATCTGATATTTTTGTAACAGACTATTGCTCCATTTAAGTTGACATTAACATGTCTATACTCGTACTTTTCCCTTAATCAATACAATCTAATACATCGTTCTACAAAACGATACGTTTGGAGCAGGCTGTACATATGACAGAGAGAATACTTACTTACGTTCATATAAGGCTTGTCTGTAGGTGACGGGAACAATGCAATCACACGTTAGCACGTGCTCTGACGACGTGACGAGCGAGGTATTGCATTTGTAATGGGGACAAGGTATTGCCAGCCAAGCTGCATCCACATCGAGGTATGACATTTTCATGTAGGTTGACAATTTCTCAGGCTAAACTTAATAGGCTGAAACTCTGCATAAAGAAGTGGATCAGAAGATATTCATGCCCTTATTACCAGACTGCGAGATAGCAAAGACAAGATTATGCTTTTCACGAGTATCTAAGTATCTCTGTATGTGGGATTCTTTATACCTTCGCAGCCACGTAACGCTTAGATTTTAATCATGAGGTGTTCATCGACTCGTCTGTTTTTTACCCGACTACGGCGAAGCAAAAACGAGGGTTATGATTTTGACCGGTATGCATGTCCTATAAATGTGCATCTGTTCCCTCATAACTTCTAAGCTATTTAATAAATAAGGTATCATTGGAAGCGTCTTGATTGTCCGCTGGTTATAGGCTATTTGACGTCACATTAAATGAATATGGCGTCCTCTAGGAGAAATAACAAAATTCAAAATCCGGAGACCCACGTTATTTGTTTGATTTATAACACGTGTGATGTGTCATGTCATCGTCTATGTTTTATCTCATGAAGATCGGTTGGATCGCTGAGTGAATTTAGAATACACCATTCATTGCTAGAACCTACCACACCGTACCGTTGCTCATTCAATAAGTCTCAATTTAATTACTAAGCCCTTGCACCCCCCACCGATGTGATAAGCGCATGAAACTCAATCGAGTGCAATCAGGAGAGAAAGATAATTTATTTAATTATGAAATATGTGTGTACTGTTTGCTGACCTTAACAAGATAATACTAAATTATGATGTGTGTCTTCTTGAGTAATGTGATTTACATTTAAATATAAATTATGAGTTTAAACATTGTATGATCTTAAGCATAATGAAAATAGTACTAAGAACATAGAACGTCCTGAGTGAAGTAAATAAACGCATAAATTAAGTCCCTGTTTTTGGAAAGGGATGAAACTGGATAGATTAATTTCAATAAGTAGGAAAATAGCAAAATTATACACAAACTTAACTAAAACTATTGAAAAACTAAAATATAGCATCGAAAAATTCATCCGCATCGCTGTCGACTGGTAGGTAATGTACCGAGACTGGCCGCATTGCCACGTTGTATGGCAATGCTTAGCCTCTGCCCAAGGTAAAAACCAGCCCTAGGTAGGTAGTTACTGATAGATTAATTTTTCTTTTATATTATTATACTATTTCCTTTTTTTATGTACCTACTATACGTACTCTTCTGCCTAACCCTTGGGGGAGTGCAGGCGTGATGTTATGTTGTGTTAATTTTATCTCTTGGACCAAACTTTGAAAATAATAAAGAGATCTCAAGACTTGATATTCAAAGGCGTGAAAAATGATTGATTTCTCAGATAAAGGCGTAACTTTATCTGAGAAATCAATAATTTTTAGACGAACTCCAATTAGAAAAAAGTCGGTAAACTTTTTCGTAAAAATTAACGACCTCTCTCCAACCAAGTGATGATCGTCGTTATTTTATTCAAGACAAAAACTTTTCACTGTTTAAATATTTTGTTCAAAAATTCCAACCACTGTATACCCTCTATTTATCACCGGACAGACCATTAATCAAGATTGATTAATTTCTCCAACACTGATCGTTTGTTTTATGTACTGCTGAATAATTCACGAATATTCGCGATGACGTCAGAGACTGAATATTTTAAAGTGACGTTAAACGTGGGGATTTCAGCAGTTTTCCATAATTTTGGGAAGTTTGAATCCTCCCCGTCCTTCTTTGGAATAACAGTTAGTCATCGAATTGAAGTGAAAGTGTTTTTATATACAAATGAAAGTAAATTGACTTTGGTTCATGAATCCTACTTCCGTAGTTTTCATAAAAACTCAGGACACATTATATTGACTTTTAAGAAGCTCTTAGGGCTAACACTTTATAATACACTATCAAATTCAAATTCAAAGGTCATTTATTCAAACTAGGCTAAGAATCAGCAGAATCTGTTCAGTTATAAAAATTTGATTCTATATAATATAGTATGCAAAATGATTTACATTACGCAACACAAAACATAATTTAATTTACAAAATTAATAGCCATATGACAGCTAGCACACGCCAATATACCAACCAAAAACATCAAGAACAATAGGCAGAAATAAAAACAACTAAACGAAATCATTATCTAAATAAAAGCCTCCAGGCATAAAGGGCGCGCCCGCTTACACATAACTGTAACTAGAAGTTTGATAAACTAGAACCATCGACGTAAAATAAAAAATTGGCGAGGTCGCTAGCTAACCACGTATTGCAATACAACTCATAAAAAAAAACATTGTAATGAATAGATTATGTCAACAATAAATTAAAATAAATTGACTTATAAAGTAAGTAGTATAGTGTCAGTAAGTAAGCTAATTCTGGAGAAAGAACATTTAAACATTGTCTTGAGTTAATCACAGCGACCAACTAATCTTATCATTTAAGTAGTCGTTGATAGAATAGTATGCCTTTGAACAGAGGTTGGATTTTACTTTACATAGTTTTGAACGCATTGAAAGGCAAATCTAGCAAAGAAGAAGGTAGCTTGTTACAAAAGGTTATACCAACAAATGAGTTATGAACCTTATGAAGCCGGTGAAAGAGAGTACGTAGTTTGTCCTTATTTCTAGTATCAACATTGTGAATACTACTGTTTTTAGTAAATAAGTGTATATTTTGCTAATATATAATATAACATGTTGGCGAAAATGAATTGTCATGCCGCTGTGAGGATACCGATATCTTTGAAAAATTTCTCTCAGAGAAACTCTGGCAGAGTTTCTCGAAAAACTGCCGAGTTTACAGTTTCAAGCAACTCTTTATCTAAGACGATGTTGGACCCAAAATCGTCTTAGATAAAGATTTCTAAAATTTGGAAGGGCGAACTTTACACAGTTCGTTTTCTTGCCATTGAGAACTAGTATCATCTGCAAATAGTACAACTCCACAGATACTCTAAAAATAGAATGGTAAGTCATTGATATAGACTAAGAACAAGAATGGACCCAGTATTGAGCATTGAGGTACACCTAACTGAACTAGTAGCCCGGAAGATTTCACACCATTTACATCTACACATTGGGACCTATTATGTAAATAAGAATTTATAAGGTTGAGAGCTTCATTTTGCACACCGTAATGACGCAATTTACGCAAAAGCGTGTCATGGTGCACGCAATCAAGGCTTTGGAGAGATCACAGAAAACCCCAATAGCATTTTGCGAGTTCTCCCATGCGTTAAACATGTGTTTCAGCAGAGCAACACCCGCATCTGTAGTCGAACGACCCTTTGTAAAGCCATATTGTTCATTATGAAGGAGGCTATTTAAATTAAAATGTCTTAGCAACTGCTTGAGTATTAACTTTTCAAATATTTTGTTAAATGCTTGTAAGATAGAAATAGGCCTGAAATTGCCAACGTCATTTTTTTACCTGATTTAAATAATGGTATGACTTTACTTTTCATGAAGTCAGGAAAAGTTCCTAAATCAACACAATTGTTAAAAGTAACAGCTAGATAGGGGGCTACGATGTCTATTATATTGCTTAAAAGTTTAATGGAGATGCCCCAGTAATCACTAGTGTTTTTAGACTTGAGTGTGTTAAAAACATTAACTACATCACGCGCCGTTACATGTTCGAAGCTAAATAAGCGACTACTTTTAGACACACTACTAAGCAAAAGGTTTTCAGTTTTAGACGGGGACGAATTTAAGGAGCGAGTCGTAGTTATAGGTATTTTTTCAAAAAACTCATTAACTCGCTACGTCAGCTGCTTTAGTAACTAATTTATTGTCGGTCATAATCTCAAGTGGTTTATCTTGCTTAACCGATTTACCCATTTCATTGTTAATAATTTTCCAAGTGGTTTCATATCATATCTCTAGGATCGTATCTCGTATCCTATGTGAAATATAAGAAATATTTATTGTACCGAGGCTTATAAAAGATTCGTAATGTCTACATTTCGCAATAAAAATATATATTACATTGTAATATATCTAACGCCACAGGGTAGATTTTATCAAGAGTGGTCATCGTATCAGTGGTTCAACAGATTCAATATCATCAGGATTGTGCCAGAATACAGCAGTTCATCGTGGACGTGGTGCGGCAGCGGCTACTCTGACCCAGAACCATTCTCATCTCTGTCATCAGAAGAGAGCCCCACGCAACCATCGGTTCGACGCTCTGTTAGAGCGACAGTGATGCCAGTGCCACTCTTATCTGAGCTCTTCGGTAGGTCCCAGGAACTTCGAAACAAAACTAGCCGCTTACTGCGCCGTCATATCTATGACTCATACATAGATATGTGATCATAAACATTAAGATAGTGCTCCATTGCTTCATCAGTCTGTTGGTCATCTAACCTCCACTGGTTAATATTGCAAACTGAACTTGCATGATTATTAAAACTATCGTTCTCTGTCAAATACAGAATCGATAGTCCTTAATATATATTCCAACAACTTACTTTCAAGACTCAGCTGTAGCATTCAACTGTATCTAGAATCTTCAAAGCTTTTGAATCCCCAGTTCTAGTTTTCTACAAACTTTTCTTCAGTTAGAACAGTTTATTTAGTTCGAAGGAAATCTAAAAATCGCAGTTAAAGTACGATACAACTTAAATGTTCCATCGTGCATCGACAAACACGATCATTTCCAAACTGGTAGATTTAGTTTAAGCAAACCCTCGCAGGGATCGATAGTTGACTACGTAAGTAACTCGCGCGAAGAATGAAAATAAGCGATTGCTAAATCCTAGTTTTGGATAGGTCTCGTTTGATTAAGTCAGTCAAAATTAATGCTTAATTGTTTATGCTAAACAATGTGATCATCAAATCTATAATAATCAATTTGAATGAACAATATTCAAATCACAACTGTCAATTGTTTGTCAGTTGTATGCAGAATTTGCTAAGAAATTAATGAAAAGAATAAAATAAAATGGCACTATGTCAAATTGCTAAGTAATTAATTTACATCGTTGGAACCTTTAATTTGTATTATAACACCTTGTTTGAAGATATCAACTGTTCGCCGTTATTTATTTCTCCCATGGAGTCGAATACAGACCAAAACGTACCAAGCACGTGCAGAATTAGGGTTCCGCGGTGAAAGCTGCTACTGACGCAATTACTCCCTTTTGAGAGAGCGGCTTACGGTGAGCGTTGAATATAACGTTTATGAAGTAGTGTAAGAGGGTTCCTACGGTAAGCGCTTTTTGTATAGAAAGTTTGGGTATTACTGACCAATACTGACCACTGGTAAGTTGAGCTAAAAATAAAATGATAGTTTTTCTGTATATTGCTAGCTACATAATTATGTGTAGCTAAACAAGACATACAGAAAAACTAGTAGTAGTATTGTTATAATTTGTGGGGTTGTCAAAGCCCAATTATCCACAAGTTAAACTTTAAAACAATAATTAAAAATATGTTAACTTTTTTTCTCATGTGACTCTCCTTCCTTTCTCAACCTTACATAACTTATAATTAAGCAAAGTAACTACATACGGAACATTATCTATCAAAATCGAACTGAAACTTAACGACTTTTTTATTTGTATTTTATTTAGTAAGAGCTCGGCTGGCGTTCTGCCAACTCCCTTAAATTAATCAACAATTAGCGCGAAGAGATTTGTTCAGCGCTATGTCAGAAATTCAGAAACCTCGTCGTTTACTGTTGGCACTGATTTACATTCCTCATTAATTGGACCGGACGATGAGCCACTGCAGTCTTGCCAAGGGATATCGTGTTATCCAGTAACTGGGTTGTGGAGGTCATATATGCATTCGCTCCATGTACAATACTGGTATTCAGCTGCATTCGGTTAGACTGGAAGCCGACCCCAACATAGCTGGCAGAAGGCATGCAGATGATGATGACCATTGCAGTGAATGGATTGTGAAAGATGATATTATATAACTAGAATATAAAGGAGATGACTACTGATATGAAGGCAAATAGAAGATGTATGAAAGAAAATATTTGGCAACTAATAAATTGGAAGACGCGCATTCCACGCATCTATATTCCTTTTCCAAGCTCCTGAATCTAACACGACCACTGTTGTGAATTAACCTTTCAATATTTACTGAGATTCATTCATTTCAGCCTGGAATCGCCTACTGCTGTGACCTCTTGTTATTTCTGTCATATTTCCCGGTCCTGTGCTTCCTTCGTCGAGGTGTTTCCCGTGACTTTTATGATATCTTCGACCCAACGCGCTTTTGAGTCCTTGATTTCTATGACCTTACTAACATACCACTATACAATAGGTAAATAAGGTGCTATGCCATAAAATACACAAATGAGTTTTGCCACACCTCAAATACGTGTGTGTTGCCACAGTATACATAAATAGGTACCTACATACGTGTTGCCACACAGCCAGTCAAAGCAAGTTTGTCTTAATTCCGTGAAACTGAGCCGGTGTCTGGTTTTATTATAAGGCACGCGTCTCACAGTAAGCGAAGCATGGGCCGTAGCGAAGCGAGTTTTGATACCGGTTTATTTATTTGCATTTTCTGAATATAATAGTCCAGTGCCAGATAAAGTGGTTGCTTACGAATTCTTAAAGAAAACTAGCACAAAAGTATGTTTGACAGTATCATATGTTTGACAGCAGAAGCCCTAGCCCGAACACGCGACATAACGTAAATTCGAACGATTGTTTAATCGAAAATACATAGACAAGCATAATTAGTCAATTAGTAATAAATAAAGCCCATAGATATGAATAAAGTCTTTTTATTATTAGCCTTTTGGTCGGACAACCATAAACTATAATCGCCAGTTTTGTATGTGGCGTTTGCTTATGTTTTCTCCGTTTGCCAGTCCTTTGCCGACCAGCAAACGGACCTCCTCCAACTTTCTCTATTCCTGTCTTTCTCTGGCCACTGCTCCATATTTTTCCAGCGAACTCTCTGATGTCATCATTCCACCTTTTCCGTGGTCTACCTCTCTTTCTTTGGCCGTTTTTTGGTTACCACTGGGTAACAATATTGCTCCATTTGTCCTTCCGTTTTCCACTTAAGTATTCTGATACAAATTAGAGGATTATGTATATCCAAGATAAGAATGCTTAGTAACATGCTGGTCCTGCTCCATAGGATAATCTAGAATCTAGACAAAATCAAACTGGTTGCTAATTTAATTTTATAATTTATGTATATATTTTTTAATATACTGGTCGATTTTTCCTTCTGTGATTACTTCGTCACACACTGATTTATAAATTTTAGGAAAATCATCTACTTATTTTTGAATTATTCTTTGTTTTTTATATTTCTATTACGGACGCTTTTAACGTGCACGTCTTTCTACGTTATTCTCATTTGTATAATTTCAACATTAATGATGTAACCAATATTTTGTAAGAATTTTTTGATTTAATAGTGTCCTTGGAGTTTCTTGCCGTTCTTCTTCATAGGTACCTACTACGCTTAGGAATGGGCAACTGGCTTCATATTTCTGACTGACCGACTTCTTGACAATTCAAAAGTGCCTGTAAATGGTTTAATTGAAATAAATGCTTTGAGTTTGAGTTTGAGCTTTTACAATGTTTGTAAATATGTGAGCAGCATGTATATATCACATAATTAATTTATCTGTTGTTGCTTCATTTTTAATTCTTTTTACCCATTGACGTATGCGAAGACGATGCACCTAGAATAAAATGACTATTTTATTCTAGGTGCATCGTCTTCGCATATACTTATATAACTAATGTACCTATACAAAGTATTGTAATACATTTTCAAAGAGTTTGTGTGGAGTTTCTTGCCCGTTCTTCTCCATGCTAAAACTAACTTTTGAAAGGGGCGACTAGAATCAACAAAACATTTTTTTGTTGTAAGTTTTGACGTTGCAAAAGTACCTTATAAGGGCTTATTTGAAATAAATTATTTGACTTTGCCTTTGATTTTAGGTTTATGTCCTGAATCTTGGTCTTGTGCCAGATGGTTTCTCATTTTGTCAGCTTTCTTGGCTCCTAGCATACTTCTCTCTATCGCGTGTTGGCATGTAGCAAGTTTATTTGTCGATTTTCTTGTTAGAGCCTATATTTGACTTTCGTATAATAATACCGGTAGTATGCAGGTGTTAAACAATTTACTTTTTCTTGACATAATTATGGTATTTGTCTTTCATCACCTCTCTCAGGGTGCAGTATCTCTTCCAGCTGTTTCCTATACTTTACTCAATTTCTTTATTTATGATGTCTTTTGTGCCATCAGCTGTCCCAGATATTATGTATTGTTCCACATAAATAATCTATTTGGGTTTCGCCTATGCTAATGGTATATTTTTCGCCGTTGGTCATTATTTTATTGTTTATCAGGATTCAGTTTTAGTCCTGCCTTAGCACTTTCAATTGATATTTCATTTAACACCATGTTTAAGTTTTCTGACGTTCTTGCAAACAACAAAATGTCATCAGCGAATCTTAAGTATGTTAGTGTGCGGCCGTCGATATTCAGTCCTAGATTTTCCCATTCTGGGTTTCTGAAGATCAATTCCAACTCACTTAAGAATCGTTTTGGTGAAAGGGGGTATCTGGGTCTTTCTGTATGTTAAATAGTTCGCGTTTGCATGCTGAGCTGTGTTTGTAAACATTTCTAATTAGCCTATTATATGTATTTGTTTTTGATTTCCTGTTTTTTTAGTGCTTCCCAGATCTTCGTGAGTCAAATGCTTTGCTGTAATCAATGAAAGCTATATATTATACATACAAGTTGGTACTCGGCATATTTCTTTATAATTTGTCTTACGAAGTGGATATGGTCTAGCCCTGGGTAGTCTTTACGGAAGCCTGACTGTTCTATTGGCTGATGTTGGCTGTAAATGTTGACGTTCAAAAGTGCCTTGTTTGTGCCTAATTGAAATAAATTATTTGACTTTGACTTTGATGCTCGTCCAGTTTTCGTTCTATTCTATGGAGTGGAATCTTTTCAAATGTTTTATATAAGTTGGACACAAGACTTTTGGGCCGATAGTTTGCTATATCTTATTAATCCCGTTTTTTGAATAGAAGAATTATGTTAGATTCAGTCCTTTGTTGTGGATCATTTTAAGTGTTAATGACATCATTGATTTATGTGAGAATAGCCACTATTTTTAACTTAGTTTGTTCTAAAATTTCGTTATTTATGCCATCTGCTCAACAAAGCCCCAGGACCAGAATAAAGTCTTAAAACTAAGTTAACACTAAGTGAAACGAGTATTTTCTATTTTAAAATCGTATGAATTTACGTTACGTTACGTTTACTCCGCGCATGCGTGCTAGGCATAAATAAATAACAGCTTCGTCACAGAAACTAATACAATTTGAGCACAAATGAATAAAATCATCTCAGTATGTTTTCCGCTCCACTTTCTGTACGACGTGGTTCAAAGTTCAGTAGAAGAAAGTTATACAACGTCTTCACTTGTCGGAAATTCAAATAAAAAGAAAGATCTTAACTAGTTTAGTTTACGTGTATAACTTAAAAATAAAAGGAACGTTTCTTAGCTCCCAACATACAAGGAATGTAGAAGTTCTTTATAAGAGAGATTACGACTGACTGGATAACTTGAATAACGAAAATTAAGTTAACTAACTACTCTGTAAGCCGCATACAAGTTTTTTTTTGCAACCTACGCTGACTACTTATCATCTGAACTAAACCTATCATTTTTAACCGACTTCGCAAAAAGGAGAATGTTGTTGTAATTTTTGTTCTTTCCCCTCTCTTAACTAAGTACTAACTAAGTTGTTAAGAACGTTATCGTTTTAAAATAATGTTTGAATTTTTAATTAAATTAATGATGAAATGATTACCATTCATTTATGAATACGACAGTAGGTAGATAATAATAATGACTTATAATTCTGCCAAGGTTTATAATAATCTATTAAGTTGTGTACTATGTACTATGTACTACATGTTTGAGAAAAATGAGACTTCTGTCTTTCTTACTCTATGCCATTACTGTCAAAACTTCGGATGAGTTTCTTTATATTTCTTCAAAGTTCAAAGCGGCGCGTAGCGGCACCGTAGCACGTCTCGTAGCCGCGTAGTCTGTTAGCAGTGTGCTCTCGTAGCACGTCTCGTAGCCGCGTAGTCTGGTAGCAGTGTGCTCTCGTAGCACCACCTAGAGTTAGCTAGGTATCGGTTTTTACGATATTTTCAAACTTTGTCGATATTTATGAATATTGATGAGCGTTGTCGATGATATTTGACTTGTCTGCGTCGCTTTTTTGTTGAAGCTTTGACATTTTTTTGGTAAAACGACACCGGTACTTTAATACTGGTTTTTGTGGAAATAAATCTTGTTTTCGATGGTGGCTCGGTCGTAGGTGATAAAAATAAACCAGTGCTTGTTATTGAGGGTATTTTTATTTTTATCCAGAATAATTGCTTACAGTTTTACTACAAACCCTCGTTTAAAGGAAAATACTATAAACTGCTTATAAGAGCAATATTGTTGTTCTCAAAAAGTTTTATTTTAACTACATTAAATATCTCTTTTTAAAGTCGATTAACAGTATGTTAATAAAAACCGTGTTTACAACACTCAGGAATCAAACCTAGGATTTCCCGATCAGTCCAGCTTTGTTTAGCAAACTGTATGTAGTACATATTCCACATATTGGTTATGTCGATTTCGTTATTAATAATACATAATCATAAAAAGCAATTTATTCTGACAACTTACATATTTTCTAGCTAAAGCATTCAATTTGCTACAATATTATGAAATAAAATGATGTTTGTTATCAAACAAGTAATTTAATAATTTCGCTCTCTCAATGTTAGGGTATTATTTGTACTAACTTATTTATTAGCTTAATGTTGCCTTTGGGTGAATATTTGATGTGAGTATCAAAGTATTTTTACGTATTCTATTAAGTCGACGCGCGTCTGTGCCTTAGTCTACGTTTACTGTTCAGGAATAATTCTAAAGTATATGTAGACAATTTAAATTTTGCTTCTAAAGTTGACAATTAGTATTGTCTCAAACTTCGTAGTTCAGAATAAAAGTAAAACTGAAAGAAGGTGTACTAAGTTTTTATGCTAACTTTTCAAACCCTCATTTGCAAGATGGCGGAGATTGTTATCACTTGTCAGAAAGGCCATGAAAAGTATTGAACATTAACTTCTGACTTGACTTAAGACTAAAATTGGTAATGACAATTTGTGAGAGAAATCGCCTTGCTGTTTTTTGAAATAAAAAATTATCAAACCAAAATTGGGCTTTGAACAGCAACATTTTCTATAAGAATGTAAAACGTTAAAATCGACCCCTTTTAATCTAAACAAGAACAACCGACGCACGATAATCTAACCCAAACATTTATTTTAACTCCAACCATTAACATACCATTAAGTACAATATGTCGCGTCAGCATCTTAATTTATGAGCCGCCGCATGTCGGCGACGCGCGACGTGGCGGTGACGTGTCATCAGTCACACAGTTAGGGCCACACAAATGCAGCACTTTTGTGCCTATATTAATAAGTTACTCACGCACACAAATGGAATAAAATTATTTTATAAAGCCACTTTTTACAGTTGCCTGACTGAATGACTTAAATAATTATTAATTTATAAAATTTGAAAAGTTGCCAGGTAAAAACTTCTATGTTAATTTTGAATGAATTATTGAAATTTGGACAACGTTTGTCGGATCAGCTTGTTCAATATAAAACACCTGATTAACAGTAAAAAAAAATAGAGAAAACTTTTAAAATATTCCTTTACTGACAATCTATTCAGTTTTATTTTCCTTATTATAAGTATCCTCTTTCCTCGGATAAAATATCTTTATCCTTAATAGCCTCAAGAAAAACACCTAGTTTAACCAAAAACAAACAGCAAATTCTTCTCAAACCACGATTTCCTAATAAAGTCTGCCACGTGTAGTGCCAACCCCGTCTCCGCGATATTTCCTGGCGCCGTCGGGTCACAGATACATAAGTACAGAAGGTCAGCTCCATACAACGAGCGCAAACACATACCCATAGACACGCTTCACGTACAGCGGGTTCAAGCGCACTCGCGGCTCATTTTTTTTTGGTTGGTTTTTTAGTTTTGAATTTGAATCCTAGGTTGAGAACCACGGAAGAGTTTTAGACCAAACGAACGTAGAAAGAGTAAGAGCATTATTTTCTTGATATTTTAATATACATAGACGGAACCACCATAGAATACTCTTTCTCTGTTTACACAAAGTTAATTTGATAGATTAGGGATAAAATGTCTATTCGCTCGTTTCGTCTCTAAAACGACTTTAGCATGTATAAAGATCGCCGTTAGTCAACCGCACGTCAGTGCTAACACTTGCAATAAGAAAACCGCCCTTACAGCTACGACATAAAGACGCTGTCATTGTAAAATCACAACCAAGGTCATGTGGTTGGCGATTAGCTTATATTGTGCTATGAGTATACGTTGTTGCCATGTTCGTTGTATGGAGCTCAGGGCCCAGACAATCGTTATCAAAGCATTTCTTTCCTTTTTACTTTTCTGTCATCGTTATCGCTGATCTTCGTCTTCGTCGTGTTGATGATTCCATTTACCTGTTTTAAATAAGCTTCGACCGGGATTCGACCCTTCAACAGCGTTATCATTGGCCTCACAAAGGTCTTCCATAGTGCAGGTGTTAGTGCACAGAGAGCACGACAAGAGGTGAGACATCGTTTCCGATGTGGCTCTAAAGTCGCGCTGTGGCTCATCGGCGTAACCCCGCCTTATAGGATGTCAATTTGTCTACGCCCTCAAGTCTTCTGTACATATCTCTGTAGTGGCTGGTTCACAAACATGCAGCCGATGGTATTGGTTAGCAGGTCATGACCTCGTTACCTACTGCTGTTGTCTTTGTTCTCCTCTGTTATTGGGTTCATTATGTAATGGACTTGTTATGTTCGATGAGTTATGGAGACCAAGTATTGATTTTAATATCTCAACCATATTAATAAAAATCAACATCATCTGCCTTGCTTTTCCCAACAATGTTGAGGTCGGCATCCAGTCTTACCGGATGCAGCTGAATACTAGTATTTTACATGAAGCAACTGTGTATCTGACCTCCCAATAAATTTATTGCTCTTAATCTAACAGTCGTCTAACTATTATAGATTGTGGACCATATCTTTTTATATTATTGGATGGTAAACCAACCTCGTCAACCAGATGGTTATTAATGGTCACCACCGCTTATGGACATCTGCAATACTATGCTATGCCCTGATATTGCTATCAGGGGCATCGTAGATGCGCCGCCATCACAGAGACCAAACAGAAATGTTTCATGTGCTTGTAATGACATCGGCACCCTTTCAAACTAAAACACAGCAACGCGGCTTGACTGCAGAAATAGGTAGATATGTGGTAGTGTTTCCAAATTATTTATATTTGATTAACAAGTAACAATGGACTCAATATTTTAGTAATAATATTTCTTAACAACTATGTTAGTAAACTCAACCTATAAACTTAACCTAATACTGTCCTATAGTTATGAGAATCTGTGCTACAAGCTCAACACCGATGTGGAAAGGTGGCAGCAGCGGTTCAAACACAAACAGTCCAGTCTGCTCGCGATACACTGCAGTATAATGTTGGAGCTGGCCTACACCCGGTGCACCAGGGAAGCGCATCTTGTTCACATCGTAGCGTAGAAGCAATCGACACGAGGATCCATCCCTGATGCGCTATAGAAGCGGAACAAAGACAAACCAAAGACAAGCTCCTTATTTATTTATTTATTTATTTAACCATCTATGTACACACATATACAAACATACAAGAAGAAAATAACAGAAACATACGTACAAAGGTGATCTTATTTCTAAAGAAATCTCTTCCAGCATACCTGCGTTAGGACAGAACCGCGTTAAAAAGAGACCTTCACAAAGAGCTTTACTCCTATTTCTACTATATTTTCCTTATCACAAACCACATTAACGCAAAGCGCTTAAATCCTTTTCTTTTTCTAAAACAGATCAGCGTAGTAAAAACAAGCCATTTGCTTGAACAAAAACAAGATGTAGCAACAGAATGCGAGCTGCATCCTTGAGCAATGGTTTCAGTTACTACAAACTAAAAACTATATTATTTAGTACGTCAGACAACGTCTGGTGTCTTTGTGTATTGTGTAACTTTCAACAGATAAATTAGGAAGATGTGGTAATGGAGAAATTTTAAAACTGTGCAGTTGAGGAAAGAAAAGATTAAGCACCTTTAGAACCATTTTTAGATTTATAATTTACTCTGTTTTAACTGTCAACAATAAAAATGCAAAATTATAGTTTTAAAAGTAACATAATTATGCCCGCTACGCAAATAAGTTGTTAAATAAAAGCTCATTGTTCAGTTGAAATCAATACATCCTTTCCAACTGACCTTTGTACCCAAATTATTTGCAAATAAATGTATATATTCTATTCTATTCACGTCGTATGTAGTTAAAATATGTGTCCACTGAAATTCCTTTCTACCTATTTTGATATTATTTTTATCATTAAAATACGATGAATGTGTTAGATTCCATGCAGACACTGTTTGCCTCAAATCACCGTCAAATCAAAACCTACTTCTAATTATATCATTCGCAGTGTCACGTCTGTGTAGTTTCCTAGGTCTGTGGCAATACATTTGCATTTTCCATTGTGTTTCTGTAGTCTAGGAAGTGGTCCGCTCTCACTGATAACGATGTTACTATTTTACTAACTTTTTGTGCTATTGTATTCCAAGAAAATATACTGTAATTTATTCAAGTGGTTTACCCTTTTGTTTCTATCTTTATCCAAACAAGAAAGGATGTTCAACCATCCTATGAATTGATCTTCAAAATGGAAAAAAAATTGTCTAAATTAAAAACAGCTCCACCAAAAACACAAACCTTAAATACAGAACTTTATTTTCTACAAGCACAATCGTCCACATTCATCATGTGCAAGTAACACACGGCGAATAAATAAGACATGTCTCGGTCAAAAACTAAACACAAGTTAGGTATTCAAACTATACTACTCAACATAATAATCATTTCTCAAAATTATCTGCTTCTTGCCATACCTACCAAAAACAACCTCACATAATATACTTTTTGTGACGTAAACAATAAATAAAATATGTTAAAATTGTCTATGATAATACTTTGACAGTTGTTTCATCGTTCGGATGCAGCTTCCGACAATTACGCAACTTGACGGCGAGATAAAAGCCTTATTACGCGAAGAGAAAGTGAAAATTTGCGTAAATTTTGCACCCGTAGCTATGATGCCTGGTGCAAGGGAAGAGCGAGGCGGGACAAGTTTCGCCGAAGCATTCATTCTTTGCGTTATTTAGGCGCGTGGCCAAAATCGGAACTAACGCCGCCATTTTGTTATGTCAATACAATTTCACAAATGTTCACGAAAACTACGGTTTTCTAGAAGACCGGTGTTATGTACGCTGAGGTCAAATCTGGCGATTTAAATCTTTGGGCAGGGTTTGACTTTGCGTTTCAGCATAAACAAACAGAACCTCATTCAAAACTCAAGCATTATTTAAAATTCGTTTTGATTGGTTAAAACTAGTTTTAAGTAATGCTTGAAGAAGAAGAAAGAAGAAATACGTTTATTCTGCACAAACAAAACGCACATTTAAATAAAAAACAAAATACACAAATACAAAAGTAGCCAAAAGCCTCGTATTTAGCCAACAAATAAACGTTATTTATAAAATGTTGTTCATCGGTTGATGTCAAGGCCACGGACCAAAGACAATATTACGTAATTACTGTTACAACATTACGTACTGTGGTTGCGACATTGGCAAATGACAAAAAAACATAACAAAAATAAAATGCCGATCGCAGAGTAAACTACTTTTGTAATAAATAATAAGAAAACTTAAGCTGTGCGTCGCATCCGTGCAAGAACAGGTCACTGCTCAGCGAAATGCTGTGACTTCGAACGAACCTAACGTCAACAGCGCTGGTTTTCAGCAATTACCTAAGGAATTGACGTCCCCATGTGTGATGTTATTGTATCGGGTAAGTAGGTATTCTCTTCCACTGAAATATGTGTGATTCAACTGAACATAGTCTGTACATATATAAGTAATAAAATTAAAATATATATCTGCATTGGTTTTTTTTTTTTTATATATTTGCATTGCTTCGCAACGTCAGTGGGCAACGTCGCAAATACCAGTTCGTCGCAGCACCATTCGCTGTTTTAATTTATTTGGTAACATTACTGTATGGAAATAAGAAATATAGGAATGGCTAACGATACCTTGAAATTGTAATTTTAAACGTTGAAATAAACGATTCTTTACTTTATTGACTAACTAGTGAACTAGAATATTAATGAATTGCAATTACTCGTATAACACTGAATTTGAGGTTGTAACCGTTTTAGGTGTAAAAAAGGCATTTGAAAAGTTTCCAAATAGTTTTTTCACATATAAAACTAAATATTCGGTGTCAATATTAATGAAAATTAAAAATTTATTTCAGTCATATAGTCATCAGTCATCAGTCATCAGTCTTCGCGCGTGCGCACTACCGAGCGGTCGCGACGAATTAAAGTGGTCACAATGTCCGAGAACAGCGTGAATACGATAAAGTGTGCAAACTGTAATATAGTTATATGCGAAGTGTTAGCGTTTATGCGAAATAAGATTGACGTTATGGACAATGAAAGCTTAGTGAGAATTTGTGTGTCGGCATTCTCTGAAGAGGATATTGACAGTGCAAAAAAGTTACTGTTTTCGTCTGTGAAAACAAAGCTTAGGCTTGTATCAAGACGTAAGCAGAGAAAAGAAAAAGACCTCGAAGATATGCTGACATTATTAAAAACAGCAGAACCTGATCAGCTACCGATTTTTGTGGCTTATAACTTAGAGAAATTACCTCCAGTTTGTTTTGATCATATCGACGTAACGAAGTTATTAAAAGATTTGTTATTGATGCGTGAAGAAATAAATCAGATGAAAGAAAATTATGTGACGAAAGAAGAACTAGAAAATAAACAAAAAAGGGATAGAAATTCCATAAATAACCCTTTGCCATTTATTTCGAACATTAATATGCGTAGAGGAGGGTATTTATTAGATAGTGGACCGTTCGGGCTGTCGCATGTTTCTGAGTCATCACCAACGGCGCCTGCGCCGTGTGAAAGAGATAGCAAACCTATGCCGTCAGTACCAACGATTTGCCCCACCGCTGCCGCCGCTACTGTGGAAACAGGTGTCATCGGTTCTGATAACAGCGTAACGGACGTAAACAGTTCGTTGCAATATCGTTCTCTTTGCCAATCGAACGTAATTGTAGATGGCTCTGTCGCAATGGCTCCCGTTAACTCAACTTTGTTAGAAAGAAACGCTACGAATCGTAACGATATCTCAAGTAAACAGTTGACTATGGCTGAAATAGTTAGCAAAGGTGAATGGAAAGAAAAAGAAAATGATGGCCAATGGACATTAGTTCAAAATAAAAAGTTTAACAACCGATTCACAGGTAGGACTGGCAAAGCTCAGTCTGTTCCAGGGAATTTTAAAGCAGCGGAATCGTTTGTCCCGCTTTTCGTGTCGAATGTTGATAAACAGACAACTGAAACAGATATCTGTGAATATATTAAAATTAAGACACAGGTGAGCGTGAAGCTAGAAAAAATTAATATGAAAACAGAAAGGGCTTACAATTCGTTTAAGATATTCGTCTCTAAAAATAAGTTAGACACTTTCCTGGATGACAGTCTTTGGCCTGCAGGAATACGCTTTAGACGATTTATGTATTTTAAAAAGAATAAGGATTTCTTTGAGACTCAGCTCCCAGCTACAAACAAAACACCTACAAATAATGGCTCTGATTGACAAAAGTAAAATAACATTATGTACTTTTAATTGTAAAGGTGTGAACAGGTCAGTGGATTGCATTAGAAACGTATGCAAAAGTGCAGACATTATAGCTCTCCAAGAAACTTGGATTTGGCCGCATGATATAGGGTTCCTAGGAAACCTAGATGATGACTTCGCGTACACCGGCAAGTCTGCCATTGACACGTCTGTCAAAGTGATCTCGGGAAGACCATATGGAGGAGTGGCACTATTATGGAGAAAATCAGTGTTTTCATCTGTAACAACAGTGAAGTGTTCAAGTGATCGGTTAGTTGCGATAAAAGTTGATTTCGAAAGCCGGCCAATGTTGATATTTTCTGTGTACATGCCCTACGATAACGGTAAGAGTGACAATTTGACTTTATTTACACAAACCCTTGGTGAGATAATAGCTATAACTGAAAGTACTAGTATTGAGTGTGTAATTGTACTAGGGGATTTTAATGCCAACCCTGGTTCGCGGTTTTTTAGTGAACTTATCTCTGTTTGTAACGATCAGACATGGTTTTGCGCCGACTATGAGCTTTTGCCGAAAGATACGCATACGTTTGTTTGTCAAGCTAGTGGCTCGCGCCGTTGGCTAGATCATTGTTTGATAACAAGCGCAGCCAAAAACTTGATTATTAAAGCATCAGTCTCATATGGGGTTTACCAGTCTGATCATTATCCGGTTTTATTTAAGTGTAATGTAACTAAAATTAATCAGAGGGTATCAGCCAAAAATCCTCTTTGTAATAAAGTGCGGTGGGGTGAAAGAAATGTTGAACAAATTAATAATTATTTTAAATACTGTAATGACAAATTAAAATTAATAGATTTACCTGAACAATGTATTACATGTTCCCACAAAATGTGCAATAATGAAGACCATTTATTATTATTAGATAACATGTATTTAAAAATAATATCTACTCTCCAAGCGGGTGCTCAGTGTACTTTTGTAGGTGGTGAACGTAATAAACGGCTAAAATATGTTACAGGCTGGAATAAACATGTCAGCGACGCTCATAGGGAGGCTCGTATATGTTATCATACGTGGCTATCATATGGTGCACCTACTCAGGGGGTTTTATATGAGAAAATGCGTGTAACACGCAGGACATTTAAAAGCAAATTAAAATTTGTTCAAAACAATCAAGAACAAATTAAATTAGATATTTTGGCAAATAGTCATTCCAAAAAATAGTTTGCTAAGTTTTGGAAGTCTACTAGTAAATTAAATGCTAAGCCGAGTCTCCCTGTAAGTGTGGCAGGTCTGAGTGAGCCGAAAGATATCGCCACCCTTTTTCAAAGACACTTTACAGTTCAGTCCCCCTTGCATAAAGGTAGGAGGATGCTCGATGAAGGGGTACTGTCTGGGTCTGGTGAGACTGCCGTAACATTCTCAGCTAAACAGGTTGCTACGGTTATTAAGAAAATGACAAGAGGTAAGTCACTAGGCCACGACGGCCTCAGCGTCGAGCACCTCAAGAATGCTGGGCCACATCTGTATAGGGTTCTTGCTCTGCTTTTTAATTTATGTCTCCGACACCGCTACCTACCGGAAGACCTTATGCACACCGTGGTGGTACCGGTTATTAAGGACAGGACGGGGGATGCCTCTGAGGTGACCAATTACAGGCCTATTTCGTTGGCCACGATAGTCGCCAAGGTCTTGGACAGTTTGCTTGATCAACAGTTGGCTAAACACTTTGAAATCCACGACGCGCAGTTTGGTTTCAAACCCGGTCTATCCACGGAGAGTGCCATCCTGTGCCTCAAGCAAACTGTTCAATATTATACCTCTAGAAAAACCCCCGTTTTTGCTTGTTTTTTAGACCTATCGAAGGCATTCGATCTTGTGTCTTACGAGGTACTATGGGGCAAATTACATCGTTGTTTCGCTACTGGTATTATAACCAGAAGAATAGTGTTAGGTGGGCTGAGACACAATCGGATGTGTATGAGCTGGAGTGTGGGGTGAGACGGGGGGTTAAGTTCACCCCGCCTCTTCAACTTATACATAAACCGGCTGATCGGTGAGCTCAGCAGCACCAGAGTTGGATGTCATATTGATGGAGTTTGTATGAATAATATCAGCTATGCCGATGATATGGTGCTGCTGAGCCCGTCGATCGGCGCTCTGAGGACGCTAGTTGCGATATGTGAGTCCTATGCAGTGTCCCATGGGCTCAAGTACAATGTCACGAAGAGCGAACTGATGATGTTTAAAGCGCGTGACATAAATTATTCAGATGTCCCGAGTGTCACGCTATGTGGTGCTCCTTTATCATGGGTGACTAAGTTTAAGTACTTGGGTCACTGGGTCACTGAGGGTCTTAGGGACAATATAGACGTAGAGAGGGAGCGCAGATCGCTGGCTGTTCGATGTAACATGCTGGTTCGAAGATTTGCACGTTGTACAAATCACGTAAAGGTAACGCTTTTTAAAGCTTTCTGCCAGTCCTTTTACACGTGCAGTCTTTGGACCAGTTTTACGCAGAGGACATACAGCGATCTGCGTGTCCAATACAATAACGCGTTCAGGATACTGTTGGGGCGGTCGTGGCGTTGTAGTGCGTCTGGTATGTTTGCGGAGGCGCATACTGATGACTTTTACGCCATAATTAGAAAAAGGACCGCATCCATGACCGGCCGGCTGCGTACCGCCACAAATAGTCTCCTGAGCGTGTTCCGAGATCGGTGGGATTCCCCTTTGCTGCGCCACTGGATGAGGATCCACACCAGTTAAGCGATTTCTTATTTTTATTACTAACACTAGTTTTTTAAGTAATTTTGTTATACTAACCCTATGGACTCCTGTCTGAAATAAATGATTTGAATTTGAATTTGAATATAACCTTTATCATTTATTTTTGGAGCCTACTAGAATAACCGCAACCTCGGGTACATGTTTAGATAATATATTTACTAACATATTACCTATAAGCAAAAAAATTATAAGTCAACTGGATTCTGACCACTGTGGACAGCTGATTATTGATTGGTTTAGCAAACAAGATAAAAAAGTGGCGAAGAGATAATTATATCACTGTAGTGCCAAAAACTGCAGGTCGCTTGGAGAGTTTTAAAAACAATATTAATAGTAAATTACCCTTCTTGCCTAATTGTGTAAATGCTGTACAATTGAATGAACTGTACAATTCCTTTTTTGCCATGTATTGTACCGAATTTAACTCAACATTTATACCAAAGCAGATCTCAGTTAATGGTTCTACAACTTTCAGTGAATGGGCAACTAAAGGGATATTTAAGAGTAGAATCAAACTCTTTGAACTGTATGAAGAAAGAAATTACAATAAAAGTAAAGATTTTTATCAATATGTTAAGAACTATTCCAAATTATTTAAACAAGTTTGTAGCGAAGCTAACTGTCGATATTTAAGCTCAAAAATTAAAAATAGTCAGAATAAAATACAAATGACTTGGGAAATTATAAACAATGAGACTGGAAGAGACAGAAAGCGTAGTTGTGAATACAACCTTAATATTAACAATACAGTTATTAAAAAGGATTTAGAAGTAAACTCAGTTTTTGAAAATTTCTTTGCAGATATTCCAGTCTCAACCACAAAAGCTTTAAATTCCTCACCCACTGTTGCAGAATTGATATGATGAACCCTATTGAAAGAAAATGTTGATAATTGTAACCATGAATTTAATTTCGACTATGTTAGTGCTCGAGATATTATTAAAATTTTCAATACACTCAATGTAAAAAAAATGGCTGATCTGTGGGGAAATTCCGTAGCGGTTGCAAAATGCATAATCAACACTGTAGCGCCTGAATTAGCAATTATCTTTAATAAATGTATTGACTGTGGTGTAATTCCTGACTTAATGAAGACTAGTAAAATAATACCTTTGTTTAAATCGGGCAGCACATCAGACCCCACGAACTTTAGACCAATTTCTGTGCTTCCCACCTTTAGTAAAATATTTGAAAAATTGATGCTAGATCAATTATTGCAAAGACATTTTAATAAACATAAATTATTAAACAGTAAACAATTCGGTTTCACAAGGGGTCGCTCGACTTCCGACGCTAGTGTTGAGCTTCTTGCACATATTTTTGAGGCCTGGGAGAAGTCACATGATGCCCTAGGTATTTTTTGTGACTTATCTAAGGCTTTCGATTGTGTTTGATTGATAATATTTGATATTTGATTTTATTTGATAATTTTTTTATTTGATACATTGGTCAGGAAATTGCATCACTATGGTGTTAGAAACACTGCCTTGGATCTTATTATTTCTTATTTAGATAAAAGAATCCAAAGAGTGGACGTTAACGGCAAGTGATCCCCGGGTTCTTTTGTCACTATGGGAGTTCCTCAGGGTTCAATTCTTGGCCCTTTTTTATTTCTCGTATATATTAATGACCTACCTTGCCTTGTAAAGAACAGTCACGAAATAGTGTTATTTGCAGATGACACATCACTTATATTTAATTTTAAGCTTAAGCGACAACAGACAGTTACCAACGATGTAAATAACGCTCTCTCTAAAATAGTGCATTGGTTTAGTGTTAATAATTTACTTTTAAACGAGAAAAAGACTAAATGTATTAGATTTCTGACACCTAACGTTCAGCAGGTGAAAACCAATGTATTAGTAAATGGAGCGGAATTTGATCTTGTGGACACCACTGTGTTCTTAGGTATTACCTTGGATTCGAAGCTAATCGAGCTGTTTCTACTGATGTAGAAACAGCTCGATTAGTATATTTTAGTTAAATATACTAATCGAGCTGTTTCTATATCAGTCAAATGACGGATTTTATAGATCGCGTAGGCTGCAGAGCTTAGCCGCTTCGACAATTTGGTTATATGAGGGCCCCACTGAAGCTTCGAATCCAAGGTAATACCTAAGAACACAGTGGTGTCCACAAGATCAAATTCCGCTCCATTTACTAATACATTGGTTTTCACCTGCTGAACGTTAGGTGTCAGAAATCTAATACATTTAGTCTTTTTCTCGTTTAAAAGTAAATTATTAACACTAAACCAATGCACTATTTTAGAGAGAGCGTTATTTACATCGTCGGTAACTGTCTGTTGTCGCTTAAGCTTAAATATAAGTGATGTGTCATCTGCAAATAACACTATTTCGTGACTGTTCTTTACAAGGCAAGGTAGGTCATTAATATATACGAGAAATAAAAAAGGGCCAAGAATTGAACCCTGAGGAACTCCCATAGTAACAAAAGAACCCGGGGATCGCTTGCCGTTAACGTCCACTCTTTGGATCCTATTATCCAAATAAGAAATAATAAGATCCAAGGCAGTGTTTTTAACACCATAGTGATGCAATTTCCTGACCAATGTATCATGAGAAACACAATCGAAAGCCTTAGATAAGTCACAAAAAATACCTAGGGCATCATGTGACTTCTCCCAGGCCTCAAAAATATGTGCAAGAAGCTCAACACCAGCGTTGGTAGTCGAGCGACCCCTTGTGAAACCTAATTGTTTACTGTTTAATAATTTATGTTTATTAAAATGTCTTTGCAATTGATCTAGCATCAATTTTTCAAATATTTTACTAAAGGTGGGAAGCACAGAAATTGGTCTAAAGTTCGTGGGGTCTGATGTGCTGCCCGATTTAAACAAAGGTATTACTTTACTAGTCTTCATTAAGTCAGGAATTACACCACAGTCAATACATTTATTAAAGATAATTGCTAATTCAGGCGCTACAGTGTTGATTATGCATTTTGCAACCGCTACGGAATTTCCCCACAGATCAGCCGTTTTTTTTAAATTGAGTGTATTGAAAATTTTAATAATATCTCGAGCACTAGCATAGTCGAAATTAAATTCATGGTTACAATTATCAACATTTTCTTTCAATAGGGACTCTGCAACAGTGGGTGAAGAATTTAAAGCTTTTGTGGTTGAGACTGGAATATCTGCAAAGAAATTTTCAAAAACTGAGGCTACTTCTAAATCCTTTTTAATAACTGTATTGTTAATATTAAGGCTGTATTCACAACTACGCTTTCTGTCTCTTCCAGTCTCATTGTTTATAATTTCCCAAGTCATTTGTATTTTATTTTGACTAATTTTAATTTTTGAGCTTAAATATCGACATTTAGCTTCGCTACAAACTTGTTTAAATAATTTGGAATAGTTCTTAATATATTGATAAAAATCTCTACTTTTATGTGTGATGTCATACGGCATTTTGTAGTGGGGAAATGCAGCCGACATTCAGACTATATTTGTGCTGCAGAAGCGAGCCATTCGAGCAATTTATTACCTAAGTTGTAGGCATTCACTGAGGGATAAATTTAAGGAAATAAACATCATGACATGTAACGCATCGCATCTTAATATGTATTTGAGAACCTGATTTATGTAAAAAAGAATATTAATTTATATTCTAAACACAGCGACATTCATGCAATTTTTTGGGCACAATAAGTAAATCTTTGTTTCTATACTAGAAACAAAGATTTACTTATTTACATGGCTCCAAAAAATTAGTAATTCATTTAAGTGCCAAAGTATACGTTTTTACAACAAACTCCCAAGCCATGTTAAAGAACTGAGCCTCAATAAATTTAAATCATTTATTAAACACAAACTATGTCAAAAAGATTTCTATAAATTTAAAGATTACTTAGACAACAAAAAGGCTTGGGACTAGCTCCATACTAATTTAACTGTTTAGTTCATTTTATTAGATAAGTCAATTTATTTCAATTTTGTTTTCATTTATTATTGACGTAGGTAATCTACTCTTTACACAGTTTTTATTTTTAATTTTTATGAGATGTATTGTAATATATATGGTCAGCTAGCGACCTCGAAAATTGATCATACTAATCTTGTCTGAGCAACCGGCAGCAAGTTCGTCATGCTCCCTCAGATGTCACCGCTTGCGGTAGCGTCGGGGGTCGGGTTGCCTCCTTCCCTCAAATATGGCGAGGGGGGTAATGGCTGATCTTTGCGTTATGCTCGTGAACGGGTGCTGCTTGTGGTGACTGGTCGTCTTGCTGACCATGGTTTTTGTTGTTGTTATTAGTAATTAACTGTTTATTTATTTTACTTCGATTGTTAGCTAGTTCGCTAGTTTATCATTTGTGATTTCCGAGTTACAGCTTTAATTGCTATGTGTAAACGGGCACGCCCTTTATGTCTGAAGGCTTTCATTCGGGTATTAAGTTCTTTTTACTTTTTTGTTGTTGGTATATTGGCGTGTGCTAGGTGACATATAGAAAATAGTTTAATTTAATGTTTTGTGTTGCGTGAAGTAAATTATTTTGCGTAAGTACTATTGTATAGAATCATGTTTTTCTAACTATTCAGACAGCTGTGCTGCTGGGGAGTTTGTTGCGCCACTTCTTCTTCCCAGCTAAAGCACTAGGAAGTGGTGAAGGGCGGGCGTTTTTGGGGGACTGTCTTATGTAATTTTGACGTTCGAAAAGTGCTGATTTTCAGCCTAGTTAGAATAAATGACTTTTGAATTTGAATTTGAATGATTGCATTTCATAATCAATATTTTAGTTCACTTGTTAACCATATCTTTTATAGTCTTATTTCCATACTGTAATAATGCCAAATTAATAATGTCAAATAGGTACTGATGAAAATAACAGATTTTGACGGAACCGCTTTCCTAGGAAACCAAAGCTTTACAACGCCCCAGTCAATGTCATTCAGGCGCTAAAATATCTTTGTACACTGCTACAAGGATCTTAGGGCGCCATTGGTGAACATTTGTGCAATGAGGGTTTTTATGAAAATTCACGTCACCAAAAAAAATTAATATAAAATAAGATGACGTTCATCATTCAGTCATGACTAAAGAAAATATAGGCGATAACAGAAAAACAGAATATTTGCAATCAGCTAAATATATTTTTACTTTTTTTTATTATCGGTTGTTTTGCACAACACCACAAACAACAATCTATAATAGGCATAGATTATAATTAGTAAAAAATATTTGTGGATTAGTTTGCTTACTTATTAGTTTTAAATGTTTTGTGGTGAAGTATAGAATACGAGTATTGTACGTAATCCGTGTGTAGAGATGATCGAGTCTAATGCAATGCCATAGGTTACAGTTGATGCTAGTATGTGTGGTGAGCATCGCATGGTGATGCTGACAACAAGCATGAAGACTGCGCCGGCCACTCAGTTATTCAGAATGTAATAATATAATAAAAATGTTTTATTCAATTACCAAATAAAGGGAATATTTATTTGTTTGCTGTTTTTTAATGTATCGTTTATTTTATTTATCATCTTGAATATAATATACATGTAACACTAAAATATATAAATTATGTACAAGTATACAGAGGAAAAATAATACATATAAAAATTAAGGAAGAGCTCATTGGGCATCAAAAATTCATCCTCATCGCTGTCAGTGGTAAAGTGCCCTAAAGACTGGCAGCATTGCCACGTTGAAAGTCAATGCTGATTCTTTGCCCTAAAAATTGACCAGCCTTCTGGTCACGTGAAGATTCGACCAACCGCTTGGCGATGTCTCGAAATACTCGATGAGCACTCGGACCCCACGGCCTTAGTGTTTCAACCACAAACGGCTCAAAAATATGAGTCCGCTACGTGACCTCGAAAATAGCTACCAATAAAGTTGTTATATTTGCGCCGTTTGAGATTTTCTGCACCTGCAGCAGCCGCCCTGGCACAGCCCGCCGTGCTAGGAAGATGGGATGGTGCGAGGGTGTCGACACAGGTTGCATCCCACACCAAGGGCAACTTCCAAGTCATTATGGTCATTCCGTCTGGCCTCTTCTCTTCGTTGCAAATAAATGTTTTATTTTTGCTTTATGCATAATAGGTTGGAATAAGCCCACCAAGATCGTAGAACAACATGATGGGATGCGCGGCCTCAACCTGAATATCTGCACAGGTTTTAAATTCTACATCCGCCTTTGAACCTTTGCATAAATATAATAAGATATTAGGTATTAGCAATTACATTTTTAAATACCGAGCCTAGTACATATTATTATTATTGAAAATATTTGTAAATGATATCACGGCTGACAGTTGTCAAATTAAGCCCAATGATAAATATTGTCTGTGAAAAAGTCATTCACTGGATAAATGTCCCGCAGCACCACCAGTCGCTTGACGATGGCATGTGTGCGATGTTAACCAACCAACGTCTTTAGATATCTTGCCTCACGACCTTTTACATTGTTTTCGATATTGCCAGACATATCTAGGGAAACGTGTCGTGGGAAGCTTTATGCGTCGGAGCCTGTCCGGCCGTGTGCGGTGTATGATGCACGACGCAAAGCGATAGCGCGTTGGTTTGCAGTTGCAGGACAACCATCGTCTATATTATTTTTTGGACGTATCCCTAGGTCGTATTTTTGGTTTTCTTCATCCAAAAGCGTTGTTTTCATTGATTTGCTTTTATATTATACTATCAATGACCCGCAACTTCGTCTGCGATCCAGGATGTAAAATTATTGCCTATGTCCTTACCCAGGGCATGGTTTATCTGTGTGCCATCCAAATCCGTTCAGCCGTTTTAGCGTGAAAGCGTAACAAACAAACATACTCACTTTCGCATTTGTGATAGTAGTTAGGAGGACGTTCACATAATAAAAGACATTTTGTCAATCATAACGTAATTATGTCTGATTACTTTGCATAGAAGTGTATAGAGTACAATAGGACATGATGCTCTTCTAGAGGTCCAATGTGTAGAGGGCTTGATATACAAAGTCAGCTAGTGCCAATTTTCCCCTCAGTAGTCATTATTGAAACTATTCATTTCCGCCATCTTTGAATGTCATATTACTGTTTACTCATTGGTTTACTGCATAATAACTCTTTGGTTTACTGTCATGGGGTATTTTTATACGGGGCCACTTGCGTTTTAAACAACGTGTTTCTGGCGAAATCCAATATAAAAAAAATATGGTGTGATTACCTTTTATCTTAATTTGACCGAGATCTGTATTTTGAGACTATTTTTACGAATGTACGCGAAGTCTAAGTGCTACGCCCAAGTTAAATAGAGTGTTGCCTTTCTTCTTTCATGCTTCTTGCTTCTTGCTTTGGGCTGTGTGTTATCTGTCAGTGAATTAACGATTTTTATTAAGTAGATGAGTTGAAATACGTTGCTAATATGTTAGTACTTGTTTCATCAAAAAATTATGGAACTTTAGGCAAGCCATAAAATATGACAAAATAATCTAACATTAGTGAATGATTAATTATATTTATTTCTGTTAGTAGGTTTATACAAATACTTTTACACGTCAAGAGTGACTCCGATCCCGCTTGTCGTTTGCCCCACCCGGGCTCTCGCTTTGATCCACCACCTGCGTCGTCTTTTGATCAGCGCCAAATAAAAACACCACTTATTATATTCCGAGGGTCCGTCTGAAGAAAACTCCGCAAAAAGTTGGGTTTAAATACAAATTCGGGGATTTTTTTCTGTAAGTGGTTTCAGTTGTACATACTCGATTTACTAAGCAGAGACTTAACCTGGACACAGGGCCTTTTTATCAGGCTACTCTAGAGATTAAAGCCTACTTGTTGCTTCCATGCAACCTCTGCAAGTTTGTTATAAGTTGATAGCTTATGGGACAAACATTATTTCATTAAAGGAAAAAAAAAATTGGGTAACACGTCATGATAAAAAATAATATAAATTGCTTTGATTATTAAAATAATATTATTTTATTTCACTTTAACCTGCGCATGTAGATTTAAGTGAAATAAAATAATAAAAAAAAAAGTAAAAGCCAATTATTTTTAAAAGAGTAACCGTGGAGTTTCTTTTCCTTTCTTCTCCATAGGAAACGACCAATTGGATCCGTGCACCTAGCTTCTGACGTGTCATAATTGCCGATGTAGGATTCTGTGAAATAAAATATTTTGAATTTAGTTTTTTATTTTATTTGACAGTTTAAGTATGGGAGGACAGAGCAGACCTGTCAACAAGCACCTATAACAGCTACTTAACAAAATAGAAAATGGTCAACAAATCGAAACATCTAGGAATCTACAAGATCTTCAACGTTCTCAAGGTTCTCACATTCACAAAATAGAAAAGAAAATAGATTAAAGAAAAAATAATCTGTTTTTTTAAACGAAATTAATTTGTGAAGCAGCTCGTTCGTTACAACTACCATCCATATTTCTGCCGGCAAGCAGCGCTGTGTTCCGATCTGAAGGGTGAAGGTCTAATTATACAGGCTGGACCAAAATGAGACGTCATAAAAAGAAATTTGATTCCTCATCCTCATGTCCAGGTGTATTCGAAAATACCCCATGTATGCTCCGCGATTTTTTTTTTTCGAGTTATTATTTTTTTGAGTTTTCTGCCGGTGGACCTCGATTAAAAATTCATATCTGTTTTGTAGTGGGTATTTTTCTTTTATTATTGCGACTATATCTTCTTGAATGTTAGTTTCATACGTAAATTAATAAACTTCCTAAAATTCCTGCAAGTTATTCAAAAAAGTATCGATTGCAGAAATTTATGTTTTTAGTGGTAAGACTGAAATTTTCAACTTCAATTTAAAAATACAAAAATGAGGTTCCAGAGATACCTCTGTCGTGTGGTCGAGGCCTATTTGATGAACAGGGCCGTCATCTACCCCGGTCACTAGGGAGAATGGAATCGGCGAGAGATGTCGTGCGGTGTCCCACAGGGATCGGTCCTAGGGCTGCATCTGTGGGACATCGGATACGACTGGGTGCTGCGAGCCGACCTCCCTAGCGGCGCCAGCATCGTTTGTTACGCTGACGACACGTTGGTCCTGGCGCAGGGGAGGTCGCACCAGGCGGCGGCCGAACTAGCGACACACGGGGTTGCGACAATCGTGGACAGAACCCGGCAATTGGCACTCGAGGTGGCCCTGCACAAATCCGAGGCCATGTGTTTTCATGGTCCTCGGAACGCGCCTCCGCCGGTTCTCAAATAACGGTAGGAGGAGTTCACATCGGCGTCGAGTCGACGATGAAGTTCCTAGGACTCGTCCTCGACAGCCGGTGGAACTTCGTGGAGCATTTCCGACGTTTGGCTCTCAGACTGGAGCGGGCCGGGGCTGCTTTGAAGCGGCTCCTGCCCAATCTAGGGGGTTCAAGCGCCTCCTGCCAGAGGTTTTACGCGGGTCGTGCGGTCCATGGCCCTTTACGGGGCACCGGTGTGGGCGCGTTCATTAAGGCGGCGGCCAGCCTGCCGGTTGAACGCATCCCAGAGGGTCATGACCACCCGGCTGGACCGGGGATACCGCACGGTCTCCGGTGAGGCGGCGAGCCTCCTTGCCGGATTGCCACCCTGGGATCTGGAGGCAAAAGTCCTCGCGCACATTTGGGAGTGGTGCGAAACGCCGGGGCGTAACTCCGCTGCCGCGAGAAATCGCGGCACAACAAACAGAGCTCCGGTGGGATCTCATGGCGTCATGGAGAGTGCGATTGTCGCAACCCAGTGCTGGGCACGCCACTATTGACGCAGGTCCTCACCGGAAATGGTTGTTTCGGGTGGTTCCTGTTTCGTATCAGGCGGGAGGTAACGGGTGTCATCACTGCGTGGATCGCCCGGAGGACACAGTGGAGCATACGGTGGAGGTCTGCCCGGCTTGGGCAGAGCATCGCCGTGTCCTCGTGGAGGTGATCGGTGGCGGGGATCTCTCGCGTCCAGCCCTGGGCCAGGCCATGGTACGGAGCGAGAGGGCATGAGAGGCCGTCACCTCCTTCTCCGAAGCAGTAATGTTCGCGAAGGAAGAGGCAGAACGCGTGAGGGAGGGGCAAATTTCGCACCCTCACAGCCCTAGCCGCCGCAGGAGACGCTCTAGGCGTCGGAAATCGCAGGCCGATTTCCGGCCACCGTAGGCGCGGGCTTGCCTTCCGATAAGGACCAGGCCCGGTCGACGGCGCGTTTTGTGCGCCTCAAAGAGGTGTAAGCAACTGAAGGGGTCCGATAGGACCGATGCCTGCTGGGGTTGCGGGAAAGTCCGAAAGGGATACCGTGGCCCCTGGCAACGTACAGGCAACTGAAGGAACACGGGTGGGTTTTAGTCAGTAAGAGTCTGACACACCCTCCCGCTCCGCCCAGAGCGGAAGAAGTTATTTGATAATTTCACAACCAGAAAAAATAAAAAAAGGTTCCAGTGATTCTAGCTGACTTTAAAAACTATGCCTTCGAAGGTGGATAGGCTAAAGATCCTTTAAGCCGTTATCCATATGCCGTTAACTGACTACCAAAAACTCTTTAATATTCACTTTTATGATGTAGGAATAAACAGCCGTAATGTTAACAATTTTTAAAACAATTTTTGGCCGGTGTCGGCGTCTGCGTCTCTCTACTTGTCACAACAATGCCACAGACACTAAAAGCATAGACAAGTAACTGATGTTACGTCGGGTGCTGACACGCCGACAACATTATGTTTTATTTTTTGTACCTATTTAATACATAATTATGTTTAATTACTTTTATTTTGTATTTATGTATATGAATCTTTCTGTCCGTAACATCACTGCAGGCCCTATCAGAATACCAGCGCTGTGACATTTATTATTAAATGTCGCAGCATCATGCTGAGATAGGAGCCTTTTGGCCTCGCACAGGACTTTCCACTTCATATTAATTTTTACTCTGTTTGTTTTTTATTTTTTATTTTTAGTGAGTGTGTGTTTAGTTTAATTAAGATCTCCTGTGCTTGTCCCAATAAATACTTTTTCTTTCTTTCTAAGCTTTAAAATAGGTGGTCCAAATAGTTACGTCATAAAAAAATATTAGATTCCTCATGACCAAGGGTATCCAAAAATACCCCATGTACTCGTATGTTCCACGCTTCTTGATAGTTTTCGAGTTATAATTATTATATAAAATTTCTTGAAAATCTATGGGAACCGCTTTAAAAAATTCACCACAAGGCCTTTAACCTTTGACTCAATCTGACATCCAGCCATAATATTCTTCGCGTGTTATCTTTTATTGCCATTATCTTAACATGCACAAATCGTAAGACGTCATAAAGCAGATCTATCGTAAGTTCGTAATGCGTGGGTAGCGAGTATTCATAATATTTGAATAACTGCGCGTTTGAACGAGATAATGTTTCGTGGGAGTTGCGAGGATAATGCTTACAGGTATTAACTCAAACTACTTCTGAACAATGTTGTAAGTGTGCCGAGAAATAAATTATTTTACATCATTCTCTTGAGTGAGCTTGAAAAGTTATTACGTACTCACAATTAAAAATAATAGGCCCTGTGGTGGAAAGATGAATATTTTTGCCTGTATACCAAATAGCTTGTCCGACTGTACAGTTGAGGAATGAAAAAGTTAAGCATCGTTAGGTCAATGTAATCTATACGTGTATGCATGATCGATTGAGGTACTAATTCGATTTAAATAAATGAGTTGTTTACATAATATAAGTTGTGACTTTTAATAAGAAAATATTTAATTAATCCATTAAAATTTAAGTGCTTTTAAAAAATGTACGTTTTTTAAATAAATGAGCCGCTTTTTATCTTTCTGGCCTT
Source organism: Xanthia icteritia (assembly GCA_949128155.2). NCBI lineage: Eukaryota > Metazoa > Arthropoda > Insecta > Lepidoptera > Noctuidae > Xanthia > Xanthia icteritia. The sequence goes on from OX421956.2 coordinate 16,026,093, forward strand.
TTATCAAGACAACAAATGGGAATTATTTGAGGCTCAACAAAAGGCAAATTTATTACATCAGTGTCTATTAATATTGTTGTGAATTATTTCAGATTCGATTGAATACATACCCTTTTAAAGTGTATATTACGTTATTTGGCACTTTTACTTTTATCAAGAGCGACTATGAAGTTTGAAAATGAAAACTACTTATTCACTTATTTCACTGTATCTTTGATGCCACTCGAGAGCGCACACCATACACAAGTCCCTGCAACTTGTTTCAAACAAGTAGCCAATATAAGTCGTACCTATTCCATTTTGTTGTAAACTCACTGTTGTAACAAAGAGCTATAAAACTTGAACAACAAGCGTCTTGGACAATAGCGTCATTTATATAACACACGTTTACCGGCACTACGAAAATACGACAGAATACGACGATACGACAATATCGTGGATAACGTCTCGCGCGAATACTAACAAATCCGAACGATTGGAGTTTTATGGCAACAGTCAGGGGTGGCACGTAGATGGTAAGTTACAAAAACACAAAAAAAACTATTATTTCCTCAGGCGCTTACCAAGCAATTTGTTTATACTCACATTATAGCCTATGTCCATCTGGAATAATGTACCTTTCAAATAGTGAAAGAATTTTTCAAATAAGAGTTGTGGTTCCGGGCATTACCCTACACATATACACAAACTCACAAAATTCGCTCCCCTCTTTGTAATGTTAGTACAGATATAGATCGGCGGGATCTCATGGCGTCATGGAGAGTGCGATTGTCGCAACTCAGTGCTGGGCACGCCACTATTGCGGCGATAAGTCCCCTCTTTGAGGAGTGGCTAGAGAGGCGCCACGGCGTCCTCATCTTACACCTGACGCAGGTCCTCACCGGACACGGTTGTTTCGGGAGGTTCCTGTTCCGTGTAAGGCGGGAGGAAACGCCCGGGTGTCATCACTTCGTGAATCACCTGGAGGTCTGCCCGGCTTGGGCAAAGCAACGCCGTGTCCTCGTGGAGACGATCGGTGGCGGTGATCTCTTGTGTCCGGCCCTGGTCCAGGCCATGGTACGGAGCGAGAGCTGTCACCTCCTTCTGCAAAGCAGTAACGCTCGCGAAGGAGGAGGCGGAATGCGTGAGGGAGAGGAAAACTTCGCGCCCTCATGCCCCTAGCTGCCGCAGGAAACGCCCTGGGCATCGGAAATCGCAGGCCGATTCCCGGCCACCGTAGGCGCGGGCTTGCGGACGGTGAGCAATGGGAAGCTCACCGACCGATAAGGACCAGGCCCGGTCGACGGCGCGTTTTGTGCGCCTCAAAGAGATGTCAGCAACTGAAGGGGTCCGATAGGACCGATGCCTGCTGGGGTTGCGGGAAAGTCCGAAAGGGATACCGTGGCCCCTGGCAACGTACAGGCAACTGAAGGAACACGGGTGGGTTTTAGTCAGTAAGAGCCTGACACGCCCTCTCGCTCCGCCCACAGCGGGAGAAGTTATTTGATAATTACCCATCCAAAAAAAAAAAAAGTACAGATATAGATGTACAATGTTGAGCCTCACCATTGTAATATTAGTACAGATATAGATGTGCAATGTTGAGCTCACTATTGGGTCTTTACATCTGGAGTTTCTCAATAGTAGCCCGGAGCTTGGATTTGTGCCCGGTTGATGGCAATAGTTTGACCTCCTATTACAAGGGACTTAAAGAAATAACTGGCGAAATGTGGACGAACTATAGGTACCTCTGCGTAACCCTTCGGGGAATACAGGCGTGATGTTATGTTAATTTATGTGAAATAAATTGCTTGTATCTAGCTTATTATCACATTTTGTCCATTCAAACATTTTGTGGTACACATTTTCCAACTGATTACTACCGCAAAGATTTGGGATGGAGCCAAACTGCAAACCAGATTACAACTATTATGATACCGAACAATGATAATATTATGAAACTCAATTTGAGAATATTATTCTGTAATGTCGTTTGATTTAACAGTAATAGTAGTCTAGTCTAACCTCGATATGTGCAAGGTCAGTGGCGAACTGGCCATTCTCCTTACCACATGGCATGTATTGAACCGAGCCTCAAATAATTCACATTTTGCTTTCGTAAAAATATGATTGAACAATCTAATACAATGAATACTCTTTTTGTGAATTCCTATTTTGGGGTCCTAAAAATCCAACTTGGATGTAGCGCTCGTTGGCTGATACCGTGGCACCGCTTGGTTCAATCACTCGGCTTGCGCGCCTTGTCACAAAATGTTTATAAAAATAACAATAATTACCGAAATGACGCATCATTTTACACAATTTTAATAGGAGTAAAACGTCTGACAAAAGGATTTAAATAACAAATTTTTTAACCTCTTTTGTGCAGCGGGCAAACGGCCAGCATATTAGCCCTGACCGTCAACGCTCTGCGTTCCCTTTCCATGTCACTTCCGTCGTTCAAAGAGTCCGTGAGTATATGCCCCAGATATTTGAATTCATACTCTTCGAAGTTCAGTCTTACATAACATAGCCGTTGGAACCTTATCCAATGAAACCTTATCCTTGTCCTGCATCTAGGAGCAAAGACCAAGAACTCGCTCTTTTTCACGTTATGCTGCAAGCCATGGCTGGCAGCATACGTCTTACACATTTGCAACAGTTCTCTGAGTGCACTGATAGATGGAGCCAGCAGTACCATGTCATCCGCATAACTGATGTTATTTATACAAACTCCATCAACAGGCCTCCTGCTGAGTCCATCTATCAGATTATTCATGTACAAGTTAAAAAGAAGTGGAGAAGATATACCCCATGAATGATGAACACTATAAAGTTTTTAGAACTGCTGAAATCCGAAAAAGCATTATGTGATATAAACGACAAAAACCACAAATTAAAACATAAGCTCCACGACGCCTGGAAGAGAAAATACGACGGTGTATTTTCTTTTTTCAAATTTGATATATTTTTAAATATTGAACATAATAATGTATTGCAAGAAGACATAGCGTGGGCACCGTAATTATTTCAACGTCTGCCATTGCCGAAAGTCGAAAGCGATGTGAGTGGTAGGGCAGAATGTAAACACACACTTCCCTCGATCCTGATAAAACAGTATTTCGGGAATTACTGCCGGCAGCAGCGGCAGGGGCTGAATATAAATGAGGCATAAGAGCAGATGACCAGAGACGTTAGCTGCCATGGCTTATTTTAATTACTTATTTTATTGTAATTGTTTTTTTTTATTATTCTCCGGACAATTCCCAAGTGACGGCGCCTGTTCACGAAGATGACGCATGGGTCAGCCATATACAGCTCAACCATTTTGAAGGGCTATTTGACTTGCTTTATGAGTGTATACGGTAATCTTCCAAGAAAGTCGAAACATACTACCATGTATTATTAAAATATCTATGATGGGACACCCCTGCCACGTATTTGCTGTCGATAGTCGTTGGCACGTCCGATAGTTGCCACAAACTTACAGCCGCTGTTATAAACTCACGCAAAGAACTATTTATTGTTTGACCAAAACCGCCTGAATAGCGGCTTAAATATTGTGTTGTATGTTACAGCCACTGATTTTGCGGAGACTCATGTCTGTAAGGTACTTTAGTAGGAGCAACGGGACAGACTCCTGCATAAATAAGGTTATGGTGACCACTGAAATTGCAGGTACATGAGTTGAATTTGAAATCGCATGGGCTAGCCATTAGAATTTGCTGGGCTGTTGCATTTTACATTACGTGTTCGTGTTGACAGCAGGACGGGTCTTGCGTGGTCAACACACGTCTATATGTACCTACCGACTTGACTGCAACCAATCATTCATCAATCAACAAGCCATTAACTACTCATTTTACTTAAAGTATTTTTTTTTGGTCACAGTGAGTGTCAAAAAATTATACCGTTGAACTAAATCATGAGATTTACACACAGGGTCACAAATAGTGGCACTCCCTAATCGCTCTCTCGCGCTCCGCAATCTTAGTTTTATGAAATTCTTGTATTGTTTGTCGCAGTTTTGTACTGTTTTATCTTTTCGTAACAAATACAAATTAGTAAGTATAGGTGCTAGTAAGGTCAATCCAAGTCTAGCTTTTTCTACCGATAATGTCTCACAATAGACAAAACATCCTCAATAAATTCAAATATCTCGTATACGGCGATGTAGCTCACATTTAATACTCTCACAACAGACCAGCTTGCAGCATATTTAGTTTAAATGCACCAGAATATTAATTCACAATGACGTAAGCAAAGGTTCCATGCATGAATGTGACAGCGTGCGGACGCGCGATAGGTAGAGAGGGACAGAAGATCTACTCCAAACGATGTGCGTTTCAAAGTTGAAGTAGGCCATTAAAAGGCAGTTTTGAACGTCAAAATGTACAATAAAAAAATAGAATTGATTCTAGTCGCCCTTCCAAAAGGTAGATTCGTATGGAGAAGAATGGGCAAGAAATTCCATAAATACTATTTTAAAATGTTTTACAGTATTTTGTAGGCATTAATTTGTATAATTATATGTGAAGGCGATGTACCTGGAATAAACATAATTACTGTACTTAAATTTAAAATTAAGCAACGACAGATAAATTAATTATGTTGATAGATACATGGTGCCCATTTGTTTTCAAATATTACAAAGATTTTTCTTAACACGTATTAAATAATTAATACCTAATGAATCAAAGAAAAAAGAAAAGAAAGAAAATACATTGATTTAGCACAGACTAAAAGGCACGAAAGTAAAAAGAAATAAAAGTAAAAAGAAAGACAACAAAATAAAAAGTGTAAAGCAATGTAAAGCAGAGCAAGTGTAAAGCAGTGTAATCATCGTTATGTTTACCTCTGAAACTTCCGAAAAACGACGAACACTTCGAACTGAAGATCATGTAAGTAACTGCAGGGATTGTAAAATTTTCTTTGTTTTTTAAACGTTGTAATGATAGTTACTTAACTAGTATGCATGTACAATCAGATAAATTAATTGTTTAGCTGATTGTCACATCATCTGCCATGGCATTTTGGCATTTCTTACCACAGCTGAAGTATGACTGTGATTTGAATTTACGATTACTATTTATGTTGATAGGCAATTTGTTAAGCAATTGCACAGAATACTAAGTAATAGTAAGTATTTTCAGGATCTTTTTGTATGTATTTTTTTTCTGTCTTTCTTGTCTTTCAATAATTTTCCCTGAATGTACAGGGTGCCTGATGCACCGCTTAGAGTAAGAGCCATCCCGCACTGGCACGCCACGCCATGACGGCGCTGCTAGGCCGCGTCGCCAACAAAATGTATGGTTGACTGCGTAACCAAGTGGACGCCAGGTGGGGCAGGACGGCAGGACGGCAGCGCGACCCGGCGACGTCGCCATCGCGTACAGGTGAGATTTGGTCTCCTCCTATTTTCGGTTTTCATTAGACTTCTGCCCGTTATTATTGCATATTGTTGGTCGAATTATCTCAGTGGGTAGCAGTGTACTGCCGGATAGAATATCTTGTGAATAGGTTAACGTAATTCAGTGCGACAGACAATGGCTTATGCGGTGCGGTTGGAAATACATGACTCCACGGAGCCGTGGAGCCGGACGGGGTTAATGAGTGTGGCTTCAAGTGTATCTTCATAGTTTACAGGATCTGAATGTTGAAATAGGTAGAATGTTAATTAATTTCTTGAAACTTTTAAAAAACTATCCAGGATGTTTTTGTAAAAGTGTATATGTCGTGGCCAGATCTTACCGACTTAACGGAATATTGCCATTTTTAAATATTATACTTTTTTTTTTTATTTATGTAGAATTAATTATTGTATATTTATTTTATTTTTATATCTTAATTGTATTTCATGATAATGCTGCACCGGTCACGTCATAACGTCAACGTCGGCTGTCGCTGAAAACCAGCGCTGGGGCTCTGTCTTGCATAGGGTCGCAGCATCATGCTGAGCGATGGCCGTTTTGCGTGAATGTGACGCATATTTTCCCTGAACTTGTTTCCATTTTGTAATTTTGTGTTATTTTTTGCGTCATGTTTACCGCAAATAAACGTATTTTCTTTCTTTTTTTTTCTTATCTTAAAATTGACCATTTCATGAAATGGCCAGCTGACATTGGCCATATCGTTTAAACGTCAACGTTTAATGATATGTCAGTCGACGTTTGGCCATATCGTAATGTAGGGTATCCATGGTGTAAGATGAAGTAAAAATAGTCAAGTAACTGCGACCAACTTGGAAGTAGCACTCGCCGGCCGCTGGCGCGGCACCGCTCGGCTCGCGCGCGGTTGGTCCCAGTTTTAACCTAACCTAACCCATTTGGTCGGGGTGCCACATGAGCGAGGTAAATTTTTAATTTTTAGAAACTATTTTAAGTGCTATGTTGCATGTTAAGCCGCGGTAGCGGCCGGCGAGCGCTACTTCCAAGTTGATCGCTTTCCATAATATCATATTTGGAAACTCAATAAAAGTCCATCGTCTTATTTTGCGTGGTCACCCTACTTTGTTTGATTTGTTGTTTGTCGCCGCCATGATGCACAACAAAAACACAGCGACATCAACGCCTCTACCGGTGGATAATCTAACTATTTTACGATATGATCACTTATGTTTGGCCAAATCATGAAGTAGTCGTGCGTTTAACTGTTCATATCATTAAACCTTGAGTATTCAATGATCTGGCCAGGCCACATCATGGTGTGACCAGTGGATGATGTTCATTTGATGAAACATGAAATTATCAACTTTATGATCTGGCCACGACATATACAAGACTTCCATGAATATAAATAATCAATGCAAAGTTTGATTTATATTTATTAGTCAATAATGTAGTAAAAGCCAGTGGGTTAAAATATTGTCTACTTAAAAGTACATTTATTAAGTTATTATTTTTAAAAACCCGCTCTTACACGTTTATCCATTATAACTATAATATCATATCCTGTACCAAACGACCACATTTCAGATTTATTTTGTAGGGTTACTTCTTTCGGCCGCCAGTGTACGAATCGAGAGGTCCTTACTAGTCAACCCTAAACCGCGGAGTGTACTTCTGAACCAAAAGTGTTTGATTAGGAATGCTGGTTTTTTTAGGGTTGTGCTTAGAGGCTTTGCTGTTATATACAGAGTAAAAGAAAAACGTCTACATCGTAAATTACGAAATAGTAAAGACTCATGTCAAAGAATATTTTCTGGGAAGTAGGTAATGACGCCTTAATATATATATTATTTCACTAGTACAAATAGTATGGCGTTAGCGCCTTAACATATTTAAAAAATTCCTGCCTTTTTCCAGTGCACTGGCCCTTATTTATTACACACAGCAATAACTTGTTTTAACTATTGTGTCTGCTGTAATACTTTCCGTATTAAAATAAATCAAATCGACTACCTTTTGAAACTTGATAGTCTTCCACCAATTTTACGACTTTCCATTCAAATTGAACGTTTCTGAGCATTACCTACTCCACCAGAATGTAACATTTAGGTCGAACTTCGATCGCTGACGGGCGAACTATTAATGAACCCAAAAGGATCAGATTGTGATCCCGCCTCGCTCAGATTGAAGCCTTTGACCTGAGTTTGATCTATTTTATGATTACTAGTCACCTGGGTATTTATAGCCTTTTGAAGATTTCATTTTTTAGCTGCTAAACTAAGTTTTTGGGACGATTTCCATATAGGTATGGGCTAAACTCTGGCCCTTCATATTAATAAACCTTGAGTAAAGTTATGCCAACTTATGTACACCCGAAAAATCTACGGTTAATCTGAAGTATGTCTTTACTCCGCGTTAGTAATAAGGGGCCGGTTTTATTAAGCCTGCGACTTCTAAAGCAACCAGCTCTACAGTACCTCTACCATGAGCTGTCATGGAAAACTTACTCGCTAGCGCTAGCGTATTAACACGTTCTGTACCGGGAACCCTCCTGGAGGGATATGGTATGCCGGGAGCCCTCGCGGAGGGCTCATTTTGAATGTAAGTTTTTCTTAGCGTGAATACAACATTATAAACCGTGAAATTAAAATCTGATGTATATTTTAACAAGATTTATTAGTATACGCGTTGGTTTTAAAATCCAAGCATTTTTATTTCCAAAAATGTTTTTGTTCACGTTTATTTTAAAAGAGTAACGGTGGAGTTTCTTGCCCATTCTTCTCCATACGAAAACTACCTTTTGGAAGGGGCAACTAGAATCAATTAATTTTTTTTGTAAATTTTTGACGTTCAAAAGTGCCTTATACGGGCCTACTTGAAATAAATGATTTGACTTTGACTTTGACTTTGTTTAAAATATTCACAAAAAATTTAAAACAGACAATTTTCCTCGAAAAAATATTATAAATCCGTTAAAATTGACTAAGTCAGATTTCTGAATGAGTGTAAGCTTGGATTGAATTTCTTTTTATAGGAAAAACATATTTTTTTTGTTTTATATTTTAATTCTATATTTTCAAGTAAATAATCTAAAAAGAAGAAAAAACTATAATATAGTGTACCGTAACAATAAAGAAAACGATTTTCAAATTGATCGCAAACTTTTTTGATGTGTGTAGGTACATAAGATTTTGTTTATTTATGCAATTAATATACTTATCTATTTATTCATTTCAGGCCAAAGGGCCAGGTTTTAATTAATCCATTTAAATCCATTTTAATACACACTTACCGAAAATACTGTAGGAACAGAGTATTCATGTAATCATTACATCAAGCGTTTTATTGAAACAGCGTTCTTCAAAGTGAAGTGAACAGAGGTACCGTTCTTTGTCGGGGATTAATATTTTCTTCACCAATAGCCTTTAACCACTTTTTCTTTATTTCTTCATTTTTAGGAAACCTATAAAAAAGGCAAGTATTTTTATCAATAAATAATTTTGGTTACAGCTGCTAATGGTGCCGATTCTCTTGTACACCGAACTAAACTATCACTAAAATTCCTTACTTTTTACTATGAGAATCTTAACGCTATTCTGCAATAAAAAGTCTCTAAACTTAAAAATTATTTTGACACAACTAAATCGAATTTGACAATCGCGACTCCACGTGGTACACACTTGTTTGCCCTACCCCGTGATTTTTTTATAGCCGGAGGTGCGCAGAGGGGGCAGCCTCGACGTGTTTTATATGGAATTTTTCACGTTTTGCATGGAAAATAAAAAAAAATATTACCTACGTGTTGATAATTAGCGGTATAAGGGGGTCGAAATTTTCATTATTTTTGCGATAGGACACACCATTTTCGAGTTGTAAGCAAAAGAAAAGAAAAACATATATATACAGTACTGTTTTTGCATCTGAAGTCGAGGTGTTCGTGTGAATTTTAGTTCATGACAACTAATAGTACTCCACACCATATTTTATCGCGATTAAAAATGGTCAGATTTAGGTAGACAATTAAAATTTTAGGTGAAAAACGTCAAATTCAGAATAGCAAAATTGTCATTTTCACTAAATTAAAATCTCAGGGCCATCTTAGTGCTGTCAAACTAAAATATAGTTAAGTTGTGTCACTTTAGTCTATTTCAGAATGGGAAATCATCGTTTGACAGGAATAAACGAAATTTTAGTGATTTTTAGAATCGGCACCAATATGTAACTAAAACAAATAACAAAATTCTGACGTCTTAATTTAGGATCACTGACTTGGTGGGACGGTTTCTCGGTGCTGTGACCGCGGGCCAGGCTTAGCAAGGTCACTCGGACCGATTAGGACACGCAGAATGAGTTAGGTTAAAATCGCAGATTATACCGATATCGTTTCAGCGGAGGAAGTTGCAATTTTATGACCACATTGGTAACCCCAGCCCTGCGTTTCTTCGCCTTATTTTATTGTGACTTATTTGTCAAACTAATTTCATTTTGAACTGACTCTGGTAGTGAATGTTGGAGATTCTATGCATTTATTCGTGGACAAAGAAGAAACTAAATTTGACTCACATTCAGATTAAATAATTCTATAAGTAGGCGAATGAAAGTCTTGCACAACATTAGAAATTGGTGAAGGTTGAGTAAATGTCGGAGATACAGCTATTTCAATGCCTCGTTTCTTGGCTATTGGACGCTCATCAGTGTTATTATCGGCATCGGCATCGGCATCAGCGTAGGCATACAAGTGACCATTAGAAAGATCTTGGGAAAAACGTAACCTTTTGATGTGTTGGTCTTCTGTACCAAATTTGGCATACAGGTTGCCATTTCAATACATTTCAAATACAAATGGGTATTATTTGACCGGCTGCAACTAACTCGCAGAAACCGCCATATGTAGTGTTGTAACATATCTAATTATACTCTTCTTTTGTCCCATGATTGTTGTCATGACGGTCATGAGGCATAACAGCAAATTCATCCCAATTGGTCGTCACATGACGCACAATTTCTTTGGGAATATCCATTGAGCGTTCTTTTGTGCCGTACAACAAATAAGAAAGCGTACGGAAAAGGCATGCGCCATCCCTCACTATTGGTACAATAGTAAGGTTTATTGATGTTAACCAACTCTGCTTCCATTTTTAAAAATACACATAGACAAATTTATAAATATAAGAAAATAGCGAAAAACAATACACACTAAATTAAACCTCTAAGACAAACTACTACCTACTTAAATATCTATAATAAAACGAAAACTATATTATTGTACACAACAAATCATACAATGATATTTTTACAATTAAAACTAAAAACCTATATTATACACTAACAAATCAAACTCAAAGAATCTTATTTAATTATTATAACAACAAATGAAAAAGAAATCAAATTAAATACACTCAAAATATTCTAATGAAATAGGGAAAATGAACTTCAAAACAAATTATACAGCAATCGCAAATATTCGCTAAGTAGGTAATCTAAGAGATTTCCAAGGAATTTTCGAAGGAAAATCAAGGTATAAGGTAAGTTTTTCATTCAAATATCCAAGAACAAATAAAATTGAAATTTCAAATTCTAATCCGATTTAAATATTCTTTTATATTTGGCATTCCAGTTTTAAAGAGTATTCCATTGCACCAAGCTTTTATGTGAGTTCAACGTTTTTTGAATAAAACATGTGTCAAAATAAAATGTTATTTAAATCAAAAGCACTAAGGAGTATAGATATCAACTTCGATGCAAATCACTGCCAAAATAGCTTTCTACCCCTTTTTAACTCCGTCGGGCGATGGGTTTCAATAAAACACGAAACATGTCTTCCATCAATTCTGTTAAAGAATGTTTATATGCAAAATTTGGAGTAGATTGGAGCAAGGAATCACGTTGTCCATACAAACTTTGCTCCCGTTTTTCACCCCCTTAGGGATATAATTTCGGGAAATCCTTTCTTATCGGATGCCTACGTCATACAAAGAACTCACCCTCCAAGTTTCAGGTCTTTACGATCAGCGGCTTAGGTTGTGCGTTGATCCGTCAGTCAGTAGTTCAGGACAAAGCATTTTATTTGTATAAATCACATGATTACTTTGTAAAGTATTATATTATTTCAATTATTGTGAATGTGAGGATTATGTGGATATTTTTTATTTTTTTTCTGTTATCTTTAATGACGGTGTGGCAGTTTGAGTCGTTTATGCGGCGTACCCAAATGTCCTTTCTTTGGTATTGTTCGTCAAGTTGAGCTCTTTTTAAGTTTTGAGTTGAGCTCCACAATTACTGACAAATGCTTGCACTGCAGGTTCACCCTGTGTGGTTTTTTTGCTCAAAAAACCATTTCAGACACAAAGTCAAAGTCAAATCATTTATTTCAAATAGGCCCACTTTTGAACGTCAAAATTTACAAAAAAATTGAATTGATTCTAGTCGCCCCTTCCAAAAGGTAGTTTTCGCATGGAGAAGAATGGGCAAGAAACTCCACCGTTACTCTTTTAAAATGCTTTACAATATTTTGTATAAGCACATTAGTAATATTATATAATTATATGTGAGGACGATGCGCCTAGAATACAGTTATTATACCACAATAGGTAAAAATAATTAAGAATTAAAAATGAAGCAACAACAGATAACACTAATCCACATGGTCCTCATATGGCCTGACCAAGATTATGTCTGGATTTTAAAAGAGATTGTGACCTCTGAGTTTGTTTCGGTCTTTCTTCTCAGAGTAGTCAGATAGGAAACGCCGAACTCATCTAGCTTATTTTTTTTTTTTTTTTAATATGACGCGTAAAAGTGATTCCGATATCCTATTTACAAAATAAACAATTTCACTTCAATACACGCACATTCTAAGTGAGAGCACAGCAGAATGGCATTTTGTTTCCAACCTTCAAATGAAAAACACAACTCTATTATCGTCCTTTATAAACTGAACCAACTCAATACCCATACATCTCATTGCCTCTAAACCTATCAGCACAACTCACTCACGCTTGTCAAATTATATATTATTCACACAAATCCATACATTCCACATAATCGCACGAACTCGTACATGATCGGCCGTGATCGGATGCGTTCGGATGCGATCGGCTGCGAATAATTTACGTGTCATTATAAACGTATTAACGCGGGAACACGAATCCGTCGATTTAATTATAAACGGACTATCCAAAGGGAATGAATGACGAAATTAATGGCATCCAATATTAAATGAGGATTGAAAAGGGTTTGGTGATTCAAAACTTACTCATTAGACTTTATTTTCCTTTTCATGTAAATAAAAGTGTGACATAATGGAATTCTCAGCTCATCATCATCGAGTCTAAAGTCATCTGCACAATAGACCTCCCGCAAGGCATCAACCACACAATCCACAACGACGGTACCTACGCGTCCCGCATTCAATTAATTCCAGTGACCTTCACCAGATCGCTGGTCCATGTCGTTGGACAATTTTCGCTCCACACAGTTTAAACTACTTTCATTCCTTTAAAAAAATGCTGCAATCTGCCAAAATCAAATTTCTTGCTCCTCTAGCAGGTATCCTTCGCTAGACTATCCAAATCAACATTTTACGCATTAATTTTATGATAATGTTGTCGATAGTGATAACATCTCTTAAAAACCCTCTTTAGAATAACATATGTCTATTTCCTGTAACAAAATATATAAATATAGGCTTATTTACACAAAGGTAACCTCAATAAAATTCTGCTGTCATCATAACGGATGGCAAACACGTAGAGAGTTAAAGGTTATACAAGCTATTGTGTCTAAGGGTTAACTTCCTGTTCGGGTTACATTTTATAGCTGGTCGAACCCTCTTTTAAGGGAACGTCATAATTTAGAACATAAGGAGAGGAGAGGAGTCTCGCTGATGGTGGCGCGTGTGTTGGATCATTTAGCTCTCTTCAAAATGGTTGAGCTGAATGGTGCTAATGCGTCATGTTCGTGAACGGGCGACGTCAGTAGGGACTGGTAATCTCTTAGCTGCCATGGCTTATTTTAATTTTTTAATTGTTCTTTGTTTTTTATATTTTTATTACAGACGCTTTTAACGTGCACGTCTTTCTACATTGTTCTGACATGTGTAATTTCAACATTAATGATGTAACCAATATTTTGTAACATTTTTTTTAATTAAAAGAGTGTCCGTTGAGTTTCTTGCCCGTTCTTCTCCATAGGTACCTACTACGCTTTGGAATGGGCAACTAGGTTCATATTTCTGAATGACCGACTTCTTGACAATTCAAAAGTGCCTGTAAATGGTTTAATTGAAATAAATGCTTTGAGTTTGAGTTTAAGTTTGAGAAGAATCAACCAATGAATTTGTTTGCGTGGGTATCGTTTAAATGTCACTAATGCCTAGTTTACACGATTTTAGATAAATAGGTTTTTATTAGAACAGTACTTCCACAGTTATTTCACCTCTAACTTTGCTTCACTGTCAAAATCAGAGATCTCTATTCTCGTTTCAATAAGGTTGATGTTGTGTTGCTGGAATCAGAGGTCAAATAACTGTGGTTCAAAGGACTGTAGCCAATCGTGTCCATTTGTATATGATGGGCGTCTAATCACATCCACAAATTAAATGCTATGCACTGATTCAACATAACTTACATGCAAGATACATTTAGTGTGAGTGAAGTCTAAAAACCAGTCTTACAATGGGGTATCGTGTTATCCAGTAACTGGGTTGTGGAAGTCAGATCGGCAGTCGCTCTGTGTAAAATACAGACAGGTATTCAGCTGCATCTGGTTAGACTTGACGGTTAGGCAGATGAAAATTCACCACTGTCTCATATTATATATTTTATCAAATTACTCCAATTACAAAACGAGACAATCATAAAGCCGTTTAATTAGCAATTAAGAACCAAAACTAGAAAATCAAAAAAAGGACGCGGAGGAAAAGGGCTAATTTACAGCACTAGACTAATAAACCACTTAGTATCTATCACTTATATTCCTCCATAAAATATAATAGTCACTAACCCCACTTAACAGCCTGATTTCATTACAAACCAATCTTTCTATTAGTATCTATAATTTGGCGGCGCGCGGTCTACATTGCAGCGTCGGGGGTGGAAGTAGTGGGGGTGCTACGTGCTGCGCATATCAAGTGACCAGTTAAATATATTCGTTATGATGCAGTCGCAGTACCGAGTTGTGAACTAATATGTATGAGAGGTGGGTATTCAAATTGCTAGTTACGATTTTTATTATGAATATTTGAATAGTAAAAATAATGAATCAGAATAATAGAATTAATAATGAACTTGTAGTTTTGAAAATATTATCTTATTATGTGTCTTGTTATGTGTGATGGAAAACCTACAATTTTGTGATGGATTATGTGAGAGATGATAATGGCTAGAAAGAGTATGACTGTTAATAGAGATGTAGGTATAGATAGATGTTTTAGTCTCCACGATAGGAGGATGAACAAATAATCCCCTTTGCATTATCTTTTGGGAAAGAGGTCTCCCATACATATTCCTATATGTATTATTATTATTTAACTGTACGTTGTCTTTTTATTGCTAAGTAGGTACTAAATATTTTTCTATGTAAAAATAGGATATCTTAGCTCTTTCCTCAGACTTCTCAGTAGGGTCCAATCACATTAGATCGTATTCGTTTCATTCCATTACGCAGGGAATAGAGTCCCTACTCCCTACCCCGTCAGAGCTACTCGTAGGTACAGTCGGGTGCAAAAATATGTATACAATCAGTGAAAATCAACAAGCACTTACTCCTCAAGTTTTGATTAAAATTATGAACGCATACTTTATTGTCTCTAATAACATTATTAATAATAAATATTATAAAACAAAGTCGTTTTTCGCGTTTGTCCGTATGTCCGCTTTGTTCTTCTAAATTATGCAATGGATTTTGATAGGTTTTCAAAATAATTTAGAGAGAATGTATTCCGCAAAGTTTATATATGTCGTAGGATGATTTGATAATTCGAATTTTCGCGAAAACTCTAGGGATATTGCGAAAACACGGTTAATTAGACAATCTGCCTGCGACTAGATAATCAGACAATGGTGAAAACATTTCTTCGGCAGATTGTATGATTCGTCATTTTGAACTGGGTGAAATAGGTTAGGTAAGGTTAGAACTGTGACTAACCACTTCCAAGTTGCTCGCAGAAATGTTTCCACCATTGTCTAATAATCCGTGTTTTTGCAATATCCCTAGGGTTTTCGCGAAAATTCGAATTATCAAATCATCCTACGACATATATATATAATTATTTTATAATAAACGTAAACTTCTAGAAACTCGTAAAATAATAAAAAAATCAGACATTGCCTGTTTTGTACCTACTTTTTTGCCATAAGTAAAATGTTTTTGCCCTCGACTGTATTCGACAAAATTTCATTGAAGCTAACCCAAGGTCAGACTGTTGAAAAGGATCCAGAGAGATTGCATGATGTCTGAATTCATTTGGGGAAACTCGATTTAGTGTTGATGTAAGAGTTGGGCAGGGAGTAGGGTTGGTTATGTCTAGAAATGTTAGTGGCTTTTTGGTATTTACTTGGAGCAAGGTTTTAAGAAGAAAGGAGAAGTCTGAAAGTGGCACCGGAGACTGAACAGTTGTGAGGGATCGGTTGTCGCTGGGCATGACATGCGGAGGAATGAGGTTAAAGATATGAAGACAAACAACTATTTCTGATTCAGCATATTAGACGCGAATATATGTTTTTTACGAATTTATCCAACTTTGAAAAACTTATTTACTTGTATTTATTTTATTTTTTTGCTCTCTCGACATCACACATTTTACAATATATTTCGATCAATATATATTTTTGTACATGAACCCTGTCAGAGCAAAGCACAATGTTGATTTTCTGTTGAGTTTATGAACATTAATTAACATATTTACATAGTCAATACAATACATTAGAAAAAATAAAAATATCATATCTAGCAGTCGTTATGATGTCCAATTAACAGTAATAAATAAAATACAATAACACACATAAAGCCATATTTAGTCAGATTGTATTAGTAGGTAGGTAGTAAAAAGTAAAATAAAATAATAATAATAAGGAATAGGTAATAATTAAAATCATGACATGTCAAGATATTGATTAAATTGAATTATGGTATTTCTTTTTACAATACAAAATAAAATAGATTCGATTTACTGTCACTGGAATAAACAATATAATTATACCTTTGATCAGGCCGGGGGACACGGTTGAGCATACGGTGGAGGTTTGTCCGGCTTGGGCAGAGCATCGCCGTGTCCTCGTGGAGGCGATCGGTGGCGGGGATCTCTCGCGTCCGGCCCTGATTCAGGCCATGGTACGGAGCGAGAGGGCATGGGAGGCCATCACCTTCTTCTGCGAAGCAGTAATTCTCGCGAAGGGGGAGGCAGAACGCGTGAGGGAGAGGCAAATTTCGCGCCCTCACGCCCCTAGCCGCCGCAGGAGACGCCCTGGGCGTCGGGAATCGCAGGCCGATTCCCGGCCACCGTAGGCGCGGGCTTGCGGACGGTGAGCAATGGGTAGCTCGCCGTCCGATAAGGACCAGGCCCGGGTCGACGGCACGTTGTGTTCCACGCGCGCCTCAAAGAGATGTCAGCAAGTGAAGGGGTCCGACAGGACCAATGCCTGCCGGGGTTGCGGGAGAGTCCGAAAGGGATACCGTGGCCCCTGGCAACGTACAGGCAATGGAAGGAACACGGGTGGGTTTTAGTCAGTAAGAGTCTGACACGAAAGTTATTTGTAAATTCCCACCCAAAAAAAAAAAAGGATGCGTATACATTTCTTTCACATTTACCACTAAGCAATGTATTAATTTTCATTGACTAGCATTAATACTGACAAAATAAGGACAAAATAGTCTGAAATAAACGAACTATTTATTTTATTATCCCGCGTTTACACCCTTAAATAGGTTGTGATACTTATTTTCGATAAATCTTGTAACTACTTGTCAAAAACATGACGTTATGTTTGTTGCATGTCATAGGGGGGGCGAGCCTATTCGCATCGACCTGGCACAAATCCAGACTCCAGGTGGCTACTGAGTAATTCCAGATAGAAAAACACAATAACATTTTGCCCGACCCGGGATTCGAACCCAGAACCTCATGCTCAGCAGAAACGCTTGCGACCCCTACACTAGACTAACGAGGCAGTCAACACAGTCAGACAGACAGACTAGTAGACACAATGCAGAATACATATTTAATAGTGTGTAAGTGCGAGGTTATAAATACGTTTCATGATCTTACTAATAGTATTACATACAGGTCTTTTAGCCGTAATATATCTGTTAAGTGCCCTCATCGGCGCCGCGCTGTCTCCGCGTATCGGCTTAATGTCTTCCGAGCCAGGAGTGTTCAGCCAAGCTTGTACCTATTATCTTATCTCAACTTTAAGTTTATTATTCTACTAAAGACTTCAGGCTCAAACTTCATGACCATCTAGAAGTGAAAATTGATTACTTATATATAAAAAACTTCCCAGCCTTTTCCCAATTATGTTGGGGTCGGTTTCAAGTCTAAGCAGTTGCGGCTGAGTACCAGTATTTTACATGGAGCAACTGCCTATCAGACCGCGACAAGCGTAGCTCAATCTTGCATTGACCCGTGCGGCTGTTATTATTTATTTATTTATTTATTTATTAAAACTTTATGCACAAGTAAAAAAAAAAATACTGTACAAAGGCGGACTTAATGCCTGAGGCATTTTCTACCAGTCAACCTTAGGGTGGAGCAGAGACAAAACATGGCAGGTGCAACATGAGTAATAGATAATGGATAACTTAAAAATGAATATTTACTAATACATACATACATAGATACATACATATATTATAAACCGAATAAACTTTGTCAGGAGAAATAACGATAGGTAGAGAAGAAAACAAATCCACCAAATCAGCGCTGCAAAGATTCTGCCAACTTTTCACGAATATATTCACGTGCCTTCAGTTTGAAAGATAACCGACTGGTTGCCATCCTGATGTTCAGAGGAAGCACATTCCAAAGAAATACCGCCTGGACAAAGAAAGAAGAGTGTATAAAACCAGAGCGGTGAGAAGGACATCGTAGAAGACGATTGTTGGTAGAACGAAGATTTTTACTATGGGCGGAGCATAGGTATTGAACATGGGAAGTCAGGTAAGAAGGAGAAGTGGGTTTGTCGAGTATAGAATACATCATAGACAGAGCCCTCAACTCTCTACGCTGACGTATGGGTAACCATTTTAAAAGCAATCGATGCGCAGATACATGATCATACTTTCGAAGATTGAATACGAATCGAATGCAGTTATTTAGAAGGCGGTCAAGTTTATTGAGGAGATCTGCATTCAGGTCATAGTAACACACATCACCATAGTCTATTATGGGAAAGATTAGGGACTGTACAAGCATTGCCTTTATGTGTGATGGGAGAAGGTTTTTCAACCGATAGAGCGACCGCAGCGTTCCGGTGACTTTTTTACTTACAGTCGTGACCTGCTTACGCCAGTCAAGACAAGTGTCAACATGCAGACCAAGATCCTTAACATCGGAGCTAAACGGGATGACCGAGTTGTCAAACATTACAGGTGGCACAGTTAATCCATTCAGCTTCCTCATACTGTGGGTGCTCCCTACAATGACAGCCTGACACTTGGTAGGATTAACTGCCAACCCAAAACGATCAGACCAGCTTTTAACCACAGCTAAATCCCGGTTTAGCTCCTCAATCGCATCGGATATGTTCTCCACACTTGCCTGGCAGTAAAGCTGCAAATCGTCAGCATAAAGATGATACGCAGTTCGAAGTTCAGTGGTAATGAGATTAATAAAAATTGAGAACAAAAGAGGAGATAATATACCGCCCTGAGGGACGCCAGCTGCAAGTTCACACCAACCAGACGAAGAGTCTCCAGCACGAACAGACTGCTGACGCCCCTGAAGATAAGAGGAAAACCATTCCAATACCTCCCGAGAGACCATAAGATAGGAAAGGATGGATAAAAGGACTTCGTGACTGACGGTATTAAAAGCATTGGAGAAGTCAATTAACACTAAGACTGTAACTTTAGTGTCTTCCATTCCCCGCCTTATATCGTCAGTCACTTTAAGGAGAGCTGAAACGGTACTGTGCCCAGGCCTGAAACCGGATTGAAATGGACTGATGAGGGAGTTGCGGTGAATAAAGTGGGAGAATTGCTTATGAACACTGGCCTCGAGCACTTTAGATAGAAAGGGAAGGATGGAAATTGGGCGAAAGTGACTAGGAAGAGAGGGATTGGGTATCTTAGGCAGAGGCCGAACAAGGGCTTTACGCCAGAGGGAAGGGAAAACACCGGTGTAAAGGGAAAAGTTTATGATGTGGGAGATTGCAGGAAGGAGTTGATCAAGAGCCGCTATAATCATATGGCGGCTGATATTATCGCAGCCCACAGCTTTGGATTTAATGGAAAGGATTATCTTTTTGATCTCTCCCGGGTCGACAGGGGTGAAGACAAAGGGGTTAATATTGGGACGCGTCAGACCAGCAAGGTAGTCTAGGGTTTGACATTTGGTTAGACTATCTAGAGTGGGAACAGTGGAGAAATGGCGATTTAGATCGTCCAAACCAATTGTGTTAGGAAGGTCCGAATGTCGCGATTTACCGATGCCCAAAGTTCCAAGGAACTTCCAAATATCGGCAGGAGAAGAAGAAGTGATATTATTTAGGATGTGACGGCGTTTAGCGTTGCGTATCATCTGATTACACCGATTCCTAGCAGCCTTAAACAAGGCCCAATTGTCATCCGAGCGATCCTTTTTAAACTTCCGAAACGCGCGGTCCCTCCGTCGCATTGCCATCCGAACTCCCCTGTTCATCCAAGGCGCAGGCGGACGCTTCAACTTGATTTTCTTGATAGGGGCATGGGCATCAAATAGCTTGACCACAACATCGTTGAATAATTCTACTTTTTCCTCAACTGAAGTAGCTGCTTCCAGAGATGACCAGTCAATATTGGACGCATCTTGTTGAAGCCTCTCGCCATTCATACGCGCAAAGGCACGCCTGTACTGGAACATTGGTTTAGGTTTAGGGGGTTTAAGGACATAGGATAAGAAAATAACGTCGTGATGGGAAAAACCAGGAGCATCGTGTTGACCATGTGAGGAAACTAGGGAAGGATTAGAGGTCAGGATCAGGTCAAGCCAAGTATCATCACCGACTATATTGTGATGAGTGGGTTGAAGAGGCAAAATATGCAGACTTGCTGACTCGACTAAGTGCAGGAGTTTACGGGACCGAGGGGAGTTGAGGGCAAGGAGATTGGTATTAAAATCTCCCATAACAATGTGATGTGCATATTCCGAACCCAAAGATTCAAGTACCGATTCGAATTAGTGAAGTAATCAATGGTAGGGGGGCAATAGACTACGCCGAGGACGGCTTTAACACCTTTGACACAAACCTCGAGGAAAAGAAACTCTGCGGATTCATTGGAAGAAGAAGAAGCTAGAATTTTAAATGGAAAATCATCACGGAGGTAGATGGCTACACCACCCCCCCTCCTTCCGATCCGGTCATTCCGAAGAAGAACGAAACCGGGGAGCGGGTAAGTGGTTGAAAGCAGGTCTGGTTTGAGCCAAGTCTCGGAAATCAGGACGGCGTGAACGTTGTTGTCGGAAAACGTGTCGTATAGTTCGTTGTAGTGACTGGGAATACTCTGGGCATTGAGGTGGCATACGTTAAATAGACGGCAAGAATTTTGGCTGAAATTTTGGCGTAATAGAACACCTAAGGTGTCTGTAAGAGAAGTGAAAGTTTCATCGCTGGAAGAGACGCTAGATTCATTGGCAGAATAAAATGATTCGTTATCAGATGTCATAAATATGTAAAATAAAATGAATATCTATAAATATATAATTATATACAATCCTAGAATGACTGGTACGACGTTTGCAACTCTGCACCACCCGCCAGCTCACAACATCATCTAACTCTAAGCATTTACAACTTAAACGTTAAAAGATAAAAGCACACAGCGACACATAACAATAAAAGAGTGTAACGGTCATGCAGAACAAAATAGTAATAATAACAAGATAAAAAAACGAAATTTAAACAAATAAAATATTACGCTAACACTAAGCGACATAAAAAATATGAATAAGTCGTGAAACGTATCCGATTAATACGTCAATCATACTTCATACATAATCTGTGGACTTTTCAACTTTTGCATTTCACATTTTGACATTTTGACCTATTTGATGTTTGACGTTTACGTACGAGAAAAATAAAATTTGAGAAAGGATACACCATTGATTGGCGACACAAAAATTAAAAAAAATAACTTGTTGAGGGTAAATTATTATCTACAGTGTGTCAATTAACATTCAGAAGAGATTCAGAAGAGATATTTAGCCTCGGGGCCTCTTATAATGGGTAAAGAAAAACTTTTCAAATCAATGAAAAACAACTTAAGGGGAAGTAGTAATAAATCCCGTAGTTGGGAGTTATTACACGTGATTGAAAGGTTGTAGATCGCAAAATGTGATGTATAGTCGACCGCGTACTACTGCAAGGATGAATGTCATTGCACGTCTAAAAACGACAAGGTCTATTTGTTTATGTGACAGATATTTTCTACTTTTTTTACATTTGGTCAGCTTTGGGCTGCCTGTCCACTGGAGCGGAGAAGAGAGAAGAGGAGAGGAGCTGTGCCAATATTAACCAATAGAATCGAAACTCCGCTCCAAAGTTTACATTGGTTAATATTGGCACAACTCTCCTCCTCCGCTCGTTTCCGCTCCAGTGGACAGCAGCCTTAAGTTTGAACAAAGCACAGATCCGTTCCTGTATGGGGTATTGCAGCCACTTCTGGGATGGCACAGCAAAATACCACCTTACTGTACTTGACTCGGTGGAACACAGAGCAAAAAGGCTTATAAGCGACGGAAGATTGATGGCTAGACTTCACAGCCTGGCTCATCGGCGTAATGTTGCTTGCCTGTCGGTCTTCTACAGACTGTACTTCGGAGAGTGTGACCCGATCACACCATCGCTCTTTTATTACCGGACTACCAGACGTGATATCCTGTCCAGTCGTACTCAGTGCTTCTCCACATTTATAAATAGCACAGCCAAAGTGTGGAACCCTCTATCTCTACGCCCTCTATATCCACGGTTAACCTCTATATCCAAAGTTGCTCTTCAAAATTAATGGAAATAGTTTTTATTTTTTTTGAAAAATACCAACTTTGATGTCATTTTTTAACAGAGTATTGGTTAAAATATCATCAAGTTATGTCAATTAATTATGAAAATTATTGTGTAGTTAGCCATTTCAGCCGAAAAGTATGATACATGGCGGGTCATTAATATTAGAGAAACTCAAACTCAAAGCATTTATTTCAATTAAACCATTTACAAGCACTTTTGAATTGTCAAAGAGTCGGTCAGTTAGTCAGAAATATGAAGCTAGTTGCCCATTCCAAAGCGTAGTAGGTACCTATGGAGAGAACGGGCAAGAAATTAAATTAAAATCGCCGTGGCAGCTAAGAGATGACCAGTCCCTACTGACGGCGCCCGTTCACGAACATGACGCATGAATTAGCACCATTCAGCTCAACCATTTTGAAGGGAGCTAAATGATCCAACACACGCGCCACCGCCAGCGAGACATTAGAGTGAGCATGACATACTCTCAGCCGCCAGGGCACATTCAAGTCAATTTATAGTCGGTACATAGTACTCACACATGTGCTATGCAATTATACAATGCTAAGACATTGAATTTATATAATGCAAAGATAGTTTTTAAAATCTTCAGCAGCTCCAACGGTATTTTCAAATGGTAATCAATTAGTTTATGCTTGTGGAGCAGGACCAGCAATGAGCCAAGCATGAGAGAAAAGACATCATCGGACTGTCTGTTGAACACAACATTGAATTGTCCTGTGTTGAGCAGACACAGACCTCCAAGTTACCAGTATCTATCCGTGTTTGATTCTGTAATGGAAGATGTATTAAAGAAACTTAGTTCTAGTAGCATGTCAATAATCATATTTGGTGATTTTAATATTAAATTATTAGAAAATAACTCGAATATTGTCAGACTATTAAGTCTTTTTAGGTCATTTGATTATCAGTATAATCTAGAATCTAGACAAAATCAAACTGGTTGCTAATTTCATTGTATAATTTATTATTTTTATGACGTTGATTTTACATCCTTTTTTTTTTGGGTGGGACATTATCAAATAGCTTCTCCCACTCTGAGCGGGAGGGCGTGTCAGACTCTTACTGACTAAAACCCACCTGTGTTCCTTCAGTTGCCTGTGAGTTGCCAGGGGCCACAGTATCCCTTTCGAACTTTCCCACAACCCCGGTAGGCATCGGTACTATCAGACCCCTTCAATTGTGCTGACATCTCTTTGAGGCGCGCGTGGAACACAACGCACCGTCGACCCGGGCCTGGTCCTTATCGGATAGCGAGCTATCCATTGCTCACCGTCCGCAAGCCCGCGCCTACGGTGGCTGGGAATCGGCTTGCGATTCCCGACGCCCAGGGCGTCTCCTGCGGCGGCTAGGGGCGTGAGGGCACGAAGTTTGCCTCTCCCTCACGCGTTCCGCCTCTTCCTTTGCGAGCATTACTGCTTCGCAGAGGGGGTGACGGCCTCCCATGCCCTCTCGCTCCGTACGACGGCCTGGACCAGAGCCGGACGCGAGAGATCCCCGCCACCGATCGCCTCCACGAGGACACGGCGATGCTCTGCCCAAGCCGGGCAGACCTCCACCGTATGCTCCATCGTATCCTTCGGACGATCCACGCAGTGATGACACCCGGGCGTTTCCTCCCGCCTGATACGAAACAGAAACCTCCCGAAACAACCGTGTCCGGTGAGGACCTGCGTCAAGCGGAAGGTGAGGTGCTGTGGCGCCTCTCTAGCCACTCCTCGAAGAGGGGACTTATCGCCGTAATTGTGGCGAGCCCAGCACTGGGTTGCGATAGTCACACTCTCCATGACGCCATGAGATCCCGCTGGAGCTCTGTACGCTGTGCCGCGATTTCTGTGTCGTGTCCTTCAATAAGGACACGTTCATCTTTCGCACAACACATGCAAGAATTCTTGCTCAGCCACATATACAACAAAGCGGTAAGAATGTGTGGCATCAGTAACTCTGGAACAAGCCAAGTAAAAAAGATTGTTCGCAAATGGCTGCTAGCCCAATCATATAGTGAATCCGAATCTCTTTTAAAGGTAATTTCGTAATACACTAACACATGCCCACACTCACACACCCTCTCTCTCACTCAAAACACTCACACACATTCTTACACATAGTGCACATTGCTACAATAATCTGTTAACCTACTTTATTGTTTAATTTTCTTCTTTTTTTTTTTAACTGTTTTAATTTCATCTTTAAACCTAGACAATGTTTTAATTACCCTAAAAATTAACGCTTTTTCATACGTATTCATGTAATGCGCATTTTCACTATATGGTAATGCCACCCATGAACTCCACGAGACAGGCTCGACCTAGTGTGGAGTTCATTAGCAAAATGCTTCCTTTGCATCTTATTTTGTTTTTTGTAAACCTAGCTATTAATGTAGACTATAAGGAATCGTAAACACTGTTTTTGGCAAATAAACATTATCTATTATCTATTCTCGCGGCAGCGGAGTTACGCCCCGGCGTTTTGCCAAAAGTCCTCGCGCACATCTGGGAGTGGCGCGAGGACTTTTGCCCCCAGATCCCATGGCGGTAATCCAGCAAGGAGGCTCGCCGCCTCACCAGAGACCGTGTGGTATCTCCGGACCAGCCGGGTGGCCATGACCCTCTGGGATGCATTCAACCGGTGGGCTGGCCGCCGCCTCAATGAACGCGCCAACACCAGTGCCCCGTAAAAAGCCATAGACCGCACGACCTCTGCGTAGAGCCTCCAGCAGGAAGCGTTTGCACCCCCCAGATTGGGCAGGAGCCACTTCAAGGCAGCCCCGGCCCGCTCCAATCTGGGAGTCAAACGTCGGAAATGCTCTACCATCGAGGACGAGTCCTAAGTACTTCATCGTTGACTCGACGCCGATGTGAACCCCTTCTACGTGGCGCATTCCGAGGACAATGAAAACACATGGCTTCGGACTTGTGCAGGGCCACCTCGAGTCCCAATTGCCGGATTCTGTTGACGATTGTCGCAACCCCGCATGTCGCTAGTTCGGCCGCCGCCTGGTGCGATCTCCCCTGTGCCAGGACCAACGTGTCGTCAGCGTAACAAACGACACTAGGAAGGTCGGCGCGCAGCAACCAGTCGTATCCGATGTCCCACAGATGCGGCCCCAGGACCGATCCCTGTGGGACACCGCACGACATCTCTGGCCGGTTCCATTCTCCCTGGTGAACGGGGTAGATGACGGCCCTGTCCGTCAAATAGGCTGATTTTACATTCTGTGATTACTTCCTCACACACTGACTTATTAATTGTAAAATTTTAGGAAAATCGTCTACTTTTACAATGTTTGTAAATATGTGAGCACCATGTATCCATCACATAATTAATTTATGTGTCGTTAATTCATATTTAATTATTTTTACCCTTTGTGGCATATTAATTTTATTCTAGGTGCATCGTCTTCACACACACATAATTAAATTAATAATGTACCTATACAAAATATTGTAAAACATTTTAAAAGAGTAACGGTGGAGTTTCGTACCCATTCTTCTCCGTACGAAAACTACCTTTTGGAAGAGGCGACTAGATTCAACTCTATTTTTTTGTACATTTTGACGTTCAAATGTGCCTTTTAAGAGCCTATTTGAAATAAATGATTTTTGACTTTTCTCTGCCAGCGTCTGTGTTCACTTCCACATTAACCCGTCTGCCTTCAAACTAAGAGTGCACAGGCATCTTCTGGGCACGGTCGTGTCATCATAGACCTCATCCATTACTTATCATCAGGTGAGATCGAGGTCAAGAGAAACCTTAGCGAAGTTTCAATGTTCTGGGAGTTTTTGTCAAAAGTGGTAGGTAAGCCAAATAAGAAGTCGACTAAACAGCATTCAACTTGTGCCTATTCATTTCGGGAATACAGGAGTGATGTTATGACTAGATGATATTAAGAATTTTCATTGAAAGCAGACAACATTGTTCCGCGAATATTGTAAGCACTTGTAACTTTTGAAGCGTAATAAAAATTATGTTTTAATCGCGGCCTAGTGCTCAGCAGTTGTTGCTGAAACTCACTGAAACTTCACAAATGTAGTCGTTCATCTTCGTTTCAGTTTACATTCGTTAAACACAGACTGGTATTGAAAGCTGACTATAATTATTTGTTTGTTTGTAAAGCTTTGGTTTCCTATAAAAGCGGTTCCGTCATGAAAATAAAAAAATACCGCTCTGTATTTGGACAGCCGCTATTGTGTGACCGTTCACCGCTTCCTAAGAAAACCAAAGCTTGATGATCTCTGGAAGTACTGATCCCAGTTTAAATTCTTTCACTGATACGAAGCTGTATATTGCTGAATGCCATAGGGTATTGCGTTTAATGGTATGATTGACTTTCACGTGGACGACTTCGCGAGCAGATCACGATTTATTTTGATAAGGTACTTTTTGACAGACCGTACCCCTATTAATACTCAAAGTCAAAGTCAAATAATTTCAATTAGGCAGAAAAAAGGCACGTTGAAACGTCAAAATGTACAAAAAAAAAAAGATTCTAGTCGCCCCTTCCAGACAGTAGTTTTCGTATGGAGAAGAATGGGCAAGAAACTCCACCGTTACTCTTTTAAAATGTTTTCACAATATCTTGCATACGAGTACAGCAATTATATAATTATATATGTGAAGACTATATTATTACTTACCACGGTAGGTAAAAAGAATGAAAAATGAAGGAATGACAGATAAATTAATTATGTGTTATATGCACGGTGCTCACATATTTACCAAAATTGAAAAATTATACGATATTCCTAACATTTTAACAAGTAATAGTTACTTATAAGTCAGTGTGTGACTTCAAGTAATCACAGAATGTAAAATCAATGTTATAAAAAATAATATTATGCAATTAATTTAGTACCCAGTTAGATTTTTCTAGATTCTAAATTGTCCTATGGAACAGGACCAGCATGTTTCCAAGCATTCTTATCTTGGATATAATCCTCTAATTTGTAATATGCTTGTTTACAAAGTGTACTTTTTATATGAGTTTTAAATTTTCTTTCATTTAATTCTAATATATCACAAGGTATTCTGTTGTAACATTTAACACAGTGCCCTATAAAAGATGTATGTACTTTAGATAGTCTGAAAAATGGTTGATCTATTTTATCTTTATTTCTAGTATTAGAATCATCAATCAAACATCTTTTTAATAAAATAAGTGATAGACATATATCACTTCTTTTATTAAAAAGATGAAGAAAAAAATGTTTTTATCTCATCGTAGGTGGCTCTTTTTAATAACCGACTTCAAAAAAAGGAGGAGGTTCTCAATTTGGATGTTTCTATATTTTTTAATGTACGAGTATATTCGAGCAGAACTCTGTCATATATAAACGGATTTGCAAAATTATTTTTTGTTTGAAAGGTATGCTCTCGAGGTGGTTCTATATAAATTGTATTAACTTTGCTGGGATACTTTTGAGTTAGCTTCAATAATACGTATTTTTCCCACTTAGCCTATATGGATGATGCTATAATAACTTCCTGTCACTGCTGTTTACATAGCAGGTAGTGGTATTCGAATTTGTGTGGGGTAGGTACAACTACACTACAACTACTAACTTTTTTACAAAAAAAAAACAACCTACTTCCAAAAAAAAAACACTACAAAGTGAAAAATTATCTAGTTATCTAGTCTGTATCAATTCGTTTGCTTTTATCGTGGTGCTAACTAACTATTTTGAGCTAAAAACCAACGGTAAATCATGCATTTTATGAATTCCAGGACTTTTTACAACTGAAAATCACCTACGTATTGATTTTTCGACCATTTACGGCTTATCATTAATGTTTTATATGAATGAATATAAGTCTGTTTACTCCAGTAAGTATATGGGTCGGTGTAATGTGACATTTGTAAAGGGAATCCAATAATAATAATATGACATTCGTATAATCTTTTTTGCTGCCGCCTAAATAAAAGCTGTGTATGAGAAAAGTCGATTTTCTTGACATTTGCCCTCTCAGAAGTTTTGTGAATGGTCCCGAGCAGGGGTATTTATCTTACGGCCCGCAAACACTGTTTTTATGCGACACTGGAAATGTTATTAGGTAGCAAGTTTATCCTGTATGATTTAGCGAGATAGCAAACGTTAAAGTTAGTGTCTTAAAAATATTTTGGAATATCAATTGGTTTTAACCGATTACCATGCACTAAAATCATCGACAACGTAAATAAAACAACTTAAGTTATTAATTAGAATGTAACAACAAAGACATTACAACCAAGATAAGTAACGAAGGTAGGCGAAATAGATATCTATTACCAACTAGCGAGCATCGCTTTCCGATCTGACCGCTCTTTAAATAAAAAATGTGGAGGAATGTGTATGAAATTGATACATAAATGGTTTGTATTGTCATCAATTAATCAATAATTTACGGCAAAGATGTCTTAAAAATAGTAAGAAGCGGTCCCAATCGGCACAAGTTGAGCAGCCCTGTCCCAGATCTCCGATTTGTAAAGACGTGATTACGGAGCGCCCTTGACACTCACAATCCGAGATTCCAATTTAAATGTAAATTCACAAAAAACCTGCCTTGTGTAGCATTTAATTTTATTTGTTACTTTTAGATCTCTGGCGAGGAGTGCTACGAATTGCTTGGTGGTTCTATGTTTTTGATACTTTTAGGTATAAATTGATCATTGGTTTTGTTAGGAGTCAATTCCTATTACTTACCGATCGCTAGAGGTAAATGTAACGCCTCGTACCGTCGCCAAGTCAGTAGAGTGAGGTCTTTTAACCTTTTCATGAAGTACCTAGTTACTGATAATATGGCTTCAGACTTTTCAAAGGGTGAGAATACGAAATGGCGAAAATTTTTAATCAAGATAGGAATAATAATAAACAGTTGGTTATTATTACCAAAACGGCAAGTAATCAAAAATAGAGCCGCCTTTTGTAAGATTTTATATTCAAACTAGGTTTAGCTCGTGATTTGCCCGCGTGGAGGTCAGAAATAATACTACGGGAAGGTACAACCAGGATGAACAGTACCCTATGACCTAACCCAGGTCCTCCACCTGTGTGCCAAACATCGACATCCGTTCAAAAGGTAACAGACAGACGGACAGAGTTGTTTTCGCACTTACAATAATCAGTATGGGTACTGTAAGTACTAAAATGTTTTTTTTTGTGTTTATCAGTTAGTAGTACATGAATAAACAAATAGCGTAAGTAGCCCTAGTACTAAAGTATTCTAAACAGTTTTAAACGTCTCTCCCAGATTTAAAAGCGCTTATTTTTTATTCGTAAACGATTTAGTCTCGAGCTAAGTTATGGAAGCTCCCCTGAATACTAAGTTGTTTTGACTCCAATCCAGTTGGCTGGCATTCTGGAACAGTTTACTTATATTTTTTGCTTATTCAGATCTACATAGATTTAGATTAAAAATAAAGTATTCGAGCTTCGAGCCTCGTGTTAACTACGAATGTTAAAGTAGGAATTGTTGAAAGTCATTTTGGGGGTTGATAACAATTCTCGTAGCATTTAAATGGAGTCTTATAAAGGTTTGTGCTGCTACTGAATGTTGGTACAATTCTCTATTGTAAAAGTTACATATTTTTTTATTTGTAATAGCAGTCGAAAATGTATCCAAGTTTTTGATTTTGTTTCTAGGTTCTCCTCTAATGCACGCTAACCCGTAAGTTTTAATAATTGAATTTATTAGTACCTCATTATTTTTTAGGCTCTCTCTTTGACTCGTTCGCCGACCAACCTCTCACTTTTTTGTAAGTTCCATTTGCCACCTTTTTAACCCTAAAGTGATCATAAAAACTCAAGGGTCCTCCACCACAATAGTCTCGCAATAATAGTGTGGCGCAAAAACGGGCGTGTTCCGGAAACCAGGCTATTGTGGCCGTAATACGGAAAATTGTGGCCAAACCGAACGCGGTGGAGGAGGAACGAGCCGATCTGTTCCAAATATTCACGACGAATTTAGGGTTAGTTGTGGTTTTATTGGTTACTGTCGCGCGATCTAGGTTTTGTGGTGATAGGTGTTAAGTTAAGGTGTTGATAATAACAATTAGGTAATAATGATTTTGGTATTATTTTAAACGGTCCGGGGCATCAAAAATGGCGTTTAGGTACATTTGAGGCGGCAGGATTGTAAAACAATTTTTTTTGTCAATCTTCAGCAAAGCAAAACAGTTTTCTTTGTTTAGGTATTTGTAGTTTAAAGTTTTTTTTTTTTTAATATAGCTTATCATGTACTTAGATAGGTATTAAGTAATATACAAAATTAAGTAATATGCAAATAGATCCAAGTTAGAGAAAAACTTATTGAGATTGCCTGTAAGGCGACGTAGGGGTGCCCACAAGCCTGCATTCTCACGACTAGGAGTGACGGCGAAAACAGGTCGTGCGCGCACCTCACGTCCCTGAATGGTTCTAGGGACAACATAGCATAACTTGTTAGAAATATCCACACAATCTAATGAGTTGTTACACAGATCATATAGAAACATAGTTTCTAGAAGGGTTCGTCTAGACTTCAAAGAGAGTAGGTTGTATTTTTTCAGTAAGTCGCTATAGTGGATGTAAATAAGACTTCTAGAACAGCGGTGATGCATCGTTTTCAGGAACTTACGTTGTAAACGCTCTATAGATTCAGTTTTATTATAATAGGGACTCTTCACAGGCACCGCATATTCTAGTTGAGACCGGATTAATGATCGACAGAAATGTAAATATGTGCTCGGGTGGATGAATTCCGTGGCCGATCCTATTACGAATCCATACATACGATAAGCTTCACACATGATTTTATCAACGTGTGCGTCTAGGTGCAGTTTGTCATCGAGCAGTATTTCTAGATCACGAATTGTGTTAACTCTGGCTAAGATTTGACTTTGTAGTGCATATGGGTGCGTAATTGGGTTTTACTTTTAGTAAAGCTGATACAGCAACATTTGGGAATACTAGTAGGAGTTTGGTTTTATTGCAATATTCTATTAAACGATTAAGATCTTGTTGAAGTAAGTGACAGTCTGCTATTGATCTAATGGGTCCGAAAATTTTTAGATCATCCGCGTAAAGTAGAAAATTAGAGTTAAGAAAACACACATCGATATCGTTAATAAAAAATACAAATAACAGAGGTCGAAGAATTGAGCCTTGAGGCACTCCTGACGTTGTGGTTATAGTGACGTCGTGGTTTTAAAAGAGTAACGGTGGAGTTTTTTGCCCATTCTTCTCCATGCGAAAACTACCTTTTAGAAGGGGCGACTATCATCAATTCAATTTTTTTGTAATTTTTGACGTTCAAAAGTGCCTTATAAGGGCTACTGTGAAATAAATGATTTGACTTTGACTTGGTGGTGGAATATAATCAACGCAAATGGAAAAAACACCTATAAATGAAGTTAACTCAAAAGCTAGTCAAGCAACGTCAGTGTTAGTAAAACTTATATGGGACCACGGCGCAAGCTTTTTGAAATGAGAATTTTCGAAATGTATTGATTAAAATATCGGTAAAAATATGTATTTTTTTAAATGTATTCTATACATATACAAACGAATTGAACCTCCACCTAGATTCGAACCTCCTCATTTTTAAGAAGTCGGTTAAAAATATCAACAAATCAAAAATCAACTCAAACAATCATCAAAACAAAGCGACTTGAGTGAAAGAAATAAAACGCGTGAAAACCTGAAAGAGGACCTTGCTTTGTATCAGCACAGTTACAGACTAATACAATTTACCTTATTCCCAAATAAATATAAATCTAGAAACAAAATATCCACTTTCAGATATAAAAAGGTCTCAGTATTCAACCGGCGGCCACCAGGCCCACCACCCACCGTCACAAATCGTTTAGCAATAAAATAGCCGTTACAGTTTTACAGTAAACGTTTAGATACTATTCTATTTACGATCCAGAATATCTAAACTTAATATTATAAAGAGTAAAGATTTGATTTTTTGAATGTTTGTTTGTTTGTTACGCTTTCACGCTTAAATGTCTGAACGGATTTATTTAAAATTTAATACATGGGTAGACCATGACCTGGGTTATGACATAAATATTTTTCACGGGATCGAGACTTATGCGGGTGAAACCGCGGGGCGCAGCTAGTACTGAATAAAATCAACGAGATTTAGATTTTTTTGGTTAATATATGTATATATTTTTTGTATGTATGCACGTAGGACACCCCTTATTGCCTCCCCCTATTGCGTGTGGGACTTAATCATGGCTGCACTGGCAAAATGTGGGTGTACCATAGACACACCTCTGCCAAACACTCAAGGGAACACAGCTGCACAGGCGTGATGTTATGTTACTTACTAAATATGTCATAGTGTGAGTCTCTACAAGAACTAGTTCACACGTTATTTTATTACACCTACATTGCGAATTCAAGCTTATGTAAAGAATTCGTTCCCAAATAGCCATAGTTAAATAGGGCGAGCTCTTTTTCCAGTTGGTCTATCGTGTGGAAAGATAAAGGATTCTACTTGTAGAAACTTTGTTTCAACGTACGTATAGAACTTACGAAGCAAATTCTTTTTTTATCGCCGATTTACAGAAGGCGTTTATTTCAGTTTTAATCGAGTTCAAAAAAAGGTTCCGAACTTAAGTTTTTTGTGCGGTATCAACGAATTTTTAAGCAATTCTCAAAATATTTGAACCATTAATTTTGAATTACGAAAATTTGAAATTGAATAGCCAGGCTAAAATAAGTGTTACATTCTGATGTAACATGCCTTATTTACGAACACATGTTGAAACTCAGTGGGTTGGGTACAGTAAGTATTCCGCCTCATCATCGTCATCATTGGCAGCCTTGTTCCACCCACTGCTGAGTACAGGCCTCCTGCCTTGCGTGCCATGCTTCCCTGGTATGTGCGAGTCTCATCCCGGTCTTCCCCACCATCTTCTGTAGTTCGTTCCACCCACCTGGCTATTGGTCTGCGAGCGCTCCAGTATTCCGCCTCGTCATCATCATCATTCAAAAATTTTAAGTGTTAAAACAAAAAAGAATAAGTAGCATCGGCTTCTGAAACTATTATTCAAATAAAAAAGATTAAATTCAAATAGATTTTCATTGCTCTAACTAAAGCCACACTATTAAAACAACTATTCTAACAAAGTTTCCACAAACACGCAACACAATTTCCACCGGATCTAATAACGTGCAGGTAGACAATGATATGCGGGCGTTGTGAATAATTCCTGTCCATTGTCCCCGGATTACGGCCGGACAGCCGGATGGTCGCCATGTCCGAACCGCCTGCCGGACACCCAACTGAAACACTGGGGATGTAAAGTGACTAAAATTGTAAATGTACTCTCAGGTTTTAGGAGTAATCATTTTAAGGAAAAGGAGAGGAAGAGCTTGAAGTTTAGTGGTCTCAATAGATGGGACAATGGATCACCGTGTTTATCAGTTAGTATTATTATGAGGATAGTTGACAGAAAAGTTGAAAGGGAATCGTTTGGCTTGGTATGGGCACGTGATGAGGAGGGAGGAAACGCATGTGACTAAAAGGGTGATGAACATATATGTTGACGGATGGAGAGTGAGGAATGCTATGAAAGAAAAGAGTGTGAATGCTAGCGTGATGGTTGTCAGGGGAGAATGGAAGAAAGAAACGCGAGGAAGATGACGTTATGAAGATGGTTCAAAATGCACAGATAAATCATAGATAATAATCTCACCTCACGATCAATGTAGCATAGTAGTTAGCACAGTTTATTTTTCATCCGAGAAAGTACTACCTATACTACATATTTCTGTTAAATATTATGCAAAAATATTTAGTTTTAATTCCGCAATACTAAATATTTTTACATAACATTTTACTGACATGGATTTCCACAAAGTAACGCCAGATAACGTGGCTATATTCCAGCCTAAGATGTCGGTGTAATTACGAGACAAAAACATTTCGGCTTTGTTTCAGGGTCGGGTTTGGCTGCCAGTCTATTCTGCAAACATCTCACCGTACAAACTTGGCTGAAGTCAGTTTAATGTGAGCTGTCAATCTACTCGATTCTAGGGATTGACACTAGTCACAGCTCACTTCGTACGTGAAGTGAATTTTCACGATGAAATTTTGACCGAATAAATCGGCAGGTTCGGCAAATAAATAGGCGGCGGAGATCACTGACCACCAGGATAGCCGTCTGCTTATTTGTCACTTCAGAAAAAGAAAAACATCAATATTAACCTAATTAAAATAATTCCTTAAAACCTATTAACTCAGCGCCACTGTGCAAGTTTTACTTCTTATATGTTATAAAGAGCGTTGCTTCGTAAACTTCGCGCTTCCAGCATGTCTCCTAGAGTTATTCGCTGAGAGAGCTGCAAACTTCGCTAGATTGACTATTACGAGTTGCCAACTTGCATACTTGCAGCTTCCGCTAAATAGTAAGATTTCCTGCTTTTCTTAGTGTTATGCATCATGTAGCTGTTGCGACTTTGTAGTAAGTACCAAAGTGTCTATTATGTTATTCGGAGTATTTTTTTCCTCCATCACCTGTTTTGTTGGTCTCTAGTGGTCGCAAGCATGATACTCTCTAGACTTAGTTCGATACCCGAATCGGGGAAAGTATTATTGGGTTTGTCTATTAGCAATTTTTTTGTATACAAGTAGTGTGCCCGATGACAAAAAATCTAAACGAAAATGCCGAACTTCTACACAAACTTACATCGCCCATTTAACTCCTTTAGTCAAAATCGTCCTGTTGTACTCCTCATTTTCAAATCCTTCCTTGGTGCTTCCACTTTCATTATAAAAGGAACTATTGTGGAAAAATTCATGCTTCTAGACCCAGAGGTTTATACTGCATTGTCTGTCAGTGTATTTTAGATTTTGAATAAATGTAGATTGCTAATCCATGCGTCATGTTCGTGAACGGGCGCCGTCAATAGGGACTGGTCATCTCTTAGCTGCCACGGCATATTTTAATTTTATTTGATTTTAGAATTGTTTTTTTTATTTCTATTACGGACGCTTTTAATGTTTTGCATGTTTGCGTTCTCACATGTATAACTTCAACATGAATGATGTAACCAATATTTTGTAACCATATTTTTTTTTAAAGAGCCTACTTACTACGCTTTGGAATGGGCAACTAGCTTCATCTTTCTGACTGACCGACCCCTTGACAATTCAAAAGCGCCTGTAATGGGTTTATTTAAAATAAATGCTTTGAGTTTGAGTTTGAGGTTGCCAATAAATTCGTAATAATACTACAGCTGCAGCTCACAATCTGGATTCTCGGTTTGTGCCCCCTTCAGGGCAATAAGCTTGAGCTCACAGACGAGGGTGTAATTCACGCATCTACCTAACACTAGCAATATAGGCGTGGTGTTGTTATTTCGTGATTCTCTCCATTTCTATCATCAATGCATCACCTTCAAACTTTATCGGACTAAACTTTTAAGTAAGATAAGAATAATTTATTGTTTAAAAAAAATGCCAATTCCATTCAGATTCAGATATAAAAAAAAACTAGAGACATTTCAGCACATTATTAATTTGAGAATTTAAATTAATTCCATTTTCAACACAATTAATCGTGATGGACTTTCATCTGTCTTCCCAAATTCAACATGGCCACCCTACCGCCCCCCCGCGTGCCTCCGACTTTATTGAATTGCCCCCTGTTATACGAAACTACCCCATTCTATGAGTTTTTACTCAATTATGCCGAAATTCAGGGGGTGGTTAGTTCCAAATCTCATTATATCGTTATTTCGACCGTCTAGTGGACGCAATTTGGACACAATGAAACTCGTTGGTTACTGAATGGACGGTATTTCGGGCTTATGCTGAAGTGGCAACAATTTAATGACTGCGATATTGGTTTGCTGGTCACGAGTGTGGGTGCTGAGTGTGCGGTTTGGAGTTTGATTCTCGGGTCCAGTCGTATGTTTAAGATTTTTCTGGTAACATGTCACTATCAGTGTCCAACTGGGAAGATTCATGCTGGGGCAAGACTCACGGATTGCACTTTGAATTAAATTGAATGGGAAGTTTATTTGTGTAAATATTAATATTCGTATGAAACGCTTGCTCACATTTACTTATACTAATATAAACATTATGTGTGTAAGAATAAAGTTCAGATTCGTATGTAACGCTTACTTTACTCAGGAAAGTCAAGTTAAAAGTGCGATTTGTGAATCTTGCCCGGAGGGGATAGAAATAGAAAAGTTGCGTATGAATGTGATACTGTAAGAAAAGAGAGAAGTTAGCATTGCTTAAACGGCAGTCTTTTTTTTTCTGTTTTTAGACATTGCACACTAGGAATTTCTCCTGTATCGTGGGTGCGTTTACAAACATTTAAACTCACATACCTACACAAACAATCGTGAGGAAATAACCTCTTTTTACGATAATTTTACGTAGAGTGGTCGCAATTTACGACAAAATGTGACTTCTCGACTGAATGGTTCCTATTGAGTGGCTTAGGGCCGTTGGATAATTATTGCCAAGTACTTCTGGATATTTTTTTTAAGAATACAAGCAATGGGTTGACCTATTACTCTTGACTTAAAAAAAAATAGGTCATTTATGTCTTTCATGCCGTTTGTGCGTATGAATTTAAATAAAAGTTAAGAAAATGTAAGATGTGTTTTTGTTGTGTTTGCAAGGGAGTGGCGAGTTGTTCGGTACTGGTAGTGACTTCGGTTGTTTTTTTCCTTTTTTTTTTGTTCTTGATCGCTCAAGCATTTTAGTCAGAGAACATATTTGTTCTGTGATTTTAGTTACCTAAGTCGGTCTAGAATGTACTTATTCTGAATGATCTATATAAATCAAAAGGTATTTTTGGCAGTCAGAAACCCCTCTTAGAGGAAAAACAAAGAAATCATTCTAAAACATTTCCCAGAATAGATCCCCTTCCCACACTAACTAAAACAAAAACAGTCGGTTCCCGCCAAAAATCACGACATTTTACATTGAATGACGGAACAAAAATTGGTTGCCTGTAAAGTCGGTATACCGGCGAAAGTTTTACGTGACAACGACTTTGCGTGCCTTTCACTTTTTATGTCTGTCTCTCTCGCTCTTAGGCGGGCTAACCATGCCCGAGTGGAAGGGACGCGTGCCTCTCACTCGCTCTCATTGTGAGCGCATAACGTGAGCGGAGCGTAACGCAGTTTCTTGAAGTGTCACCCGGCAAACCAATTTATAAGACGTTGTCACGTCAAAAAAGTTTCTATTACACTTTCCTGTTACGGAACTCTAAAAATACTTTGTAGAACTCGTTCGCATTGAAAGAAAGAAAGAAAGAATAATATTTATTTGGACACAGTTCGTGAAACACATAATACAAAAATAAAAATAAAAAAGTGAAAATATTCATAAAGCGACAATTGTGTGCCTCACGGCTGCGCCAAAAAGGTTCATTTCAGCATTAATGCCAGACAAATGCTGTCTGACGCTGGTTTTCTAATGAACCCTTATGGACAAGTGACGGGGATTACCAACAGTTTCAACATACCTAATACATACTTTATATACCTCTAAATAAATAAATAAACTACATAAGGTATATTTAAATAATTGTTTCGAATCAATGTTATTTCCACCCAAACAAACATCAACTTTATGTAAGTGTAAACAAAATTGATTTTAGACTGACTAGTACTGTTGAAAAACTCATAAAAAATAATATGAAGTTGTAGCGCAAACTGAACCTTATGTGTAGGTTATTACAGTTGTTTTTCCCAAAATTCGTAATTGCTTACAAGTTTGGCAAACAAATTACGAACGCAGATTAGTAATCAAAATGTGAATTAAATATGAATTAAAAACCAAAGAAAAACCAATCAGGAAACAACAGGAACTGTCCACGCAAAAACCTGTTCTTAGCGATGAGCTAAATAGTGCGCAAACCACCCACATACCCAAAATATTTTTGGCTCAACAGGAATTATGTTTTTGTTTTTGCATTGCCTCTCGTGGAATCGACGGAACCCTTAAGCTTACGTCAATTCTGACAAACGTCATTTTGAGGGCTTTATGATGAAACAAAAAAATGAACCTTATATGTGTGATGTTGGGTTCATTTCCGCTTGTTTTTCCTAGCAGATGGATAAATTATTTCTCGGCCGAAAACAGACCTCAAATCGTGCATTATAAGGATGAATTCAAGTTGTTCAGTCAATTGTGGCATACTTTATCGGTAAAGCAGCGTTACAGTGACGTATCGATGCGTTTTCAATATACATTTATGATATGATCTAGTTTTTATGGAAGAAAAATGTATGAATTTTGTATTGGGATGCGAAAAAATAGGGCGATTCCAGAATTTATTTGTTTTTTATCAACAAATTCCCGTCGAATAATTGTGTTGCTTTCGATTTAGAAATTCAAGAGAAAGTTTTACCCCATATAACAATAAACACGTACTCATTAATTAATTAATTTAATAATTTATAATATATTTTTTTCATACTGAGGGGAACTAAAGATAATTACTTTAACTTTACACATCTGTAGGGACATCTGGCATCGGATGTTAATACTGATTATTATAATTGAGACGGACCGGTGAACCAATCGTTGAGATATTGAGTTCAAGGGCTTAGATGCAAGGACCATACAGTAATAATTTTGAACAGTTTGGAAGTAATGAAACCCATAGGAACCAGTCGTGTCGCTGCGGTCTGTCATTGATCCGTCATTGCGATACGGCGCCGTTGCCACTTCGATTTGCGTTTGCCTTCGGAAAAGTACGTACGCCGGGCTTGACCGGTTATAATAGTGGCCCATCGGCATCAGTGACAGGGTCAAGCTGCCGGTGGTCAGGTCTCTAGAGAGAGCAACCTTCTCACTATGGGTGCCGTGTCTAGGAGTAATACTGCGTTCTGAATCAAGCCCTTGAACCAGCCGCGCAATGAGAGCCTCCTGAGATGTTGGTCGAGGCTCTCCGCTATTAGGCCATTAACCATTACGATTATCGGTACAATGATTGCAGTGTCCACGTCTCACATGTCGACAAACTCGTATGCTACGCCAAGATACTTGATTTTTTATCTTTCTCAGCTTTCACGAGATTCTCGTCATGAGGGACAGCAATATCAACAATCATTGCACGGCGCTCTCGTCGATCTATCACCACAATACCAGGCTTATAGGCTACAATAGTCCTGTCAGTGATGATAGATCGATCCCAATACAATGTGACGTGACCATTCTCGAGAAGTGGGTCGGGCACATACCTGTAGAATGGTACTTCGAATACCACAAGGTTGAGACACAAGCAAGACAAGTTGCAAGACAAGTTGATAATCCTAGCCACTAGATTGTGTCTGTGCAAGTACTCGCCGTTAGCAAGATGACCGGAAACAATATGTCGGATTGATACGACCGGAAACAATATTCGGATTGATTCCCCGGGACGGTGGCATGCCCGACAGATGTCAGCCGTACCGTCCTTGACAATGTATTTTCGATAATTATTCGTTCATTAACCTCCGGTTTCCCCGAAGAGGTCGCCGAAGTGCAGCCAGGATATAGACACCAAAGAGTTTACATCAGGCCCATGGAGGGCTCTGAAAAAGCGTCCGTGAAGCTTTTTGCCTTGCCATACTTCCTTACGATCGTTAGTATCAAGTACTGCAGGTTTGCGCTAGTTCTCTTTCGCTAAGAAGAGCGGGGTGAGGCATTGCGACCACATTTCGGTGGATCCCACAGATAAAGATAGACATAGAGAACGCAAGAGCGACTACTTCGCGTGCCCAGCTTACGTACAAAAATCGTAAGCCGCTATTTTCGTGCGCAGTCTGCATCTCCGCTACTCGGACATCAGTTACAAAATTTAAAATGGTCAATTGGAATGTAAAAACTGTACAAATGCGAGGAGAAAAAATAAAGTAAACGTTTCCTTCCATCGGTAAGTCATTTTGTGATTAATATTATGCGTAATTCATTTTAAAATCAATTATTTTTAATCTTATAGGTCTGGTTATACTAAATTTGAGAAAAACATGGGTCATCAAATGTAAGCTGCATACTCGTATTACATTGCGGCTTTTATTTGGAGCGGTTGTAAGTAAGTAAGTAAATTTTATTTGTTTAAACATGGCGTTCATAATACATTGCATGCCGGATAGTAATGGGATACAGAAAAGTTCAAACATGTTCAGCCGCATATCGTGGCGTACAAATTGGTAGGAAGAGATGGTGCCGTAATAATATTCATCAAAATTACATTTTTTCATTATTCATTAAAGATTAGGTATAATTACAATTCAATAAGCATATTTTTTGGATACAATTCAATGTCAAAGTAGTCATTGAATAAATAAGTCAATAAAAATATGAATTACTGTCATTA
Organism: Xanthia icteritia; assembly: GCA_949128155.2. Lineage (NCBI taxonomy): Eukaryota > Metazoa > Arthropoda > Insecta > Lepidoptera > Noctuidae > Xanthia > Xanthia icteritia. Next base: position 16,066,979 of record OX421956.2, read on the forward strand.
AAAATTTCAATTCCAAATTACAATTCCAAAAAAATACAATAACGTCAAAAATACAACATTGCCATCTCAAAAATGAAGAAAATTGTCCTCATTCATAAACTCTGCTATACTGTAATATGCTCTTTCAGTTAGTAAACTCTTCAACTTACTTTTAATAGCAGATATATTTAATGTTTTCCACGATTTGGGCAATTTATTAAAAATGGTCGGAGCCATGCAAAAGATGCTCTTACGCATAAGAGTTGTTTTAGCGCCGTGAACACAGAGTTTGAAATTATCACGTCTATTTCTAGGGACAGCATCAGACCAACGCTGAAATAAATGTTAATGGTTGATACGACGTATTGTTTTAACAAGTGATAAATATCGAAACAAGTGATACTATCGTACATATACATATATTGCTTCGGTTTTACGAAACCGAAGCAATATATGTATATGTACAGGCGCCTTTATAATTTTTCTGACAATTTTAGCGGTTAATGCTGTTCATCCTATGCAACACAAATAGATTCTCGAGAATCGATTTCGGAAACAGAGAAATGATTTTGTATTTTATAGGTACTTATTATGTAAACAATTTTAATAAATAATCGAAACGTTTCGTGATTTTTTTAACCGACTTCCCAAAAAGGAGGAGGTTATCAATTCGGTTGTATTTTTTTTTTTTTTTTTTTTTTTTTTTTTTTTAATGTATGTTACCTCATATCTCCGTCATTTATGAACCGATTTTGAAAATTATTTTTTTATTTGAAAGGATACACTTTCCGATTGGTCCCATTTTTATCAAAATTTAGTTCTGATGATGGAATCCATGAGGAATTGAGGGAACTCTTCAAATATTATAGGCACACACATAGCGATTTAGGTATTTTCAGCTACAAGTTAAGCATTTGCATTCAGAAACTATCATTTAGTGAAGTGGAACTGATGAAGAAGACCACAGATTGCCATCGGAATTCCTCAATGATAGGTATTCCACGGGTGGCGCCATTTATGAACCGATTTTGAAAATTATTTTGTGATTTGAAAGGATATACGCCCAGATTGGTCCCATTAAAAAAAAATCTGTTCTGATGCTGGAATCCATGACGAATTGAGGGAACTCCTCAAATATTATAGTCACACGCATAGCGATTTAGGTATTTTCAGCAACAAATTAAGCATTTGCATTCAGAAAGTATCATTTAGTGAAGTGGAACTGATGAAGAAGACCACAGATTGCCACCGTAATTCCTCAATGATAGGTATTTCACGGGTGGCGCCATTTATGAACCGATTTGGAAAATTATTTTCTGATTTGAAAGGATATACGCCCAGATTGGTCCCATTAAAAAAAAATCTGTTCTGATGCTGGAATCCATGACGAATTGAGGGAACTCCTCAAATATTTTAGGCACACACATAGCGATTTAGGTATTTTCAGCAACAAATTAAGCATTTGCATTCAGAATGTATCATTTGGTGAAATGGAACTGATGAAGAAGACAGATAGCCACCGGAACTACTCAATGATAAGTAGTTCACGGGTGGCGATAAGATATCTCGATTAAGATAGTTAAGCGACAATGAAGCACGTTTAAATAAATAATTCTGGTGACCATCGAACTGATCTGAAGATGAAGCCGGAAGGACGGCACCGGAACTCCGTCATAAAACAATGTATCCTAGCCGAGTTTGGGCTTATTCGAATTGCCATGAGATGTACTCTGGCTATAAATGATTTTAATGGTAATATCCCGGCATCAAATTGCGCTACTTGAGTCGTATGTTATGTGTGGCCTTGATTGTCAGAAGACAGATTTTGTAGCCTCGTTATTTCCGTCAATGATCTGTGGCCGTGTGGTCGCTTTAATAATTTGTTGGCGTCCAACTCTGATAAAACTGTGCCTTCCAAACTTCTGACACGACTAAGCGCGACGTATATTTGTTCTTTTGCAAAGTTTTTTTTACCAAAGTCGATCACAGCTCTTTCAGGGGTGGTAGCCTGTAATTTATGGACTGTGACCGCCCAGCTTAATATTAGAGGCAGCATACGCTTCACATCTCCGTTACCCCTTGCCGCCTGGAACGTAGTGCTTGTTGGTGGTATTGGTCTCACTTTGAAAACTTTAAATTAGCATATCTTTTTATTGTATGAGACGATTGCAATGAAACAAAAACTAAATGTTACATCGTGATAATATTCTATTTACAATTTTAATAGGACAGTGGGACAGTAATAGGCTGGCCTATTACTGTCCCACTGCAGGGCAAAGGCCTCGTTTCATACAGAGAAGGAACGAGCACTGATCATCACGCTTGCTCAAAACGGGTTGGTGATTTCAGACTAATATTAACTATAAGTCCATGTTTCCTCACGATGTTTTCCTTCCCTGATGTCAATAATGTCCAAGATAAACTCAGAAAGTTCATATGAATTGAAAAAGTCATATTAGAACCCACAACCTCATGCATGAGAGGCGAGGCCTTAACCTCTGGGCCATCATAACATATTAAATTACCAAAAAATATATATTTTACTATACATTTCTTTCTTTTCCAAACAAATATAAAATACGAGCATACCTACCTACACATTTCTAAGGTGCCAACCCTAGTGGGGCAGAATCCATAAAGATTACAGACTAGTGGAATCTGCCCCACCAAGTCGAACTAGTGGGGCATATTCCACTGAACATTTTTAGGCATTCCTCTTTGCCCCACCAGCGGGGCGCTTAGAATGATTCGTTAATTTTTTTTTAATCTTTTGTTATGTTTCCATTATTCGACTGGTATACGAATTTGTGCGGCTACCCCGCACAAATTCATATACATGTATAAACACAACTAAAAAGTGGAAAATAAAAACTTTTTTACAAAAAAAAAACAACCGACTTCTAAAAAAAACACTTAAAAGAGAAAAATAACTTGAATTTCGGAAGTCGGTGGCAAAAACGAAAATACAGATCCATATAATTATATTTTAAGATGGTTCGCAGTTCGCATAGTTGAAGCCGTGATATAGTTATATCCCTAGGGAAATAGTTATGAATTGCTTTCATATATATTACGTTAGGTATATTTTACTATATATGTATCTAATAAAATACTATTGTTTTTGCCACCGACTTCCGAAATTCAAGTTATTTTTCTCTTTTAAGTGTTTTTTTTAGAAGTCGGTTGTTTTTTTTTTGTAAAAAAGTTTTTATTAGTTTTCCTCATGAACCCAGTTTAAAAGAAAAATAGAGGCGACGGGAAATAAAGATTGGTTCCCAACAAAGCATAGCACTATATGTTCAGTACATTTTGAGGAAGCAAGCTCTGTCTATCTCATTACTCTGTCACAAAATAGATTAATAAATCTATTTAAACGATTCTTAATCATTCTTTACAGTACCACAATTACTCAATAAATAGTATTCATACAGTAATTAAGAAATGGTATATACAAAGGCGAACTGTATTCAAAATTGAATTTTCAGCCAGCAAATCTTTGAATGATAGAAAAAGATGAAAAAGGGTAGAATCCCGTTGCTTTTTGTAAACACTAGAACTAAATTTAATATAAGGTGTTACCGAATATTCACGTGTTTATAATGGTAAAATTACTAGAAATTCTCACTACGAAGAATTTCAGCGTACTGCTGGCTGGATGAGCGTGAGCGCTGGCGCTAGGCGGCGGTTGGGGCGAGACGGGTGCCGCAAGCGGCGGCGTCTTCGAATCGATTTGATTTCCCCACACTAAATAAATCGTGCTTGTGACGTCATAGTAGGTAGTCTAAAAATGGCACGCTTGGTTTTCATACAGATCGTGATACTTGCGTTATCTATGTATATCTGTGGTGAATCCCCACGTCAGTTTGTAGAAAATATTCCCTGAGACTGCAGATCTCGCGGTTGTAGAGGGTTTTAGCATTTAAAAAACCTAGACCCCCACACTTCCGCGAGATGTACAGTCTCTTCACTGATGACCGTGGGTGATGCATCCGTTTTGCCGTCAGCAATGTACGAATCTGTCTATTCAGAGCCTCAAGTTCCGTCTGAGTCCATTTGAGTATGCCAAAAGAATACATCAAAACCGGCATGACCCAACCGTTAAAGACATGTACCTTTTTCCGCCTGATAAAATCACTATTAAGCACTTTAATCAGGTGGCCAAAGTAGCGTTCCCTCAACAATTGTTTCATGTCGGCTAAATTGATGTCTAATGCTTCCGACATACCCAAATACTTGTAGGATCTAAGATGCATGGAACCCGAGAGTTGGGTTCCCACGGGTTCCATAATCCCCCCTCTCTTTACATGCATCTGTCCACCCCAAATTCCATCCTGATAGCGCTACTGAACGTTTCTGTTAACTTCAGTAGGTCCATCAGTCGCAAATTGTTGGGGACAAAGAGTTTCAAGTCATCCATGTAAAGGAGGTGAAATATAACCTGACCACCTCTTTTCAACCGGTAGCCTAGACCTGAGTCCTCCAGCAGTGTGCTTATAGGATATTTTTATTATTATTATCTCCTCCTAATCAGAGCACGTGCCATTTTATATTTTCACCACCCTTGGTTCACTGATAGAGAATGTTTGAGGCATTAAGTCCACTTTTGTACCTTATTGTGTGCGAGAATTTTAAATAAATAAATAAATCTGGACTACAAACTTCTTGATGTGAACGCAACCCTACGTGTTCGATTGACAAGCGATTACCAGTCGCGGGTCGATCGCGTCAGGGTCACTGTATACTGATTCCAGACGTGTTTACTGACGGCTACTGATCGGTAGCGGTTACTGTAACTACGAGTAGTTGTTGTAGAGAATTAGTGAAGGATTGTGATAAACTTCAGAATTTCGTTATAGGTATATAGGCACGGTACTACATATTTGGAACGGTGGCAAATCGTATGTTGTATGTTGTTTGGCAGCGATTGGTTGAAAGAATAATGGGCCTAGCAATCATAAATTCTGATAAACTCAATCAGAAATTTTGTTGTGGTCTGTTATTCGGTTCGTTGTTCCGATCGGTTGTGGAATTTTGTTGTGGTTTTCTGAGAAATAAAGATCTTTAACCGTAGAAACCTTCGTGTACTCACAGCAAAATCGGCTAAGCGTACCATACACATTAGTTGCCGGAATGGGCTACTCAATGTCTGCTACTATCAACAGTCAATGGGGAACACCATAAATAAATTGTTGATAGGTGATCACTGATCCTATTGTTTTGTTATAGTATCAAGCTAAGAGTAGTCCTCTAATGCAAAAGCTAGTCTTATATCAGTCTCCGACAATACCCGTAGTCACTGCATCAAAACGCGTTGATGGCTTTTAAGCTTTAACTTTGTATAGTGCTTTGTGACTGTGACAAATAACATTGCCGCTCCTTACAAAATAATTAAGAATCACCAAACATCTGACGATTAACACTACCATCAAACGTGCTTCACGCTTGACCCATACTGTACCTAGTTGACTACGACGTGGTTATCTGAGCCGCTACACATACATTATTGTAAGGACCGCTACAACTATTATATTCAATTGACTAGGCAGTTGGCACGCGGCGGTGAGCAGCTGATGGAATGTGCTGTGCTGCGATATCACACGATCTGCATATTAGAACAATCCATACTAATATTATAAATACGAAAGTAACTCTGTCTGTCTGTCTGCCTTTTCACGCCTAAACCACTGAACGGATTGCGATAAAATTTGGCAAGGAGATAGATGGCATCCCGAGAAAGGACTCTTTCTTTCTTTCTCGACGAATTTCTTAATTTCCTTTTTGTCTCAATTTTTGAGACAAAAAGGAAATTAAGAAATTGGAATTGAAATTAAGGGGATATATGAAAGTTTCTATGGGAAACCTATCATTTCTTAAGTTAGGGCTATGAACATTTTAATGTATGCTTTTGGTAACAAATGAAGAATTACGTGTTTCAGCGTTTTTCAAACGGTACTTGTAGTAGTTGTTGTAGTACTAGTAGGACTTGCGCCCTGAGGGATCCGTCTCAAAGTTGTGCTTGCTCGGCTGCCCGAATTTCCAAATCTGGATTGAAGAACAAACTTAACTTTTCAATTGAAACATAACTTTTAATAGAGTAATGAAATACAGACTAAATGTTACTTCAAGACACGGTCTATGAATTTTTGATCCCAGATTGAAGAAAAAACTTAACTTTGCATTTCCTAAATCACTATAAATTACCAATTTTTGAATTTTCCTCTTTACTTGACCGTACTTCTCGCCAGACTTCTTTTCGTGTGGTTCACCCATGGGCCTCTGACTTGGCTTCACATGCCGTCGAGAAATATCTCTCAGGCAGGCCAACGGCAAGTACCAAACACACTGGTTTATTTGCGAGTGTCAAAATATGCGGAATAAAAGGCCGTATTTTTTTAATGCCTTGACTTTGAAGTTTGATTTTCATTACAGCTGCAAGAGATCGTAGATCTAAGTTTTTGATATCTATATTCAACTTGATACTTACACGCGTTCCTGAGGTCTTGCATAAAACATGCACGACTTGGGGATCCAACTCAGAACCTCATATCACAAAAATAACAAGATTAAATTCTCAGTAGCTTCATGTAAAGTACTAATATTCAACTGCAGCCAGTGCACAGTGACTATATAGAACCCGACCCCACCATAGTTTGTAAAAGGCTAGGCAGATGACCTGTGATCCAGAAATAAATTAATTGAATTGAATTTAACGAGATTATTTTCTAGCCATGAAACTTGTCAAAAACAAAGTCAAAATTCAAAAAATTCAAAAGTCATTTATTCAAACTAGGCTGAGAATCAGCACTTTTGGAACGTCAAAATTACATAAGACAGTCCCCCAAAACGCCCACCCTTCACCACTTCCTAGTGCTTTAGCTGGGAAGAAGAAGTGGCGCAACAAACTCCCCAGCAGCACAGCTGTCTGTTCAGTAAAAAAGATTCTATATAATAGTATGCAAAATGATATTTACATTACGCAACAGAAAACATAATTTAAATTATAAAATTAATAGCCATATGACAGCTACTCGTAGCACACGCCAATATACCAACCAAAAACATCGAGAACTATACTCAAGCAGATATAAAAATAACTTAACGAAAACAATATCTAAATAAAAGCCTCCAGACATAAAGGGCGTGCCTGCTTAGTCGGAATCCTAACTTGTTTCTCTATTCTTTTCTTCTATAATTAGTTCGTCAAGTGAAGCATACAGACGAAATAATCCTGATCTAGAACTAAACGGAATGATTCCGTCGAGCCGGAATAAAGAATAGTAAGTTATATGTGTGGCGGAGTGGGGTTAATCGCACGCTAGCACCACTAACCAGATACATACAGAAGGACTATTTTATGGAAGGCATCACAGGGACTTGTGGCTAAGTAACTAGGTACCTCATGAAAAATTTATATGTGAGGTTAAGCTGCGCTTGGACTTTTCTTCACGCATAAAACTCTTATTGCCTTTGAGAGCACAATAGGACAACGAACCTAATTACTGTGTTCAGAAGGGTACGCTAGTGTCATTACAGGCACATGAGACCGTTCAGCTTTGGCTCTGTGGGAGCATCGCGCATGCGCTGATTCTGGAACTGGGCCATCAGTTGAGTTGTTAGCTTGTTTGCCATACAATAACGTTAAAGTGACCAGCACGCGTAGCATAACCATCGTAGAAACGAAAGACAGAAATAGATTGTAGAAAGATTTCTGCGGCGCGTTGTGTAAAATGAAGAAAAGATGTAACGTTGGATAGAAAAAATAAGTCTATTATTCATAAGATAGTGGTAGAAGCTAAAGGAATTAATTAATTAATCGTATACTCGTATTTGTAAGTTTCTGGTGATTAAACAACTAAATATTTATTAAGTTGCTTAATAATTTAGTGTTGTGTATTTCTGTAAATAAAATAAATACATGTGTAACTATCAATCATGAATGAATAAAATATTTATTTAACAGAATATAGGTACATAAGACATTGTATTATTAGCAGTAGGCCACGCTACGCGTGCTGGTTAAGTAACTGGACACTTGGATGAAGTCTTGGAAATGGATTTTCTACGTTCTCCTATAACATGCCACACTCGTGTGCCTTCCAATGTGTGTGTACAACAAGTTAATGTGTGTGTGCAAAGTAAGTTAATGTTACGATGGCTATCAGATGGGGCGAGCTCCAAACGATCGTCTTTTGTTGGGAGCGATCACGAAACTAGCGTGCTTCTTATAGAACCGCTTTTATTCTCTTATGGAAATGCGAAGGTGGAGCTATGGGTTATTGGTTTTCGGTTTTATGATTATCTTTGTGATAGGAGCAGTTAGTAATAGATTAGAAATAGCGCCATATTACACTTTCGGGAATCTTTCAAACCTGTTTTGGTTTTCAAATTGAAATATATGTGTTTTTGTTTGGTCAAGTGATCGCAAGCGCTACAGCTGCTGAACATGAGGTCCTGGGTTCGATTCCCAGGTAGGGCAAAGTGTTTTTGGGTTTGCCATCTGGAATTTTCCATTAGTAGCATGGAGTCTGGATTTGTGCCCGGTTGATGGCAAAATAATCGCCCCCTATTACATGGCACTTAAATATTACTGGAAAAATGTGGTATCTCTGCCTACCCCTGGCGTGGTGTTATACTGTTATGTTATGATTATTATAATAGTGCTGTCGTGGAGGAAGCCCAAGTCCAGCAGTGGACGACTTTTGGCTGCACTGTGATGATGAATCAATGTAGTGCCAAAATCTTTAGAAAGTTTTGTACTGGAGCGAGGTTTTAGACTTATTTATTTTTAACTAGCGTTACATAGTTTAGGAGAATAACGCGGACATACAGACGGTCACGAAGTGTGATTTTAATGTATAATATGTGCTCGCTTTTGCCCGGGGCTTCGCCCGCGTGGAGATCGGAAGTTATCCCACCGAAATGTACTACCGTAATGCGCACGCCGGTAAAGCTCCCAGTCAGCGTGATTATTTCCGACATCTTCAACAATCATCGTAATTTTTCTGCCAATTTAATGAATTAGACATCTAAATTCAAATTCAAATTCAAATAATTTATTTCAGAAATAATATCCATATATTGTTAGTAGTAGTAGTATAAGTTAGCCTAATGTTAGTATTAAATTAAATTTACAATAATAAACAACTTATTGTTGTTTGGTGTACCATTGAACTGTTCGTTCAATGGTACACCAGTTTATTTGGATAAGTGTGTCTGTACACTTACCCACCTTCGCAAGAGGGGAGAGTCCCACCGGTCCGTAAACACATTCAGGATGCTATTGGAGGAGAAGCGCAAGCGTACCATCATGGAAACTAAACCTTCCTCAAGAATCATTCCGTCCATTGGTGAAAACCGTATGACAATCCGTTAAGAAGTTTGTGAGTTTATTGTGTTCAGGCTGACAGGCAGTGGGGGACTTTGTTTTATAATATAAACAATGTAGTGATATATATGATAAGAAATAGATTCCATATTCTAATAAAAAAAAAATGCCCTAAGTATTAATTTTTGCATCCCAAAATATCGCCTTATAACAACCCAGCTGAGAATCTTCCGTCCCTCTCATGACGAACACTGACACATCGCACACCGCCTCACACATGGCCAGGCAGTAAATCCCGAACTTTGCTCACGTTATGTGCTCACAAACGAGCTAGCAACCTTCCGCCGAAGTAATGCCAACGTCACGGCAGTAAAACACGTTTATTTTCATTTTGCCGAACGTCGGAATAAATAAGTTTCTTATAGGCTTTTTATTTACACCTTGTGACCTTTGACTTACTATTTGAATTTGAGGTTCGGTGCCTTCAGGTGACGTAGCATGACATCACGCCTGTATTCCCCAAAGGGTTAGGCAGAGGTGTAACTATAGTACACCCACCTTTCGCCAGTTATGTTTAAGTCCCATTGAATAGGGGGGCGAGCCTATTGCAGTCAACCAGGCACAAATACAGTCTCTGGGCTGCTACTGAGAAATTCTAGTTTGAAAAACTCGACCCGGGAATCGAATCCAGGACCTCATGCTCAGCGAGAACAACGAGGCAGTTAAAACATATAATTATAATCTTAAAAAACATACCAACAAAAGAAAAATCTTAATTCCACATCCGTGAAAACTAAGGAGGATTTAACGGGTATAACCCGCCCAAATTACGAAGCACACATTCACAGCTGTCGCTTAACAACAATAGTACTTCGCAATTCCCGCAGCTTATAGCGCGCGTCCGAAAATAAGCCGGTATTAAATGTGGTTTATGTTAATACCTAGTTACCGCTGGAATAGTGCCTGTTGTCCTGTGGGAGCGACGCGATGCGAGAAGACCTAGTGCTGAAACGAGAAGTGAAAACTACAACCGTGTCAGTTCAATGCCAAAAAGGCTACCTAAACTGAATCAAGAAATGACACTATAAGCCTAATTTACACGGTTCGATTCTAATTGGCTGTGGCACACCATAAGTCGAAGCAACAATAAAAGTTGCACCATCTAAACAGGGTTTAGACGATGCAAGTCATAATGTTGCTCCTATTTTATTATATGTCACAGGCGAGATACTTGCATCGTGTTAATGGGGCTATAGCACTTGCTATTGCGCGATTAGAATGTAGAATGATGCTGACATTCTTTAGGCTCTTTGTACACACGTTTTTTTGGGCGTGAAAAACTACGGTTTATTGGCCGTGCGTAGGCGCGGTCGTCAGTGTTATATGGATCACACATGGAAAAAGTCAACTAAAAAGGTGTAAACTAGACATCACAGACAGACAAATTAAAAACCCGGAGTCACTCGTAATCTGTTCGATGTATGCCCGTGTGACTTCGGATTGTTTATTTGTCTGTTTGTGATGTCTTGTTTATACCTTTTCAGTTGACCTTTTTTTCGTAGTTGGGTTTTAGTTTTTGTAACTTTTATTTTTTGACAGTAGAAAAACAAAAGAAAATTGCAACATTATTTAATTTCCTACAGACTGCGAGTTTCTACATTGAGTTTTAGAAAGAGACGATGTAGTACAGACCCGAACTTTTTTTTAAACTAGTGCCAATTTAACGACCGTTTACTTTACTGCCAATCATACAAACATGTTAAAGTTGACAAACCATCGCTTGAGCTTTATCGCAACATTCCTGAAGTAGGACGCGACCCGGACGGGGCGTGCGGCTGAATCGAATGAAACTGTTAATTCAATAGTGGCGAGTCTGTGGAGATGATTGTACCTACTGCATATCATTTGAATAGTTTATAAGATAGCAGGAGACTGCGGCCGTTATGTGAGTACTTTGCTTTAAGTGGACGATAAAGATTAAGATTAAATTAATATTAAAGAGGGCTTTGGAAAAGAGATAGAAATAAATTCTATCATCCGAGTTGAATTCAATTACTTGAAGCAGAAATAAGATAGTCAGGTGCGAGCTGGTTGTTATATTCTTGACCACTTATTTGATACTAACTTTGCCAGCGTCTTTGTCAAATAGCTTTAAATTGTTGACAAACTAACCGACTCCCATGACAGTTCAAAAGTACGTGTAAATGGCTTGAAATTGAAATACATTCTTTGAGTTGCGTTTATCCGCGTGGATTGAGATTTTCCTAAGGGAACTTCATCAGCCCATTTCAACCCATCATCATGATCGTTACAGCTGAAAAACGTCCACTGCTGGACATAGGCCTCCCCTAAGCATTTCAGTCCTTTGGAAGTTGTTTGTCTTTTTAGATGCTTTTCATATAAATCGGCTCAGCTGTTTAGCCGCGATGGTCACACCTTCTCAACTCGACCCGTCACTCCAAATAAAAACCGACACTAACACGTAGACGATTGGGAGGTGCCCTATCGTCTCCGACCAACATTTCCGCGAATTTATTTCGGTTTTCAATAAAAGTACAGTTTCCATCAGTCGTATAGCACCGGGTCCCGTCGAGCTCGCGTTGGGCTGTCGCGGCCGATTCTGCTCCAAGTAAATAAGGGTTACTCCGATCTAACAGATCTGCTAAATCAGACGTAAATATCGAGATATTTCACTAGTCGTTTTGCGTCTGTGGATTATTTGAACTGTAAAAGAGATTTTCTTGAACTTATATTTTACGGTTTGATAAAAATTGAGAATATACTAAAAAATATTTAATTACATATCAGGTCAAATCATCAGGCCTGCTATTATTCCGAAGGGTCGGCATGATACTCGTATATTTTGGTATTGAATAAGTCTCTTAATAATTATTGTAATAGGCAGCAAGCCTAATTTCAATAACCTTCTCCATGAAAAGTGTTAAATAACTAGCCGACTCAGTGTTGACACCCAGAAGCCCACACTCGGTAGTCAAACTTGTGACCACTAGACCAACGAAGCAGTCGTAGCTAGTTTGTACATAACATAACATCACACCTGTTCTGCTCAAAGGTTTAGGCAAAAGTGTTTAGGACACACACATTTCGCCATTTTTAATTCCCATGTTATCAGGGGGCGAGCCTATAAGATGCTTTTTTCCAGAAACTGCCTCGTTGTTCAGGGGGTCTGCTAACCTTGGGTTTGATGCCCAGGTCGGGCAGAAGGATATTGTGTTTTTCCATCAACAATTTCTCAGTAGCAACCTGGAGTCTTGTGTAGTGCCCGGATAACTTCCAATAACATCTAATAAACCAGTTCCTTGATAAATAAATAGTGTTTGAGTTTGATTCAGTTCCGTTCCGTCGAATTGACGAATGAACTCTACCCTTTCAGGTCCTCGGTTGAAGTGGGGAGATAAACAGAGAGAACCGACATCCTGTGCGAGAGACAATTGCGATGTGTGACGTAACGAGAAATTCTATGTTGGTTTTCTCTACTAGAAAAATTATCTTTACCCCTTTTCAAAGTGTTGTTGCTTAACCCTAAGGGAAAATGGGCTATAAGAAAAGAGGCAGGCCAAAGAAAAGACAAAAAGATGACGTGGCTAGGAAGAAAGTGAACTTTGTGATGACAGCTAATAGGAAATAGAAGACAAAGATGTGCTGCGCCGACTTCATTTATAAATTGGGATAAAAGTATGAGGATGATCATATATACACCTCTGCCCAACCCTTCGGGGATACAGGCGTGATGTTATGTTATGATGATCATGATGATGACTGCAATCACCTATCATTTTCCCAGGTTTTTTTAAAGCAATAGTTTTAGTGAAAGTCAATTTATAGGTAACTGATAATAGAACAGCGATTGACTTGCATCCCCCATATAAGACAGCGATCACCTCGCATCCCCCACATAGGACAGAGCGATCGCCTCGCATCCCCCACATAGGACAAAGCGATCGCCTCGCATCTCCCACATAGGACAGAGCGATCGCCTCGCATCCCCCACATAGGACAAAGCGATCGCCTCGCATCTCCCACATAGAACAGAGCGATCGCCTCGCATCCCCCACATAGGACAAAGCGATCGCCTCGCATCTCCCACATAGGACAGAGCGATCGCCTCGCATCCCCCACATAGGACAAAGCGATCGCCTCGCATCTCCCACATAGGACAGAGCGATCGCCTCGCATCCCCCACATAGGACAAAGCGATCGCCTCGCATCTCCCACATAGGACAGAGCGATCGCCTCGCATCCCCCACATAGGACAAAGCGATCGCCTCGCAATTCCCACATAGGACAGAGCGATCGCCTCGCATCCCCCACATAGGACAATGCGATCGCCTCGCATCTCCCACATAGGACAGAGCGATCGCCTCGCATCCCCTACATAAGACAGAGCGATCGCCTCGCATCTCCCACATAGGACAGAGCGATCGCCTCGCATCCCCCACATAGGACAAAGCGATCGCCTCGCATCCCCCACATAGGACAAAGCGATCGCCTCGCATCCCCCACATAGGACAGAGCGATCGCCTCGCATCTCCCACATAGGACAGAGCGATCGCCTCTCATCCCCCACATAGGACAGAGCGATCGCCTCGCATCTCCCACATAGGACAGAGCGATCGCCTCTCATCCCCCACATAGGACAGAGCGATCGCCTCTCATCCCCCACATAGGACAGAGCGATCGCCTCGCATCCCCCACATAGCACAAAGCGATCGTCTCGCATCCCCCACATAGGAAAGCGATCACCTCGCATCCCCCGCATAGGACAGAGCGATCGCCTCGCATCCCCCACATAGGACAAAGCGATCGCCTCGCATCCCCCACATAGGAAAGCGATCACCTCGCATCCCCCGCACAGGACAAAGTGATCGCCTCTCATCCCCCACATAGGACAGAGCGATCGCCTCGCATCTCCCACATAGGACAGAGCGATCGCCTCTCATCCCCCACATAGGACAGAGCGATCGCCTCTCATCCCCCACATAGGACAGAGCGATCGCCTCGCATCCCCCACATAGCACAAAGCGATCGTCTCGCATCCCCCACATAGGAAAGCGATCACCTCGCATCCCCCGCATAGGACAGAGCGATCGCCTCGCATCCCCCACATAGGACAGAGCGATCGCCTCTCATCCCCCACATAGGACAGAGCGATCGCCTCTCATCCCCCACATAGGACAGAGCGATCGCCTCTCATCCCCCACATAGGACAGAGCGATCGCCTCGCATCTCCCACATAGGACAGAGCGATCGCCTCTCATCCCCCACATAGGACAGAGCGATCGCCTCTCATCCCCCACATAGGACAGAGCGATCGCCTCGCATCCCCCACATAGCACAAAGCGATCGTCTCGCATCCCCCACATAGGAAAGCGATCACCTCGCATCCCCCGCATAGGACAAAGCGATCGCCTCGCATCCCCCACATAGGAAAGCGATCACCTCGCATCCCCCGCATAGGACAGAGCGATCGCCTCGCATCCCCCACATAGGACAAAGCGATCGCCTCGCATCCCCCACATAGGAGAGCGATCGCCTCTCATCCCCCACATAGGACAGAGCGATCGCCTCGCATCCCCCACATAGCACAAAGCGATCGTCTCGCATCCCCCACATAGGAAAGCGATCACCTCGCATCCCCCACATAGCACAAAGCGATCGTCTCGCATCCCCCACATAGGAAAGCGATCACCTCGCATCCCCCGCATAGGACAGAGCGATCGCCTCGCATCCCCCACATAGGACAAAGCGATCGCCTCGCATCCCCCACATAGGAAAGCGATCACCTCGCATCCCCCGCACAGGACAAAGTGATCGCCTCTCATCCCCCGCATAGGACAGAGCGATCACCTCGCATCCCCCACATAGCACAAAGCGATCGTCTCGCATCCAGCGATCGCCTCGCATCCCCCACATAGGACAGTAACCATCGATTAGCATCGTAGTTTTAACTAAGGAAACTTTCAATGATATATAAGTTTATTGATATTCCGTCAAGTTTGAGACTCTACGCTCAGCGTAGAGTCTCAAACTTGACGGAATTCTTCTTTCAGGAATTTATTAAAGAACTGTTACCGTATCAGAATTAGTACCCGGGCTGGGTAACCGAGCTCTGCTCTGGTGAAAATGCTCATTTAATAGTATAGGAAAATTCATACAAATTCCAGATATAGTACATACTAATTCCTTGCTGCCATGATAGTAGGTACTTACTAATTCCATGCTGCCATGTAATTATTGTATGTTAGCCATCTTGTTCAAAACTTCGGGAGAGCGAGCTCTGGTCGGGTGAAAATACGGAGAAAACGAATTTTCCCAGATATGAGACCTAGCTAGATCGATTTTTCACCCCGTAAACCCCTATAATGCAATTTTCATCGAAATCGTTAGAGGCGTTTTCGAGGACGTGATTACATATTACATACATATATATATAATATATATAAAAAAAAATATAAAAAATGCACGTTTAATAGTATAGGATAACTGTAAATGTAAGATCACAAATTTTTAGATGGTGAAATAATCATAATTGAGGAGATAAAGTAATGAATTTAATTTCTTCCTTCATACATCACACCATATTCACACACACTCAATACACACCATCACACACACAATACATACCATCACACTCAACCCACACCATCACGCACACACACAACACATAAAATTATCACATCATTTTTCATAATAGGGCCCCAGATCTTCTTCTTCGTGTGGTTAGTGACTAACCTGGTGACTCTGACTCTGAGTTCTGATTGTTATTAACGATTATAAAATCTAAAATCTCCTACCCTACGTACCTATAAAATGTCAGAAGCTAAGTGCAAGGTTCCAATTGATCGTTTCCTATGGAGAAGAGCCGGCAAGAAAATCCACGGTACCTATATAATCATATTTTAAAGATAATACATAATTATCACGACACATCGATCACTTAATACTTTCCTCATCGATATTCATTATTCTGTCCATTTCTCAAAGTTGGCAGCTGCACCACCATGCACGGAAACCTCGCAACGTCGCATGATGTTTGACAACGTCGCATTTGCATGCACTGCGCGTCCTGAACAAATTCAGAGGAGACGTGTCTTTTCAGTGTCAAACGCCTTCCTACGCTTTGATTTAAACTTAGATTACTGCACGGAAATATGGTGAATACTTATTCAAAGGAATGTAAAGGAACTAGGAACTTTTGTGAAAGAATATGAAGTATTGGCAAATGTTAGAGGAGATAGCGTAGTGGCCCAGATAGTGGTACAAAACTCACTATTTATGCGTGAATATAAGTTCAATTTCGGATGTGGTTTACATGTTATGGTCACTATGGTCAGTGTTTTCGCTATAGTTTAGGATTTAAGTCTCTTTGAGTATTGAAATACAGATAGGTAAGATAGTAGATTAACTACTATTTGAATGCATCAAACTGATATGGTAAAAGGCCTTTTTAGCACCCCATAAAACACAACCACTTGACAAAATAAAATTTGTGGTCCTTTGAGGAGAAAAGATGTGTGTGATAGATGGAGGAATGATGTGCAATCAGTCCTGCTATTTCCTAACCAGTTTAGCTCATTTCACAACAACATGAGGTAATTTCATAAAGTCTCGATATGAAAGTTAAAATAACAAAATACAAAACCGAGTAATTTGAACCAATGCATTATAATAACAACGAGTTAATTTGCCAGCAGCCGCAGCACATCCTGGGGCCGCAGATACGAAGCTAATATGAACGAGAATTACGATGTCGATGGTGCGTGCAGTGTAGCAGGGAGTATAAATAAGACAAGCCAAAATTAAAAAACTTAAAATGATTATGTTTATTTATCTCTACAAATTACATTCTTATACATAATAAGTTGACAAAGCTAAGCTGTATCATTTGTTTGTGTATGTATCATTTTATTTCTTTTAAGGATACTAAACACAATGTTTGGGATTTGTTCTAATAAGACTCTGATAGGACTATTTGCGCTCAAGTCTTCCGAACCGGTGCAATCTTAATAAAAAAATACTAAAAACTATTGGTTGTCAGGTTTTCAATTTTATCAACGCATTACGTAGGTAAGTAGGTAATTTCTCTTGACAATTTATTGCGTACAGGAAAGATTGATTTTACACAGAACTATTAGGTAGGTACTTACAGGTATTCAATGTTTGAAAGGTTTTTTTTTACCTACCATAATAATTCTTTTTGAACTTACATACATTAAACCTCAGTTACAGTACCTAATGTAGATAAAAGTGTCCTCAACTGTTAACTCATTGTCACTTTCACACTTTCAAGCTTGTCATATTCATACCCTAAAGTTTGCTAGTAATCCCCTATTTCCAAGTTAATACAATTATAAAGGGGTCTACAGAGCCAGCAGACAGACAGTTACAGGGTCTGACAGACCCCTTATACACAATGTCGTGTTGAATTGTAAGTATTGATTGCGACTCTTTATGGAGTACCTACCCACGTACCCCTCGCACGAAATCAAAGCAAAATAGTATAGCCGACGACCGATTGCAAATAGAAATCGAAATTTTAAAACCATAGAAATACAGCAAACATTAGCACCAAGATATTTTGATCTTTTGATCTTTTTTATAAAATGTGGTTGAATAACAAAGTATACACAATTCGTAGAATGGTGAAACTTGAAACGAAATGTCACGTCAAGGTTGTTTCCTTTTACTAAAATAAATGAATTAATTCTGTTCTACAGAACAATAATGAAGGTTGCGGTGTCGGTACGATCAAACCTAACACTACTTCACGCTTGTATTCCTTGAAGGGTTAGTCAGCAGAGGTGTCACCAATATTTCGCCAGTCATGTTTAAGTCCAAATGTTAAAGAGGACGAGCTTATTGCCGTCAACCGGGCACAAATCTAGACCTCAGGCTGTCAATTAGTAATTCCAAAAGAAAATCTAATCTAATAAAAATTTGCCTGAAAATCGAACCCAGAACTTCGGGCAAAGTAGGGGATCAGGATCTAAAAAAAAAGGAAATTATTATAATCAAATACCCAAGAAAGAAACAACCAAATATGTCAAGTCGTTCCAATTTAGCGCGAGTATAATCAGGACAGCCTTTTCATTCAGATTGTTAAGACGCCAAACAAGAATTACTTGCCGTTTGTTTGTTCAAAACAAAGTGCTTTAGGGTTTTGACTGCGAGTGGCGCGGGATGGCGCGAAGTGGCGCGAAGTAAAACCAGGATTATGGTCGCTCTATTCTCTCGAAAAAAATAAGAAAGAAAATAACTGATTTAGAAATCAGTAATTAGTAAAGTCGGGTTCCATTCAGAAATTGATTTATGAAAATTAAAGTACGATTAATTGAAGTACACTGGTGATGGTATACAAAACATCTCTGCAGTTGAACTAAGTAGACGAATGTCCAAAGTTATCATTCTCTGAAATACCTATAGCTACAGTTGTTCACAGTGAATGTTCCTCTGACAGCAACCCACCAGCGACCTTATTGTAACTGCAATAAAGATCAATGTGATTTTGACAATAATTCAAAATCAGAGGTAATATAACTGTGAAAGGACGATAATAGTTATAACAGCGTCCATTTACGCACAGATCTAAAACTCATTTTTTTTAGAACAATATCCTCAAATCCAATCTGTATTTCGTTTCAATCAGAATAATTAATTTAGTAAAATCGACAGAATTCCTCGACAAACCGAAGTTTCCGATAAACCTCAAGTTTACAGATTAATTATCTACCTGTTGGATTAAGTTTAGAAACCATTTTCAATTTCACAGTTTTGTGATCTTCGAAATTTGAACGAAAAAATATTTTGTCATTTACCTACGCAAAAGAGTTAAGATTACAGAATGATCGTGGATCTAAAATAATTAAAAGTACAAATCACCATAATAAACACGTTAATTGATTGCAGTGTGTTATTATTAACAAACAAACAGGAGGACACTGCTGTCCAAAACCACTGACGTGAAGAAAAAAAAAATATTTCATCACCACTGTTTCCAAAACGGTGAAGAAAAACATCGAGACAAAACTCAAAATTCGAAGACGTGACATTCTTCACCCCACACTGGGCCCGCGCGCTACGTCACATCCCACTCCCAGAGCGTGTCCCAGCATTATCATCATTCTCTTGCCCTGAATCTAATTTAATTGTGGTCGGCGCCACATGTCTTTTTCTTTAATACTCTTTTAGTCGTCATCTAGAGAGTCATCCCGTTTCTAGCCATATCATCTTTCACACAGGCCATCTCATCGATTCTTTAGTCTTGCCTGTGTCCCAAACGTGGGAACGTTATAGGCTGATTGAAGAGAGAGAGAGAAAAAAAGAGAATTCGGGCAATAGCAAATGGCACGTCTATACGTAACACAGTAAGCGCGGTACAAGTCGTCAGTTATCCGATGTTGAGTCGAGTTGAGTAGAGTTGAGCGTTGAGTGCGGTGAGTAAACAAATTACTGAGTAATGGTACTCTCGTCAGAGCGATTCACTGAAAGTACATCAGCTGTTTGAGAGTACATTGATTGTGGTTTGACTGGATGTGGCATTCAATCGTCAACGTGTTCGCGTTTTGACAGCTAAATCAAAACTATCTTTTTCCCTTATTATACTTGTGAATAGTTTTTCATAATCTATATACACACATCAAAAGTGTCTAGGGTCAAGTACATTTTTAACTATAAAAAAATATCCAATTAATATTTACCAAACCTAGTCTTCCAGACTGGCTTCTTACTTTCATTCCTATGTTTAAGTTAACAACTTATCCAATTTTTTTTTTAAATTAAGAAAGAAAATATTTTTGCAAATTGTGGGAAATTAACTTAAGTCAATGTCGTCAATTAAATGGCAAAAATGAAGATTTTTTCATTATCTTATTGGAAAGATTTAAAAAAAAACTGTGTTTCCACCATTGACACGAATCACACAATCACAACGATTTGGCAGGCTTAAAATCAGTTTATCAAAATCACTTTGAGGAATGGCCGCCCACGTTCTTTCTAACAAGTCATAAAGGTGCTGTGGGGTATGCACGGCATCCATACTCGGCAGAGCTCTTCTTTAGAGCATATCCCATGCGTGCTCAATTAGGTTAATGTCTGGCGATTGAGCAGGCCACGGCAGAACGTTGATGCGAGCATCGGAAAGAGTGCGTGTTACGACTCAAGCCGTGTGTGGACGTTCATTCGTTGAAACGAATCACCCAACCGGCTTCGCAAAGGGATGATCACGTTTCAAACAATCCTCTCTGCATAAATCTGAGCATTCAGGTTGCCCTTGATCCAAATGAGATCGGTTCTTCCACCGATCCAAATACCGACCCAAACCATTATTCTTCCCCCTCCATATGAATGAACTTCCTGCCAAATTTCAAACGTTTTTGACGTCCAAAAGTCCTCCAAACTCGAATACGGCTTGTGTCCGGCCTCATACCGAAACCAGATTCATCGGAAAAGCAAACACAACGCCAGTCTTCTTCCTCCCAATTTCTGTGTTCGCGAGCGCCCTACGATTGCGGGGTGCTATAGGTGGAACTCTCAGCGGCGTTCGAGAACGCAGACCCACTTCACGTAAATGATTTCGGATGGTTTGGTCCCTTATCAGCAAGCCTGAAGAGCTGTGGAGCCTCGTAGCCAACATCATGTCGGTCATGGTACGATTCCGTCGAGCAGTATTTTGGATGTAACGATCCTGTCTGCGAGTGGTGATGCAAAATCATCCTCCATGTCGCTGTCGAAGCTTGCAACATTCCGACGGCTCTCATCATCTCTTCTCGTGTCAAAAAAAATGTCGTCGTATGGAGTGTGTGTGTGCTTGTCTCCACATGTATGGGTTATACCTGAGTTAAAGAAAAATAAATATGGAGCGACGACATTTTTTTTGACACTTTTTTTTTTCATTTCCGATGTAGAAACTATAATGGTTTTGTAAAAACGCTATTACACTCTTCTATAAGAATCCTGATTGACAGTTGATTTTCTATGTTTAATCAAAATTTAAAGAAAATTCTTTATTCAAATAGAGAAATTCACTAAAAGAGATCAATAACGATCCAAAAAAGTTAAAACAATAATCCTCAATTGCGGCGATACTCTAAAATGTACTTGATCCCTAGACACTTTGGATGTGTGTATATTTTAAATTAAAGTCGCTTTTCGTGTCTGTCTGTGTGAGCGCGTTGTTCTACAAAAATACGCGACCGATTTTGATGCGGCTTTTACCACCATTTACAGAATACAAGAGAATTTTTCCTGAAGGTTTATGTATATAATACGTTACATATAAAAACTTAAATAATTATAATAAAGAAATCTCGATGTTTTGTCAAATCGTATAAACCATACGAAGCAGGAGCGGGTCGCTAGGATTAAAATTCATATAAAATTGCGTTTAAAAAAGAGTCGTTGATTTAATGAAATTGATTCAATCATATTTTTTTTTTCTTTTGTCAAATACTTGTCTTTAATACTTATACACATAATGGGAACAAAAACCTTCTAAAAGGCCTAAAACAGCCACATATCAATAAATAAGTAGCCCCTAAGAACAAACTCTCGGCTCACCACACACCCAAATACACGCCACAAACAATTCATCCTTAACACTTCCATGGCCCCTAACCCTTTGAACCACAAAATTCTATCGGTTTCAATTTTCCGTCTGATTTTTCGTCAATGAAAGCTGCCCCCCCTCTGTCTCACTTCCTCACACCCCCCTGTCTCGCCCGCGGCCCGCGCGATGATTCTCTCTTTGTGCGACAGACAGAACGTCCCACAGACGTAATTGCTTCTATATATATAACACGCAAATTGAATTCCTACACAGAATGTTACGGAGGTTTAGGGATATCGGAGTGAATGGGAGAGTGTTGGGTTTGAATCCCGGTGGAGTACTGCTTTTTTCACGTAGTAATCCTGGTATAGACTACACAGAAACGTGACAAACTGTTTGCAAACTAACTGACGCGACGGACCACCGCTTATCCGATGTCCAATTTGGTAGAATCTGAGTTATTCTCTAGAACGCAAACCTATTTCCACGCGATACTTCATATTCTGTAGTAGGAACCTGTCCTGCACGTCATCAATGTATGGTGATTGGTGCTACTAAATGATGATTACCTCATCTTCTACTTTTAGAACATAATTACAGAAATAAATTATTTATCATTATAATAGATGACAGACATACTCTTTCACATTACAACAGCCTCTGAACCGAAAATCTTTTAACACAAGACCCCACACCCGTTACACCATAATGGTTTCTAAATCTGATTCCATTTAATCTCATGTCAACATACCTACATGTGCATGGTTGTAGCTGTAGTAGGTACCTAGTCATTGACTGCCTCGTTGGTCTAGTCATCTAGTGGTTGCAAGCGCAACTAACTCCTACGTTCGTGCGTGGGGTCCTGGGTTCGATCCCCACGTCGGGTAAATGTTTTTGAGTTTTCTGAAAGGTTTTACTCAGTAGCAGCCCGGAGGCTGGATTTGTATCCGGTCACATGAGACTTGCAACATTACTGGCGAAATATGGGTATACATCTGCCCATCACTTCTGGGGAATATAGGCATGAAGTTATGTTTTTTTTTATGTGGTTATAACTACAGCGCTACAAGGTTCTTTTGGTGCGTGGCCAACATCGGAACTAATGCCGCAGTCTTGGTTTTTAATAAATTCACAAAACAATTGCATAAATATGTTTACCAACAGCGCTCCCTGTCAACGTCATGATAATGCCAAAATATCCTTGTAGCATGTATCTTGTTCAAACAAAATATCCTTGTACCATGTATCTTGTTCAACCAAAATATCCTTGTAGCATGTATTTTGTTCAACCAAAATATCCTTGTAGCATGTATTTTGTTCAACCAAAATATTCTTGTAGCATGTATCTTGTTCAACCAAAATATCCTTGTAGCATGTCTCTTGTTCAACCAAAATAATATATCCTTGTAGCATGTATTTTGTTCAACCAAAATATCCTTGTAGCATGTATCTTGTTCAAACAAAATATCCTTGTAGCATGTATCTTGTTCAACCAATATATCCTTGTAGCATGTATTTTGTTCAACCAAAATATCCTTGTAGCATGTATCTTGTTCAAACAAAATATTCTTGTACCATGTATCTTGTTCAACCAAAATATCCTTGTAGCATGTATTTTGTTCAACCAAAATATCCTTGTAGCATGTATTTTGTTCAACCAAAATATTCTTGTAGCATGTATCTTGTTCAACCAAAATATCCTTGTAACATGTACCTTGTTCAACCAAAATATCCTTGTAGCATGTCTCTTGTTCAACCAAAATAATATATCCTTGTAGCATGTATTTTGTTCAACCAAAATATCCTTGTAGCATGTATCTTGTTCAACCAAAATATCCTTGTAGCATGTATCTCGTTCAACCAAAATATCCTTGTAGCAGTATATCTTGTTCAACCAAAATATCCTTGTAGCAGTATATCTGATTGAACCAGTCTTAACAGCAAATATCAAAGACATCAGATTTCCAGATCAGAGACTAACTCAGCGTTCTATAAGGTCAAGGCAACCAGAGACAGCTGACTGACGAGGGTCCGAGTGTCACGTCCACTTGGTATCACGGCGATGACTCTGTCAGCTGACGTGAACACGTGATGAAGGATTATTGAAAATACGTAATGAAGTTGAGGGTTGAACATAATTCGGTTTATTCGGAAATGACACCTAGAATCAACTTTGATGGAAAGGATCAGAAACAAATATAAAACTGTTACTCAATTGCACAAAATACACAAAAAAAGAAAGAAAGCATTTCTATTTTGTCACATAAACTCGTGCGTATAGAAAAAGACTAGTTAGCTAGATTACTAAATAGCTAGATAAAAGAACAGTAAAATATAGGGTTTAACATTTCCGAATAAATTGACGCAAATGTAATGTTTGTCCACACAGAATAAAAGGTGTAACAACATTATAAAGTAGGTGTTACCGTGTCCTGCCGGTTGTAATATTACAAAATTCTGAACAAAAAATAGTCGCAACAAGAGTCAGTGCAACAATTTTTCGCAGAACTGGGATAAACAAGTGGAGTGTTGTGGAGTTCCTAATGCGTTGTTTTTGCCTTTTCATAACTGCAGTTGGTTTGATGTGAATTGTTATGACAGCATGACACCCTCAAACATAGCATGTGTTTATGAGTATGGCGTTATATCTCAAGTATTCATAAATTCACCCCTTCGTCACTCTGGGGGCTCAGTAAAACTTCCTGATAAATAAAAGAGATATTTCAATTGTTTACATTTAAGATTTAATACTAACGCCTAACCCTTATTCCGTGGCATTCATCGAAAACACGATAAATTAAATGAAAAAATCTTTAAGTAACGTTCTTATCGTCGGGCTGTCAACTCTAGTTCTAGTTGTTAAAATAAATTCCCTGCCGAAAAAGTTTGACACAATTGTGATGAAACTGAAATATAACAGTTTGTGCAAATAGTTTTAGGATTTATTTGACGTCGATCGGCACGCACGGTTTGTGCTGGAGTTAGGTACCTCGTGCTGCTCACTATTGGGACTAAACTAAGAGTTATAGTCTGAATCCATTGGCTATGTCGACTGGTCATCAAACTGAATTTGTAAACTGTTTTGATGACATTTAGACAAATAGGAACAAATAACAATGTCGGCTGCACGGTAGGAGCAATTATGTGTCCCGCCGCAAATCATATTTAGATTAACATACAACCTGATACGGACCTGAAAATTGTAAAAAATTTGAGAAAATTTGAATTTCGCGGACTACCTTGACACTCTCGCCTTAGAGATAAACTGGATCTTGACGTTTTGTGATGCGCAAGTCACATTCAACCTTAGGGAGGTGAAGCAATTACAAGGTTGACTATACAATAATACCTATGGCTTGAGGGGTTTGTGGCTAAGTAATAACAGACGCACGGGTAAATCGTTCAGGTTAAGCTTGACGCGGTTGATCCGAGGATGGGTGACCAACTTTTCATACCAAGACCCCTCAGTGCTTCGGAAAGCACGTTAAGTTGTTTGTCCCGGCTGTCATTCGTGGATGTTTGACATTCGTTACGGGTCGTCAAAAGCCCGTGAGTCTGACAACCAGTCTTATCAAGGGGTACCCAGTAACTGGGTTGTAGAGGTCAGATAGGCAGTCGGTCCATGTCAAATACTGGTATTCAGCTGCATCCGGTTAGACTGGAAGCCGACGCCAACATAGTTGGGAAAAGGCAGGCAGATTGACTATACAAGTATGTCAATTTGTTTATAACATATTCACGCCTTTTTCCCATGGGGGTAGGCAGAAGCTACAGAACCGTCTACGATCTTTAGATAGGCATTGCTTTTATGAGTTCAAATAATTTATTTCAATTAGACACAAAAAAAGGCACTTTTGAATGTCAACATTTACAAAAATAAAATAAAAGATTCTAGTCGCCCCTTCCAAAAGGTTGTTTTCGTATGGAGAAAAATGGGCAAGAAACTCCACCATTACTCTTTTAAAATGTTTTCATAATATCTTGTATACGTCAATTATATAATTATATGTGAAGACGATGCACCTAGAATAAGATTACTATACCACGATAGGTAAAAATAATGAAAGATTTACTTTTAATGTTTATTTTTTTATTTAAAATAAAAATATTATAAGAGTTGCTTTTAATTCATTCTCTTTTAATTCATACTCATTTCATAACCATACTCTTTTAACATTGTATCACTACATCATATTTTAAACGGCATCGCCACCGGGGTACTTAGTCTGAACGGCCCAAATCGAATGGCACGTGGGCCATTCGAACGTAAACAAAAATCGTCTACGTTCAAATGGCCCGTTGGTGAAAAAATCTATCTTAATTCAATGGATAAGCTACATTATGTACATTCGGGTGCAAAAGTAAAAAGTTTAAATAAAAGATATTTTTTTCTTAGATTTGTATTATCTTCATTAAAACAATCAACAACAATGTAAAATGTTTACAAAAGTTAAATATGGTCATTATGTTAGGTATAAGTAGTGAAACAAATCAACATAAAAAATTAAACAATAAGATAAAATAAAACAATAAGCCAAAATAGGCCAATCAACAAAATATTAAAAAAATACAATTAAAAAGTTAGTTAAAAGCAGCCTAATTTTAAAGAATAAAAATCCTCAATTCGTGAGAATTTACTATTAAACAATAAGATTTAGTGAAAATCAGTCTTATTTTAGAGAAACAAATGAACAAACATAAAAATATAATTATACAACAATGTTTAGTCAAAACCAGCCAGCAATTTTAAGGAAACAGATCAACAAAATATGAGAATTTACTATAAGATTTACCTAAAATCAGTCTTATTTTAGAAAAACAAATCAACAAAATATAAAAATACAATTAAACAATAAGATTTAGTAATAATAGGGCTTATTTTAAAATAAAAAATCAACAAAATAAAAAGAAAATACGACTGAACAATATTATTGATTAAAACTTTAATTTTTCTAAGCAATGCCCCATGCTTATCTGTCCAGTCAATAATTCTTCTACTGTACTTTGAATTTTCCAGTTTCTTGTTAAAGTTTCAGGTTTCCTTTTTGAAATTTTGATGCCATCAGGTTTCCTTAACTGATTTGAATAATATTTGAAATCGTTATGCAACCCTTGTAGAAGTTGACCAATATTTGGTTTGACTTTTATGAATTTTCTAATTCTATTGTTCCATGACTCTACAATGTTATTTGTTTTATGATATTTATTATATGTACACCAGATACTTTAATTCACCTTATCTTCTAGCCATGTGCTAACAAAATAATCGTTGAATTTTGTAAAATTATCACTGCACGGACTTTCTGCCATAACATAAAGCCAACCATCGTCAACGAATTGTGGAGGAATGTGTGATAATGCTGTACATAATCTTATATGTGCCTTGCCTGAATGGGTCTTGTGTAGATTTAATTTATTTGCTTTACGCCACAAGCATTGATTAAAATGAAAATTGCACCCTGTTATTTTAACATCTGGAAAAATATTTTGTAATGCAACTATGGTAGCCGCTTCAAAATCCATAGTGGCATAAGTCGGTTTCCATTCTGGTTCCTGACTTTTTATTAATTCGAATAGTAACTGATATGTGTCAAGCTTCTTATCAGGTAGTAAAGCATACAAAATAGGAATCACGTTAACAAATTCTTGAGTGCTTCCGATATCTGCATGAACTGTAAAAACTTGATAAAAACCATTCGGGCAGATCTTAAATGTCCCATCAAAGAAGAAACTTCTTGACTGCCTCATATAAACAATGAAATCCTTATGTCCAAATATTAATATTCTTTTTTGTCTGTATTGATAATCCGCAAATAACATAAATAAATATTTTTGAGGGATAATAACGTCAGCTCCTTTTCTAAAGCAAAGTTTCTTGGCTCCAATAGAACTATTTCGTTTTTGGTATAGATGTTTGCTTATATTTTCAAACTTAGGCAAAATTTGTACTCCTTTTTGTGTAAGTATTTGCATGTGCTCATTAAATATTTGAGGAATCGGAATAGATACATCGTGTTGAACAGCGTTAATACATTTTTCCATTTGCTCTTTAATTTCCCTTGTTTCTAAGTCTTTAGGTCCATGGTTATGCGATGTTTCACGTACAACTGTTAAAAGGTTACTTTTGGTTTTAATAGAAGCACTGCACGTACTTTTTTTTGCACAACGCCAAAGTTCTGTTCCGTCTTTGTTAAGCCTTTTCCAATTATATTCATAACCACCTCTACGTAGAAGGCGAGCACCTTTTCTTGATATACCCTCACTTGCAGATTGTGATGTAGAGGGATGTGCGTCATCCATTTCTTTGATTATTTAAACCTAGAATATACAATATGGGCCTTAGAAGTGTGAAAGTATATGATACAGATTTGTATGTGTATGCTCTGAAATCTAGTCCCGGTCATATATTATTTATGTTCTAAATAAAATCTGGTAGCTTAGTCTTTAGCCCGAATATTGATGTGGTTTACAAACGAGTTTAGAGAGATATACTTATATTATTAAATTCGATCATATTATGTTCATGGACCCAAAAAGATAGAGAATATAATGTACATAGGAAACGCCTTTAACTGAAGAAATATTTTGAGAAAAATATTGCAGTATATGCAATTAGCCTTATAATATATAAAAAAAAACTTACCAGGATCCAACAGTAAACAAAACACAAATCTTCGAAAGTAAAAATTCAATGCACAACATTAATGGACAATTGCAAAATTAACAGTGGTGTTACTAAGCTGCATATTAAACATTATTTCTCCACACTCCTCTGACGTCACAGTTAAGCATCCTGCTTGTGATTGGATGACAAGAAAGGGTCATTGTTTATCTAGCTACCTGAAATCGTGCCGACCGGTTATGAAGATGTATTCCGTTTATTTAGACGATTTCAAATAATTAAATATTTATTTAGTTAAAATTCATAAACTATGTGACTAATACAATGTTTGCGACTGTACTTTTGAATTATTTTTAAATTCATTTTACCACCGGGCCATTTGAACGTAGACGATTTTTGTTTACGTGCGAATGGCCCACGTGCCATTCGATTTGGGCCGTTCAGACTAAGTACCCGCCACGTTGCCTTAACTATCAACCCATACACAACTTGTTTAAAAGTAAAATGTTATCAACAATTTATGTGATTACCATTAAAATGGTTAAACCTCAATATACAATTACTTGGTCAATTCTCGGACGCGACATCAAACAGCAGACATACCTATGTCAGGCGAAACAGCCTGCAACTATATCTTCCTGCGAAACGATATCTTCTAAATATCTCCTGCACTTACCTCAACAAAGTAACGCTCATTCTGTTAGCTAGCAAGCGCCTTGTCTTGCAATCTTGCAAGCTTGTTGAACCACCCGGTTCCCAAGCGTCGTGTACGAGTATTCCCGGTAACTGATGTAACAAAACTTATCTATTTGAGGGTAGATTTATATTAGTAATATTATAGTGAACAGTCCAGTGGAGTTTTATTTCGTGTCATTTTGAACCCTTTAAAAGTCACTGTCAACAACTCGGGGAAGGCTGGATCGCCCCAACGCAAATGTATACGTACATCCGTGGTGGGGCGACCCAGACTGCCAGGCACTTCTTCTCATGCAACCGAGCGGGTGGGCAGGTTGCGGATAGCCCAACTTCGGCTGCGGGACCGACCACTGACGGTTATATTGGACCGTTAGTGGGCGATCCTGCACTCGGAGCATCTCTCTTAAAAAGATCCCGGACAAGAGAAGTTCTCGAAAGCCAAATCCCAGGCTTAGGGTAACCTTTATACCTCTTCCTATGCTACCCACCAACAAACCGAGCCATCCCTCCCTATTCATACATATCCCGTCGATCCTAAACCCCTAGGCCAAATCCCAAGCCTAGGGTGACCCCCAAGAACCCTCACCCTCTATCCAACAAACGCCGTCCCTCCTTCCCCTTTATCCCGTCGGTCCCAGAGGAAGGGTAACCTCGATTCCAAAAAAGCCCACCACCCGTAACCATGAACAAGCAGGATGACGAATGCACTACCCAGGTGGGTCCCGGCCAAGCCGGGGAATCCCACACCGCTTCGGCGGTCAGCCCCCATCGTATTCTGGGGGGGGCATCAAACTGCCTGATGGAAAGATTGTTGCCGCGCTTCTTAGCGCGGCCGGCTGCTGACTTAGCGCCCACTACACAGGCTGCGATAAACGCGCCCACACACCCAACCTCGGCTGCGACCAACGCGCCAATACCCACGACACGGGTTATGCCTCCCACGGGCCTCTGGCAACAGAGCACCGTGCGGAATAGCAAAACGAACCCGGACAAAGACCCAGAACAACACAGACCAACAGAGACGGGGGAAGATGATGGATCTGGCAACCCCAACACTCTTCCGGCTGCCTGTGGTGAAGTACGCCTGCTGACTAAGCGCGAAAAAATCCAGGCCCGGAAGAAGAGAATCGGCGAACGAAAGCGCAAAATCCGCGAAGGCATTAGCCAGCGCGAAGCGCGATCGGACGTCGAAGGGGAGGTGCGCGTCCGGCCCCAAGTCCGCGAAGGGGAAACCCAGCGCGAAAAGGGACCGGATGCACGCGACCAGCCGCGAGAGCGCGAAGGGGAAACTCAGCGCGCAAAGCGGCCGGACGCGGAACCACGCCTGCAGGGGCGTGCTTGCGAAGGGGCAACCCAGCGCGAAAAGCCTCTGCAGACGACCGAGTCCGCCGGGACCGACAGCCGACCCCATGACAAAGACGGATCCCACGACCGACCTCGACCTAAACACAATAGGGGCAAGCGGGGTGGTACCTCACACCAGACGTCGCCGGCAAAAAAGAACCAGCCTGGCACCTCCAAACCGCAACCTGGACCGAGCGGTACAGGACCGGCGAAGAGGGGACGCCCTGACGACACGGCCTCACCGAGCGCGATCCAGGGGGACGCCAAACGGGTGAGAATCCACTCTGCTCAAAGGGAGCAGAGGACCTACGCGCGAGCCACGAAGGACATCCCTGCGCGGCTGGCCGTAGCAATCTGCCTTCCCCCCCCCCTCCAGAGACCTGACAAAGGACGAGGCCGAGCTCATTAAGACAGGACTGGAAAGCCTGGTTATGGACACGGACCCGACGGCGCCACTCCCTGCTTTCCGCGGATACCCAAGGGTAGCGGAAGGTACGGTGCAGATGTGGTGCGAGGATGACTATGCCCTGACCTGGTTGACCCAGAACGTGCCCAAAATCCGACTCCCAGCTACAGACCTGACACTCACGGTACTGAGACAGACTGACGTGCCCACCCGTGTCCGAGTCTCGCTTTTTGTCCCTCGTTACAGAGGTGACGTAGCCAGACTTCAAGGTATTCTGATCCGTCAGAATACCTGGTACGACATCGCCAGGTGGTCACTGTACAGGGCGACTACCGTCGGTGGCGACAACTACGGGACTTATTTGACCCTGGGTGTGCCACCGGAGGAAGCCGTAAAGGTCCGGGCCAGGGAGCGACGTATATCATACCTGCTCGGGTCGATATACGTACGCTTCTGGCCCACGGCCGAACCCTCTGACGTCCAGACCGACAGCGACTCTAAGACCGCACAACCGACGCTGACACAGACGGACGACCCAGAGATTGACCAGCTGGAGGAGGTCATGGCCCGAGCGGTCATGGCTGATGACGCCGACACCAATCCACCCGAATCACCTGGCTGGAGCGAGCGTCTACTCGCCTCGTCGCCGGGGTTAGAACACGACAAATACAGAGAGGAGGTAGGGGAGAGGCTGTCCGATGGATCCACCTCCGACTAACTCCTCTCCATCGCCGTCAACACCCATCAACATCATCCAGACCAACCTCCAGCACAGCCAGACTGCCACGGCTAACCTACGCAGGGCACTGGAGGTCAAGCCCCGAACCATCGCACTGATCCAAGAGCCGTGGATCAGGAACAATAGAATATGTGGCCTCGGTAACATCGGAGGTAAGCTAATTCTCAGCACACACAGCTCAGATAAACCAAGAACCTGCATCTACATACCCAAAGAAATTCCTATCGCACCACTCACCCAATTCTGTTCCAGAGATCTGACAGCTGTCAGGCTCCAGACCGAAGGTAGCGTTCCAGATGTTGTACTGACCTCGGTATACATGCCAGGCGAGGACTTGGACTGCCCGCCTAAAGAGATGGCCGAGCTAGTACAACACTGTGAACGCGCCGAACTAGACCTGATCATCGGCACCGACTCGAACGCTCACCACCCACTCTGGGGCAGCGACGCACCGAACTCCAGAGGAGAGGTACTATCCACCTATTTATTCTCTACTAACCTTAATATTATAAACCGCGGCTCAGAACCCACTTGGGTCACAGTCCGTGGACAAACGATTATAGACCTAACACTCGCTACGGAAAACGCGACAAACCTTATTACAAACTGGCACGTATCGGACGAACCTTCCTGTTCTGATCACAGAAGGATCCGCTTCTCACTAAACACCAACACTAGAAAACCCGATCCGAGGCGAAACCCAAGGCGCACAAATGTTCCCGGGTACAAACGCCTCCTGGCCTCCCTATTGGCTAAACACCTAACGCAATTTACCATAAGAGACCGAACACAATTAGAATACACCGTAACAAAACTATCTGAATATATAACCGAAGCATACCACGCATGCTGTAAACTAAGAGCGCCACAGACCGGGAAGGAGAGAAACCCCTGGTGGAACGCTGAACTTAGTAAACTCAGAGATGCGCTACGTAAGCAATTTAACAGAGCCAAAAATACTAGACTTCCGGACGACTGGGAGATATACAAAGAAACCCAATATGTATACAAAAAGCAGATTAGAACCGCCAGAAGGACAGCATGGCGTAAGTTCTGCGAATCCATCGAGACAAACAATGAAGCCGCAAGGGTAAGGAAGATCCTGTCAACCGATCAGGACCGAACCCTCGGCGCGCTTAAAAAACCCGACAACTCATACACACTGACTGACCGTGAAACCAGTAAGGTCCTTCTCGAAACCCACTTCCCAGACTGTGCAGTCCTGGAGGACAGGACGTGGGAGGCTGAGCCAGAATGGACCCCAACGGATCAAGACTGGTCACGAGCCCGCAACATGATAACAGATGACCGAGTAAAGTGGGCTATTGACACCTTTCAGCCATACAAGTCGGCAGGACTGGATGGCATCTTCCCAGCCCTGCTGCAGTGGGGGGTGGACCATCTTACACCATGGCTGGTGGAGATATTTCGAGCCTGCATAGCACTCAGGCTCGTACCTGTCGCATGGCGCGAGGTGAAGGTCATTTTTATACCCAAACCTGGCAAAACCGACTACACGCAACCCAAGGCTTATAGGCCCATAAGCCTCACATCCTTCCTACTGAAAACCCTTGAGAGACTCTGTGACAGGCACATCCGAGACGGACCTCTCCGGGTAAAACCACTACACAAACAACAGCATGCGTACTCCACAGGCAAATCAACGGAATCAGCGCTCCACAGCGTGGTTTCCAAAATTGAATGTGCAGTGGATCACAAGTGCTCGGCACTGGCTGCCTTCATTGACATCGAGGGCGCCTTTGACAAAACCACATTCAACAGCATAAACACGGCCCTCGACAGACACAGCATAGACTCGACACTGAGTGGCTGGATCACCAACATGCTCAAACTAAGGGCTGTACAAGTCACAGTAAATGACACTACGAGAGCCATCGTTGCGAAGGGATGCCCGCAAGGGGGAGTCCTCTCGCCTCTCCTATGGAACCTGGTAGTAGACAGCCTCATCAAAACACTCAACGACAAAGGTTATTTCACCGTAGGCTACGCTGACGACATAACCATAATAATCAACGGGACCCATGAAAACACTCTATGCAACCTCATGCGTCATGCCCTGAAAATAGTAGAGGAATGGTGCAACAAGCACCAACTCTCAGTGAACCCTACAAAAACCGAACTGGTTCTCTTTACGAAGAAGAGGAAACTGACAACACTACAACTGCCACGATTCTTCGGAACAACCCTAAGCCTCTCAACTGAAACCAAATACCTGGGCATCTATCTGGACAAACAGCTGAACTGGGCAAAACACACGAACTATATTACTACAAAAGCCAGCATATCCCTGTGGCAGTGCAAACGACTGCTTGGCCGGAATTGGGGAATCAGCCCCAAGGTCACCCACTGGTTATACACCACAGTCATCCGACCGATTATCACATACGGCTCACTGGTCTGGTGGCCCAGGACAGACCGGTGCACAGCCCAAAAAGATCTCGAAAAACTACAGCGGTTTGCTTGCGTCGCAATCACTGGTAGTATGAGAACTGCACCCACCGCCGCCCTACAGGCAATGCTGGGACTGCCACCTCTGCACCTCATCGTGCGGGAGGAGGCGGCCCTGGCCACCTTTAGGCTCCATTTAACAGGAACCCTATGCAACGACTCCAGAGTTAAGCACATACGCATTAAGGAGGATGCGATCAAACGTGAGCCAATGATGG
The DNA here is from genome assembly GCA_949128155.2 of Xanthia icteritia. NCBI lineage: Eukaryota > Metazoa > Arthropoda > Insecta > Lepidoptera > Noctuidae > Xanthia > Xanthia icteritia. The sequence goes on from OX421956.2 coordinate 16,101,342, forward strand.
CATCACCCTGCGACAAAGCCCCGAAAACACACCACTTTCAAAGGCACTACAATATAACACTTACAGAAGAACAGTGTGACTACTCAGGCCCAAAAGAGATGAGAGTTTACACCGACGGATCAAAGACCGACTCAGGTACCGGAGTCGGAGTTTTCTCACATGACCTCAACATAAATATATCCAGACCGCTGGGAATGTTCAACACCGTCTATCAGGCGGAGTGTGTGGGCATCATACAAGCGGTCCACGCCCTAGAAGCCAGGAGGGTTACGGACACCCACATACGCATACTCTCCGACAGCGCCTCAGTTCTCCAATCCTTACGGAAGAAATATACTACCTCGAAGCTAACACTAGAATGTCACGATGCACTAGAACATATAACGGTATCTAGCCGCAACACGGTGACACTGCAATGGATAAAAGGACACAGCGGATCGCTAGGTAACGACGCGGCTGACGAACTTGCTAGACGTGGATCCAGCACGGCAGTCTGCGGACCCGAGCCTATCGTACCCATCCCCTTCAACCAAATACGCAGGTGGCTGCAGAAGTTCACCCACACACAAGCGGAACGCTGGTGGACCTCGACACCAGGTTGCAGGCAGTCAAAGGAGGCTATGCCATCTTTGGACAGCAGGCTGACCAGGCGTTTGCTACGCCTGGACAGGAACGGCCTGCGCCTGGTGACGGGGACCATCACGGGACACTGTTCGCTAAACAAGCACTTCCACACAATAGGCATAACGGACAGTCCTCTGTGCAGGGCGTGCATGGAGGCTGAGGAGACCGTTGCGCACGTGCTCTTCGAATGTACGGGCGTCACCCAGATTAGAACAGAAACCCTCGGGTCACCCAGATCATACACAGACGTTCTAAACAGACCAGGAGACCTAATCAGCTTCTGGAGGGAGGTGGGCTGGTTGGAATAACTACCAAACGGCCGCTATGGCCCACGCACAATGGTCCACTTGACGGACTAAGTGCGGAAACCAAACCCCCTAACATAGATAACATAACATAGAAGTCACTGTCAGTTATCAAGTCATTTAACATTAAAGTGAATTGTCAGTTTAATAATTATGTTACCGACATGATTCAGTCTTGAGCGAGGCACCGGAGTGACGAGTTCTGAGGTTAGTACAAATGTAAATAGTACTGAACTGTAATATTGAATCATTTAAAATATTGTTATTGCGTTGATTTATTTGTTTCTTTTAAATTCTATGAATCCCTTCTGAGGTAAGTTTTCACGTGAAGGGGTTCGACAGGACCGATGCCTGCCGGGGTTGCGGGAAAGTCCGAAAGGGATACCGTGGCCCCTGGCAACGTATAGGCAACGGAAGGAACACGGGTGGGTTTTAGTCAGTAAGAGTCTGACACGCCCTCCCGCTCCAACCAGAGCGGGAGAAGTTATTTGATAATTACCCATCCAAAAAAAAAAGGTAAGTTTTCACTGATCATTGTCATTCAATTTGATGAGGAGGTCGGTTTGTTAGTAACATTTCTCACTAATTATTGACATTATTAAAGTTTCCACATCATTAATATGGTGTAATGGTTTTCGAATAATACGAGAAGGCTGATCCGAATTACCTCGATGATTCAATAAGTACCTCCGAATCTGTATTATTGTAATGTAGTCAATATATAAAAACTGTAGTCGATGAATCAACAATGGCAAACTTGTGTGACTGCGTTCGGCCGTTTTATAGAAACAAATACCCTTACCTTTTTAACAGGTTATTGCTGATTGGTTAGAAAACAAACATTCAGAACCAAAAAAACATTCCAATAACCAATTTTTTAATAAAGGTTCGTTAAAATCTATTTGATCGATGACACTTCCAATGTTTGACACAGATTCAGCCAAAGTCCATTAAAACGCCTTGTGATCATTTAAATCAGACAATACTTTAAATCTCGTTTATTTTAATGAAAAATTATGTCGATTTGTAATTAAATTAGGTATTTTACACACTGGTACATTGTGATAGTAGATATAAAAGAATATGATTAATTATGAATTTTATTCAGCTGGTAAGACTACGTATATTGTAGAATTGTATTTTTTACATTGTTAGGATAAGACAGTAAAAAAAATATTTAATATATAAAAATAATAAAAACTAATTCGTAATAACCTAATTTACATTAAAGATTATTTGCAAATGTTGATTTTTATGTTACTCCCACTTAGGTAGGTAGGTACTTGAAGTGAAATAAACAAATTATCTGTTTAAATATCGTTTATGGAAGAGATGCAACAATACAAACGTGCGACAGTTGTTCCATAAACAGAGTACCAACATATGAATAAGCAAAACAGCATTGTTAATTATTATTTATATTGTTTAATATGTGTCCCATAACTACATGGAGATTAATAACCCGCAAGATAACATTCTGTCCTACATTTGAAACGTTTTTCATTTCCCCCGTGTTAAAAATTTCAAATATTTCTGCATTCGCTTTTAACAACACCGTAATCAAAAACCAACCTTATTTTTAACACGACAAAGCTCCATTTTAAAACTAAAGAAGAAAGTACAAAATTACATCTGACATGTTGTAAAATAAACACTATTTTTCTTGACACAAAGTTGACTTTCAAATGTGTTAGTGCTGGGTAGGTTGTTATGTGCCTCACGTATTAGATTAGGCCACGCGCAGTTCGCGCGATGCCGCGTCTAGGCGAGTCGCGCGTCAGATAAATATGCTGATTTATAAGCGACGTGCGACAAGACGCGGGAGCTCAGCACATATCGTCAGCTCGCGCGAACTATTCGTTATAAGTGTGCAGGCGTCACACGAGCCTTGATTAATAAGATGGCGTCGTTAAAATAAGTTGAGAAGTTCAGTTGTTAGCTTTATAGTTGTGTCTGAGATTTAATTTGAAAAGTTTAAAGAACGAGCGTTGAGAAACTTTGAGTGTGTAATAAAATATAATTTATGTGTCAAGCTTCCACACAGTCCCTGTGACGATCACAGTTACTGTGTGTAAGCTTTGCTTAGATTACTACACTCGCGGGCTCGATTCCTTCATGAATAAACTTTTCGAATCATCCAGGATAGGATCAATCATACTGTGATAAGTAGGTCCTTTAGTACTCACTTGACGCGCAAAATTATTGAAGTTGACAAACACATACAAAACGCAACCCTAAGAACAATTAAAAACAAACTACTCCAAACAAATTAAATGACATAAGCTTCAACAAGCCTCTCTCATTCGCAATAAAAAACAATAGCCAGAACATTTCAAAACTAATAACACTACAAACACATTTGCCAACTCAGTAATAACGATAAAAAATGCATCCCATATCCATACGATAACCATAGAGATAGATATTGTCCATACGCGTCAATATTTATGGGTTCGCGTGGTTATAAGTGCCATTGGTCACACGTGACGCGCGCGTTTGAACGTGTGCCTTTAAATTCAGTCGCGTTATGAAGGGATAATGCATTTGTGAGAATGGCGGCGTTAGATTATGTCGGGGGAATGTGTGTTTTTTATTTGTTCTTGAGCTACTGACTTTCTTATGAGAAAGGTTATGAAGTATTTTATGGCTTTTGGATTTTGCACTTTTTTTTAAAGCTAAACCGCAGTGGTCCTAGCACGAATGCTCCACGTAAACATAACGTACAGTATCGTTCATAAGTCCATAAGTAATCTCACAAAGCAATAGACTGACGCTTCGGTTTGACTTACGATCTCCTTCTATACGTTGTTACAATACTATAAAAACACACATACACATACTTCGTGTGCAACTCATAGTAGTTCATAATTTCTACCAACAAAGAATATGGCACACTAGCTCAGTGGTTAACGAGCTTTGGTAAGTGTGACTATGTCGAGCCGAGGGTTTGAATTTCACCTGCGGTTTTAATTTCTTTATAGTTCTTGATTCTTTTAATTATTGAATAGTAGTTCGATACGGGTTCCCTCTATCTGGCAGAATTTTGATGCTCCGAAATTTATTTGGCATAACACACTTGGCATAATCTTCTTTAAACGAATATATATATGGCATAAAAATCATTTAATATAATTATTGTTTGGCCGAATGTTTATATGTCCGAATTTACAAAGGCATACTTTTAAGATGGCAGAATTTTATTTGGCATAATTACTTTTGGCAAAGCTTAATTTCGCATATTTTCGTTTCACATAACGTTTATTTAGAGCGACGATTATTTGGAATAATTTCACTTGGCATATTAAGAAGATGGCAGAATTTCATTTGGAATAATTTTATTAGGCATAATTATTGTCACTTCTATAAAATGTAATCATATTCTTAACCTTAAATTAAAATTAAAATATTGTTTTAAAAAGTCAATAAGTTGTACTACAAAAGTTAGTGAAGTGACAGAACCGAATCGCTGCAAAACCGACTGCACGTAGTCTTGTCTGCCCTACCCCTAGAGTGTAATTTAAGCCCGCGTAGGCGCGGAGGGGCGAGGCGGCCCGCGAGCTGAGGAGCAGGTGGTTTTAACGCTCGCCGCCGCGGCTGAGGCTGGCCGGCGAAGCCGGCCAGCAAGCCGAAGCTGCTGTGGTGAGCGTTACAACCATCTGCGACGAGAACTTGCGTGGGACCGCCGGAGCCCCGCAGCGCCGGAGCCGTGACAGAAACCATGCCTGCTGCATGTTGCATGCTTGCTTGCATGCTGCATGCTTGCTTGCATGCTGCATGTTTGCTTGCATGCTGCATGCATGGTGTGTGCTTTTTTGCATGTTTGCATTCTACATACTTGATGCATACATGCATGGTGTGTGCTTTTTTGCATATTTGCATGCTACATGCATGAACTATGAATTTTCCGTAATGTGATAGATGAGTCTTTCAATTATTATGGATATGAAAAGTATGCCAAAAGATGATTCTAACTGTAAACTTTCTGAGTTATGATAGTTCTACCTTTTAATGATTATCGATATGAAATGTATGTAGGTATGCCAAAAGACTATTCTGACAGTGAACTTTCTGCAATATGATGGTTCTACTTTTTAATTATTATGGATATGAAGTTTATGCCAAAAGACGATTCTGACAGTGAACTTTCTGCAATATGATGGTTCTACTTTTTAATTATTATGGATATGAAATTTATGCCTAAAGATGATTCTGACTTACAAAATTATGCGTTTTTAATGTATTATAAATGAGTGTATGCCAAACGATTTTCTGCGAAATGAAGTTTATGCTATGCGCTGTTATGCAAAATAATATTATGACATAAAAAGTTCTGCTATAAAGGGTGGACCCGTTCGATACTCATTCATCTTGTTCAGATAAAGTACAAAGTTTAGTAGGTACACCACAAAAAACTAAGTACATTACTTTGATTTCTGCGAGGTAGACAGATGCTGTTCATTACGAGTATTCACCTAATAGAACGTTGTTGGTCCGTGGATATTGTTTTATTTTCAAAATGCAGTCAAATATAAATATTGAAGCGAGATCAAATATGTTTGCGCTGCGTAAAAGTGGATGTAATTTACACAAATATCTAATGAAACTGGACTAAGTGTGAGTATTACAATTTAAATATTTCATATTTTACTAAACATAAATCTAATTCAAAGGTATTGTTAATCCTTTTACTCAGAAGATACCTTATTAAATAAAGTTTTAAATTCATTATGAGGTTTAATTCGATTCGTGAATGATAAATAATTATTACGTGTAGTAAATACAATTTTATTCTTTGTTCTAGAGAAATACTGTGAGTCTTATTATCGAGGAGAAGCGACGTTATACAATGAATATGAAACAAATGGTTTCATACTAACGAGACATTTTCTGAATGACTAAACACGTCATTATGAACCATTAGCCGTGCACTCTGAAGGCTTGCACCACCGAAGACTAGGTAAAAAATCGTTTTTGACAGAAAAGGCATTAACAAGAACGTTTAAGTTTCACACGAGAATATTTAGACTTCAACTGGAATACTGCCTTATTTTAACCATAAAATATTAACTGTAATAAACAACAGATTCGTTATTGCACGAATTTGTGGTAACGAATTTTTTAAGCATGTATTCAAGATGATGTTTGTCGTATTTCTTGCAGATAGATCGAAAATGTTTACATTATTTTAGTAATATTATTGTTTGTGGATTAAAATGTTTAAGTTTCAATCTTCTTAACATAAAGAAAATGAATACTTAAGCTATAACCTCAATACCTATCAACTCAATATATACTAAAGCCAAATAAAATATAAAATACTTAATGTAAACAAACTGCCCACACTTAACCTTAAAATCACTTATTTTGTAATTAGATCGAAATAATGACTATAAGACTACTATATAGTAGTCTAATATTCTTATTTATTACTTCATTATTTCGATCATGCAAGCATCGAAGCTTAATGTTTATGGTGAAATAAACACATTTAAAATATTTCATAATTTAATTATGGAAAAACAATATAAATTGCTTCAAAATTTCTTGACATCTATTTCACATCTTATTCAGCTAAGTAATAATAAATAATTGTGGCAGTTTTCAACTTTATGTAAAATAAATATAATGAATAAACATTTCTAAATTTTTTTTTCACATAACACGCACTTTTTTATCCTCAAACCTTTATTGCAATAACAACATTAATAAAAAAGGCAGCATTTTTTTAAATTATTATTATTATTATTGCAAACAAATAATTATAACAATATTTGCAAAAAACGCGCCGTTCTATACGAGAACAGAATCTAGGCCAGCTGTATAACAGTCCCACGCCTTATACCTAAGCAATTCCATAAACTCTTCAAGATAACGCGCATGATGCGTGTGTGTTACCATGTCTAACAAAAGTGACTGAAATATATATTTTTTTCATGTAGTGCGACGCGATACGACAGTGTGTGAAGTGCAAAACTGCGATCTCTGTGGTGTGTGTACCGTGTTGTTTACACATGCAGATAAACCATACCGCGCACAGCAAAACGACTCTTAACGTGCCCATGTAATTTTGAACGTTTACCGTACATTAGAATGGTTTTTAGATTAAAAATAAAACTATCCTATGGCACTTTACTCAATTAGTATCACCCATATACACGGTGACATTTGAATCACAGTTTTGTTAAAACAAACGTTGCAGACCATGGTCTACTACCATTCTTTAGCATCAAATATGTTATTAAAACATACTAAACTAGGCGTTCTCAAATTAGTCGTATGTTGCTCAAACGTGTTCAAACATTAAACGTAACATCAAAGTACTCATCGCGGTAGCGATATGGCATTCAAAACAGTTATGAGGAGTCCACGTGGACTACAAAGATGTCCGGCCAATGCGGGCCGAAATACAAATAAATCATTAGCCAATGACATGTAATCGTGACTGCCGCCCGAGCCGCCCGGGCGGTAGTCAGTCTACCGAAATCTCTCGTGCGAGCGACGCATATGCATCCGATGTACTTACGTCTGAGGCACACGACGCACGTTTTTTGTGAAAAAGAGTTCTATCTATTCGAAGTGGAGTGCATGTCTTTCTACATTGTTCTCACGTGTATAATTTCAACATGAATGATGTAACCAATATTTTGTAACAATATTATGATTTAAAAGAGTGTCCCTGGAGTTTCTTGCCCGTTCTTCTCCATAGGAACCTACGCTTTCGAATGGGCAACTAGCTTCATATTTCTAACTGACTGACCCCTTGACAATTCAAAAGTGCCTTTAAATGCTTTAATTGAAATAAATGCTTTGAGTTTGAGTTTGCGTTTGCATGTTTGGCCATGGTGCGTTTTTATGCAGTTGCTGGTGACAATCTGGTGGAAGCTAGGTGCATGTACTCTTGGAGTCAATGTTGTCTTGGTGCACATGGAGCTAACCCGAAATCCGCCTCTAAGACGACCCACTACTGATCCGGTTTTGTGGTAAGTTTTGTTTTTGTCTTGTTTCTGTAATATCACAATAAATAAATGATAACTAATAATGTTACGTTAAATACAATGAGTACCCGTACCAAGTATGAAATAATTAAAACCATGTCTGATAGTACCTACCGTAAGTTCGCACCTAGATTGAAATGATATTGATAACATTAGAGGTCAGCCACCTCACCGCGTCGTCGGTACGGTGCGTCGCGTCGTGCAATCGTGCATAGCCAGAGAATACCTACCAAAGTTTGCCATACTAAGCCATAAAAACCTGTTTTAAAGTAGCCACTTATCAGTGATAAAATATCCACTGAAGTTAAGTTTTAACTTTGGTATTTTCTAGTAAGACGTACAAAAATAAGTACATTGCCCTATACACAATGCTGTGTCCCGTGCGTAAGCCGCGAGCCGCGCCGCGACTACTTTGAGACGCGAGCGCCGCAGTGTCTGTGTTGTAGGGAGTAACGATACTTCCGACGTTTTTAACTTGGTCATTTTTGTGTTTTTTAAACACTAATGACGTTTTTTTTTATTGGATGCTGTAGAATGGTAGGACACCACGGTTTGTACAACGTTTGTTCCAGCAAAACTGTGATTCAAATGTCACCGTGGATATGAAAAAAGTCTTAAAATCAAGTCAATATTATGCGGGAAACCAGTATTTTCGACTTTATAATCGTCCAAATTTACGTTACGTTTTTACTCCGCGCGACTGGCGCTGATTGTGTACTTGTTAGTGTTAATTTTTACATAAACTCACTTTTTGTCCAAAGCATTTACAATTTTGTCAACAGCAAATTTGTCGTCAGTTTCAATATAAAAAACCTAGCTCGTATTCTGTCCTTAACACATCAGATTACAATATCACCAAAAAACGCGAGACTGCCAAACCTGAGCTAGCTAAATTGCCCAATAGATCACTGTGCGTAGTCTCCACGCATCTTACAAATGGGAGGGTAGACGGTAATAAAGCGGCTGACGTATGGAGTGTCAGTTGTCGCGTCGATCGCTTCAATATAGACGCGCATAAATCGCGCGTCTGTGATTTAGGTGTCGCAGTCGCCCGCGCGCCTGCTCGTTGACACGCACTTATGTGTGTGTGTAGTTAGATTTGGTGGATTTGTTTGATTGTTTTGATTTGTTTGATTTTTGTGGATTTTGGTTGTTTAGTTTTACCAATAATTTCAATTCAAATAGAAAAATCTACTTACTTGGTTTTTTATTGCTTTTATGGAATGCTCTATTTCTGTTACTCCAAGTTCCTTGTAGTCAAAGCGAGGCAAATTAATTGTTTAGCAAATTGACAACCAACTTTCCGTATATTTAAATCACAACTGTTATGTTATTCTTTGACAGTTTTATGAAATGGCTATAACACGGCAAATTGACTTTGAGAGTGATAATTTAATAAACAATTAATATCCCTGGCTGTACAGAGTACCTAACAATATTTGACTCTGACACGCCTCTATTACGTAGCGGAAAGGGTGGCGTTCGTAGTTTTAGTGTTACTACAGATGTGCTGTTGACCGTACCTATCTTGTTCTAGGAGTGTGGAGTGGTATCAAGTGAATGGAGCAAAATAAAACGACATCTATGTATACGTATAGTAAAATAGTTTTATTATGCGGATTAAATAAGCAAGATATTTCTACACGCTGCCGCTGTAGCAAATAAAATAATAAAAGATATGTGACAAACTTGATATAAATGCTAATGTGATCCAAATGGCAAGCACTCGTACATACAGTAACGCAAGGATTTTATTACGAACAACCTAACTTTATATTTGCCATTTAAATATTCTTCTTTACAGGGTCAAGTTAACCTAGCTAGCGAGACTCCGCTCACATGGTGGATATTGATATCTAAACTAGCTAGCGAGACTCCGCATACGTGGTGGATATCGATATCTAAACATGATAAAACAAAAAAGAAATTAATTGATGTTTTGTTGTGGACCGTTGTCATTGACCGCTGTTAGTGTAGTCACTTGAAATATTACTGAATTGTTTTTTTTCTGTGTAATCTTCACAGCCTTGATGGGTAGCGGTATATAAACAGGATAAAATCAAAGAAAACAGATTTTCTTAACTAATACTTCAAGTAACAACAGTACCAGCGGACTTCCAAAACTTGAAATGTTGACGTTCAAAAGTGCCTTTTTTGTGCCTAATTGAAATAAATTATTTGACTTTGACTTTGACTTGCTCGCTTATTTAATTCGACCCTGTATTTTGCAGTCAAAGAGAATTGTATTTTCATTATACATAAATGGAATTTCTTTGTTACTAAATGAAAAGTCATGCAGACATACACGGCTGTGTATTACTAGATACCTACTGAGTTGTATAATGTTTAATTAACAGTGTTATCAAGTCATTTCGGGGAAATTAATTGTTAAGCTGTTTGACTACCAACTGAAATTCTCCGTATATTCAAATCACAACTGTCATTGATCGACAGTTTTATGAAATGGGTATAACACGGCAAATTGAAATAGGGCGTTAATTGGCAATTAATTTCCGTGACTGTACAGCGTAATTATTAATTGAAATTGGAATTCATGATTGCTATTAAGAATTGAATAAGTGCTGCCAAGCTACGCTCGATGCAAAAATCTTCTCAAATCCCGTAAAAAAACAGTCTCAAACAAAAAAGCGCCCAATTACAAAATAATATCCTCTTTTCCTATTTAATACCCGATTTGTACGTTTTCAACGGTTTTCCGTCCCAGTGCGTCCGCCGGGGCCCGGAGCCCAGGGGCAGGGGCCCGGGTATCGTCCGCAAATAATAAAATATTCCCAGGAAATAACCGGCACGCCGCGAGCGATCCGTTTGAACGACCACTCGACACTGACCTCTTAAACATAAGCCATAGCTTTGAACTAGAGGTCAAGTTACACTGGCGTATTTGAACGCTAACCAGACTATTATGACCCATGGACAAGATCTTTTGTTGCTTCGAGACCACCATTTTAACGAGACCTCTCAACACCTTACAATAATTCTTAATTAGGGGTCAAGATATCCAGGTCCTTCGATACATAAACTAGTTTAACATGGTCCTTCCGTTCTATATCTTGCTTAAAGTCTGTGGGTCAAGGTATCTGGTTTTTGATCCGAAGCTTATTGACTGGGATACCTGCAAAGTGCTGACGGCTCCGTCGGCAATCATTCAATCTCGACAAATGCTTTTGTAAAGCGTAGTTTACATGATATGGATGGAATCTAGATAAGTAGATGTTGGGGGTGGTGGACAGGGTCGAGGACTTGATTTGATAAGGTTATACGATTGTTTTGTTGAATATTGTAGAACAGAATAAAATAGAATATTGATTACCAATTTTTGCTGTAGGTGGTAAAATAATAAGAAAATTACTATTAAGAATATTCTAATGTATAAAAGTGTGTTTTTTTGGACCAATTTACAGAAATAAATATCATTTCTCATTTAAGAAATACAGGGATTTTAGAAATGTAACATAGGAATAGGTACAAATAGATATAGTAAAAAGAAAGTAGATTGAAGGGAGTCTACCAGAGAAGATTATAAAAGTTCAGGAGTAGATCTGATACGAGCAATGATTGCTGGCAACTGTTGCCGCAATATATGTCAAGAAAGAAAGAGAAATACATTTATATGTCACAGGAACACGTGCGTACAGAAAGATAATCGTAACAACTGATGGAGCAATAAAGAGAAACATTGCTTCATATCACTTGATGCCTAAAATTGTAGAAGTTTAATTATGTTTCTCCACGAATTGCTCCACGCACCACCTCTGACAATGATTGCCGGCAATAACTGCTCGAAAACCTGACCGCGTCACCGCACCCTACGCTAAGAAGGACTCGCCGTCCTCAACCGATGTTAGGAAGTCGTTTTAGTTTGTTTTAATAATTAGTTAGGCTGCTGCTAATTCTCCTAACATAATTAATTAGGCACGTTTTACAAAAATGTAGCCAATTTTCACGATGACGCACAAAAATAACAAAAAGAAAAAAGTAAAAATATCTTTATCTTTTGAAAGAAAGCTGTTGCCTCGAGCTTTATTCGCACGGAAATAATTTAGACATGTAATTTAGAATGGCGGCTTATTCGCCCCTTTTCTTTCGCTTAAAAGGAAAATCCTTCCTTTGCCTGCGAGGCTCCGAGGGATGCTTAAACCCTGCTACTCGGATCGGTAGTGAGAGGGGTTAAAGTGAAGCGACTAAACATTATTTTATGTATCTTCTGCTATGTTTTATTTCTAAGAGATCTCGTGGCTTAGCAACAGCCACAAGGGCCGATCGAAGGTTAGGATACGCTTGCCGAGGTCGGACCGTGGATGGGTGACCATTCATTACAATATCGGAACCCCTTCGTGATAAAGACCGTTACTGTCTGTAAATAATGAAAGAGATGTGAAACAATGTCGCAAGATCTAACTACCGAGGCCCGCTTGCACCATACGTAACTAATCATGTTGAGCGTTTTAAAAGTATTTAAAACTAGCTGGGCCCGCGGTTTCACCCGCATAAGTCTCGATTCCGTGGGAATAAGTCCTAACCCAGGTCACGGTCTACCCATGTGCCAAATTTCATCCAAGTCCGTTCAGCTGATTTAGCGTGAAAGCGTAACAAAAAAATAAATAAAAAAACAAGCAATAAAAAAAAAACGCATTTATAATATTAGTTAGGATGCCAGTCTCTGTCATCTTTAAAAGATTTTCAGAAATAGAACGATTTTTGTCTTTTAAATAATTAAATCACAATTTTCTTCATTCAGTTTGCCAAACCTACAGTTTATTCCTCAGTCTTATCTTATAATGTGACAATGTCATGAATGTCATCGGACGTGTTTATGGTAAACTAGCTTTTGCCTGCGGCTTCGCCACGTGGTGGAAAGTTTCTAACGAGATAAAAGTATCCGATGTCCTAGCCCAGGTCATGGTTTACCTGTGTGCCAACTTTCAAAGAAATCTGTTTAGCCGTTAAGACGTGAAAGCGTTACAAACAAACAAACTCACTTTTGCATTTATAATATTACTTAGGATAGTTTCGTTGTGAATACCTCTCTACAAGTCTATTTCCATCGACATAATAGACTATTATTTTTGAATCAATCATCATCATTCATCTTTACAGAATCATTATTGTTTGTGATCTCAAAAAGAATGACGTTGTAGACACACACTGTTGTTGACGGCCATCGACGTCACTTCACTCGGCCACAAGGCATAGCCGCATAGCTAATAGTGGCCGTTTTGTATCGCATTCGGTGCTACCATCTAGCCAAATTGTTAATACCGGTTCCTATGGTACCACTGAACAAGCATTATGCCGTTCTAAAACACCTATTAAACCGTTCTATTTAAAATAAATAATAACAATACCGGTGTGTTATCATCCCATTGCGCGGCAAAGGCCCCTCGTACAAAGAAGTCACCACGATTGGCGATTTCAGACTTATCCTAACTTATAATATTATATATTATATGCGAAAGTATTTTTGTTTGTTTGTTTGTTTGTTACAATTTCACGCTAAATCAGCTAAACGAATTTGGATGAAATTTGGCACTTGGGTAGATCATGACCTGGAGGAAGACATAGGGTACTTTTTATTCCGATATTTCCACGGGATCGAGACGTATGCGGGTGAAACTGCGGGGCGCAACTAGTATTAACTAAAATTCCAGATTTCCTCACGATGTTTTCCTTCACCGCCGTCCTTGATGTCCAAGATAAATTTCGAAAAAACATGAATTAATTAATTGAAAAGTCACATCGGTACTTGCCCGGATCAGAACCCTAAACCTCTTGCAGGAGAGGCGAGGCCTTCGCATCACGAATTCACGACATTCGCTATCCTATTAGCAGATTAAATTATAGCGTATTGCATGGATGCACGTTCTGGGAATTGGAAAATGGATTAAGTTAGAAAATGAGTTGTTCTAGAGAAACTAGTTCAGTCAGCTAGCAAAAACAATTTAATAAGAAGGCGGGCGGGGGAGGGGGGAGGGATTCTGTCTGGTTTTGAAAGTTATGTACATCTTTAATTTGTGTATACTTCGGCAGTAATACTTTCCTAATTACTGTTGTAAGCCAATGTTGAATGTAATATGTTGTTGGTGTTCTTTATTAATTAGAGAAATAATCACTTGGAATTCTGAAAACGGTCCTAAAAACTGTGAAATAAACATGCTTTTAAGGTCGAACTGTTACCATTGACGTGAAGCTGCAGTAGTACGACTACACTCAAAATTTTATTTATGACATTAATCACATCTGTAATTCCCCGAAGGGTTAGACAGAGCCCTCACCATGTACACCCACATTTTGTCAATTATGTTTAAGTACCCGGCACAAATCTAGACTCCAGGCTAGTGAAAGATTTCTGATAGAAAAACCCAATAACACTTTGCCAACCCGAGATAGAACCCAGGACCTCATGCTCAGCAGTAGCGCTTGCGACTACTAGACCAAGGAGGTAGTTATTAATAATTGGTTTTCAATTAAATCAAATCCGATGAGTATACTATATCTTGCCATAAGGGTGAACATCTGACCGGCGCGGTCGGTCGGGATTGAAACAAGGCCGGCTCGACGACACGCGGCCGAGGGCGATGCGCGCTGTTGAATACAGGGTAACACACATTTATGTTGTATTCGGTTTTGTACGTATTTCTTGGTCGAATATGTTACAAATGTGTGATGGAACGAGCATAACAAAATAGCTACATTCTACCGCCGAGCAGCACTGCTGTGTTTCGGGTTGAAGGGAATGGGTCCTGGCGTTTAAGCTGTGTCTCTGGGACTTTAATGCATCTGCGATGCCTTTGGTATAGCCATACCTCTGGTATAGCAGATGCCCACTTACCATTGGATGAATCGTTGCCATAAGCGCCTTATTCACCATACATCTCGTACGTACGACAATTATTATTATTAATTGACGCACGTCAAGACAATTCACTGTCGTTTTGAGTCGTGCATCGTACGTGGCCTTGGCGGGACGTACAGCAAGATGGATGGTGAATAAGGCGCTTTATTTGCTATTAAATAAAATAAAAATCGAAAGAAATGATCAGCCATTCAGCAAGGTTGGCAGCGGCGTTGACTGCCCAGGAAATTATACTGCTAGAAAATAATTTATCATTTTGACATAAGTATCTTAACACATTCCTAGTATCGGTCACCTTAAAACATGCGTGACAAAGAGAAGAAGCCAACAATTATGTTTCCCTATGAGTACAAAATATTTTACAATTCGTATTTGTAAACTCTTTTTGAACTCAAAGGACCACATAAATATGTGTGCTATAAAACTATAGCTGCGAAATACAGAAACATTTTATATTCCTCTGCAGATTGAAACATGTTCTGTTTCTTGGAGCTCTAACTAGCATGCAGAGAACACCACAATGTTTTACTCTTTTTTTTATTTGTTGGAAAAAATATTAATCCGCCATACTACGGACTGCGTTTTAATGTTGTCACAGATTTTGCAAATTAAAATGCATAAAATAGAGACGCGGGAATAAGCGGGAAATTCTAATTCACTCGCATGCAGTTGACATAGAGTAACGTAAGGACAGAAGGACCACTTTTAACTTCATTTGTTTCTCTTATTATCAGGCCTTGGAAAAAGGCTCAGCTTGTGAGTACCTCTTGGCCTAATGTTACAAGTGACTGCTCAACATGGGATTTCGATTCACAGGTGAGGCAGTTTTATTAGGTTTTCGATTTGGGAATTTCTCAGTAGCAGCCGGAGTTTGGATTTGTCCTCGGTTGATAGTAATGGGTTCACCCCTTATTACATTTTAAATGTATTTTTTTGATGGACTAACATAGTTTTTTAAGCATTACTTACTCATACGTGGACCCTAAGTTGTCTTAATAAATATATATCCTATACCTACTATTAAATTTGCTCATTGAATAGTATAGGATATATAAATATATATATATTGAGAACGTAATCACGTTCTCAAAAACGGCTGTAACGATTTCGATGAAAGTTGCATTTAAGGGATTTACGGGGCAAACCATCGATCTAGCTAGTGCGAGTAGTCTCTCATCTGCGAAAAGTCGTTTTCCCTATTTATACAGCCTCGGGAATGTGATACAACGTTGGTATACCTGGACGATATGTTTATCTATTTTCGCCCGAGCTGAGCTCGGTCGAGCAGGTGCTGGCGAAGAATGTATGTGAGTACTGTCTATACCACTGTGCCTACCGTGTTGCTCGTTCGAGAATACAGACGTAATGTTGTGCTATATTTTGTTATGGCTCAGCTGTCATCAGTTTTGCCGTATCACTTGGTCATTTACCTTCCTCATTCCATTAGACATGAAGTATGAATGAAGTGTAGTAGTGTTTTATTATTTCCTTGGTGTCAATGTGTGTGCCGCTTGTTATCTCACTCGGGAGCTATAAAACTGTTCTTCTGAACACGGCCATTTCGCTCATAAAGTGTCGCTATGCGAGGGGGGGTAATCCCGGGATCGGCGCGATAAACCCCGGACAACGGGACGAGAGGCCGGGACGAGACAATGCGCTATTGTTCTCGATGTATCGCGACTAGTGAAGAGCGCAGTAGGACAACGGGTTGTGGTGTTTAGAGTGGAAGGATTTAATTGGTCTCGAATTTCTCGTTCGAGTGTGCCCACACCCGGTTATTCGTAGTTGCCACAAGCTACGTTGAACTCACTTGTGACCGCGTAGGTATAAAGAATCCCCGAAACGACCAATTGCAATCAATTCGGATTGTGGTAATATTGGTGCCGATTCTCTTGGCACAAATGCTTCTAAACTAGACTAAAAATCACCTAAATTTAGTTTATTCCTGTCAAACGACGATTTCTCATTCTGAAATAGACTAAAGTGACTATTTTTTAGTTTGACAGCACTAAGTTTTTAATTTAGAGAAAAAACAATTTTGTTATTCTCAATTTGACGTTTTTCACCTAAAGTTTTTGATTGTCTAACTAAATCTGACTATTTTTAATCGCGATTAAAAATGGTGTGGAATACAATTAGTTGTCATGAACTAAAACTAATTCACACCAACACCTCGACTTCAGGTACAAAAACAGTACTGTATCTTTTTTTTTTTTGCTTATATCTCGAAAATGATGTGTCCTATCGCAAAAATAATGAAAATTGCAACCCCATATATGAAACGCCTAAACCCCTAAAACTAACTAACATATTGGTAATATATTTTCCATACAAAAAGTGAAAAATTCCATATAAAACACGTCGAGACTGCCCCCAATGTGCCGGAGGCGCTTAGGCGCTCTAAAAAAAATTCACGGGGTAGGGCAAACAAGTACAAGTCCACGTGGAGTGGCGATTGTCAAATTCGATTTTAGTTGTGTCAAAATTATTTTTAAAATTTAGAGTTTTTTTTTTGCAGAAGATAGGATTCTCATAGCCAAAAGTAACGAATTTTAGTGATAGTTTAGTTAGTTTAATTCGGTGTACAAGAGAATTGGCACCATTGTCAACCGCTTCAATTGCATTTGGTAGACGATCAATAATTTACGCATCAACGTGTATCAATCACGTAAACATTGACAATTGCAATTGATCGTTTCCGGAACCCTTAAAACAGTTATCAAGTTGTGATTAGTTATCCTTGAATTGCGATGAATTAACCTTCAGGTACGATCACCTTACGAAAACGTTGATCACTTCAGGACTCTGCCACATTAAACTCGTTTTGTTAATTAATGGGCCACCGTACTATCTTGATTAGGGTCCAAGACCTAGTGACGGTCGCGGAAATCTGATGCGAGAAGCGCAGGACCATCTTATAGCCACGCTTAGGAGATGCCTCTGTCTTGGTTGAATAATGATGATGCTACGATATGACAGCTTGTCCTACTTATCCGTGTTGTTTGGGGGCCTAAGAGGTGGTTTTTCTTTCACCATGAACGACTCAGTCCGAATGTGGGAACATTATATTATTATGCTGGTCACTGTGTCCTGTTCACGTTTACTTACTGTTCTGTCCTGCACTAGGCATCACTTCGACACAACACTCCGCGTCTCAGTTAAAAACACGACTCTGGTATACTGTCGCACATTTTTGTCGCAAGTCGTATTCACATTGATAGCTTCTGTCAAATTAAAAACATCCTTATCTCTCATACTACAAAGTTGATAATCGATTGGTACGTTTGCAACATTTTTGTAAATGTAATTTAGAAAATCATACATGAATAACGCCGCTATTGTAAAGGAGTAAGGTTGGAAGTCCCTTGGCACAAAATGTTGCAAGTAATATGTTTGTCAGTTGTAATTCAGAAAAGCTATTATTAATATCTGTGATGATCTGCTAGAAGAAATAGAGCGCTTTAAGCCGCTTAGGGATATAATGTAAGAGCAAAAAGTGGTTTATATCGTGGATAGTAGGAATTTGACGTTGATTGTAGTAAAAGTGCCACTTTAAGCAAAGGATTCCTTATTTATTTATTTTGCTTCCAAAAAGGAGGAGGTTATGCTTTCAGCGGGTTTTTTTTTTCATGTATGTATATCGAGTGTTCACGGTTACTAGGCCGATTGACGTGATGTTTCACTTTTCAATTGTGGTTAATTTTTTTTTCAAAAAATAACAACCGACTAATAAAAAAACACTACAAAGTAAAAAACTAACTCAAAGAACACTGCAATGTAAAAAACTGTCTTTGGTTTTGTGTTTTCGTTTATTGCCCCCGACTTCCGAAATGAAAGTTATTTCAATATTTTGTGTTTTATTGGAAAAGAGTTTTGCTTGTGCTTGCTTACAAAATGTTACGATATTTTTTTTGGTAGTCCACAATTTCAGACAGTAAATACAAAGTTTTTGTGAAGCATTGTAAAAGCGTCGTTGATTCGTGTGTTGTGCATGTACTTCTAGCAACGCTTTGTGCAATCAAACTTGCTGCGGTTTTTATATTCCCTTCTGTGGGTACAGGGGACACAGCGTAGGTAAGACAGTAGGACCACTCCGTGCGATAAAATTTTGTAACCTAGGTAAACAGCCACGCGGGTCGATCGAAGGTTAAACTATGCTTGCCGCGGTCGGTTCGTGGATGGGTTACGATCCATTGCATATGTGTTATTCGTAGATCTTTGACAGTCGTTACGGGTAGTCAGAAGCCCAAAACGTCTGACAACCAGCGTTACCAAGAGGTATCGTGTTACCCAGTAACTGGTTTTTGGAGGTCAGATAGGCAGTCGCTCCATGTAACATACTGGTATTAAGCTGCATCCGGTTAGACTGGAAACCGACGCCAACATAGTTGAAAAAAGGCAGGAAGATTGATTGACATAGTCTTGAACTCGAGAAGACAAATTAATCGTTTTTTTAGACACATGTAGGTTCATTAATGCCCTCGCTTATTTTATTCAAGAAAAATATTCGATACCTCTGGGCTCAAAGGTCGTAAAGGACAAACTGCGACTTTTCAGGAGAAGTAAAAAACGAAAAAAATAACATTACTTTTACTCTAACATTTTTGTTTCTTGAGCTATTTAAATGAAATCTAGGAAAAAAGTGTTAAGAATTTATAGTATTCTCTAGGGCAGTGTAAAAAAATTACCCTAGTGCTGTATTTACCGAGATAGATTTCCTTTACGACCATAAATTTAAAAATAAAAGTCCTTTACACTCTTCAAATTTTCATCCTATGATATTGCATAAGGCTGTAAATCTACTTTACTGCACAAAACTAAACAAAATAAAGAAATAATCGACAAGTGTAATAATTTTTAGGTTCTTAAGGATGGGTGATCCTTAAGAACCTAAAAATTATTACACTTGTCGATTATTTCTTTATTTTGTTTAGTTAAGCTAAGGTATTCTGAAAGGATAAATTAATAATTAAACTTAAGTATTAAATGGATTATGTAATTTTGTATGTATTTATATGTATATTACAGTATTTTCTTTATAAATAATCATGAAATAACTTACCTATACAAATAAAACGTACATTTGTGTAATCAAATTGAGATCGTTTATTTGTAATTGAACACAAAGCTTTATATCTTTAAATTATTAATTATTATTTTGGTAATTAACGTTGTTTTTCTTGGTTGCGTTTTCTCCACTCTCTTCTTTACTCTTTTAATTAGTGCACTTCTTTAATCAACTTTATAAACAGAATCTGTTTAATGAGATGATAAGAGAAGATGAGTAAATAAATCATCAACTGATAATTTATTTACTCATCTTCTTTCTCGCTTTTTTCATTGTCCTCTTCGTCTGTTTCGTTCAAAGTCTCGCGTAGCTCAGAATTGCATGGAAGCTCCCTGTATTCTTTAGGAAATCTTTTAGGTATTGTTCCATTTTCACACAGGTTTATCAGATCTTTATATTTAGCAGCAGCTATTGGTAATCTACTATTGTATAGCTGCTTCACTGCATCCATACCAATCACTGGTTCATAGTTAATCTGGCTTTTTTGTTCCTTTGGACTTTCCCTTCCCCTTTCCTTTTGTTTTTCCTTTCTCTGGGGTTTTCTCGCATAATGTTACAGAATGAGTCTCTGCTTTGTCTTCCATGGAGTATTTGACAAACATTTTGTCGTTATGCTTTTTTTTAATGTGGCAACTCTGATGTTTTTTAATTTAATATTTTTTAATGTCATTGGCGTGAATGTATTTAAAGCTAATTGATAAATTTTTAAAAAGTCTGTATATTCCATGACATTGACTTTGTAAGGTCTTGGTCTTTTGCTGGCCGATTCAAAATATGTAGACCACTGTGAGGGACTCCATACAATAACTCTTTGTACTTCCCTTTCGATAACAGCATGAACTGTATCGACAGGCATGTATGTATGGCCCGGGAGTAAATAATTAATTTTAATCTCCTCCAAATTAATTGCTGATTTTAGGAAATGGTTCATGGCAGCCAATACGGTTTTATTTTTATTTTGACCACAACACGAATCACAGTACATCAGTAGATGTTTTACGCCCATTTTGTCCTTTTCCTCAAGATATTTCACTAAGCAAGTTGCAATTTCGTTACTTCCTCTTTTGCCATCACATTCCCCCCATGTATAACAATTAACATCCTGTGTGCGACTTTCATAAATGGTGAAATTAAACACTGAATATTTTCTAGAATCGTACTTTGTCCATGTGGCGTATTCAGGACTTTTTGTAGGTCAAAGCTGCAGGTGACCGTTTCATTGTTGGGTGAATTAAGGGTTTGATGAATCTTAAATCTCTTATAAGTAGCTATCTTCTCTTTGAGATGAGAGTTCAGCAGCTTGTCCTTGTCGTTCGTTTGGTCTATTATTTTCTGCTTTGACGCAAGTTAGGCATTTGTCTTTTTTAGGTATGTGAAAGCTTATATTATACTCTTTAAAAATAGTTCGAAATGCGTTCTCACTTAATACCTGCTGTTCCTGTTCAGTACAATATTTTAAATACATTTGATATAAGTTATATATGTTTTTCATTTCCTGAGGAAGATAAGTCCTATTAGTTTTTTTTCTATTGTAGTGCGATGGGACTGCTGGCAGCTTCTCAATAAAGTTCTGGTAAACACTTTAGCTTCTTCGGTATATTTTTTAAGTAAGTTAGGTTTTACAAATGTAGGACGTAAAGGACCTACAACACATTTTTTTAGATTATTTGGGTAGTAAAGGACAAATTTGTTTTCGTTCAATTATTTTTTCTGGGTTCTAAAGGATATTTTATTTAAGTGTCGTAGTTACACTTCGTACTTTCTAGGATACTATCTAGTTATTTACAACCTAGCCAATACAGGAGGCTATTTGAATAAAAGCAATGTCTAACGAGTATTAGAAACATTGTGATATGGTAGGGGTTGAAAGTTTGTGTACAGAAATCAAATTCTACGATAATTATGAAGTGCATACCAAACTTGAACATCTTGTAATTTGATAATCGTTATTATAATACATTTCACAAAAGTTTTGAGTTTAATAATTTAATTTTTATTAAGTTAGATAGTAAGTTTAGATTAAATTCGTTGTTTTTTGAATATTCTAGAATTTATGGGACAATTCCTCACTTACGTTTAGGTATATACGTCCTTACTAGAAGCACACAATTAAAATGAAACTAGGTAGTAAAGGACACTTGTATTTTTTTATTTTAAATTGTCAGGGTGTATAGGACAATTTGCAAAAACGATGTCCTTTACATCCAAATTTTTGAGATGACTTACATTAACCACCTAAGGTGGTATAGGACAACTCATATTTTTTGAGTATTTTACACCCAAAACTTGGTTTATACTTTGCTTTACTACCAATATAAGTTCACTCTGGTAACGAAGTGTTATTTACATCCATATTTTCACGGTAAACTTCGTTTAAGATCTCAAATTATGTGGGTCGTAAAGGCATTTTTTTTGCGAATTTCGTAAAACGGAATATACAGATCGATAGAGAATTAAAAACTGAGTAAAATAGTATCAAAAAGTCATTTTCGCCCAAATGTCCTTTACGACCTTTGAGCCCAGAGGTATCGAATTATTAGATTAGAAAAGTAATTTCTGTCTTCTTTCATTCTGATGAACAGCCAGCTCCTACAGTGCGTTGTAATTGGTTGAACAAAATATTAATAATAAAAATAAAAAAATAATAAAAAGTTTTTATTGTTTCTCTCATATTAACAATATTAACTTCACATATGTATTGGCAACCAACTATTAGGTTATTATAATTATCGTTATTTTTATTAATGAATTAGGTATAAGTTGCTATTTATGTACATTTCATTTTCATTCCGAAGAAAATTTGTGAAAGAACCGACAATTTGTATTGTCAATCTACTGACCTATTTACTCTGTGGTGAAGCTTGTAAGAGGGGCGGGGAAGTGCCAATCAACGATGGCTTTGTCGGTGCCCAATCAGTCATATCAAAAGGTACAATAATTTACACACATTGGCTTTCATTAATTTTGTTTCACAACTATTGTGCGAATACGCTGTTCTCGGTAAAAATATTGAAAGCTCATCTATTTTGTTGTTATATTTTTGTAACTTTAAATAAAAAAACAAGTTATTTTTCGAGCATGAGGTCGTTGGTTCAATTTGCTGCTGCCTGGGTTCAAATGAAATAAAAAAATCAAATCAAAATATTTTATTTCAAAAATGGGATTGCAAAGTTTACAAATGTTGCATAGGTATATGTAATTTTTAGGTTCAACTATACAATAAAGGCAGGTGAAGTACTGTTCTCCTAGATAGGCTAGAATTTAGCCTGTGTTAAGGAGAGACAGTGCCCGTCCCCTGATTGGCGGAATTTTATATAAATATTGTGTGTTTAAAATTTTAAAGTTTGAAACAGCATCTGGACATAAGTGTAGCTACTGTACAATAGTTATCTATAACAAATAAATAGGTTTAATTTCATCCACTTATGTTAACAACAATTTACAGCAACAATACATAAACGTGATAAAAGACAATAAACTAAAATCAAAAACAATATGAAAATCAAATTTAAAATTATATTATATTTTATTATTATTAATACAAGAAATATCTAGAGTGTATGGGTATTAGTGCGTGCGTCTGTGTAGGTGCATTGTGTTAAGTGTGTATGCGTGTGCATATGAGTGTGCGCGTGTGTACTTGTGTGTGTTAACATGATTACTTTGTGAGGAATAATTCAGTGTCATCATAGTTGAGGTCCAAAAGGAATGTCCATACAGTTTTTTTACAATTGTAGAATGGAAGTTTAAAGATTGGGCATTTTGCATTAATTTTACTATAGAGAGATGGAGCAAGATATAGAGAGAATCGTTTTACGAATGAGGTACGTGGAGGTGGAATAGTGCAGATTAAGTCTTTGCGACGTTTAGAGATATGTCTGTATGGTTTTCTGGAATGTTGGAGTAAAACTATATGTAAAATGTACTGTTGTCGAACATTTAAAATATTCCAGGACTTATAAAGATAGGGCGAAAGGCGGCAACTTTAAGTATGGCTCTGTGAGCGATCTCTATAGGCACGAAATACAGTAGGTGACTAGTGATTGGCAAAGAGCGAAGTATACATTCCGGATAACTGACGCGTGTGCTACATGTCGCAGTGTTTTAAAAATGTAAATAAGTTTTCGTACGCGGCCGGATAGGGTATTAATATGTGATTTGAAATTTAAGTGTTGGTCAATGAAGATACCAAGATATTTTATTTGATCTACTGGAGTAAGTGATGGCCACTGGCAGGCTTGCTGCGACATACAACTACACGAGTGAGCTTTTAGGGACATAGAGGGATTTGGTTGGGAATTTGAATTTATTGAGAAGGTAATAAAATTAGTTTTAGTGGTATTCAGGGTCAAAGAGTGAGTGTAAAGCCATCTTTGTGTGGAGTAAAATCCTTTTTGTGCAATTGACTGTAGTTCCAACCATGAGTTAGCGGTGAAAGTTATTGCAGTGTCATCTGTATAAGAAACTATTTGGGCGTTTTGTATATCTAGGTTGCAGAGATCGTTAATGAATACAAGGAACAAAGTGGGCCCCAAAATACTTCCCTGCGGCACACAGTATTCGATAGCAACTGTATCGCCATGGTAATTGTCCATAGTCACAAATTGTGAACGGTTTGTTAGGTAGCTTTTAAATAAATTAAGTGGTGGGCCCCTTACACCTATATATTGTAGCTTGAGTAAAAGGATCGGAATGGGCACAGTGTCAAAGATTTTTGTGAGGTCTAAGAAAATGGTCAATACCTTTTTATTAATGTCTAAATTTTTCACTATGTGATCAATCAATTTGTGTACGTTTTCTTTATACGAAAGCCAAATTGTTGTGGTGACAAAATATTATATTGCTCAAGATAGTGAATGAGTCTTTTATTCATTAAACGTTCGAGTATTTTTGATAAAATACTAAGTACCTACCTACTAGGCACCCATCGCCGCCCTTGAGAATGGGATGAATGGCTGCCTTTTTGAATGAAGTAGGAAAAATGGCTAAGTCAAAGCAAACGTTGAAAATGTGGCATAGTATAGGTTAGAAGGATGTGGCGTAACTTTTTAAGAACTAGGTGGAGATACCATTCCAACCGGTAGCCGCATTTGTTCGTAGCATGTTTACGGCTGATATAATTTCGTCAGGATCTGTCTTTTTCAACACAAATGATTTTTGAAGTTAGATGTGTGGGGAAGTGAAAAGCGGGTAAGTGGTTGTTTGTTGTTTATACTATCTGCAAGATTCCTTCCTATACTTGCAAAAAATTGGTTTACGTCGTTGCAAGACTGTATCGGAGATGATGAACCTGATAACAACTGTGTGTAAGAGTGTTTGGTTTTGCTAGTATTTGTGATATTTTTAATAGTTTCCCAGAGATTTTTAGGTTTATTCATAGCCGTATTTTCTCTTCGCTTTTTTTAATAATGGTGTACAAAAATCGACGGATGCGCTGGCGACGAAACTGCTGCTATATGATACTTATGATATAAATGGCGAAATGTGGGTGTACAATACACCTCTACTCAGACGCCTTCGGGAACTACAGGCGTCATGTTACGTTAAATACATTTATGGTATGTGATGCGTATTTTGTCCTCGACGGTATTCCGGTGTTCCGTCGTTGCCTCTCTGTTTATTTGGTCCATAGTTGTGAGTAGGATGCTACTTGCCAGTACTCGCTAGTATGCCAGTGAATCAGTAATAAAGTTAGTTGGTAGTTGTTGGGACCGCAGACCACGCAGACCGCCAGTCGCTGCTCAGCTTTATATTATTTGTGATGCTCAACTATGTGTGTAACTGACGACTTTCGCATTCATGAACACGTTTTGGGAATTTTAAGTTAGAACCAGTGTCTCAAAACCATTGTCTGTGGCTCACGCGTCATTTCTGAACTAAATTACTTTCTCCTAATCGGACAAAAAACATAACTGTAGTTACAAAATACTCAAAGACCAAAGTCACGGTCAAAAACTAGTCAAAACAATTTTGTAGAACAAGCTCCATGTTTTGTGGAACAAGCTCCAAGTTCACGATTCAAACGTATTTTACAACTACACACGTTAATTATGTTATTTTGACGAACCAATATCAGCAAAATATTTATTTATCATATCACGTCGTAACTTTTCAATCTTTTAGCAAGGCTTTCTCTAGTCTGCCGCAGTACCAGCTAAATCCAATTACTAATTATTTTTATTTATTTTCTTATTATTGTCCGTAGCTATGTTGTAGAGATACTTTATTAATTTTACAAACAACTTGATTTGTTAACCACCTCATCATCTGCTTGCCTTTTCCCAACTACGTTGGGGTCAGCTTCCAGTCTAACGGGATGCAGCTGAATACCGGTATTTTACATGGAGTGATTGCCGATCTGACCTCCACAACCTCGTTGCTAGGTTTACCTAGCAACTATACTACTATCGTTATAACGATACCTCTTGGTAAGACTGGTTGTCAGACTTTTGGGCTTTTAACTACCCGTAACGATTGTCAAAGACAGCCGGGACCAACGGTTTAACGTGATTTCCGAGGCGCGAAGGGGTCTTGGTATGTAAAGATGCTCATCCATCCACGGACCAACCGCTGCAAACGTAGCTTAACCTGATCGATCGACCCGTCCGACTGTTATTACGTAGCCATTAGCCCCCACCTGCTGTAATAATAAATAATATTGTATTCTATTCCTGACGCACAAAACCCTAAATTATATTACCAACACAAGACATTTACAAACTAATAGTTACGTAACCCACCGACGTAATCGAGATATAACCTGTGTGAAGTCGACGCGGTTCTAATGCGGCTTAGCGGTAGTGATTGAGAGAAGCAAACTGTGCAGTTTATGTATTAACGGTTAAATGTTGGTCGTTATTACTATTAGTTGGTGGAAAGAAACTAAGTAGGTTTAATTTGGTGTTCGTAGGTCGTTAAAATACTGGTAATTCAGCTGCTTCCAGTTAGACTAGAAACCGACCCCTACGAAGTTGGGAAAACGCTGTGCAGATAATGATGGTAGGTCGTTAGTAAAATTGTAGTGTGGTAACATCTTTACAAGATCAATCCGCTTGCTTCTTAGGATATCAATGTCAAAAGTCAAAGTCAAAGTCAAATAATTTATTTCAATTAGGCACAAAAAAGGCACTTTTGAACGTCAACATTTAAATAATAATTGATTCTAGTTGCCCCTTCCAAAAGGTATTTTTCGTATGAAGAAGAATGGGCAAGAAACTCCACCGTTACTCTTTTAAAATGTTTTCACAATATCTTGTATACATCAATTATATAATTATATGTGAAGACGATGCACCTAGAATAAGATTACTATACCACGTTAGGTAAAAATAATGAAAAATTAAGGAATGACAGATAAATTTTATTAATCATGTGATAGATGCATGGTGCTCACATATTTACAAACATTGTAAAATTATACGATATTCCTAGCATTTTTACAAGTAATATAACTCAGTGTAGGAGTTCGAGTAATCACAGAATGTAAAACCAATATAAAATATATATATATATATATATATATATATATATATATATATATATATATATATATATATATATATACTATATTATACAATTAAATTAGCAACCAGTTAGATTTTGTCTAGATTCTAAATTGTCCTATGGAGCAGGACCAGCATGTTTCCAAGCATTTTTATCTTGTATATAATCCTCTAATTTGTAATATGCTTGTTTGCAAAGTGTATTTTTTATATGAGTTTTAAATTTTCTTTCATTTCATTCTAATATATCACAAGGTATTCTGTTGTAACATTTAACACAGTACCCCATAAAAGATATATGTACTTTAGATAGTCTGAAAAATGGTTGATTTATTTTATCTTTATTTCTAGTATTAAAATTATGTCTATCACTTATTTTGTTAAAAAGATGTAGATTTTTTCTCACATACATAATATTTTCATAAATGAATTGGCAAGGTACCGTCATAATATTAATCTTTTTAAATAGTTCCCTGAGAGATTCGCGACGACGTAGATTATAAATGGCTCTGACAGCTCTCTTTTGTAAAATAAAGATAGATTCAATGTCAGCAGCCCGACCCCACAGTAAAATGCCATACGACATAATACTGTGGAAGTAACTAAAATAGACCAAACGCGCGGTTTCTACATCTGTTAACTGTCTTATCTTTCTAACAGCATAAGCGGCTGAACTTAGCCGCCCCGCGAGAGATGTTATATGGGGTCCCCATTGTAACTTCTCGTCTAGCGTGATTCCTAGAAAAACTGTTTGATTAATAAATTCCAAATGAAAAAGAACGAACCAAAAAATCACGTAAATCTGTGCAGAAATCTCAGAAGAACTAATGGGTAGATAGAAAGTGTCAAATACTCCTTCTCTAAAATGAAATAGAACTCTATAGTGAAGGCATTCGTTAGTTCACGATGATGTTCTGTCACGTTATTTTATAGTTCCATAGCAGGCTTATCTTTTTTAAAGTTAACACAAGTAACAAAACGGTAAAAACATTTGCCTAGCTTTAAGGTTGCTGTACACACAATTAACAAAACAACGCTCACCCCTCTCAACTCCTTTCTTTATACTTTTCTACCGTCGTTCGTAAATGCCAACAAAAGCAGCAAAGGTGGGCTAAATACGTAATTTGCTTCGCTCGGCTACGCAGTGCTACGCGCTACGACTGCTACGAGCTACGCTTTCGTAGCGCTACACGTAGTCCTTTCTTTCATAAACGACACTTTTCTTTTTTTATTTAGTAAAATAAACGTTGTATGTTTTTTGTATATATAGTTTAAGTATAACCAAGAAATTAATAGAGAATATTGTGTAGCAGTAGTAATTATTTACAGTATCTAATACATGCTGAATGTAATCCCAGTCAAAGTCTCATGTAAGGGGACAAGACTATTGTACATAACCGGGCACAAATCCAGGTTCCGGGCTGATATTAAGAAATTCCTAAACCCAGTAATACTTGGCACGTCTTCGGATTCGGACCCCATGCCCATCAGTGGCACTTCCGACCATTAGCCATAACGTTTTATTTCTGCAACTAACGATATTCTAATACTTGACAAAACATTAGGATTTCTTTATTATATTAATATATTATCCAAATAAATCTTCCTGAATAAAATTCTCTAAATGATGGTGAAAACCGCATCAAATTTTGTTGCGTAGTTTAGAAGAACAGCGCGGTCACACAGACAGACAAAAAAATTGCCTTTAACTAATATACGAGTATAACTCATAGATACTGTGGTTTCGAAACTAGTATAATATTATTGTCCACCGTGTCACAGGCCGCTCCTGAGCTTTAATTGTCAATTTTCTAACAAACAAACTCAATTTAACTTGTGTCCGTCTTGGGACTCGAACCGACGTCCGGAACATTACAGAGCTAGTCCTGACACGAGTTTATTACTTTAACAGACAAACTAGGCAATATTCTAGGAGTTACTCATAATTGTTGTCGTCTCATTGATTTAGTGACTGCTGAACATGGGGTTCAGCAGTAAAATCGATATACACCACGGTCAATTCTCCATCTGCAAATATAAATAGGTATTCACAAAAAAAATGTGATAAAACTACAAATTAACGAATTTTCCTTTACTGTGCTGTGAGACCTTACTCCCTGCCTAATTTCATGATTCTAGATCAACGGGAAGTTGAACTCGCGTCATCGTCACCGAACGCTTTCCATGAGCTATACTCGTATGTATACTGTGTATATATGTGTACAAAAAGTACACATATACCACACGGGTGAACAAAATGCGTGAAACTCGCGTCATCGTCACCGCACGCTGTTTTCACTTCTATCGGCGTCCCCAAAGACTGCATGTTTTTTTATTGTGTTGACTTAGAAGCTTGATTATTTTAGAGCTCCAAGAGACGATAGAGCTACGTATTTGCTATTCATTTCAACGTGATACTTCCTCGCGTTCTCGAGTGATCCTAAGGGTTCCGTTTTTTCCTTTTGAGGTCTTCTTCTTCAATGGGTCCCTCATTACTGAGGATCGTAGCCACTGGACCCCGGGTAGGGTTCCGGACCTCTTTTGAGGTACGGAACCCTAAAAAATAGGGACGCTTACTATAACATGGGACTTGAACATGGCTTGTGAAATATGAATATACTATACAGACATGTACTGTACACCTCTAACTATCCCCTCGTGAAATACAGGCGTGATGCAAAGAAAGTCTAGTGTGCTCATAGTGTTTTATTGAAAAAGTCACATTGACTTATATCTACATAACTTACTGGTCAACTTTTGAACTCCTGACCTAGTACTGAAGTACCTTTGGGTCACAGCGACAATTAAACCCCTATTATAATTATAAATTATGCCATTTAAACAAAATAGTCCTCAAGTGTAAACACAGAAGGCATAATCCCACCTGTATCTTAAATTTTCCCCAAATCGACCCTGTGGATAGCTCACGAACACCTCTAGTTAACACTATCCCCGAGAATGTTCACGTATTGGCCCAAAATGTGATAATTATCGTTTCAAATAATACCGTTCTATGACACGATAGTTGCGTGTCAAGTTGTCGGTAATTGGCTTCCATGAGCGGACATGTCTAATTGTTCCGTGTGCATCGCGTGCTGGCAGAATTAATGGTACATGGATACAATTGATTTCACCTTTTAAAGCCTTTTTAACAATATTGGAGTTGGATTCCAGTCGGTCTAGATTTGTGTTTAAATATCTGTTTTTAATGCTATAGTCGGGGTACTATAGATAAAGAAAACTCCAACTAATGTGCGTGTAAACTGTGTATATTGGTGTAAGAAACGAAAGATAAATTAAATAAATCAGAACATAACAATAACAGAACAAAAATGGACGGCTCGCGAGGCGCAAGATTAAGCTCGGCGAGCGCGTGCGCGGATGTTGGGTGTTTAAAACTGACTGCCTGGCGGCGCGGGCCGCGGGTGACATCCATAGTGTTGTGCCAACCGTAGCTAGTCACGTAACCTGGCCGGCACATGACGAATTCTAGAAGGGCGGGGAGTCGACTCTAATAGCGGTCGCGCTATAATACAGATTAAAACAAAAAAGCGGGTAGGCTGTATCATGTCGTATCATGTATCAGCCGCAATGGACTACGTGAAACGTCTTGTGCGTGCTAGAGAGTATGTAATAAGCACTTCTGCTTGTACTCTACAGTACAGGCCTAGATATAGATAATAAAAATAAAATATTATTACTCTCTGGAAATCGCGACACGGCTGCAGATACTGATTTCAAATCTTTCTTGAATCACAACCAGTCACATACATCACACTTGTGTCCAAAATCGATAAACACGGATTTGAACCGGGCTGTAGCTAAATTCCAGCGCCTTCGGTACTCAGGCGAACGCGTAATCTGCTCTAACTGTGGCCTTGTACTGTTACTGTCGGGTGTAGCCTGACTCCTTCTGGTGGATGTCGATGAGCTGGTCTCGTTCTCTGCCACCATTGCAGCCACAGCTATATCTAATGGCGGTGCTCGAGACTGCCTGCCGCCACTTGAACCCGCCGCACATGGCCGTGGTTCCTGCGCTTGGCTCCATCTAACGCGTTCCCTGTGGAGACGAACACTTTCAGCCGAGGTCAAAGCGGGTAGTTAGGGACTGGAATCTTTCTCTCTTGCTTTTCGAGCTCTTGCGCACCAGTTTTGGACGTTACGTATCGCACGCGGTGGTGCCAATGTAGAACAGTCTACAGCTTCTAATGGTCACAAGTATGAGTTTTATATATCACACCTACTATAATGTTGTGAGCTCCGTCAAAAGCGACCACTCCCGCTCGAATCGGTCAATGTACTGCTGAGTAATCACCAAATAAGCACAGCGTGCGATGGTAAATTTAGTTCCGAATGCGTCGTGCTGCGCGTGATCACAGCGCCATTTACGCCACTGACATATGAACGACCGTGTAATGGCATCTATCCTCTAAAGTATGGTAATAAAATAATGCCAGTAAGTGCTATACTTCCAAAGTAATAAGCGATCTTGCCATAACATATTTTATTACATATGTGTTTTGCGAATGATCCCTTACTCTGCTCCCTGACTGAAATGAAAGAAGTTTCACGTCAAAGAAACAAATTCACCTCATAAATGTGTCACTAGCCATATAACCATAAGCTCCTCAACTATTACCTCACATGCACGTCGATGTTCAATTGTTCAGCATACATTGCCGCCTGCGCTCATGACCGCCGCGCGATTACTATCATTTACACTGACGTGCTCGGAAATGAAATTTGATTAATTTTATACGTCGCTGCTAGCTTGTAGCGTGGTGTCGCAGAGTAGAAATATTCAAAAGGATTACAATAAGTTGGTTTCACATAATATTTATTATGGAAAATATAGTAGAAATAATCAAACTCAAACCATTTATTTCAATTAAACCATTTACAGGCACTTTTGAATTGTCAAGGGGTCAGTCAGTCAGAAATATGAAATATGAAGTTGCCCATTCCAAAGCGTAGGTTTCTATGGAGAAGAACGGGCAAGAAACTCCACGGACACTCTTTTAAATCATAATATTGTTACAAAATATTTACATCATTCACGTTGAAATTATACATGTGAGAACAATGTAGAAAGACGTGCACGTAAAAAGCGTAAAAAAAGATAAAACAATTCAAAAATGAAAATAAGCCGAGGTAGATAAGAGATGACCAGTCCCTACTGACAGCGCCCGTTCACGAACATGACGCATGGATCAGAACCGTTTAGCTCAACCATTTTGGAGGGAACTTAACGATCCAACACACACACCACCACCAGCGAGACATTTGAGTGAGCATGACATATAACGTCATAGTGAGAAGGTACATGGTCACAATGCTCAAACATATGCTATGCAATTATACAATACTAAGAGATTCAAGTTATACAATTCAAATATAGTTTTTGCAATCTTCAGCATCTCCAAAAATATTTTCGAATGCTAAAATTAAATTTGTTTATGCGCCCTTGTGGAGCTGGACCAGCGTTGAGCCAAGCATTTTCGTCACCGATATAATCCTCCAGCTTATAATATGCTTGGCAGCATAGTGTGCGTTTTATACAAGATTAAAATTTATTTCATTTAGTTGTAGTATGTGGGGAGGTATTTTATTGTAACATATTAAACAGTAAGTAATAAGTATAAAGGATGAGTCTACTTTAGCCAGTCTAAAACCCGGTTGAACTAATTGATCCCTATTTCTAGTACTATAATTGTGTCTTTCACCTTTTTTTACTGAAAAGATTAAGATTTTTCCTGGCGTACATGATGTTTTCATAGATATATTGACAAGGTACCGTCATGATGATAATATTTTTAAACAATTCCCTTAGAGAATCGCGCCTGTGGAGGTAATATATTGCTCTAATGGCTCTCTTCTGCAGAAAAAAATAGAGTCGATATCTGCAGCCCGTCCCCATAGTTAAATACCGTAAGACATGATATTATGAAACTAACTGTAATAGACTAGCCTTGCGGTATCTATATCAGTAAATTGACGGAGTTTTCTTACAGCATAATGCTGCTGAACTTAGCTGTCCTGCAAGAGATGTTAAATGAGGACCCCATTGCAGCCTTGAGTCGAGCGTGATCCCCAGGAAAACAGTTTTATCTACGAATTCTAGTTTCTCCCTATTCAATACTATATCACAATCACTACTTTTAACATTCGGTAAAGCAAATCTTATGCATTTAATTTTTTTCCCATTTGACACTAAATTATTTGCAGTAAACCAATTTTGGACCTGCAGTAGGGCGTTATTTACGTCGTCAAGATTTGATGCACGTCTATTTATCTTAAAAATTAGGGAAGTGCCGTCAAGAAATAACACCATTTGTGGTTGGTTTTTAAATAATAATAATCATGACATACTTCCATACTTAACTTATGTATATAACTTTATAATAATACATACTATATTATAAAACAAAGTCGCTTTTCGCGTTTGTCTGTATGTCCACGCTGTTCTTCTAAACCACGCAACAGATTTTGATGAGGTTTTCACCATCGTTTAGAGAATTTATTCCGAAAGGTTTATGTGTATAATACATTAGTATTAAAGTTACGTTTACCTAAGAAATCTCGATGTTTTGTCAAGTCATGAAAACCGTGCGAAGCACGAACAGGCCGCTAGTGACATTATAAATGCAAATGTGAGTTTGTTTGTTACGCTCTCACGGCTAAACGGCTGAACCAACTGTGATGAAATTTGGTATAGAAATACTTTGAACACTGGGAAAGGACATAGGTAATTTTTTATCAACATAATACCACTGCTGCGGGCGGAAACTAATAATATTATAAATGCAACAGTAACTCTCTGTCTTTTACCTTTTCAAACCATGAATAATATTGTTATGAAAGTTGACAGAAAGGTAGCCTGGGACCTGGAGAAGGACATAGAACTGCTTTTCATCTTGAATATAATACAAAACAAATGCAGACGTGGTCACGGGTAACAGCTAGTGAAAAATTATAGAAAACCTAATGGTAAAATGTCATGCTTCGACACTCAAAAAACAAATGCACTGAATTGTTGTATAAAGTAAGACTACTGAATCTATTTTTTTAAGGACTGCCGACCATGCAGCACTTGTAAAAATTAAATCCAAAAGGACCAACTTTTTTATTGGTCTTTTTGTTCGCAAAAGTTTTTATTATAGAATTCTGTCCATCCTTTGTCGTAATATATTCTATCTCTTTCATATCGTACTAATGACGGAATCGAGAGAATTTCAATTGAAGCAGAAAGGGATGGAATCTTTTTGACCGGCGTCGCGACGCTTTCAACAGACTAGACTAATCAAATTCAACAAATTCTCTGGTATTACAAAGATGGGTACGATTGAAATTTTTTTATGTGACTTATTTAGGGTAAAAATACCTACATTTATTCATTTCTGTCTTTTCAATAACTAAATTAGCCTTTGTTAGAACGATAGAGCAATGAATGAGTTGTATCTAAATCTCAAAATCAGCAACTTTCATTATGTATTTGACCATTTCAAGACACGAGGTGACTTTGCCGAAATCGCCATGCCTGGCGACAGATTTGTGCTCACAGAGTATTGTAATATAAATCTTATGTAAATTCTATAGTGCAACAAAATCGATGTAGTTTGAAACAACACGAACGTTAATCTAAATATAACTTAAGAACAAAAACAAACTCTATTTGTGTTCTAAAATGTCTTGCAACGTCCTTCTTATTAATATTTCGTCCCTCAGTCCAAATTACATAACAACAAACCCAGAATATAATATATGTTGATATAATACGTACGGTCTGACGAGGCGAGCGTCCCGCGGGCTCGCTCTTGTTATAAATGACCAACAATCGAGCTCCCGAACTATTATGTAATTTGCTAAATTAACTACACAGTTTAGTCAAATACTGGCTGTGTCCGCGATGACGTGTTGTTACATAACACACGAACATAATCACTAGTTATAACCTACTTCAAATAATTGATGTGAAAAAGTTGGAATGCTTGTTAGTAACTTTGCATGTTTGTTACTCAATAACACCTTAACGGCTGAAAGATTTTAGATGTAATTAAGCACACTGGTAAAGAAAGAAAGAAAGAAAATAGACAGACACAGCATCAGGTAAACTGTGATCTTTGTTAAAATTCAGGATAGTTTTTATCCGGGTACATGTAAAAGTTTCTTTAGTAAGCGAGTAAAATTACGAATAATATTAGTTCGTAACTCAATCCATAATGTGATTTGGCAAGTTTCATTCTACTACATACCTATCTTTTAGTATTCCTGTGTGATTCTGTAACATAACTATAAACTTTTCCAAAATACTTTCAATTATTTATTTGCATCGATAGCCCAATGCAAACCAATTAAAACGTAGAATTATTTAAGTATCTACCTAGGTACCTACAGACATTAAAATCCGAATTTTATTGTAGGTACTATAGATTTATATGAACACAATTATCGGACTGTGGGCCAGTAAAATGGGTATTCTCTACGGACCAATATTACGAAACGATTTGTGAGATAACACCATGATGTTAATGTGCAGGTGAGTAATGTATTACCTATGTATATGTACATATATATACCTATACGAATATATCGGATTCACCTGAAGATACTCGAGGGAAGATCGGAGGGGATTCGATAACCGCATGATATGGATATTGTACATACGGGTTGATTTAATCGTGTAAGTGGCTCATAGGTCATAGGTTTCAAGTGTGGTTGGAGAAAATTAGATTTGTAGATCGATTCACGTATCTCACAAAACTGTAAGGTTAAGAAAAAATTATCAAAGTTAAGAATTTACAAGCAACGTTGAGCAGTTGATAGGTAGGGAGGTTATCTTAAACTCTTGTAGCAGGTCAGACGCGAAGTGAAGTGTCATGCAAACTATTAACTGTCAC
The DNA here is from genome assembly GCA_949128155.2 of Xanthia icteritia. Lineage (NCBI taxonomy): Eukaryota > Metazoa > Arthropoda > Insecta > Lepidoptera > Noctuidae > Xanthia > Xanthia icteritia. The sequence goes on from OX421956.2 coordinate 16,137,607, forward strand.
CACGACCCGCTCAGCACATTGGCTGCTCTTCTTCCGAGCGTGTCAATGGCAATCTAAATCTAAATCTCTGGCTGTCCATAAATTCCTGTAGCTCTGCTTATGATTATGATGGGACCCAAAACATTTTTAAAACGTTATAATAACTAAACAAAACATAAATTTTTATACTATTTCCGCCGATAAATCAAATATTCCTGCGTTATTTCATGAACGTCAGCAGTTTCGCTAGTTTTAACGGAACTGGCTGAAAACAAGCCATTCAGCAAGTTACAGCGTCCAATAAAATGACGTAACGAGCTCCTAACAGCTGCCCAAATAATAACTGAGCCAATCTCGACACTGCCAGTGTTGTAGTATCGATCTGTAATAGCAGAACTGCGATCTCACTACATATCGATATAATAGGTATCACATCTTAATTGAACTATTTTAATTTTCCTGTTTAAATAACTTTCAAGCCTAACCTGGAACGTTAAGTCAAACGTCTCCCCTTGCTTATTCTTAATTTTATCATAAAGTTTGCAAAAACTACAGGTATGTACTATTCGTGTAGTGTTAACAAGCCCAACTGAGCTTTAATTCATGTTTTTTATCCTTGGTTCCAGATAAGTACAATGTTCAATAAGCATGAGCCTTTGCAACAATACGTAAGATATGTTTTATAAAGAAAGTTAGCCAGAATATGCACGGTCACAAGATAACAATGACTACTCTGAACAATCGTATTTTCTAGATTTCCATCCTGCGTTGGAACTTTCCAAAATAAATGATCCAATCTCAACTGGCCTGTGTTTCCGCTGCAATCAGACCTCTTTCCAATAATACGAACAACAGCACAAGTCCGTTTTCATTTATAGAGTACAACCTCATTGGTTTGTAGTAACAAGCTCGCCTCCTGGCGCGTACTCTTTTTGGTCTTTAGCTCCGAACACAGAATGCATAACAAACCAGAAGGCAGGAACGCGTATAAAAGTAAACAAATATCTAAAGACTAAGAAAAAAAAAACTCTTAACAAATAATTAAATTTTCCACGGACTAACTTAAAATAAATTATTATTAAATCGTTAGCTAACGTTAACGGTAGAGAAGGCGCGCAAAATGAATGAAAAAAAAATAGTTTCTGTTGCTCCAATTAAATATATAAACTAAAGTGATTAAGAGTAACCTCTTAAATAGTGTAATTAGTTTGATATTTCTTCGGCCCTTTTTCAAAAGTGACAGTCTATTTTAACATTCATCTCTACCAGAATAAAGATTTAACCGCAAAAATGTAAAATGTTCCCAAGTCAGTGGTAAGATATTACACGGTTGGGGAACAGCGGCAGGTGAGGACGGGAGGAGTGTTTATTTTGTTACTCGACACAGTGCGGAATTGTGATCGAAAGCACCTACTAGTTTGCTCTGTATTCATTCAGTGTCAAATTTAGAAAAACTATAATCCAGATTGGAACCGTGCCTACTGGCAACAGGATAGTCAATTATATCATAAAATAGTGTTGCTTAAAAATTGTAAATTCTAATCATAACAAGATTACTATTAGCACTCCACTGAGTCATCACCATCCTAGCCTTTTCCCAACTATGTTAGGGTCAGCTTTTTTTTTTTTTTTGCTTGGTAACACGATATCTCTTGTTAAGACTGCGTGGTTGTCAGGCTTAAACTACCCGTACTATTGTGAAAGATCTACAAATGACAGGACTTCAAAAATATGTTGCAAAAATTACAGCAGATAAACTGTATCGCCTGCAGCCACTATTAATTACAAATGGGACAATTAATATAAAACGAACATTTTACTATGACATTTTAATACAGCTATAATTATTCGTGTAAGAGTAAATCAAATTACAAACGTGCACGTGTTTTATTGTAACAACAATTAAAATTACGTTCATTCATTAATTTAATTTCGTTTCCATTTTAATTAAAACACGTGGTAATTGCTTTGTGGTTGATGTAATGACAAATGAAAAGTCTTTGGTTAAAAAAAATGTTACTTTTATGTATGCCTGTTAAAGAATGAAATTCTATATTAACTTAAATATTTGCTCGACTGAAAATTTGCCACACCCTTTCATATAATGTACTATATCCTGTCCAGTAAAAAAAAACATTAATTCATACGTTTGTCGAATAGTGGGATGATGAAGACAGAATATAAAATACCCAATAATACGAGTATGAAGTTGTTCCTAGTTATTGAAGTGTTCGTCGTATTTTTTCTAATAAGCGCTGGGTAACATAACATAGCGCCTGCATTATAGGCAGAGACAAATCTTTCCTATTTCACTATAAGTTACATACTTAAGTAGTGTAAGGACTCCTGTATTACCGGGTTGGTAATGAATAAAAGGCTATTTGGAATTTAAAGATTAATACAATATTTATGTTCAGTCTATAATATTTTTCTCTTTTTTTCATGGCCTGTTCTGTCAGCTCTTCAGCTAACTCCTAATTGTTTTTTCTGCCTTCTGAATTCGTAATAGCGTTACGTAAAAGGTTGCATGGTAGAACCAAACGGGTTACGATCTCTACAGCACACAAGAGGGTCCATGGAGTTTCTGGGCCGTTCGTTCCTTGTGAATTCCTTGACAATCTAAAGTGCGGAAGAGCCTGTAAATGGTATCATTGAAATAAAAGCTTTGAGTCTGAGTTGAGTTTGATATATTACACTCAAACGCCTTTGATGATGATTTTGATGCCCGTGTTCAGGAGCGACTCTGTTGCCTAGTGGCAACATAGTCGCTCCTTAACACCGGGCAAAAATCCAGGTTCCGTGCTAATTTCTAAATGGAAAAAATCCAAAAAATAACCTGGGAACCAAAAATAGGACCTGACACTACACAGTCACACACCTCTAGCTAGCACTAGGTTTTATAACTATTATGGATGTATTAAAGATTTATTTTTATTTATGCTTCAGTTCACAAAAAGGGTCTAATGATTGGAGCCTCCTTTTAAGCAAACAATGCCTTAAGAGGGAACAGGGCCTGCGAAGAATTTGAAAAATAGGTATTTACAGAAACTATTGCCGTCATCTTACCTCAAGTCTGCCCCAGTAGAGTGCGATAGGGACAGCTGCAGCTCAGACCGATTATATCACAAAAAAAATTGACGAGATCGACGTTTCCTATTCCCCTTTTTTCCTCGAAAACTAAGCCGATTCAATTATTTTTATATTGAAATTTTAAAAAAGAGTATGTCTAGGTTCCTATCATTTTCTTTTATGTTAAAAACTTTTCGAATTTGTCTGGTAGTCCTCTAATCACGGCTGTAAAAATGGGGCAATTTTGTAATTTTTGGAGGGTCATATTTTCTTTACCATTAAGTTTCTGAAAAAAAAAAAATAACAAGGACGTGTCCTGGGAGGAGTCGCAAGATGCTCTTGGCATTTTCTGTGACTTGTCGAAGGCCTTCGATTGCGTACATCATGACACACTCACCAGAAAACTGTACCACTATGGTATTAGGGACAACCTTCTGACTTCTTATCTGAACAACAGAATTCAGAGGGTCGATATTAATGGCAAGAGATCTGCAGGATCTGCGGTCACCGTGAGCATTCCGCAGGGTTCAATTCTAGGTCCTTTCTTATTTCTAATTTATATAAATGTCTTACCTTACCACATAAGGGATAATCACAAGATCGTCTTATTCGCAGATGACACTTCCCTCATTTTTAAAATCAAACGTCAGTTAGTCAACTTTGAACAAGTTAACGATGCACTCTCTAAAGTTGTGCATTGGTTTAATGTAAATAATCTTCTCCTGAACGAAAAAAAGACTAAACTCCTTAGATTTTCAACGCCAAATGTCAGGCAGCTAACTACTAATGTTCAAGATAATAGAATAGAGTTGGACCCTGTAGAGTCAACAGTTTTTCTTGGAATAACTATTGACGGTAAATTACAATGGGGCCCACACATAGAAAAATTGTCAGGAAGGCATAGTTCGGCCGCTTATGCTGTTAAAAAAATTAGACAGATAACTGACGTAGATATAGCCAGAATTGTTTACTTTAGTTATTTTCATAGTCTTATGTCTTATGGGATTCTTCTCTGGGGATCCTGTGCGGACATTAATACTATTTTTGTTCTACAGAAAAAGGCTGTTCGAGCCATTTACAACCTAGGTCCAAGGGATTCCCTTCGAGAAAAGTTCTGGGAAAAAACATTACTGTAGCCTCACAATATGTTTTTGAAAACCTATTGCATGTACACAAAAATATATCAAATTTTAAGAAAATTACCGATATTCATAGTTTAAATACCAGGAATAAACACAACCTTGCTGTACATCGCACACGTCTCCACAGAGTAGGCAACTCGTTCATGGGTCAATGTATACGCTTTTACAACATACTTCCCATTGATATTCGAAACTTACCCATTAAAAAGCTGTATTAAAACCAAACTTTGTAAAAAAGGGTACTATAAAATTTCAGATTATTTAGAATATAAAAAAGCGTGAGATTGAGCCTAACACAAGGTTATCCCTAACCCTAACCATAAAATTTGACATTTTAATTATAATGTAAATCATTAAAAATAACAGTTTTATAGACATAATGACATTGTTGTAAATTATATACAAAATAACATGATTACTTTGTAAAGTATTATATTGTTTTAATGATTGTGAATGTGAGGACTATCTGGATATTTTATTTTTATTGTTTTTCCTCTTTCTTAATTTTTTTTCTTTCTCAGTTAGTTTTAATGATAGTCTGGCAGTTTGAGTACTTTATGCGACCTACCCAAATGTCCTTTCTTTGATATTGTTCGTCGAGTTGAGCTCCACGATTACTGAAAAATGCTTGCACTGACTGGACAGGTCCACTCAAATCTGTGTGGTTCTTTCCTCAAAAGACCATTTCAGACACTAATCTACATGGTCCTCATATGGCCTGACCAAGATTATGTCTGGACTTTAACCTAAAGATTATGTTTGGACTGTGACCTCTGAGTTTGTTTCGGTCTTTCTTCTCAGAGTAGTCAGATAGGAAGCGCCGAACTCATCTAGCATTTTATTCTTTTTTTTAAATATTTTTTTAATATGACGTGTAAAAGTGATTGCAATGTCCTATTTACAAAATAAACAAATTCATTTAATTTCATTTCCTACAGCAGACATTGATTTTATGAAAAAAAAATATTTCTCTAGACGCATTATTCAGGAAGAAAAAAGGGGAATACGTTTGTATAGAGAATCGCAGGCCCTGTTCCCTCTTAAGAGATTTAAATAACTTATGTTGCCAACAGTACCTACTTATAACAGTCATTCAGTAAAAATATTGACACACATGTCGCGAGGTAGGTAAGGACATCAGATTAAATAACGTTACTTGAGAAAATGTGACTTGTGCTTGTGACTCCAAACGTTTACTGTTTACTCTATAAGTAACGACAATATTGAAATAGCTGAAGAAATATACGAGAGTGGATTATTTTGTTTTGAGAATTATGTGATGACGTTATAAAAAAAAAAAAAAGGTTTTTTAAATATATTTTTATGTTGTTGAAGGATGTTTCCTTCATCAAGCCAACGAGGCATGGTAAATAGTTACTGCTTTCTATAGGTCATCTACAATTCCAGAGACAAAGCTAAATTGTATAAAGTGCCTCTAATTACATCGGCACCCATACCCTGCCATGCGGAACATCGCATTAAGATGCCACTTGCCAAAAATCATATCAAAATCATTTATTTGCATAAAATGTGGGATGTACAAGAGATGTTACTTAAAGAATCCAGTGCAAAGACACATTCTGCCATTTAGTGATGGAATGCAAATATTTAGTAATTAAAGTAATAAGTATTAGTAATTAAGATAAACAGTATTATACAACTAAAGACATTATAAAAGCCAATTAATTGAACCTAGTTTCTGACGTTACATAAGTGCCCATGTAGGTTTATGTGAAATAATATATTTTGATTTTGAAGACAAAAATAAAGTGAAATTCTATCAGGTTATAGCGTTTATGGGACAGTGTTATACCACTAATTCCCCAAAGGTACCCCTTCCAGTTTAAGCGCGCGCAGTTACCTGTGAGCATATGCTTTGCGATGATTACCAACAAGTCACAGGGACAGACACTGAAGGCTGCGGGTGTCAACCTCAGGACAAGCTGCTTCTCACACGGACAACTGTACGTCGCTTGCTCTCGCGTCACCAGTCCTGACGCTCTGTATATTTTGGCTGTTGAGAACAAAACTACAAACGTACGTAGTATACAGAGAAATTTTATAAAAATGTGACTGTTATTGTAGTATATTGTGGTATTTTAAGACTTCCACGTGAACAAAGTTGCGTTTAGAAGCTATTTAGGTATTGAATTCAAATTTTAAGCGTTAAAAAATCTATGGACAATGAACGAAAAGAACAATTTATCCAAGTCAATACCTATTTGAATTGAATGTGAAACAAACATTCCTTTTACAGTAAGGTAAGTAGATAGCAACAAGGTCTTTAAATTAGTGGAGTACTTCTGCGTTCCTGGAGCGGTAGGACGTAGGACTGACATGGTTTTTTGTTGTGAAATTCGCAATGAGTTAGGTATATATAAGTGGCGCCATATATACGCAACTACATCTGAATAGCTCTATCTTAGGTACAGGGATTTTCAATAAATACTGTGAGGTATTTTCGATTGATAAACGTTTTTTTCAGCTTCAAAGAGTTTAGAATCAGTTTTAACAAATTTTGCGAATTAGTAAATATAAATGCATGAATCGATAAGAAGCTTGTGTGATTTAAACACTGGTCTACATGATTCAGATTATCTAGCTTCAACTTTCGGACTAACTGACCGATTTCTTGATAATTCCAAGGCAAATGTGTAACCTGTAAATGGCTTAATTAAAATAAATGGTTTGAGTTTTAGACCAGTACATGTGATGATTGCGCGCATTCGTTTGTTTTGTGCTAAGTATTAGTAGGTATTCTAAAGATTTCCGAGGAATGTCCCCAAACAATAATACCATACCGAATAATGGAGCAGATATAGGCGTGATACACCGTCATCTTAATTGGTTTACATGTCTCATCTTTACCTTTTTTTTTTAAGTAAAAACATGTTATTATTATTATTTAAGTGTCATTTAATAGGGGGCGAGCATATTGCTCAAAAATTCCTGATGGAAAAACCCAATACCACTTTGCCCGACCTGGGAATAGAACCCAGGTCCACAGACTCTACGCGGGGGTCGTGTGGTCCATGGCCCTTTACGGGGCACCAGTGTGGTTGAGTTCATTGAGGCGGTGGCCAGCCCGCCGGTTGAACGCGTCCCAGAGGGTCATGGCCACCCAGCTGGTCCAGGGATATCGAACAATCTCCGGTGAGGCGGCGAGCCTCCTTGCTGGATTGCCACACGGATCTGGAGGCAAAAGTCCTCGCGCGCATCTGGGAGTGGAGCGAGGAGGCGAAACGCCGGGGCTTAACTCCGCTGCCGCGAGAAATCGCGGCACAGCGGACTGAGCTCCAGCGGGATCTCATGGCGTCATGGAGAGTGCGATTGTCGCAACCCAGTGCTGGGCACGTCACTATTGCGGCGATAAGTCCCCTCTTTGAGGAGTGGCTAGAGAGGCGCCACGGCGTCCTCACCTTCCGCCTGACGCAGGTCCTCACCGGACATGGTTGTTTCGGGAGGTTCCTGTTTCGTATCAGGCGGGAGCATACGGTGGAGGTCTACCCGGCTTGGGCAGAGCATCGCCGTGCCCTCGTGTAGGCGATCGGTGGCGGGGATCTCTCGCGTCCGGCCCTGGTCTAGGCCATGGTACGGAGCGAGAAGGCATGGGAGGCCGTCACCTCCTTCTGCGAAGCAGTAATGCTCGCGAAGGAGGAGGCGGAACGCGTGAGGGAGACGCAAATTTCGCGCCCTCACGTCTCTAGCCACCGCAGGATACGGCCTGGGCGTCGGGAATCAAGAGCCGATTCCCGGCACCGTAGGCGCAGGCTTGCGGACGGTGAGCAATGAGTAGCTTGCCGTCCGATAAGGACCAGCCCCGGGTTGACAGCGCGTTGTGTTCCACGCGCGCCTCAAAGAGATGTCAGCAACTGAAGGGGTCCGATAGGAGCGATGCCTGCCGGTGTTGCGTAAAAGTCCGAAAAGGATATCGTGGCCCCTGGCAACGTACAGGCAACTGAAGGAACACGAGTGGGTTTTAGTCAGTACACGCCCTCCCGCTCTGCCCAGAGCGGGAGAAGTTATTTGATACAAAATAAAAAAAGGGGTGTTATAAGTTTGACCGCTATGTGTACGTCTGTCTGTTGCACCGTAGCTCTTAAACGGAAATCGATTGAATGCGGTTTTTTTTCATTTGAGAGCAGGTTTTCTAGCGATGGTTCTTAGACATGTTTTATCAAAATCGGTTCACCCGTTTGAAGAGTATCAGCTCTTTTCTAGGTGATGAATGGATGTGAACATCTTCCACAGGTCTGATCCTTTTGAAATTTCGTATTCTGTTACTTCAATGATATTAGGAGAACATTGTAACCTTGAACTGTTGCTGTAGCATCATCTGGAATTTGTAGGATACCCAACTCTCTTACCAACTTACAGCACAGGTATCGTGTTTGGGCTCATTGGAATAGTCTCAATGAATACGTTATAGATAGATAATGAACAAGGTCTGGTGATGGAGTAGGAAAGAGAAATGAGGAGATGTTTGAGACAGGGTTTTTAAATTTTTTATTACAATTTCACTTGTTATACTATACGATCTTTCTAGGTGAAGGTCAAACTGCCGATCATCCATAAAATTAAAAAAAAAAACAAAGTTATAAGCAATTCATTCAACATTTCTTTACCTCTACTGTTCGTGGAATATACTCATTTAGTTTTCAAGCCTCGGTAAATAATAACAGTAACCAGCCGAGAGCTACCTATATAAAAATCTTATTAAATACTTATTTTAGAAAAAAATTACTGACTAAGTACCTACGTACCTACGTACTATATATATTTTTTCTAAAATAAGTATTTAACTAAAATTCAAAAGTTCATGCTTATGAGTAATTGTTCTTTAGATGAAGCATTCCTCGAATCATTCCTCTAGAAATAAAGATTTTTATATAGGTAGCTGTATATAAAGTATTTTCATATAGTTTTCCAGATTTACCATCAATTGGCTAAAACTTTTAAAAAGTAACGGTTTAGTAAATACTAAATGGTTTTTAGTCCTGAATCCTGTAATGAATTATCGTAAGTATATATTAATTTGACGCTACATAATCAAAGGTAGGACCTTGGATTAAACGTTTACTTGCTGGTAAAAAAATAATAAGCACTGTTGCACACGTTACATACAGTGTCGTACGTAAGTGACTTCTGTAATTAATGAATATGAGCTAATTATGATATGATGAAATGTTTTTTTTTTTACTGTTGTTATTTAAGACTTCTTTCTTACAATTTTAATTTAACTTGCTTTGCATACTTACAACTTCTCTAGAACGGGTAGTTCTTAAACAATTAATATGTACGTATAGAGGGAAGTTAACAGAGTAGATTGAGAAGATTATGAACACTGTTTTACTGATATTTTTAGAAATCACAGACAAGCTTCGTCTGATTCATAATTAGTATTCCTCTCACATCCATGACCACCTATATTACCCTAATAACCTTCACCTCGTTATTTCATAACATAGGCCCTCGAGCACGCAGTGGAGATTGATGGATCGATCTGAACTTGAACACTACAGCGAAAGCCCTTTATAGCGATGAGTGATCGATCAGTGTAGGCCGTGCTTTATGTGGGGTTATTACTGGCGTACTACGCGTCTCGGTTGAGGACGAATAATATTCGAAGGCATTTGTAATTTAGAATTATTCTAGCCCCTTCTCCGCACGGTTTTTTCAACTTGACAAATTCTTCATTATATATGTAAGTTTAATATTAATGTATTGTAGACCTTTCGGGATAAACTTTCTAAATGGTGGTGAAAACCGCATCAAAATCCGTTTCGTAGTTTAGAAGAACAGCGCGGTCACACAGACAGACGCGAAAGCGACTATAATTTATTATATTCATAGATGGATTATTAAAATATTCGGAGGTTCTTCAAATGATGCGTTTGCTATGCAGCAATTACTGCCGTCCTTTCCGTCCTTACCATCCTGGCAAGGACGGAAAGAATGGCAGTATGGCATGATGCAGGATGGCATGGAAGTGAGTGCTCAAAGGATGGTAATTATCATCATCTTCCTGCTCTCATCCCAACTGATGAGTGGTCGGCGCTGCAAGTCTTCTTCCATATATCTCTATCAGCCGCCAACTCTGTAGTTTTCCTCTTTCTAGACATAATAATCATCTTTCACACATTTCATCCATGTTTTCTTTGGTATTCCCACAATGGCAAAAGTTGTGTGAAATCTTCTCGAATTAAAAGTGTTTTGTTGACGGATATTCTTTGAATTTGCTGTTTCATTTTTCCCAACGACCAGGTGGGCATTATCTAATAGGTGCCAGCTCTATCTATACATCTAGTTAGCCTGTAATGTCCGGCTGCTGAGCAAAGGCCTCCCTTTCTCTGGGCAATGGACAAAATTGCGCCTTTTAAGTTAACCTGTACTTATCATTATCAAACAGGCACATACACCCGGTTTCTGAATTGAGAATTTCAAGTTGAGAACTCATCACACACAACTTTAACATTACTCAAGGTGATTCCTTCGATATAGCCCGCGACTTACGTTTTTTGCAAAGTAATATTGAATTTCGCGGGTGTCACCTTAAGTAGATAAAGTCAAAGTAGAGTTTCTCAATTCAGAAACCGGGTGATAGCCTTTCCATATTTGAATGCTGTGAGAAGGTATACTCATAATTAGCTTCATTATTTGACAGAATAATTTCTATCTCTCTCAACATAATAATAACACGGTCACCACTTCACCGTAGATGGAACGTCACAACTATGAGCAGCCATTGTTGCAATAACAAAAGAAAAGTGAACACCGTTTCCACAACCGTAAATCACTATCTGTTGGAAAATAAACCTTATATCTTTGTTGTTAAGAGACACACATTCCAATCGCTTGGATGAACGTGTCATTGGGATTTTAACCTTATGTCTGTCCTAATAAGAGTAAGATGACTGCACGTTTATACTGATCGTAAATAACGTTTTGTGAGCGCGGTAACATTTCACACGTGATTTTAGAGTAAAAAGATATACAAGTGAAATAGTAATTTTGGTCTCGGTGGGGTTTTAAGTTTCAGAAAATATTTGCCATAAATAAAACATTTGGACAAAGTTATCTGGATTATTCTCTAACAAACGTTTTTGTGAGTGCCTCGAACACTGTTCAAATTCAAAAGTCTATTATTCAAATTAGGCTGAGAATCAGCACTTTTCGAACGTCAAAATAACATAAAACAGTCCCCCAAAAACGCCCGCCCTTCACCACTTTCTAGTGCTTTAGCTGGGAAGAAGACGCAACAAACTCCCCAGCTGTACAGCTGTCTGTTTATTTAGAAAAACTTGATTCTATACAATAGTGCTTATGCAAAATAATTTACATTACGCGACACAAAACATTAAATTATTTTCTATATGTCACCTAGCACACGTCAATATACCAACAAAAAAGTAAAAAGTACTTTATAGCCGAATGAAAGCCTCCAGGCATAAAGGTCGTGCCCGTTTACATATAGCTATTAAAGTAACTCGGAAATCACAAATGATAAACTAGGACCATCGAAGTAAAAATAAAATTAATTACTAGTAACAACAAAAAAAACCATGGTCAGCAAAACGACCAGTCACCACAAGCAGCACCCGTTCACGAGCATAGCATATTTCATCAGCCATTACCCCCCTCGCCATATTTGAGGGAAGGAGGCAACCCGACCCCCGACGCTACTGCAAGCAGTGACATCTAAGGGAGCATGACGAACTTGCTGCCGGTTGCTCAGGCAAGAATAATATGATCAATTTTCGAGGTCGCTAGCTGACCATATATTACAATACAACTCGCAAAAAAAAACTAGTGTAATGAGTACATTACGTCAATAATAAATGAAAGCAAAATTAAAATAAATTGACTTATACAGTCAAATAAAATAAACTAAACAATTAATTTAGTATGGAGTAGTATGGAGTTAGTCCTAAGCCCTTTTGTCGTCTAAGTAATTTTTAAACCTTTTTGACATAGTTTGTGTTTAATAAATAATTTAAATTTATTGAGGCTTAGTTCTTTAACATGACTTGGGAGTTTGTTGTAAAAACGTATACTTTAGCACTTAAATGAATTACAAATTTTTTGGAGCCTAGTCCTGAGCACAGTAAGTAAATCTTTGTTATTTGGTTATATGAGGGCCCAACTGAAGCTTCGAATCCAAAGTAATTCCTAAGAACACAGTGGTGTCCGCAAAATCCAATTCCGCCCCATTTACTAATACATTGGTAACGTTATCGTTACATCTGCGTAACGTTAGGAAATCAAATACATTTAGTCTTTTTCTCGTTTAAAAGTAAATTATCGACACTAAACCAATGCACTATTTTAGAGAGATCATTATTTACATCGTCGGTAACTGTCTGTTGTCGCTTAAGCTTAAATATAAGTGATGTGTCATCTGCAAATAACACTATTTCATGAAAGTTCTTTATAAGGCAAGGTAGCGCGTTGTGTTCCACGCGCGCCTCAAAGAGATGTCAGCAAATGAAGGGATCCGATAGGACCGATGCCTGCCGGGGTTGCGGGAAAGTCCGAAAGGGATACCGTGGCCCCTGGCAACGTACAGGCAACTGAAGGAAGACGGGTGGGTCTTAGTCAGTAAGAGTCTGACACGCCCTCCCGCTCCACCCAGAGCGGGAGAAGTTATTTGATAATTTCCCACCCCAAAAAAAGGCGGTATTTCTAACACCATAGTGATGCAATTTCCTGACCAATGTATCATGAGAATAACAATCAAAAGCCTTAGATAAGTCACAAAAAATACCTAGAGCTTGATGTGACTTCTCCCAGGCTTCAAAAATATGTGCAAGAAGCTCAACACCAGTATCGGAAGTCGAGCGACCCCTTGTGAAACCGAATTGTTTACTATTTAATAATTTATGTTTATTAAAATGTCTTTGCAATAATAATTGACGTAGCATCAATTATTCAAATATTTTACTAAAGGTGGGTAGCACAGGAATTGGTCTATAGTTCGTGGGCTCTGATGTGCTGCCCGATTTAAACAAAGGTATTATTTTACTAGTCTTCATTAAGTCTTCGGAATTTCCCCATAGATCAGCAGTTTTTTTACATTGAGTGTATTGAAAGTTTTAATAATATCTCGAGGACAAACATAGTCGAAATTAAATTCATGGTAAAAATTATTAACATTTTCTTTCAATAGGGACTCGGCAACAGTGCGTGAAGAATTTAAAGCTTTTGTGGTTGAGACTGGAATATCTGCAAATAAATTTTCAAAACTATGGCTACTCCTAAATCCTTTTTAATAAGTGTATTGTTAATAATTAGGCTATATTCACTGCTTCGCTTTCTGTCTCTTCCAGTCTCATTGTTTATAATTTCCTAAGTCATTTGTATTTTATTTTGACAATTTAAATTTTTGATCTTAAATATCGACATTTACCTTCGCTACAAAATTGTTTAAATAATTTGGAATAGTTCTTAACATATTGTTAAAATTATTACTTAATATAATTTCTATTCTTATTATAATTTTTTTTTTTGTATATATTCATAATGATTATACAGATCTGTAATGTTGATCATGTGGTCGTAAGCGCATCGTCCACACATGGGATCCTGGATTTGATTCCACGATCGCGCAGTGTTATTGTGTCATTCCACTACGAATTTCTCTAACATCCTGGAGTTCGGATCTGCTACTTATACCTCTGCCTAGCCCTTGGAGAACACTAACGAGATGTTTTGTAATTAATCATAATGTTTCATTTAATTTACTAAACAATTCCAACATAAATAATGCAGTCTTCACAAGTTGCTGAAATATATTATTTTTATTTTTTAACACCGCAACAATTGCGGACTAAAGGACCACTTGCAAATATACGATTTTTATTATTTACCGCTTGGTCCACTCACGGGATATATTCATAATCCAGGTGTGAAGGCCGCGGTTGACGGAATTTAGGAGCGTTGTGTGCTGCGGTCCGAATATTATAATGTTTCCCTCGAAATACTGGAACTAGCTACAATTTACCACTGAATTGGATTCACTAATGTATGTACGATTTGCCAAATAACTTTGAGTTGGGTGCGGTATTTTGTAACTGTTTAGAATTTAGTGTTTTAACTTTAACTAGTGAGATTCTTCTTAGCGGGTTGATGTGAATCTAAATAGTCGACCCAAAATTTGTCAACGAGTTTGGTACCTTCAGTGGCGTCTATCAGTTCCTGTAACGTGAAGACAACAGATCAGGCTGGGCACGATATTAATTTTCTCTTTTTTTGTGGAACAGCACCACATTTACACTCCAGGATGGAGTCATCTGTGAATCTACACCTGGACAGGTTTTCCATGCTTCGGCCAACCTGGGTTTGGAGTCTATTTAAACACTTCCAGGTAACTCAAGACAATTCATGTCCAGGTGGGAGATTTTAAGCATATTGAACGAATGGGTTGGGTCGGAAAGCACTATCTCGTCACACGACAGTTTGCTAGTGAGTGGTAGGACACACTTTAAAAAGTTTGCGGCTTTTCAGTCTTTTTGTGCCATGTGTTTATAACGATCTTTGCTTGATTCTTTAATAAACTTAACGTCAATATTTAACGTTGGTTAAAAGTAGGTCTGATATGATTGGTGTCACAAATGTCAATAACATAGCGCTATAGAAGTTGGCAGTTTGCCATTCCATTGAGCAATAAATGTCCAATGAGGAGACATGAGTGACATATAACAATAAATGCGGGAAAACGCCTGATAAAATAACGGAAAGTGATGGCTATTATTTGTTTATATTAAAAGCATTACAATTAAATGATTAATTAATTATTAAGTACACGCTTCAATTTTGTAGACCAGTATTACAATAATTATGGTACTTTTTTTATTATTAGGCATATTCTACGAATCTATCCAAACTTTTTGATTAGAGTGAACGCAAGTATAAAACTCAAAGAAAACACGCTGTGGCACATCGCCCTGAAGATTCGATGTAATTTTATATACTTATCAATTATGATAAAGTTGTCTTATAAATAAATAATAACAATTATATTCCCACAATAAACATGTCATAATAACACTAAAGCGTGTGTTCTCACTGCCGAGCACTCAACAGACAATACTCTTATAACAGTTTGTCAGTTTAACGCGAGTTTAAGCGCTCCTGTCTCGAAGGACCGAACTAACGGCTGTTTATTTAGTTCCCACTTATAAACTACTGACGATGCGGAAGGATCGCGAGCTTTGAGTGTGAAGCGATATATTTGTTTAGTATAACCGTCCTTTAACGGAGATGTAAATAGGCACGTTTGTACCGAAGGATCGACGGACCGATAGTTGAATAACAATAATGGAGGTTTTGTTTGATAAGGATGGATGCCTGGCGGAATATTGATTTTGAAGGGGTCTTAGTTCTGGTGTAATAATATATACCTATATATTAATTGTTACTACCGAACAGCATCTTTTAAAACTTCACTATCGATATTGTATTTATTATCAATAAAACAGTTTCCTACATCATTAGCCTTTTCCCAAGTATATTAGGGTCGACTCTTTACAACAACAGAGGGTTTGAGGGAAGAGAGGTCGCAAGTTTAGAAGCTCGGCTCAAAAATGTACATTTCAAACGTTGCATACTTTTGTTGACGTTTCAATAAAAAAAAAAAACTACATGAAATATGTAACTATGATAATAATGAACGAAGAAACTAAAAGAACGACTAAAAGAAGTAACTGAAAGGGACCTTCCCCTTCTTTTGAAAGTTGTAAGAACAGAGAGTCCGTTACTCCAGCAGTTGTTTTCAAAACATTCATTAAACTATCGTCACGCCTTCCAGCAAAAATCGCTTAAAGGGTAAAACTTACCCTCAGTAGGTACCAGGGGGTAGGTAACTATCTATTGTCACTTCACAGTTACTTTGTACGTTGTTGTTCTGGGAAAATAATTGACTGTCCTCGCAATGCCCTTGAATGTCGTTGAAGACAATGCAAAGGTAAGGATTAAATTGACAATTTAACTGACTAACTCATTAGTCTAGTTGTCGTAAGAGCGACTGTTGAGCATGGGGTATTTTGTTCGATCCCCAGGTAAGGCAAAGTGTTATTTAACTTAACTATCATTTTCTCAGGAATAGCCTGGATTTAGGATTTGTGCCTGTTTATTGGAAAAAGGCTTGCTCCCTATTATATGGGGACTTAAACTGGCGAAATGTAGATGTGCTCATCTCTGTTCTCCCCTTTCGGAGAGTATAAGCATGATGCTATATATTTTTATTATTCCATTAAAATAAATACATGTTTTCGTCTATGTAAAACTAGTTAAATCCACAAAAGCCTAAGACAAATGAGAGCGTGGAGAGCATTCCGCCAGCTCAGGCGTGTGTCTGATGTATTCCACCTCCTAAACTTGAGGAATGCGTTTATTGCTTCACCCGAGCCCTGAACAACGATACTATGCCCGCTGAAAACTGGATTGTTTTCACTAAAACTATCTCTGAGAGTGAAAATACGAACCGTTTGAGAAACTGTAAAATATTAAAAAGGTAAAAGGTTTTTTGTAAATCCTATTTAGGAATTAAATGCTTCCTCCAAATCTGACAAAGTTTTAAATATACAATTGTATTCGTCTCCGTTCCAAGTTAATTCAAACCAAAACACAGAAGCGCTGCTTGTTGGCAGAAATAGCAGCAGTATTTTATAGACTAGTTGTCACCGTATCCTATCTATTCTACACAGAAAGAAGCAGCAGGTATTCGAACCAGCCATCGCAGTGGCACATTAAACCTATAATAAATGTTCTATCTTGATCCAAGACTTTCATTGCTGCCAGCATCTCGTAGGGATGTAACGATACTATAGTTGAGTCGAGGAAATGCTCGATAGTTGGCGGAGCGATTAATTGATTAGCTCACGCTTTCTGAAATCGTTAAATCTTTTTTTAGGAAATGTGCTGATAAATCTTACGTTTCTTCTTGTGATTAGTGAACTAAAATCTGAAAGAAAATATTGCAGAAAGATTGTTTAAACTTATCTAACGATTAATAATGTCGTGAGATTTCGGATGTAGTTATTTGCTATTTATTGTTGTATTTATTTGCTATTTATATTTGCTATTTATATACTATGCTAAGCAGCAATGCGATAAACGATCAGTAAAGTGCTGTATTTTTTTACAGTTTTTTTTGTATGCAATTTCTGAAATTATAAGCAAAATGTTTATTACAGATGAAAAATTGCCTACTTACTCAACAATTGAAACTTGAAGCACAGTCAAAATCATGAATCTAAAATGGACGCACCGTCGTTTTAAGATGCAAGCACGATGTCCCATCCCTAGTCGGAGCAGAGCCGCTTACATGCATTCCCAGTGCCAAGTTCCCGCGCTTTACAAATAAAATGAGAACACCACTTTACATCCACACGAAGCATTATCATAATCTTATTTGTGTTAGAGCTTTCTTACATTTTAATACGAAAAGATAAAAGGTAAACGTTATTGACATACATTTAAATAAGCCATACTTTATTTATGAAGTACTGTGACAAATTTGATCCATAAAGGGTTGCACACCCCTATTTCGACAATGATTTTTATTAGTCCCATGCGATAAGGGTAAATCTGTGATCTCCCTATTTTCCGAATGCTGTTCGGAAAGCTCTAGATCGAATTTCCAATCACACTTTTACTCAAATAGGGGATTGAAAATAACACCACAGAGCTCACAATACGAAATTATACAATGGATCTCTGGAATCTGAAGGTATAAACTAATTAAACATAAATTGACCAATTCAAAACGAAAACGAGTTTATCAAAAACAAAAAAATCCTAAAACAAAATTGTAAAGCTCTTGAAAACACAACATTGTCGTAATATTATCAAGCATTACAAGCACTTTGTTCCACAGTAACATCATTCTCTGTTTACAAAGATTGTATTCTTGGTCCTTCGGCACGGCGCTCCACGACTCCCGCGAGGACCATTTCATTTTTAAAATCTCCGAGCCGCGGCGATATCAAGTTAATGAGTACAGAAAACAATCTAAATGGAGTCATTGTGAAGGGTTGCTCGTAAAATCAGAGCCATCTCTCGAGGACAGTGGTGCAGGATAAAAATTAACTGTTTGGTCCTTATGTCCCAGTTTGCTTTTTTTTTAGTCTCGTTCGAGTTTTCAATTTGGAAACTTTTTATAGTTTAGTTTGTGAGCATGTACCACCTAATAACTACTATGATATATGTTTTTCATAGGTATTTCAACCCCTTAATTAGCGTAGTAGTAGAGTAATAGGCATGATTTCAAGCAAAATAATCGACTTCCTTAGTATTTGTTACAAACCTACTTACAGAAATAAAATCATCTATCATTTTAAAAGGTTTGTCTTTTTAATGTAATTTTTACAAAGTACGGCCCACTTTTCTCTGTTTTCAAGTATTTAAGCGTGCGTCAAGTGGCACAGGAAACTCCGTTTTGCTATAATATTGGGTAAAGAGAGGTAAACCGGCCTAATAATTATTATTCTTTGTCATTCCCTTTATTTTCACAACGAATAGCTTGCTATATTTCTGTAACAAATAAAAATAAAACATGTGAATCAGGTAAAAACCATTAATATTACTTTAAAAAAAAACACAGTATTACAAAAGAATAGATTTAAAATATGTCAATGCAATTAAAATATGTAAACAAATAGGGTAGAACTTAATAACATACATTTTAATATCAAAGTAAAATTATAAAAGGTATTACAATAATAGCATTACTTACGGTCAGCACGTTTCTCGGAAAATATTTTGCGACAGAGACCAAACAAACAAACCAAAACGACTGTAACTATTATTGTAATAAGTAATGATTACAACGAATATACTACTTTTGGTATTTTATTTTTCATTATCATCGAGATATTCCCATAAAGCTAGCAGAATGTCGTTGCTGACGTTTGCTTCACAATATGCCTGTTTGGCATGGAATGTAAACAGTGCACTCTCAATGGTTACGGATTGGTTTTCGTCAAATAACCTAGTTCTCAATAGCAAGAAAACCAAATGTGTAAAGTTCGCCCTTCCAAATGTTAGAAATCTAGGACCCAACATCGTCTTAGATAAAGAGTTACTTGAAACTGTAAACACGGCAGTTTTTCTGGGCATAACAGTAGATGCCAAACTTCAGTGGGGCCAACATATTATTATATCGAGCCTAGCGGGAAGGCTCAGTTCGGCCGCCTACGCCGCCCGTCAGGAAAGTAAGACAATACACTGACGTTGATACAGCTCGGTTAGTCTATTTTAGTTATTTTCATAGCGTTATGTCCTACGGTATTCTGCTGTGGGGCAAAGCTGCTGATATTCAAAATATATTTGTCCTTCAAAAACGAGCTTTTCGAGCAATTTATCAGCTCGGTGCCAGAGTTTCTCTGAGAGATTTTTTCAAAGATATCGGTATCCTCACAGTGGCATCACAATTCATTTTCGCCAACATATTATATATTAGGCAAAATATACACTTATATACTAAAAACAGTGATATTCACAATGTTAACACTAGAAATAAGGACAAACTACGTACTCCCTTTCACCGGCTTCATAAGGTTCATAACTCATTTGTTGGGCTTGGTATAACCTTTTATAACAAGCTACCTTCTTCTTTGCTAGATTTGCCTTTTAATGCGTTCAAAACTAAAGTAAAATCCAACCTCTGTTCAAAGGCATACTATTCTATCAACGACTACTTAAATGATAAGAATAGTTGGTCGCTGTGATTAACTCAAAACAATGTTTAAATGTTCTTTCTCCAGAATTAGCTTACTTACTGACAGGTTATATGAGTTTATATAATTGTTTATAATTTTACTAATTTTACTTTATTTATTGTTGACATAATCTACTCATTACAATGTTTTTTTTTATGAGTTGTATTGCAATATGTGGTTAGCTAGCGACTTCGATAATTTTTTACTTTACCTCAATGGTCCTAGTTTATCAATTATAACTTCTAGTTACAGCTATATGTAAGCGGGCACGCCCTTTATGTCTGGAGGCTTTTATTTAGATATTGTTTTCGTTAAGTTATTTTTATTTCTGCTTGAGTATAGTTCTCGATGTTTTTGGTTGGTATATTGGCGTGTGCTAGCTGTCATATGGCTATTAATTTTATAATTTAAATTATGTTTTGTGTTGCGTAATGTAAATATCATTTTGCATACTATTATATAGAATCTTTTTTACTGAACAGACAGCTGTGCTGCTGGGGAGTTTGTTGCGCCACTTCTTCTTCCCAGCTAAAGCACTAGGAAGTGGTGAAGGGTGGGCGTTTTGGGGGACTGTCTTATGTAATTTTGACGTTCGAAAAGTGCTGATTCTCAGCCTAGTTTGAATAAATGACTTTTGAATTTTGAATTTTGAAATTCACACATCTAGGTACGTCCTGATGTACATGAAAAAGAGCCCTTTCATCCTAGTCCGTACAATCCAAACAATTAATTCTCCATTGTATTATTACGATTCTTTTCATGACCGGTTATGGGGCGTGCAGTGAATCGGGCGAGCTCAAATGTCCGCCATTGAGCTCACCCGACGAACTAATAAAGAGGTCGAGGGCAGGCCTCACAAGCACGGATGAGTAAACAAATGGAGTGACCATGTGAGACCATGTGTGATGTGCAATGTTGCATTAACATTTAGGCCTTCTTCCACCACTACTCGCCTTCAAACGATTAGTAGAAATAGAATTGTGTTTTTAACCGACTTCCAAAAGGAGGAGGTTATCAATTCGAATGTTTATATTTATATATAACACGACGGGGTATCTATCCTGTGCCGTTTCTGACCAGTCTCCGGTGTTATTCTTCGTTGATAGTAGAATAGGTAGTTGGTTTTCAATCACACACAACTCTTAACTCAAACTCAAAGCATTTATTTCAATTATATCATTTACAGGCACTTTTGAGTGTCGGAGTGAAGGAGTCATTCAGTTTGAGTTATTTTTTGAAGCTAGTCGCCCATTCCAAACGAAGTAGGCTCCTGATGGAGAAGAACGGGCAAGAAAATCCATGGACACTCTTTTAAATCAAAACATTATGTTACAGAGGTGATTTGTTCAACAATTACAATCTCAGTCCTTTCTAACAGAACTTACAGTTTATTACCCACACACGCCATTCGGTGCGCGCCGCTTTTGTCAAAATCGGGCGACGTACCCCGAATTTCAATACAATATCTTATTACTAAGTTTTTTCAGTAAAACTTAAAAACAATGCTAAAATGCTTATCAGTTAATTATTTTATAATTAAAAAATGCTAATATTCACAAATACAAAGGTTATTCAGATTAAAGTTGAATTAGAAGCTTCATTACTTTCTATAACTTTACTATTGCTCCTTGACAACACTTCCTGTGATTCAAGGAATTTAATCAAACAACAGGTATTCACTAGTAAATTGCATTGTAAAATAATCTTATTACTTTATAGTTGCTTTTCTATTATTGAAACTTATTTAGTTCTAGTATTAAATTATTACATTCAGTTATTGATCATAATATTCGGAAACCGCGCCATCTCAGGTAGGTACCGCTTTGTCATAAACACATTTACTATGTCAAATGACCACTAGTTAATATGACTAAAAACCCATAAATCATTAAATAAATGTTCCATTTTAATTATTTTAACTTTAGTTTTTGCCCCAACATCGAAGTTAGTAAGTTTCTCTTCCAGTTGTATATTGACTGAGTTCACAAAGTTGGTAATAGATGGCGTTTCATCGCAAAGGAATCGATAACCTTCACAGATGCACGCGAATGGCTGTAACAGTATTCCACAGTTACCCATAGAGGGCAGGATCAAAGACTTTATGGTGAATAACAATTATAATAAGTAGTTACGCATAAGATTATGTTATAATCTTTACAGGTAGACGCTTTCGCGGCGACATTTATATTATTATATAAATATTTTTTTTTAAGTGAAAACTTCTATAGTCGCGTTGAGCACTTTTTGGGTAAACAAAAATCATGGAACTCACGTCATCGTCACCGAACGCTTTCCATGCGCTATAATTATACTGTGCATACATGTGTACTTTTTGGGTGACCAAAAAGCGTGAAACTCGCGTCATCGTCACCGCACGCTGTTTTCACTTCTATCAGCAGTCCCCAAAGACTGCCCGCAGGTTTTTTTTTTTTAATGTATGTTGCATAACTCCGTCATATTAACGGATATGCAAAATATTTTTTTGTTTGAAAGGGTATACTTCCGACGTGGTGCCATTGTCATCAGGTCAGGATCTGATGATGGGATCCTGGAGAACGAAAACAATCGAGGGAACTCTTCAAATATCATAAGCACACCTATAGCGATTTGGGTATTTTTTATAGTAACTTGTGCAGTTGCTCTCAGAAAGCAACATTTGATGAAGTAGAATTGATGATGGCCACCGGAACTGCTCAATAAAAAGTATTTCACGGGTTGCGATTCGATTACTTTCATATGGTTGCCAAGCAATTTATGCTCGTCAGAATGCGTATGGAGAAGTGGAGCTGATGGTGAAGTACAAGGAGAACTCCTCAGCGATAAACGGGCGTTTATCGCTGATGAGTTCTCCTTGTAAAAAAGGGAAAAGCAATATTTTGTAAAAAGTGATGAGTAGTTGGGTTCCCTATCCATTTGCATAAAATTTTAAGACCTAATATAACTTAGCATAATGTTGTTTGGCATAATTATATTTTCGCATAATATAATTACGCATAACAGCTTACGCATAATTTTTTTAAGCATAATTTCTCTAACCATAATAATGATTAAGCATAATATTCTAAAGCATAAAGTTAAAGCATAAATTTATTAAGCATAAAGTTAAAGCATGCAAACAAGCATGCAGCATGCAAGCAAGCATGCAGCATGCAAGCAAGCATGCAGCATGCAGCATTCAAGCGAGCATGCAACATGCAGCAGGCAGGGTTTCTGTCACGGCTCCGGCGCTGCGGGCCTCCGGCGGCCCCACGCGTGCTAATCGTCGCAGACGGCTTTCGCTCACCACCGCAGCTTCGGCTTGTTGGCCGGCTTCGCCGGCCAGCCTCAGGCGCGGCGGCTCGCTCGCAGCCGCCTGCTCCTCAGCCCGCGGGTCGCCTCGCCCCTACGCGCCTACGCGATTTTAAATTACACTCTAGGGGTAGGACAAACAAGACTACGTGGAGTCGGTTTTGCAGCAATTCGGTTCTTAGGCCTACTAACGTTATGCGAATCAAATTTATGCCAAAACAAATTAGTCTTTAAGATGATTATGCCAACATAAAACGTATGCCTAAAAAAATTATGCCGAAGTATTATTATGCCAAAACAAATTGTGCCAAAATCGTTATGCCGAAGTATATTAGGGCAAAGAACATTATGCGAAAAGAAGGTATCCCGAGTAGTTGACATTAGGCTATAAACACTTAGATAAATTACAAACTGACCCACTAAAAAGCGAGTAAAAACTTTTTACAAAAAAAAAAAAACAAACAATTTCCAAAAAAACACTACAGTGTGAAAAATAACCTAAATTTTGGAAGTCGGTGGCAAATAACGAAAATACAAAAACAAAGAGGGTTTGTGTTTTTTTTGGAAGTCGGTTGTTTTTTAATAGTAGATTGTAATACAAGGGATGAAACGGACCTATATATAGCCACGAGATGGTTTGGCGCACGAGCGTAGCGAGGCACCAATAGTTCGAGTGCCTAAATAGGTCTTTCACCCGAGGTAAAAACTGCTTTTCATTTCGAATATGGATTACCAAATCCATATAGGAATCTGATGAACTCATTTTATACCAATATCTGTAGAATATGTAATTAATTTTATTAGCATTCGATAAAACAATTGAAGATCGATTTGTCGCTTTCCCGCATTTTTTATGTTTCTTTTTCTGTGGCATTCTACCAGCCATTATTTTTTATCATTGATGATGGTAAATATTTAGCTCAAATCTATGTAAATTAAATAATAATTTAGTGAAACGTAAATTATAAGTATAAAGTCATGTTACAAAATTGTTTTTAATATTTTTTAATTACAAATTTACGCCGCAACTTTTTATATAGCCACTCTGCTAAACAGAGTGGCTATATAAAAAGTTGGGAGATGGCATAGTTTTAAAATTTTTGACAGCAGGGAGAATCGTTTCCCCGGGACGAAAAGTCGAAAAGTACTGTTTTCATCCCTCTGATCAGGTAACTTCAAGCGTACTTTCCAAGTATGAGAAATAAAAATTATTTTATCGCTATTATGTACTAGTCAGTGATCTGTGGTGCAAACGGGCCTTCATTTGGCTATTGCTGATAATGCAGGTTTGAACTGCAAATGCGGTATATGACATTATAAGTGTACCTACTGCGTACGTGTTTATTGGGTGTTGTGAGTCATGTAAATAAAACAACCGTTTTCGGCAAGTGCTAGTACAATTATAATGTATAATTATTTATTTCACTATTATAATATTTGATCTACATACAAAATATTTATTGACAATGCACCACATTTTTTTTTTTTTTTTTGGGTGGGAAATTATCAAATAACTTCTCCCGCTCTGGGTGGAGCGGGAGGGCGTGTCAGACTCTTACTGACTAAAACCCACCCGTGTTCCTTCCGTTGCCTTTACGTTGCCAGGGGCCACGGTATCCCTTTCGGACTTTCCCGCAACCCCGGCAGGCATCGGTCCTATCGGACCCCTTCCGTTGTGCTGACATCTCTTTGAGGCGCGCGTGGAACACAACGCGCCGTCGACCCGGGCCTGGTCCTTATCGGACGGCGAGCTACCCATTGCTCACCGTCCGCAAGCCCGCGCCTACGGTGGCCGGGAATCGGCCTGCGATTCCCGACGCCCAGGGCGTCTCCTGCGGCGGCTAGGGGCGTGAGGGCGCGAAATTTGCCTCTCCCTCACGCGTTCTGCCTCCTCCTTCGCGAGCATTACTGCTTCGCAGAAGGAGGTGACGGCCTCCCATGCCCTCTCGCTCCGTACCATGGCCTGGACTAGGGCCGGACGCGAGAGATCCCCGCCGCCGATCGCCTCCACGAGGACACGGCGGTGCTCTGCCCAAGCCGGACAGACCTCCACCGTATGCTCAACCGTGTCCTCCGGGCGATCCACGCAGTGATGACACCCGGGCGTTTCCTCCCGCCTGATGCGAAACAGGAACCTCCCGAAACAACCATGTCCGGTGAGGACCTGCGTCAGGCGGAAGGTGAGGACGCCGTGGCGCCTCTCTAGCCACTCCTCAAAGAGGGGACTTATCGCCGCAATAGTGGCATGCCCAGCACTGGGTTGCGACAATCGCACTCTCCATGACGCCATGAGATCCCGCCGGAGCTCTGTCCGCTGTGCCGCGATTTCTCGCGGCAGCGGAGTTACGCCCCGGCGTTTCGCCTCCTCGCGCCACTCCCAAATATGCGCGAGGACTTTTGCCTCCAGATCCCATGGCGGTAATCCGGCAAGGAGGCTCGCCGCCTCACCGGAGATCGTGCGGTATCCCCGGACCAGCCGGGTGGCCATGACCCTCTGGGACGCGTTCAACCGGCGGGCTGGCCACCGCCTCAATGAACTCAACCACACTGGTGCCCCGTAAAGGGCCATGGACCACACGACCCCCGCGTAGAGTCTGTGGACCTGGGTTCTATTCCCAGGTCGGGCAAAGTGGTATTGGGTTTTTCCATCAGGAATTTTTGAGCAATATGCTCGCCCCCTATTAAATGACACTTAAATAATAATAATAACATGTTTTTACTTAAAAAAAAAGGTAAAGATGAGACATGTAAACCAATTAAGATGACGGTGTATCACGCCTATATCTGCTCCATTATTCGGTATGGTATTATTGTTTGGGGACATTCCTCGGAAATCTTTAGAATACCTACTAATACTTAGCACAAAACAAACGAATGCGCGCAATCATCACATGTACTGGTCTAAAACTCAAACCATTTATTTTAATTAAGCCATTTACAGGTTACACATTTGCCTTGGAATTATCAAGAAATCGGTCAGTTAGTCCGAAAGTTGAAGCTAGATAATCTGAATCATGTAGACCAGTGTTTAAATCACACAAGCTTCTTATCGATTCATGCATTTATACGGCGGGCTGGTCGCCGCCTCAATGAACGCGCCCAAACCGGTGCCCCGTAAAGGGCCATGGACCGCACGACCCCCGCATATAGCCTCCGGCAGGAGGCGTTTGGACCCCCTAGATTGGGCAGGAGCCGCTTCAAAGCAGCCCCGGCCCGCTCCAGTCTGGGAGCCAAACGTCGGAAGTGCTCCACGAAGTTCCACCGGCTGTCGAGGACGAGTCCTAGATACTTCATCGTCGACTCGACGCCGATGTGAACTCCTCCTACCGTTATTTGGGACCCCAACGGTGGCGCGTTCCGAGGACCATGAAAACACATGGCCTCGGACTTGTGCAGGGCCACCTCGAGTCCCAATTGCCGGATTCTGTCCACGATTGTCGCAACCCCTTGTGTCGCTAATTCAGCCGCCGCCTGGTGCGACCTCCCCTGCGCCAGGACCAACGTGTCGTCAGCGTAACAAACGACGTTGACGCCGCTAGGGAGGTCGGCGCGCAGCACCCAGTCGTATCCGATGTCCCACAGATGCGGCCCCAGGACCGATCCCTGTGGGACACCGCACGACATCTCTTGCCGGTTCCATTCTCCCTGGTGACCGGGGTAGATGACGGCCCTGTCCGTCAAATAAGCCTCGACCACACGACAGAGATAGGTCGGCATCCGGTGATACAGGAGTGCCTCCCTGATGCAACTCCAGGGCAGGGTATTGGAGGCATTGGCGATGTCTAGAGACACCGCCAAGACGACCCCACCCCGGGCCACAGCATCCCCCGTCGTGAGGGCTCGCACGCGCATGATGGCGTCCACCGTAGAGCGCCCCCTGCGGAAACCAAACTGGCTCTCCGCTAAATCCGGCCCCTCCCGCACCAGCCGCCCGACGAGGCGGTCTGCAATGACTGTTTCAAAGAGCTTGCCCACCTCATCGAGCAGCACGATGGGCCGGTAAGCGGACGGAGAGTCCGCAGGGCGCCCCGGCTTCTTGATGAGGACCAGTTTCCCCGTCTTCCAGCGAAGTGGGAACTGGCCCCTCTCCAAGCATGCGCTTAGGAGCCCTCTTAGTCGAGGCCCGAGAGCCTCCAAGGCCAGGACCCAGGCTTTCCCAGGTAAGCCGTCGGGTCCTGGGGCGGTATTTTTGGCATTCAGCCTACGTACCGCCACTCTCATCTCTACCTCGGTCACCTCCGGAGCATCGTCGTCGTCGTCGGCGGTGTGATCCGCATCGGGCACCGCAGTAGGCGGAGCCATGGGCGGGGAGGCATGTTCCCCTCTCGAAGGGAACAGAGCGCTCACCACGTCCCCCACAAGCTGCGGCCGGAGACTCTGCGTCAGCGGGGGAGCCCATGGGCGGAGTTTC
The DNA here is from genome assembly GCA_949128155.2 of Xanthia icteritia. Classification (NCBI taxonomy): domain Eukaryota; kingdom Metazoa; phylum Arthropoda; class Insecta; order Lepidoptera; family Noctuidae; genus Xanthia; species Xanthia icteritia. The sequence goes on from OX421956.2 coordinate 16,165,215, forward strand.
TCCCGCACCATCTTGTATGGGCGTCCCCACGGGTCCCTGTTCAGAGTCTCCAGCGACTCCTCGCGGGCCACTCCTCTGGCCCGCAGGATCTCCGCTTGGAGGGCGGTCTTCGCCGCTCTGTACCCCTCGTACAGCTCCGCCTGAATGGCTTCCGTATCCGGAGGACGAATACGGAGCCTGCGGTGCCTGGTGTACCGGCGTCGCGCAGCAACGCACGCATTGCGTAGTGTCGTCAGCTGTTGCGACCACCAGTACACCTGGCGCGAGGCACGTCCAGGCTGGACCCGGGGCATTGCCACGTCACATATCTCGGACATGGCCTCCCGGAACCACTCCGCCTCGTCGTTGATGTCAGCAGGCCTGTCCGGTGATGACACCCAGGCCTGCACGATCGAGGCTTCCAGGAGGAGCTCCCGGTCCAGCTGCTTCAACGCCCACCGCGGACCACTCGGGGCCTGTCGGACCGGCGCACTCGAGGTCTGGGCGGAGACGTCAAACCGGATGTACCGGTGATCGGAATAGGTCTCCACCCCCTCCATGACGCGCCAGTCAATTACACGCGGCGACAGAGCGGGGCTGGCGAACGAAATGTCCACCACTGATTCACCCCGCATCCGCACACACGTGGGGACAGAACCCCGGTTCAGGACGACTAGGCCTGTCTCGAGAGCCCAGTCCTCCACCATCCTGCCCCGTGTGTCCGTATAACGGGAACCCCAAGCCACATTTTTGGCATTGAAGTCCCCGAGGACGAACACGGGAAGGGAACAGAACCCGACGACGACGACTCTCAACTCCGTAAGGGAGTTGTGGAACTCGGCAAGAGTTCGGCTCGGGGAGAAGTATACCCCTACCACAACAATCTCCCCGAACCGTGCTGCAACGCAACCCCGTCCTCTCTTAACAGCCTCGAGGGACGGAGTACCGGCGGCGGCCGACGAAATTAGGGTCACTGAGCCGCTCAAGTCCTCCACCCAGTCGTCCCTGGGCGGGACAAAGTACGGCTCAGCGACCACGGCGATGTTAATCGACCACTGCGCCATGCTCTGGAGCAACAGATCCTTAGCTGCGGCGCAGTGGTTGATGTTCGCCTGGAGGAGGCGTAATGGGGCCATTATTGGCAGTCCATTTCAGCCCCCTCCCGTGCCCCCTGTGAGGGCCCTGCCGCGGCGGCTGCGGCGGCGACAACGACGGTAGTGGAGGCGGCAACGGCGGCGGTGGTGGCGGTTGCGGCCGTGACGGCGGTGGCGGAGGGCCTGCCTTTGGCTTTGGCGGGTGGGGCGCAGGCCTTGCTCCCAATCCGGTGATTGGCCGGCTTGCCAGCTGCCGCACATACAGCGCAGTGCGGCGCGGCGTCACACGAGCCGGCCTTGTGACCGGCCTGACCACAGCGGTAGCAGTGATCGCTGCGGTCCACCTCCGAGGTGCATTTAGCTCCCACGTGATTACCCACATGGCAGCGGAAGCACCTCAGAGGTCTGGGTTCCAGCAGTTTGACCTGCGCGGAAACCCAGCCCACCAATAGCCTTTGGCCCTCCCCGGCTATTTTCTTAGCCGCCGACACAGGGCAGCTCACCGTAACGGCTCGCATCCCCGTGTGGTCAGGACGGATGGTGCCTGCCCTCACCTGCTCGGCAGAGCACCCCCCAGTCCTAACGACAGCGGCCACCACCTGTCCCTCCGTCACTGAGTCGTCCAAGCCCAGAATACGCACATCAGCGCATTTGGTGGGCCTGGACACTCGGGCCTCGTCCGCATTTAGGGACGCCCTAAGCCTTGCGGCCAGAGCGTCAGCGGCCGGACCGCTTGCCGCACCGGGGACCTCCAGCATCCGGGCCCCAGTCGCCGTGACCCTCACCCGGATGCCATCGGCGGCGCCTATCTCCTTAAGGTCCACCGCCGCTCCCACCTTGGCGAGCACGTCGCGGTAGGACACGCCCTTCTTTTCCGCCTCTGGCTGTAGTGTTATCACTACAGCTGCGGACTTCGGGGCGCGGAGCCTAGCCGCGACGCTTCGCTCCTTGCGCCGCTGCCGCCTCTCCTTCCTTTTGGCCGCCCTCTTTGCCTTACCCGCCGTCCTCTTTTCCCCGACTACTTGCCATTCGGCATCAGCCGGAGTAGCTTTAGGAGGCGGGGGCAGCTGTTTCGCCGCTGGGTCCGTGCCTCTCGCCGCCAGGGCCGGGGCCTTCGCCGCCAGGGCCGGGGCCTTCGCCGCCTGACTAGCCGCCCCACCCTTGGTCTTGGTCTTGGTCTGCCCCGACGAACCTGGTTTGGCCGGGGCAGCTGCGGTGGCGGCATACGATGTCGCCTTCTGCTGGCCAGAGGCCGGCATGCTCGCCGCCAAGGGGGGGCGCAGAACGATGGCTTCGAGGGCGGAAAACCGGGACCGCAGGGAGGCCATCTCCTGCCGCACCAGGGTCAGGACCCGGTCCTCAGCAGGCATGGGCTGTGCCTGCCCATGCTGCTCCTTCCCCTGCGGCACCTCACGGGGGCCAGCTCCTCGGAGCCCAGCCAGGTCCGCTCGGAGCTCCTCGTTCTCCTTTCGGAGAAGCTCCATGGCGGCTGTCAAGCGGGCGACCTCCGCCCGACAATGCACCACATAAAATCAGTTTAAAAAAAAACTTTTTTAATTTTACATTTCGTAAGTACACCTACATGACAATATAGTTATAAGTAAACATGCTTAGCAGATCTGTTTCAACAACATTTTACTGTCAAATCGCCATGGGGGTGCTCGCAGTCGGTGATCAATGTTAAGAACGGTGAAAAGATAGGCTTTGGATGTACAACTAGAGAAGTGATGTTGATAATCAAATCAATGACTAGAGGTAAATCTCCCGGCCATGACGGGTTAAGCATTGAACATCTGCAGCATGCTAGACCCCACTTATCGAGATTGTTGGCTATGCTGATTAACCTTTGTCTAAGGCACAGATATCTGCATAGGTATCTTTATATTTACTTTGTTTTTAAATCCTCAATTTCTCGTAACTGCACCTACCACTGTTTGTCTCTGCATCACCCAAAGGTTGACTGGTAGAAAATGCCTATGGCATTAAGTCCGCCTCTGTACATTTCTGTGCTTGAAGTAATAAATAAATAATTAAATCTGCCTAAAAAGATGATTAAAACCATTGTTATACCTATCGTTAAAAATAGGACAGCTGATCTATCAGATAGGAACAATTACAGGCCTATCTCTCTTGCCACAGTGGTATCGAAGGTATTTGACAGCATGTTGAACTCACAGCTGACCAAACACATTGAACTTCATGACATTAGGTTTAAAGAATTTATTTCTCATAAGAACTATAACAGTTCACTTAGAATGAGATACAAAAGTGCTTACATCTAATTAATTGTAGTTATTATATTTTATTTGCCTCTGGTGACGTTACAGGGTACATACATGTTTCTTAAGATTTTTTTTAAATATGTTTATACAATCACACTTCTTTAACTCTTCTGGTAAGTTATTGAACAACTGTGCTCCCTCAACCAATATTGTTTTTTTGCCGTAATTAGTCCGTGCCCGTGCAGTCATTAGTTGAAACTTGTTTTTACTTCTTGTGTTGTATGTTATTGCTTTTTTATGTAGTTTTATGTTTGATTGTACGGAATTCGTAGCGATTTTTTTAATGAGAATGCAGGTGTAGTATGTATAAAGTTGTGTGAGATTTAGTAGGTTAGTTTTTGTGTATAAGTTCTTTGTTGGATATAGATAGTTATAGTGAAATAATACCTTAATGATTTTGTTTTGTACTCTTTGTAGTGAATTTAGATTAGATTTAGCGGCTGATCCCCATAGCTCAATTAGATATTCAAGGTTTGATTTTACCAGGGAGTTATATATAATTAGTCGTACTTTTTTCGGAATACAGTTTGTAATTTTTCGTAACGCTCCTAATAGTGACATTAATTTTGTTTTAACATGATCGATGTGCCGCTTCCAAGTAAGTTTGTCATCTACCCACAGTCCGAGATATTTTTCGTGACTAGACCTTTTAACTATTTCTCCGTTGATCGTAAGAGGTGGGAACTGTGGTAACGGTTTATTTTTCGCTGAGAAAATCATAAATGATGTTTTTGAAGTGTTAATAGTCAACAAGTTATATTTTAACCATTCATTAAGTAGGTCAAGGTCTTTTTGAGCATCATTTATAATGTTTTGCAAAGATTTGCCAAAGTAAAAAAGGCACGTGTCATCTGCGTATAACGTTAGGTGTCCTGTCAGCCCTATTTTATCAATGTTGTTAATGTAAATTAGGAATAGTAATGAGCTAATAATTGATCCTTGTGGACATCCGTATGTTATGTTTTGTGTCGAGCTAGTGAAGTTACCTATCTTAACAACTTGTTGTCTATTTTGTAAATATGAACTGAGCATGTTGTGGGCGCTGCCTGTAATACCTATATTACTTAATTTCTGTAGCAGCTTTCGATGGCTTACCGTATCATATGCTTTTTTCAGGTCAATGAAGATACCCACCACAATGTTTTTTTGATCAACATTAGTTTTTATTTTAGTTATTAAATCTACTGAAGCTGTTAGAGTACTTGATTTGTGACGGAAACCATATTGTTGGTCAATTAGAAAATGTTTCTCAGTTAGGTAGGCGTTTAGCCGGTTGTATAACACTCGCTCAAATATTTTAGAAACAACGGATAAGACCGAAACTGGTCGATAGTTGCTTGGGTCGGTTCTACTTCCAGATTTGTAAATTGGAGTGACTCTCGCAACTTTAAGTGAGTCTGGGAAAAAACCCTGCATTAAACACATATTTATACAGTTAGCTAATCTTTCGACAATTATATTTTTGAGGCATTTAATGGCTTTTGTGCTGATACCGTCCAGACCTGTACTAGTATTGCTGTCAAGATGGTCAATAATATTAGATATTTCTTTAGTGTTGCAGGGGGAAAGTTCATTCAAAGTTATGTCATGTGTGTAATTACTGTCGTACATGAGAATGTTACCTGTGTTTGTGTGGTATACGTTAGGTATTTCGTTAGCTAAGTCCGCGCCTATTGATGCAAAAAATAGGTTAAATGCGTTACAAATTTCGTTACCGTCTGTGATAAATCCCGAGTTCGACATTAGTTTGGGTGGAGCACAGCTGTCTTTAATTTTATTCGCTGCCAAGTTATTAATGACTTCCCACATTTTTTTAGGTTGTTTGTAGCTGTTATGGAATAAGTTGTGGTAGTAGTTTCTTTTCTGCGTCTTTATTAGGTTTTTTACTCTGTCCTGTTCTTCATAATATTTCTTCTGTATGTGGTCGTCTTTTGGGTGAGATTTTGTTTGTTGCCATATGTGGTTTCGTAGGTTGATTGAGTCTATGACCTTTCGGTTTATCCAGTCTTCTTGCGGTAGGTTCAGGATTTTAGTTTTATCTTCTTTATTTTTGTTTATTTGTTCTGAGATAAATCTTTCTAAGTAGTAATAGTTGTTTTCGTTATTAGTATAGCTTGCTAATAGGGTACTGTTGTGTAACTTTTCATAGTCAAGTGCTTTGTATTGGATCCTTTTGTTTATCTTTGGTGCCAAGCTGCCTACGTCCAGGAACATCTGCTTGTGGTCCGATAGGCACGAGTCAACTATAGAGATGCTGAATGCGTGATTGTTTATGTTCGTGCATATGTGATCTAGGATAGTGTTTGTTGTGCTGGTTTCACGGGTACTATACAGTTTATTTATTTTATTTAATATTTCGTAGCCGGTTTCTTTTATTTCATTTAGATATCTTGTAACGTGACTGTCTTTACTAAGTAGATCGATATTAAAGTCTCCGAAAACAACCGTCCTTTTTCGCCGTTCCAATTGTGAGGTATAAGTGTCTAAGAAGTTGTTTACATTGGATTCACCTGGTTTGTATATCGCTCCGATGTTCAATGAGAGTTTGTTTATGTGTATCCATAGGTAGTGGTTACCGTGTTCATATAACTCTTCTGTTATTTCGTACTTAATACTATCGTGTACATACATTGAAACGCCGCCGCCTTTGCGATCATGCCTGTAGTTATAAATATGCTTATAGTGCGGTAGCTGATATAATTTTGCGTCCGCTTCCGAAGTGATCCACGTCTCAGTAAAAATCAGCAAGTGCATAGTCTTTGGTACTGCTTTTATTATGCACTTTATTTCGTCAAGTTTGCCGGTCTTGCGGATGCTGCGCAAATTCGCGTAAAAGAATCGCAACGAGGATGAGTGGGATAGTATATCTTCATATTTGCTACATAGTTGATGGTTTAGTCTATTCGTGTATTTTGCATTTTGTATTGAGGCGGTTATTGGTTTTTTTGGTTGGTTTTACTTAGTGTGATTGTGGGTACTCCTTTTATATATTTAATAATGAGATCTTCTTCGCCGTCTTCAATCCGTTTGTTTAGCTCTTCTTTTAATAATTGCAAATACTGTCTTTGTGCTAGGGTTTGGTCTGCGTAAATCTTAATGTTATCTTGTAGGGATTTCTTATTTCTTAGAAGGTATTTCGGGACGTCTGTGTTGTTGAAACATACTTTTAATGGTCTGTTTTTGTTTGGGATATATTTCCCCAGTCTGATGGTTTTAATTGGTTTAGGGCAGTCTTCGTACAGCGATGTAATTATCTTCGCAACTTCATTATTGTCGTGATTTCGTCTGGAGTTTGTGTTTCTTTCGTTAATTTCCGATATACCCACAATAACGATGTTTTCCTCGCGCTCACGTCGGTCTATTAGCTCGAGGATGAGGTTTTGGTGGCATAAGACAGGCGACATTCAACTTCATGTTCGGCTTCCGGGGCGGACTATCCAGTGAAAGTGCAGTTTTGTGTATTAAGCATGCTGTCAAATACTACACAAGACGTCAAAAATCAGTTCACACATGCTTTCTTGATCTTTCGAAAGCCTTTGACCTGGTTTCCTATGGGAAAAGTTAGAAAACCCTAATCTACCAATATAATTCATCAACATCTGCAAGTACTGGTACGGAAACCAGGTCAATTTCGTGCGATCCTTCTTTCGCCAACTATGCCTATGTTCATACGATGTCATTGTTTTAACGGAAACTTAGTTAGTCGACGGCATATTAAACTCGGAGTTATTTGGTGATCAGTATATTGTGTGGCGTCGCGACCGGGATTACTGTCTTACGGGTCAGTCTCGTGGAGGTGGTGTCTTGATTGCCACCCGTAAGTGTATTTCTGCTGTTCCCTAACCATTACTTCACTCCTCGGCTGAAGACATGTGGGTAACTCTGAGTGTACGTCAGCCTAACACAATAAATTATCTTAAATTTATTTATTTATTTTTATTTATTTATTTATTTATTTATTTATTTATTTATTTATTTATTAAACTTACACACTATCATAACAGGAAGACCCAATACAATAGTGGTTTGCGAACTAAACTTTCAAAATAATATATAAAGCAACACTAAACACACATTAACAACACTAACAACACATTTGCGTGTTACATCTTAACCTAAAATACAAATATTAATAATACCTTTTTATTTACTTTACTATTTATGTACACACAATAAAAAAATTAAAATAATAAACCTAACCTATTTAAATATAACTAACAAAATTCAACAAAATTCTTGCGAATTCACTCCGATTGCACGAAAATATGTCAATCCTCTCATGCACTTCGTTTAGAACCCGTATTGTCCGGGTGAGAGGTGTTTTAGCCAGCAGGTTGGTTTTGGCTGCAGGTACAGCCAGCAGTGGCGGTCGCCGCCGCCTACACACGTACTGGTCTGGCACGCACAGCTTCAGATGACGCAGTACACCCGGGTTATGTGCTACTCCACGCAGTAGCTTTAGCGCATACGCCGCGAGAGTAAATTGAATGTTTGTGTCATATATCTATGTAGGCAAAACCATGGTTATTGCTTTTCCGACCAATTATCAAATTTCCTCCATAGTTTAAGTAGTATAGTGCTAAACAATCCAACTGATAAGTATTTAGTTATTGGCGATTTTAACCTTAGTGGAATTTTGTGGCAATTAAATAACAACACTTTATTACCTGTGAATATTTGTAGTGGCGACGAGTACATGCTGACTGATGAGTTGCGTATTTTAGGGTTCAGTCAATATAATGGAATATTAAAATGGTTATGGTAAGATTCTAGATTTAGTTTTATGTAATGAAATTGTTTCAGTGTGTGAATGTTTGGTGCCTTTATCACCTGTCGACAAATATCACCCGGCCCTCTGTATCGACGTGAACTTTGCAGAATACACTTATTTAACTCCCGCTCCCTTTACTCGTCATCTTTACGGTAAAGCAGACTTTGCGGCCATTAACGGTGAAATAGCAGCTATTGACTGGACAAACGTATTCTTTGACATGTCGCTTGGTGACGCCGTAGACTACTTTTATGCTACCATAGCGGATATTCAAAATAAGTTTGTGCCAACGAAGACAGTCTCTCACAGCTCATACCCTATTTGGTACTCCCCGGCACTTAAACGCTTGATCAAAGAGAAGGCTAAATATCTCCGTAAATTTAAGACGTATGGCAGACTTTCTGACGAGGCGACCTTTAAACATTTACGTGAGCGGATTAACAAACTTGAAACGGATTGTTACACCAACTACTTAGCTGATACAGAAGCCTCCATCGAAAGGAATCCTAAACGCTTTTGGAGCTTTGTGAAGCAGCGATCTAAGTCAAATGCAATACTCAGTTTCCTCAAATATGGTGATGTGCATCTTCTTCCCACTTCTATTCTACTTTTCTTGATCCCACCAATGTTGTGACTACTAATTACTGTACTCCCCAAGCAGCAAATTATAATATACCCTCGGATATTCAGTCAATTGAGATTGACCTAAATGTTATAGTTAAGTTAATTAGTAAAATCGATCCATCTAAATCTGCTGGTCCGGACCACTTGCAACCTAAATTGCTGATTGGGTGTGCTAAAACCATAGCCTTACCAGTATCTCTATTGTTCGCTAAATCGCTCTCTTCTCACTCTGTTCCCCAAATCTGGAAGTCCGCCTTTATAACTCCGGTGCATAAAAAAGGGCACAAAAATGAAATAGTTAATTACAGACCTATTTCCAAACTGTGCATATTAGCTAAAGTTTTTGAGAGGGTTGTCTACGACCAAGTTTCCGCAGCGCTGAGGCAGTCCTTTAGCCCTTATCAGCACGGATTTCTTAAGGGTCGTTCAACTGCATCTAATCTGGCTATGCTCAATGACTTTCTTACGGACAAAATGGACAATGGGACACAGGTCGATGTCGTTTACACGGATTACAGTAAAGCTTTCGATAGAATTGACCACAATATCCTTAAATCAAAGCTTTTTAACAATGGTATCAGAGGAGATCTACTTCGTTGGTTTACTTCATACCTTGAAAACAGATCTCAAGCTGTCGTTATCAGTAACTACATGTCAAGCTGGGTTTCAGCTCCTAGTGGTGTTCCTCAAGGTTCCTTGATGGGTCCGTTACTTTTTATCATTTATGTAAGCGACATCGATTGTTTTGCTGATGACATGAAGATTTTTTCATCAGTATCATCAGATGATGACATGGATGCTCTCCAATCTGACCTGGCGCGATTGGATGATTATTGCTTGATTAATAAGCTAGATTTGAACCCTGTTAAGTGTTCAGTAATCTCCTTTAGCAGAAAACGCGTCCCTCTCCCTACAACTTATAAACTTAAAGAGCAGCTCTTACAAAGATGCGATGGGGTACGCGACCTGGGCGTTTTTCATGATTCCAAACTTTTATTTAACGTGCACATTGAGCAAATAGTGGCCAAAGCTTCGAAGTCACTGGGTTTTGTTATGAGACTCGCAGGGTGTTTCAAGAAAGCCAAGACTCTTAAGATTCATTATTGCTCTTTTGTGAGAAGTCATCTTGAATATGCGTCACAAATCTGGAACCCGTGTTACGGCAAGTACGTTGATCGTATTTAGGATATACAAAAAAGATTTATTCGTTTTCTATGTTTTCGGCTACGTATACCATACCATTCTGATAATTACATAAATCTTTGTAAGAAATTTCATTTACAGCCACTCATAAATCGTCGTCGACTAGCAGATTGCACTTTCCTTTTAAAAATTATATCCAACGAGATTGACTGTCCTGATCTCCTACATAAACTACGTTTCAATGTTCCTCAGAGATCAGTTAGATATAATCCACCTATCTCCATTCCTTTTTCCTCTTCTAACTACAGGCAAAACTCATATATGGTGCGAGCGAGTAAGGACTTTAATATTCTTTGTAAAGAGTTTTCATTTGACCCATTTACCACCAAAGCCTATTCTGCACGCGCTCGGCTGAACGCTAACTTTTTTTAAAGTGCATAGTGCATAATACTTATTGTACCTTTTATATATATGTATATATATATATATATATATTCTTAATCTTTTTTATCGTGCTTGTTAGTGATCCTAAGTTTTCTACTAATTTTTCTGTTTTTACCCGTGAGAACCTGTAATTGGCTTTATGTTTCTTAATCAACTGTTATCCATTTGTTATTGTTGTTGGTTCTTCTATTAATAAATAAATAAATAAATAAATGGAGACAAAAACAAAACCAACAAATGTGTTACTTGTGCAAACGCGTCTTCCTCGTTCTCTTAGCGGAAGTAGCCAAGAGTGTGGCTTTAAGACATCCAGGTTCTTCAGATTGCGCGGAATTCTCGGTGTTGATTCAACAAGACGGGAATTTGGCTATCAGAGCGTGAAGTTCGCCTGACGTTTCGATCTTCCGGCGGGATTTGTCTGGGCAAATAACAACAATCTTGACTTCCATGGACCAGCAATTTGGCATACCGAAATGCTTACGAGCAGCTGCAAACACACGATGCCGGACTTGTGTCAAAAACTCGGAGATGGTGGGATCACCATCTCGGCGGTTTTCAAAGCTGCTATTTCTATGGTTAGCTTACTCAATTGATGAATTCATGGTTGAATTATAATTATTATATTATAATTATTATAAGCTGTGTTTGACCGCTTGATATTTCCGACAGTTCACCTGATCTTCCTTCCAAAATCGTATCTGCTATAGCTGCGAAGTTGTCGAGCTTTGATCTTGACTGACCACGAACGTGATCAGGGAGTCTTAACATTCACAGGCTATGCAGGCTTTTTTAGGCCACCTGACTTACGTGCCAATTCCCTTATTCGTTTCAACAGTTGCGATGGTTTTTGGTCGCCTTATTCCACTTCACTGACCAGTCTTTGGAACTGTCGCTCCTCTAACTCTTCGTACACGGCTAGGAGTTGGCACCATATTTATTGGTGGCAGAAGGTGACATTATTATGTCGGCCACCTGACTTACTGCGTCTTTGCGGAGCTTGGATAGCTCGACGCCGTATTTTGCTTCGTCACCCTGTTTTTGGGGAGCCATCATTGTTTAGAAATAAGCTAACCACACTTTGGGCATCTCGATCCAAAAAGCCGGTATTTTTTAGGATATTCCTAGTGCTGCAACTTCGGCCTAACTGATGTCCGTCGCTTATTATTATAATTATTAAAGGATGACTTTGTTGTCTGTCAAGACCCTTGTCTCAGAAACGTGTGGAGGCATCAAGTTGAAATAGATATAAAAAACTTAGATGTACGGTCCCTTGGATCTTGTAATGAAAACCAAACTTCCAAGTCTACGCAATAAAAAAAATACGGCCACTAATGCCGCATATTTTGACACTCGCAAATAAACCAAAGCCTATTACTTGGTACTTCTCGTCGGCCCAGCAACATGAAGTTTGGCGAGAAGCAAGGTCAAGTAAAGAGGAAAATCCGATACTTTGTAATTTATAGTTATAATATATATGAATTTCAAAGTGAAGTTTGTTCTTCAATCTGGGATCAAAAATTCGTAGGCCGTGTCTTGAAGTAACATTTAGTCTGTAGGTACCTATTTTATTCAAATCGGTACTCTTCAATCTATTGAAAGTTCTTTTTCAATTGAAAGTTAATTTTGTCCTTCAATCCGGATTTGGAAATTCGGGCAGCCGAGCAAGCACAACTTTGAGACGGAACCCTCAGGGCGCAAGTCCTACTCACACTTGTTTTTTCAAATATATAAATAAACCAGTTTTATTAACTGGTTTATATGATTTTAAATTCCTTAATATATTCATTTTAATATTATCATCACTTTTAATTTGTAATGCCTACTCAGAAAGGTTCGAAAGGTTAGTTTATGACTTTAAATTGTAATAACTTTTGACAGAGTGGGCCGATTTTAATTAAATAAAGACTAAATGTTAATTTAAGATACGGACTTTGACTATATTTCCAATCCCTTAAATCTCTTGAAAAGAAGACACAATAAAAACAATATTACATGTGAATTTTACAATTAACCTCTATTTTACCCCTTTTGATTTTACAAAAACGTTGAAACGTGTAATTTTTTATTTCTTACCAAAAGCATAAATTTGAATGTTCATATCCCTAACTTCAGCAATGCTGGGTTTCCCATACATACTTTCATCCCCTATAATATCACCCCCTTAAGGATTATACAGACAGATAGACAGACAGACAGACAGACTGACTGACAGACAGAGTTACTTTAGAAGTTATAATATTAGTATGGATTATTATTATATTAGTTAGGATTATTATGAATCAGTACCTACAACTTATTGTTTTTTGAAATTGGTAAGGTCGTAAGACATCCTCGAGTGATTAGCCTCGTTAGTGTAGTGGTCGTAATTCCGACTACTGAGCGGAGGTGCCCGGGTACTCAGTTCTCAGTTCAGGCAAAGTGTTATTGGATGCTTTCATTAGCGATTTTTCAGTAACAGTTCGGAGTTTCGATTTTTTCTCTATCACATGGGACTTAAAATAATTGGCGAAATGTAGGTGTACTGTAGCACGGCTTACCGTTATGAACTATAATAGGTATGTTCAAGATTTGCAATCCATGAACTTTTACATTATTTTTAGTGTGGCAACACTATCCGCATTCGATTGGTTGAATTTTACATTCTGCTTCAAACCTCTCACAGTCAGTATAACACTAATTAGTCTACCTACCTACCCTACCGTTATATTTTTCTCTCATTCCAAGATATACTGAGATTAAAAATGAATAAACTTCTAGAAACGAACGTTTTAATTAAGACTACACTGAAACAGCAATCATTACAAGAAAAATAAAGACGTTAATTTTAATATTCCTCTCGAAGGACAAAATGTTATAACAAGTTTCACAGTCCGACGAGTAAAGACATAAGTTTAATTTAGTTAGGCCTAAAATCGGCACTGAAGCAAGCCCCAAATCCGGGATTAGGGCTGGAAGAGACCTCATGTGCCCGGATCCCGGGATCCCGGATATCCCGCAGGATTTGCTAAATTAAACCCACACTGCTTACTTCCTTAATCTGGACAATCTTGGACTTCTCGTTGCCTTTTTCTTGGGAACTTCCTCAGTCAGTCATTTTTAATTCGGAAAAGTAAAGCTAAAAGCGGCCCTTTTGTACGACTCGTAATATGAATAAAACTCTGCATTATAATATGTAGTGATCTTAAAGTCAAAAAGGCTATCGAAAGATCGACAATTTAACCGAGTTTTGTCAACACGCAGATAGATAGGTTGTTTTGATGGACTATTAGTCGAAATCAAACATACATACTAACCAAAAACACTACCCTGCTGTTAGCTCAGCCGCAGTCACACAAACAGTAGCCTCACTTAGTCATTATATTTATTTTGTTTATAACTCTTGGAAAACTAAGTTAGACAAAACAATTGATGATCGCAGTACAAGAATAATGAGGTTGATTAGCTTTTTGAGAAACTCACGAAAACCGTCTCATATAAGAATATTAAACTTAACGAGTGTGTTGACCTCTTTTTTAATTAAATTTCTCGATTTGCTCAAGATATGTGAAACTTTTTACTGGTTTCCATTTCAGTCAAATGGAAAATTGAATTAGTGGCAAAGTTATTACATTTTTATTATCATTTGATTCTACATTAGGATAATTATTAGGGGCTCTTACTGAAATTGTGCGAATTTATGAAGGTTGGGGGTTTTAGATCGTAAAGTCTGTTGTACATACAGGGTGGTATAATTTGAAGGCCTAATTTAGGAGATGTTAATAATGGTTTTATTTAGGTGCCCGTTTTACAAATGACCAAAAGTTGGAAAATTATAAAATTAAAATAATTTTATATTGTAGTCGACGAAAGTTAAAATAAGTAGAGTAAGACGACGTAGTTCTTAGTTACGTGCGATAATATCATTAATGTAATTATAGCGACTAATAACAACGGCAACAGGATTGTAAGCAGATGATTTCATCACGAAACTGTATGCCATGCTAGGCAGCAATAGCCCGTTAATTGTAACAGTCATTCATTTTAAAATCCATCGAACCTCAGACGGTTAAAATTGCACACCATTTTCACCATCACGCCCTAAAAGCTACCTACCTACTTAAATCTCAAACTCGCAAGTCACCCTGTATAATACGAAACAAGTGGGCAAACACACTCGTAATTCACCGACAGACGATGTCCCAATCAAATTAGCATAAAAACACAGAATAGATAGGTACAGAAGGCCGACTCCGTGTAACGAGAGCAAAACAGACGCACACATAGAATAAGAACAGTATTAATTTGCAAGAATACAAGTACAATAAGTTGACAAGTAAACATGTTCAGTTCCCATCATATTCTACTTCATATTTACATCATATTTTCGGCTTGCACACCAGCTATCTAATTACGCAACGCATTTTCGTAACCGATTACGATACATTTGTTTAATTTTGACAGTTCAACAACATTCATTGCGTAATTTACGTTGTTGAGCAAAATTTTTTCGAACTGATGTAGCAATGAATTATATATTTGTTTCAAAACGATTCAAATTCCGATTGATCGTGTATTACATAATTAGAGTACCGGTGTAAATCTAAAATGAAGGCTTCAAACAAAAATATTATATTTAATTATAAATATCTAAATTAACAAATCTAACATCATTCATGAATGATGAACCATAATATAAGAATAATTGTTAAAACTAAATGTAAATTAAAAAAAGGATCAATAGGTCTGTTTATTATAATCTATATACGTAATATTATAATAGATATTAAGTAGCAAAAAGTTTTTTAATTGTTAATACGGCCATCTCAAACAAATGCCAGTCGCGAGCGCGCTTGCACTCGCTGTACGAGTAGTGCGTCTATGTGTGCGTGCGTTTTCGCTCGTTGTATGGAATCAGCCTTCTGTACTATCTGTTCTATGATAAAAGTGCCTTCGCTGATGGCAGCGCAATTAGTGGATACCGTCCCGTTCGACCCAAACCTAATGCCTTTTTAAACAAATGCCACCGAATTCTCCAGTAGATTTAAGACTGTTTTGATTTCAAGACTGCTTTTTCCTTTGACTTCTGGAAGTGGGTTTTCCTCAAAGTCGTCTAGCGCTTTTTCGTTTGGACAAAGACTGTTAAGATACTTAGTAAACAAAATCCTTACTTAAGAATCTATCTTTTAGCTATAAATGTCTTAGAAATAGGAATCAGTGGCGAGATAAGTCTATATTTCAAGATTCCGGATAAAACCTAAGCCGTAATAGAAAGCTTGGGTATCAAATGAAACGCCTCACTGAGCCCGTCTGCTCTGTATCCCTACAAACGTGCTATGCGATCCTGATACATGATACATTTGTGCCAAGTTTGGCACACATTTGTGCCAAGTTTGGCGGCGTGCGCTGAAGAAGCGACTTGACCCAGTTAGAGAGCAAAAACTGAAGCATACGTGTACCGACGTGTACCGGCGACTACGTCCTACGTGAGTGATCAAAGCGACGCGATAGCACGCAATATTTATAATTTTCTGACTGCTATCACCTGATGGATACCTTACGCAAGTCACTGGCTTATCTGACTGACAGCGACTGTGTAAGTCCAAGGCTGATAAAATTGTTCCCTAAGTAGAATACAAATGATATATTTATACAGAAACTGTTGGCCTAATAGGTTGTACACCCTTAATTAGAAACTAGCTTCGAAGTGGAAGTCGATAAAATATAGCCCATGGTACTCGCTGATAATGTAGCTTTCTATAGCTGAGATACTTTTTTAAATCGGTCAAGTATTTTTTTTGTTTTGTCCATTATAATAAACAAACAAACATACAAAAAATCTAATTATAATATTGGTTTAGATAAATTACCAGGGGTCCACAGTCATGACTACCTACTGATTAAAGAGTATACTGGTCCAAACAAAAACTTTTTTACAAAAAAAATAACCGACTTCCAAAAGAAACACTAAAATAACTTTTTTACAAAACAAAAACCACCGAATTCCACAAAAATACATTTAAAAGTGAAAAATAACTCGAATTTCGGAAGTCAGTGGCAAAAACGAAACAAAAAAAATCTATATAGTAAAATATACCATAATATATATGAAAGCGATTCATAACTATATCCCTAGGGATATATCTATACTTATCACGGCTTCAACTATGCGAACTGCGAACCATTTTAATGTATCATCATGTATGTATTATTTGTATGTATCTAGCTTCATATTTCTGACTGACCGACTTCTTGACAATTCAAAAGTGCCTGTAAATGGTTTAATTGAAATAAATGCTTTGAGTTTGAGTTTGAGTTTGAGTATACTTTACCAGTGATTTTACCAGTGATAGCTACTTCCATGTGGGCGCACAAATAAAATTAGCGTACGAATATATTTAAATGCTTAGTTTGGTAATAAAAAATGTTACCATTGGTAAGCAAAACGATTCTTTTTTTTATACTAACCGAAGATATGATAGCAACGCACCTGCGATACCTCTGGTATTGCAAATATCTAAAGACCACTACTAGGTGGTGCTGCTAAATATCCGCAAAAAGAAACATAAAATTGACAAGAGGACACTTCTCATCATCCTTGTTAACTTACTCCTTGAACAACTTTTAATAATGCAATATTGTCACATAGCACTAGTCACCCATCCAGGACGGCAGGCAACGTGTGAAGACCTCGTCGTGGATAAAAACATAAGCATTGTAGCACGTTGTATAGTGTGGAAACAAAAGACGAACAGCACAAGAAGTCGGCTCGAGTTGTACACAGACATGGCGGGTTTGTTGTATAGAACTTGTTCGATAGTAAATACAATAGAAATAAAGAAATGGTTTTTTAATAAAATTGAGCTTAAAATTTTTTTAAACTTTTTCCTGACCGATTGACTAGAAAAGTCAAAAGGAAGTGGAAAAGTATGGGGGAGTACTTTGCCCAGCAGTAGGACAACATATAATAAAAATGTACCTACCTAGGTATTTAAGTACATACCTACTTAGTTTTGGTCTAGTAATTTTGCTCGTGACTATTACTAAAGTTTTAAGCGTCCTAAATACATTATTTAAGGTTAATAGTACACACCATTAACCTTAAATACACAGACAGTAGATAAATGTTGTCAGGCAAAATAAATTAAACTAAAAAATAACTAAATTAAAATTGTTTATTTACCGAAATTGGGATACTTGGCAACTTGTCTTTCGGTCTTTGTCTTGTGGTTCTGTCCCTTTTGAGTGTGTGTTCCTGTCCATGTAATAAGATGGATCTTTCAGTTTTGGAATGCAGTCGTCAATGATATTGTGATAGGCATTCATCCAAGAAAGAAGCGAACTTCTTTATATCCCACCTCTTAGACAAGATAAATAAAAAGTAATAACTTAAGACGACAAGAACAAGTAATAGATGACCGCTTTAACTACTACATTTTTCTTTTAAAACTTTACGTAAACTACGACACGGAGAATGTCAAAAGTTTAATCGATTGCTCACTACTTACCTCACAGACAATAATTTACATACTATAAAAAATTCCGCGGACATTTACGAGCACTTTTTATCACAGAATGCACCCCTGGAAGGGTTGAACTCAAGAGATTGCTCACTCGAGCCCTTCATTAATTTGACGAGGGGGCGAAACGGAGTGCGTTTGCATTTCCTCGTCAAACAATCATTATGAACTTGTTGTAAAAATATTATTTTCTGGTAGGTAACATAACATCACGCCTGTATACGGAAGGATAGGCAGAGGACACTTCGCCAGAAGTCCCATGCAATACGGCGTGAGATTATTTACATGCACAAGGCACAAATCTAGACTCCAGTCTGCTCATAAATTCCTATAAGAAAACCCAAACACTGCCTGAACTGGGGATCGAACCCAGGACCCGCTCAGCAGTTGCGCTTGCAACCACTAGATCTACTAGGCCAGGGATGACATCGATTGACAATATAATGTGGTTGCCGCATGTGTAAATGCAGGGGAAAATGTGAACCTGATATAAATTATTCGGCATCTAGTTCTGGCAGAAATCGCACTAATTTGATCATTTATTTAACCATTTATGGACACACATAAACAAACAAACACACAGACACAAACACATATCACACACACATCACATATTAAGAAGAAAAGAACAAAAAGAAAGAACAGACAGAAAGAAAAGAAAAAATATTAAGATAGTCATCTTAATATTTTTTTCTGTAAAATAGTAAAGGCCTACTTACATATGTTTGCGAATAAAGATTATTATTCTGAAAATATTTAGTTATTTTCCAGTAGTCTGAAACTAAGTCTCTGTTTGTTGGCACGTCATGGCCATATTAGATTATATATTTGGATAAATTGACGTATTCACGAGCCATTTTATAGAGGATCGCCATCCCTGAGCTAGGCAGTCATTTTATGTTATTTCAAAAACATTTTTTTTATCTATTAGGTATCTATCCAAATTAATTTGTTGTGTGAGATGGAGTTATAAGGGCAATGTATGTAAATTATTTTGATGTATATACATAATATTTCATCTGGCAATATAATTTAATACCGACATTGTTCCTGTTAGACTTTCATTTGAGCTTTTTTCTTTCTACATAATACTAGCGTTGGTATCATTAATTTCACACTAACACTGTTATAATGTTATGAGTTAGCAAAGTTATTACACAAAGTTTATTATACGGGACAGTTCGTTTTTTTTTTGTAAATTTAAAATGTTTATTTATATTGTAAATAAAATGTATCTACCTTACATCTAATAAAACCACAATAAAACCTAGTTAGTGGTTACGAAAGATTGATACTTATTTGCGAGAACCTAATTACAATATTATAAACAGGAATATATAATATTATTGACAGGTTTGAATTTTTTTATTACGTATATACTAATCACAAAGCGAAGTAATTTAAAAAAAATTGTGGTGACTTCGACCCTTAAGTGTCCTTTTGTTTTTTACACCAATGTAGAGAGAAAACATCTGGCAAAGCATAAGAAAGTCTATTGTGCTTTCGTTGATTTGGAGAAGGCCTACGACAGTGTGTGGAGGGAAGAACTGTGGTCGACACTATCCATGTACGGCGTGGACTGGCACCTGGTACGGTACTGAAATCTGTATACAAGGAGTCTGTTTTAGGATAAATAGGGCATACACAAACTGGTTCTGCATCTCGAGGGGTGTTAGACAGGGTTGTGTAGCGTCTCCGTAGCTCTTCAACTTGTACATGAATATTTGTCTGACAGATTTGAAAGAGGGTGAGTGCAGATTGTGGATGAATGAGTTGCCTGTCAAATGCCATCTCTACGCAGATGATCAAGTTCTACTTGCATCGTCAGCAGAACAGTTGCAATACATGGTGACTTTGATGGATGAAGCATATAAGAGGAAAGAGATGAATACAAATGTGAATAAGATGAAGGTCATGGTGTTTGAAAGTGGAGAGGATGTATCGGTGTGTGATATGAAAACAAATGATAAGAGTGTGGAGCAAGTAAGTGAGTTTGTATACTTGAGGAGTCTGTTTACAAGGGATGGGAAGATTGGTGAAGATGTGGAAAGGAGAGTTAATGCGGGAAATAAAGTGAATGGTGCTATATATGCGATTGTGACTAACCAGTTGATGTCCAAAAAGGCTAGACTGGCTGTTCACAATGGTGTGCTGGTGCCTACGCTTATGTATGGAAGTGAATGCTGGGTGCGGCAAAACAAGCATGCAATTAGGATAAATGCTCTAGAAATGCGTTCCTTGCGAAGCATGTGTGGTCTAACTAATGGTAGGCTGAGGAATGATGTGATAAGACAACGGTGTGAATTAAAAGAAGATTACAAACAAATACACAGATAGACAAACATTTTAAAGGTATGCTGAGATGATTTGGTCATGTTGAGTGGATGAATGAAAGGCGACTAACAAAATGTATTTACAAGGCAGATGTGACTGGCAACGCCGGGAGAGGACGCCCTAGGAGGACATATACTGACTTTATTGGTATTGTTCTTCAGAAAGGACAGGTGTGTAATACTCGCAATCAACGTGCGTGTATGACCAGTACCTCTACCATAAGTTGCCATCGAAAACTTACTCGCTAGCGCTAGCGTATTAACACGATCAGTGCCGGGAGCCCTCCTGGTGGGTTCACCTCGTCGCATATGGGATGCCGCCGGGAGCCCTCGCGGAGGGCTCATTTTAAATGTAGGTTTTTCTTAGCGAATACAGCATTATTAACCGTGAAAATAAAATTTGATGTATATTTTAACAAGATTTATTAGTATATGCGTTGGTTTTAAAGCCCAAGCATGTTATTTTCAACAAAAAAAAATCAACACGGCTATAAATATTTACTATTTTTTTTTAACTATGTGTGCAATACGGTTTTAAGCCTAATGCCGTTGACCGTCCGCGATGGTTAACTTTAGCGTAAACGTGATGCCGGTGACCATCCTGGAGGGTTCACTTCCAATATGTATGGCAGCATGGCGTATGAGCTCTATGAAAAGTGGGTGGAGTCAGAAGAGTTAACGTGGATCAGGTGCTACGGTAAGCTCGATAGATCGTGTCGTCTAGCTAACTTCACTCTTATGTTTTGATTCTTTCTTTCTCAGTAATAAGAAGAGAGAACGGCTCATGTGATCAAAACGTTGTAGTATCACAATGGTAACAAACAATGTTATTTATGACAGTCAATATCATGAAACAATCCGACTAAATAGAAAGGTTGACGCTTAATGGACTACTTATGGTATTTAGAGGTGGTTAAATTTTCATTCCTTATTTTGTACGTCTATTCAATTGTAATTTTGTTGACGATGTGTGATTCGCGGCGTTTTTTATTTAAATTTAAAATAAACTACGTGTACAGACGCCAGCAGGTCAACCTGTGCGCGTGTGAGCGTGTATGCACAGCGGCGGTGTAGTTTTGGCATGCTGTATATTGTTCACAACGCTCTGTCTTGGTTTTATATTTGGTCTGAGTTGTAAACGAAGTTCATTTTAAATTTAAATCAAAAACGCCGCGAGTCACAAAAAAAACAAAATTACAAATTGAATAAACGTACATAATTATTATAAGGAATAAAAATTCAACAACCCCTAAATACTATAAGTAGTCCACTAACCGCAAACCTTTCTATTTAGTCGGATTGTTTCATAATATTGACTGTCATAAATAACATTGTTTGTTACCATAGTGATACTACTTCGTTTTGATCATATGAGCCGTTCTCTCTTCTTATTACTCAGAAAGAAAGAAACAAAACATAAGAGTGAAGTTAGCTAGACGACACGACCTATCGAGCTTACCTTAGCGCCTGCGTAAGACTTCGTAAAACTCATGGTGCGAGCATTATCGAAATCTATTCGATCCACGTTAACACTTCTGACTTCACCCACTTTTCATAGAGCTCATACGCCATGCCGCCATACATTATTATAATCAACCAGTGATAGAATTGAAGCCGGTTTCGTAAACATGTGCGCACTTTGTGTGGTGTAGTCTCAATGTAAATGTTGTAAATGTGTGCGTGTGAGCGTGTATGCTAAGCGGCGGTGTAGTTTTGGCATGTTATATATTGTTCACAGCGCTCTGTCTTGGTTTATATTTGGTCTGAGGTTTACAATAATAGAATATTTTGAAAAGGAACTAGAGGTACAGATGTATAAACGTCAACGAGGCAAAAGAAGTATTTAAGGATAGTAGCAGGTGGCGTTCTGTAGTTTCTGCCTACCCCCATGGGAAGAAGGCGTGAGTTTATGTATGTTACATGTGTATGTATGTTATAAAGAGATAATATTCGTTTTTTTGTATAATGAATAAATTTAAATAATGCAGGACCTATTTAAAAAAAATCACCCGTATAATGCTATATTATCACTGACTAACCCTAATCCTAACTAACATTATAAATGTGAAAGTGAGTTTGTTTGCTTGGTAAGCTTTCATTCTAAAATGGCTGAACAGATTTGGATGAAGTGTTAGCGCATAGGTAGGCCATGACCTGGATTAGAACATAGATAATTTGTATCCCGATAGGTCCGGATCCCGTGGGAGACACGCGGGAGACACCGCGGGGCGCAGCTAGATCCTAACTATATAATATTATAAATGCCAAAGTAAGTTTGTTTGTTTATTTGTTTGTTTGTTACTCTTTCATGCAAAAACGGCTGAACATATTTGAATGAAATTTGGCACATGGGTAGACCACGACCTGGAGAAGGACATAGGCTACGTTTCATCCTGGATCGCAGAGGAAGTCGCGGGCAACAGCTAGTAGGCTATCATTTGTAAGGGTATCACGCGGGCGAAGCCGCTGTGGAAGCTAGTTGTATATAATTATATATATAGTTTAAGCATTCATTTATATACCTATATAATTGAATGCTTTACGTTAATAGTTAGCCTAGGCGCTAACGAGCCACTGGCCACAGCCACCAGTACCCCAGCGAGAAGCAGTTCACAAGCTTTGTCATACGTTTTGTATGGATTCATCGCACATGTGTGGCCGGTGGCAGCTACCTGCTGCAGTAGTACTCAACCGCAGCACGAGGCGACCGGTGGCTCGTGTGCGCTTACCCTGAGTTGTATATATAATTATCTGTTGTAAAATTATAAGCATTCCCTGTTAATAAAATTACCCCTTAAAATGCATAAAGTAATAATCAGTAAATCATTTAAGAAGCTAAAAATGTTTTCAGCAAAATCTATCTATCCACCTCTAATCTCAATCACTAAACTGTGAAACTGTCAACCAATCGACTCCACCATTTTGGTTAACAACTCCTTCAGCCTCACAAAACAATCAGCCTCCTGCGGCACATTATACATCACCGCCGAGGGTCCTTCACCGTCGCCATACGACGCGGCGGTGAGCGGGTGAGCAGAGATCGGGCCCCAATCAACTACCAGGCCCCCAGGGTCCCACGGGCTCCAACAGGACGGGCCCCTCGCTTTGAGTAGTTTATGAGGAGATGATTGGTTTACACATTGTTAGTTTTAGATTGTTTTATACACAACAGTGGTTTTACTAGTTGGGTGTGTAAATAGTTTATATTAGGTACCAGCCGAGCGCCAGATGAGCCTTCCTATCGGAAAAATGACGAATTCCCATACTTTTATCCCTATTAAACCCCTTTAGAGAGTGAATTTTCAAAAATACTTCCTAAGATATAAGAAACTCTTGTACAAAATTTCATGCTTCTAAACCCAGTGGTTTATTAGGCTTTGTGTTGTCTGTACGCGGATGAATGAATTTAAGATTTTTATTAAGAAAAATCTTAAAATCATTCATCCGCTCATAAAATATTACATTAATATTATTATTTGAATTTTGTACAATACACTAATTAAAGTAAAAAAAAAAATCTGTCAACCGAAAGTTCATGGTAACAATTTGACAATTCGTAATTGAAGTGTTACCACTAACGAGCTGTTGACTGTACTACTTTTCTTTTTGCGGTCAATTTAATGCAATAAGCGGAAACCAAATAATTATATTCAATACTCAATTGTTTATTGCATTCCATAGTATTACATAGATGGTATAAACAAGTAAAACATCAATATGGACCCTGTCGGGCACAGCAACATTAGGAGAGAGAAAGAGGGCTAGAAACAATTCAAACAATTAATATTATTATAAATTAAGTATTACATGTGTTTAATTGGGTGTATAATTATTTATATATACACAATTATACATTCTTATTATATATTATTAGGATTGCTTATATCGGTGTAATTTTGAAATTTTGTACCTATTGAATATGAATAATATAGGTAATTATTATGAAATTATTAGAAGTATTTTGATTATTATTAAATTATGTTATTATTTATGTATTCATATTTTCATATTTATATTTGATATTCTATATTATATTATATATATTTCTTAATGTTTGGTGTATTAGAGAGAGATTTTTTATTTTATTTTGGAATCGATTTGTTTTCTAAAAACTCCTTTACTGAGTAGTATGACTTGGATTCCATAAATTGTTTCAATTTATGAATTAATGTATTTGTTTTACTTACTTCTCTAATATCATTTGGCAATTTATTATACATTTTTATGGACATAACTAAAGGGCTGGTTGAGTGCATTTTGAGTCGGGATTGAGGTATGTTTATTTTGTTTTTGTTGTGTCGAAAGGTGTATCTTGTTTGTGTTTCTTCGCAAGTGGTGTAAAAATCTGGGTGTTTCTTGACAAATTTACATAATTCTAAGATATATAGACAGGGAAGTGTGAGTATTTTGTGTTTTCGGAAGTGTGGTTTGCAGCTATCTGTTTGTTCTATGTTGGTTATTATTCGAATTAACTTCTTTTGCAAAATAAATATGGTTTGTGAATCTGTACTGTTACCCCACAGCATGACCCCATAGCTGAGCCATGCCTGGGCATATGCATAGTAAGTAACAAGTGCAGTCTGTAGGTTGGTAGTTTTAATTTCGCGTAGGGCATATGAAAATGTTGATAATTTTACTCTTATTTTCGTATGTGGGATTTCCAATTTATGTGGGTATCTATAGACAAACCGAGGAGAGTAAATTCATTTACTTGTTCTAGTTTTGCATTATTAAAAATGAAATTTAGTTTTAATGGGGATTTTTGATGGGGATGAAAAGTAATTAATTTTGTTTTGGTGGCGTTTATTTCTAGATTACGGTGATCCATCCAGGTTACAGCTGTAGAAAGAAGAGAGCTTAATTTGGTGTTTATATTGTCATCGTTCTTGCATGAGGTGAGCAGAGAGATATCGTCCGCAAATAGAACACATGGTCCGTTTATAATTTTAGGAAGGTCATTTATGTAGATAAGAAACAATAGGCAGCCTATTACACTTCCTTGGGGAATTGACGCGTTAACTGCTTTACTGTTGGATCTCGTTTTAATTATTTCATTTGTGTTGTTATCAAAATATTCAATTTCTACTATTTGTACCCTATCCTTTAGGTATGACGAAAACCATTCATGAGCTTTTCCTCGTAATAAGCCATAATTCATCCGATCTACAAGAGTGGGGACAGGAGCCGTGTTGATAACTACAGACCAATATCCGTGCTAACTGCTTTTTCCAAAATACTGGAACGGGTAATGAACAGCAGACTTGTGAGCTATTTGGAAAAAAACAATCTAATCGCACCAACGCAATTTGGGTTTCGCTCAGGCAAATCCACCTCTGACGCGGTTCATGAGTTGACAGACTATGTGGTCACAAACATGGATAGTGGGGATAAAGTTATGGCCATATTTCTGGATCTTGCTAAGGCCTTCGACACGGTTTCTGTCCCAATTCTTGTACGTAAGATGGAAAGTTTGGGAATCAGAGGACTTCCACTGGACCTCTTTAAAGACTACCTGAGTGAGCGTACCCAGAGAGTAAAGATAGATGAATTCATCAGTGAGGAACTAACAATTAACTACGGCACGCCCCAGGGTAGTGTGCTCGGACCTTCACTATTCCTCATTTATATCAACGATCTGGGTACACTCACTATCCCTAATGGCAAAATCATTAGCTTTACTGATGACACTGCTCTCTTGTTCAGCGCGAACTCGTGGGACGATGTCTATGAGTATGCACAACTGAGCTTTAATACGGTATCCAACTGGTTACGCGACAATCTGTTGACCCTTAATACAACCAAAACCAATTACATAGCATTCTCCATAAAAAACAATGGATCCTCCCAAACATTACATAATTCAATATTCAATATTCAATTCATTTATTATATTAGACAACTTTGATCCATAATGGTTAGTAATAACAGAAACTTATAACTGTGTTAGTATGCGCAATATCAAAATACAAGAATAACGACACAATATTATAATAACTATAAAATAACAATAATTGAGTCATTTCATTTTACCGCGCCAACAACAATGCTCACCCAAAGCGAGTGTATCGGACACTGATAATATTTACTAGCAATTATCTTCAGAATGTCATTGCTACCGCCGCGTACTCTGCCCAGCAGCGACGCCACTCGTTTGCGTCTTAATGCATAAAAGTCGTCTGTACGCGCTTCGGCAAACATCGTGGACGCACTGCAGAACCGCGGTAACCGCAACAACATCCTGAAGATATTATTATATTGTACCCGCAGAGCGCTGTATGCCCTTTGAGTATAATTAACCCACAGGCTGCTCGTGTATAGTGATTGGCAGTAGGCTTTGAATAATGCTAACTTCACTTCAACTGAACAACGAGCAAACCTGCGAGCCAACATATTACCCCGAACAGCCAGCGCTCTGCGTTCACGTTCAATATCATCGTCGTCCTTCAGGTTGTCAGTGATAATATGCCTTAGATATTTAAATATTTTTACTCTAGTAAGAGGAGAACCGTTGAGACAAATAGGCGGCAGCTCATGCAAGGTTCTGCCGTCAGGGCCGAAAACCATACACTCGCTCTTGGTCGCATTGTATATGAGGCCATGACTCTCAGCATATCGCTCACAAACCCTCAGTAGGTTGCGAAGCGCCCCTATTGACGGGCTCAGCAGCACCATATCATCGGCATAGCTTATATTATTTACGGCCACGCCGTCAATGTGACAGCCAGCATGCATGCTGCTGAGCTTGCCAACCAGGTCGTCTATGTACACATTAAAAAGAGTGGGTGAGGTAATTCCCCCCTGCCTCACACCGCATTCTAGTCTGTACTCCTCAGACTAGCAATTAGCCCATTTCACAACATTTAATTGAAAAAATTTTAATAACGCCACTAGTTCTGTGGGTACATTTTGTTTACGAAGTTTATCCCACAGGACCTCATAAGAAACCAGATCGAATGCTTTGCTCAGGTCTAGGTAGCAAGCGTAAATAGGTGTCTTACGATCTAAATAATACCTAACTGTGTGCTTCAAGCAGAGAATAGCACTCTCAGTAGAAAGGCCAGGTTGGAAGCCGAATTGCGCGTGATGCAGATTTAATTTTTTCCTGATATGAGTATTGACTAGACTATCCAATACTTTAGCTAGGATCGTAGCAAGGGAGATGGGACGATAATTACTTTTATCACCAATATCTGCAGTTTTACATTTAACAATTGGTATGACTGTAGTTTTCATGAGGTCCCGGGGAAGATACTTATGACTAATACACAGCGAGAAAAACATTGCCAATACTCTGGGTAAG
Organism: Xanthia icteritia; assembly: GCA_949128155.2. Classification (NCBI taxonomy): domain Eukaryota; kingdom Metazoa; phylum Arthropoda; class Insecta; order Lepidoptera; family Noctuidae; genus Xanthia; species Xanthia icteritia. Next base: position 16,192,681 of record OX421956.2, read on the forward strand.
TGACAGCCCGCATGCCGTAGGTGTTCGACACTCAAGCTGTCATGTCCAGGCGATTTACCTCTAGTCATGTTGTCAATAATACTCTTAACGTCCCTAGGCCTAACTTGCACAATGGTCGCAGTATCTGGCTGGAGGCAGCATTGTCCCGACTCCGGACAATCCGGAGACACACGTGGGCTTGCCTTAAAATGAGCTTTAAATATATCAGCTATTTTATGAGGATCTCTTTCAGCGTTTACACATTCAGCTAGATTTTGCTTTATGTTTAACTTATTAGTGCATTGCCAGAACTTTTTGAAGTCATGATTAGTGCAATGCGATGCCAATATGTCCATTTTAATTTGTTCGGCATGGTTTTGACACCACTTAAGGCGTGATTTGAAAATTTTCCTACTATAACACATTGCATCATAAACACTGCCAGATGAGGGCCTCCCATGACAGACCCAATTCATGAAATTAGTTTTAGCCTCATCATGTGCTTCCTTTACATGCTTATTCCAGCCACATACCGGTTTTCTACTGTGACGTCTACGACTCGTAATATTACAGCTTTCTATACTAGCCTCCTGCAACGTTTTTATAATACTGTTATACATCCTATCTATGCTTCCATGATGTCCTAGATTGTTACAACATTTATCAGCGCATTTCTGGAATTCTTCCGGAAAATCGATACATTTGAGAATATTATTACAAATTTCATGATACCGCAGAATTTGTGCTGGTGTTTTATTCCCCCAAACTATTTTGTTAGGTATATTATCTAAACTGGTTGTCTTATGCCTTACAATATTATAATTACACTCTATTTCAACAGGAAAATGATCGGACCAGAAAACGTTATAATGTATTTTTATGTTAGATACAATTTTATAACCCATTTCAGTACAAACACAATGGTCAAGCCACCTACATGAACCATGAACGTCACTAATGAAAGTATAGTCACCTGCACTAAGTCCTAGGCGTTCCGTGTCCGCACATACCCATCTTTGTTCTCTACAAAAGCTCGTTAGTTCATTATAGAAAATACCACCTGGGTGGGCGTTAAAATCTCCGAGCACGAACACCGACTCCACGCCACTACTGTCCACTATTGCACATATTTCGCTCAAGCATTCCGTGAACTCGATAAGATTGTCACCGGCCTCAACAGGCATGTATACACAACAAATTAGTACCGCACATTCATTAGTCACCACTACTTTACAAGCCGCTAACCTGTCACTATTACAGTCCACGGGAGTCACGGACATAAAAGCAATTTTTCTCCATAGGATAGCCAATCCGCCATAAGGTCTTCCTTTTAGACATCCAGTCGACGTATCAACCGAAGATTTGCCAAAATACGTATACTCATCACTTATAGTTCCCAGCAGTGGGATATCATGTGGAAGTAACCACGTCTCCTGTAATGTAATTATATCTGCCTTCCCACAAAACGACCTCACACATTCTATCGATCGCTTTAGGCCTTTACAATTAAATGTCATAATTTTACTATGTTGTGTGTCACTCATCTATTAATTATTATTATTAGTTATCGTGTCAGGGCGCTTATCCGCAGTTCGGTACTGATAATGTACAAACCGACGAAAAACTATCCCTTTCGGCCACATGGATTCATTTAAGAATAGTTGTAACGTATAACTCGGTACAAAAATTTTATAAGCATTATATTTATTTTCATTCTTGATAGATAACTTTGTAAGTGTAACTTTTTCTCCAGTTTTCTTTCTTAGAATATAATTGGTGATATCATCTATTGAAGTTTCTCTGTTTTTCTTTCTTAGAATATAATTGGTGATATCATCTATTGAAGTTTCTCTGTGAACATTCGTTATATATATTGGTAATCTTTTCTCTGCTGCTTTGAAATTTAAATCTGCATCTTTTGTGGCACTACCAACTTTTCCACTAAAATTATTCTTCCGTTTAGGCCTTTGAACTACTGTCCACTCATTACTTTTCTTCGCTTCGTTTGCTTGCACTACATTATTTTTACGCAAAACTTCGGCAATCGTTATTCCTCTATTTGGGGACACAGTAATACAGTCATCGATTGATTCCTTCGGCGCAGGAGGCGGCGGCGGCGGCGGTGACTCATCGCCACGGCTCAGCTGTTGTGAATCGGAAACCGGTTCGCTTTGCTGTTGAACACACGATTGTTATCCTACCATGTTACCACAATCATTCCGTTTACAGTTACCGTCGCCAACTGGAGCTATTGTAGATGTCGGCACTAGACATTCCGTTGATTCCTTTTCAATTTTGCCAGTGTCGTAATTTAATATTAGTCCTATGGGCCCACTGTCAAGTTCACAGCCGGACATATCAATATTCCGATAACCTCCTCTTTTCTTTTTATTGATATTGCAATCGAAGTTGTTAATGATTGATGCTTTCTTTACATTATCAAGGTCTAAACGCAATTGATTCAATTGTTCCATAGTAGCACACTCACTTTTAAGTGTTTTTATTTCACTTTGCATCAGCACAATGTCTTTGAGCAATCTCGTTGCGTCGATATGATCGAACGTAACTGGGGGTAGACGGTGCAGTTCTCTCGCCACAAAAATCGGGATTTTCTCAGGATCCATTCGTTTTAATGTACTTATGATATCTTCAAGATTACGTTGATTTTTGCCATCACCTTTACGCGTAGTTTTCTTAACTGCTGCGATCGAGTCAAACAACAAATTTTTCGCCGCATCAACTTCTTTCTCCAGGAAGGACGTTGCACACAGACGTATAATGCTTTCTTCATCCATTACATCCATTTTTGATTGAATGAACGCTAAAACTTCATTAATAACTATATTACAGTGAATACATTTTATAGTATTTGACGACATTGTCGATCACTACACAAATAATACTATTGTAGCTCACTCTTGCACAAACCCACACACTGGTAGTTGTAACTGCGAACCACTCACCAAGGCTGAGAAAGTAAAATACCTGGGAATAACAATCGACAAAAACCTAAGGTTTCAAAACGCTGAGACATGTAGTCGATAAGAATATTATGAAATTAGTATACTACACGCTCGCTCAGTCTATAATATGCTATTGCATCACCTCTTGGGGTGGAGCAACAAAAACTACCCTAATAGAAATCGAAAGAACCCAAAGAGCTATACTGAAAGTGTCGTCTTTTCGCCCGTATCGCTACCCCACTGAACAGCTATACAAAGAAAATGAAGTCCTGACAGTGCGCCAACTATTTATATTGCACATTCTGTTGAAACAAAATACACTCTTGGTTTATAATCCAACGCTGTCCAGGGGGAAAAGACGATATGACCCAGTGGACCGCCATCATCTACGTCACAAAACTATTTTTGCAAAGCGTTTCTCTTGCTATCTAGGTGGCTACTTATATAATAAAACTAATAAGGTGTTACATATCTATAGTCTCACAAAGTATAAATGCAAAAAGAGGCTAACTGACTGGCTACTAAACTTAAATTATAATGATACTGAAAATATCCTTACAAAGACCTAAACACAGAATCACACACTCTAACACACTCACACACTTACACACCCACACACCCACTCAATCACACATACTACAGATCTACTAACATTTGTCTCGCATACTTAATCTAGATATTAATTAAAGTAAAACTATAAAATGTCATACCTTACTACATTCTGTCAGCGCGCATAGTACATAATTTGTAAAATGAAAATGTAAAGGGGTGGGATCCCGGTGTCCTGAAACACAGGCCACGAGCCTAACTTAGGCACCAGTCTCCCACAATATATACTCAACCGAATTATATGTCAAATAACATGTATATCTGTATGTAAAATAACATGTATATTGTGGTGAGAAAATAAAGTTTATTATGTTATGTTATGTTATGTTATGTATTCCTATCCCATGTAATTTGTCTAATAGTATTTTAAATTGCACCTTATCATATGCTTTAGTCATATCAAGCAGCATACCAATGGCGTAGTGTTTATTATTAATAATAGTTAGAGCCTCTTGTACGTATTTATAGACTGCTAACTATCTTCTGCTGCTATTTACCTTTTACTAAATGTTCACGCTGCGACGTACAAGAGGAGAGCGGGGAAGGGGGGCCAACGGTTGACATAACGTCAACGAGTGACATTAGCGACAACGAGTGACATGTGTCATGTGACAAGTGACAGTGACAGTGGCGTTTGTGCTCCGCGCCGCGCGCCGTTTCATTCGTTCGCGACCGTTCGTCATACCACTGCTCATCCACGTTTCAGAACAACCATTGTCGTCATCCGTTAAGCATCGTTTAAATGTAAACCGCAAAAAGTATATTAAAATCAATCGTTTGTATCAGTTTGGAGTACATCATTTCTTCTCCTCTACTGGTCCCCAACATTGGACCTTCTTCGCCGGATCCCTGGATTTCGTTGAATCATCGAGACGTTCAGTACATAACGTTTGAAATTTTAAGAAAAAACGGTCGTCGCCGTTGGGTCTACGGCCACATCAACATTGCCTTGGAAATACACCTGCAGGCTGCATATAAGGCTTCCCAGGACAAGGAGGAGCGTAAGAGAATAACGGATACGTTTCGATTTGTATTAATACCGTGTTCTTTGCATTACAGTCATCGTGAGGTTGCCGTCGTTTGGCAACTCATCATCGTAGGTGATACCTGTAAGTACCTTCTCTTTGTTTCTGCATAGCCGCCAAAATGAGTGTAGAAGAGCAAAAAGGCTCGAAATCCCCTCGTATTTTATTGGATAGTGCCAACAGTGATAATTTTGATTTGCGTGACTTCAATAAAAAAAAAGGTAGTTTGCGTGGTAGAATCACTCTCTTTATTAAATACGTTAATTCATTAGATGAGTCGTTAACCGATCAACAGATTGTAGAATTACAGTTGCGTACAACTAATGCTGAGCAGATTTTCTGTGACTTCCAAGAAATTCAGTCTAAAATAGAAAACTTAGTCAACGCGACAGAATTATTGTCACAATTAGAGACTAGAGAATCAATTGAATCTCAATACTATTCAGCAGTGTCGTTAGCTAAATGTATCTGCAATAAAAATAACGAGAGAATAGTATCTACGAAATGCACACAAAATACCAATAACGTTATAAAACTACCTACTATTTCAATGCCTTCCTTTGACGGGTCATTTGAAAACTGGCTAGAATATCGTGACACCTTTATTTCTTTAATTCACAATGCAAACGAAATTAATCCTATTCAGAAATATCATTATTTACGTTCTTCGTTAAAAGGCAGTGCGTTACAGGTCATAAAATCGTTAGAATTTAGTTCCGATAATTATCAGGTAGCTTGGGATTTGTTGACTAATAGATTTGACAACAATCGGTTACTAATTAATAATCACGTTCGATCATTGTTTTCTTTGCCTACCATTACAAAAGAGTCCCCTAGTCAAATAAGAAAGTTAGTAGATTCCGTTTTAAAAAACTTAAGATCGTTAAAGGCAATGGGTGAACCCACCGACTACTGGGATACTCTAATAATACATTTAATAACCACAAAATTAGATCAGATTACGTGCAAGGAATGGGAAAATAGAAAGAGTTTCGTTTGTAAAGATTCCGCGAAGGTGACCTTGGACGATTTGTTACAATTTTTAAAAGATCGTTCTGACGTATTAGATATGGTACAAGCACAAGGTCACAAGCACAGTAGTGAATCAGTAAAAAAGTCCACAGTTAGTACATCCCAATCTTCCCAACAAATACGTTCATACGTTTCAAATAAACAACCAACTCGTACATCAGGTACATCAAGCGCTAAACCGTCGCGCGATGTCAAATGTACTATGTGCGATGGCAGTCACGCGTTATACTCGTGCTTTCGGTTTTTAAATCTACCTGTGCAAGAAAGATACAAATTCGTTTCTGCAAAGGATATAATATGCGTTAACTGTTTACGTACTGGCCATTCGGTTGAAAGTTGCCAATTTGGGCCATGTAAACAGTGCTCTCAAAAACACAACAGTCTTATACATATAGACAATACAAGTTGTAATTCCCTTCGTTTGTCCGATGCGCTTACGCACACTGACGTAGCCGCTAGCGGTAGCGGTACGTCAGATAGTCGTGTGTGTTCGACGGCATCTTCATTATTCACACATTCTAATCACTCGAAACAAGCCGTGCAGTCTATCACATTAGAACAGGTTTTGCTTTCGACTGCACTCGTTGAAGTTTGTAATAATAACATAAATATCGTTGCGCGCGCCCTTCTCGATAATGGCAGTCAACGGTGTTTTGTTACAGATTCACTTTGCAAAAAATTACGTTTACCAACTATACAGTCCACTCTCACCATCACTGGCGTAGGGAACAGTGTTCTGCAATCAGAGCAATCTTGTGACCTAACAATGCGTTCGAAGATTAGTAATTTTAGTACACGTTTAAATTGTTCCGTTTTACCTAAGATTACGTATTGTTTACCGAACACCCACATTGATGTTCATTCGTTACAAATTCCGCAAAACGTTACACTCGCGGATCCAGATTTTCACATACCTTCAGATATCGATATACTGATTGGAGCTGATGTGTTCTGGAGCTTATTACAAGACGGTAGGATGCGTCTGTCTAACGGACCTTACCTACAAAACACACATTTAGGTTGGATTATCTCAGGCGCGTTATGTCCTAATAATCGTTCCACAAATAAATGTTCATCTAATATGGTTTGTTGTGCGTTGTCAAATTCTTTAGAGGTTCAAATAAAACGTTTTTGGGAACTAGAGGAAGTTGATAACGCACAATCAGCCAATAACATCCTTACATCCGATGACAAAATATGTGAAGAACTTTTTATTTCTACCACTACCCGAAATAGTGATGGTAGGTTCTCTGTGCGAATCCCGTTGCGAGAATCAGCTGATTCACTCGGTGATTCATACGAGTTAGCAAAAAGTAGGTTCTTGTCGTTGGAAAGAAAATTGGATCGTTTACCCAAATTAAAACGCATGTATTCAGATTTTTTAAAGGAATATTTGTTGTTGGGTCATATGACACCCATTGATACGTTTACAACACCGTGTTATTTTCTGCCGCATCATTGTGTTCATCGCGAGGAAAGCACAACAACAAAACTGAGAGTTGTATTTGATGCGGGTGCGCAAACAACCTCAGGCAAATCGTTAAATGATTTACAGTTTATTGGGCCTCCATTATTAAATGATTTAGTCGGTATTCTTCTCCGTTTTCGCCAATTTCCATTCGTAGCTTGTGCGGACGTGGAAAAAATGTACCGTCAAGTACTTATACAACCCGATCAACGTAACTTGCAACAAATTGTGTGGCGGGAAAATAAACACGATCCGTTAAGTTTATATCAACTGAACACAGTGACATACGGCACTGCGTCAGCGCCGTATCTTGCCATGAGATGTTTGCGACAGCTAGCATTAGACTGTTCAAATGAGGAGGTTTCACGTTTAATATTAAATTCATTTTACGTTGATGATTTAATTTTTTCGCACAATAACAAAGATAAGTTATTGCAGTTGTGCAAAGATGTCGCCGATGTCTTAAATACTGGTTGCTTTCCATTGCGTAAATGGACATTTAATTTTGATATCTCTTCTTCGGATAGTTTCGTTAAATCATTATCACTTGATAAATCTACGCAATGTAAAACACTTGGTTTAGGATGGTGTAACAGAAGCGATGAACTGCACTTCAAGTCACATATAAATATCAACATTGATGTTACAGCAATCACTAAACGAAAAATACTGTCAATAATATCACAAGTGTATGACCCACTGGGTTTATTAGCACCTTTAATAATAACTACTAAAATACTTATCCAAAAACTTTGGCTTATTAAAATCGGCTGGGATGATCCAGTCCCTGCTGAGATAGCAAAATCGTTTAGCAAAATACTTAATTCATTGCAATACTTATCGGAGGTACGCATTCCGCGGCATGTAACTGCACAATACGCAAATAATTTACAATTACACATTTTCACAGACGCGTCACAAGAGGCCTACGGCGCTTGTGTTTACGTACGCAGCGTTTGCGAGCAATCTAATGAAGTCGTTATTAAGTTATTGTGTGCGAAAAGTAAAGTTGCGCCGTTAAAACCGGTTAGCGTACCGCGTCTTGAGTTGTGCGGTGCCTTAGTAGGTGCTCGTTTGTATAAGAAAATTATCGATTCTATTAATTTACAGTTCGATGTAATTAGGTTTTGGACTGATTCCACTATTGTGCTTGGTTGGCTACGTACTCATCCAGCCTTATTAAAAACGTTTGTGCAAAATCGAATTGTAGAAATTAATGATTTAACTAGTGGGTGTGTCTGGTCACACGTCCAGGGCGTGAATAACCCCGCGGATTTGTTATCGCGCGGTGCCAATTTGCCCGACCTTGTTCATAATAATTTATGGTGGACCGGTCCTAAATTCATTTATGACACTAATTACGAGGAAAGTAATTCAGATGTAAAATTAACTAGTTTACCTGAACTTAAATCACATATAGTTATTTCAGATTCGTCAACTAACATTTTTCCTTTTGAGAAATTCTCGTCTTTTATTCGAATGATACGATCAGCTGCGTATGTATTACGGTTCGTTCACAACACTCGGTACAAAACCGAACGTAAACACGGCCCGCTTTTAACCGATGAATTACGTCACTCGACTAATTTACTTGCAAGATTATCTCAAATAGATGCATTTCCAAAAGAGTATAATTCGTTAGCAAACAATTCATTAAATATTAAATATTCACGTAATATGTCAGGACTTAATTTGTTCTTTGACAAAGATTTATTAATTCGTGTAGGAGGTAGGTTAAGTAACTCGACTGAGTTCACTTATGATAAGAAGCATCCTATATTGCTTTGTAGTAAACATGTATTCACTATTCTTTTATTTAAATATAAACACAAATATTTGTGTCACGCGGGCCCTCTATTATTATTGTCAAGTATTCGCGAGGAATGGTGGCCGCTTGGCGGTCGGAACTTAGCACGTTCAGTAGTTCACGATTGCGTTAAATGTGTCAGGCTAAGTGGTAAGACGTTTAGCCCAATTATGGGCAACTTACCAACTGAACGTTTAATGCCTGGCTTTCCGTTCTTACGTACTGGTACCGATTATTGTGGTCCAGTTTACATTTTGAACCGTCAAGGAAGAGGTTCAAGGTTAATTAAATGTTACATATGTATATTCATTTGTTTTGCTACTCGCGCAGTGCATCTCGAGTTAGTTACTACTCTATCCACTAATGGATATATGTCTTGTTTAAAAAGATTTATATCGCGACGGGGTAAACCAGTCGAAATATATTCCGATAATGGAAAAAATTACGTTGGTGCGGCTAACGACTTACACGATTTCTTAGCAAACCATTCAAACGCAATAATTGAAAAGGTCGCTTTAGACAATATTTCATTTAAATTCATTCCCCCATATTCTCCTCATTTTGGTGGCTTGTGGGAGGCAGGAGTGAGGTCTTGCAAGTACCACTTGCGACGCGTCGTAGGGAACTCTAACCTCACCTTTGAAGAGTTTTACACGGTATTGGTGCAAGTCGAGGCCGTCCTCATTTCTCGCCCGCTAACTCCTCTTTCTGCAGATGCAAACGACCTTCAAGTATTGACTCCTGCGCATTTTGTAATCGGACGTCCACTCACATCGCCTGCCTGCGCTGACTTCAGTGACATGCCTACCACTCGTCTGCCACGTTATGACCGAGTGGAACAGATGCGTCAGCACTTTTGGGAACGATGGTCTAAGGAGTATATCAGCGAGCTTCAAACGAGAACAAAGTGGAAGGTCAACAAGAGTGACATCATTGTCAATCGGCTTGTACTCATAAAGGAAGACCATTTGCCACCGTTAAAGTGGCGTCTTGGCCGAGTAGAACAAGTTTACACTGGAAAGGATGGAGTTTCCCGAGTCGCAAGAATTCGCACAGCCAGTGGAGAAGTGCAGCGTTCTTTCTCAAAGATTTGTCCGTTGCCTGTCGAGATCCCTACTGCATTTGATGATGGCGCTGGAACTCAAGAGTTTCCAGGGCGGGGAGCATGTTCACGCTGCGACGTACAAGAGGAGAGCGGGGAAGGGGGGCCAACGGTTGACATAACGTCAACGAGTGACATTAGCGACAACGAGTGACATGTGTCATGTGACAAGTGACAGTGACAGTGGCGTTTGTGCTCCGCGCCGCGCGCCGTTTCATTCGTTCGCGACCGTTCGTCATACCACTGCTCATCCACGTTTCAGAACAACCATTGTCGTCATCCGTTAAGCATCGTTTAAATGTAAACCGCAAAAAGTATATTAAAATCAATCGTTTGTATCAGTTTGGAGTACATCATTTCTTCTCCTCTACTGGTCCCCAACACTAAACTTGACTACGGCAAAGCCAAAAGAGGGCTGTAGACAATTCTGCTAATTATTGTACCACATTAAGTTACTTTCATCCGAAATTAACTTCACAATAATGTTTGCCGGTCATTGTTTTGCCAGAACGGCCTAACATAACTGCCAGACCAAATCACATAGTGTTATGGTGCCAACTGTGCTTTGTACTCATGTGGTTTGGCAGTTACAGTGCATCTGCTTTTAAAACTCATAAACATGATAATTAATGATATGTGAATGGCGAATTTGATACATTCAAAACGCAAAGAATAACTGTTATGTAATTGCTAAAGCCGATATCAGACGCTTCACCCGAGTGAAGATTTATTTTTGTTTCATTCCACTTTCACAGGACACCGACAAAATGATATCGGAATGAACGTTCATCTGCTTCTTTGATTTCATTTTCCGATCATTCGGTGGGCGAGTGAAAGATGCCGAATGCCGAAATCCAACATCGTTGGATCGGTTCACTATTAATGAATTCATTTTTCACTTATGATTAATTTCGTGTTCAGACGTTCACTTAGACTGAAAATGGCCGAATTAATGGCAAAAATTAAGAAAAAGTGAAAATTGGCTTTTAGGACAGTTTCTATGAAAGTTTAACAAAGTAAAACCTAAAATAACACCTTTACATCGAAATATAGTTCTTAGTACAAGTAATTACTACTGAAACTGCCCTTCAAAACTCTCCGAGTCCGATCACGACCACTCACAATCGACAAATTCCTTCCAAAAGAGATATATACTTTGAAGACTTTAATTTACTAACTGAAATATTCAGTGTAGTGCAACTCTGAGCTCACGTATTTTGTACTTGTGCTACTACCCGCTTGTACGCAAAAAAATAGTTTAGAATATATGGAATTGTTTGCTGACATGATTGGTTGACAACAGCCAATCACAAATTGACACGAGATAATAGTATGACGACAACTTAGAACATTTGGCATCAGGTGCAGTGTGCTCTAATTTTGTATACTTTTTGTAAAAATCTCGTTTTTTTTTTGCTCATTAGATGAGGCTGATCCTCACAGTTAAAACAAATGACATTTATCGTCAAAAGTAACGAAATACAGTTTCCAATAAATTCTCAACCATAACCAATATATAAGACGGATGGATTTAATAATAACAGACTCGCTTGAAAATAGAACTAACTCGCAACAATGATCGATCAGCCATAACACAAGAACAGCAAGTTGTAAAACTGTCACAAGTACTGACGCTACATTACCTGTCGGGACTTTTTATCTAAAATACTACTTGATACTGTGAGCTACTGTCTGTATGTGTGTGTGTGTGTATACAGCCGAACAAATTATTTGGTATACAGGCAAAAATATTCATCTTTCACTGCCATCACTAATTTTGATTGTGCGTTTATTAAGCCTATGGCAAACTTAACTGAGATTCAAGTCCACTGCTACAAGGATCTTTTTTTGCTTCAAGGATGACGTTGACAGGGGGCGCTGTTGGATTTATGTAATTGTTTTGAGAAATGTATTAAAAAAAACACAAGGGCGCAATGGTTCTGATTCTGTTCACACGCCAAAAAATCCTTGTACATAAAAGTATTGACTACTCAGCACATTCACGACAGTTGCAAGTTAGCTGCCTGTATACCAAACCTCTTGTTCGTCTATACGAGCTGGCTGGCTGCCCGCGCCGGTCTGTCTAGCCGCTACAATACGGAACTATACTAGGTACGTCGGTGCAAGGTCTGCTTGTCTGCACCATACTGAAATTTGATACTCTTTCTTAATTACCTACCAGTCAAATCATTTATTTAAAGTACGCCACTTAAAGGTACCTGTGAACGTCAATCTTAACAAGAAAATTGAATTGATTCTAGTTGTCCCTTCCTGAAGGTAGTTTTGTGTGGAAACGAATGGGCGAGAAACTCCGTAGCTTTAACATTTTTGTACTCATAAATTATAATTATATGTGTAGAAGATGTAATGACTATAGGTACGTAAAAAGTATTAAAAATTAAACAATGGCTATATCGGTCATTGCATTTAATTTTAACAGGCATTGTCTAATACACAGAATTTTATACTTGAACTATACTATATCGCTATTATAATATATTACTGACTCCAAAACTACGAGCTACTAGACCCTTTTAACATTGTTACAACATTCATTGACGACGACATGCTACGATACTACTACGCCATTGTTACGACACTACTACAAAACCGCTACGACATGCTACGCCACAGCTACGACATGCTACGCCACAGCTACGACATGCTACGCCACAGCTACGACATGCTACGCCACAGCTACGACATGCTACGCTACAGCTACGACATGCTACGCCACAGCTACGACATGCTACGCCACAGCTACGACATGCTACGCCACAGCTACGACATGCTACGCTACAGCTACGACATGCTACGCCACAGCTACAAATGCTATGTTTTTTGCCACCGACTTTCGAAACTTAAGTTATTTTTAATTGTTTAGTTGTGGTACCTACTACACACAAATTCGAATACCACTACTTGCTATGTAAATAACAGTGACAGGAAGTTATTATAACATCGTCCACATAGACTAAGTGGCAAAAGTAGGTAATACTGAAGCTAACTCAAAAACTACCCAAGCAATGTTAATCAAATTAATATGGGACCCCGCGCAAGTTTCCTCTACCTAATGAAAAAGTATTTTTGAAAACCCACATTCTCAATTAACGAAAATATCGAGGGACATACATAAAAAAAAACATACGTTACGAACATATAACCTCCTCCTTTTTGGAAGTCTGTTAAAAATAGATGAAAATTGACCTCCCCCCCTCATCTCCGAAACTACTGAGCCTACAATTTTGAAAAATATACAGAAAGTAGTTCTATACTTATAGATTACAGGAAAACCTATAGGAAGTCTGCGGTTTTAAAATAAGATGGTAAATCTCTCAATATTATGCGTACAAACTTTTCTTGGGGTAAATTCATCCCAACTACGGAACCCTACATTATGCGTAGTCCGACACGCACTTGGCCGGTTTTTTACTATGAACCCAAAGCTATAGGGATCCTTGCCCAGATTTGCACAAAAATCGTTCATCCTTTACCAGGTTGAACGATGAGCTTTCAGAACCCATATTACAAGTACAACCCAACACGCAGCCAGTCTTAAGTAGATGAGTGCTTTATTTGCGCTAGCACTGTGACCACTGCGCTCCGCACAGGATTCACAGTATTACAAATAATAAGTACGACTCCACTCGGGTGTAGGACGAGCTAATCTTTACAACCTCACACGGTTCCACGAACTCTCCATAACTTCATACTCGCACGTATTTTAATCTCACATGAATGTACTTAAAGATGAATTCACATCGTGCAAATTAGCTGTTAAGATCGCATGTTTTTATTCATTTAAATATACTTGTAATATGCCCAAGGGTCAAGTTACTATGTATACTTAATGTACAGGGAAACAAAGCGTTTAGCAAATGGAATCAATTAATCTGCCTAACCTTTTCTCAACTATGTTGAGATCGGCTTCCAGTCTAACCGGATACAGCTGAATACCAGTATTTTACCTATCTGATCTCCACAGCCCAATTACTGGGTAACAAATGGAATACCTATGAACTTAAATTACCACAACAATTATTCTTTATAAGTCGTGTGAAATAACAACTACTTATACATTTCTATGACAATGGGCAGTTAACACTCTATTCAAGACAATTTTTTTAACATATTTAAGATTCCAAGAATCTTCGACTAAACGTCTCATTCTTTTCACAAAAATCCTTCAAAGTCATTCAAAACAACCTCCCATGAAACGTCTCGTGTAAACACGCTCTTAGGACTAAAGTAACTTAATAAATATTTCCATTTGAACTTATCAGAAGTAAGAAACATTTGAGCAATGACTTCCTCAAAGTTCTGAACAAAATAAGAAGAAAACTTGTAAATACAAATCCTTTGGAAACTCTCGAGTTTTTAGGAGACGCTAATTGCCAATTAAGATCAGCTTACACTGAACAACTGAACAGCGCGGAGATAAAAAGATAAAAGTGTTGATAAGAGGGAATCTTTCCCGAAGCAACTGTGTTGAAGCAATCTGAGCAGTCACTCTTATGTAATAGAACTTGTGGTGCGGTCAAGTAGTAATACTTAACTATGAAATCGCTCTTACTGCTATGAAATAAGGGCACTGTCCAATTGTTATCCTGGATGTGCAGAAGACCGTTAGTGGAGTGGATATAGTAGAAATTGAACCTAGCGGAATTAATTGCGGTATCCAGTTGGTATTAGGTACTTGTTTTACTGTGGCATAAGTACTTTTATATGCAATTATTTTAAGTTCTAGAGAAAGTGTTCAACAAATCGAATTGAGGAATATTCGTGTAACAACAACATGATAACAACATGAATATTATTTAATTCGATTAAACATATAAGCAATATTAGACATATTATATGTAACATATACATAGTTATCAGCAATAATCAAGAAATAATACCTATTCTTCTTTTTACTCTTGGAAAATTCAAAACCAAAGACACCGACTTCCGAAACAAAAGTTATTTTTCACTTTCTAATGTTTATTTTGGAATTCAGTTGTTTTTTTTCATAAAAAGTTTTTTTTGTTCTTTCTTCCTTTGATATCAATTAACTTACGTGAGCATTGTTATAACGGTGCTATAGCTTTGACAAACTGTCCAAGAGATTAATGTGATAACAATAATGTACCTATGCTAATGTAAAATTTTGTTGATAAAATACTTTCAAACAAGCTGCCATGTAGTCTCTTGCCCTTCTTCCCCATGATGACCTAGTTTTAGAACGGACAACTAGTTTTCTCATAACATATTTAACTGACAAGCCTAATTGAAATTGGACACGCAACAATTGCGGCGATAAGTCACCTCTTTGGGGAGTGGCTAGAGAGGCGCCGGTCCTCACCGGACACTGGTCCCTGTTCCAGATAAGGCGGCAGGAAACGTCCGGGTGTCACCATTGTGTGGATCGCCCAGTGGACACGGTGGAGCATACAGTGGAGGTCTGCCCGGCTTGGGCAGAGCATCGCCGTGTCCTTGTGGAGGCGATCGGCGGCGGTAATCTCTCGCGTCTGGCCCTAGTCCAGGCCATGGTACGGAGCGAGAGAGCATAGCACGCTGTTACCTCCTTCTCCGAAGCAGTAATGCTCACGAAGGAGGAGACGTGAATGGAACGCGTGGGGAGAGGCAAATTTTCGCGCCCTCACATCCCTTGCCACCGCAGGAGACGCCCTGGGCGTCGGGAATCCCAGGCCGATTTCCGGCACCGTAGGCGCGGGCCTGCGGATGGTGAGCAATGGGTAGCTCGCCCTTCGATAAGGACCAGGCCCGGGTCGACGACGCGTTGTATCCACGCGCGCCTCAAAGAGATGTCAGCACATCTGACGGGGTCCGCTAGGGCAGATGCCTGTCGGGGTCGCGGGAAAGTCCAAAAGGGATACCGTGGCCCCTGGTAACATACAGGCAACTGAAGGAACACGGGTGGGTTTTAGTAAGTAAGAGTCTGACACGCCCTCCCGCTCCGCCCAGAGCAGGAGAAGCTATTTGATAATGACCCACCAAAAAAAAAAGAAGCTTAATTGAAATAAATTCCTAGTCTTGCTTGCTTCTGTGTTTTTCTTCAGAAAATCGTTTCCCTACACACCATATTCATAGGTACTTTCATACACAGTAAAAAACTATACCCGAATCGCTTTAACGTGACACTAGCGGTCATTGCCCTTCCCCTAACATCTCTCCGTAGGAATCTAAACATTAAACTGTGTATGTTTTTTTCATTATTGGAACTTATTGAAGATCACGATAGATATTGATTCAGGACGTTAACGAAATTTATTTCAGTTTTTTAAATAAAGAATGCTAGAAAACGTGATTTGGGTGTAGTAACCATTCTGACACTCAATATAACCTATACATATAGTTTTCATCACCTTTCTTACACGTGCAAAATTACATTACAGATTCAAAAATAAAACGAAGGAAAATATAGTGTAGTGATTTCCTAGATCTCCGAAGGAAACTTTAAAATGGACAAACTTTTTGAGTATCTGACCTCTTTAAAGATTGAAGTGATAGTAAAAATATTTTCATTGATATGAACGCTTTGTTTTTTATAATTGAAAATTACACACGTAGCATCACGCCTATAGTACACCTATAGTGTACCTATAGAACACATGTAGCATAAAGCCTATAGTACACCTATAGTGTACCTATAGAACACACGTAGCATAACGCCTATAGTACACCTATAGTGTACCTATAGAACACATGTAGCATAACGCCTATAGTACACCTATAGTACACACGTAGCATCACGCCTATAGTATTTAAAGTTCTTAGAAAATCAAAAACTGAACAAACTAGCAAGTTCAAAATACTGTCCATTTACGTCAATACATCGCTGCATCCGATGGAACCACTGAGAAAAGCACTTTGCCCACTCGTCCTTAGGGGTCTCATCGACGGCATTTTGAAACGCAGCAACTGCTTCTTTGGCATCCATAAAACGTTTTCAAATTCAAATTCAAATTCAAATCATTTATTTCAGACAGGAGTCCATAGGGTTAGTATAACAAAATTACTTAAAAAACTAGTGTTAGTAATAAAAATAAGAAATCGCTTAACTGGTGTGGATCCTCATCCAGTGGCGCAGCAAAGGGGAGTCCCACCGATCTCGGAACACGCTCAGGAGACTATTAGTGGCGGTACGCAGCCGGCCGGCCATGGATGCGGTCCTTTTTCTAATTATGGCGTAAAAGTCATCAGTATGCGCCTCCGCAAACATACCAGACGCACTACAACGCCACGACCGCCCCAACAGTATCCTGCGTTATTGTATTGGACACGCAGATCGCTGTATGTCCTCTGCGTAAAACTGGTCCAAAGACTGCACGTGTAAAAGGACTGGCAGAAAGCTTTAAAAAGCGTTACCTTTACGTGATTTGTACAACGTGCAAATCTTCGAACCAGCATGTTACATCGAACAGCCAGCGATCTGCGCTCCCTCTCTACGTCTATATTGTCCCTAAGATCCTCAGTGACCCAGTGACCCAAGTACTTAAACTTAGTCACCCATGATAAAGGAGCACCACATAGCGTGACACTCGGGACATCTGAATAATTTATGTCACGCGCTTTAAACATCATCAGTTCGCTCTTCGTGACATTGTACTTGAGCCCATGGGACACTGCATAGGACTCACATATCGCAACTAGCGTCCTCAGAGCGCCGATCGACGGGCTCAGCAGCACCATATCATCGGCATAGCTGATATTATTCATACAAACTCCATCAATATGACATCCAACTCTGGTGCTGCTGAGCTCACCGATCAGCCGGTTTATGTATAAGTTGAAGAGGCGGGGTGAACTTAACCCCCCCTGTCTCACCCCACACTCCAGCTCATACACATCCGATTGTGTCTCAGCCCACCTAACACTATTCTTCTGGTTATAATACCAGTAGCGAAACAACGATGTAATTTCGTCTGGTAGTGTTGTCTCACTCTGTAATTTGCCCCATAGTACCTCGTAAGACACAAGATCGAATGCCTTCGATAGGTCTAAAAAACAAGCAAAAACGGGAGTTTTTCTAGAGGTATAATATTGAACAGTTTGCTTGAGGCACAGGATGGCACTCTCCGTGGATAAACCGGGTTTGAAACCAAACTGCGCGTCGTGGATTTCAAAGTGTTTAGCCAACTGTTGATCAAGCAAACTGTCCAAGACCTTGGCGACTATCGTGGCCAACGAAATAGGCCTGTAATTGGTCACCTCAGAGGCATCCCCCGTCCTGTCCTTAATAACCGGTACCACCACGGTGTGCATAAGGTCTTCCGGTAGGTAGCGGTGTCGGAGACATAAATTAAAAAGCAGAGCAAGAACCCTATACAGATGTGGCCCAGCATTCTTGAGGTGCTCGACGCTGAGGCCGTCGTGGCCTGGTGACTTACCTCTTGTCATTTTCTTAATAACCGTAGCAACCTGTTTAGCTGAGAATGTTACGGCAGTCTCACCAGATCCAGACAGTACCCTTTCATCGAGCATCCTCCTACCTTTATGCAAGGGGGACTGAACTGTAAAGTGTCTTTGAAAAAGGGTGGCGATATCTTTCGGCTCACTCAGACCTGCCACACTTACAGGGAGACTCGGCTTAGCATTTAATTTACTAGTAGACTTCCAAAACTTAGCAAACTCTTTTTTGGAATGACTATTTGCCAAAATATCTAATTTAATTTGTTCTTGATTGTTTTGAACAAATTTTAATTTACTTTTAAATGTCCTGCGTGTTACACGCATTTTCTTATATAAAACCCCCTGAGTAGGTGCACCATATGATAGCCACGTATGATAACATATACGAGCCTCCCTATGAGCGTCGCTGACATGTCATGTTTATTCCAGCCTGTAACATATTTTAGCCGTTTATTACGTTCACCACCTACAAAAGTACACTGAGCACCCGCTTGGAGAGTAGATATTATTTTTAAATACATGTTATCTAATAATAATAAATGGTCTTCATTATTGCACATTTTGTGGGAACATGTAATACATTGTTCAGGTAAATCTATTAATTTTAATTTGTCATTACAGTATTTAAAATAATTATTAATTTGTTCAACATTTCTTTCACCCCACCGCACTTTATTACAAAGAGGATTTTTGGCTGATACCCTCTGATTAATATTAGTTACATTACACTTAAATAAAACCGGATAATGATCAGACTGGTAAACCCCATATGAGACTGATGCTTTAATAATCAAGTTTTTGGCTGCGCTTGTTATCAAACAATGATCTAGCCAACGGCGCGAGCCACTAGCTTGACAAACAAACGTATGCGTATCTTTCGGCAAAAGCTCATAGTCGGCGCAAAACCATGTCTGATCGTTACAAACAGAGATAAGTTCACTAAAAAACCGCGAGCCAGGGTTGGCATTAAAATCCCCTAGTACAATTACACACTCAATACTAGTACTTTCAGTTATAGCTATTATCTCACCAAGGGTTTGTGTAAATAAAGTCAAATTGTCACTTTTACCGTTATCGTAGGGCATGTACACAGAAAATATCAACATTGGCCGGCTTTCGAAATCAACTTTTATCGCAACTAACCGATCACTTGAACACTTCACTGTTGTTACAGATGAAAACACTGATTTTCTCCATAATAATGCCACTCCTCCATATGGTCTTCCCGAGATCACTTTGACAGACGTGTCGATGGCAGACTTGCCGGTGTACGCGAAGTCATCATCTAGGTTTCCGAGGAACCCTATATCATGCGGCCAAATCCAAGTTTCTTGGAGAGCTATAATGTCTGCACTTTTGCATACGTTTCTAAAGCAATCCACTGACCTGTTCACACCTTTACAATTAAAAGTACATAATGTTATTTTACTTTTGTCAATCAGAGCCATTATTTGTACTGCCGGGGTTGCGGGAAAGTCCGAAAGGGATACCGTGGCCCCTGGCAACGTAAAGGCAACGGAAGGAACACGGGTGGATTTTAGTCAGTAAGAGTCTGACACGCCCTCCCGCTCCACCCAGAGCGGAAGAAGTTATTTGATAATTTCCCACCCAAAAAAAAAAAAAAATGCCATTATTTGTAGGTGTTTTGTTTGTAGCTGGGAGCTGAGTCTCAAAGAAATCCTTATTCTTTTTAAAATACATAAATCGTCTAAAGCGTATTCCTGCAGGCCAAAGACTGTCATCCAGGAAAGTGTCTAACTTATTTTTAGAGACGAATATCTTAAACGAATTGTAAGCCCTTTCTGTTTTCATATTAATCTAGCTTCACGCTCACCTGTGTCTTAATTTTAATATATTCACAGATATCTGTTTCAGTTGTCTGTTTATCAACATTCGATACGAAAAGCGGGACAAACGATTCCGCTGCTTTAAAATTCCCTGGAACAGACTGAGCTTTGCCAGTCCTACCTGTGAATCGGTTGTTAAACTTTTTATTTTGAACTAATGTCCATTGGCCATCATTTTCTTTTTCTTTCCATTCACCTTTGCTAACTATTTCAGCCATAGTTTACTTGAGATATCGTTACGATTCGTAGCGTTTCTTTCTAATAAAGTTGAGTTAATGGGAGCCATTGCGACAGAGCCATCTACAATTACGTTCGATTGGCAAAGAGAACGATATTGCAATGAACTGTTTACGTCCGTTACGCTGTTATCAGAACCGATGACACCTGTTTCCACAGTAGCGGCGGCAGCGGTGGGGCAAATCGTTGGTACTGACGGCATAGGTTTGCTATCTCTTTCACACGGCGCAGGCGACGTTGGTGATGACTCAGAAACATGCGACAGCCTGAACGGTCCACTATCTAATAAATACCCTCCTCTACGCATATTAATGTTCGAAATATATGGCAAAGGGCTATTTATGGAATTTCTATCCCTTTTTTGTTTATTTTCTAGTTTTTCTTTCGTCACATAATTTTCTTTCATGTGATTTATTTCTTCACGCATCAATAACAAATCTTTTAATAACTTCGTTACGTCGATATGATCAAAACAAACTGGAGGTAATTTCTCTAAGTTATAAGCCACAAAAATCGGTAGCTGATCAGGTTCTGCTGTTTTTAATAATGTCAAATCAGTGTTTTCCTCGAAGTTTTTCTTTTAATATATTTTCGGAAATAAATGAAAATCGCAAGGTGCTAGGTCGGTGCTATAGGGCGGGTGACCCAGTAATTCCACTTCTGACGTCGCCAAGTAGTCGATTGTTTGCTTGGCGGTGTGCGACGAGGCGTTGTCGTGGTGAAGGAGGATCCTACTGCGAGGTCGTTTCTCCCGAACTTTTTCCAAGACAAGTGGCAAACAATTGTTAGTGTACCACTCTGCAGTAACTGTTTTTCAATCCTCTAAAACAATTGGTGCGTAATGACCTGTCCTTCCGAAGAACGAGGCCACCATCGTTTTTCCCACGCTTCGACCTCTATTCACTTTAGTTGGCAACTCCTCGAAAGGAAACACCCAGACAGCAGACTGTCTCTTAGTTTCAGAATCATAACAATAAATCTAGCAAAGCTAGTTAAGTATGTCGAACACAGCCTTTGAGTCACCTCCGTTAAATCTTTGAACCATTTCACGACACCAATCAACACGACGGAGTTTTTGGGCCTCTGTCAAATTATGAGGTATCCACCGGGCACAAAGCTTCCTGACCGCGAAATGTTCATGGAGGATTTTGTGCACTTTACCGAGATGGGGCTTTATCGTGAAAGGCCAATCGAAGTCTATCATAACTTTCTTGTTGACTTAAATGACATCGAAAGTCATAAAAAATCATTGTACGAACATTTTCTCGTGTTAAATTCATGCTGACGTGACACATACAATTTTCAATTTGCCGCCAAATCATAAACAAACGACAAATGAATAAAATAAAAACACATTAATATTGGAATTTCACATTTTCAAAATTTGAACTTATTTTTTTTTATTATATCGTTTACAAGTGGCCAGTTCTAAAAACTTTCAGTGTCGCCCTCGTAGTACACCCACATTTCGTGAGCCCTGCACAAATCCAAACACGGGGCTGCTACTTATGTAGAAATTCCTGATAGAAAAACCCAATAGCACTTTGCACGACCTGGGAATTGAACCCTTACGCTTACCTCATGCTCAGCAGTAGCGCTTGCGATCACAAGACCAACGAGGCAGGCCAGACCTCATCAAACCATCATAATACGTACCATCATAAGTTCCCTGTACACTAAGTATAACATCTTTAGTAACCGCCCTACTCCCGCAAGTCCACACAACTTGTGAAGACGCACGTCCGCATGAATACAGTTTAATAACATCCCTCCGCTTTTTGTATCGTGTATACATGTCTATACATGTTTCTGTATGGAGTATATATTGGCCACTACGTTTTTGTAACGTTACATACAAGTATACAGGGTGGGTTGCGAGACGGGACTGCAAGACGGGAGTGTACCTTTGATTAATGGTTAGAATCATGAGCTAGAGACAAACTGGTGGTTTAGCCACTGCTAAACCAAATATTTTTTACTAAAAATATGAAATCATTTTAAAAGCAGTTTCCATGGTTGAAGCTAATGTTCGCCTAGCAGATAAAACACAATCTTACGTATCAAATAATCAATGTTAATATTATAGATTCCAATTTGATAATATTTTTATTGTTATTGCAATCATTTTTACACGTCATATTAAAAAATTAAAAAAAATTAAAATGCTAGATGAGTTCGGCGTTTGTGCGTACTCTGAGAAGAAAGACCGAAACAAACTCAAGAGGTCACAGTCTCTTAAGTCCAGACATATCTAATCTTGATTCAAGTTCGTGATCAAACTAAATGCAATCCCATCCCCCATGCAACCCATCGCCCTCACTCTGTATACAGACCCCTTCACATACACAAACATAATATAAATATACGTGTATGTATATATAGTATAGTGCTGACCGGCGCGCTCCGACTTACATGTGAGTTCGCACAGATTCATATTTCATACAATTTCATATATCTTACAAAAGTTTCCGGCACATACTATAACATAAAATGTAGGAGAAGGTTCACTGAAAACGCAACAACTCATAACTAGGTGTTCAACTAAATATTGCTGTCACTAATAACATAACATCACGCCTTGTTTCCTCGAAGGGTTAGGCAGAGGTGTACTCCCCCTATTACTTGGGACTTAAACATAACTGGCGAAATATGGTGTACGATAGGGACACCTCTACCTGCTGTAACTAATGTGAGTCTTTATAGCCATATTATAGTAATGCACAACAGCTAAATATAAAGAAAATACTTTCAAAACTTTCAGTAGTTGAAGGAACGCTTCCTTGGGGTCCTGAAAAAAGTATTCTTAGAGGATTTGTCAAGTGAGATGCAGCGAGTGGAAGGGGCGACACGACGTTGGAGGGGCGTTTATGCACCTTGGTCACTTTGACTCGGTAATGACGGACGAGTATTAGAAACTGTAGATTTCAATTATTTCGGTGTCTAACGATTTCACGTTATTTTCTATTCTGTTATTTTTAAATAAATACTTCTATGTAGTTTTTCTTTTCTTTTAAAATAATTAAATAAGCTTCTGATCCATAAGAGTATATAATAGTCTTCTATCAGGCGGAAACAAGGCGCGCGCCTTCAACGGTTGGATCATGTAGGTTTTGATGTGTTCTTTCAGCATACTCAAATAGACACGGACCAAACTCGACGACCTGGATGGCAGATTCCGTACGCTGCTGACTGCATCACTCACGATCATCCACAATATACCGTATGTATATTACGCGAAAGTGTGAAGGTCGAGGTTTTTTAAATATTAAGACCCTCCACAATCGCGAGATATGCAGTCTCAAGATATTCCCTAGAAACCGACGTGGGGATGCATCGATGTGGTCACGGTGGAGAAGGGCCTCACCCGGCTCCCTTTGGCTAAAGAGAACTGATACAAGCCTGTAGTGCTTGACACTAATGATCGCAGGGAGGTACGGCAGAGTAAGGACCTTTACGGATGTTTTTTACGGGCCCTACATGGAGCTGATTTCAATACTCAATACTTTATTGCATGCCATAATGTGTTTATTTGATTATTATTGATTTATTTGATTATATGTGATTTATTTATTTAACCATTTATGTACACACATATATAAACAGACAAGAAGAAAAGAACAGAAAAATACGTACAAAGGTTAGATCTATAAGAGTTCGTAGCATTATGGACGAAGTTATCGTGACGAACAAGACGGAATAGACGTGCCATCAAAATGTACACATTTTTATACATTCATAGCCTGAAATAAGCATCCACAATTTGGTGGATCTCGTCAGACATACAACCTTTCTTATTTCAAAATTTTCTGTTCCAAGTATGACTTCTGCACTAACCTCTTATACACCCCCAATGTATGGATAGAATTCATCAACTGTCCGGGCGAGCGAGGGGGGAAGGTCGGCTCGGTGCGGCGCGGGAGACAGGAGGGGGGCGACGTTCAGAACTTTTTGCCCCACGCACAGCAATATAAATCATCCGTCGGTGATATCTGAGGCGCTGAAAAACTTGTGCAAACTTTCACAAGTCCTGCCATTCAGCGGGAGTTGCAGGGGAGGGAAGCGGGACGAAGGAGGAGGGGGCCGGGAAATTAATTCAATTGAATGTTGTATAAATATAAGGAGTTGTAGACGTCGTTGTGAGCAAGTTCGATGGTAATCTTGATTTTTGGAGATTAACTTAGGAGTTTTAGACATGCTGATTGTGGTCATATTGGTAAAATTCGCCTTTAATGTTTGTGAAACTAAGTTTTAATACCGTGTCAGGGCCAGCTGTACAGCCTAACATACTCATGTAAAAAATCCTAACATTTACTCTAAATATAGCTCACAATTTTTCCAGCCTAAAAATATAATTAAAACTCCTCTTTATCCTCCAAAAACTTTTACCAGTAGCGCCTCCTTATAAATAAAAGTTTTCTCTTTTCTAACAAGTAAAATATCCTCTTTAACTACACACATCAAAAGTGTCTAAGGATCAAGTATGTTTTAAAGTATCGCCGCAATTGAGAATTATTATTTTAACTTTTTTGAATCCTTATTGATTCTTTTTAGTGAATTTCACTATTCTAATAAAGAATTTTGTTTATATTTTTATTAAAAATAGAAAATCAACTGTCAATCAGGATTCCTATAAAAATTGGATATGGAGCAACGACATCATTTGACACGAGAAGAGATGATGAGAGCCGTTGGAATGTTGCAAGCTTGCTGCATACTGTGGCTGTCGCTCTTGGCACTACACAGAGCGTCATGTCTATTACAATACCACCAACCATCACGTAGAAACAATAAGATCTAGACCGAGACCCCTCACCTGCTCAATCCCCCAGGGAAGTGTAGTAGGATGCATATTATTCTTAATCTACATAAAGACCTACCGAAATCCCTAAACACAAACCAGATTCTACCCGTACTATTTGCAGACGACATATCACTACTTATAAAGTGCGAAAATTCTGAAAATCCCCAACACATCATGGACGACACTTTAAAAATAGTAACACATTGGCTTCAAGACCACAACCTAGAAATCAACTGGAATAAAACAAAAATTATGCAGTTTAGGTCATATAAAAAATGTCCCATCCAAATGGATATCACATTTCAAAATGCACCTATAGAAACGGTAGATACTTTTAAATTACTAGGCATAAATATAGATACACACATAAATTGGAAATGTCACATAGAAGAACTAGCAACTAAATTATCAAAATTCACCTACGCATTATTCCAATTAAAACATAGCATGAACACAAAAACCGCACTATCAGCATACTACGCTTTTGCCTATTCGTGGCTAAGCTATGGTATTATGTTGTGGGGAAACAGCGTAAACATACAGAAGCTATTTATTTTACAAAAGAAATGTGTTAGAATCTTAGCCCAAATAAACAATAGACAAAGCTGTAAGCCCTATTTCCTTAAATATAAATTACTCACGCTTCCATGTATATATTTACACGATATTTGTATCTACGTATTCAAAAACATACACACGTTCACTAAAGTAAAGGACATACACACTTGTAACACCCGACACAAACATAACTTATACCAACCACCATCAAGACTTAAAATACTACATCAGAGCCCACAACACATGGCAATAAGAATATACAACAAGCTGCCTCAGGAGATAAAAAATGAAACTAGACTCACTCCGTTTAACAATAAATTGAAAACACTTCTTTTGAAGAACTGCTACTACTCAACTGAAGAATTTTTGAATCAGAAATAATTACTTACATAATAAAAAATAAAAAAATAATAATAATTGAATAATGAAATAATTGAATAGCTAAAAAATTAAATAATACATACATACTTAAATAATTGAATAGTGAATAATTAAATAAACAAATACCTAAATACCAGACATACTTGAATGATTAACCAAAATAATACAGACACACATAGCCTCGCTCACAGACATTATACACAAATAGAGTTAATTAATTATAAAAATGTGCATGCGTCAAAATGTTATGACTTAAATTATTAGATTTAATTCTACTTAATGATAGAAGATAATTATGAATTTCATTGTCGTATAGTTTAAATGTTTGCTAGTTAGCCCTCAAGTTTGCGATGCGTGGAAAAGGCCGCTAAGTTGTAAGTACCTGCATTTGTAAACAACACCAAAATGTACACTTAGTATGCAAATAAATCTTTGACTTTGACTTTGACATAAGCCGCCTCTGGACACGCTATGGTATCACGGTCAGCGTGACCGAGCGACATGGAGGACGATCTCGCATCACCACTCGCATACACGACCGGTACATCCAAAATGCTGCTCGACAGAATCGTACCATGACCGCCATGATATCGGCTACGAAGCTTCACAGCTCTTCAGGATTGTTGATAAGCGACCAAACCATCCGAAATCGTTTACGTGAAGTGGGTCTGCGTTCCCGAAGGCCGCTGAGAGTTCCACCTATAGCACCCCGCAATCGTAGGGCCCGTTTACAATAGGCTCGCGAACACAAAAATTGGGAGGAAGAAGACTGGCGTTGTGTTTGCTTTTCCGATGAATCTCGTTTCGGTATGAGGCCGGACACAAGCCGTACTCGAGTTTGGAGGACCTCTGGACGTCAAGAATTAACGTTTGAAATTTTGTCAGGAAGTTTATTCTTATGGAGTGGGAACAATAATGGTTTGAGCCGATATTTGGATCGGTGGAAGAACCGATCTCATTTGGATCAGGGGCAACCTCAATGCTCTGATTTATGCGGAGAGGATTGTTTCAGAGGTGATCATCCCTTTGCGAAGCCGGTTGGGTGATTCGTTTCGACTAATGCACGACAATGCACATCCACACACGGCTAGAGTCGTAACACTAACTCTTCCGATGCTCGCATCAACGTTTCACCGTGGCCTACTCAATCGCCAGACCTCAACCCAATTGAGCACGTATGGGATATGCTCTAAAGAAGAGCTCTGCCGCGTATGGATGCCGTGCATACCCCACAACAACTTTTGACTTGTTAGAAAGAACGTGGGTGGCCATTCCTCAGTGATTTTGATGAACTGATTTTAAGCCTGCCAAATCGCTGTGATTTTGTGATTCGTGTGTGTGTGGAAACAGAATTTTTTTTAATCTTTTCAATAAAATTAAATAAATACCAATTTTTGCCTTTTTGGCCATTTAATTGACGACATTAACTTAGGTTAATTTCCCACAATTTGTAAATATTAAAAATTTTCTTCATTTTTACAAAATATTGGGATAAGTTGTTAACTTAAACATAGGAATGAAAGTAAGAAGCCTGTCTGGAACACTAGATTTGGTAAATATTAATTGGATATTTTTTTATAGTTACAAATGTACTTGATCCCTAGAAACTTTTGATGTGTGTATAATAAAAACCTACCTACGGTTTAACGAACAGCGTAGGTACCTACTGGATAAGCAACTAAGAAAGTGAAACATGCAAAAAGACAATGGGCAAGAGTGGCCCAAATGTCAATGTATGTTATGTAAGGAGTATTGATATTCAGACACCTATAACATAGTTAATCCTTATTTAATAAACTATTCAGTAACATAGGTCTCCTTAGTGGTGAACATTTGGGAAACTTTTGCCCAATGTCTTTTTGCATCATTCTGCTTACTTATTTTTTGGTCCAAGCCCCATAGATTTATGTCCGATGTCCTTTAGAATCTCTTTTCAAAACACAGTTTCCATACAAATCCCAACTCGATTTTTTTAAATCTAGATTCATGACCGATATCGTTCCAGATAAAAGACTCCAAAGTTTTTCTCCCATTTTTCTCATAAGGCAATATTTCCCGAGCTCTATATTCAAAGTAAATCCTCTTTCTCGACGGTAACAAAACGGAACATCATGTCACAGTCCGGTCACGTGGCGGACACAGCTCTGCTGATCCTGTATTACGAACGAGGCGACATGAACCTCGTCCGGCGTACCACGCTTTACTAAAGGATCTCAGTTCAGAATATTGCGGTTATGATAAGAAAAAGGTGTGAAAAGTAGACAAAAGAGGTAAACAATGTATGAAACGGTATGTCAATCCTGTTGAAAGTCATTGTAGAAATACGTAACGCTTTGAAAGCGATTAAAACAAATGTAGGCGTTTTGGTTAAGTACCAGACATAGTCAGTTTTACCGTCTGATCTCTATTGCCGTATGGTTCATGTACTGAGTAATCAAAGTTTGTAATATGAATGCGAAGTCAGATAATTATGTTGTTTTCCTTTTAAAATAAATAATATAATTTAATAAAATGTTATTTGTTCCTAATAAGTTTGATCCTTTGTTAGTCACAATAAACGTTTATTATAATTTGGGTGCTAATTAAGGAAGCTTCTTTAAAATGTCAGTCTTTTCTTCAAATATATTTAGTTGTCTAATGAATTAATAGGTCAGCGACAAACTTTTGGCGACTAATAAATGCTTTTCATGCGACCATATATTGTAAAACAAGCTACTGTTAATATGACGCAGCATGGTGATAATTCTTAACCAAATAAAAAAATGTTTGGTTAAGAATTATCTAATATGTCCAATGTATATATTATCTAATATGTGATATGTCTACGCATTGCCAGCTTCTAATAAGTGTATAAGCTGTATCTATAAAATAATTTCAACGTACACTAATTTCATATAGTCACCTATATTTTTATACGTTAGCATAAGTAATTGATGAGTGAATCTACTATAATAAAATTGAACATAAAATTACCTTATTATTGTCATCAAATAATGGTAAATGAAAGCTCTAATTTCATGTATATGAGTAATTGATGACTTGAGTACCCAATTGAACACACAACAATTATATACAAGACTGTAAGTGATGGTGTTTGGAAACAGAGGTGAATGATGATAATAACTGTCGGAGTGCCCTAATTTTGTTACTCCGACCAATTTCGAGGTAGCGCTCGCCGGCTGCTGCCGCGGCTCGCTCGGCTCGCGCGTATTTGGTCGCAGTTCTAACCTAACCTAACCTATTAGGTCGGAGTGCCTTAATAGTATTATACGTATTACAAGGCCGTGCTCGAAGCATAGTTATATTCCTAGTTAAACGAACCGCTTCCATATAAGGAGGAGGTGCAAGACTTGAGTGTTTTCATGACTCCCGATCTGACATTCCGCGAGCATGTAACCAGGATCTGTAAGAAGGCCTACAGAAACTTGGGATTTGTTCTGAGACAGACACAAAGCTTCACTAACATCACAGCAGTTAGGGTCCTGTATGATGCACTAGTCAGGAGTCATCTGGAACATAGTGCGGTCATAAGGCTCCACATGAAGCTAAGTACTCTGTAATGTTGGAGCCTGTTCGGAACAAGTTCACGCGCCATTTGTACAGGAAATTATATGGAGTATATCCGTTTTACCCACTGATTTATCCCACTCTGTTTGTCCTGGGCATGGTTGCTATAATCAATTGCATGTCCGACGGGAGTTTACGCTGGTCGCCTACTTGGTGAAGGTGCTTCGTGGAGTGGAGAGTAACCCGGGAGTATTGCAGCGCTTGAGTCTGTGTGTGCCGGACCGCTACGTGTGGAGGCGGCGCAGCCCGCCACTGCTACTGGTACCTACAGCCAGAACTAAGCTGCTTGCCAAGGCTCCCCTCACCAGAGCTATCCGTACCACCAACGACCTTCAAAGTCAGATTGATGAGTTTACATGTTGTGTGAGTGAATTCGCAAGGGTATTACTATTATATTATGCTACAAGCAAAATAATACTTAATTTTTCCATAATGTAAGTAAAGTATGTTTGTTTTAATGTTGTACTATGTGACGTAAGTAATTATTTTATACTATGTTTTGTGCTTTTATGGTGTAATAATTTAATAATGTTGTTATTGTAAGTATATAGCCTAGGTTATTAGTTTAAGTTCTTAACTGTCGCATTAAGGTAAACCCTGTAATGGTAGTTTAACCTGTTATAAATAAATAAATACCTAACTATATTACAGTATATAACTATATCCCTAGGGATATAACTATCAGGGATGTTACGGAAGTCGTTTTACGGAACCGGAATCGGAGGTTTGAAAATTGATTGATTCAAACTCAAACTCAAAGCATTTATTCCAATTAAACCATTTACAGGCACTTTTGAATTGTCAAGGGGTCAGTCAGTCAGAAATATGAAACTAGTTGCCCATTCCAAAGCGTAGGTTCCTATGGAGAAGAACGGGCTAGAAACTCCACGGAGGGTTCACCCTTTATAGCAAAACTTTTTATGTCATAATATTATTTTGCATAACAGCGCATAGCATAAACTTCATTTTGCAGAAAATCGTTTGGCATACACTCATTTATAATACATTAAAAACGCATAATTTTGTAAGTCAGAATCATCTTTAGGCATAAATTTCATATCCATAATAATTAAAAAGTAGAACCATCATAATGCAGAAAGTTCACTGTCAGAATCGTCTTTTGGCATAAACTTCATATCCATAATAATTAAAAAGTAGAACCATCATATTGCAGAAAGTTCACTGTCAGAATAGTCTTTTGGCATACATACATTTCATATCGATAATCATTAAAAGGTAGAACTATCATATCTCAGAAAGTTTACAGTTAGAATCATCTTTTGGCATACTTTTCATATCCATAATAATTGACACACTCATCTACATTACGGAAAATTGTGTAATTGTTTGCATGCAAACATGCAAACAAGCTTACACCATGCACGCATCAAGCATGTAGCATGCAAACATGCAAACAAGCTTACACCATGCAAGCATCAAGCATGTAGCATGCAAATATGCAAAAAAGCACACACCATGCATGTATGCATCAAGCATGTAGAATGCAAACATGCAAAAAAGCACACACCATGCATGCAGCATGCAAGCAAGCATGCAGCATGCAAGCAAACATGCAGCATACAAGCAAGCATGCAACATGCAGCAGGCATGGTTTCTGTCACGGCTCCGGCGCTGCGGGGCTCCGGCAGTCCCACGCAAGCTTCTCGTCGCAGATGGTTGTAACGCTTACCACAGCAGCTTCGGCTTGCCTCAGCCGCGGCAGCGAGCGTTAAAACCACCTGCTCCTCAGCTCGCGGGCCGCCTCGCCCCTCCGCGCCTACGCGGGCTTAAATTACACTCTAGGGGTAGGGCAGACAAGACTACGTGCAGTCGGTTTTGCAGCGATTCGGTTCTGTCATCTGCCATTGCTTATTTTTAATCTTATATTTTTAATCGTTTTTGATTATTATTTTATTTTACATTATTCTCACATATAGAAGCAACAAAAGTATTGTACCCAGGATTTTGTAATTTCTATATTTAAAAGAGTGTCCTTGGAGTTTCTTGCCCGTTCTTCTCCATAGAGATCTACGTTTTGGAATGGGCAACTAGCTTCAACTTTCTGACTAACTGACCGACTCTTTGACAATTCAAAAGTGCCTGTAAATGGTTTAATTGAAATAAATGCTTTGAGTTTGAGTTTGAGTCACTTCACTAACTTTTGTAGTACAACTTATTAACTTTTTAAGACAATATTTTAATTTTAATTTAAGGTTAAGAATATGATTACATTTTATAGAAATGACAATAATTATGCCTAATGTTAGCATTTTTGATTTAATTAAGGACTACTTGTATTTTTGTAATCACATTTATCATGCTTTATACATATTTACATTGCATTTCAATGTGCGTGTTCGCGTGATTTAGATAGTGTATTGACTAACCTGTCATTCAGTCCAACACTTCACTCTGACATTTATTCATTCGTTCAGTCGGGCACTAAAAACTGTTGCACACGCGAACACGGGCATTCTAGTTTGGTGTCTAGTCGAGTAAGGTTGATTTGAAGTGTAAAACCAAAGTGAATAAAAGTGATTATCCTGAAGAACTGTATTCTCATTTCCTGACCTTCTAACAGGTCAGAAGTGGGATAACGCCAGAACGCGTAACGGTTTTGGTGAAAACTTAACGCCCACTTAAAAAGGTAATTGAATTTTTTGTTATTCTTTTCAAACTCATCATCTTCCTGCCCTTGTCCCATGTTACTTAGGGTTATTCTTTTTCAAAACTGCTAAAATGTGATTTTTGTGTATTGAGGTAATACTTTGGTATCATTTAAATGTGTGCAAGAGTCGCATTTAAAATAAAATACCATACGCAAATTTATGCGTTGTGTTACGTTTATAATTTTTTTTTGTATTCTATGAGATTATTTAAAAAAAAAATCCCCTGACGGGTACTAAATACAGAATTTGGATGAAAGAGTTAGAATGTTCATTATGACTGATGATATTTTATTTAGTTATTAAATTCCAATTCATTCTACCCTTTTAATACCCGTTTAATCTATTCAATTTTTCAATTTAATAAAATGGATTATTATTACCTACATTAAATTTTTCTTTGTTTTTTTGTAAATACGAATACTTCCATGTTTATGGTTTCTTTCTAATTCTATATTTTTACAATAATATTAATCAAACATTCGATATTTATTCGTTTAAAGAATAAGCCACGTTTACTTATTTTTTTTACTTTTATAGTTTGTTGTGTTAAGGAACGTTTACTTGTTTTTTGTGTGTTTATATTTGGTTTCAGCTACGTAAGAATCATGCCAAGTCTTCAGTCGCGAAAACGCGTAAGAGACTAAGTCTAAGGACTCCAGCAGTGAGTCAGAGTCAGCCCCAGAGAGTCGCCGCTATCGCAGATCACGGCGCAAGCGCTCGAAGCAGGAAAAGAGCACAATGCGGCGTTCCCGGACACCTGAATTAGTCAAGGACCCGGCAGAACAACTGTGTGCTGGGAGCAGCAGTCGGCATTGCAATAGTCAACCAAGCGCACCAGCTACTGGTGCCGATTCTCTTGTCACAAATGCCTCTAAACTAGACTGGAAATCACCAAAATTTAGTTTATTCCTGTCAAACGATGATTTCCCATTCTGAAATAGACTAAAGTGACACAACTTAACTATATTTAAGTTTGACAGCACTAAGATGGCACTGAGATTTTAATTTAGTGAAAATGACAATTCTGCTATTCTGAATTTGACGTTTTTCACCTAAAATTTTAATTGTCTAACTAAATCTGACCATTTTTAATCGCGGTTAAAATAGTGTCGATTAAAAATGGTGTATTAAATGTGGAATACTATTAGTTGTCATGAATTAAAATTCACACGAACACCGACTTCGGGTGCTAAAGCAGTACTGTTTATATATTTTTTTCTTTTCTTTTGCTTATATATCAAAAATGGTGTGTCCTATCGCAAAAATAATGAAAATTTCGACCCCCTTTATGAAAACCTTATACCCCTAATAATCAACACGTAGGTAATAATTTTTCTTATTTTCCATGAAAAACGTGAAAAATTCCATATAAAACACGTCGAGGCTGCCCCAAGTGCGCGCCTCCGGCTCTAAAAAAAATCACGGGGTAGGGCAAACAAGTATGTACCACGTGGAGTCGCGATTGTCAAATTCGATTTAGTTGTGTCAAAATAATTTAGAGAGCTAGTTAAATCCTTTCGCATGGACAGCAGTTCAGAATGTTATCCGAATATGAACGTTGTACCTGAATTCGACCCAACTAAGCGACACCAGAGTATTGATGTTTGGATTATTAAAGTTAACGAATGTGCGAAGATTTATAATTGGTCAGAACGACAAATTATTCACTACGCGTTACCGAAATTAGTTGGGCTGGCTCAAAAGTGGTATCAAAGCTTACCTAGTTTGCTATTTACATGGACAGAGTGGCAACAAAAATTGCGTTTAGCATTCCCTTGTGATGACAATTATGGTCGATTGCTGACAGAGGTGCTCGCCCGTAAAGCACGTTTTGGGGATAATTTAGAAGAGTATTACTACGAAAAGATGGTTCTAACGATGTAATATTTCTGGTAAAAATGCCATTGATTGTTTATTATTCGGTATTGATGACAGATCGGATAGAACTAGTGCAGAAGCTGTTCAGTTTAATGAACCGGATAAGTTGTTAGTTTATCTTCGTAATGTTAGAACCATTAAAAGTAATGATAAGTCTAACGTGGCTTCGCAGCCGGGCCCTTCTGATAGCAAACAATCGACATCATTTATAGATAATACGGATGGGGACAATAAGGATAAGGTAGCAAAATATTATAATTGTGGGGTAGAAGGTCACTCCTACCATAAATCTAACCACACAATTAAAAGATGCGAACACTGTCATAAAGTAGGTCACTTGATATCCGACTGCCCCACTAAACGTGAGTCTGAAAATAATAGACTGTCTTAAATATTTAAAAAGAACAAGATGATCTTGCAATAGTTAACGGACAGACTGTTTGTTGGTTGTGGCACTCAAATTAAAATGCTTAAATAATCATATGCGAAAATTTTAAATATAACAGTGACTTGCCGATTTTGATAGGATTCGGAAATTCTTTATATGGGTACCTATAGGATAGTCAAACTTAAACTCAATGCATTTATTTCAATTAAACCATTTACAGGCACTTGTGAATTGTCAAGGGGTTAGTCAGTCAGAAATATGAAACTAGTTGCCCATTCTAAAGCGTAGGTTCCTATGGAGAAGAACGGGCAAGAAACTCCACGGACACTCTTTTAAATCATAATATTGTTACAAAATATTGGTTACATCATTCATGTTGAAATTATACATGTGAGAACAATGTAGAAAGACGTACCTAGTAAATGGTAGCTTTATAGAAGGTATATGGTCACAGTGCTCACACATGTGATATGCAATTATACAATACTACGAGATTGAAGTTATACAATTCAAAGATAATTTATGCAATCTTCAGCAGCTCCAACAATATTTTCAAATGCTAAAATTAAATTAGTTTATGCGCCCTTGTGGAGCTGGACCAGCGTTGAGTCAAGCATTTTTGTCACCGATATAATATAATATAATATGCCCCCAGCTTATAATATGCTTGGCAGCATAGTGTGCGTTTTATACAAGATTTAAATTTGGTTGTAGTATGTGGGGAGGTATTTATGGATAGTGCGAAGTAGATAATCCTTGATAATTTTCCTTAAAGTGTCAATGCTGAGAGATCAAACGTTTAAACAACCATGTCGTAGTTTATTTATTTAAGATCTGTCAAAGGATACACATATATACAATAGAACTCATATAATTTAGAGTTATATATTTAATTATTTTGCGGTGCTTTAAATGAAAGACGAATTCATTGTTAAAGGGAATTAATAAGCCTTTGTATATGCGTAGAACTTTGTGAGGCGGTCACCATAGCAGGCCGCACTGAAGTGACTGTGTGCTCAGTCATCATAATAATATGATGGCGATGTTTTGTTCGAACCTGGCCGGCATGCTCAGCTTCAACAGATCTTCGATATTATGCCTTGAATTTTGGGAAAAAGTAGGGAGTTAGTCCCTTAGTTTCGTGGTCTTTATCGCATTGTATTGTAGAGGTCTTTGATGACGACAGATATAAAATACAGGATACACCACTTCCCCGTGAGGGTAATAGTAACTTCACTGGTGTGTTTTCTGTTTATAAAATAGATCAGTGCCTTTAATAGAAACAATGACAGTGATAGCGATTCAGTTTCAGAAAATAATGAGAATATTGAATTGCTCTTTTACTTGGGTGATGATAGAAAAACGGCTGACGTTAGAAAATTAATTTAAAAGTGATTATTATTATACAATAAGAGAAAAAAAAAAGAGTATTCTATTTAAAATTAAAATAAAGTATGTACATTAATTAGAATAAGAGATTACTTAGAGTAGACAATAATAATATGAATTTCATAGAAGAATTAATAGATAATAATTTAACCTGTAATACGCAGGGGCATCAGACATTTAATTGTTGTTATGGATATGAAGAGGCCATAATAACTTATAAATATCAATTTATTTACATGGTGTGTCGTGGACATGAAGGGGCCACTGCATGCCAGAATTATCGTACATATGTAAATTATTCTTGAAACCATTGTATTGTCGCTGGCGTGTTGTGGACATGAAGGGGCCACAGCATGCTTGAGTTGCGGTGGATATGTAGAGGCCACCGTAATTCCTTCAATGCTAGTGGTGCAAGTGTAATTAGGTTAGTGGGAAGATTATGCTTGCAACTATGGTATTGTCGCTGGCGTGTTGTGGACATGAAGGGGCCACAGCATGCTTGAGTTGCGGTGGATATGTAGAGGCCACCGTAATTCCTTCAATGCTGGTGGTGCAAGTGTAATTGGATCAGTGGGCAGATTATGCTTGCAACTACGGTATTGTAGCTGGCGTGTTGTGGACGTGAAGGGGCCACAGCATGCTTGAGCTGCTGTGGATATGTAGAGGCCATCGTAGTTCCTTCAATGCTGGTGATGCAAGTATAATTAAGTAAATCATCAGAATTTAATAACAGAATTACAAACCAAATTATAAAAATATGTATTATGTGAATCAATTACATTAAAATATTATGTTTTCATAACATAACTGGCAAAATGTGATAAGTACACCCCTGCCTAACCTTTCAGGGATTACAAGCGTGATGTTACGGTATGTTGTAAATAAGTATAGTTAGTGGAGAAGACCGATAATCGTTTTAGGCTACATTTGTTCATTGAAATCGTTCCTTCCACGGGACGTGTAAGTGTCAGGAAAGGCCGACTGTTAGCATTTTTGATTTAATTAAGGACTACTTGTATTTTTGTAATCACATTTATCATGCTTTATACATATTTACATTGCATTTCAATGTGCGTGTTCGCGTGATTTAGATAGTGTATTGACTAACCTGTCATTCAGTCCAACACTTCACTCTGACATTTATTCATTCGTTCAGTCGGGCACTAAAAACTGTTGCACACGCGAACACGGGCATTCTAGTTTGGTGTCTAGTCGAGTAAGGTTGATTTGAAGTGTAAAACCAAAGTGAATAAAAGTGATTATCCTGAAGAACTGTATTCTCATTTCCTGACCTTCTAACACTAATAAAATTATTCCAAATGAAATTCTGCCATCTTCTTAATATGCCAAGTGAAATTATTCCAAATAATCGTCGCTCTAAATAAACGTTATGTGAAACGAAAATATGCGAAATTAATCTTTGCCAAAAGTAATTATGCCAAATAAAATTCTGCCATCTTAAAAGTATGCCTTTGTAAATTCGGACATATAAACATTCGGCCAAACAATAATTATATTAAATGATTTTTATGCCATATATATATTCGTTTAAAGAAGATTATGCCAAGTGTGTTATGCCAAATAAATTTCGGAGCATCAAAATTCTGCCAGATAGAGGGAACCCCTCCACGGACACTCTTTTAAATCATAATATTGTTACAAAATATTGGTTACATCATTCATGTTGAAATTATACATGTGAGAACAATGTAGAAAGACGTGCACGTAAAAAGCGTCCGTAATAAAAAGATAAAAACAATTCAAAAATTAAAATAAGCCGTGGCAAGGTGGTGGATTATATTGGTGACAAAAATGCTTGGCTCAACGCTGGTCCAGCTCCACAAGGACGCATAATCTAATTTAATTTTA
Organism: Xanthia icteritia; assembly: GCA_949128155.2. Lineage (NCBI taxonomy): Eukaryota > Metazoa > Arthropoda > Insecta > Lepidoptera > Noctuidae > Xanthia > Xanthia icteritia. The sequence goes on from OX421956.2 coordinate 16,230,665, forward strand.
GGATTCGAAAATATTGTTGGAGCTGCTGAAGATTGCAAAAACTATCTTTGAATTGTATAACTTCAATGTCGTAGTATTGTATAATTGCATAGCACATGTGTGAGCACTGTGACCATGTACCTTCTATAAAGCTACCGTTTACTGGGTACGTCTTTCATTGATTTGAATGTGCCCTGGCGGCTGAGAGTATGTCATTCTCACTCTAATGTCTCGCTGACGGTGGCGCGTGTATTGCATCATTTAGCTCCCTTCAAAATGGTTGAGCTGAATGTTGCTAATCCATGCGTCATGTTCGTGAACGGGCGCCGTCAGTAGGGACTGGTCATCTCTTAGCTGCCACGGCGATTTTAATTTAATTTAATGTTTGAATTAGTTTTTATTTTTATTTCTAACGGACACTTTTAATGTGTTGCATCGTTCTCACATGTATAACTTCAACTTGAATGATGTAACCAATATTATGTAACCATATTTTGCTTTAAAAGAGTGTTCGTGTAGTTTCTTGCCCGTTCTTCTCCATAGGTACCTACTACGCTTTGGAATGGGCGACTAGCTTCATATTTCTGACTGACCGACCCAAAAGTGCCTGTAATTGGTTTATTTGAAATAAATGCTTTGAGTTTGAGTTTGAGTTTGACTAATTATGTGATAGATACATGGTGCTCACATATTTACAAACATTGTAAAAGTAGACGATTTTCCTAAAATTTTACAATTAATAAGTCAGTGTGCGAGGAATTGATCACAGAATGTAAAATCAATGTCATATAATAAAATAATACAAATATAATATACAATTAAATTTGCAACCAGTTTGATTTTGTCTTGATTCAAAGTCAAAGTCAAATCATTTATTTCAAATAGGCCAGTATAAGGCACTTTTGAACGTCAAAAATTTACAAAAAAAAATAATTGATTCTAGTTGCCCCTTCCAAAAGGTAGTTCCAAAATTATCCTATTGAGCAGGACCAGCATGTTTCCAAGCACTCTTATCTTGGATTGGACTTGGATATAATCCTCTAATTTGTAATATGCATGATTAAAAAGTGTACTTTTAATATGAGTTTTAAATTTTCTTTTATTTAATTTCAATATATAACAAGGTATTTTGTTGTAACATTTCATCTCAAAAAAAGTTGATCTATATTTCTAGTATTAAAATTATGTCTATCACTTATTTTATTAAAAAGATGTCGATTTTTTACAACATTAGTCGCTAAGTTATCAATTCAGAAGTAAATATATTTCTCGGTAGCTCTGAGTCATATTAATTCACGTTTGCAAATTGACGCTGTTTATTTTTATATTCTGTTGGAATAGTAAAGATGATGAATTAATATAATAGAAGCTGTTCTAACGACTCGTTGCCTTCATACAAAAAAAACGTTAGGTTACAGGTGCTAAAGAAAACTTTTATTGCTGCACTCATAAATTCCCTTATTATTTTATTTTTTAAATTTATTTTCTCAGGTTGTTGGAACTATTAAATCCGTACGGTGTAGCTGTTGGTCCGATCTTCGAAGCATGTCACCATTGAGTCAAATAGGCCTATACAATAGTTTGCTGCAGCTCTTTTATAAGCGTTTTCATATAAAAAATGCAATCAATGAGCTACCACCATTGGCCAATAATATTGCACCAACGTCTATGCTCAGCACTAATGTTGTTGGTCAAACATTTGGCACAAATGTTATGATATTCTTTATTGCCATTTTTATAGAATTTATTATTGTATACGAACGTATAACATAACATCACGCCTTGTTTCCCCGAAGGGACAGAGGTGTAACTGTACCTAGTACACCCACATTTCGCCAGTTATTTTTAAGTCCCATGTAAAGTCCAAAATAACTGGCCATTTGCCATCAACCGGGCACAAATCCAGACTCCGGAATATATAAAGTGATATTGGATTTTTCTAAATGGAATTTCTCGGTAAGAAATTCCATTTAGAAAAATCCAATATCACTTTACAAAATTGTGACTAAATACTGTTAAAGCAAATTAACATGTTTTGTACTTTTATTAATTATAAGATGTAAGTTCGAAATTCCATAACCTCATCATATTTTATCTGTATTTATTTGTATCGAAACCTTCATTCAATAATTGCAAGACTGAGGAAAAAAGATTCATGTCGGAGATGGGGCCGCCGAGGCGGCTCCCGGTTCATTTATTCAATTTCATGTAAAAATACGGAATTACTTATTCAATATTGTCAAATACTTCAAGTTACGGTCAATAGTGCATGTGGATACATTAATTAAATCAAGATATCAAGTGAATTCAACAAGGTTTTTCATTTGCCACCAATGTTCACAAAATCCTTCAACATTCCGATTGCGATTCGAACCCGCCAGCCAAAGTGAACAACTACCTATTTTTTATATGCCGTCTTAATTTATTGCCATTTTAATATTATTTCGTTTATTCATTTTTACACTTATTTTTAAATGTAAAAAAAAATACTGCTCCCGATACTGGCCCTTTTTTTTTTTAAGTTTTTACTTCATGTAAAGATTAAAAATGTATTTTAAATTAATTATCTTTTTGAAATCAACTTACCAAGTGAAATGCATAACCCTTGAATCAAAACGGCAACTACAAATTAGATAGCTAACATTTTTGCATTCATAGTCAAAGCGTTCGTAAAGTAAAGAGTAAATGGAAATCCATTTCCTATCCCTATAGATAGTAATCAGTTGGTATCAATGAAAGCGATACAGTGCAATCTTTCTCGCTGATTCAAGAAGATTTCAATTTGCTGTTTTCTTTTTTTTGCGAATCGTAGTGGTATTGAATAGAACGTGTTTGTTACTCAATCACGCAAAAACGTCTGAACGGATTTTGATGAAATTTGACACACAGATAATGTATAACCTAGATTAACACATAGGATACTTTTTATCAAATCAAATCAAATGTTTATTTGCCAGAAATACATTGTTTTGGTACAGGTGAGATCTTATAACCTAAGTGTCATTGTATTCTGCCTGCAAGCAAGCGTGCAATTTTTTTATTAAGTTTTCATACATTTTTATTTTATTACTATTATTATTAAATACTATTACCATGCATTTATTCACTATTTTATTTATATTGTCAATATTTTTATAATTATAGGTACTAATTTTCAATTTTATGTTCCATTAATTCCTTAAAACTATAAAAACAACACTTTAGAAGCCAGTCTGTCAATTTTGTCTTGAACACATTACCCTATGGAGGGGGTGTAGACCTATTCCGACCACCGGTACATCCGGTTTGACGTCTCCGCCCAGACCTCGAGCGCGCTGGTCCGACAGGCCCTGAGTGGTCCGCGTTGGGCGCTGAAGCAGCTGGACCGGGAGCTCCTCCTAAAGCCTCGATCGTGCAGGCCTGGGTGTCATTACCGGACAGGCCTGCTGACATCAACGACGAGGCGGAGTGGTTCCGGGAGACCATGTCCGAAATATGTGACGTGGCAAGGCCCTGGGTCCTGCCCGGACGTGCCTCGCGCCAGGTGTACTGGTGGTCGCAAGAGCTAACGACTCTGCGCAGTGCGTGCGTTAATGCGCGACGCTGGTACACCAGGCACCGCAGGCTCCGTATCCACCCTCCGGATACGGAAACCATTCAGGAGGAGCTGTACGAGGGGTACAGAGCGGCGAAGATCGCCCTCCAAGTGGAGATCCTGTGGACCAGGGGACTATGTTCTATGTTAAGGGGTTTGGTTTCCGCACTTAGTCCATCAGGTGGACCATTGTGCGTGGACCATAGCGGCCGTTTGGTGGTTATTCCAACCAGCCCACCTCCCTCCAGAAGTTAATTAAGTCTCCTGGTCTGTTTAGAACATCTTTGTATGATCTGGGTGACCCGAGGGTTTCCGTTCTAATCTGAGTGACGCCCGTGCATTCAAAGAGCACGTGGGCAACGGTCTCCTCAGCCTCCATGCACGCCCTGCAGAGAGGACTGTCTGTTATACCTATTGTGTGGAAGTGTTTGCTTAGCGAGCAGTGTCCCGTGATGGTCCCCGTCACCAGGCAGTCCGTTCCGGCGTAATAAACGCCTGGTCAGCCTGCTGTCCAAAATCAAATTCAAATTCAAATACGTTTATTGTTTGTTACATGTAGAAAAAGATCTTATGGTAATTATAATAGTAGCACTGTAACATATAAGGTGTACAATATTCTATGACGTTATTATTTTTATAAACATTCTTAAAGTTGGTCTAGTCACTCTTTGCATTAGTCAAATTATACATTAAAATTAAAACATACATTCCATAGTCATACATTATCAATGAAACGAAAATACATTGAACCAAGTTTTTGTCATTAAAAAAAATCATTTATTGTGTACAGTAGTAGTACGCTTTATCTATCCAGAATTATTTGAGCTTAATTTCAAAGATATTCATAGCTGAAATATCTTTAATACAATTTGGTAGTTTGTTATAAATTTTTACTCCCATTCCAAATATACTAGATTTAAATTTAACTGTTCTACACCTAATTCTGCATAGTATAGTATCTACATACTACACACTACATCATATACTTACACTATGCATTCATTAATATTATGTATTATACTCGTTTATTGATTTTGCATTATTATTTTGCGAATCGTTCTAAAACGATTAGTTTTCTTTAATTTTCATATTTTTCAATGTTATGACATTTACGTCAGGCTGTCAAGCTGTCATTATTTTTTCTTCTAATTTTCTCTCTAGTTTTCTTACTGGCTTAGTCCATGAAGGTTACTTTTGATTTATATAATTTAAATTATTTTTATCAATATTTTTAGCTCAAATATGGTATTTTATAGGCAATTATAATTGTTTACTGTAAAATATTTGTATCCTAACTTACATTTTATAATAATAATTGAAACGCTCTCAGAATTCATCAAAGAGGTTTTTTGGTACGAATATGTCTGGCCCTTTTCGATCTCTGAATTTGAAATTAAATTCTGTAAAGAACAAGAAAAAGATAATTTGAAAAATAAACGTCGGAGGGACTACGGATGCATTCGGCAGAGCTGATCTGGAAGCGCTCAAGGAAACATCTCCTCAAGAAAAGTCTTGCAAATTGGTCTATATACATTTCACCCTGAAATCATACTCTGTCTTCACGGGACTACGTTTCTTGCCAGGAGGACCTTCCACTACTAAGTCCTGACTGGTCTGTCTGAGAGACTAGGAAGCGGATCTTCAGGCCTCAGAGCTAACGAGGCCTGACGTCTTCTACATTGCCTGTGAATTTATCAAGATTTATCTGGGAAACGAATCTGGATGTTTCAGAACTGACAGGACGACTCGAACCTGAAAGCCGTAACATACTTCCTCTGTAAATATTTTCTTTTCTGAGAGCGCTAGGTAGGTTAGGTTATTTTTTTTAATTATTTTTCTGTGTTTTACCTCAAATTATATATTTTTAACTTGTCTACTTTCCCTTTTATTTTAATAAGCAGTAGATTTGTTACAATAGCTCATTTTTATGTCGTGCACTTCTAAATGTTTTATATTTTCTTATATCGCACTTTATCATTCTTGCCGCTTCATAAATATATAATGAAGGCAGAGTTAAAATTTTTAACCTTCTAAACATTTCTTTGCATGAGTCAGTCTGTTTAAGTCCGGTTATACTTCTCACATATCTTTTTTGGGCTTTAAGAGCATTTTCTATATCAGGAGAATTAAGAATGGCACAGCCTCCTTTGACTACCTGCAACCTGCACCGGCACTACATCTGCACGGTACCTACCGTGCTACCCTTGGGTATCCGCGGAAAGCAGGGACTGGCGCTCTCGGGTCTGTGTCCATAACCAGATTCTCTAATTCCGTTTTTATGTGCTCGGCCTCGTCCTTTGTCAGGTCTTTGGAGGGGGGAAGGCAGATTGCTTCGGCCAGCCGCGCAGGGATTTCCTTCGTGGTTCGCGCGTAGATCCTCTGCTCCCTTCGAGCAGAGTGGATTCTCACCCGTTTGGCGTCCCCCTGGATCATGCTCGGTGAGGCCGTGTCATCAGGGCGTCTCCTCTTCGCCGGCCCTGTACTGCTCGGTCCAGGCCGCGGCTTAGAGGTGCCAGGCTGGCTTTTTTGCTGGTGACGTCTGGTGTGAGGCTTTGGTCGAGGTCGGTCGTGGGATCCGTCTGTGCCCTGGGGTCGCCTGTCGATCCCGGCGGACTCTGTTGCTTGCAGAGGCTTTTTGCGCTGGGTTTCCCCTTCGCGGACTTGGGGCCGGACGCGTACCTCCCCTTTGACGTCCGATTGCGCTTCGCGCTGGCTAATGCATTCGCGGGTTTTGCTCTTTCGTTCACCGATTCTCTTCTTCCGGGCCTAGATTTTTTCGCGCTTTGTCAGCAGGCGTACTTCACCACAGGCAACCGGAAGAGTGTTGGGGTTGCCAGGTCCATCATCTTCCCCCGTGTCTGTCTATGCTAGTCTGGGTCTTTTTCCGGGTTTGTCTTGCTGTTCCGCACGGTACTCTATTGCCCAAGGCTCGTGGGAGGCGAGAAGGTGCCGACCGTGTGAGAAGGTGCCGATCGTGAAGTGAGAGGAATGGCCGGGCGACCTTCCAAAGGCTGGGGTCCAACAAGGCGGAAGCCAATGCCGCCAAGCGGGTGCAGCGGAGAGCTGTAGCGGCCGACAAGGTCAGCGAGCTGGCCCGTCAAGCGCGGGAACGGCGCCGGGGGGAGCGTTTCGGCGGTGGCGCTCAGTTGCCAAGTTTTGGACGGCGTGGATATCGTCTTGAAGGTTGCCACCGAATCGGGCAACCTGAAGGGCACCTTCACGCGCGCCCTAAAGGAGGCGGCTGACGGCATCAAGGAGGCCGTTGAGGTCCTCCTTAGTCGTTCGAGCACGGACAAGACGGCGAAGCTATGGGAGGAGAACCGCCGTCTCCAATCCGAGTTGGAGGACCTCAAGAGGCAGTTTGCCGCCCAGAGGGCAGCTACCACGGCCACCGGATCGCCGGTCCCGCCGTCGCCTCCATCGTCGACGCCATCATTGGCCCCTGCACTTGTGGATGCGGAGGTCGAAAAGATCGTTCCCATCTGCATGATGCAGTGCGGGAAAATGGTGGGGGCTCGGCTGGAGGCTATCGAGGCGAGGCCCAGCCGAAACCTTCCGCCCACCGCTCGCTGCGGATAAAAAGAGATTGGCTGGCCTCGCCAAACCGGGGTCAACGGTTGTGGCGGCTGAGCCAAGCGGGCCCGGGAAGGGGGCCAGTAAGCCTGCGCAGGCCAAGTCTGCACCCACTTCCCGGACGGGTGCTCTCCCGGCGACCGCGTCCGTCCCCACTTCCCAGACGGCCGCTCCCGGGCCCTCCATTGAGGCTTGGACAACGGTCGTCAAGAAGGGCTGCAAGAAGAGGAAGAAGGCAGCGCCGCCTCCACCCACTGAGGCACCGGCACTTATACGTGCCCTCCGGGGACTCAGAGTTCACCTAGGGCGAGAGCTCCACGTTCTGTGGCTGTAGTTATAACACTGCAGCCCGGAACCGTTGAAAGGGGCGTCTCATATAAAGCGGTCCTATTGGAGGCCAAAACCAAAGTCACGTTCCCCAACCTTAGCATACCGTCCGGCTTCAGATTGAGGCCGGCGATTACGGGGGCGCGGCTGCTGGAAGTGCCGGGTGCCTCTAGCGGCGAGAAGACGGACATCCTGGCCGCCAAGTCGAGGGCGGTACTCAACCCCGAGGATGTTCGAGTGTCCAGGCCTATGAAGACCGCTGAGCTACGCGTCGACGGCCTGGACGACTCGACAACCCCAGCTGAGGTTGTGGCAGCCGTCGCCAAAGCCGGTGGATGTCCGCCCGATGATGTGCGGGTGGGTGCAATGAGATCCGCATCGACGCTTCCGGGCTCGGCGTCGTTTGGGTGCGGTGCCCAGTGGCCGCGGGCAACAAAGTCGCCGACGGTGGACGACTCTTGGTCGGGTGGGTTGCGGCAACAAGCAACACCGAAGGTGTCTCCACGTTGTTGTCGTGGTGGGGCTTGTGCGTCTCAATGATCTTGGGGCTCTGCCGGTAGAGTTACTCATGCCGGAAAGGTCCAAGTGAGAGACCAGACTAAGAGAGACACCGGGATGGGGTCGCTCCTGATCGGTCGACGATAGTCGATCGACATTGGACGCGACCATGCCGCTGCGGTGTAGGCACACCAAAGCGGCGCGTGTTCTCTCCTTGGGAGAGAACTTTCGGCGGGTTCGCTGAGTCGGGTTGCCGGACAGCGGACGGAGGCATGTTTAATGCCGCCGCCGGGGGCTTGGCTTCATTGCCTGGCCCAGAGGAAGGCTACCTCTAAGATAAAAAACCACCCAATCCTAAGCTTTGAAGCGCGGTGAGAGGATGAATGGCTGGAGGGAGTCCAGTCGTTAGCGCTTCCCCTGTAGAGCACCTGCCGCACTCTACAGTATGTAGGCTTACCGGGTATCTAGGCTCTGCCCGGTGGACATTTGTGCCCTATATCTACTCGTGGGATTTATATGGAAGACAAAAACAAAAAATCAAAAGAAGTGCCGATCGTGCTGATCGAGCAGATGGGTGTGGGTGCGGTGTCAGATTCTGACACCACATCCGAAAGGATGAGTGTGGTGAGTGTGGCGAGCGTAAGCTCAAAGCATTCACGAACGGAAGAGGCTGAGCGTCATTCCAAATTTTGGAAACGCGGAAAACGCTCGCGTAAAGAAGAGGGAAAGCTGGCAGGGCTGGCAGGCCTCTCTTCTAGTGAGGAGAACCTACCGGCCGCCAAAATACCGACAGGTAGAAGAGGGCGAGGTCGCGCAATTGCTGGAGCGAAAGCTCCTTCCACGTCGCGCGACCCTCAAGGGCGCTTCCTCAAGCGCCCCGACACGCCGGCACCCAGCGGAGGTAGTGGGGACTCGGGGACCAAACAAGTGGAGGGTGCTTCTACCCAAAACCCCGTTTCCTTTGTCGCCACAAAGGGGGAAATGAACTCCGCTAAGAGAGAGGAGAGACGGGCAGTGGCCCTGGATGAGGTGGCTGTAATGGCCAGTCAGGCTAGAGACCGGCGGTCTGCTCGCATAGCCGCTGCCGAAGATCTCTCAGCGGTGGCCCTCAGTCGCCAGGTGATGGACGGTGTGGAGGTCGTCCTGAAGGTTGCCACCAAATCGGGCAACCTGAAGGGCACATTCACGCGCGCTTTAAAGGAGGCGGCGGATGGCATTAAGGAGGCGGTTGGGGTCCTCCTTAATCGCACGAGCTCGGATGAGACGGCTAAGTTGTGGGAGGAGAACAGCCGTCTCCGATCCGAACTAGAGGACCTCAAGCGGGAGTTCGCCGCCCAGAGGACAGAATTGAGAGGGCAAGAGCGTGCAGCTCCCGCCGCTGCCGGCTCCTCTATGGCCGTCGCCCCGTCATCGTCGTCGTCTGCCCCCATACTTGCGGATGTGGATCTAGAGAAGATCGCACGTATCTGCATGCTGCAATGTGGGGGCATGGTGAATGCCCGTCTGCAGGCCCTGGAGTCGAGACTCCTCCCGGCCCAGACCCTCCGACCACCGCTTGCAGCGGACAAGCGGAGGACGGAGGAGGTCGCTAAGCCGGGGCCTGCAATCACAGCGGCCAAACCGGCGATGTCTGGGAAGGGGGCCAAAAAGCCCGCACAGGGGCCAGGGAAGCCCTCGGAGGGAGCGCCCGCACCCCCTTCCCACACAGGTGCACCCTCGGCGAACGCGCCCGTGCCCACGGAGGAGTCCTGGGCGACAGTGGTCAAGCGCAGCCGGAAGAAGTAGGGAAAGGCGGCAACGCCACCCGCTCCGCCCGCTGCCGCAGCCACCAAGACGAAGAGGCCGCGCAGAGCACGTGCCCCACGCTCCGCGGCTGTAGTGATCACGCTGCAGCCCGGAGCCGTAGAGAGGGGTCTGCTGTACAAGACGGTCCTCGAGGAGGCAAAAGCCAAGGTCGCATTCCCTGACCTTGGCACACCGACCGGCTTCAAATTGAGGCCGACGGTAACGGGGGCGCGGCTGTTCGAGCTATCGGGTGCCTCGAGCAGCGAAAAGGCGGACATCCTGGCTGCCAAGCTGAGGGAGGTCCTCAACCCGGAGGACGTCCGGGTGTCCAGGCCCGTAAAGAGCGCTGAACTGCGCGTCGATGGCCTGGACGACTCGACGACACCGGCTGAGGTCGTGGCGGCCATCGCCCGAGACGGAGGGTGTCCGCCTGACGCCGTGCACACAGGCGACATCCGCGCCGATGCCTCAGGGCTCGGCACGATTTGGGTGCGGTGCCCGGTGGCAGCGGCGAACAAGGTCGCTGACCAGGGTCGATTGCTGGTGGGGTGGGTTGCAGCAAGAGCAAGATTGCTGCAGCCCAGGGCCATGCGGTGCTACCGTTGCCTGGACATTGGGCATGTCAGGGCACGGTGCACCTGCGAAACAGACCGCAGCGATCAGTGTTTCCGCTGTGGTCGGCCCGGCCACAAGGCGGCCGAGTGCTCCGAGGCACCGAACTGCAGCCTGTGTACAGCTGCAGGGAGGCCCGCGGGGCACAGAGCCGGCGGAAAGGCCTGTGGCGCCCCAAAGGGCAACAATAAAAAAAAGAGAGGGGCAACCAAGGCTGCCGGGGGCTCTTTACACTCCCCTCAGCCTGGCTGCCCTCCGGCCGACTCCCGGCCTAGGAATGGTGCGGAGGGGATGGACTGTGCCTAATGGCGCTGTTCCATGTCCTCCAGGGCAACATCAACCACTCTGCCAGAGCTCAGGATCTCTTGCTGCAGAGTATGGCAGAGTGGTCGATTCACGTGGCTGTGGTCGCCGAGCCGTATTTTGTCCCCGCCAGGGATAACTGGTTGGGTGACTTGGACGGTTTGGTGGCCATCATCGGCGGGGCTCTTGTCAACCCGTCCCGAGGTCATGGCTGGGTAGCCGCCCTCGCGGACGGCATTGGTATTGTTGGGGCATATTTCTCGCCCAACAAGAGTCTCGCCGACTTCGAGAGCTTCCTTGTCGAGTTGGGTGCCGTCGTTGGCCGGTTCCATCCTCGCCCGGTGCTGTTGCTCGGGGATCTTAACGCCAAGTCTGCGGCGTGGGGATCTCCGATCACCGATGCTAAGGGCGAGGCGCTGGAGGAGTGGGCGGTCACGACCGGCTTGGCCGTCCTCAACCGGGGTTCGGAGTACACGTGCGTGCGGCAGCGGGGCGGGTCTATTGTGGACATCTCGTTCGCTAGCCCCGCTGTCGCGAGCCGTGTCCATGACTGGCGTGTCGCCGTGGAGGTGGAGACGTTGTCGGATCACCGATACATTCGTTTCGATGTCTCCGCCCAGACCGCGGGCGGCCGCAGTCCGTCGGCCCCGCGGACGGACGGTCCGCGCTGGGCGCGAAAGCGCATTGACAGGGAATTGCTCGAGGAGGCCGCTTTTGTCCAGGCCTGGTTCCGGGAGTCGGCAACTGCCGGACCCGTCGACGTCGATGAGGAGGCGCAGTGGTTCCACGGGGCGATGACGCAAATTTGCGACGCGTCCATGCCCCGGGTTCACACGCAATTTACAAGGCGCCAGGTGTACTGGTGGTCTGCCGAAATCGCGCAGATGCGCGTCACGTGTATAGACGTCAGACGCCAGTACACCCGATACCGGAGAAGACGTCGTCGGGTCCCTGACGAAGAAGCCGCGCTGTATGAGGTGTACTGCGCGGCGAAGCAGGCTCTGTGGCTGGCCATAGGTGAGGCGAAGACGCGTGCTAGGGAGGAGAGTTTGGAGACTCTGGACCGTGATCCATGGGGGCGCCCTTATCGTGCGGTCCGGGGGAAACTCCGGGCCTGCGTATAGTCCCAGTCGCCCCCACATGGATTGCCACCAGGTGGCAATTGGGAGAAAAAAATCCCAGTTGCCACCGGGTGGCGACTGGGACCTTATTGCCCCCACTTCAAATCGCTGTACATTGCGGCGTGGATCGCCAAACCCCCTCATCGCTATATTTCTTACGGCCGCGATGACGGGGTTGGCGGTCACATTTCCAATGTGGTTTTATTAGTAGATATGATATTTTTTAGGGACATACCCTATATATTATATATATATTCCCTTGCATTTTTTTTTCCTTTGGGTGCACTCCCACGTTTCTACGTCACTTGTTTTTTCTTTTCAAATTATACTGATGTCCTGCACGAAGAATAATTGTCCCATGTCGTCTTTTTATATATAGTATACTTTGTCCGGAGCTGCAAGACGCACTTTGCTCTGACATGATTATAGATAGACTAAATTGCATTTCAATGTCATAGATGCAAAAGCCGGTAAAGGGTAGGGGAAGGGAATGACACATCCCCAACCCCGTCATCGCGGCCGTAAGAAATATAGCGATGAGGGGGTTTGGCGATCCACGCCGCAATGTACAGCGATTTGAAGTGGGGGCAATAAGGTCCCAGTCGCCACCCGGTGGCAACTGGGACTTTTTTCTCCCAATTGCCACCTGGTGGCAATCCATGTGGGGGCGACTGGGACTATACGCGGGCCTGGGCGCCTCCGCTTACGGAGAGTCTCCAACCAGAGCTGCTGGAGGAGGTGGTCGCAGCCCTCTTCCCGGCGAGAGCGGAGCATGCTCCGCCACCGATGGCATTGCCCACAGCCACAAAGCTTGAGGAAGAGAACGCCAGCGTCCCACGGGTGACACAGGCAGAGATGAGGGCGGCCGTGATGCGGCTCCGGGCAAAAACCGTTGCTCCGGGGCCCGATGGCATCCACGGCTTAGTGCTAGCCCTCGCTCTGAAGGAGCTTGAGCCCCAACTGACAGGACTCTTCTCAGCGTGCCTAAAGCAGGGCCAGTTTCCCATTCAGTGGAAATCTGGTCGTCTGGTCCTGCTCAGGAAGGCGGGGCGCCCTGCGGACTCGCCGTCCGCGTACCGGCCCATAGTGCTGCTAGACGAGGTGGGAAAACTGCTCGAGCGGATTATCGCAGCCCGCCTCGTAAGCCACTTGTGCAGAGAGGGGCCGGACCTGGACGATAGCCAGTTCGGGTTTCGGCATGGGCGCTCCACTATCCACGCTATATCGCGAGTGAGAGCCCTGGCGGAAGAAGCGGTGTCTCGGGGCGGGGTGATGTTGGCGGTGTCCTTGGACATTTCTAACGCCTTCAACGCCCTGCCCTGGAGTTGTATTCGGGAGGCACTGCGTTACCATCGGGTGCCTCCCTACCTCCGCCGCATTGTTGGGGCTTATTTGGCGGAGAGGTGTGTCACCTACGTGGGACGTGATGGCGGAAAGCAGCGCCGCATGTCGTGCGGTGTTCCGCAGGGCTCGGTCGTGGGACCGCTCCTGTGGAACATCGGGTACGACTGGGTGCTGCGGGGCGAGCTCTAGCCGGGCGTGGACCTGACGTGTTACGCGGACGACACGCTGGTCACGGCCCGGGGGAGCTCGTACAGGGAGGCAGCGTTGCTGGCGACGGCTGCGGTCTTACAGGTGGTGGGCCGCATACGGCGCCTAGGCCTGGAGGTGGCCCTCAACAAGTCGGAGGCCATGGTCTTTCATGGCCCCCGGCGGGCGCCGCCGCCGGGATTACACATCGTGGTGGGGGGGGCCCAAATAGCTGTCGAGTCTACCATGAAGTACCTAGGATTGGTGCTCGACAGCCGGTGGAATTTCGGCCCCCACTTCCGGCGGCTTGCGCCCAAGTTGTTGGGCGCGGCTGGGGCGCTGTCAACGCTGCTTCCCAATCTGGGGGGCCCGAGCGCCGCCTTTAGGCGGCTCTACGTGGGGATCGTGCGATCGATGGCCCTGTATGGGGCCCCGATCTGGGCGGCTGACCTGACGGCCAACAGCTTAATCGTTCTGCGGAAACCGCAGCGGGCTATGGCCGTCAGAGTCATAAGGGGTTATCGCACGATCTCCTACGAGGCGGGTTGTATACTGGCCGGATCCCCGCCCTGGGACCTGGAGGCGAAGGTGCTCGCGTCACTGTACTGGTGGCGCGAGGAAACGCGGGCGCGGGGCGAGCGACTGACGCAGCAACATTTGGAGCTGCGCCGGTCACAGCTCCGCGAGGTCCTGGTGGCGGAATGGCGGAACAGGCTTTCGAGCCCTACCGCCGGCCTCGGCACCATCGAGGCGGTCCGGCCAGTGCTCGACCACTGGCTCGGGAGGAGGCACGGCTCCCTGTCGTTTCGGGCGACGCAGGTGCTCTCGGGGCATGGCTGCTTCGGGAAGTACCTGTGTCGCATAAACAGGGAGCCGGACGCTCGGTGTCACCACTGCGTCGACTGCCGGGAGGACACGGCGTGGCATACGCTGGCAGAGTGTGCCGCTTGGGAGGAGCCGCGCCGTGCCCTCATTCAAAATTCAAAATTCAAAATATTTTATTTCACATAAACCTATAAGGGCACTTATGAAACGTCAGAAGCTAGATGCACGGTTCCAATTGGTCGTTTCCTATGGAGAAGAGCCGGCAAGAAACTCCATGGTTACTCTTTTAAAAATAAATGGTATTTACAATGCTTTCAAATTACAGAGTTAATAGGTATGAGAGGACAGTGTAGGCCTATCAACAAGTACCAGGTACTTAGCAAGATAGAAAATGAGGTACCAGGGAAGCCACATGTGCAGAAGGAATTATTGCCAAACTTCCTTGTCTTCAACGTAGTCTTTAATCTTATAATATGCTTTTTTGATAAGGACACGTTTGATGTGGGTTTTGAACTTTCCATCGCTAAGTTCTGTAATCGTCTTTGGCAACTTGTTATAAAATCGAATACTGTTTATTACAAATGACTTACTAGTTTTAGTTAATCTAAATTTGGGTATCACAATTTCATGTTTACTACGTGTATTTATATTATGGAAATCGCTTCTTATTTTGAAAAGTCCCAAGTTTTTGCGAACATACAAAATACTTTCTAAGATATAAAGAGAAGGCTGCGTTAGTATATCAATTTCTTTGAATTTATTTCTAAGGGACTCGCGGGGACCCATTTTATAGATAGAGCGAATTGCCCTCTTTTGTAAAATAAAAATTGAATCTACGTCAGCTGCCGATCCCCACAGCAGAACGCCATAAGACATAATACTGTGGAAATAAGCAAAGTATACTAACCTAGCTGTGGCTACATCAGTCAACTGCCTTATTTTTCTTACAGCGTATGCAGCTGAACTTAATCTACCTGAAAGAGCTCTAATGTGGGCGCCCCATTGCAATCTCGAATCTAAAGTAATTCCTAGAAATACAGTTTCCGTAATAGCATCTAGTTTTTTGCCATCAAGTTTTAAATTTAGACCTACTTGAGGTACATTTGGTAATGAGAACTTAAGACATTTAGTTTTGTTCGCATTAAGTAAAAGATTATTAGCTGCGAACCATTTCGAAAGAACTGCCAGACTATCATTGACATGTGTGACATCCGTATCTTTTCTATCTATTTTAAAAATAAGAGAAGTGTCATCAGCGAATAGAATTATATCTGATAAGTTAGCCATCATGTAAGGAAGGTCATTAATATAAACTAGAAATAGGAAAGGGCCAAGAATTGATCCTTGAGGCACGCCCATCTTTACTAGAGACCCCAAGGACGTCGCCCCGTTAACGTTTACTTTTTGCTGCCTATTTGATAGATATGAAAGAATAAGATCAGCAGCAGGTCCACGAATTCCGTAGTGGTGTAATTTACAGATCAGTGTTTTGTGGTCAACGCAGTCAAACGCTTTTGAGAGGTCACAGAAAATGCCAATTGCATCCTGGGATTTCTCCCAGGATTCCAAAATGTGACTGATGAGTTTTACTCCTGCGTCAGTCGTCGACCTACCTTTCGTGAAACCAAACTGGTGACTATGTAAAATTCCATTTGAGTTAAAATGTGACGACATCTGGTCTAGCATGATTTTTTCATATATTTTACTCAATGCTGGTAGCACAGATATAGGTCTATAATTGGAGGGATCACTCTTAGTACCTGATTTGAAAATTGGTACTACTTTACTATGTTTCATTAAATCAGGAAACGTACCGCTATCTAAACATTGATTAAATATGACTGTTAGGACAGGGGCAATTGTGTCAATAATATCTCTAAGAACCTTAACGGAAATCCCCCATAAGTCTTCTGTGTTTTTTATGTTAAGACTTTGGAATGCTTTTTTAATTGTGTCAATAGAAATAGGCTTGAATTCAAAACTTGGAATGTCCTTACTGAAGTTTTCTTTTAAAAGAGATTCAGCTAATATAGATGATGAGGGGAGAGATTTTGTAACCTCTATTGGAATGTTGGTAAAGAAATTTTCTAGTGTCTCAGCAACTTTTAACTTATCTGAAATGATTTCATTATTAATTTTTAGAGACAATTCATTCTGATCTCGCTGTTTTGTGTTTCCAGTTTCTTTGTTAATTACCTGCCACACAGCTTTTATTTTATTATTTGAAATACTAATTTTGTTACTTATTAATTTAGATTTAGCTTGGGCGCAGACTCGTTTGAATATCTTAGAATAGTTTCTGACATAATTATGAAGGGCTTGATCAGAAGTTAATGATTTCTCGTAGTACAAATTATATAAAATATCTCTGCTTTTTTTAATGCCAGCAGTGGCCCATTCATTGAATTTTGGTTTAGCATTGATGGTTACTTTTTTTACAGGACATGCTTTATTGAATTCATGGCATACTGTAGAAAATAATGTACCGTAGTTTATATTGGGGTCTTGTGAATCAAAACTAGCAGTCGAGAGATTGCTAAGAACATTATTATTAAATCTCTTCAATCTATTTTTAGTGAGAGGTCTTAATTCAATGGTTTTATCTAGATGCAACTTTTTATCTAAGTCAAATGATACAAGTTGACCAGTATGATCAGACCTGACGCCACTAATTAAGCACGAGTCTTGTACTTTACAATTAGTAAATATATTGTCAATGCATGAAGCTGAGGTTGCTGTTATTCTAGTCGCTTCATTAAATATACATTTTAAATTGAATGATTTAAACAATGATATAAGCTTACATTTATCGGGTGAGTTAACTAATAGATCAATATTTAGGTCACCACAAACAAAAACTAATTTATTATCTTTAAAAAGTTTGCTTAGTATTTCTTCCATAATTATTAAAAATGATGACAAGTTTGAGGCTGGTGGTCTATAAACACATAGGAAAGTATGGCCCTCAACCTCTGCACATGCTACCTCACATAAGCGATCAACAGAGCAAGCAGTGATATCCTTCCTTTCCTTATGCCTGAAGCAACTATTACATAATATCAAGGTACCACCCCCTATTGAGGATCTGTTATACGCACTGGCAACTGAAAAACTATTTACATTAAACAGCATCCTATCCGGTCTTAACCAGGTTTCACAAAAACATAAGATATCTATTTGATATTTATCTATTAACAATTCCACGTCTAGAATTTTGCCAGAGAAGCGATTAATATTTTGGTGATACAGTAAAATATTCTTATTATGCTTCTCTATTGTCGAGTCTAAATGTTTAAAGAATCTATTACAGTATTATTAGAAATACTAGATAATACTGTTTCGTCACTTAACCTAGTCTCAGTTAAATTATCAATAACTGCGTGTATATTGTAAGCTAACAAAGTAGCCAATACATGTTGACTTTTCTTGGGAAGAAACATAAATGTTCCCGAATTAATACAAAATCTCTAACAAAATTGTTAGTATCAAAATACAATAAACGGTCACTATGACGACATGTCAAAATATGCATTAGGTTGTTTAAACTACAAATGTAATCGTTTTCTTCAGCATACAAATTATCTGAATAAGGCAATGCACATAATATTAATTTACCTAATTTTAATTTAAGTAGGGTTTCGACACCATTAACTATGTCCCTTTTTGTGATGTTCAGACTGTTTCCAATTAAAAGAACTACAGTAGTCTGCTCATTCATTTGTGTGTTTTTTATTTTATGAACAAGCTCATTAAAATGCAGGTTATGGTAACAACAGTTAACCATGGTATGTTTAGATCGGTTATTTAACAAGGCTCCAAAACCTGCTCCTAATCTATCAGAATATACCAAAACATTACTTTGAGTGGGATTGACAGATTCTATGGTATGAGTTAAAGTGGGTGAAGTGGCAGGAACAACATGCTGTGACATGAGAGGTGGCGGAGTGGGAGCACAACTACAGGTGAGGTTGTTTGTCAGCGACTCGTACCTCTCTGCGTTGTACTTCACCAAATCTACCAACTCACAGGCCTCCTGCAAGCGCTCATTTAACATTTGCTGACTTGACTCATACTTACAAGATATTTCCTTAAGTGTATTTTCCCTGCTCAGTAATTCCTTTTGAAGGTTTTGTATCTCAATATCATACATTTGTTGCTACTTTCTAACTTAATATTACATAAATTTAGTTGGCATTTTAAGTTAATACGTTCTTTCCTAAGATTAACATTAAACTTATAAACACTTTGTGACTTCAAGAGTTTCTTGTACTTTTTTATATTTTTACTAATTTTAATATACTTCTTAATTTTATTATGACTAGTTAGAATTGGACATCTAGTTAAGGTATTGTCCCCAGTCAAGTCTATGGCAACGGTAGGCTTCTCACACTCCGGTCCGGATACACTACCAACCAACTCGTCGTAAAGGTTATTGGTGTTAGCAACCTGTTCCCTGGCTTTCAGGGAGTTGATGGTGAAAATAGTGTTGTGCGCCTTGCATAATTCCACTTCAAGGCCTGATATACGTCTCAGTGCTTGATCATGAGTGTCACTGCATTGTTGAAAATCTGACACTAGTTGACGGAGATGGTGATGCTGGTCGAGTATGTCCATGTGCTGGGTGTGAAGTTCTACAAGCTGGCTCTTGAGTTGAGTGTTTTTGTCATTAATCCTCTTGACTTCAACCTCACTGTCCTCTCTTTCCTGCAGCAGCTGGTTGCATTCTTTTTTTGATGCCTCCAGCTCCCTCAGTGTTGCATTCAGTTTGTCACTCATGTCACGAACTGTGGCTGAGCGGGTCATCATATTGAAAAATTTCCCCAAATGGCACCTGGAATGTGACAAGAAACAAAGTGAGTGTATGGAGAATCTAAATGAGTTGAGAACTTGAGAAGGTAGGAGGGTATGACAGTTAGCAAGAAATAAAGAAAAACAAAAGATAAAGTTTAAAAAAAAAATGATTATGAAAATATGGAGGTATAAGAAAATAGGAAACTAATTAATTTATTCCGGGGCTTATCACAATTTTTACTGTTATTACCATTTAAGATGATAATTAGGTGATAAATATGTGTGCAGTAAAGTTTGTAGTGTATGTTTTATGTCTGGGGCAAGTGTATTCGTCGTCGATTTTGCTTCCACAATTTTGTCAAGCAAAAGGAGACATAAACGGTGCCCGTGTGTACTGGACGTAGCTCATACCTGTTGGACAACTCAGAAAAACGACAGCTTCAGGATTATATACTTTTATTTTTCACTTTATAAACTCCTACAAACTCACAATCAAATCAGTTTATCACAACTTCGCAGGTAAATTATTATATTTTCCGGTACTTAACAATATTTAAAACTTCCAACGACCAACGGTCAATCAAACAGAGGTTTAGCTAAGAACTTCTCGGGTCGGCCATCGGCAATCGAATGGTCGAGCCTTAGCTGCCCCGTAAGCACTACGGTTAGTGGGAGGGGTATGGTGTTGCCAACTCTTAACAGTGTTGCAATGTACACAATACTACTATATTTTGTAACAGCTCGGCCATCCGCTCGCCAACGAGTGCCTTCGTTGTGATAATTTTGCAAGTACAATTAAGAAAATACATTTTAACTTGGAAGTAAAAACTTAACTACTTCAGACATCTAAAACATCAAATATGTTATTTGGCCTCTGTTTATTTATGTATTTATTCACATCCCTATATTTGTAGTAATCAATCAATCACGTTATTATTTGTAGCAATACATAAACAACTCTAACCTTACATTTGTTTAAAATACATCATAATATGAGGCAAAGTATCATTATCTCACAATCAAACATTATCGAATCCATAATTTAAGTTAGTTTTAGTACCTACATTACTCTATTCAGTTTTTTAATAAATAAATTAAAAAAAACAATTAATCGGGCAATTTCAGTATTTCACTATGAGACATATCGAATCATTTTGTAATTATAATTTATTCAAAATTTCACTACTGATTACATCATAAAATAATGTTTATTCGATTCTTGGGCGGCACATCATTGTGCACATCATGCCCCAATTAAATAAGCAATCTAAGCCAAAATCACTAGAACCGCTTATTGCTTCTCCTTGGGCGGCAAATCATTGTGCACCGTCATGCCCACAATAAACGGTCCAAATCACATCACTAGGACTACTTATTGCTTCTCCTTGGGCGGCACATTATTATTGTACACGTCATGCCCACAATAAGTAGTCCCGAACATCACTTCAGCCTGTCCATTGATTTATCCTTAGGCGGCGCATCATTGCGCCAATCATGCCCACAATAGACAGCCTGTCAATCATGCCATATGATACCTTGAACACGAATCATTTCATGGTCACGGTATACGCATGGACTTTTCACTTATATTTTAATATAACTTATAGTCTAAGCATTGGTATCGAGTGAGGGGGTTTCGACTGGGTTCTTATTATGGTCAGTAAAACTGTCATTACCACAATCGCTATTTGAACCAGGGCTATCATCATTATCACTTTCTGAGATGGAATTAAATGATAACCAGGGGTGCATCTTATCTACAGCAATAACAGCTTCATAGCGTCGCCCCTTTCGTGATAGTGGGGTATCTTCAACGACATAGCGGTCGTTTGGCAATACCTTTAACACTCTGTATGGTCCTTGTAGTTTTGGCTCTAACTTCTTGGACTGCCCGCTGCCTGATGCAATTGCCCGTACGATTCGAACTAAGTCTCCTTCTTTGTATTGTTTAGCCGCTTTCTTACGACTATTATATCGTTGTTTACTAATTTCATTTTGCTTTTGCATCAAGCAGCTGGCATTTGCTCTAATTTCTTCTATACTACCTTGTACCAATCCATCACCGGTATCAGAAATTACTTCATTTAGAATACCCTGTGATGGATTGGTTACCCTACGCCCAAATAATAGTTCACTGGGCGATTTCTTAGTGACATCATGTATTGTAGTATTTATACCTAACTGTACATCGGGAAGGTACTGATCCCATGTTCGAGGATCTTTCCCGTGAGTCATCGCACCTAAAGAAGCCAAGATAGTCCTGTTCGACCGTTCAACCTGTCCATTAGCTCGAGGTGTTGACACGGCGTTAAGTATGTGCTTAATGCCAAGAGATTGAGTAAATGCTTTGAACTTTTTACTTGTGAAGCAAGTCCCTCTATCCGTGATTAGACGTGTGGGGGTTCCAAAATACCCGATTAAACTCTTAATTACCTTCATAGTTTCTGAAGATTTTGTGCTCCTGACTGGTGCCAACGTAATGAATTTTGTGAATGCATCAATTATGACTAAAATGTAAGAGTTTTTCTTTTTGCTTTTATTAAAGGGGCCTAAATGGTCAGCGTGTATGGTGTGAAAGGGAACTTCTACCTTTTGTATAGGATGTAGATATCCCTGTTGCGCACCACTCGGTAATTTGTGATGCGCACATTCCAAACACGCAGACACATATTTCTTGATAAATGATCTCATTTTAGGAAACCAGTACAAGGCACGAACCCGGTCTAATGTCTTATCGAATCCGAAGTGCCCGACATCGTCATGGTTAGCTTTAACTATTTGCCATCGAGAGCCCTTTGGCACAACCCACCTTAACACGCCTTCCGCTACGATTTTATAAACGCGACCGTTTTTTAATTTATAATTTTGCTGGATATGAATAATGGTTGCAGTCTCGGGATCGGACAAAATTCGTTTGATCCGTTGTATCTCGTCATCAGAGGATTGAACCGTAGTGATCCAGTCCTCTGTTGTAACGGCAAGAATATCAACGACGTGCATATTTTCAGGTCCGGCGTCTATGGGTGCCCGGCTTAAGGCATCGACATGAGCCATTTTATTTCCGGGGCGATACTCAAATTCGCAATCAAATTCCTGCAACTGCACCCACCACCTCGCTATTTTGGGGATCAAATCCCTTTTTGTCAAGGTAGTGCGCAGAGAATTACAGTCAGTCACGATCTTGAACCTTATACCCAGTAGATAATTATATCCTAAATTTACTCAAAGAAGCTATCACTGCTAATGTTTCTAGTTCAAATGAGTGGAGTTTTTGCTCATACAACGATGTTTGGCGGCTAAAGTAAGCTACTGCTCTCCATAACCCCTGTCTATCCCTTTGAAGAAGAATTCCTGCTATACCGACCTTACTTGCATCGGTGTGCAGCTGGGTTTCTAAATTTTTGTCATATAGAGCAAGGATAGGTCTATTAATTAACTGTTCCTTAATTCCTATAAATGCCTCGTTTTCTACATTACCCCACCTCCACGGAGAATCTTTCTTTAAAAGGGATGTCAAGGGTCTGGCTATTAGAGCGAATCCTTTGACGAATCGTCTGAAGAAACTAGCCAATCCTACGAATCGCCTAACATCGTGAACGTTGGTAGGAGTGGGAAACTTAGAGATCGCTTCTGTTTTTAAGGATCCCGGCTTAATCCCCTGACCACTAATTTCAAACCCTAGGAAATCTAATCTATCAAACATGAATTTACATTTATTTAATTTAAGAGTCAGACCACCCTCTTTTATTAGTCTTAGGACCTCATCCAACCGTCGCATTGCTTGCTCAAACGATTGCGCCGGGATTAATACGTCATCCATATATATTATTACGTATCCTACCTTTGATTTGGGGAGGATTTTATGCATTGCTCTCTGAAATATTGAAGGCGCATTTGCCAAACCAAACGGCATTCTTGTATACTCGAATTGGCCGTCTGGTGTGACGAATGCAGTTTTCTCTTGGGACTTTTCCGAGATAGGTATTTGATAATATCCTGACGCTAGGTCGAGGGATATGAAGACATTATGGCCTGCTAACTCGTCAAGGAGATCTTCCACTCTAGGGAGAGGATAATTATCGCGCTTAGTTTTAGAATTAAGCGTTCTGTAGTCCACACACAAGCGTTTTTCACCGCTCTTTTTCCTGACTATCACGATAGGGCTCGCATAAGGAGAAGAAGACTCTTTTACTATACCGCATTCTAACATCTCCGCTACCATTTGTCGTACATCTTCCCTCTCAGGGTGAGAAAGTCTATACGGCCTGTAAACCACAGGTTGTTCGTCGTTTAGGTGTATATCCATTTCAACGACCGTAGTGAAACCCAAGTCCCCGAGACAGGAAGAAAAACATTCCTTATAAGTAAGAAGTAGTCTTTTAACTGCCTGCTTTTGCTCGTTTGTGATACAATCTCCGACATTTGGCTCAAATTCATCGCCTTCGTTATCCAACTTAACATCATACACGTATTTGCAGCCTTGAGGTATTTTGCTACGGGTAAGTAATTGTTTATCTTTTAGCTGTAAATCTTTAGTGCTCAAATTCAAAATTAAAACTCGACCTTGGCCTTTACTTATTTTGTATTCCCCTGGAAACAAAAAATATTCGGACCCAATTCGACCACGAATTTCTCCGGCTACAAATAAGGAACCAGAAAAAATTGGAGCTGATATAACTTGGATAGGCTTTATTTCATTAGGCTTGACATAACTGTCACTACTGCAAATCAAGTGTATCTTGACATCATCGGTAGTTTTACTAATGTCTAAATTGTTTGCAGTTTTAGTTATTTTTATACCAGGGCGTTCTGAAAACGTATGACCCAATAGGACAGGATAGTTAATGAGATTATCGTCAACTATTAATACCTCGACATCGTTTTCAACGATATTCTGCACCTCAATAGTTACTTTAGAAATACCCGCAGGCTGATACGGTATGTTGCCAAGTCCCTTCAATAGTGGCAAGTTTTTATCAGTTGCGAAACTGATTCCTAACCTCATGGCATCAGAAAAGCGTATTAACGTGCATTCACTACCCAAATCTAAGTGGCACTGCACCTTTACTCCATTTAAGATAATGGGAAAGGTGTATATACTGGATGCGATCTGACTAGCAATATTAAGGACAGATTTTTCCTTATCGTTTTTTTGGGATATATCCGCTTTTGGGCACGCGTTTGCCAAATGTCCTAAGAATTTACAGTGAGTACATTTTATCGTGGGCTTATTACATTTGTAACTGGGGTGACCAGGCTGATGACAATTAAAACAAACCATGACTCTATCCTCAGATCTATTGGTTTTGTTAATTACCTTTGTATTTGCGTGGATAGTGGAACGTTTTTCTTTATCTTTACCCGACCTATCTGGCTCCCTAGGAGTTCCCGGTTTTATATTTTTAAGAAATTTCAATAACTGCTCTGGCTCTGAAAACTGTGCCGCTTGGGCTCCTAATCTTATACCTCGGTCCTCGATACCATAGACTATACAATCTACAGCATCTTTACCATGAATATTGCAACGATTAAGAAGGTTAATTTTCGCGTAATAGTATAACTCGGGGGGTTCGCCAAAACGTAGTTTCTTATTTAACATCTCCGTTAGTAATTCTCCATAGTTTTGACTAGACGGAAATGTCTCTATTAATTTAGTTTTCCACTCTTCCCAAGAATGCAAAAGAGTAGGCAAACTTTGATACCACGTCTTGGCGATGCCCGTGAGTTTAGGTAAGGCGTAATGTATGACCTGTTTTTCTGACCACTCATAAATTTGTTTACATTCTTCGATTTTAGAAATCCATGCATTAATAGTTTGCTCTTTGATCATGGGGTCAAATTCAGGTATAACCTGGTTTAGAGACGAAAACCTCTCACTCGAACCGAATTTCGAAGACTTCATAATATCTAAGAATAACTCAATCAATAAAGTAGTATTTTGATTGCTTACATCACATCTGCTTCGTTTCGCTTCATTAGTCTCGCCTTCACGATCAGGACTATGCTTCGCCCTGCCACGTTTCTGATGCCGGTCACCCCGACACTTGCTGCTCAATCGGCTGTCGCGCCGGCCTCGCCTTCGGCTTTTGCTGCGACTACGTGACGCACTCGTCACCACGCTGCGGTACTCCCTGCTGCGCCTGCTTCGATGTTCACCGGGGTTCTCGTCACTGCAGTCGCTACGGTCACGTCGCTTGGTGCGACGTTTCGAAGTAATGCTGCGCCGGTGCTTGCTCCGGTTACGCCTACTGCGTTGGTCATCAGCCTCGGAGCTGCCATCCCGGCAACGCGACGGTGTTCGAACCCACTCAGGTTCCATTAGTATACTGATAAAGACAAAAATAAAAACGCATCATTTCCTTTTAATTGGTTGATGTTTTTGCCAAAGCTAAGCATTTGCGTGTAAATTTACCAAACACCAGGGATCACTAGCATTGACAGGGAGTGCCCTAACCAAATGCTACCAATCCAGCAAAGTAGATAGTCACTTAACTTCATCACCGAAAATTATTTTGGCTAATATTGTCAAAGAGACTATAAAGAGCGCTGTCGATATGCAAACCTGTATTTTCTATTAGGGAATAATGAAAATAAAAAAAAACAAAAGTCGATAGAAATAGTTCCTTCACGTAACTGCATTACCAGGGGGTACCCTGGCCAAATGTCGCTAAGATCATGAACTATTTACGGCACAAACCAATATTATGCTACCACTATCAGGGAGTGCCCTGACCAAGTGCCAACAATAACATTGTCAAGTTGGTAAAGGTTTAACTATGTGAATATAATTCGGGAAGTAAATTCTAACCACACAACCTCAATATCGGGGGGTACCCCGGCCAATTGTTGTTGTGATCGTAGAAGACACGAGCTCTTTATCAACATTGTCAGGGAGTGCCCTGACCAAATGTTAACAATATCTCGCCCTTACATCTTCACACTACAATCACCTTTGAATATATAATTTTTATTTATTATGTCTGTGGGCAAGTGGACAATAACAAGAAAAAAAAAAAAAACTTATTTCTTACCTTGTTATCGTTATCCCACTTCTGAGTTGTTGGACAACTCAGAAAAACGACAGCTTCAGGATTATATACTTTTATTTTTCACTTTATAAACTCCTACAAACTCACAATCAAATCAGTTTATCACAACTTCGCAGGTAAATTATTATATTTTCCGGTACTTAACAATATTTAAAACTTCCAACGACCAACGGTCAATCAAACAGAGGTTTAGCTAAGAACTTCTCGGGTCGGCCATCGGCAATCGAATGGTCGAGCCTTAGCTGCCCCGTAAGCACTACGGTTAGTGGGAGGGGTATGGTGTTGCCAACTCTTAACAGTGTTGCAATGTACACAATACTACTATATTTTGTAACATACCTCTGAGCAGTGGTTACAGGTGATGTATAGTGTGTAAATATAACTACAATAATGATTATTATAAAACAAAATACTCCCCGGGTTCGATGAATTCAAATCTGCAATCCAAACGTTGACAGCCGGTAGATGATTTTTCGAAATCTCGATTATTATCAATAATCACGACAAAAACACGTCACAAACACTGCTTGAGACACTTTTTACTTAGATTCTAAGATAAATAATAGATTTAACACAAAATAGACACAATTATTTAAAAATCTAGAATATTTAACTACGAAGTCGTTTTTTCACGACTTGTCGCCAGTGATGCCAGCGCAAAAAAAAAAAATCAGTGAAGTAGGCAGTGACCTGTCGCTGCCGGCCGTAGTGAGTGCGATGGTCGGCAGCGAAGAGTCCTGGGATGCGGTGGTCTCCTTCTGCGAAACTGTCATCTCGCAGAAGGAGGCTGCGGAGAGGGAGAGGGAGATCACGACTCTACTCCCGATCCGCAGCAGGCGCACCGGGCGTCGGCGGAGGGCGGACAACGCCCTCTTCCAGCCCCCCTAAATGGGTCCAGGGGTGACGGACATGGGGACGTCCGTCGCCCCCCATTCAACAGGACCCGAGGCGGCGGCGCGTAGTGTTCCACGCGCGCCCCTCTTGGACGTCGCGGAGGGAGTCAAACACCTCACTCCCTCCGCTGACCTGAGGAGAGGCCCGCAGAGGCGGGCCAGTCGGGGATTGCGGAAGTCGCTTTTGTTCCCGCGATCCCCGGCGTAGGTGTGGGTTGGGAACACCGGGGTGGTTTTTAGTCAGTAAGAGTCTGACAGACCCCTCTGCCCCCCCCAGGGCGGAGGTCATCCATGAGGATTTTCCACCCCGGAACAAAAAAATAAAAAAAAAAAAAAACAAGCAAGGGTCAAACTGCTGCAACCCAGGGCGCTGCGGTGCTACCGGTGCCTGGACATTGGGCATGTCCGGGCGAGGTGCACCGCTGCAATAGACCGCAGCGAGCAATGTTTTCACTGCAGTCCGCCCAACGCTTTGCCGCGCCAAACTGCAGCCTCTGTACAGCTGCAGGGAGGCCCGCTGGGCATAGGGCAGGTGGAAGAGCCTGTGGCGCACCCGCCCAGAAAAAGAGAAGGGATGCCAAGACTGCCGGGGGTCTTTACCGGCCTACGGATGGTGCGACGGAGAGAATGGACTG
Source organism: Xanthia icteritia (assembly GCA_949128155.2). NCBI lineage: Eukaryota > Metazoa > Arthropoda > Insecta > Lepidoptera > Noctuidae > Xanthia > Xanthia icteritia. The sequence goes on from OX421956.2 coordinate 16,258,160, forward strand.
CGCATAATGGCGCTTTACCATTTTCTCCAGGGCAACATCAACTACGCTGCCAGAGCGCAGGATCTCTCTCTTTCTCTTAATCCAGAGCATGGCAGAGTGGTCGATTGACGTGACTGTGGTCGCCGAGCCGTACTTTGCCCCCCCCAGGGATAACTGGGTGGGAGACCTGGATGGCTTGGTTACCATCATTGGCGGGGCTCTCGTCAGTCCGTCACGAGGTCACGGCTGGGTAGCCGCCCTCGCGGACGATATTGGCACGGTTGGGGCGTATTTCTCGCCCAACAAGAGCCTCGCCGACTTCGAGAACTTCCTTGTCGAGTTGGGTGCCGTCGTAGGTCGACTCCAACCTCGCCCCGTTCTGTTACTAGGGGATCTCAACGCCAAGTCTTCGGCGTGGGGATCCCCAGGGCGCCAGGTGTACTGGTGGTCTGCCGAAATCTGACCGGACCTGTGATCAGACGCCAGTACACCCGATACCGAAGAAGGCATCGTCGGGTCCCTGACGAAGAAGCCACGCGGTATGAGGTGTACCGTGCGGCTAAGGAGGCTCTGTGGCTGGCCATGGGCGAAGCGGGGATGCGAGCCAGGGAGGAGATGTTGGAGACTCTCGACGGAGATCCGTGGAGGCGCCCCTATCGTGCGGTTCGAGGGAAACTTCGAGCCGCGGTGCCTCCACTCACAGAGTCTCCAACCTGAGCTGCTGGAGGAGGTAGTCACAGCCCTCTTCCCGGCAAGAGCGGAGTACACTCCGCCACCGATGGCTTTGCCCACAGCCGTAGAGCCTACCGAAGAGAACGCCATCAGCGTCCCAGAGGTGACACAGGCAGAGATGAGGGCGGCCGTGATGCGGCTCCGAGCCAAGAACGTGGCTCCGGGGCCCGACGGAATTCACGGCATCGTCCTAGCCCTCGCTCTGAAGAAGCTAGAGCCCCAAATGAGAGGACTCTACACCACGTGCCCTGAGCAGGGCCAGTTTCTCACTTTGTGGAAATCTGGCCATCTGGTCCTGCTCAAGAAGGTGGGGCACCCCGCGAACTCACCGTCCGCGTACAGGCCGATAGTGGACTTGACGTGTTATGCGGATGACACGCTGGTGACGGCCCGGGGGAGTTCGAACAGGGAGGCAGCGTTGCTGGCGACGGCGGCGGTGTCACAAGTCGTGACCCGCATACGGCGCCTAGGCTTGGAGGTGGCCCTCAACAAGTCGGAGGCCATGGTTTTTCATGGCCCCCGGCGGGCGCCGCCACTGGGATCACATATCGTGGTCGGGGGGTCTCGAATCGCTGTCGAGTCCAGCATGAAGTACTTGAGATTGGTGCTCGACAGCCGGTGGGATTTATGCCCCCACTTTCAGCGGCTGGCGCCCAAATTGTTGGGCGCAGCTGGGGCGCTGTCAATGCTGCTTCCCAATCTGGAGAGCCCGAGCGCCGTCTTTAGGCGGCTCTACGTGGGGATCGTGCGATCGATGGCCCTGTATGGGGCCTCGATCTGGGTGGCTGACCTGACGGCCGGCAGCATCGCTATCCTGTGGAAGCCACAGGATAGCGATTACCCTTGCCTTACGTCATTGAGAGGCGCGCGTGGAACACTACGCGCCGCCATCTCGGGTCCTAAGGAGTAGGGGGCGTCCTAAGGAGTAGGGGCCCTGTGTCGACTGTCGGGAGGACACGGCTCGACACACGCTGGCAGAGTGTGCTGCTTGGGAGGAGCCGCACCGTGCCCTCATCTCAGGTATCGGAAGTGATCTGTCGTTGCCGGCCGTTGTCGACTCAATGGTTGGCAGCGAGGAGTCCTGGGACGCGGTGGTATCCTTTTGCGAAACAGTCAGAAGAAGGTTGCGGAAAGGGAGCGGGAGATTGCTTCCGCTAACTTGATCCGTAGCAGACGCACCGGGTGTCGGCGGAGTGCGGATAACGCCCTCTTCCAGCCCCCCTAATTGGGTCCAGGGGCCACGGATCTGGGGAAATCCATCGCCCCCTACTCCTTAGGACCCGAGGTGGTGGCGCGTAGTGCTCCACGCGCGCCTCTCTATGACATAAGGGGGGAGTTCAACATCTCACTCCTCCCTAACACGAGGTGGCCCCTCCACCCTCCCCAGGGTGGAGGACATCCATGAGGATTTCCCGCCGTAATCAAAAAAAAAAAAGGCTCGTGGGAGGCACAACCCGTGTTGTGGGTATTGGCGCGTTCGTCGCAGACGAGGTTGGGTGTATGGGCGCGTTTATCGCAGCCTGTGTAGTGGGCGCTACGTTAGCAGCCGCCAGCTCTCCATTAGGCAGTTTGACGGAGAGCCAGTTTGGTTTCCGCAGGGGGCGCTCTGCGGTGGACGCCATCATGCGCGTGCGGGCCCTCACGACGGGGCATGCTGTGGCCCGGGGTGGGGTCGTCTTGGCGGTGTCTCTATACATCACCAATGCCTTCAATACCCTGCCCTGGAGTTACATCAGGAAGACACTCTGGTATCACCGGATGCCGACCTACCTCTGCCGTGAGGACACGGTTGAGCATACGCTGGTCTGCCCGGCTCGGGCGGAGCATCGCCGTGTCCTCGTGGAGGCGATCGTTGGTGGTGATCTCTCGCGTCCGGCCCTGGTTCAGGCCATACTACTTTTTACGTACTTTCTACGTACTTTTTATCTTTAAAAATAATCTCTAAAGTTAATTGTTTTGTATTGTAGGAGTTAAATTCGATAAATTCTGTTTTGCTAATGTTTATGTTCAAATTATTATTTTCCATCCAGCTTACTATATCTGATAGGGCCTTTTCGGTATTTTATCCTGATATTTTATAATAATTGTAGTGTCATCTGTAAAAAGAATACAATTCTGCAAAGTGGCTTCCGGATCCCGGTAGCACGTTCCCGTTGGATAATTTTCGACCTCCACGCGGGCGAAGCCGAGGGCGAAAGCTAGTACTGGTATAAAGCTCCATCCGGTTAGACTGGAATCCGACTGCAACATAATTGGGAAAAAACTAGGTAAATTGACTTGTATTCTCAAAAAGGGTCGGCGGAGGAATATATAGTACACCCACATTTCAGTTATTATAATACCTTTGTACGTATTTTTCTGTTCTTTTCATCTTGTCTGTTTATATATGTGTGTACATAAATGGTTAAATAAATAAATATATTGATATCCCATTTACCTATTTAATAGGGGGTGAGCTTATTTCCATCAGCCAGATAAAAACATAGATTCTAGACTGCTATAGCGAAATTACCAAAATCCCAATAACGCTATATCCCAATAATATCTCTGTGTTATTACAATAATTATGCTACGCGTATCTGCGACTCATTCGTCAGCACTCGTCGCACCGCAGCTCGCAGATATCGGCCGGAGCATGAAGTAGAGCGTGAATGTCGGCCGCGCGGCGCCCGGTGCGGTGTCATGTCACCGCAAACAAATGCTTTGTTTCATATTGGTGTTATTGCGGTTATTGAAATTATGCTTTGGTTTCCGAAAGTCCATATTCAATGTACGTCTAAACCGTTGCCTTAAATAATATTAAATACTCTTACATCCATACGATCCATCTAACTGTGCTAGAACCGTTTGAACAGTTTTCCTCAAATGCAGATATAACAAAACAAGAGAAGACCCACGCACTGCCTCTCACTTTTGACAAAGTCAATGACCACAGAAGACATGGCCTTAAAAGTCTCCTTTAATAGTCATGATTGACACATAATTACAACAATGTTTTATTGTGACACGTTGCTTTGGCACTTGTATAATCTATATAGGCCAGTCAAAATCAACACGAAACAAGGTAAACTTCACGCGCATGTAACTACGATTTTTTTCCATGTTGTTAGATCCCCTGAGAGTAGTTTATACCCTGCAACTCTGAAAACCTTGTGCTACTCCCATGGTGCTCGAAAAACTGCGAAATTCTGGCACATGTATCAGTTTTTTATTTACCTTAAGGACGCGTTTTTACGTATCTTTGTTCAACTAGCTGTATCTTCGCAACCCTTAAGCCTAGTGATTGAATTGAGTTCATATTGTAGCAAATTTAGCTTAACAGCTTGCTAAAAACACCCCTTTTTAGGGTTCTATAGGAAACAAGGATCCTTTATAGTTTCGCCATGTCCGTCTGTCTGTCTGTCTGTCCGCGGCTTAGCTCAGAGACAGTTAGTACTAGAAAGCTGTAATTTGGCATGGGTATACGTATTAATCACGCCGACAAAGTGGTAAAATAAAATCAAGTTTTTTTTTTTTTGTGGATCTCTCCCCTACACGTAAAGTGGGGATGCTTTTTTCTTGTCTATCCCATAGTGTGGAGTGTCATTGGAAAGATCGTTTAAAAATATTGTGGGTGTGTGAAAACCATTTTTCAATTCAGAGATCCTTTTGCGAAATATTAAGGTTTAAAGTGGAAATTTTTATAAGAGTCAAGTGTCCTGCCCCTCTGCCAGCCAAATGGTTGTATTTGGATTTGTGAAAAAATTCACAGCTGTAGTATAGGTATATAACGAAGTAGAAAAAAAACTGTAACAGCTTAGTAGGCTTTAGAGGTTAACGAGTAATAATCAACCAACTTAAATTTGTAGTTTGAAAAACATGTTCTCCCATACATTCCGTGTGGAAGAATATGTTTTTCAACTACAATGTTAAGTTTTTTATAGGGATAAATTCATCCCAACTACGGAACCCTTCAATGTGCGTGGTCCGACACGCACTTGGCCGGTTTTTTTATTTATTTTTTTGAATGGGAAATTATCAAATAGCTTCTCCCGCTCTAGGCGGAGCGGGAGGGCGTGTCAGACTCTTACTGACTAAAACCCACCCGTATTCCTTCAGTTGCCTGTATGTTGCCAGGGGCCACGGTATCCTTTTCAGACTTTCCCGCGACCCCGGCAGGCATCGGCCCTAGCGGACCCCGTCAGTTGACATCTCTACACCCCTTGACCAACGGTCGCTTCTATGATAAACCATTTGCCCGTAGAGGGTGTAGTCCGTTGTTATGACAATCATGTCATTTGGTTTATATGGCTTTTTCATTTTATTATTATTTTATTTCTTTTATTTAAAAAAAAAATCTCTTATAGGTATTTTTTTTTTTAACTACATACAACTACGAGTATCATTACAGGCTTACCTCATACAATAGTGTGTAGTTATAATAGCTTACAATGATTAGACTCACAATTATATTTTAATACACAACCAAGAGTAATTTTACACATGATTAATTTATCTGTTATTCCATAATCTTTCATTATTTTTACCTAACGTGGTATAGTAATCTTATTCTAGGTGCATCGTCTTCACATATAATTATATAATTGATGTATACAAGATATTGTGAAAACATTTTAAAAGAGTAACGGTGGAGTTTCTTGCCCATTCTTCTCCATACGAAAACTACCTTTTGGAAGGGGCGAATAGAATCAATTATTATTTTTCTGTAAATGTTGACGTTCAAAAGTGCCTTTTTTGTGCCTAATTGAAATAAATTATTTGACTTTGACTTTACAAAATGCGGCCCGTGTGAATTCACTCAGAGTACAATCATTCTGTTGTGACACCATATTGAGTGTACGCAGGGCGCGCGTCAGCGGCGCGTGCTGCAGCAGGTTGGTGCGAGCGGGCGGCAGCCACAACAGCGGCGGTCGCCTCCGTCGCCCCGCGTGCCCATCAGGTACACACAACCTAACCGTGCGTAGAACGCCCGGGTTGTGTATATTACCACGCATAATCTTAAATCAGTAAGTGGCGAGAGCTACTTCCCTTCTTATTTCCAGTTTATTATAGCCTACCATACCCAGCACAAATAGAGTAGGATACAATAGTGGATACCCTTTATACACTCCATACTGCTTTAATTACAGGAATCTCACCAATTTGTTCTGGATCCGTTCTAGCATTAGCTTGTACTTGGCTTCATGTGGCGACCAGACGACAGCATTGCATGCCAAATGACTTTTTACAAGCGCTTCGTACAATGACCTCAGAGCACTGATGTTCGTGAACCTGTTTCCTAGCCGTAAGACCAACCCTAAGTTGCGGTATGCTTTTTTTACAAATTCTCTTCTATTTTGTGAATGTGAGAACATTGTAGGCTGTAGACTCATAGATTTTTCGATTTGATGGTCATTTCCTATCTTGTTAAGTACCTGGTAAGTGGTACTTCTTGTTGACAGGCCTACACTGTCCTCTCATACCTATTAACGATGTAGTTTGAAAACATTGTAAAAGTCAATTATTTTTAAAAGAGTAACCGTGGAGTTTCTTTCCGGCTCTTCTCCATAGGAAACGACCAATCGGGACCGTGCAGCTTCTGACGTTTCATAAGTGCCTATTTAGGTTTATGTGACACAAAATATTTTGATTTTGATTTAAAGTTTTGTTAAAACCCTATGTAAAATTTCTACATTTAAATCTGTAATTCATAATATAGTGTACATAATAAAGAGTATTCTATTCTATACTTTGTTGGACCTGTACTGATGATGAGGCGTAACGCTTTGCGGCTCACAAATTGAATCTTTTGTTGTTGTTTTCAGCTCATTGTACAGAGCTAACCTTCTGTGTTATGTCTACCTGTTGTTGTAGGTATGCCTCGTTTGGTCGCGTGAGCGTTGTGGAGCGGTGGGCGTGCTCGCGTGTGTCGGACAGCCGCTAATCAGTCGCTGAATTATTCAGCACTGCGAGGAATCATTTCATGATAATAATACGCTAAGTTGAAAGGTCAGTCGGTGTGAACGCGTCGTCACAGCTGGCTTGTGGGCGGAAGACGGTACAAAGCTTTATAGTAATTATAGACATTTGCTTTCTTGTCATATTTTTTTGGAAACTACTAAAATTCTGGACAAAACGAACAAGCAAAACATTCCCCAAGTGTGATTTTCTGTCTCCTAATAATAACAGCACACTACGATCAATACACAACGAAACATATTGGATCTATTACTTACTGACCGACCCTACTGGCCGGCTGGCTGTACATTTTAAAACGTGGCACCGTCACCTGTATTGATTAATTTGTCAATTTTACTGTATGAAAATATGAAATATAGCCAAACATAATGTATAGTGCACTAAAATATTGATAATGAATGCAATCATTAACTAACTTTATAAAAAAATACATTCAGTGAATATATAGTTTTAGATGTAAAAAAATCACTTGGAAACTTTCGAAATGCCTTTTTTTCACCTAAAACTGTTACAACACAAATTCAGCCTTATTGTTGCAATTCATCCTAACTATTTATAATGGCATACATAATATTCAAAAGCGAAAGTGTGTTTGTCTGTTTCTTTGTCTGTTACGCTTCCACGCTAAAACGGCTGAACTGATTTGGATGAATTTTGTCACATGGGTAGAACATCAATATCGGGATACTTTTTATCCCGATATTCCCACGGAGTTGAGACTTATGCGGGTGAAACCGCGGGACGCAGCTAATAATTATTATTTCAGTGCAATATAGAATGATATTTTATATTTCCAATCAGTAATATTGAAAAGAAACAGACAAGAATGCACGTTGTACGTTGTACTCGTATGTTTGGTAAATTATCAATGTGTAGGTACTTGACTAGCTTACTACTGCTGGACTATAGAACGCTGGGATGTAATCAAGAGCTAAATAAGTTTCCATCCTCCTTTCTCATACCAGACGATCGACAATGATAGTAATTCGCCTAATATTGTAAGGGATGGTGAGGAACGCGTCGGTCGACGAGGGATTACTGCACAAGTGAGAAGTGGCGACATCCGGCGACGATCGCTAATGTGACCCACTGAGTGCAATGTGCGGGACGTAGTTATTGCAATATAATGTAGGATTAGAATAGCAGCGTGTAGACTGGAAGGGAGAAGAGATAAATGCTATTCTTTAAAAAGAACTTCCGTTTTAGAAGTCATAAAAACTGACTCATGATCTCATGAATAATAAAATAACACTAATCTTGTCGTAGTAAAGTTCTGGGCCGGCTCAATTGGAAATTGTAATCTACACGCTAAGAATAATGCAAACAACATTGAAGCTCTCAGGCAAATATCTAAGTGATTATAAAACAGTCTAAAAATACATAAAGTTTCTTGTCTGTATCACAAAACCGAATTTACTCAAAATGAATTTAAATAAATTCGCTTCCGATCAAACACTTTTGAACAGCTATCAGCACTCACACCAATCCAATAATATTTCTTATCCAGTGAGCAACTCCGTGATCGACAGAAACCTGACTAGTAGGATACGTACTGTAAGACTTATGTAGTAGGACAGGCAGTGTCCAGCTGACGGCAATATCCTTATATTAGACCCGTCTTGGACGGACGCGCGTCCGGGATTCGCCCCGGGACTCGCCCCAGGATGCCGTCACCCCGGGATTGGATTGATGTAATATCGGGAGACTGCATTTTATGTTCATTTCGAATGTAATGAGATTGATTTCCTCTACTGTAAACGATACCGATGGTAGAGTTGGATACTTCTTTGTCTATTTTACAAAAATGAGAAGCACTTTGTTCTCCTTCAACACTTTTGGAGGGCCAACTCAGTTATTAAGTTTCGTGAATAATTAATTTTGAGGGATATTTGATCGAAGATTTTGAGGTTTTTCGACCGAATACGAATAAAGAAGCACATGAGAAAAGTGTCAAATGGGAGTTTAAAAAACAAATACTTAAAGAAAAATGTGTTGCATGTTTTTTTTTGAAAAAAAAGTTTTTATTTTTCACTTTTTTGTTGTGGTACCTACCTCACACAAATTCTAATACCACTACCTGCTATGTAAATAACAGTGGCAGGAAGTTATTATAACATCATCCATATAGACATAAGTGGGAAAAATACGTAGGTATTATTGAAGCTCACTCAAAAAGTATCCAAGCAAAGTTAATAAAATATATTATATGGGACTACCTCGAGAGCATACTCTTTCAAACAAAAGAAGAATTTTGCTTTACAAGCTGAAATTTAATTCATTGGCAATATTTTAACCACGTATTCTAACCATGATACTGTTTCATTTAAGCCAACAATATCGAATATTAATATGGTCAAATTATTAATTTTAAAAACGTGATATAACTTGATATTTACTTACTTAAAGATCAAAATTAATAAACAAGATAAAAAAAAAAGGATAATGAAACTTAAATCATTTTAAATATCAAGATTCGTTTGACGTTATTATTACTTACGCTCAGCGTACGAGCTCTTATTCAGTAGATATGTCCTTCAAAAGAAATCGCCCTACCCCCGCCCCACTCATGCGCTTGGGCGAGCGCCGGCCGTGCCGCTCAGTCACGAGTTTATTTGGACAAGTGAATTACGTGTAATTTGCGAAAAATTATTGGATTGCAGTGAACCATAGCTAACATGCCTCGACCACGTAGTGCAGTATACACGAACCAGCAGTACCTGGATATGGTTTTATTCTACGATAGAACACACAGTTTGTCGCAAACTCGTTTCATGTTTCACCGCCGCTACCCCGATGCACCGATTCCATCACGAGACCGAATCTTGAGATCGACGCAAAACCTATTGGATTTTGCATCGTTCCACGTACCACCGCATGCTCAAGCGCGTGGTAGAGTGCCGGTGCACACGAGAACCCTGCACCGGCAAATAAAGCGGTACTTCCAGAGTCCACAGGCCAGCACTAGACAGGCAGCACGACATTTTCACGTCAGCCAGTTTTTTGTCTGGAAGCTGTTAAACGCCTCTGGAATGTACCCTTACCATTTCCAAAAAGTGCAGGAGTTGGCGTTGGCTGACTACACGCCCAGAACGATCGTAAATTCGGTGAACGTTGGATTGGTCGCGGCGGTGAGGTGAAAAGACTAGTTTACGAGCATGAGAGTGAAAGCCGGGAACAGTTAAAAGATTATAGCGGCGTTTGACACGGTTAAATCGCGTACTTTTGTGTTGCAAAATGTGAAGGTGAATCATAGGCGCCGTGCTGAGCTGTATGTACAGAGAGGAGGTGAACATTTCGAGCACCTCTTAAAGTACACGTAGGTAAGTACCTAGGTACTAAGTTTAATTTAAACGTTGCTATACTAGGTTTCAAACACAAATCTCACACACACAAACAGCCAGACTCAACAATTAATTATCCGCATGTTATTAGACAACATTTAAATACGCCAAAATAATGTTAAAAGTTTAAAATTAACTACTTGATATTGTTATTTCTGTGCCGTAGTTACGATTTTAAATTAATGTGATTAAAATTTAAAACTACAATACAACGTAATACTTCTAGTAAATTCAATTCAAATAAAAAGTGCTCCCAAGTCCAAATCAGCTGTTTCGCCAAAGTTCGTGTTTAGGTACTTTACTAAACATCTACACATACACGCGCGTGCCGTCCGGCGCTCATAGCTCACTCAAAGGAACTGCCGCCGCGCGCCGCCGAACGAATCCAGATATTATTGGGATAATAATTTTTCCACACTTTAACCGACTTTAATGCAGACAAAAATGCTGTCTACTGAAAAAATAAGTAATTTTTAAAGATCATTACATTGTATGTAATTTGAAACTCAATAACTTTTGTTTTGAACATTAACACCAAAGTTTAAATCACTTCCAATTATTAAAACTTCAAACTACTTTTTTTAATCATTCAAATAATTCAAAGTGGATGTGTAAAGTAAATAATTCAAATCTCATTTCATCTTTCTGTGCGGGAATCGAATTTGCGACACGTAACGCAGTAGCCTATCGCTCAGTCACTGCGCCAACGGTACCGACTATTACAACTTATTATTATGTGAGCTTTGCTTTCTGCATTTCATTGATCTATCATTATGCGTCGAAGGGGCGGTCCCCCATTTTAAACTTGTTTTATAAGAGTGATAGTGTGCTTCGTGAAATTCAGTCAAGTGTTTAGTTATCTTCGGAACTTCTTAGTGTGTGTGTCCTGTTAAGTGTTTTAATCTGCGTCAAGGACCTAACATAAGCAATTACACTTTAGTTCCGTAGAAAAGTCGAAGCTGCTACATGTAAATCGCCGGGCGCCACGCCCACCGTCGACACCGTGTGCCGCCGTCCCGCGCAAATAATTGAATGGCGCGCGTGCGACGGTGATGGTGTGCGGCGGAGGGGCGGAGGGGAGGACGAGGCACTCACCTATTATTGATTTTATAGCGCGCTATCTATTTGATACTTTTGATTTTTTTGTTCATTTTGAGAAATCTCTTGGTTATTATATTTTGACACTTTACCCCAATTAGATTCTTGGACTCAAATATTGCCAATGAATTCAAAGCCACCCTGTATATGACGGAGTTACGAGAAGCCCAAACATACATTAAAACTATTTATAAAAATCCGAATTGAGAACCTCCCCTTTTTTAGAAAGAAAGAAGAAAGAAAGGTTAATATTATTTTCCATTGAAATATATGTGATTCAGCTGAACATAGTATGTACATATAAGTAATAAAAATAAATATCTGTATTTGTGCGAAATATAAATAAATAAAAAAGTAATACCTACTTAAACTAATACTTACAATGAAAATATAAAATACTAAGTACTTAATCATTAGGTACATATATACGTTGTGTACACGTGTGTGTTTTCCTCATTTTGCTGTTTTAGTACTCGTAATTATTATAATCACTTTGAAGTCGTTTAGAAATTATTCTACTCGTTTTTATGAAGCAGTTGTAAGTACTTAATAAAATATCCCTATTTTATGCATAGTTTTATTAAACTGGATATTATGTCCGGCATCATCACCACACTAGCTTCTAATCCGCAAAGGCTTCATTCGGCGCGTGTCCGTCTGCCCGGACGTATTGATGTCCGTCAATTCGAACTTATTGGTGTCCGGACGAGGGACGGATCGAAATAAGATCGACACAATACAAACAATGCAGACGGACGATGCAACGCTCTGCACTCTTAGTAGTCATGTAAATAGAAAATTCTGACGAAGAAGCATTTATTTCGTATAACGAGTGTCAAAAATGTACACTTACATGCTAACGTAGCCGTCTCTCGGTGTTGTGACCAGCTTCCAGAATATCGTGTGACTAATATCGGTTAGGTAAAGATAGCAGCAGCGTCTTGAGCAAGCGTGGTGATCAGTGCTCGTGCCTTCTCTGTATGAGAAGAGTCCTTTGCCCTGCAGTGAGACAGTACTAGGCTGGTATTATTATCTCTTATTAGCAGCAGGTAATAGTAAGAACAGTGGTGGCCCAGTGATATGCATCTATCACATGATTAATTTATCTGTCATTCCTTAATTTTTCATTATTTTTACCTAACGTGGTATAGTAATCTTATTCTAGGTGCATCGTCTTCACATATAATGATATAATTGATGTATACAAGATATTGTGAAAACATTTTAAAAGAGTAACGGTGGAGTTTCTTGCCCATTCTTCTCCATACGAAAACTACCTTTTGGAAGGGGCAACTAGAATCAATTATTATTTAAATGTTGACGTTCAAAAGTGCCTTTTTGTGCCTAATTGAAATAAATTATTTGACTTTGACTTTGACTTTGATAACGGCCCCGACTTACCGAGTCGTGACTCTGAACCCAGGCAGGCGCTTTACTTTGTGTAAATAATTTCATCAACACTGCTTTCAAAAAAGTGAATAGAACATAGTGAGGAAACCTGCATGTCTTAGAACTAAAATTCTAAGACATGTGACGTCACCGTGTATAGTACTTTAATTTTATTTGTCAGGCGGAAGGTGAGGACGCCGTGGCACCTCTCTAGCCACTCCTCAAGGAGGGGACATATCGCCGCAATAGTGGCGTGCCCAGCACTGGGTTGCGAAAATCGCACTCTCCATGACGCCATGAGATCCCGCCGGAGCTCTGTCCGCTGTGCCGCGATTTCTCGCGTAAACGGAGTTACGCCCCGGCGTTTCGACTCCTCGTGCCACTCCCAAATGTGCGCGAGGACTTTTGCCTCCAGATCCCATGGCGGTAATCTGGCAAGGAGGCTCGCCGCCTCACCGGAGACCGTGCGGTATCCCCGGACCAGCCGGGTGGCCATAACCCTCTGGGACGCGTTCAACCGGTGGGCTGGCCGCCGCCTCAATGAACGCGCCCAAACCGGTGCTCCGTAAAGGGCCATGGACCGCACGACCCCCGCGTATAGCCTCCGGTAGGAGGCGTTTGGACCCCCTAGATTGGGCAGGAGTCGCTTCAAAGCAGCCCCGGCCCGCTCCAGTCTGGGAGCCAAACATAGGAAGTGCTCCACGAAGTTCCACCGGCAGTCGAGGACGAGTCCTAGGTACTTCATCGTCGACTCGACGCCGATGTGAACTCCTCCTACCGTTATTTGGGAACCCGACGGTGGCGCGTTCCAAGGACCATGAAAACACATGGCTTCGGACTTGTGCAGGGCCACCTCGAGTCCCAACTGCCGAATTCTGTCCATGATTGTCACGACCCCGTGTGTCGCTAGTTCAGCCGCCACCTGGTGCGACCTCCCCTGCGCCAGGACCAACGTGTCGTCAGCGTAACAAACGACGCTGACGCCGCTAGGGAGGTCGGCGCGCAGCACTCAGTTGTACCCGATGTCCCACAGATGCGGCCCCAGAACCAAACCCTGTGGGACACCGAACAACATCTCTCGCCGGTTCCACTCTCCCTGGTGATCGGGGTAGATGACGGCCCTGTCCGTCAAATAAGCCTCGACCACACGACAGAGGTAGGTCGGCATCCGGTGATACCGGAGTGCCTCCCTGTTGCAACTCCAGGGCAAAGTATTAAAGGCATTGGCGATGTCTAGAGACAACGCCAAGATGACCCCACCCTGGGCCACTGCATCCCCCGTCGTGAGGGCTCGCACGCGCATGATGGCGTTCACCGCAGAGCGCCTCCTGCGGAAACCAAACTGGTGCGATGTGGGGTTGAGGAGGGGTAAGTAAACAACATGATGTGTACTACTCTGAGAGTCAACTGTAGAACTGATCTCCAACTCATCCCCAACTGAACTCCAACTGAACTCTCTCCTTTAATTGATAGCATAATATACATAGATAATACGTGACTACGTGCTAATACTAAGACTATGAAACAGCTTATTTACCTTAACTTAAACCTTGGATAATACGTGACATGCTGATGTACAATATACGTGACATCACACCACATCACTTCTCTTAAAGTAAAAAAAAACTAAATTAAGTGTTTTTTTTTTCATATACATTTTAAACTTACATTCTAACTTTTACAATATAATTTTGTTCTATTCTTATGAATTACATCTATCTTATTATTATTCTTTTTTACAATAACATTTGGTGACTCGTCCTTTACAACTTCAAATGGTCCATTATAAATGCATTCCAATTTATTGCCTATTTCATTTTTTATCAATACCAAGTCACCTTCTTTATAAGTTATTGAATTAAGATTCTTATCATAACAATGTTTCCTCGCTAACTTACTTGCTATCAAATTTTATTTCGCATCATTTTGAGCCCTTTGCAATCTATACTTAAATTCTAAAGGATAATCATCAAAATTGTACAAAGGTTCAACACTTTCACCTTGAAGACTTACTTGGTAACCTGCAAATTTTACCGAAAACTAATTCATAAGGTGTATATTTGGTCACAGTATTAACTGTTGTGTTATATGAAAAACACCAATACGGAATCCAAGAACTCCATGATGATGGATTATTATCCGTCTGTATCCTTAAATACGCGCCTAAAGTTTTGTGAACATTTTCCAAAGATCCTATACTCTCATGGTGATATGATGTCGATAAGATTTTATTGATACCCAAGATATTACATAGCTCTACCATTACTTTTGAAATGAACTCAGAACCCCTATCCGTAGCAATTGTCCGCGGTATTCCATATCTCAAAACAAAATTTTCTGCCAACGCTTTCGCTACCTCATTTGCGGATTTATTCTTTAATGGATACGCCTCTACAAATTTTGTAAGCTCACACTGAAGTGTCAATATATAAACATTGCCTTTTTCGTCCCTATCAAGTGGTCCCACTATATCTAAATAAATTTTCTCAAACGACGTAGACGCAGTGGTAGTAATTGTCATTGGTTCCTTAGTATTCTTAGAATACTTTTGCTTCTTACACTTATCACATTTACCAATGTATTCCGTTACATCTTTTTCAATAGAAGGCCAATAATAATACTTCTTTATATTATTCACCATCCTGCGTATACCTGCATGACCACTTGTGGGTAAAATGTGGAAATCATTCAAAATAATCCTCATCTCATCTTTTCCTTCTACTCTCCGTAAATCCTTCACTACACACATTTTAAAATCTTCCATATGCGGAACTTTACTACTATTTTCCTTCAAATATTGCGCCATTCTTGTAATAAATTCAACGTTATAACGATTTTTCAAAATAATATCTTCTTTTATGCCTTTCTCAATACAAAAAGCTACTATGTCTTTCGACAACTCGTCTCGCGATGATGCCGATAAAGATTCATAGTTTACATAAATACTCGAGTTTCCTGGCACATACATTAAATTGCGCGACTTTGAAAATATCTTTTCATAATTATTGTTACGTAACATTTTCTCCCATTTATTTAAACATATCTCAACGTCATTTCCTTGTTTTTTAAGAACTTCCACGATCTTAGGGTGATCAGTCCCAGATACCATGGAGTCCGTATCACAAACATTCGGCTCTCTCAACCGCTTTTACTGCGCCCTTGTCACCTTTAAGAGACAACCTATTTAACGAATAATCTATAATACCACCATATTTCTGTAAGAAATCCTGGCCTAATATGCCTACCTACTTACATGGCAAATCATCAAATATATAAAACCTATGCATGAACGAACACCGTTCGTACTCCAAATTTAAATATACATAACCTATAGCTCGCAAACTACCTCCTACACCATTGATCACTAACTCTTCCTTAACTACTTTATAGGACAAAGAGTTATTCGTAAAATAATCGCTTTTTACGGCTGATATTGACGCACCCGTAGCCCGTATCCACTAACCATTCCGTATCTACATTACCCACTAGTAAATTAACCCAGTTAATACTATCGCAAGCTAAAATATGCTTAGTCACGAAAAAACTGAGTCTCACTCAGCTGTCCGCCTTCATCGTTCCGTGACATTGACACTGCGCTTGAGTCAGCATCTCCCCGCGCGTGCTCAAAACACGCTACACGCCGCCGACCTTGCTGAGTCTGGCGTCCACGACTAGCATTATCGCTGCGACCGCGCATTCCACCGCTATGCCATCCGTTGACATTTTTGCGCGTACGCTCAACAGCTGTTCTCTGCTGCGCGTGCCTATTCTCTACAGCGTGCCGCCTATAATTATTTCCGCGATTTCTAATTGAAAAACCACCTCTTGCGGGCCAGCGCTGGTACGTCATGACTTGCGACGACGAAGCACAATCCTCGTCTTCCGCTACCCTGATTGCATCTTTTAAACATGTCGCCGTAATAACCGTAGCAAGACGCTGATTACGAAGTCCGTCAGCAAACTTCCTAATCGCATATTTTTCGTTTAATGGCTGCAAAATTTTATAGGCTTCCGAACTTTCCCCGGCTTGAGAAATAGTCAAATTGACCATCAACTTCTCTATCTCGGTTCCAAAATCCGCGACTGATTTATTATTTTGCCTAGCGCGAGCAAGTTTTTCTTGCACAGCCACGCTCAACTCCACTCCACTGTTAATAAATGCTTCCTCATGTCAGCCAACAGACTGCCTACTGTCGCGTAATCGGAAGACAACCGAATCCTAGCCCCCTGGGTAAGCCGTGTGGTTAGAACGAATTTAACTAAAAGAGTATTATCTGCCCCCTCTAACATAGAACTATATAAACCTATGGCTTCAATCAAATCTTGGGTCACCTGCTCATCGCCATTCATTTTCGGTAGCAAGCTAACCGCCGTTCTTAAAGAAAACCTTTCCGCCGCCATCTCTAGTTCGATTTTGCCGATGTCTTCAAACTTTATAGTCTCTAAGTACAAATTTTCTATTTTAACTATCAACTGCGTTAACTCTTCTGAAAATTTGCTCGAACTTGAAATTATGCTCTTAAATTTACCGTATAAGGCTTTCGCGTCACCTATTTTCTTATCAAAACTGTTACCTTTCCGCCTACTAGGACCTAATTTAACAATCGATTCCCTTAACAATTTAAGTTGCATAAACAATGACGTTAATTCCACTTCCACTTAAATATTATATACATGTATACTATTGTCTCTAAATGTATCGATGACCGCAAGCATTTGCCACAACACTTAACATTTTCACATTAAAATCACTTACCTACTTCGTATCCTGCACTCGACACTCCGCTCGTCCCTGGTCAAGCCATCTGCACAACTTTACGAACCTCCTGCTGATTGATCTTTTTTTCGATCCAACTGGTGACATCTTCTATACATCCGGACTGCCACACCAACGATGACAAACGCCAAACACACAGCAATAAACAATAGCACCGTGTTGATAGTTGTCAGCTGCTCCTGTGTAACCGTTGCGGCATTCGAACCACCCGCTGCCGTCTGAACGATGATCACTTCTCCCTTTGATGTTGTGATGTTGTGTCCCCATGGCCCGTGACTCGATGTGACGTGAAGCTCACCGAAATCTAGTCGACTTCTGCTGCTGCGAATCCCTCGATCGGGGAACTATAACGCCGTCCAGCTGACTGGCAGGGTCGCCATGCGATGTGGGGTTGAGGAGGGGTAAGTAAACAACATGATGTGTACTACTCTGAGAGTCAACTGTAGAACTGATCTCCAACTCATCCCCAACTGAACTCCAACTGAACTCTCTCCTTTAATTGATAGCATAATATACATAGATAATACGTGACTACGTGCTAATACTAAGACTATGAAACAGCTTATTTACCTTAACTTAAACCTTGGATAATACGTGACATGCTGATGTACAATATACGTGACATCACACCACACTGGCTCTCCGCCAAATCCGGCTCACCCGCACCAGCCACCCGACGAGGCGTCTACAATGACTCCTCCAAAGAGCTTGCCCACCTCATCGAGCAGCACGATGGGCCGGTAAGCGGACGGAGAGTCCGCAGGGCGCCCCGGCTTCTTGATGAGGACCAGTTTCCCCGTCTTCTAGCGAAGTGGGAACTGGGGGGTCCTCAAGCATGCGCTTAGGAGCCCCCTTAGTCGAGGCCTGAGAGCCTCCAAGGCCAGGACCTAGGCTTTTCCAGGTAAGCCGTTGGGTCCTGGGGCGGTATTTTTGACATTCAGCCTACGTACCGCCACTCTCATCTCTACCTAGGTCACCTCCGGAGCATCTTCGTCGTCGTCGGCGGTGTGGTCCGCATCGAGCACCGCAGTAGGCGGAGCCATGGGCGGGGAGGCATGTTCCCCTCTCTAAGGGAACAGAGCGCTCACCACGTCCCCCACAAGCTGCGGCCGGAGACTCTGCGTCAGCGGAGTTTCTCTCGCACCATCTTGTATGGGCATCCCCACGGGTCCCTGGTCAGAGTCTCCAGCGACTCCTTGCGGGCCACTCCCCTGGCCCGCAGGATCTCCGCTTGGAAGGCGGTCATCGCCACTCTGTACCCCTCGTACAGCTCCGCCTGAATGGCTTCCGTATCCGGAGGACGAATACGGAGCCTGCGGTGCCTGGTGTACCGGCGTCGCGCATTAACGCACGCATTGCGCAGTGCGTCGTCAGCTGTTGCGATCACCAGTACACCTGGTGCGAGGCACGTCCGGGCTGGACCCGGGGCATTGCCACGTCACATTTCGGACATGGCCTCCTGGAACCACTCCACCTCGTCGTTGATGTCAGCAGGCCTGTCCGGTGATGACACCCAGGCCTGCATGATCGAGGCTTCCAGGAGGAGCTCCCGGTCAAAATTTCCCATCGGTCACGTGAGACTATCAATGGTCACGTGAAAATAAAACATGTTACCATTAAGCCCCATAGGGCGCGAGGCTATATATTACGAACTCAGCCTTAGTTGCTTGAATGAACCCTAAATTTTTTTTTTCAAAGCGCACCTTTTAATCCATAGTTTCGTGATACATTCTGAACCAAACGCGCATGACTGCAAATATATTAATATTTCTACTACGACGAAGACGACAAGGAGTGACGGAGAACAACTTAAGTTCGCCGTACGTTCTGGTTTTGTAGGTCACTTCTATTGTCAGCCGCACACAAATGTCGCAACGCATCATGAATC
Organism: Xanthia icteritia; assembly: GCA_949128155.2. Classification (NCBI taxonomy): domain Eukaryota; kingdom Metazoa; phylum Arthropoda; class Insecta; order Lepidoptera; family Noctuidae; genus Xanthia; species Xanthia icteritia. Next base: position 16,277,322 of record OX421956.2, read on the forward strand.
TTACAAATTTATGAGAAGATCGAAGTGGCAGAGCCAAGTGCCAAAAATTATAACTTCCTACATTGGTACGTCACATAACAAATACAATGCAATTCTCAGTTTCATGACTATCTTTAATAGTACGAGAGTCCACCACCATGTCGCATCGTATTACGGCCAAAACCGTAAACTCTGTGTGCAGTACCGGTCAGAAACATCGCAGTTTTACGGGGGCTCACGACAAAAATAATTGCCATACGGTTTTATCACAAATAAGTCTGATATTAAATATCCGGCGAATGCGCGGTGCTTGTTCTTATCTTTCACAAGAACGATGATGAGTTCGACAATGATTAAAAATTATGTTTTTTTTTTCACTTGACAGATTTTTTTTAACGTTATCCCAGTTTCCTATTGTCCAATTTATTAAAAAAGTCCTTCAATATCAGTTCGATTGTTTTGGTTAAGCTCTTTATTAATCGTACGTAAATACGACGCAATACCATGTTTTTGTAATTTCTGAATATCGAAAATTTGTCTGATTAGTATGGCCCAACCATACTAATCAGACAAATTTTCTACGTTTGAGTAACTATGTATGGACTATTGGCGTCTTTTTTCAGCAGCCTCTAATAATTTGAATGCTGTGCTGTTTAAGTTATACGTAATGTGTGCAATCATTTTTACCTTAAGTGTTATCAGAGCTGAGATATTTTGAAGGTTCCAAAAATGTCGTCAATGTAAACACATCAATGACTTTTCTATGTTGAAAATAGCCTTATTTTTATTTATTTATTTACTAGCTGACCCGGTGAACTTCGTACCGCCTAACAGTCAATGAATGTCGTGTTACCTTTTAGCTGAACTAATTTAGGCTTTGATGAACGTAATACAATGATACAAAATAAATATTAATATAGATAGATATATAAAAGTATTTTATATATTTTTTAGCATACATACAGAGAGAGAATAAAAATTAAAAAATTAACTACTTCAAACACGTGTCAGAAAAAAATGATTGAATTAAACTATGTTGTGCAGCATGGGATGCACTCGGATTAACTCTTTTCATTGAAGCACCTTGTGGTAAACGACATTCTCTGTTTTTCTGTCAGGCGCAAGAACAAATAAAGCGGATGGTTTGCCGACACGTGAACATGCCACGTACAATTGACCATGAGAAAAACATGCATTTTCTAGATTGAGGCCACAAATAGTCAAGGATTGGACTTGTGATTTGTTAATCATCATGGCGAAGGCAAGACGAATCGGGAATTGAATCCGTTCCTTGGAATGAGAACTTTGAGGAAGTTTTGAGGAACTTTAAATTTTCCTTTGAGTATCGACGCGTGAATCACATTGCTCATCAGTTTTCTTATCACCAAACGCGTTCCATTGCACAGTTTTGGTTGGTTTAAATTTCTAAGACTACCGAGCCAACCTTCAGTTGTAAATTGTGCGGTGGTAAACCAGGCACATCCAAAGAGTTTAAAAATTCAGTTGGATAATTAGTGGCTTCATCTTCGTTTGTTACACAGTCGATAGATTTGAATGAATACAGAGTACCTACGATTTGATTCTGAATTATAAAATTTAGGTCATCTCCTACATCTTTATTTTTAGCCGCCAAAATTGCTTGCTCGCTCCCTTAACCATTTAGTATTTTTGTGGTTAGCAATGATATCCGGGAATACTTTATTGATAATCTCGTCTTTCGATGAGACGAAATTGCAAAAATTTGGAGGAAATGAAATGAATCCGCTCAATTCGTCAACAGGAACACGGCCATTACCGATAGTCAGCAATTGCTTGGAGAAATCATCAGCAGATAGATCGTTCAACAAATGCAACTCTCATATTTACTGACAGTTGAAGTTTCTTCACATATCGCCACAGATTTGATGCTTTGAGGCAAGTGTTTATTTCGTCGGCAGCAGTAGATCTTGGAATGACTGGTAGTGTTTGTCGGAAATCGCCAGATAGTAAAATCATTGCACCACCAAAACATCTCGAGTCATTGCGCAGATCTTTTAATGTGCGGTCAAGTGCTTCCAATGCGAGTTTGTGCGCCATTGTGCATTCGTCCCATATGATTATTTTTGATGCTACTAAAACTTTGGCCATTGCGGAGTGTTTCGAAATGTTACATGTCGGTTGTTCAGTAGTTTGAAGGTTTAATGGCAATTTTAACGCTGAGTCAGTCGTACGGCATCCGTCTATCAATGTGGCCGCTATTCCAGAAGAAGCAACTGCTACCGCAATTTTGGATCACGCACGTACAGTGGCCAAAATTAATGACACGAGGAATATCTTCCCAGTTCCACCGGGGGCATCTAGAAAAAATAAGCCACCATTTCCATCATCAACTGCATTAATCAATGTATCATAGACTTCCCTCTGTTTAGGATTCAACAGTGGTACATTCGTTTGAACTGATTGGACTAATTCATGTGGATCATATCCACGTTCACGTTCCAATTCTCTATTAAATGCGTCATTCATTCCGCGATCTGGCGCTGGCATTCCTAACCTGACTAACAAACTGCCGCACATGAGGTAACACATATCTTCGATCAAGAGTAAAGACTGGTTATGCATCTCCTCATTCGCCTCAAGATCGGGATTTCTTGTGCTGACACGAATTCGATGTAAAATGTCTTCTGACATGTTATCTTTGTATTTGTTCTGCAGCAAATTGAGCTGTTGACATGCTGCACGAAATGTGGCACACTATACCATTAACAGTTCGTAGTGATTCAAATGATGTTGGCCCTCGAACATGTACCAGCAACAACCGCAAATAGAAACATTCATCATTATTCGGATTAACTGTGTAAATACGACCAAGAGCATCAGTAGAACGCATATCTGGATGACCAGGAACTGCATCGCCTTGCTTCCGACGTTGAAATTTCTTCAATGTAGCGTTCCAAGTGTAATAACGTGGCATCTCCGAGTAAAGCAACGTTCGTGATAGTTTAGATCATAGACTATTATTTGGATAGTGCACTTTTTAACTAGCGGGTCTGGACCCACATGTGTTGAGCCAATTGTAACAATAGACTTAGCTAATGATACTATCACTAAATGCAATTTGTTTACTAGCCATAATAAGTTAAAAAAATATATTAAAATTAATAGATTGATTAGAAAAATTCAAAAATCACTAAAGCGCCAAAAAGTTAACAAATTAAATATAAAACATAGGCAAAAACATCTAAATTTAATTAAAGAATTAAAGAAGTGTAATAGTGAATTACAATTATGTAATACTATGTATGATACAGACACTCAGCAGCTACAGGATGAATTGTTTGTTAGGGAATATGCTCTAAAGGATATCTTTAGTAAATATGAGGCTTCTCAACAAGACCTGAGTAAGCGCTTGCAGGAGGCCAATGAACTGGCAGACCTGGTCAAGTACAACGCCGAGAGGTATGAGTCTCTGACAAATAACCTCTCTTTTAGCTGTGCCTGCTCCCATGAGCCCGAACCTCAACTGGTTACACCTTCACCCTCAGTGGCTCAGCCTGTAGGTAGCGGTTTGGATGGCATAAAAAATAATAATAAGAATAACACAACTTATGTATTTACTGACAAATTTGGTCAAGGTTTTGGAAGTATATTTAATCAGTGTTCGCAACAATATGTAATTAATAATTGTTTACCCGGTGCCAGTATTAGCCAATTAATTAATAATATTAAAATGACAAAAATAAACCCCAGTTCCACTGTTATATTACTATATGGGGACAGTTTAACTGTAAGAAAAAAGGACATAATTGAATGTGTCCATTTGATGTTACATCTCAATGAAACCAATAATTGTAAATTTATTTTCTGTGCCTTGCCTTATTCTCGATATTTGTCTAATGAGACAAATAGGCACATTTATAAATTAAACATGTTAATCTATAATAGGACTTGCCGTCACAGTGACGCTATTTTATATTTTGATTGTAATCAATTTATTACTGATTACAAACTGACAAATTATACAATGTATTTGCCACCTAGTTGTAGAAGACAAATTGCTAATCTTTTAGCATACAATATACACAGTGACACTGGTACCTGTACTGTACCATCAATTACTGTTAGTAGTGATACTAACACCACTTTTGATACGCCTTGTAGTTTAAACTATAAGGAGCGACAACGGATGAGCCGCATATATTGAATGTTCATCAAAATATGCAGGGTCTGTCCGGCAAAGAGCTAGAGTTAAGTTTATTTATGGAGAACTATGATGTTCAGGTGTTATGTTTGACTGAACACTGGTTGAAAGAACATGAAGTAGTATTTATCAATGATGATAATTTTATTGTACAAAGTGCGTTTGCAAGAAAAAGAAGATTCCATTCGCGGTGGATCTTTAGTTCTTGTTTCAAATAAGTTGAAATGTAAACAACGTTTAGATTTAGTTAATCTTTCCATCGAGCGCACTATTGAGTTGTCTTGTGTTGAACTCGAGCGATACGTTATAATTTGCGTTTATCGACCTCTGGTGATCTGGTGATTTTATTAGTTTTGAATCGGTTATGGAGGATTCACTCAATAGGTTAAAATCAAGTAATAAAAGTATAATTTTATGTGGAGATTTTAATATTAATATTCTAGATGTTACTCCATTAAATATTGGTATGGAAATATAATATAATATTGGCATTATTATTACATCTTTAATATTGGTATGGAAGCCAGATCAACAATGTGCGGTGGAATGGAGAGCTGTCTGAACCATATAGATTGGAGTGCGGGGTGAGGCAGGGGGGGTTAAGTTCACCTACGCTCTTTAACCTTTATGTGAATGAGCTGATTGAGGAGCTTGGCAGCACCAGAGTCGGTTGCCATGTAGATGGTGTCTGCGTCAATAATATTAGTTACGCAGACGATATGGTGCTGTTAAGTGCGTCGGTCTGTGGGTTGAGAAAACTTGTGGCCCAATGTGAAAGATACGCAGAACAACATGGTCTGACGTATAATTCCAAAAAGTCGGAAATCATGGTTTTCGAGGTTGGGGGAAAAAACACTAGTGCTATACCACCTGTTACACTCAGTGGAATGCCATTAAAGAGAGTGTATAAGTTTAAATATTTGGGCCACTTATTGACCCCCAACCTCCACGACGATGACGACATTGAACGGGAGCGGAGAGCGTTGTCGGTTCGAGCGAACATGCTGGCCCGTAGGTTTGCACGTTGTTCCCTTCAGGTGAAGATCACACTCTTCCGAGCTTACTGTACTTCTTTCTATACGTGTAGCCTTTGGGCCAGATATACTCAAAAGTCGTATAGCGCTCTCCGCGTTCAATACAATAATGCGTTTAGGGTACTGGTGGGGCTGCCTCGCTTCTGTAGCGCATCGGGGATGTTTGCTGACGCACACGTAGATTGCTTTTATGCGACCATGCGAAAGAGGTGTGCTTCTCTGGTGCACAGGGTGCGGGCCAGCTCCAACAGTGTCCTGAGTATGATTGCTGGGCGTCTGGATTGCTCATACGTGAATCATTGTTGTGCCGTCTCGCATGGGGTGAAGCAGCGGTGACTCGTGTGAGTTGATTGAATATTGTCGGATAAATTAATTTGTGAAATGATACTAACATAGTTTTAAGTATTACTAACATTATTGAGTCACGGTTACTGGAATAAAGAATTTATTTATTTATTTATTTATTTATTAAGTACTAGACTTCTTAATCTCTTTAGGTCTTATAATTTAATTAACTTGTTTTTTGAACCTACTAGGATCACAGCAATATTTAGTGATTGTGATGCCAAAAATAAATTAGTGTCAAGTGACTTAACGTCAGACCACTGTGGTTTATTAGCTAGTTTCCCCATGCCATTACATAAAAAGCCGCATAAAATAGAATGTAGGCCTTATACAGCTAGTCGTTGCAATAAATTTAAAAATAATATAGCTCATAGAATTACACCATCTATAGTAGAACACGAGAATCTAAATGAAATCTATGGAGCTCTTTTTGATGTTGTGCAAAAAGAGTACCAATCTACTTTCAAGACTAAAACTATTAAAATAAATGGCACCTCCGTTGGCTTTAACCAATGGGCCACTCTAGGTATTTATAAAAGTAGAGCGAGACTATTACGAGTTATATGGTATGAAAAAATATAGGTTTGATACTCCTTTCGTAGAGTATGTCAAAAATTATTCAAAATTATTTAAAAAGGTTAGTGTTTTTGCTAAATCTAATTTTTTAAGCGATACAATTAAAAATTCCAATAATAAAGTAAAAACCACTTGGAACATTATAAACAATGAAATGGGTAAATCGACTAAGCAAGATAAACAACTTGAGATTATGGTCGACAATAAATTAGCTACTAAAGCAGCTGACGTAGCTGAGGCGTTTAATGAGTTTTTTGCAAACATACTTATAACTACGACTCGCTCCTTAAATTCGTCCCCGTCTAAAGCTGAAAACCTTTTGCTTAGTAGTGTGTCTAAAAGTAGTCGCTTATTTAGCTTCGAACATGTAACGCCGCGTGATGTAGTTAATGTTTTTAACACACTCAAGTCTAAAAACACTGGTGATTTCTGAGGCATCTCCATTAAACTTTTAAGCAATATAATAGACATCGCAGCCCCCTATCTAGCTGTTACTTTTAATAAATGTGTTGATTTAGGAACTTTTCCTGACCTCATGAAGCGTAGTAAAGTCATACCATTATTTAAATCAGGTAATAAAAATGACGTTGGCAATTTCAGGCCTATTTCTATATTACCAGCATTTAGCAAAATATTTGAACAGTTAATACTCAAGCAGTTTGCTAAGACATTTTAATTTAAATAGCCTCCTTCATAATGAACAATATGGCTTTACAAAGGGTCGTTCGACTACAGATGCGGGTGTTGCTCTGCTGAAACACATATTTAACGCATGGGAGAACTCGCAAAATGCTATTGGGGTTTTCTGTGATCTCTCCAAAGCCTTTGATTGCGTGCACCATGACACGCTTTTGCGTAAACTGCGTCATTACGGTGTGCAAAATGAAGCTCTCAACCTTATAAATTCTTATTTACATAATAGGTCCCAATATGTAGATGTTAATGGTACGAAATCTTCCGGGCTACCAGTTCAGTTAGACATTACCTCAAGGCTCAATACTGGGTCCATTCTTGTTCTTAGTCTATATCAATGACTTACCATTCTATTTAAAGGGTATCTGTGAAGTTGTACTGTTTGCAGATTACAGGAATAGACAAGACTTTGACGATGTAAACAGTGCACTCTCAATGGTTACGGATTGGTTTTCGACAAATAACCTAGTTCTCAATAGCAAGAAAACGAAATGTGTAAAGTTCGCCCTTCCAAATGTTAGAAATCTAGGACTCAACATCATCTTAGATAAAGAGTTGCTTGAAACTGTAAACTCGGCAGTTTTTCTGGGCATAACAGTAGATGCCAAACTTCAGTGGGGCCAACATATATCGAGCCTAGCGGGAAGGCTCAGTTCGGCCGCCTACGCCGTCAGGAAAGTAAGACAATACACTGACGTTGAAACAGCTCGGTTAGTCTACTTTAGTTATTTTCATAGCGTTATGTCCTACGGTATTCTGCTGTGGGGCAAAGCTGCTGATATTCAAAATATATTTGTCCTTCAAAAACGAGCTGTTCGAGCAAATTACCAACTAGGTGCCAGAGTTTCTCTGAGAGATCTTTTCAAAGATATCGGTATCCTCACAGTGGCATCACAATTCATTTTCGCCAACATATTATATATTAGGCATAATATACACTTATAATAATATACTAAAAACAGTGATATTCACAATGTTAATACTAGAAATAAGGACAAACTACGTACTCCCTTTCACCGGCTTCATAAGGTTCATAACTCATTTGTTGGGCTTGGTATAACCTTTTATAACAAGATACCTTCTTCTTTGCTAGATTTGCCTTTTAATGCGTTCAAAACTAAAGTAAAATCCAACCTCTGTTCAAAGGCATACTATTCTATCAACGACTACTTAAATGATAAGAATAGTTGGTCGCTGTGATTAACTCAAGACAATGTTTAAATGTTCTTTCTCCAGAATTAGCTTACTTACTGACAGGTTATATGAGTTTATATAATTGTTTATAGTTTTACTTTATAAGTCAATTTATTTTAATTTATTGTTGACATAATCTACTTATTACAATGTTTTTTTTTTATGAGTTGTATTGCAATATGTGGGTTAGCTAGCGACCTCGATATTTTTTTAATTTACCTCGATGGTCCTAGTTTATCAATTATTACTTTTACTTCTTCGCCTGGAGGCTTTTATTTGGATATTGTTTTCGTTAAGTTATTTTTATTTCTGCTTGAGTATTAGTCCTCGATGTTTTTGGTTGGTATATTGGCGTGTGCTAGCTGTCATATGGCTATTAATTTTATAATTTAAATTATGTTTTGTGTTGCGTAATGTAAATATCATTTTGCATACTATTATATAGATTCATTTTTTTCTAACTGAACAGACAACTGTGCTGCTGGGGAGTTTGTTGCGCCACTTCTTCTTCCCAGCTAAAGCACTAGGAAGTGGTGAAGGGTGGGCGTTTTGGGGGACTGGCTTATGTGATTTTGACGTTCAAAAAGTGCTGATTCTCAGCCTAGTTTGAATAAATGACTTTTGAATTTTGAATTTTAACCTTTGTAATTATTTATCTTGGAAAAATCATAGACAACATAAAAAGACATTTACGCTTTCGTTAACCTATAGAATAAACCTTAGAAATTATTTTCGGAAATAGAAACTTTAATTTACACAATATAAATTTATGAACGCACGCGTAAATGTTAATAATTTGTCATTATTTCTGAACGCACGCATAAATGTCAATCATTTTTTTTTTTTTTTTTTTTTTTAATAAACATTGCCCCACACTAGGAATTTCTCCTGTGTCGTGGGTGCGTTTACAGACATTTAAACTCACATACACAAACAGCCAGACCCGGAACAACTAATTGTAGGTCATACAAATATTTGTTCCGTGCGGGAAACGAACCCGCGACACGCAGCGCAGCAGTCAATACGCTTAACCACTGCGCCAACCGTGCCGTCATTACTTATATAGTATTTGACAGGATAGGCAACAATTGTTTGACAGGTACGAAACAAAGGAACATTTATTTAAAATGATTCATCTTTTATAATTATGTATTCGTCGAGTTTTCATTGTTTTTAAGATGTATTCTGCTATTCGGGGTGGAGACAAATCCAACGAATCAAAAGCCATGAAAATTGGTCCAGCAGATCTCGAGTTATAAGTGTTGTAACAAACCCGTCTTTGTTTTATTTATATAGATTAAATACTATACAAAGGTGGAATTATTGCCTGAGGCTTTCCTACCAGTCAACCTTAGCGTGATGGGGATTTTTATGTTTGTTTAGAGTTATAATAAGTAAAAAATTGTTCATATATGTAATTAAAGATAAAATAGATCAATCATTTTTCAGATTATCTAAAGTACATAGGTACATCATATATGGGGTACTGTGTTAAATGTTACAATAAAATACCTTGTGATATATTACAATTAAATGAAAGAAAATTTTTAAACTCATATTAATAAAAAGTCCACTTTGTAAACAAGCATACTATTACAAATTAAAGGATTATATCCAAGATATTCTTATCTTGGATATAATGCTCTTGGAAACATGCTGGTCCTGCTCCATAGGACAATTTGATGTCTAGAGAAAATCAAACTGGTTGCTAATTTAATTGTATAATATAATTATTTTATAACATGAATTTTACATTCTGTGATTACTTAAACCCACACAATGTCATTTAGTATTACTTGTTAAAATATCAAGATTATCGTAAAATTTTATAATGTTTATAAATATGTGAGCACTATGTATCTATCACATAACTAATTAATCTGTCATTGCTTCATTAATCATAATCTTATTCTAGGTGCATCGTCTTCACATATAATTAATGTATAGGTACAATGTAACGGGAACAGTGGAGTTTCTTGCCCATTCTTCTCCATAAGAAAACTACCTTTTGGAAGGGGCGACTAGTTTTGATGAAATAAACTAGATAACTAGGATATGGCAGTAAAAACGTTGTTTGCACAGAGAATATTTGATTTCAAGTGAATGACACAAGTCATTGACAAAAACTGTGGGAAATAGGTCGCAGGAGGAAAAAAAAGATGTGTGTACTGTTTGACGGTCCGATTTTATAATAATATAGAAAACATTTGAATGACCGACATTAACGAATGATCGAACGAGTGAAAGATCGATTGTGATAATCGAGTGATTGAATCGAGTAATTATTCTAATCTGTTAACACTTGTATTATTGTAATATTCCAACAAAAACAATATAAATATATTTATATTGTTGTTCTTTTTTTATATTTTTATATATGTTCGAATATCAATTTGAAATGTTGTTGTCAACTAAAAAGTTTCACACTTCCCGTTTTTTTTTTTTTTCTGGCTTGGAAATTATCAAATAATTTTTTCCGCTCTGGGTGGAGCGGGAGGGCGTGTCAGACTCTTACTGACTAAAATCCACCCGTGTTCCTTCCGTTGCCTGTACGTTGCCAGGGGCCACGGTATCCCTTTCGGACTTTCGCGCAACCCCGGCAGGCATCGGTCCTATCGGACCCCTTCACTTGCTGACATTTCTTTGAGGCGCGCGTGGAACACAACGCGCCGTCGACCCGGGCCTGGTCCTTATCGGACGGCGAGCTATCCATTGCTCACCGTCCGCAAGCCCGCACCTACGGCGGCCGGGAATCGGCCTGCGATTCCCGACGCCCAGGGCGTCTTCTGCAGCGGCTAGGGGCGTGAGGGCGCGAAATTTGCCTCTTCCTCACGCGTTCTGCCTCCTCCTTCGCGAGCATTACTGCTTCGCAGAAGGAGGTGACGGCCTCCCATGCCCTCTCGCTCCGTACCATGGCCTGGACCAGGGCCGGACGCGAGAGATCCCCGCCACCGATAGCCGCCACGAGGACACGGCGATGCTCTGCCCAAGCAGGGCAGACCTCCACCGTATGCCGCCACCCGGGCGTTTCCTCGCGCCCGATACAGGAACCTCCCGAAACAACCGTGTCTGATGAGGACCTGCGTCAGGCGAAAGGTGAGGACGCCGTGGCGCCTCTCTAGCCACTCCTCAAAAAGGGGACTTATCGCCGCAATAGTGGCGTGCCCAGCACTGGGTTGCGATAATCGCATTCTCCATAACGCCATGAGATCACGCCGGAGCTCTGTCTGCTGTGCCGCAATTTCTCGCTACAGCGGAGTTACGCCCCGGCGTTTCGCCTCCTCGCGCCAATCCCAAATGTTCGCGAAGACTTTTTCCTCCAGATCCCATGGCGGTAATCCGGCAAGGAGGCTCGCCGCATCACCGGAGAAAAAAAAATACAAATAGACCCAATATTCACCTCTTATAAATGCATTCAGTCGCCGCAAGTGAACTGCCTCCTTGGTTGCCTCTGAGTTTGCAATATACTCGGCTTCCGTTGACGACAGTGCTACACAAGTTTGCAATTCGGGCATTCCTAGTTAATCAACGAGTTTCCGCATCTAAAAATAAACCCAGAATAAGATTTCTTATCTTTGGTGTTCCCTCCCCAGCCAGCATCTACGAATCCCGTGATGTCCTGCACCGGCGACTTGGGACATATCAAACATAGATCCCTTGTACCCTCAGGGTATCTCAAGATAATTATGTTTAGTAGCTTTCCAATGGCGTTCATCACAATATAAGTTATACTGCGCCAAAAACTTGACCGCAGCCGCAGTATCCGGGCGTGTGTTGCAGGCCAAATAGTTCAGCGACCCTATGAGCGCTTGATAACTACGAGAGTCTTGGCAAGATAAGAGCTTACCTCCTTCCCCTTCCGCCAAGATTTTATGGAAATCCATTTCCGTCGGAGTTTTCAATGGTTTGCAGTCACTCACTTTCATACAAGATCTTCGAAATAAGCCTCTCTTGATTCAAATATATTCCGGTATCCATCTTATAAAAAGGGTACTCATTTTTTGAGCTGTTATTTAAATATTCAAGATGTTATTATGATCAGTTGAAAAACATATTGAGCAGTTATTTAATTTAATGGCGGTTGATTAATTATTGCGACAGTAAAACATGGACAGTAATAAAAAAATCAATTAGTCTTTTATTTTATCATACAATGTCAATTCTAAAAATAATTGAGCAGTCCAATAATTGAATGAGCGGTTCGATAAATAGTTCGGCAGTTATATTGCCGCAAAATAAAGAAGAATGGACTCAAGGAACATGTACTTGCCCAAACTTTTATAAAATGTATATGTGTAAACATATAATTGGCCTGTCCATACGCTTGAAGTACGCCGTACCTCCAGTTGAAGCTAAAAACATCCCACTCGAACAAAAAAGGAAAAGAGGCAGACCGTCGAAAGCCAAACCTGCTCTTATTATACAATAAGTTTATTTTAGCTGCTACTAAGCAAATTCTATGTCATTTTAATTACTTAAGTATGTTTCGAATTACGAATAAAAGTTCCTATTATTATTATTATACAATTTGTTTTATTTAATTCCTTCAGTCAAAGCAAAAGTAATTTAATTTTTCATTACTATTTAAGTACTGTTTTTTTCTGTTCCGTACCAAAAAGGTAAAAAGGAACCCTTATGGTGTGACTTCGTCCGTCCGTCCGTCCGTCACACCGCTATATCTCGAAAACTACTTTACCACCTCATTGTTTATAGAATTGCTTAGAATGAGATTTCTTACCGACAAATTCCGATTTATTACTGCCCACACGTAACCGCTCGTTCAATAATTTTTACCGCCCATTTAATTATTTTCCTGCTCAATTCACTGATCCATTTCATTATTTTTTATTACTCATTTTTGTTTACTTTACTGCTTAGTTTTAACTGCTGAACTAGTTATTAAACGTGCCATTTATAATTTTTAACCAAAACCGCTATTTACAACTGCCTCTTTAAATCAGTGCCTTATAAAAAAGCATACCCAAAATTTTTCTCGCTTCCCCTAGATTCTTTACCTTGAAATGTTTACAAATATTGTCCAAATAAACTGTCTTCTGCTGTTTGTCTTTGTAAAATAATAAAAAATCGTCAACATAAAGAGCGATTTAAAAAACATTGTTTTTGTAAAGACAGCTATTAAAGTCACAGCGCTTGAAGTTCAAAGACAATAACACTTCATTTACAATATTATTCAGAAGCAAAAATGATGAGACTTTCGAAAATGACATAAACAATGACTTAAATGACATAATAACCTCGCTTACCGAAAATAACCTAAAAATTAATCCAGAAAAAACAACTTACAAACATAGAATGCACAATAAAATCTAGATATTAGATATGGTAACAAAAGTATTCGCTAGACTGATTATACTAAATTCTTAGGTATCTGGATCGATAAAAAGATGAACTGGAAAACACATATTGAAAATGTATGCAAAAAACTTAGTCAATGTTCCTATGCCCTTTACCTATAACTTAAGGAAGATCTCAAATCGGCCAACATTATTCACTGTACGACTAAACGCCGACAGACACTACGCCGACAGACTGAACACCGACAAGACTTTACTTCGACGGGACTCTTCGCCGACAGGACACTTCGTCGACAGGACTCTTCGCCGACAGGGCTCATCAGCGACGCATAGCGAGCTCGGGACTTGGGGCACCCCGACTCGGACAGGTTAGGTTAGAAGGGGATGGCGGGGTCGTAGACCCCGCCATCCCCTTCGTGGTTATTTTTTTTAAACCACACAGAAGTAGGAGCCCCGCCAAGCGGGGCTCCGTCGACAACGCCTTACAAAAAACTGATTACCTGTCGGCGAAGAGTCCTGTCAGCGAAGTGTCCTGTCGGCGAAGAGTCCCGTCGAAGTAAAGTCTTGTCGGTGTTCAGTCTGTCGGCGTAGTGTCTGTCGGCGTTTAGTCGTACACTCAACATTATTAATAGCGTACCATGGATATGTGTCATCAACATTGCGATACGGACTTATGTTTTGGGGGAGCTAAACTGATAGAGAAACGGCGTTCAAAACGCAAAAGAAATGCATAAGGGCAATATGTGGCATTCAAAGCACAGACAGTTGTAAGCAGCATTTCCGAAAGCTTCAGCTACTTACACTTACGAAGCTCTTTACATTTACGAAGTAGCAAGCTATGTTGAAGCACATACGTACGTAGTTTACGACACAAAAATAAAATATGCGCTACACCACATAAAAAAGCAATTTTCTATAAAAATATTTTAGGTATGGCACTCAAAATTTACAATAAACTACCTGAACACATCATGCAAAAAAGATTTAAAACCAAAATACACGAATTTTTGTTGCGAAATTTTATTATTATGTTAATGAGTATTTAAATGAAAGATGCTAGGCCTGCTACATCTGATTTATTTGCGACGCTCGATTTTGGTTTAAGGAGTGGGTTGCTAATGGACAACCCACATCTGGTCCTCTTTTTGAAAATATGCGTAAATCGTGTGCTACGTTTAAATCAAAGCTTAAATGATGTCAGAACAACCAGACACAAATAAAAATGTATATTTTAGCAACACAACACACAGCTAAGAATTTCAGTCAATTTTGGAAGGAAACCGGTAAACTGAGTCCAGGTTGGGCGTTCCAGTGAGCGTCGAGGGTAGTAGTGAGCCCGACCAGGTTGCCAGCCTGTTTAGGGAGCACTTTAAGGTCTGCTCGCCTTTGGCTACCGGGAATAAAGGAACTGAGTCGCATGAGGTACGTACCGGGGATACGATCGTACGGATTACAAGTAGGGATGTCGCGCAGGCGGTGAAAGGCATGAAGCGAGGAAAATCCCCTGGCAAATTGAGCATTGAACACTTGCAATATGCAGGCGGTCACTTGTCAAGGGTGCTGGCCATGCTTTTCACCTTCTGCGTAGGGCACTCATACCTACCTGATGCATTGATGAGAACCGCAGTTGTCCCTATTATTAAAAACAAGACAGGGGACGCGTCTAGCTTGAGTAATTACAGGCCTATATCGCTCGCAACTGTGATTGCTAAGGTACTGGATAGTGTGATTGAGAAATATTTAGATAAACATCTTAAACTACATGACGCTTAGTTTGGATTTCGAACTGGGCTGTCTACTGAAACAGCTATATTGAGTCTAAAGCAAACTATCCGATACTACACCAGGAGGAATACACCGGTTTACGCCTGTTTCTTAGACCTCTCAAAGGCGTTCGACCTGGTTGTGTATGACAAGCTGTGGCAGAAGTTGTCGAGTGAGACTGAACTTCCTGACGAATTCACATCGCTCCTTAAATATTGGTATGGCAATCAACGTAACAATGTCAGGTGGGCGGGATCACTATCGGAAGCATATAGGTTGTCTGACTTCGCCCAAGCTATTTAACCTGTACGTGGATCGGCTGGTCCGTGAGCTCAGCAGCGCTCAACCCATCGATCAGTGCCCTCAGGCGCTTAATAAAGGTATGCGATCGCTATGCGGAGGCCCATGGGCTCAGGTATAACACGAACAAGAGTGAGGTGATGGTGTTCAAGTCCGGTACGAAGATCTATGACACCGTACCACAGGACACATTGGGTGGCAGTGCTCTCAAAACAGTGGCGCAGTTCAAGTACCTGGGTCACTGGGTCACCGAGGCCTTCACAGATGATGTGGATGTTGAAAGGGAACGCAAGGCATTGTCAGTCAGAGCTAATATGCTGGCCCGTAGGTTTGCGCGCTGTACTGCACAGGTAAAAATAACTATTCAAGGCGTACTGTCAGTATTTTTATACCTGCAGCCTATGGGTGCAGCATACGCAGAAGACTTACAATGCCACCGAAACTCCACCGTTATTCTTTTAACATGTTTTACAATATTTTGTATAAGTACATGCGATATAATTTTCTTTCATTTAATTGCAATATATCACAAGGTATAATATTTTGTTGTAACATTTAACACAGTACCCCATAAAAGATGTAGGTATGTATCGGAGAACTTCATATGAATCTAAGCATTTTGAAAACAAAATCCCGTGAACACGATGACCACATCTGTTACCACCCCGGTTCTATAGCGGCCGAGCGCTGCAAGCAGAAATAGTCCTTACGGTATATAGATATGAACTTCTTCGATGGTACTTTAGATAATCTGAAAAATGGTTGATCTATTTTATCTTTATTTCTAGTATTAAAATTATGTCTATCACTTATTTTATTAAAAAGATGTCGATTTTTTCTGACACATAATATTTTCATAATTTAATTGGCAAGGTACCGTCATAATATTAATCCTTTTAAATAGTTCCCTGAGAGATTCGCGGCGACGTAGATTATAAATGGCTCTGACAGCTCTCTTTTGCAAAATAAAGATGGATTCAATGTCAGCCGCCCGACCCCACAATAAAAAGCCATGCGACATAATGCTGTGGAAGTAGCAAAAATAGACCAATCGAGCGGTTTCTACGTCTGTTTACTGTCTTATCTTTCTAACAGAATAAGCGGCCAAGCTTAGCCGCCCCGCAAGGAGATGTTATGTGAGGTCCCCATTGTAATTTCTCGTCTAACGTGATTCCCAGGAATACAGTTTGATTAATAAATTCCAGTTTTTTCCGTTCAATATGATGTCACATTCGCTACTTCTAACATTAGGTAATTTAAATCTAATGCATTTGGTTTTTTTTTTATGTAGTACCAAATTATTTACTGTAAACCAATCTTGGACCTGAAGAATAGAGCTATGTCAAGATTTTGTGACCGTCGATTGATTTTAAAGATCAATGATGTGACATCTGCAAATAACACCATCTTCGGTTGATTTTGAAGTAGACTGGAAGCCGACCCCAAAATAATTGGGACCAGCCTAGGCAGATTGAATTGGACATGGGAACAGCAACCCATCCACGCATGAACAATAGTGCCCCAATATTGCATCTAATCCTTGTGAAACAAGTAACACATTCGTGATGAATGTCGAAGATGAATGTTGTGATTGGATCCTGCCTCTCAGTAGCCACGGGTCTATCCAGATTAAGGCTTCCGTCGAAAAACATTTTATGTTGAGCCCGTCGTTTTTTATGTGCTCTCCATAGTTACGAGCCTGTTGTACTTGGTATTCATAAATCGGAAATCAGCCCTTCTTCTGTTATTTGCAATGAAAAATTCACCTTTTCGCCGATTGGTGACGTTCAAAAGTGCCTTTTTTGTGCCTAATTGAAATAAATTATTTGACTTTGACTTTGATTCTAACTAATATGGCTCTGGGTAAACGGCTTATTATTTTCTTATACTAGCTTATAGTTAATTAATGTTGCTCCAAATGCATTTAATAATGCTGCAGCGATTCTTATTTCATCAAATAGGTACATGGGTTTACAACAGGATTAAAGTTCTGTGACCGAAACTGACGGACTGATTTTTTTATCTGCCATTTACGGTTTCAACTACCCAACGCACATGGTTAGTTTCCTAGAATCGTTGGGTTATTATGTAGTAAGCTAGTGTTTATTATCATCTTTAGATGCAAGCAGTAGCGTGCCTAGGGGTCAAAATTAGGGCAAGCCGACAGATTTTCTACGATAAAAAAAAAACAGCCATGTGAGGGATTGGCTGATTTTCGTAAGTTGTTCATGGTACAACATTATTATAATTTTGGTTAGAAAACCTTTAAAATGCGAAGAGTTAGTACATATTATTTTAAGCATTACTACGTTATTGTCATAAGCGCCATCTGTACTAATGAATGCGCGTAATCATACCACTTAGCCGAACCTTTTCACCATAATTAGATTTATGTCTACTAGACACACTTTATATTGTTCTCCTTTGTGTCTAAATTTCATATGTGAATGTCATGCATACCTGTCATTTGCATGGTTACTGAAATGCTAATTTTAGATGCCATTTAATTTGAATTGTAAGAGACTGTGCTGTTGGTGTGTTTATGATAAATAAATAAATAAATAATTCATATTCGCTTGTCACATGCAAATTTTTTCAACCAAAAGCCACTAGATGGCTCCCAAATTATTGATTTGTTGTTCTATTACTGTACACATAATTTAATAAGTTTAATTTGAATGTCGATTGAAAATGTTAAAATGAGATAGTACCTACCAACGTATATATATTTTATAATTTATCATAAAGACAATTCTAATCTTTATCTAATCTTTTATTGTGTTTTGTGATCTCAATGAGATGTACTTATTATAATAAGATGGTTTGTTTTTCAGTGGTTTACAAAACTACAAACGCCATACAAACAACACTACTCATGTGCTTTTATGGCACCAGCTACCTACCTAAGAATGTCTATTTCAATCTATTCTTCGACTGACAAAAATACTTGTTTTTATTTCTGAGAAATAGGTACAGTAATTTGAGGTTGGGAACGTGAAGTAAAGAGTTACTTATGCTCCAAAAACTCAATTTACATACCTTTTCGAATATAGTTTCCGAATTCCCATTCGATGATTAAAATAACACTATAATCACTTACCACCAGTAGCTATCATATCATTATAAACAATAAAACTAACTTATTACTTCAGAATTCACACACTGCGCAGCGTCTTGCAACGACATACTTGTTTTACTCCTACTATTCATTATCAAACACACCATTCGTTCCATTCATAAAAAATCAAAAGCCGGGCTTAAAAATTAGAACAATTTGCGAAATGAATACATACTAATGGTATCAACAACGTTACCAATTTCTATGCGAAAGAACAGAGGTCCAGAAGCCTCATAAGAAGCCAGCTTGTGAGAGTGAGAAAGCTATGCAATGTACCACAGAATTGACGTCTTCATACATCGATGCGATCTCGCGTCCTGCGCATCGCTATAGTGTTAGAGCGAGATCGCAACTGCGGCATCCGAGATAGTTTGGCAACGTTGCGTAATGCAAAACGGCGCGGAATTCAAATATTATTCTTTGAGTACGTAAATCTGGCATCGTAGCTTTTATAGCGCGCACCTGACACAGTGCAGCGCGGAGTTTAATATTAAATTATTCTTATCAATTCTTGCGACATGAATTAATTGAAATGGAACGATGTTTTAGATTGGTGTAGCGTTAAATGCATTCAGTGATGTGTGGAGCAAGTAGGCCTCGTGAGTAAAACATGAAGTTTCTATAAACGCATTACCGATAAAGAAGTCTGAACTCTGTGCTGTCTAATATTTTTCACCACAGCATGAGTTTTCTTATTGATCTTACGGACATAAAATAACAAGAAGTGGGTGAAATCTTCATATTTTAACAGGCAGTCAAATAAAACATACGGCAGCATTGAAAAAAAAATAAACAAATTTCCAGAACGGAAGCGAGCAAACCAATAACAGGTGTTGCGTTGTTTGTAGTGTTAGCTCCGTAAACGTCGTTGATGTTGCGTGCCGCTTGAGCCGCGTTGCTGACACGACGGTACTCATATATGTACTCATATACGGTATCCATAATTACTCGAATTTTTAACGTATCCATGATGACGAAAATGTAATCCAAACAAGTTTATTAGATACAATAACAGATGTTTATCACGGGAGACTCAATTTTCATTTATTGTCACCAGAACAACTGAAGGACACTCTGAATACAATATCGAGTCATCTTTCAAAAGATCTTACGTTACCGATCAATAACTTACAAAGTAACTTTAGAAACATTTATCATTTATTGACAGTCAAAGCAAGAATGACTGAAGATTTTTTAATCTTCGAATTGAAATTGCCTCTAGTGTCTAGAGATACATTTTCAATCCTGAAAATTATTCCAATTCCTCAACTTGTAGGTAAATCAAGCATGGCAACTTTAACTCCGATTGCTGAACATGTTGCAATGAATTTGAAGAAGGACTCGTATTAACAGATGTCTATATACGAAGTCCAGATATTATCTGGACTTCGTATATAGACATCTGTTAATACGAGTCCTTCTTCTACGTGACAATGTCGATAAATAATTATCTATGTCATATAGAGAAGCCGATTTATCATCTCAAGAATGATGAAAAATTATGTGAATTAGAACCTGATTCCAGCAAATGCAAGATCAGCATTGCGTCTTGTTCGAATCAATGGACAGCTCTTAGCAAAATAAACAAATATGCATTTTTCTGCTGTAGTCAGTGTCAAATAAGAGTTCTATGCAACGATAATGAATCAAGATCTTAAAATCAAGTTTCTTATCACGATATCCATCACTACACAGCATTTTATGTAGTGATCGGAGTTGTGTTGGTGGTTGGAGCAGTCTTCGTGGTACGAAGGCTGCGTAACAGGACAACTGCATCTCTCGAGGTAGCAAGGGCCGCGCTGGCGAGTCTACCGGCCGTGTAACACGCGACACCGGCACGGGTAGAGGCTGGGCCCTCTATCTCCACGGTTCAAGATAGTGTTAGTGCGCGTAATCAGTCTGAGATTCCATGTGTATCAGATTACAGTGAAATTCCAAAGGTGCATAAGTTAGACAAGTGTACAATGCCGATGTCTCGTAAAACGGAGTTCAAGTAGAGACTCTAAACATAGAATAAGGAACAATTGGAATCACCTTGTTAATCATCTAGTATAAGGACCAATTGGCATCGCCTTGTTATTCATCTTTTCATGTTCACCCCATATTAATCTTCCCACTCGGGAGCATGTATGGTGCAACCGCACATTCTGCAATTTAGCAGTTTACGCAAAACATAAATTTCAACTCATAATAATTAGGTCAGTTTGCGTTGGGCTATCATTGCAGCCAGGCGTTCTCGTTACAGCTAACAAGGTCCGCGTTACTCACTTCATTTCCACACCATCAGTCCATTAAGCTCATTTTACTTTAAAGTACCTTTGAGACAATACAGTAGTGTTTTAATACTTTACCTTCTTTCATTCCATTCAAACCTCATCTAAAAGTAATGTATAGTCTAGCAAGAGACCATACACCGGGGCTTAACTTCGCTGCCGCGAGAAATCGCGGCACAGCGGACAGAGCTCCGGCGGGATGTCATGGCGTCATGGAGAGTGCGATTGTCGTAACCCAGTGCTGGGCACACCACTATTGCGGCGATAAGTCCCCTCTTTGAGAAGTGGCTAGAGAGGCGCCACGGCGTCCTCACCTTCCACCTGACGCAGGTCCTCATGTTTGTTTCGGGAGGTTCCTCTTTCGTATCAGGCGGGAGGAAACGCCCGGGTGTCATCACTGCGTGGATCGCCCGGAGGACACGGTGGAGCATACGGTGGAAGTCTGCCCGGCTTGAGCATCGCCGTGTCCTCGTGGAGGCGATCGGTGGCGGGGATCTCTCGCGTCCGGCCCTGGTCCAGGTCATGGTACGGAGCGAGAGGGCATGGGAGGCCGTCACCTCCTTCTGCGAAGCAGTAATGCTCGCGAAGGAGGAGGCAGAATGCGTGAGGGAGAGGCAAATTTCGCGCCCTCACGCCCCTACGCGCCGCAGGAGACGCCGTGGGCGTCGGCAATCGCAGGCCGATTCCCGGCCACCGTAGGCGCGGGCTTGCGGACGATGAGCAATAGGTAGCTCGCCGTCCGATAAGGACCAGGCCCCGGTCGATGGCACGTTGTGTTCCACGCGCGTCTCAAAGAGATGTCAGCAAGTGAAGGGGTCCGACAGGAAAAAAAAAGGCATTATTGCATATTAATCTGTGATGTTACACAGAAAAGCTCATTTACCTCGAAACGTAATACATCTCGAGTAGTTCTGAGAATGTCTGTAATGCTGTTTCCATCGTTATTAGATTGTCATCTAGTTTCATAAGACACTTCTCTGAAACCGAGCTCATGAAACCTTTTCTCTGAATTGACGTGAGATGACGGCGCGTGAAAGAAGGTGAAATAGATACGTAGATAATTAAGGTAAGTGTATTATTACAACAAAAAAGGGGCCTAGTTCAACTCACCTACATTATGCATATTATACAAAAACACCTTTCCTATTTCTGAAATCACAGAGTAAATCTGTTATCTAATAAGCAATGGTAGAAATTCACTATTTGGTTTATTGCTTAGGACTCAATACTCAATACTCAATACTCAATTCTTTATTGCATTCCATAGTATTACATAGATGGTATAAACAAGTAAAAGATCAATATGGACCCTGTCGGGCACAGCAACATTAGGAGAGAGGAAGAGGGATAAGTAACAATTCAAACAATTAATATTATTATAAATTAAGTATTACATGTGTTTAATTGGGTGTATACCTCATTTATATATACACAATTATACATTCTTATTATATATTATTAGGTTTGCGTATATCGGTGTAATTTTGAAATTATGTATTGAATATGAATAATGTAAGTAATTATTATGAAATTCTTAGAAGTATTTTGATTATTATTAAATTATGTTATTATTTATGTATTAATATTTTCATATTTATATTTGATATTCTATATTATATTATAATATTTCTTAATGTTTGGTGTATTTAAGAGAGATTTTTTTATTTTATTTTGGAATCGATTTGTCTTCTAAAAACTCCTTTACTGAGTAGTATGACTTGGATTCCAGAAATTGTTTCAATTTATGTATAAATGTATTTGTTTTACTTACTTCTCTAATATCATTTGGCAATTTATTATATATTTTTATGGACATAACTAAAGGGCTGGTTGAGTGCATTTTGAGTCGGGATTGAGGTATGTTTATTTTGTTTTTGTTGTGTCGAAAGGTGTATCTTGTTTGTGTTTCTTCGCAAGTGGTGTAAAAATCTGGGTGTTTCTTGACAAATTTACATAATTCTAAGATATATAGACAGGGAAGTGTGAGTATTTTGTGTTTTCGGACTCTTAAGTTAACTTGATACATATTAGAGTTTTCATTAAAATTTATTGCTGTTCTTTCAAAGCCCACAGCCATGTGTTCGAATTACAGAAAGAGAATAAAAGTTGTATGTAAGTCAGGAAAATCAATTGTTAAGCAAATTGACCGCCAACTTAAATTGTCCTTAAGTTAATGGATATGTCGTGGCCAGATCTTAGAATTGATCATTTAATGAAATGAACATCAACCGCTGGTCACATCATGATGAGGTCTGGCCAGAACATTGAATACTCAACGTTTGACGATATGACCAGTTTAACGCACTACTACCTAATTAATAATGTGGCGAAACATTAGTGATCATATCGTAAAATAGTTAGATTATCCACCGGTAGAGGCGTTAATGGCACTTTGTTTTTGTTGTGCATCATGGCGGCGGCATACAACAAATCAAACAAAGTAGGGTGACCTCACAAAAAAAGTCGATGGACTTTTATTAGGTTTCCAAATATGAAATTATGTAAAGCGATCAACTTGGAAGCATCGCTCGCCGGCTACTGCAGCACCATGAAATGCAACATAGCACTTAAAATTAGTTTCTAAAAATAAAAAATTTACGCCGCTTATTGCCGGCACTCCGACCAAATGGGTTAGGTTAGGTTAGAACTGTGACCAACCGCGCGCGAACCGAGTGAGCGCTAATTCCAAGTTGGTCGCAGTTACTTGGCTATTTACTATACGGCCAAACGTCGACTGACATATTATTAAACGTTGACGTGTAAACGATATGGCCAATTTTAGCTGGCCATTTCTTGAAATGGTCAATGCTAAGATCTGGCCAAGACAGATATAAAGAATGGCAGTGTTGATTTGAATATGTATGTAGGTACCTATATGTACCATCGCGGACACTGGCGCTTGACCACTTTTCGACCTTATTGCTTAGGCATTAAGGTCAAAATTGATCGAAAACCTATTCAAATCACAACTCCCATTCTTTGACAGTTTTATGAAATGGCTGTAACACGGCAAATAGACGTAGGTGGTCAATTTACTTAACAATAATTACCCTGAGTGTACAATACGTTTATGCGTAGGTACATCGCGATCTCCCAGAAGCAGCGAGCTCGTCCGCTTCTATTGCACGCACCGCTGACTCTTCACGCACCCTCACTGAAATTAATTTTATTAAAACCCCTTCTTTGTAAGCTTAAATCAACCGTATAGTTGGGACGCTATGGTTGGTTTTACACTGTACCACGACGCCCCGAGGCTGTCCTATCGATGCAAAGTCAAAGTGGAACGATGAAATGAAACTCCTCAATATTTTTATATTATTTATTTTATCCGGTATACGATTTCCATAAACACATGGCGATGAATATATGGATTCTGTACATTCAATATCAAAGTAAACAATAAAATGTATATAATAAAATGTAAATATATATTATGATCTATTAAATTATGTTGGCACCGAGATGCGATACAGTAGTACCGAATGGACGCTAAGTACGAAACTGAAGAGGACACGCGGCCGCGCCCACGACTACATGAGCTCTCGGAACTACCGCGGCACGGCACTCGTAGGGCTGCAGAGACGCTTCTCGGTAGCTCTCTGGTCAACAACACGATTTACTACGAAGAAACTGTCTTGCAACCGACCGTATCGATAGACAGGTGAACACAATCGCTTACTTACTTAGTTGTTTACTTTACCGCTTGAGTTACGAGAATCATACACTCTCTACACATAAGGTACTGACAGAATTAGTCTTCAGCTGATAAAACATAAATATCGTCATAAATCATATTGAATGACAATACCGGGCGTATATTTGACACAGCAAGGTTTAGAAAGAGACTGTCATGTATGAATGACAGAGAGGACGCTCTACACCGAGGTCCCCAAACTTTTTTATGTCGTCCACCACTTCGCATATTTTTCAGTTTTGGGTAGACCCCCTCCTGCTTAACTAATATTGAATTTTTGCAAATTCGTCAACTTCAAAACACAATTTTGACAGCTGGTATTGTGCTACTCACTTTAAAAGATTTTTTATAATTGTAGTGAAGTGTAGTGTGAAACAATAAAAATAAAATATTCAAGAAAAAAGTAAAGAAGCCCGAAATTAACTTGGTCGAAGTAAAAACTTTCTTGAGCCAAGAAAATTTTCTTGAACTTACATTTTTTTACTTCGTCCAAGATAATTTCGGACTTCATAACTTTTTTCTTGAATTAAGAATATTAATACTACAGCTAAGATTTTTCTGTGCACTGGTATATCCTTACTTCGCTAGGTACTAATATTATAATTGCGAAAATAACTTTGTATAGATACAAAACCGTAGTAGTAAGGTAGGTCCGTTTATTACGTTTTCACGTAAAAACCAAGCAACGAATCTTCGTGATCTTTTGGTCAGATAAAGTTGGAGATTTAGTCAGCAAAAAAGTTGACACAGGCTACTATTTACCGAGGAAAAATATATTCAAAAAAATAAAAACGTTACTTATATAAATTTAAATCTGTGTTTATTTATATATTTATTAGAAAGTATTATGGAAGTAAATATGTTTTCTGAGTATAAATATGGATTATTCCATTAATGGAAAGCCAAAATTAAAGTCACGACCTGCTTCAATGATATCCACTATAGTGGACCCCCATTTTTTTCCCCGTTGACATGGACCCCTTGCAGCTCATCGTCGACCCCTGGGGGTCGATATAGAGCACTTTTGGGAATCACTGCTCTACACGGACGAATAGTAGGCTGGGCATCGCATAGCCACGGCTTATTTTGAACTGATTTTTTATTATTTATTTTTAGCTCTGGACGCTTTTAAAGGGCACGTTTTTCTACATATACCTACCCATAATTTTAACATGAAGGATGTAACCAATATTGTGTAACAATATTTTAATTTAAAAGAGTGTCCATGGAGTTTTTTGCCCGTTCTTCTTCATAGGAACCAAACCTATAAATGGTTTATTTGAAATAAATTCTTTGAGTTTGATCTTTTTCTAAAACTTGGTGTGCCATAATGTATGACCGGATACTATGAGTGTGTGATGGTAGAGTGGTTACGGGCGCGGCCAGTAGATACGAGGTGCGGGGCCGCGGAGCGAACTACCTGCTGAAAGACACCCGAGGAACAAAGGGACAGTGACACAATATGGCCGCAATGGTACAGCTTTGACACAGTGGCAGAAAGTGGTTGCAGTTCACCAAAGTCGACTGGATGAAACACATTACCCATTAACTGGCACGAAACGAGACATTGGTTCTCTAAAGTGGCCACACTGATCTTAACTAGCTGCCTTTGACCAAATTGACATACTGATACCCATAGTGTACCTTAAGTGTTTCAAAAAATCAAAGAGGCCATGATGTACCAATGGGACAATTTGCCCCAAGGGTACAATGCCGTGAAGGGGCGACAAGGGACAGAGAGAGGAAGTGCAAAAGGATGAGGAGACGAGAATGTCCGAGAGTGACGACAGATGACGACCTACTAGAATCATACAGCATGATACCACAGAGTTAGACGGTACAGAGCGCTCACTGTTGGACAAGGAGTGGTGTGGATTAACCACGGAGTATGTAGCAAAAGGAGTACTATATATTGTTTAGCAAATTAACACTACGCCGTGTTATAGCCATTTCATACCACTGGTTAAGAACGACGATAGAAAACGACGAAAGAGGTTGATAGTTCATTTGCAAAATAATTTGTTTCCTGACTGTACAAATTAGTCACCCAATTGGTGCAAAATAACGATGAGTAAAATAATAAGTACTGAAACTTGTTTTGTACACTTTTCAGTTATGTTCCAGTATTATTAGTCTTTGTCATCATTCATTGTTAAAGTGAGTGTTCTGTACCGTCTGATGCTGTATCAGCGAGCTAGACACGACAGAAATGGCGGGAGCGGGACACGAAGGCTCTACGTAGCTCCTTAACTAACTACATCGAATTCCGCATGGACGGATCATTATATCATCATCCAGGTACGAACGAAACAACGATTTTTTTGTTTTAGGTGCTATGAGAATCTTGCGGATGATTTGCAGCGGAATCAAATGTTATATAAATCATTTTCTTAAACAAGTCAACAGTACGGACCAACCGCCTAAAATTAAAGATTTGAGCTTGTGGATGTCGCTTGAATTATTTGATGAAAGGTGCTTAGTACTGATGAAACTGAGTAAGAATGTATTCACCGTGGGAATGCATCACAGCTTTTGTTATTGGGCCCGCTCTCGATCTTGATATCGCTTGGTAAAAAGCAATGGATCAGGTGTACGATAGAACGAGCGTATCCAGAAGATGCCTATCCACTCGTACCTGAAAGGTTGCTGACAGGCTGACGCTAAATCGTTTTACTATGTTAAGCTGCCTTGCAGCACAAGGTAAAATAATCATGATTAATGACTCAGTTTCATAGAAAGTCCGCTGCTAATCGTCCAATGCTAATCATCCGCTAAAAGTACATAGCGCCGTTATATTATTAGAATTACATTATTTTATTCCAAACTCATTGTCCAATTGACGATAAACGCTCAGACATACAAAAATACATCTCGCTACAGCTAACAAACTAACGATACTGGTTACTTGATTAAATTCTCTGCGACACACGGACATGTCGGACATCTTGCTGAGTTCGTGACTTATGGACGGTGCGGTCCGCGACGCGCCCGCGCCTCTTTATCACAATCTTAACAACGACTACTATATCTTTATAGACAGTGTGTATCATGAGAAATGACTCTGCTCATATTTACCGAAACACTACTTTTATGCAATAAAACTAGACATCAACAAGAATGCGGATACAAAACTATAATCAAAGGACTAAACGCTTTATGATATAGAAAGCCTTGTGGTTTACCTTGTGCTTGATTTGTCTCAAGAAAAGTAAGTAGTTGTAAGTATTAATATTTTGCACGAAATAGCTGCGCTGCCTCTAAGCGCTGCTAATAGCTAGCATTGCATTATTACCTACTCCATTGACTTAAGACAACGGAGTATTGTTAAGCAATGTCTTAAATCAATATTTATAACAAAGTCATCTCTCATGAAGCACACAAACAAACATTGGCTACACATTGAGACAGCGTCGAGTACCAGAAGGAACAGAACGATACTAAACACAATCTAACAAACAAACCTAACCAACCAACCGACACCAACACCAACGCCGAACATTTGATCAAAACCCCTTACACTACGAGATTGTTGCAAAAATTGTGGTAGCAAATATTATTAGTATCTTGTCCATACAAAAAACGTCCGATCTAAACGAACGACTAAAATTGACATCGAAATTTACATGATTCAGTTTAAGCTATGATACATAGTATTTATACTTTAAGAATTTGACATCTATATAAAATATATTATTATAGTTATATGCTAGCCTGGGCTGATGGCGGTTGTCCCGCCAGAGACAAACTCTCTCGATATTATTTTATTGCTTTACATTGCTGCACTCGACCGAGGGGACCTCGTCGCTCGCCGGCGCACTACGCACTACGACACTTTGTTATTACTTCGTGTAGTAACAGTAGATAGTCGATTCATATTTCAAACTATTTAAGATATTTTCTGGGTCGAAAATATCTACGTATGATTACTCTTAGTGCGCATTGAGCCTAGATATCTGTCGATGGACCACTCTGACGTCACAACTGCCGCCGCGTATTGCTTGACAACTAGCATACTCTCACTTACTTACATTAATTTTATAATCTCATATCAATTGGTGTTCACATTGCACTAATAATTCACATTCCATTAAAATACGAACATAACGTAATAATCGACCATATATTTATAATAATCAATATAAGAAAAATCTATTTTAAATTTTAAAATATCAACAATTTGGCACATTTGATTCCTGTTTATAAATTACGTTAGAAAATAAGAGGATACAGGAAGGTGGAGAGAAGATATAACTCAAAGGATATAAGGATTAGGCCGTACACACGCTCGCTGAGGCAAGAAGGAAGTAGTATCTGATACCAACGATAGAGAACTTACGAGGGGAAGGGGTTAATGTGATGTAGAAACTACGAACCAAACCATGAACGTCAAAGACATCGTCACTTTTAACCAAAAAGAAAACATTTTTACCAAAAACGCATGAACTGGCTTGATGAATAACTGTGACAAACTGCTAGAAAATACAATGTTCACCAACAGAAATCTGAGCCCCATGTAACTCAGAAAATTGTTTTATAATTTTGCTTTATGGAAAAGTGCTATAAGTGACTTTTTTAACGGCCTTTGAATCGTAGAAGAAGGTAAAACAGTAGTTGCTTCAGCGAACGTGTCAGGAGATACATACGAGTATAGACACGCTAGAGTAACTAATAATGACGTAATACAGTAGG
The DNA here is from genome assembly GCA_949128155.2 of Xanthia icteritia. Classification (NCBI taxonomy): domain Eukaryota; kingdom Metazoa; phylum Arthropoda; class Insecta; order Lepidoptera; family Noctuidae; genus Xanthia; species Xanthia icteritia. The sequence continues at coordinate 16,306,476 of OX421956.2, forward strand.
TAGCTACGAAGACTAGAGTAGGAAATAGATTGACAAGTCAGCTCGTCTTGGACGAGTAACAACACATTCACGAGAATGCTACAGTTTGCGGACAACGAGCGAAAACTTTCACTAAACAGTTTGGCGCACCACAGTAAAGCTTTGGACACTATGATGACGTCACAATCACTTTTCATGCTTCGAGGACACTCTTTTTGATTTGGACTTTTGTTCATTTTTTATATTTTTCACTACACTATGTCGGATCCTATTCTTTCTCCGCATTTCGGACTCCAAAGTGACGACTGTTTGTCCAATTTCTTCCATTGCAGTGGCATTCCTCTCTCGCCATCACCCCGGGATTGGTTTCTTTTGTTATTGCTGAATTCACTTCACAAGTAATGGCAGCCTCGAGATGGTTAATACTTTTAGGACGAAAACAACTGCCGGAGCGACCGCAGCGGCTTCATTGTGCAGGGCGCGGACGGTGTGCCGTGCGGGCGCGGGAGAGGGGTGCGCAGTCCGGCGCGGGAACACGGCGACGGCCCCGCTGTGGCCGGCGGCGGCCACGCACCACACCTCGTCGGGCTCGGCCACGTGCAGCACGGCGCGCCAGCAGTGCTGCGCCAGGTCGGGCGCCAGCGCGGCGGGCGCGGCGCCGCCCGCGCGCACCCACAGCACGCGCACGCTGCGCCCGCACGCGCCGCACTCGAGCCGCCAGCCGCCGTTCGCGGGCTCGGCGCTCAGAGCCGTCGCTGTGGCTCCACCTGTATCGATGTTACGATGGATTCCAACTATTCTCACCGTCATCTCATCTACAGAGACTAAAGATGAGATTTTGTTGACCGTGACAGACATTTCATTTTTATAATTATATAGATTGGCTCGCTACGAAGAAAGATAGTTGCGTTGACCCTTATCTTCCCTGGCGTAATGTTGGCACATTGAAGCAGTTTGTAAGCGGTCTCGACGGTGGTGCATGCTTGCCTAGACGTAACCTAGTCACTCAATATTTGAAGACTCCCGTAGTTACACCTGGGTTCATAACAGTTTCAAACACAAATAACAACTCACCGGTAACTTTGAGAGTGACCCGTTTTAGCTCTCTCAGTCGCATGAGGTCGGGCGCGCGCGCACCCACACAGCGATACTCGCCTCCTTCTTGATACAACGCGTCTTTTATACCTGTGTACAGGAGAATCAACGTTATGTGTGTGTCTATAGAGGTTCTTATACTATGGAGTACAATTGCTGAAGAGTTTACCCAAGACACCGTGAGCATGATGCGAGCCGGCCGGGGCCCAGGTGTCGCTGGAGTTGCCCACGATGCGGCGCCACCAGCAACCAACACTTCCTGTACGAACAACATGGTACATGAAAACTACGTCATAAAGCGCGATAGAACCAAATTGGACAGATATAAAATGTACAGTCGATGAAATTTGTTGTATAACAAATTGAAAGATTACGTCAATTTGCCGTGATAAAGCCTTTCACTGCCAAATAATAATAGTTGCATTTGGTATTTACGGACTATTTAATTTAATATTCAATTTGCTTGTCAAAGAAGTTCTACGTAGGATCACGGAATAGCAAAAATGGTGTGCCAAGTAGAAAATTCGTTCAAATATTTGCCCTCCATCTACTTCCTAGGATAGCCGTACCTTTAGGACAGTGTAGCTGGACGTTGCCTCCGAGAGGAACTTCCACCTTCTGATGATCTGGCTCTTCTGGGTCACCGTCAGCTTCTGTCACCGTCTCTGTGTTCTCTTCCGGAGCTTGTGGGAAATTACACGATTTGTGAGCAGTAAGTAGTGACAATAATCAGCACATATAATAGGAAAAGTTTCAAATCATGATATCCATGAAGTATTTTTTTATAGTATTCTAATGCACATCATAATGATGATAACTTTATAATAGATTGATATGAATGAAAAGAGAGGGATGATAATGTAACAGATGAAATAGGGTAAATCAGAAGAGAAAACCAATTTTGCGCTGATCCTAAGTAACATGGGTCAAGAACAAGAAGAACTTCACATAAAGACAGTGAAGAAATAAACTATTCAAATAATTGCTGAAGAGTAATACTCACACATAACATTAAGGTAGTATCCAATAGACGAATACTCAGTATCAAGCCAGGTGGCCCGACAGCGGTACCAGCCCGCGTGTGAGCCGCGCAGAGCTGCCCAGCGCAACGTGGCCGATCCGCGCGCCGTCTCGTCGCCAGCTTCCAGTGGTGGCGGGGAACTAGCACATACACACAATTTATACGAAATAGTTCCAACTGAAGCTTATTTAGAGCACCCTGATTGCATAACCCCTTGACATCGTCTTGCGACCCTGACTGCGAAGAAATGCCTGACTTTCAGCATATTAATGGAGGAATGGACTTTTAGCACTGTCAAAATGAAAGGGATGGGCATTCCAACTGAACTACGTAATTAAGTTACCTAGTTATACCTACATCTCTCCTCTCGTGAAATTCTAATTAGTATTAATCCCGCAAATGATGCCATATCAAACGGATTCAGGTCAATCGGTGGAGCCTCTGTAATCCTATTCAAACGCATTTAGTGGGCTTCGGTGACCTCTGTTAACTTACATTGTTTGTGTTTAGGGTTTACACCCGTCTGATAGAAAATCAACAACCACGGACCACAAAACCAGCAAAGTTTATTTTTTTATTCCATCATTTCCTGAATCCTTATTTTCCGGTTCGTCATACATTCCACATCAGTAGTCAACACATGTACCTATTTAGAAACAAAAGCATCCGCCCCAACAAACTTTAATGGACTCAGTATTCAAAACATTACGGACTTCCCAACAACAACGAAAAAAGAACTTTTATTAAACAAACAACGTAAAGAGGCTTAAATAACTAACACGTAACGTCCGTATTCTGTATTATAACGTAACTAGACGACCTTGTGGTGCTCCGAGGTCGATGCCAACAAAAGGGCCCCGGGGCGACGGGCACCGGGAATAGAGACACGGCGAATAAAAGTGGAGTGTCAGCGCCCTTGGATTGTTTAGTTCACTTACGACAACTTATAATCCACCCGACGAACGCGTTACTTTCCTTCACATTGTACATAAATTATGTCGGAGAATTCAGTTGGTACGTATATTTATTGTGGGTCTGTTGTTCTCTGTCGTCACCTTGTTAGAACAAGATTAAAGAGAGGTAATAATAAGAAGTGTTGAAAGTTGGACACGTCATACGAGTAGTACCTTGGAGGATTCCTTGATTTACTAGTAATTTGACAACAATTGATGGTGTTACATAATTAACAAAAACAATAACTTTATCTTTTCAACCTGTGTAAATAAACAGTATTCGATGCTTTTAGATTTCCAATGAATCTTTTATTTTTACGGTATTTTTATTTGTTGACATAATCTACACATTATGTTTTTTTATGAGTTTAATTGCAATATGTGGTTTGGGACAATTATTTATTTTACCTCGATGGTCCTAGTTTATCAATTTATTATAACTTCTAGTTACAGCTATATGTAAGCGCACGCCCTTTAAGCCTAGAGGCTTTTATTTAGATATTGTTTTCGTTTAGTTATTTTTATTTCTGCCTGAGTATATTTCTCGGTGTTTTTGGTTGGCTATTAATTTATAATTTAAATTATGTTTTGTATTGCGTAATGTAAATTATTTTGCATACTATTATATAGAATCATTTTTTTTCTAACTGAACAGACAGCTGTGCTGCTGCGGAGTTTGTTGCGCCACTTCTTCTTCCCAGCTAAAGCACTAGGAAGTGGTGAAGGGTGGGCGTTTTGGGGGACTGTGCTGATTCTCAGCCTAATTTGAATAAATGACTTATGAATTTTGTAACTCGTCTAGAGTCATGCATACCTCAATCAAAGGGCTACCATAGTCCGTCAGCATCATCATGTGCAGCCTTGCTCCACCCACTGCTGAGTCTAGGCCTCATCCTGGCTCTCGTACCTGGTAGGATTGGCGTCGTCCCTCAGCCACCAGGCTCGGGCCGGTGGGTTGGCATCGACGTCGCAGCGCAGCGCCGCCGCGCCGCCGGCCGACAGCGACACGCCGAACCCCGGCCAGCGCGAGATCACGAACGATGGAGGATCTACGAACAATAACATCATGCTACAGCTAACCACACACCACTGTAACAAATTGACATTAACAGCACCTTTGTGTCATGTCGTAGCTGTAAGGGCGCTTTTCGCTGTACAACTGTGTACTGTTAGAGTACAGTACAGTCAACCACTGATGCGTGGTTGACTGTACAATTAACCTCACGTCCAAACACCTACCACCTCCAACAACAGCTAAATGAGATTTGAAAAGTCAACTTTCACATAAAGTAATTTTACCAGTTTCACATTTTTCTAAGCTTACATTAGTGATAACACAACTTTGTAAAGTACAAGAAGAAACTAAGATACAACGCTTCAGCTAGGCAGATGCCAAAGACGTTTGTATAGTCAACCGCATCGCCATGGTAACAATTTGTAATTACTGTATGCGATTGGCCGTATGTACCTACACTTACAGGTACCTAAAAGGGGATTTGAAAAGTCACCGTCTACATAAAGTCGTTTTTTACGAATAGGTACTAATTTCTTACGAATAAAAATTGCTTTTTTTAACTAGGAAATCTTAATAAGTACCTAATACATGCAAGATAAACAAAAAAATCTGTTTACAAAATACCTATCCTCTCTTCCTGAGTTTGCCTAATAGCAAAAGCCTCTGTCCTAAGTTTCCATGACTGATAACACAACTTTCTTAAGTAAAAGAAGAAACTAAGTTTTAACGTTTTAACTGAAAAAGTACCTAAGCCGTAGTCGATTTTTTTTTAAGATATTACTTGACTACGCCATCGTTTAGTAAACACAGGAATATCTAGAAATTATGATCACGGAGCGATATATTCGGTGCGTACAGGCCCTCCCACGGGAGCGATCTGAGCTGGCGGAGCGGAAGACGCGGAGTGGAGCGAGCAAAATGTACTTGAACGTCAGAGCTCGCATAATCATACTTGCAAATATTTGAGTTGTGCCAACTTTAACAGCATTTACATAGATTTTCATATCAAGGCCCAACTATCGAACCAATATTGAATATATTATCTGTGTTGTGTGAGTACTGTGTATGTTGTGTACACATGGCTCTCTAGCATCGAACACAAATAACTTTGTGATGTTGGTAAAGTTTATCTGCGTTACTGTGTTGTAATAGCAAAGTCGATATTATATAGAACGGTACTTTAGTTTTTAAAATTATAAGACAGACAATATTATGTCAAATTCAGATGTCCTGTGAAAAAATTACAATAAAAAAATTGGAACAAAACAGAAACAAATATTTCTAGTCCCATAATTTGTCTTAAAACGAAATAAGTCATTATTAAAATAAGGAGTATTAAAAAAAATGTTCTTATAACTGTTTATAAAAATGTTAAAGGCATTCTTGTTTCAAGATGCTCGAAAATAAACAATTTAAATAAGTAATATAAGTTGCTTAATATACAAAAAAATGCTTGTAAAAATTACACACACACCAAACAACACGATGTAAAGATTCTTTGTATTTGTATTTCTTGTAACCTTTGTAACTTTTAACTTATATCATTTTATGTTTCTGTTTACATAGTTTGTAACCACTTAATTTTAATAAAAAAAATATACATTTCATTTTTATCTTAGGTTATTTAGGTTACTGTATTTGAGAATGTTGGTTCACCTGTTATTGGCAACTGTATAAGCACATAACTGTTAACTACTGTTATTTTATATTTTGTATACAAAAGCTGTCTTTATAAATAAATAAATAAACTTTCACTCAAACAAAAATAAATAACAGAAAGTATTTTCGATCAGACGACATAATATTAACCACGGAGGCCTTTATTGCTTCAGTTGGAAATGGAGCAGATAGCACTAGGATTCTAAACTACGCGATACTGGTAACATGCATGAAACTTGCCAAAGGGTCTAATTGTAGGAGAGTTTTTGGTTTTATTAAATACTGGAAACAATTTGCTTCAAAAATGCAAATGGAGTGTTATTGTAGGTAAGAAAAACGCGGGAGATTGTTGTTTATGACATTGTGTAATTTGTTTTGTATACATAATGTATAGACAGCAGTGTGTGTGATTGCTTGTGACATTCAAACTTATTATTGATGTATTGTATCAAAGAATGACACTCACATGTGACATGTATCTCTAGCTTGGCAGTCATAACATGCGCGACTGCGGCGGGAGACGCCGCGGGCGCAGGGTGTGGGGCCGCGGGGGGAGCGGCCGGGCGCGCGGGCGTGCGCTGGCGTGCGTCGCACTGCAGCGTGGCGTTGTGCAGCTCGCGCGCCGCCGTCACCACCGCGTGCGACACCGACACGCCCTCTGTACCCAACAATACAACATTCATCAGCCTGCAGCAGTCAACTGCTGAACATATGTAGTACATGCCTTTCCAATCGCACGTCATTTAAGCACCTGTCCGACCGCCGACGAGGAAGCGAATATTTTCGAAACGTACAATAGTTGTAGATAGGTTAGTAAAAGAGATTCATAATCAATAGTTGATCGCAGACTATTCACACTGCCGCCGGGGAGCACTTTAACTCTATTGTACGTTTCTTGAGCGAGAAAATAATCGATAGCTAGTCGCTTCCTCGCCGGCGCGCGGCGGTGGGACAGGTGCCTTAACTTGATCCTCGGCTAGTCTCCAGTTTCAACCAGCCATTGTCTGGCTCAAAAATTTTGTTCAATAACGTCCCAATTTTAATGAGAATTAGTAACAAAGTTGATCAGATAGAGGTAAATGATGTGTGCATTGCGTTCACTTACCGATGGAGTAGTTGGTGTGGTGTATCCTGAGGTAGGGGCGGTGGTCAAGCGCCGGCTCCAGAGCCAGCAGCCGCCACGACAGCTCGGGGGGGGGGACGCCGCCTGCACGCAGTCAATTTTTAGTGCACTGTGATGACATGAAGTACTAGTGTCTGCACTAGTAAGTGAGCTTGAACTGTAACGCTTGCTACACTGCATATTATTGTTCAGACTTAAACGCAATGAAAGTGGCAACAACAATATTTTTAGTGAATTTATGTAGCAGCACTGGTTATTGTCTGTCAACTCGCACTTTTCCGCCAAAACTTATTGTTATAAATTGTTACTCTGGATAAAATTTTTGCAAATCGGCAGTTCTTAGGCATTTCTGTTTACACCATAATATCTCTAAAGATATAACAGTAATTCTGTTTTTGAAGACAATTTTTTGCAAATTAGGTGGAATATAAGACGTCTGGTACCTTCTAACAATTTTTTGTACAAAAAGTAAACAGTAATTTATAGATTTTCAGGAATATACTACGGAATCCTTTATTACCTTCAGCGACGCAGCGTACTTCTAGCTCAGTCTTGTCTCGCACGGGCACCCAGGTGTTGCCAGCGTCCAGGCGCCGCCCATCTACTGCCAGGTACACAGACCGCACCGGCTCTACGGACACATACTATGCTTAGCGCTTATTCTTTGTAAAAAAAAAACGCTAGATTTATTGATGACAAACTGAGATAAATGTTATCCAATGCACTACAGCCTTAACTGAATAAAGCGATATTTCTATTTAATTGAGGATAAAAACACTGTGTGAACTACTTCACACAGTGTTACAGTTGTCACACTTAATATGTGTCACAAAACTTATGTCACCAAGTATGTCAAGCGATATTTTAGGAGAGACGAGTCCCGGAATTGTACTATTTTTAAACACTTTTTAAGAGCTCTAAATCCTCAAATTATAATAATTAATAAGGCCACACATTCACAAGTATGATCGTTGTTAAGATCCTCACCATAAATCAGCAACTTAGTCGGCTTTCCCGACACAGTCTTCCCGTTGTGGTCGGTATACGTGCAGCGCCACGCGGCCGCATCTCCTCTGGTGGCGCGGCCGACCACGATGGCACCACCATCGCGCCACACCCCCTCTCCGCCAGCGGGCGCGCCCCCCCCGCGCGCGCTGTTAAGCTCGCCGTCTTTGTACCAGCGGACGTCGCTCGAGTTGCTGATGTCACACTCGATGCGAGCGCGCGCGTGCGCTTCTACTAGTAGCTCGCGGTCGTATTTTGGTACCTACAGGAGAGAACGGTTTACTTAATATACCATTAAAGGTGCAACTAGATCGCGGTCAATCGATGTGCTGTGCTGCATGTTAGCCGGATTACATTGAACAACGTCGACAGTTTTTATTCGAAGTCGATCGATGATGTTCTGACTAAACCACAGTCTTTCAAATGCAGTTTGCATTTATTTCAGTTAAACCATTTATAAGCACTTTTGAATTGTCAAGGAGTCGGTCAGTCGAAATATGAAGCAATGCTGTTGCTATTAATAAAAATAAGATAATTACTCCTACAGTTCAAGTGTGTTTTAAGTTAAATGATTCATAATAAATTCCTCGTCCAATGCTAGTTGCCCATTCCAAAGTATGTACCTATAGAGAAGAACGGGTAAGAAACTCCACGGACAGTCTTTTAAATAAAAAAGTTGTTACAAAATATTGGTTACATCATTCATGTTGAAATTATACATGTGAGAACAATGTAGAAAGAACACGACACGTTAAAAGCGTCCGTAATAAAAAGATAAAACCAAAAAACAATTCAACGATTAAGATAAATTAAAAAGTCATGGCAACTACGAGATGACCAGTCCCAAGTGACGGCGCCGGTTCCCTAACATGACCATTTTGAAGGGAGCTAAATGATCAAACCCACGCGCCACCATCAGCAAGACATCTGAGTGAGCATGACATACTGGCACATTCAAGTCAATCAAAGACATATTACTCGGTAAATGATAGCTCTATAGTACATACTCGTAGTACTCAAACCTGTGCCGGTCTTACAATCTTCAGCATTTCCAACAGTATTTTCAAATGTTAATCAATTCGTTGTGGTTGTGGAGCGGACCAACATTGAGCCAAGCATTTTTACCAGCGATGTAATCCCCCAACTTATAATACTGCCTGCATGGTGTGCGTTTTATACAAGATTTGAATTTCGTCTCATTCAGTTGAACCCCGAGTACCCCAAGAAAAATGAGCCTACTTTAGCCAGTCATTACGCAACACAGTTTTGTAAACGATTACGACTAATCTGTTTCATTTTGACAGTTCATTGCGTTATTTACGTTGTTAAGCAGATTTTTTTTCGAACTTATGAATCTATGGATTAGCAATCTGTTTCAAAACAATTCAGATTCTGATTGATCGTGTATTACGTAATTAGGGTACTGGTCTTGTACCAACCGAAGATTGCATTTGGGTGCACTTACATAGTGCATACAGGGATAATCGTCGGTTAGTGCCTCATTTAATTAAAGTGTATCCGTTAGATACACTTTAATCTCTTCAAGTTGGATTTGGCCCCTCGTATGCTTTCCAAAGGTCCTGAAACCTGGTTGAACTAATAGGTCCCTATTTCTTAAATAGATCAATCATTAAAGATAAAATAGATCAACCATTTTTCAGATTATCTAAAGTAGGTACATACATCTTTTATGGGGTACTGTGTTAAATGTTACAACAAAATTTCTTGTGATATATTGCAATTAAATGAAAGAAAATTTAAATCTCATATTAAAAGTACACTTTGTAAACAAGCATATTATAAATTAGAGGATTATATCCAAGGTAAGAATGCTTGGAAACATGCTGGTCCTGCTCCATAGGATAATTTAGAATCAAGAAAAAATCAAACTGGTTGCAAATTTAATTGTATATTTTATTTTTTTATTATATGACATCGATTTTACATTCTGTGATCAATTCCTCGGACACTGACTTATTAATTGTAAAATTTTAGGAAAATCGTCTACTTTTACAATGTCTGTAAATATGTGAGCGCCATGTATTTATCACATAATTAATTAATCCGTTGTTGCTTAATTTTTAATTCTTAATTCTTTTTACCTATTGTGGTATAGTTATTTTATTCTAGGTCCTCACATATAATTATATAACTAATGTACTTATAAAAAATATTGTAAAACATTTTAAAAGAGTAACGGTGGAGTTTCTTGCCCATTCTTCTCCATGCGAAAACTACCTTTTGGAAGGGGCGACTAGAATCAATTTATTTTTTTTGTAAATTTTGACGTTAAAAAGTGCCTTATAAGTGCCTATTTGAAATAAATGATTTGACTTTGACTTGTACTATAATAACGTCTATCACTTCTTTTACTAAAAATATGTATTTTTTTTCTTACGTACATGATGTTTTCATAGATGTATTGACATGGTACCGTCATGATGTTAATATCCTTAAACAGTTCCCGTAGACAATCGTGCCTGCGCAGATAATATATGGTAAACTAATCAATGGTTGGCAATTCATCGATCGATACTGGTCATTCATCGATCCAAATGAACAATTGACAAGGTTTTGACTGGTTGACTGTGATCGACCGTTATCTAGTAGCCAGTGGCGTGGCGTGATGAAACGAAAGAAGGAAGCCGGAGCTTTAAAAAAAAGAAGAAAAAAAAAAGATTGTTTATGAATTGTTATGACGTCACTTCAACTTTCATGGTGGCCGCGAAAAGTTACTTCTTGTTTACCTAACAAACGTGTATTTGTATTTCGATTTACTTTCCGAATAAGAGCTTCATACAAATTAGTGAAAATAATTCTATTCCTACCAGCCCGAACTCATAAAACGGCTAGGTTGTTGTTTGTTGTTTGTGTGACATGTTTTTCAGTCTGCACATCTTTTTTGATGAATGAAGATATTTATCGTAAAGGGAAACATTAAAATGTTTGAAAAAACCATCGCGTCGTTTGTAATTTATAGTCATATCTGGGCGAGCTCGGCTTATTTTATTTTTCAATAACCTTGAAAATCACGTTTCGTCACAAAACAAATAATCACACAATAATTTACATGCCGTCATCCTAATGCTACTGATCCTACTAATTACCTTTAAAATCTACTTTAAATAAGTAATTTCAACTTAATAAACTATCTACTTACCCCAAATACCTAATTACAACGTACTTTTCTTTCACTAAACTCAAAACACATAAACACTATTCACTGTTCACTCTATAATAATAAAATAATATTACATTCAGATTACACTGAGCGAACAAAAAGCAAATTAACTACATATTTGTAATTTTTTTTCTAATGCGATTACGTCAAAAAACAACCACACATTGTCAATCGAATGATGAGATGTCCGAACTCCGAGCCGAACGCATTACGAAGTTCAACGACAACAACCGAACAACTGAGCGAACTGACCGAACAATAGCTCCTTCATTCTGGTTTCACGACGCGCATGCGTATTCTATCGTAACTCGGTACAGAGCGGCTTACCCGGCTGCTAAGAAACGCGGTGTCACGTGACCGAAGTGACGTCAAGACGGACTTTATTTTCTATGGAAATTGAATTCACGATAAGCCGGACGCGCCTACGAGTTATTTTAAAGCAAAATGTTTTGTTGTTGGGACATCCCAAGTAGCAAAATTTGGCCCTGTAAGTATCCTAGGAGCATGTATTTTGTAGCCCTATAGAAATCCTACAAACGATTATAGAACCGCTTTTGGGCGCAGTTTATAGGACTATTACGCCCTATAGTCGTTTTTTTACAGTCCGGTAAAGTGCAATTCGATTTTATAATTATCTTATTACGTGGTTTTACAAGATATAATTGTCCTATAAAGATCCGGTAAACACACTGAATAAGCGCGATTAGTCCTCTAACGATCTGGTGCGTGCAGCTACTGGTGTAATTGATCCAATAGTTGTCATTGAGATGCCATTACTAGAGCATTCGTTCTTCATTCACTTTGTAACGGTGTCATAAGAAAAAATATAATATTTTCAAAGGGTACCTAATCAACATTATAATATCTATTTGCATAACATAGGTAACTATTGTCTTTTGACTGTTGTGTAAAGAATGCCTACTCAACTTGCGAAATTAATTTTATTGATAAAGTGTTGGACGATAATAAACATATCTTCATGCCCCTTTAAAACTAAGCATATTTATTATTTGTTCATTCGATAATAATTAACAAATACTTAAGCCGCCATAGGATCTGGAGCACGTGTCATATTATTGCATTACCAAAACTTATATAAAACAATTTAGTCAAAGCTAAGACTACTACAAGATATACCTACTTCGCCACCATATTTAAGTTTTAGGGTTCTTTTAGAAAAATACAACAGAAAGAACCCCGCATGCCAATACATGTAGGATTATGTTTTAATCAGAACTACTATTTTCAGAATAGTGACAGAATTACTTGGAAATGATTTTACATTTCTCTTTAAAATTGATTTCGACATAGATCAAGAGTAGACAGCAGTGTTGGGATGCAAAACGATGATATATTATGTCATGTAATTTTAAGTTATTTTTTTCGGTAAAAACGCTTTATTTGCGTTTTGATATGATTATTACGAGAATGGGATCAAACACGCGATTACTTTATTTTACATTGCAAGAGTACAACCCCCACCACCGCTCCACTGCTCTCTTGTGTCTGAGACGGATATTGTCTTCTCAAATCGTCAGTCTCGCTTAAGTAAGTGTTGTGAAAGGTTGCGGTTTGTCACTGGCAGGGTATTTGTATTTGACGACAACGCGACACGAACACCTTTATTGGCTCTGGGCTTAAGTAAGATTAAACACATTTTTACAATGACGGTATAGCAAAAAATATTTTTGTTTTATTTACGTAATGTGTGATAAACAATATGGTAATGTTATCTAGCAATATATTTGCTTTAAAGCAGCAAATAATGCATACATCAAAGAACACCACTGGTCACCGATAACGTTCCCGTAATAATCTTTATAAATTAACATAAAATATCGTTATTTTATGAGCCTACGAGTATAATGTTATAATTATGCAATTTTGACTCCCTAGACTAGTGTCCAAACAAAATGTAGGTACGCATCTACTTAAAAACATAACTTTTTGTATCTTTATTTCAATAAAATATACCTACTTAAATAAAAAATAAATTTCAGCGTGCCACATTTGAACCTGGTCTGGAAATGGTTGTACTAATGGATGTCGATGATTTTTTGACCAAAAAGGACTTCCGTAAGGTCAAGTATTCGAAATGGCCATGGAATATTACACACTTTTTATTAGCAGAAAAATGTTACGGTTGTAACTATTATGTTTCAAATGACACAACCAATAATACTATATGGATTGTATGTACTTGTATGTGTAGTCCGAAATAAAGAATATATTATTATTATTATTAATAAGCCATTACACTTCACTGTGGCTGAAGGGAAAATAATAAAATTGTTAAACCAAGATTTTTTTTGGTGTCAGAACTGCAAGCAATATGCGATTTATGATCATTATCATCCGTCAATATTTATATTAAGTGAAAAAACATTTGGTATTTGAACTACAATTGCTAAAACCTTTCTTAACTGATCTATTAAACTGTTATGCCAATAGTATCCCGTGCCCACAGTAGTAACGTCAATTTTTTTATTGTTAGTTTTAAGGAGAGTGCGGGCATCCGTAGGTAAAGCATATTTATTTCTTTTATTTAAAATCACAGAAAGCTCAGTTAAATGAATGTGAAATATTATTTTTAATAGCCCACTGGCTTACATTCTCCCGCAATTCATAATTTTTTACAAAGTCAGTATGGTTATCATCATCAAATTCACTATCACTGCTTCGGCTATTATTTTCATTGTCTTCTTGATTATAACAAGTACCAAAACAATTATCTTCGCAGTGTTCTAGGTCTATTTTAATTTCACGTTGTACGGAACCATCACAAATTTCCGCACACCTACTTTTATTCAAGAAGTGTTTCAACGGGTACTCTGATCCCGATTTAATTTCAAGGTACTTTTTCGCAATTCTTCTTCGATAACTGCCACTACGCTTAAATCGTTTCCACTTGTTTAAATCCATTTTTATTTTCTCTTGCTTTCTCTAACAAATCACAAAATGAAAAAAATGGTTGATTACTCTAGTAATAGCAAATGTAGGACACTTATAAGTACAACCTTACCTATAAGAATCGGAGAGCATGCTAGTATGGTGCTAACAATCAATTAGAAGTCAGGACTAAGACAAATCATTCCTATAATATCCTTGACCTATAGCAGCTATATCGATGCCGTTTATAGAATTGCATGTCGAATAGAAGAATGAAACGAGACGTTAACAAAAGCAAACAATCATATTAAATGCATTTGTAGGATCAAAAGCGACACTTTACTAATCAGTTATGTAACATGCGCTTATTAGATTGCAAGTTCTAGTAAGAATCGTATAAAGTAATCCTGTAAACGTTTATAAAACTAGTTATAGAATCGTATGTACTTATAGCGCAAATCGTCTTGTACGATGCAGTTGTAAGATCGCTGATCTTAGTCAAAGCGTCTATTAGATTCCTATAAGAGGTTTAGTCTTATAAGTCTATTACTATAAGAGAATTTTGCTACTTGGGATATAGACAAAAAGAATAATGTAGGCGCTTTGTAATGTTTTAATTATACGGTGTATCAAATAGTGATTATTCAATGAATATAAAGTGGTTGTGTTCGAAGGGAAGCCGGTAGGAATCGAGTTGTTTGGAGGCATCGCCCCTGCTAGTAGCGCCTTTCACCACACTTACATCAGACAAATCAATATTAACAAGTTTTATTCCAAATTACATTTTCTCTTCTGTACAATATAAATAAATAATAGTGACTACGATCTCTCAAGATAAGAATGATGTATGCGAGGCAGCCGAGTCCTGGCAAACAACAGTCCCGTTTCTAATAGAAAACGGAAATTGTTTGTACTACAGACAATGCGAGCTTCCGCGACATTCACGTCAACGTAGATTGATACTGAAATGGGAACGAGTGGCTCTCTGTGTACTACAAATTGTATAATGAATTGACTTGATCAAATATGTATGATATAATGTATATTAGTAACTTATCAGAGTTTGGAAGCAGGATCCTATTATCAAGCCTACGCCGTCTGTCGTACGTATGGCTGCTATAGTGCTGTGTGATACTACACTAGTCTAACTCACAAAAAGTCGGCAGCTTTTTCGTAGCGCGTGATTTGCAAAATTAAATTATTTAAAATTCTTTGGGTTCAAAATTCAGTACTTAACATGAAATTCGTATCCGTATGTAAAATACATTTTTGAAAAAAGAGTGTCAAAAAATTTTCAAGAAAGGTAAATCCAAGAAAATTAAATCTTTGCAAGAAAAACAACAGGATTCGTAAGAAAAACAACTCGAACAAATAACAAGATTAAAATTAAAACGATAACAAACAGAGCACAGCTGAGAGCGACAATCAGCGCGGGTGTAAATCAGGCGGCACACAGTATAATCAGTCTCCCGAGGAGAGGAGGGATTCGCACTAATTACGTTATATCTCCTGCTAATGAAGTCCGGCCGAGAGACCTAAGAAAAAAATAGCAAACTCACACATTACTACAAGAATTTATTTGCTGAAGCAGGAATAACGGAAACAAGGCACGTCCCACTGAACCAAGTGAATCTGCCGACTACAATGTGCTGACGAGATTTTTTATAACTGCTTACAAATTGTTTTGATGAGGCTTCATCACTGGTTTGCGCAAAAGTTGACATGGTGGCTAAACTACTGAGATGACCGCGAATAGAGATGTGTGGGTGGAAGCAGAAGACATGCTACCGAACAGGGCAGGGCGATGATGATGGTCTTCCTGTAAGATCACCTTAAGACGTTGACCACTTTTGGACTTCGTCACATTAAACTCGTTAGTTGAGGTGTTGCATTTCTGATGTCGCCATTTGACAAGTTTCTTAGGCGCAGATCTTCAAACGTTACCTAGCACGTACTTAGGCCAAGCTTCGTGTTATTCCTGTCACTGTCGCACAGCTGTCAAACTACAAGGTGCACGACAGAGACGGTAACGTGTCTATTTAAATAAGTCAACTTCAAAATATTTTATTTCGTATAAAGTTACTTGCGCACTTATGAAACGTCAGAAGCTCAGAGAATAAAATAATAATACTCTTTTAAAAATAATTGGCTATTACAATTATTTCAAGTTACACTATTAATAGACATAGGAGGACAGTGTAGACCTTTTAACAAGTACCAAGTACCTACTTTACAAAAGTCAAATCACGAGCTTAATAACGTTTAGATCTCGAACTCAGTATGGATAAAGTTTTCGTAAGTGGACGTAGAACTCGCAACTGGCGTGCGTGTATAGCCGGATGTATGAACATAAACCAAGCAAAAACAGTATGTGGGGATCGTAGAGGTGGCGTTCTATAGTTTTTATCCACTCCTATATGAGAAAAGGCGTGAGTGTATGAAAGTATATACTGTACCTGCTGCACGACATGCGGCTGCGGTTGGTCGTGCTGCGGCTTGCGCTGCTGCTGCGCCTGCGCGGGCCGGATCACGAACGTGTCCAGGCGCGAGGATGCGCGCGGGCCCGGTGCGGCGCCCGCGTCGCCGATGGCGTCCCGAACCGCGCCGCGGATGTTCAGGATCGTGTCGCCCGTCTTCACGCGCCGCTCCGATACAGTCGCCTGGTCAATCATAGAGTACAGTTAATGTTAAGCAACTTAGGTAGAAGTGCTCGTGCTTTCCCAGTATGAGAAGAAGCCTATGGGACAATAATAGGCTGACATCATTAAGTTTTAGTCTTACTAGGTAGAAGTAGTCAGAAGTGAGTTGCTAAAAAGGGATGAGTTAACGGAGCTGAGATTGATACTCCATTTGTTATTCAGTCTGCGTTAAGGTTTTTATGACAATCGATTTTCTCATATGGTTTCTTTGCACAGGCTGACTTCACCGTCTACAGAACAGACGCAATAATTAAACAATTACTGTTATTAATGATGTGTGGTCACGGCTTCACGAGACAGGCAAACGGAATTGATTGAAATATGTATTCAACTACTACTACACTACTCACTTTAGGTGCTCTTTCCCAATCCTGACCACTGCTGCGCTTGGTCCGCACATCACTCGTTTGTACGTTGATTGCATGTTCAGTCTGTGCGGCGGTCGCGTGTGTTGTATCAGCGGCGCGTGTCGCGTCTGTCGTGTCTGTCGTGTCGTCGCTCAGCACGGGGTACAGCTTGGCGTCGCGCACGGCGTCAGCCGCGTCTGCCGGCGCGGGGGGCGCGGGGGGCGCGCGCTCCGAGCTCGACCACGACGCGCGCGACAGGGGGAAGCCTGTGCAGGAAACATCACAATTAATATAGGCTCCAAGAGTAACGACACATTCATGTGTCGTTACACGAAAGCGCCGCGCGGTAGTAAAATCATCAATACAACTCTCTAAGTTCAAATCAACCTATTGAATGACTATTTCATGGTATCACGACATTTGAGATAAGATAAGATAAGATCTGAGGTTAATTATAACTAGAGATCGGATATTCGGATGCATATTTACCTAAAGTGAATTTTTGGCTAAGAAATTATGGAAGAGGCTTCTTGATTAGGAAAAATCTTAATATAAATCCCAGAATTCCATCAAATCCGGGAATGCACAACTTATAGCAACATGGTATGGAAACGAACATGGAAGATTAGTTTTGCGGTGTAAAAATGTATGTACCTACTGTAAAAACTGTTTTAAGAAACTCAAGGCACCGAGTTGTTTGTCGCTATGTGCTATGTCCATTTGGCAACCTACTTTACAACATTATTTTATTTTCTATAATCAAAAAGTACTAAATTTATCAATTCCGGATTCGCGAGATTTTTGCGATCGATACGAAAGTGCTTTCCATAATAGCCAACACCTCAATTTTAGGTAAATATGCAACCGAATATCCGATCTCTAATTATAACTCACAGAGTTGTTTTGATGACTCTTATGATTATAATTCTATGAATACATATTTGTTACGGTCGCGAATCATATTTTGATCAACATATAAACCAATTTTATAAAAATAAATAATAGAATTTCGCGGGCTAATTTAGCGCATCTTCCAAACTCAAAGCATTTATTTCAATTAAACCATTTACGGGCACTTTTGAATTGTCAAAGAGTCGGTCAGTTAGTCAGAAAGTTGAAGCTAGTTGCCCATTCCAAAACGTAGATCTCTATGGAGAAGAACGGGCAAGAAACTCCAAGGACACTCTTTTAAATATAGAAATTACAAAATCCTGGGTACATTACTCTTGTTGCTCCTATATGTGAGAACAATGGAAAAAAAAAATAATAATCAAAAACGATTAAAAATAAGCCCTGGCAGATAAGAGATGACCAGTCTCAACCGACGGCGCCCGTTCACGAACATGACGCGTGGATCAGCACCATCCAGCTCAACCATTTTGTAGGGAACCGAATGATCCAACACACTCGCCACCATCAGCGAGACATTTAAGTGATCATGACATAATCTCAACTGCCATGCACTTTCAAGTCAACACACAACATAATAACATAGTAAACGGCTCCATGGTACTCACATTTACAAAAATTGAATAAAAATGCTTCTAAATTATACAAAACTATAGTTTGCAATGTACTTGTGAGATTAAAAGAACTTTGCTACTAAAAAGAAAGAAAATCATTATTATCTATTGGAGTATTCAAAAATTTAAATTTGGTTAAATAAAAATAAAAAATAAACATTAAGTTCGTAAAGTCAGACAAAATAAAAAAGGGGAAGCAACTCTTCCAAAAGTATGTTTTTTTAACTAGTGAGCCCAAGTTGCTGTGGAGCAGGACCAGCATTAAGCCAAGCATGTTTATAGATAAACATGCTTGGCTATAATCATCCAACTTATAGTATGCTTGTCTACATAGTGTGCGTTTAATGCAAGTTTTAAATTTCTTCTCATTTTGTTGAAGAATATCGAGTGGTATTTTATTATAACATTTTACACGATAACCCATAAAAGAAGTGTGTACTTTAGACAATCTCAAACGTGGTTGATCTTATTTGTTCCTATTTCTTGTGCTAAAATGATGGCTGTCACTTATCTTACTAATGTTACATCTGCCGCACGCTAGGCAGACAGCATCGTTACCATATTGCTGACTGTCTGTATTTTTTACGACGGCATGAGATAACTTTTACACACATCTAGAATCCGGCCTCAGAATTATATTGTTTCTATGTCCCACATCCAATTTGCTGAAGTGTGCTGAAGATGGGATTAAGTACAAACAAAGACGTAAACTAATGTTACATAACGAGTTGGAAATGCAGTGTACCGACTTAAATGGGTCATACAGGTTATACACACATACTCCAACCACAAAGTTTATCGTGTGCATGGTATCATTACAAATTCAGCTTTCGAGATATTACCTACGACTCAGAAACTCGACAAAACTTTCTCTGGTTTTAAATTTAATTAACTTTACCATCTGACCTATTACTGGATTACATTTTATATAACAACGTATTACATTACACCCACATTCCTATTCGACGAGTAAACCCACGAACATAAAGCTTTCACGAAACAAGTCAACAACTCATAAATATTTCAGTAAAAACGCCTCAAGAAACATGTTGTTATTTTGGCAACAATTTAGCGTCCAACCCTTTCCCGCCGCGTGGGACGCCACAGATGCGACGCGCCTCCGCTCAATGTCGCGACACGACGCCGTTTAGTGCCACGTAATCCTCCGCGATGAAAAATACAAAAAGAAGAAAGCGGCGAGAAAAGAAAATAATCAAGTAATTTACAAGGAGTTAACAAGTTGGTAAAGTTTCAGTTTAATTGGAGTGGCTTGAGAGGCAAAGTTACTGCTGAGTACATTGTGTTATACAGTAATAAACAGCTCACAGAGCGATGCGACCCTATTAATAACGGGCATTAATTCGAGACACCGCGTGCACTAAATAAACGGTCTACTACGATTTATTATAGTGAGCTAGAACGCAAAGTATTGAAGACTATCTATTGTGCAAATATACGATATTGGCCCGATTTACGCATTAATAGCCTCTTCGTGCCATGATAAAGTGGGTCTTCTTTTAACCTTTTAGAACAAAGGCTCTTTGTTATCTAAATGTTAAAAGTCAAAATATTATAAGATTTGAATGGATATCGGTCTAAGTTTTCAAGACAATAACCCTGTAAGGGCGTGGGCAGACCGTTAAATCCCAAAAGTACATTCCCATTTACTAATAATACTGTAAGGTTAGAATATTTGTCAGACTTTCTAATTGAAAGTATTTTAATAAGTTAAACTTAAGATCCATTATCAGGGAAACTTACACATTTCAATGACAATGAGGGTCAATCCTGACGGCTTCTAGCCACAAAAGGGTCGATGTATAAAGAGCGATCTGCCGATATTAATGAGTGGCATTAATCCGGGTCACGAGCCCGACACGTGTCTGTCACACGTCGGTCGCGCGTCGGTCACACGTCGGGCACATGCCGCAGTGATAGGGTTAATAGTGTCAACATAGTTCGTTAATTTAAAAAGTTTTGTCCGCACACGTGATTGTATGAGGGGAGCGTGTGATGAGAGAGTCACTAGAATGAATTGATACGAACAATGCTTTCTTTATTTATGTGTTAAATGAAAGTAATTACGGATAATAAGAAAGTGGTTAATGGTAGTAACTGTTCATAAAATATTAAATAATGTCTATCAGAAGCAACCATGTCTAGTTGGCAAAAGATACGCGTGAAATGATCCTCTTCCCTGAATGTCAGAAAAATTAACGTTTTACTTAGTTAATTGACATTTGTCACACTGCGTTTATTTGACTTGTTACAGCCATTTCATAGCACGAACAATTTAAGTTGCTAAATAATACATTTCCCTGACTCTTCGTCCGATCGACCCGCACACTCTAACATCCACCATTTTACGACTCACAGTTCACTGGCTCGATACTAACATTACATTTTTGATAAGGAATGTCATACAACATCAAAGTTATAGCCAAAATAAGGGCAAACATTTCAACCCCACGAATAACATTCTTCATCCATAACTTAGTTTAAATCATTTTCATCATCATTTCAGCCGAAAGACGTCCACTGCTGGACATAGGCCTCCCCCAAGCACCGCCACTTCGACCGATTCTGTGCCTCCCGCATTCAGCGGATTCCTGCTGCCTTTACAAGGTCGTCGGTCCATAGTTTAGATGCTGGTAGTTAATTATTAAATTAATTGCTAAGCAAAGTGACACCCTACGTCAATTTGCCGTGTAATAGCCATTTCATTCAACTATCGAAATTACAGTAACTTTGATTTCAATAAACGAAAAATTTAAGTTAGTCGTTAATTTACTTAAAAATGATTTGCCCAAACGTAACATTTGAGGTCTACAATATTTGGTGAACATTTAAATAGTCCACCGCCAGTCGTCGCGGTATTCTCGCTTTGTTAAACTTTTTATTAGTAAAAGTGGGTGTTTTAATATAAAGGGGTCGACAGATAAGCGCGCGTGATGCATAGCTGTCCGAGTTACGGATGGCAAGCGATTAATACAAGAGAGGGGGGTAGAGGGGGTATAGCGGGTGTTGGGGAGAGGAGGGAACAAAAACGAGTAATTATTCACAACAAGGCCACAAAACGAAAATGGCGTTCCGCCGCCATTCGACTTAAAAATTGTTTCTATGATGTTTAGAAACAATTTTTAAAACAATTGGAATGGTACACAGTTTGCTTACAAAGATACAGTTTGCTTATAAGAATATAAAGACGGGTAACACTGTAAAGTGGTGGTCATGTTTTGTTATTATGTTTTGGCATTTGATACGAATTGATGCATGAGATTATGAGTTTGTAGAAATACACTCAACTATTGCACAATATTGATAAAACTGCGATCCCTTACATCAAGATAGATCAATATTTTATCATTTATAAGTATTTTTAGAGTTTCGTTCATTCAAAGGAAAACCTTATTCCCCTTCGTTATTAATTGTTTACGGATTCTACCAACCTTGATATTAAAAGGGCCACAAAAGTCAATACCCACATGCTGAAAGGGTCTAGTAGCAGTGATTCTCTCAGCTGGTACAGAATCCATAAGCTGCCTTGCAGTTTCAGCTTTCAAACGCACACATATCAAACATCTATGCAATAGCTTTTTGACCTCTCTAATGCCACTCATGATCCAATATACGTCTGCGAGAGGAAACTAAGGACTAGTCTGGGACATGCAATAATGTGATACCTAATTATTAAAGAAGTTATATAGCAAGTTTTTGGAAGAATGAGGGGGTGAATTTTATCATGTGCCTGCCACCCACGCGGAGCAATCCATGTGCGTTTGTGAAAGGGTGTAAATTTGCAAGAGTTGTTTTTTTTTCCGGTTTAAATTCTTCAGCAAAGTGCTGTTTCTGTACACAACGAATGATAGAGCATCTTGAAATTCTTTAGGTGATAGATTTGAGTCAATAGCCTCTTTATTCTTTTTTAAAGTATTATTATAAAATATGTATATGTATCAGACAAAATTTATAATTTTATTGAAATCAGAGAATTTTTCAAAAATATCCAATATGGAGGTTTGCAAAAGACATTTAAGGGTGCACAAAATCAACTTAAATTTTTATATGAGTTACGAAACTCAAAGTCTCATAGAGACTCAGTGCATAATTTTTGTAAAAATAATTATATCAGGTTTGTATTCATTCCTAGTTATTCACCGGAGTTTGGTGGACTGTGGGAAGCGGGGGTGAAGAGTGTAAGACACCACCTTAAAAGTGTAGTAGGCTACTTAACTTTGACCTATGAGAATTTAACACAGTTGCAGTGCAAATAGAAGGTGTTTTGAATTCTCGAACTCTGCTCTCACTGAACCTAAATGAAGGCAAGTATTTGACCCCTGGCCATTTTGTGAATGGCACGGCTGTGTGCAGCTATCCTGAGGTTGGTTTAACAGAAGTCCCTATAAATCGTCTACGATTTTGGAAGGTGGTAACCAAGCTTAAGCAAGTCTTCTGGAAAAGCTGGTCATGATTACCTGACTCAGCTGCAAAGTCGTCCCAAGTAGAAACATGAATCACCAAATATGAAGGAAACTCAAACTCAAACTCAAAGCATTTATTTCAAATAAACCAATTACAGGCACTTTTGAATAGTCAAGGGGTCGGTCAGTCAGAAATATGAAGCTAGTCGCCCATTCCAAAGCGTAGTAGGTACCTATGGAGAAGAACGGGCAAGAAACTCCACGGACACTCTTTTAAATAAAATAAGATGGTTACATAATATTGGTTACATCATTCAAGTTGAAGTTATACATGTGAGAACGATGCAAAACATTAAAAGCGTCCGTTAGAAATAAAAATATAAATTAAATTAAAATCGCCGTGGCAGCTAAGAGATGACCAGTCCCTACTGACGGCGCCCGTTCACGAACATGACGCATGGATTAGCACCATTCAGCTCAACCATTTTGAAGGGAGCTAAATGATCCAACACACGCGCCACCGCCAGCGAGACATTAGAGTGAGCATGACATACTCTCAGCCGCCAGGGCACATTCAAGTCAATGAAAGACATACTCAGTACCTAAATGGTAGCTTTATAGTCGGTACGTGGTGCCCACACGTGTGCCATGCAATTATACAATGCTAAGACATTGAATTTATACAATGCAAAAATAGTTTTTAAAATCTTCAGCAGCTCCAACGGTATTTTCAAATGCTAATCAATTAGTTTATGCTTGTGGAGCAGGACCAGCGTTGAGCCAAGCATTTTTATCAGCGATGTAATCCCCGAACTTATAATATGCCTGGCTGCATAGTGTGCGTTTAATATAAGATTTAAATTTCGTTTCATTCAGTTGAAGTATGTGGGGAGGTATTTTATTGTAACATTTTAAACAGTACCCCATGAAAGATGAGTCCACTTTAGCCAACCTGAAACCCGGTTGAACTAATTGGTCCCTATTCCTAGTGATATAATTGTGTTTTGCACCTCTTTTACTAAAAAGATGTAGATTTTTCCTTACGTACATGATGTTTTCATAAATATATTGACAAGGTACCGTCATGATGTTAATATATTTAAACTGTTCCCTTATAAACTCTCTATATCTCTCTATATCTATAAACTCTCTATAGAGAGTCGCGCCTGCGGAGGCCATAGATGGCTCTAATGGCTCTTTTCTGCAGAATAAAAATAGACTCGATGTCTGCAGCCCGTCCCCATAGTAGAATACCGTACGACATAATACTATGAAAGTAACTAAAATAGACTAGTCTCGCGGTATCTACATCAGTAAATTGACGGATTTTTCTCACAGCAAATGCTGCTGAACTTAGCCGTCCTGAAAGGGATGTTAAATGAGGACCCCATTGAAGCCTTGAGTCGAGCGTGATCCCCAGGAAAACAGTTTTATCGACGAATTCTAGTTTCTCTTGATTCAATACTATCTCACAATTACTACTTTTGACATTTGGTAAAGAAAATCTTATGCACTTAGTTTTTTTCCCATTTAATACTAAATTATTAGCAGTGAACCAATTGTGGACCTGCTGTAGGGCGTTATTTACGTCGTCAAGATTTGATGCACGTCTATTAATTTTAAAAATTAAGGAAGTATCATCAGCAAATAACACCATTTGTGGTTGAGTTTTTAACAAATGGGGGAGATCATTAATATATACTAAAAAGAGGAAAGGACCCAATATTGATCCTTGTGGTACACCCATTTCTACTTTTAAACCGAGTGAATTGACACCATTTATTTGAACTTGCTGTTGTCTATCATTTAAATACGATTTTACTAAACTGAGCGCAAGTTTCCCAAGTCCGTAATGCTCAAGTTTCAAGATTAAGGTTTCATGGTCGACGCAGTCAAATGCCTTGGAGAGGTCACAAAAAATTCCTATGGCGTCTTGGGCCTCTTCCCACGCCGTAAATATGTGTTTTAATAACGTGACACCGGCGTCAGTCGTACAACGTCCCTTGGTGAAACCATACTGTTGATCATGTAAGATTTTATTGGTGTTAAAATGATTGAGCAGTTGGTTAAGCATTACCTTTTCAAACACCTTGCTTAAAACTGGCAACACGGATACAGGTCTATAATTATTGGTGTCTTTACTGTCCCCGGATTTGAAAAGTGGTATTACCTTACTATATTTCATTAGATCAGGGAAGATTCCTTGATCCACACACAAATTAAATATTAAGGCTAAGTACGGCGCTACAGTCTCAATAATGGAGGTACAAACTTTAATTGACATTCCCCATAGATCTTCGGTTAATTTTATCTTGATTTGTTTGAAAGCTTTTAGTATTATTAAGGGGTTTATATGCTTGAATTTAAATTCAATCGGGCAGGATGAAACATTTGCTCTTAATACATCAATAGAACGCGAGGGCGAGGAATTTAAGGATTCAGTAGTTTTAACTGGGATACTGGTAAAGAAGGAAGGTGACGTTGTCCTGGTAAAACATTTGAATACATCACCATTAGTGTGGTATATTGCCAGAATAATAAAAGTTTATCCAGGAAATGATATAGGTAAACTCACCAGTAACTGGCCACTTAAGCGTATCGCCAAGTTCATGTCAGTGTTATGACAAAATGTGTCAAGAAATTAATATTCTTAAATTACCTATGGTTAAAGCGTGTATCCGTTTCTCGATATTGATGGGTAAAAAAATCAATAAAACAGAATTCTGTACAAATATTTTAATCGAATGAAAAAGTAGTCATTTTTAATTAATAACTGGCCATAAAATTTAGAAATTAGCCACCATAACACTAATAATTGGCCATGTAAAAATAATCATTAAAAACAATATTAAAAGATAGGATAAAATCCCTATATTAGAAATACAAATGCTTCAATACTTAAATTGGCAAATTCTGACAATATTGTACTTATTCGCTACAAAAAATCAACATCTTAGCTTAAAAGAGATAGGTATACCACAGTTTGTTCGTAAACTCTATAGGAACAAAGAACTTAGAACTGTTGTCATGTATCCTGGTTGACAACAAGTTTAAATAGATTATCTACATCATCATCATCATTATCAGATGTAGTGTTACTCTCTCTGTAACAATTATAGCACAAAAATGAATCACATTCATCCTCAGGAATATGAATTCTGTGGAGTAATTCAAAATTCAAAAGTCATTTAATCAAACTAGGCTGAGAATCAGCACTTTTCGAACGTCAAAATTACATAAGACAGAACCCCCAAAACGCCCACCCTTCACCACTTCCTAGTGCTTTAGCCGGAAAGAAGAAGTGGCGCAACAAACTCCCCAGCAGGAATACAACTCTCATAAAATTGTTTTTTACAGAGACTGCATGATATCACCCTTTTTTTGATTGGATTTAGACAATAGATGCAACAAGCTATATATTGTTTTTTCTTATTTCCTAACAGTTTTATAGACTCATCTTGACTATTCATCGTTTTGCTTTTAGCAGTCTTATTCGTTGTATTTTTAATCCTCCTAATCATTCTCCTGCCCTTATCCCAATTTATTCGTGGTCGGCGCAACATGTCCGTTTCTTCCATATTTTTCTGTTAGTCGTCATCTCGGTAGTCGCCTCCCTGCTAGCCATGTCATCTTTCACACAGTTCATCCATCGTTTCTTTGTTCTTCCCCTAGTCTATAGCCATCGAAATTAATTCTCAAAACTTTCCTCACGACATTTTCCTCATTTTTCTTCATTCTATATCCTGTATATCCTCTTTTTTCTGGGCAATCCTCGTTTAGCTTGTTGTCTACTGACGTAACACGACTCATTTTCTTCAGCCTTGGTAAGCACGGGATCTGGTCCAGCCTTAAACGTTGTGTTAGGATTTCGTATTTTAAATTGGATACTACTTCAATCAATCAATCCAGTCAGCCTATTGCAGTCCACTGCTGGACATAGGCCTCTCCCAGGCTGCGCCACAACACCCTGTCTTCCGCCTTCTGAATCCAATCTGTCTGCTTACTCTGCAGGCTATGTCAGTAACTCCGGTTCTTTTCCGGATAACTTAATTTCTAATCTTGTCCTTCAAAGACATAGCGCCCTCCATAGCACGCTGAGCGATCTACACTACTGCTGGGCACGCCATATTTTTTTGCCGTTTGACAAATCGAACCTACATCTTTTTCAATAAATTGAATAGTCTTTTCTATTGCATCTTTGGAGTATTGGTATATTTTTAACGACATTTTGGAAAATCAGTGTAACAAAAAATATTCTGTCAGTAACTGGCCATACAATTGGCCACCCATGCCAGTTACTGATAAATGTGTTTATTTTTATTTGATATTTTTTTATGAGATAGTATACCTTATGCACCTATTAAATACGTCTCATTTTTCATAAAATTCGAATATAAGGTTATAATCCAGTAACTGGCATGGGTGGCCAATAATTGAAAATATGCAAAAATGTCGATCAAAGCGATCGAGCCACCCGCCTAATCTCGGTTTACAATAGATGCTGACAGAATAGAACTTTTAAAAAGGATCGCTTACCTTCTATACACCATACTAAACACAATCGACTCATATTTACTACACAAAATTCAATTTTTACATCTACTAGCGTAACGTTAAGATTTTTGTAACGATTTAACGTTCATGTCAGAGCATGCACGCCGACTGTCACAAAATGATCGATATTTTTAGCGATAGTGTCCATAGTGGAAAAAAATGTTACTTTAATGAAAGCTACTTGAGTAGATAATACCGATAACAAATAATAGATGGCGTACTGTGAGGATAACTCTTTAATTTATGCAGTTGAAGTGTATAGTGGCTAATTATTGAAAGCGGGTAGTTACTCCTCGGTTTACCCTAGTGTGTGAGTGGCTGTTGTAAAATTTAATACTAAATCTATTACCAATTATGTTCAAGTCCATATGAACATATACTCACTTTATAGTTTTATACTTAGTTAAATTTGGTAACCATAGCCAATATTTGTTTAGTTATGTTACATCTCTAGTTTCATAAACTACATTATTTGTTTGTTTGTTTTATTATTTGTTTTGTTTATTTGTGTCGGATTGCCGTCCCATCGGACTATGAGGGAAGAGAGAGTGCACCTGTGTCTGTGCACACTCTTGTGCACTATAATATCTCCCGCGCCGAAGGCTAGTCTCTTTTGAGATTGGCCGCCGTGGCCGAAATACGGTCTGGAGGACTATACATTATTTGAGACTTCTTGAATTTGTCTGGGTCATGGCGCACGTTGTGCCACGCATTTTATTTCGAACAGTATCTGACAGTGTGCTTGAGACACAGAACAGCGTGCTTTGTTGAAGACCCGCTCCGAAGTCAAATTGGGCACCGTGAAGCAACACATGTTTATGTCTTTCTGTGCATCAGCTCAGGTTTATATCCGGATGCCCTAAAAGTTTCAAGAGTGAAACCATTATTTAAAAAAAAACAATAAGGAACACATGGCTAACTATAAACCAATTGCCTTAATTCCTATAATGTCCAAATTTTTTGAAAAATACATGTAAAAAGAACTATACCCATACCTCGAAAAGAAAAATATCTTTAGTGAAGAGCAAAAGAGATTTAGACAAAACATGTCAACCAGTATGGCCATTTATGACTTTTTATATACCGTAATGACGAACATGGACAGGAGAATACCGGTGTATGCTATATACTGCGACATGACGCAGGCTTTTGACTACGTTGACCATGGCATCTTGCTACAGAAATTAGAAGCTTATGGAATAAGGGGAAACATACTAAATCTTATTCAGTCATACCTTAGTAATAGAAAACAATACACAGAAATTAAGAGATTTAATGTTAAGACAAAGAAAGAGGAAATTTATGTATCAAGCGTACGCACACCTACATACGGTGTTCATCAAGGCAGCGTACTTGGATCATTATTATTCATAATATACATCAATGACTTGCCCAGTGCTATGGACCACCCCATGACTCTCTTTGCCGACGACAGCACTATGACTGTAGCATGTAAAAATAAAGACATATATGAAAGTGACATAAATTAATCTTTGACATCAATAATATCATGGTTAAATATGAACAACCTAAAAATAAATCTAGATAAGACCACTATAATGCATTTTAGGCAACCAGGATCCAGGCTGTATTTGACCACAACGCAATATACAAGGATACTGTACTTAAATAAAGTCGACACCACACATTTTTTAGGAATTATTATTGACTCTAAATTGAAATGGAAGGCACACATCGAATACCTAAGTAAACGGCTGAGCTCTTCTGCGTACGCCTTATATAAACTGGCCCCAGAGCTAAACACAGACGCTTTAATAACAGCGTATCATAGTCTAGTAGCATCATTATTGCGCTACGGCATTATATTGTGGGGGAATTCCACAAACAAAGAAATAGTGTTTAAGGCCCAAAAGAGATGCATTCGTGCTATATTTAATTTGAAGTCGACCGAAAGCTGTATGCCATTATTTAAAAAACACAAATTATTAACTTTACCATCTCTGTTTGTTTTTGAAATTGCGGCATTTTAGGGTAAATCAATATATATTTCCAAAACTAGCTGACCCCTTCCCCCGTAACAGACGAGACAAACATCAACTGTGCTCGCATACGTCAAAGACGGCATTAATGGGAAAAAGAGTTTTCTGTATTGCTCCAAAAATTTTTATCATATAAAGCATTGCCAGTAAATTTGTTTAAAAAAAAGATGCGAAATTTATTAACAGACAAATGTTATTATAATATAGGCGACTTTTTGAATGACGCTACAATATAGGTAGGTACTTAGATTAAAGAACCTTTAATAATTTAGTTTTATTTTGTAATTTAGTTAATATTTTATTTATTGTAAATTTTATAAATTTGTACGCCTTACGGGTGAAACATGTACGTACGAAATATTGTGACATCATGCATGCTTAATTTGCATGTATACGCATGTTTAGACAAATAAAATGATCTTTATCTATATCTTTATTTAACTGCTTGTCAAGCACACTATCTTACACCTTGGCAATAATCGTAGCCAACGATATGGGCCCATAGTTATTTATGTCCGACGCATCTCTAGTTCGAGTTTTCATAATCGGCATAACTAAGGTTTTCATAAAATCTTCATGCAGATACATATGTGAGAAGCAGAAGTTGAATAACATTGCCAGTACTCTGCATTTTGTAAATGCTCTATGCTGAGAGAATCGTGCCCAGATGATTTACCGCGGTTCATGTTTTTCAACACTACAACTATTTCTTTAGCCGTAACCCTTACCAGTGATGATTCCGTTTTTGGCTCCCTTAACGTTCATTTTATTTTATTTTATTTATTAGGGACAAAAAACAGTCACATGTTAAGGTTAAAAATTATGAGTCGTAACACAAATAGGTAAACATATAACCCACACCATTGTCCACGAGCTAATAGATGAATAAATCAGGAACGGAAATGTATTTACAATATTATCTTATTATGTTTAACTGAATTTAAAAATTATTGATAGGTTAAGATTCTGGTGAAAGAGTATTTATAGCTAGTGTTTTAATTTTTTTACTTGAAAGAGAGAAGACATCTATGTCTATGAAGTGTGTGTTATAGGTTTCAACAAGTTGACGAATAGGCACTCGTGCCCCGGCGTTAGTCCTGCATGAATCTACGTGGAACAGCCGGGGCACGCGCGCTGCCCGTCTGATGACAGTTCTAGGCACTGTATAGCGTAACTTATTTGTGATTTCAATACAGTCAAATCTATTGTTACACAAACCATGTAGCATCATGGCCACCAAAAGTAATCGCCGAGAAAAAATAAATTTAAAATATTAAATTGCTGTAATAATTGTGTGTAAGTGTGTCCTTGAATGATAACATTTATAGTTTACAGTACGTAAAAACTTTTTCTGTACTAATTCCAATTTAATGTTATATTTGAGGTAGAACGGATTCCAAATATTAATCGCGTATTCTAATTGAGATCTTATCAACGCTTTATATAGTAGCAAAAAAGTAGAGGGTCGCACGAAGTCTTTCGAGGATCTCATGACGAAACCATACATCCGAAAGGCTTTATTTATTATGTTCTCCATGTGCAAATCAAAGTGTAAACACGAATCAATTGTCACACCAAGGTCGCGAACGGATTCTACCACATTTAAATGGTGGCCATTCAGTATATACGTACAATTATGTTTGTTTTTGTTTTTAGTAATAGCTATACTATGACATTTCGCAAGGCTAAGAAAGAGTTTGTTTTCTTTGTAGAAGTTATCAAGTATGTGCAGGTCCTCTTGGAGCAGTAGGCAGTCATCGAATTTTTGGCAGGCTTTGTAAACTTTTACATCATCCGCATACAACAAAAAGTTGGAATGAACAAAACACTGCTTTATATCGTTTATAAACAGGATAAAAAGCAAAGGTTTGTCCTACGGTATTCTGCTGTGGGGCAAAGCTGCTGATATTCAAAATATATTTGTCCTTCAAAAACGAGCTGTTCGAGCAATTTACCAGCTCGGTGCCAGAGTTTCTCTGAGAGATTTTTTCAAAGATATCGGTATCCTCACAGTGGCATCACAATTCATTTTCGCCAACATATTATATATTAGGCAAAATATACACTTATATACTAAAAACAGTGATATTCACAATGTTAACACTAGAAATAAGGACAAACTACGTACTCCCTTTCACCGGCTTCATAAGGTTCATAACTCATTTGTTGGGCTTGGTATAACCTTTTATAACAAGCTACCTTCTTCTTTGCTAGATTTGCCTTTTAATGCGTTTAAAACTAAAGTAAAATCCAACCTCTCTTCAAAGGCATACTATTCTATCAACGACTACTTAAATGATAAGAATAGTTGGTCGCTGTGATTAACTCAAGACAATGTTTAAATGTTCTTTCTCCAGAATTAGCTTACTTACTGACAGGTTATATGAGTTTATATAATTGTTTATAATTTTACTAATTTTACTTTATTTATTGTTGACATAATCTACTCATTACAATGTTTTTTTTTATGAGTTGTATTGCAATATGTGGTTAGCTAGCGACCTCGATAATTTTTTACTTTACCTCAATGGTCCTAGTTTATCAATTATAACTTCTAGTTACAGCTATATGTAAGCGGGCACGCCCTTTATGTCTGGAGGCTTTTATTTAGATATTGTTTTCGTTAAGTTATTTTTATTTCTGCTTGAGTATAGTTCTCGATGTTTTTGGTTGGTATATTGGCGTGTGCTAGCTGTCATATGGCTATTAATTTTATAATTTAAATTATGTTTTGTGTTGCGTAATGTAAATATCATTTTGCATACTATTATATAGAATCTTTTTTACTGAACAGACAGCTGTGCTGCTGGGGAGTTTGTTGCGCCACTTCTTCTTCCCAGCTAAAGCACTAGGAAGTGGTGAAGGGTGGGCGTTTTGGGGGACTGTCTTATGTAATTTTGACGTTCGAAAAGTGCTGATTCTCAGCCTAGTTTGAATAAATGACTTTTGAATTTTGAATTTGAATTTGAAAGGACCCAAAATAGACCCTTGAGGAACGCCAGCCTCGACAGTTACAATTTCAGATTCAAACCCATTAATAACGACCTTTTGTGACCTGTTATAAATATATGATGCAAACCATCGAAGTAAATTGCCTCGAATACCGTTGTAGGCAAGCTTTTCCAAAAGGATTGAATGATCCACCTTGTCAAAAGCCTTCCGAAAGTCAGTGTACACAGCGTCTACCTGGACTCTCCTATCCATATTTTCAAAAAGAAAGTTAGTGAATATCATTAAATTGGTAGTTGTCGATCGCCGTTTAACAAATCCATGTTGTTCGGGTATAATAAGGCTATGCAGGATTTGACTGCTTTTGCGAGGTAAATATCGGGTATACAAACAGAGCTATCCTGGTATTTGTTCGATGGTTCCCAAGTGTCAGGATCAAATGTAGATGGTTCATAGACAGATGCAAAAAAAGTAGAAAATAAATTGCATATATCAGTAGGGCTATCAGACAAGGTATTTATCAGATACATACTTGCCTTTTCTGCTGGATACATATGTCCAAAAATACTTAACGCTTTTAAGTATACTATCTTCGACTGAATTAATATAGTTTCTAAAACAAATAACAGATTCATCCTGAAATAATTTACGGTAACTTGAGAAGTGATTATAGTCGCACAGGTTTTGATAAATTTTCCACTTTATCCACGCACGTTCCTTACTTTTAAAGATACGGATCAAAGAGGGTGTAAACCAAACAGGAAATTGTGAATTTTTTACTCGAGTTAGTGGAACGTGTTGTCTAATTATCCCATACAAAGTATCATAGAACGTGTTGACAGCCGGTTCAGCAGTCAGATGAGCGAGTTTTGTATTCCAATCTATAGAAGCGAGTTCTGCATTAATTTCGGGATAATTAGCCTTATCATAGTTGTACCTAGGTACGGAACGGCATTTCATAGGAGCAAATTGCATGTTGATATCAACAAACACAGAAAAAGGAGGATGGTGTATGAAAATGACTCTCCTAATAAACTTAGAGGGGACTTCATTGCAAAGTAATTTTAAAAGAGATGAGTGACTAACACCCTCCACACTCGCAGGTAGGCTCGACTTGCCGTTCATTTTGTTGGTGTGCTTCCAAAACTTGCTAAAATCCTTCTCTCTGTGATAAGATACTATAATATTATTATTTTTTTGTTCTCTGTTTTCCTGGCACTACTTTAGTTTACTTTTAAAAACCCATTTGTTTCTCTCACCACCCAATTCTGAAAAGCAAGCCGCGCCTCCGAGTGCGCTTGTCGAACATGTTTGTTCCAACCTATCACTGGTTTTCTTTTGTTTACGCCAGGCCTTATCACGCACTTGTAGATTTTCCCCTTTAAACTATAACTATGTTTTCCAAAAAAATATGTAACGATAAAAACAAACACCAAATCTAAATGGATTTCCCGTGGAATAAAAATCTCTAGTCAAAAACAAAGAAAATTACTTTGGTCGTATCGATTACAACCTAACCATAAAAATAAACAAGATTTTAAAAATTATACTAAGATTTACAAAAAGATTATACGACTAACACAGACAACTCAAAATAACCATCTCATAAACACTTCTCAAAATAAGTCAAAAGCTGCATGGCAAGTAATTAACAAATCCAAATTTCGCCTACCACAACATCTAATACCATCTATATCGAAGGGCGATTCCCTTATCACACATCCCACGGATATCGCAAATGAATTCAATAACTTTTTTGTAGATTTTATTGAAAAAAATATAAATAGTAACGTTACTTTGAATAGTAACAATACTTTTAACAATTTAACTACACAATCATTATATATGCAACCAATCTTGCCTGTTGATTTAATAAAAATTATTAATAACCTTAAAAATACAAATACTATGATGTTACTGTTGTTGGCTATGATGGAGTAAATACTAAAGTTGTGAAATGTGTCAAAGAAGTTATAGCACCACCACTAGCGCACATTATTAATTTATGTATAGCAAATGGTGTTTTCCCCAATAGTCTAAAAAAAGTAATTATTAAGCCCTTATTCAAAAGAGATGATAAATCAGATGTAAAAAATTATAGGCCCATTGCTAAAATTCCAATTTTTTCAAAAATAATCGAGAAAGTAATTTATAATTCAATATATAGTTATTTTGAAAAGAATAAGTTATTTTGTAACGAACAAAAAGGATTTCGAAAAAACACTAATATAAATATGGCATTGTTCGACCTCCTTTCTTATATTATGACGTCTGTCGATGAAAGATCTCCGGTATGTGCTTTATATACGGATATGACAAAAGCATTTGACTATGTAAATCATAAGATTTTGCTAAAAAAACTATATGGATATGGAATTCGAGGAAATATTCTAAAACTCTTGGAGTCATATCTTGATAACAGATCACAGTGCACTGAAATCTCACAATTATGCCAAAAAAGTAAATTAGTCTTAAATCTCAGCAAAGAACTATAAAATACGGGGTACCACAAGTTAGCGTGCTAGGGCCGCTACTTTTCTTAATTTATATAAACGATCTCCCAATACTCATAACTCAAAATATGGTTCTCTTTGCTGATGACAGTACAGCCATTGTAAAATGTAATAATCCTGACTATTACGAGAATGATATAAATGATTGCCTCAATAAAATAATTAAGTGGCTTTTTAGCAATAACCTAGTAATTAATTTAAATAAAACAAGAGTAATGCACTTTCGTCAAAGATGTGAAAAACCTCCAGTTCATGTCATATATGACGAGTGTCCAATAGAAGATACGGACAAGGCACAATTTCTAGGTATAATGATTGATAGTAAGCTAACATGGAAACCCCATATTGAAGAGATTTGTCTAAAACTAAATAAATCTGCATATGCCCTGTTCCAGCTATCGAAAAAAGTTAATACACAAACACTTTTATTAGCGTATCACGGATTGGTTGCGTCTGTTCTGAGGTTTGGAATAATTTTTTGGGGCAATCTTCTGAAAGAGAGTCGGTTTTTAAAGCACAAAAACGATGTATTCGATCCATGTGTGGCTTAAAAACTACCGAAACTTGTGAACCTCACTTTAAATCACTAAAATTACTAACATTTCCAGCTATGTACATTTATGAAACTGCTTTGTTTGTTAAAATCAATTTAAATCTGTTTCAAAAACTCTCTGATGTTAAAAAAACTCCAATGCGTTCTCAATATGCAAACAAACTGTGCGACAAAAAATGCAAAACAGCTTTAATGAAAAAGAGTTTTTTTGGTATGGCTCCGAAAATTTATAATAAAATACCCGATATAATTAAAAATTTGCCCTTAGTTAAATTTAAGAAGCTTGTCTACTCATTATTAATAGAAAAATGTTATTATACTGTAGAAGACTTTATGAATGATAATAATTTTTAATATTTCTTAAGCGATAAACACTTATACACATGCTTATGTATACAATGTAATTTTAAAGACTGTTTTGAGATTTTTAAGACTATTTTTTATATTAAGTTCTTTTTAATTATAATTTTTATTAAGTTATTTTAAAATAGTTCCTTTTCGCATGTTAGAGTTTAATTTTGTTTTCTTTTTATGTTAGTAGTATTATTATTTTATGATTTTTGTTTTACTTCAATATTTGTACGCCTTCACGGCAAAACATAGCGCACATGTAATAATCTAAGATCTTTATGTAAATACCTATGTTTCACAAATAAACACTGATTCTGATTCTGATTTGATTGTTACGCTTATACGCTGAAACGACTGAACGAATTTGGATGGCATATGTCTAATGGGTAGACCATGACCTGGATAATTACATAGGATATTTTTTATCTCGGAAGTACGTTCCCGTGAGATAATTTCCGACCTCCACGCGGGCGAAGCTGCTAATAAGCTAGCAATATTATAAATGCAAAAGTAAGTTTGTTTGTTACTCAATGACGCCAAAACAACTGGACGGATTTGGATGAAATTTTGCACACAAATAGACCATGATGTGGGTGTACGATGGGGACACGCAATTTTTCATCCTGGATCGCAGACGAAGTCGCGGGCAACAGCTAGTATTTTTATAACATTGACATTGATTATTTTCTCTCATTTCAGACGTTGTACCGCATTGTTCCGCGGCGGTTAATATTGTTACAAATGTTTTAATGAACGAACTGTTGGCACAAACAAGCGTCCATCAACCGCTCCAAGTCACAACCCGCGGGACTCATCTCGCCGTGTTTACACGCCACACGACAAGCACACACGCAGACACACACATATAGGTACATGCAGAAGGTCAGAACTATATGTATAACATAATTCTACGCAAATACCGAAGATTATTCTGTGGGCCTAACACGAATGAGCGACTTAAATGTAAAGTGGAAAAAGATTAAATTAGATTCCAACGATTTTAAATTTCAAAATACTCGTATTGCACATAATATTTACTTCGTTTTAAGACTTTATTCATATCTATGGATGATACCAATTTGAGCGTGTCGCAAAAATGTACACAAAATGCTAGAAAGGATTGTTATATTTTCGACTCTAATCGTTCTATACGTCCACATGTCGCCTGTTATGTTCTATACATCGACATGTCGCCTATTATGTTCTATACATCCACATGTCGCCTGTTATGTTCTATACATCCACATGTCGCCTGTTATGTTTTATACATCCACATTTTTATGTTAAGTTCCATGAAGTAGGGCTAAACAACATTCTGACCGAACACTCAATACCCAATCATGTATTGCATTCCACACACACCTCACGAATAACTTCAACCAAGTAACTTCACACTATAATTAATTTCCTACATTGCGGTTACGGAAACAAATTTATAATACAACTAGCTTTCGGCTTCGCCCGCGTGGAGTTCGAAAATTATCCCACGGGAACGTACTACCGGGATAAAAAGTATCGTGTCTAACCTAACCTAACCCAGGTAATGGTCTATCCATGTGCCAAATTTCATCCAAATCAGTTCAGCCGTTTTAGCGTGAAAGCGTAACAAACAATCTCAGTTTCGCATTCATAATATTATATACTCGTAAGTTAGGAAGTTAGGATTTCTAGAATGACACACAAATATTCTCACTCTCATAGCGCAGCCGGTAATCTGCACTGGTCGCAAATTTTAAGTAACACACTCAGTCATTGCAAAACCAGCCGGTGTTTAGTGCTAAGAGGGAACATACCACTCCCTGGAGCTACTTAGAACTGTTATCTGTAGTACAAGTACCTACTCACAGCCCCTCTGTTGTTAGTTTTATTGGTGCCGTGATTTGACGAGCCACGAGTGTGTCGGTAAACGCGCGCGTGTCACCAATGCGTATCCACGGGTACTACACGCATAGTACGGAATTACCGATGCAGGTGGGAAACATTCCTATTAGAGGTACATTAAGTTATGAAAATATTTTAATTTTCAGATTAATAGAGCAAAACCATGTCCTGCTTATCATCGTCGAGCACATCATCGCTAACTATCAGGTTGTCAAACGCGAGTCGGATCCCTCGCGGAGCAGCTACAACGTCACGCAGCGCGACCTGTGCGCCTTTACACCTGTGCATATTCTGTGCCTCTGCATTTACTGCGCTAACGAGCGACACTTAGCGGCCACTTGTCGCGCGCCCTCCAACCCTCCCGACCCTCCACCCTACAGTGAGCAGTCCCTACTCCCTCTGAGTGACAGAGGAGAGCTCTAAATGCGGTGACGCTCATTACTCTTCATCTTACCCGAGAGGGGCTTAAACGATTAGATGTGGAAAACACAGGATAATGCGTAAAGTACTAAAGAAACGACGTATTGTTTTTTTGGTATTTAGAAAACTAATATTCATAATGTCCGAATAGCAGTCACTCAA
This sequence comes from Xanthia icteritia, assembly GCA_949128155.2. Lineage (NCBI taxonomy): Eukaryota > Metazoa > Arthropoda > Insecta > Lepidoptera > Noctuidae > Xanthia > Xanthia icteritia. Next base: position 16,344,769 of record OX421956.2, read on the forward strand.
CAAATAAATTCAAAAATGGGATCAGAATTTGAATGTTTTGTTTGTTTCTATTTTCGATTCGTTTCTATTCTAAGGCCAAAACGAAACTTAAAGAATGGTTGCTGGGCCGGACTTACACGAAAACAGAAAGTTTACTTTGTTGCTTCAGTTAATACCCACCACACTCTGATAAAACACATAAGTACACTCACACTTACTCAACACATTTACTCACCTCAACTGTTTTTGTATGTTTATTTTACGTAATTAGCTTCTTTTTAACCGACTTCCCAAAAAGGAGGAGGTTATCAATCCAGTTGTGTTATTTTTTTTTTTTTTTTTTATTTTTTTTTTTTTTTATGTATGTTACCTCATATCTCCGTCATTTATGAACCGATTTTGAAAATTCTTTTTTTATTTGAAAGGATACACTTCCCGATTGGTCCCATTTTTATCAAAATTTAGTTCCGATGATGGAATCTATGAGGAATTGAGGGAACTCCTCAAATATTATAGGCACACACATAGCGATTTAGGTATTTTCAGCAACAAGTTAAGCATTTGCATTCAGTAAGTATCATTTAGTGAAGTGGAACTGATGAAGAAGACCACAGATTGCCACCGGAATTCCTCAATGATAGGTATTTCACGGGTGGCGCCATTTATGAACAGATTTGGAAAATTATTTTCTGATTTGAAAGGATATACGCCCAGATTGGTCCCATTAAAAAAAAACATCAATTCTGATGATGGAATCCATGACGAATTGAGGGAACTCCTCAAATATTATAAGCACACACATAGCGATTTAGGTATTTTCAGCAACAAATTAAGCATTTGCATTCAGAAAGTATCATTTAGTGAAATGGAACTGATGAAGAAGACAGATGGCCACCGGAATTACTCAATGATAAGTATTTCACGGGTGGCGACAAGATATCTCGATTAAGATAGTTAAGCGGCAGTGAAGCACGTTTAAATAAATAATTCTGATGACCATCGAACTGATCTGAAGATGAAGCCGGAAGGACGGCACCGGAACTCCGTCATAAAACAATGTATCCTAGCCGTGTTTGGGCTTATTTTAATTGCCATGAGATGTACTCTAGCAATAAATGATTTTAATGGTAATATCCCGTCATCAAATTGCGCTACTTGAGTTGTATATTATGTGTGGCCTTGATTGTCAGAAGACAGATTTTGTAGCCTCGTTATTTCCGTCAATGATCTGTGGTCGTGTGGTTGCTTTAATAATTTGTTGGCGTCCAACTCTGATAAAACAATGCCTTCCAAACTTCTGACACGACTAAGCGCGACGTATATTTGCTCTTTTGCAAAGTTTTTTTTACCAAAGTCGATCACAGCTCTTTCGAGGGTGGTAGCCTGTAATTTATGGACTGTGACCGCCCAGCTTAATATTAGAGGCAGCATACGCTCCACATCTCCGTTACCCCTTGCTGCCTGGAACGTAGTGCTTGTTGGTGGTATGGGTATCACTTTGAAAACTTTAACCTTTAAAAGTTTGTCGTGAAAGATGTAGTACGGTTGTTATAAACCGGTATTATCATATCTTTTTATTGGATGAGACGATTGCAATGAAACAAACACTAAATGTTACATCGTGATTATATTCTATTTACAATTTTAATAGGACTGTAATTAAATTTCAAAAATGTTATTTCTGTTAAATCGAACGTAGAAAAATGTATTCCAAAATGTGTACCATTTTGGGCCAATAGATGTCATTGAGATGCAAAAAAAATTGTAACCCCCTTTCTACACTTTCAAGCCAGTTTGGAAAAATGTATGATTCCATCTTTATTATTACCTAGATAAGTTTATACCGCGTTTTCTAAACCAAATGAATAAGATTTTTCATACATTCCGTATCCCCCCTTTTCACCCACAAAGGGGGTAAATTTAAATCATCCCACTTTGCCCCACCAAGTCGCCCCACTGGTGGGGCAAATGCATTCTGCCCCATGGCATGGATTCTTCCCCACTAGGGTTGGCACCTTAGAATTTGTGTAGGTAGGCATGTTCGTATTTTATATTTGATTGGAAAAGAATGAAATTTATATCTAAGTAAAATGTAACTAGGACTTGTATTTACTTAGATTTTATTTTATTTGTAACAAATCGTGTAATTAACGTATGATTTACAACCCGATTCCTTCCAGAAACAAATAGTAAATAAAATTTAATAATAAAATAATAATACCAGCCTATTACTGTCCCACTGCAGGGCAAAGGCCTCTTCTCATACAGAGAAGGCACGAGCACTGATCATCACGCTTGCTCAAAACGGGTTGGTGATTTCAGACTAATATAGTTAATATAAGTCCATGTTTCCTCACGATGTTTTCCTTCACTGATGTCAATAATGTCCAAGATAAACTCAGAAAGTACATAATTATGAATTGAAAAAGTCACATTAGTACTTGCTCAGATTTGAACCCACAACCTCATGCATGAGAGGCGAGGCCTTAACCTCTGGGCCATCAACATTTCTTTCTTTTCCAAACATATATAAAATACGAGCATACCTACCTACACATTTCTAAGGTGCCAACCCTAGTGGGGCAGAATCCATAAAGATTTTAGACTAGTGGAATCTGCCCCACCAAGTCGAACTAGTGGGGCATCTATGTTCTATGTTCTATGTTAGGGGGTTTGGTTTCCGCACTTAGTCCGTCAGGTGGACCATTGTCGTGACTAGTGGGGCATATTCCACTGAAAAATTTTAGACATTCCGTGCGGGGTAGGTATAAACACAACTAAAAAGTGAAAAATAAAAACTTTTTTACAAAAAAAAAACAACCGACTTCCAAAAAAAACATAAAAATAACTTTTTTACAAAACAAAAACCACCGAATTCCACAAAAATACACTTAAAAGAGAAAAATAACTTGAATTTCGGAAGTCGGTGAGGCAAATCAAAAGAACAAATAGTGCACTGTTCAGGTACACCAGAACTGATTGATTGTTTGTTACGTACACACACATACACATTGTAGACTCGTTTAGGCTACGAAGAGAACATAGACAAGAAAAAAAGAAGAACCTAAACCCTTAGAACATCCTGCATAATAAAGTTGACGAATTGCACTCAGGAATAGCACCAGCCATTCCTAAGTGCCAGTAGCCACATATTAAATACATATACAGGGTGGATTAAAAAAAGACGTCATAAAAAAATAGATTCCTCATGTCTAGGCGTATTCAAAAATACCTCATGTATGTTCCGCGATTTTTTTTTAGTTTTCGAGTTATTATTTTTTTTGTATATTTTTTTGAGTTTTAAGCCGGTGGATCTTTTAAAATTCATATCTGTTTTTGTAGTGAGTATTTTTCATTTTTTTTTTGCGACAATATCTTCATGAATGTTACTTTCATATGTAAAATAATAAACTCCCTAACGTTCCTGGAAGTTATTCAAAAAAGTATCGACAGCAGGAATTTATGTTTTAGTGGTAAGACTGAAATTTTCAACTTCAATTTAAAAATACAAAAATAAGGTTCCATAGATTTTAGCTGACTTTAAAACTATGCAGGTCCCTAAGCTACCTAAAACATAAAAAAGTTAGTACCGTATTCGCTGTAATCAGCCTTCGAAGGTGGATAGGCTAAAAATCCTTTTAAACTTTAAAAAAGGTGGTCCAAATAGTGACGTCATCAAATAAAATTGATTCCTCATGCCCCAATTTTTTTAATTTTTTTTTTGGGTGGGAAATTATCATATAACTTCTCCCGCTCTGGTTGGAGCGGAAGGGCGTGTCAGACTCTTACTGACTAAACACCACCCGTGTTCCTTCCGTTGCCTGTATGTTGCCAGGGGTCACGGTATCCCTTTCGGACTTTCTCGCAACCCCGGCAGGCATCGGTCCTAACGGACCCCCTTCACTTCTGCTGACATCTCTTTGAGGCGCGCGTGGAACACAACGCGCCGTCGACCCAGGCCTGGTCCTTATCGGACGGCGAGCTACCCATTGCTCACCGTCCGCAAGCCCGCGCCTACGGTGGCCGGGAATCGGCCTGCGCCCAGGGCGTCTCCTGCGGCGGCTAGGGGCGTGAGGGCGCGAAATTTGCCTCTCCCTCACGCGTTCTGCCTCCTCCTTCGCGAGCATTACTGCTTCGCAGAAGGAGGTGAAGGCCTCCCATGCCCTCTCGCTCCATGGCCTGGACCAGGGCCGGACGCGAGAGATACCATGGCCTGGACCAGGGCCGGACGCGAGAGATCCCCGCCACCGATCGCCTCCACGAGGACACGGCGATGCTCTGCCCAAGCCGGGCAGACCTCCACCGTATGCTCCACCGTGTCCTCCGGGTGATCCACGCAGTGATGACACCCGGGCGTTTCCTCCCGCCTGACACGAAACAAGAACCTCCCGAAACAACCATGTCCGGTGAAGACCTGCGTCAGGCGGAAGGTGTCCCCTCTTTGAGGTGCCTCTCTAGCCACTCCTCAAAGAGGGGACTTATCGCCGCAATAGTGGCGTGCCCACATACAATACATACAAAAATACCCCATGTTTGATCCGCGATTCTTGATAGTTTTCGAGTTATAATTATTTTTTATTTATAATTTTCAAGTAGTTAATCGTTTTAGATAATATTCGAACCAAAATACACAGTTAAAACATTTTTTTGAACCAAAATAATAATGTTACGTAAAACGATAAAAAGATATATATATTAAACTTTTTGATTTATTTTTTATTAATCTTTTTGATAAATAGCTAATTTAATTAGCTAATATATTTTTATTGGATGAGACGATTGCAATGAAACAAAAACTAAATCGTGATTATATTCTATTTACAATTTTAATAGGACTGTTATGTTTTATGTTTTTTCTGTTAAATTATATGTAGAAAAATGTATTCATTAGTACCATTTTAGGCCAATAGCTGTCATTTTTGAAAAATGGATGATTCCATATTTATTATTACCTAGATAACTTTATAACACGTTTTCTAAGCCAAGTGAATAAAATCTTTCATACAAACTGTTTCCCCCCTTTTCACCCACAAAGGGATTAATTTAAATCATTCCACTTTGCCCCACCAGCGGGGCAGCTGGTGGGGCAAAGTGGACAGATACGTTAATTTTTGAAAAATCTTTTGTAATGTTTTCATTATTTGACTGGTATACGAATTTGTAGGGTAGGTACCGCAACTAAAAAGTAAACAATAAAAACTTTTATTCTCTCGCATCCGGCCCTGGTCCAGTCCATGGTACGGAGCGAGAGGGCATGGGAGGCTGTCACCTCCTTCTGCGAAGCAGTAATGCTCGCGAAGGAGGAGGCGGAACGCGTGAGGAAGAGGCAAATTTCGCGCCCTCATGGCCCCAGCCGCCGCAGAGACGTCATGGGTGTCGGGAATCACAAGCCGATTGCCGGCCCTCGTAGGCGCGGGCTTGCGGACGGTGAGCAACGGGTAGCTCACCGCCCGATAAGGGCCAGGCCCGGGTCGGCGGCGCGTTGTTTTCCACGGGCGTCTATAGATGTCAGCACAATTGAAGGGGTCCGATAGGACCGATACCTGCCGGGGTTGCGGGAAAGTCCGAAAGGGATACCGTGGCCCCTGGCAACGTACAGGTAACTGAAGGAACACGGGTGGGAAAAATAAAAAAAAGGTATAAACACAAAACTTTTCACAAAAAAAAACAACCGACTTCCAAAAACAACACTAAAATAACTTTTTTACAAAACAAACTCCACCGAATTCCACAAAAATACACTTAAAAGTGAAAAATAACTTGAATTTCGGAAGTCGGTGGCAAAAACGTTCTCACGTTCGACAAGTTGTTGCTTGCACGGTGACGTCATCAAAATGAACCGACTCGCACATCAAAAGTTGAGAGGGAATCAACTTTTTGTTGTTCTATAAAAGTTGATCAACCTTTATTGAAAACATGTTCTCATTAGCGATTCTCATTCAATTCATGAACCGATTTAAGTTGATCAACTAAACTCGCCTCGTGAGAACCCCGCTTTAGGGACCTGCATAGTTTTTAAAGTCAGCTAGAACCTATGGAATCCCATTTTTGTATTTTTAAATTGAAGTTGAAAATTTCTGTCTTACCACTAAAAACTTGAATGCCTACTATCTATACTTTTTTGAGTAACTTGCAGGAATGTTGGAAAGTTTATTATTTTACATAAGAAAGTAACATTCAACACTACACTGTCGTAAAAAAAACTGAAAAAAAACTGACTAATAAAAGATATGAATTTTTGAAGCTCCACCGGCAGTAAACTCAAATCAACTGTAAAACGATTTTTTGTAGTTTTTGAGTTATAAGTCAAAAACTACAAAAAATCGTGGAACATACATGGGGTATTTTCGGATATCCCTGGACATGTGGCATCATTTTTTTTTTTTATGGCTTGTCTTTTTGGTCCATCCTGTATATAAATACTCCGTCCATAATATATTAAAGCTTTGCACAACAAAGTTGGTAAATAAAATGCGTATCGAACTACCGAACTTCATACGCAGTTGACGTAGCAGTCAAGTCTAAGCCGCCGCTACGACGTAGTAGTTACACCGTAGTAGCTACTCCATAATAGCTACGCCGTAACAGCTACGCCATAGTAGCTATGCCGTAGTTGCTACGGCACCACCTTGAATTATTACTATGAATAAAGACTTTTGAAGACGTTTGCCTGCTTAGTTCAGTGCTAGATTAAAGTGCCACAATGTAGACAGCCAGATTGATTATTCGTAATAAAGACCCGATTTACCGTTAGAAAATAACATAAATATACCTGTAAATTCAGAAGCAACAGGTTCGAATTCATCTTTTATCATTTGACTAACACTAACATTTTCGAGCATTATATGGCTTTGTATGAGCACTCCGTCACATCGCCTCTATGACATAATACGAAGGGACGGACCAACATCGAGCCACTGTGAATAAGTAACGACCACTCGGTCCCACCATCCATCACCTGCCGACTGAACCGATTACGGAGATGTATCAACTTCTTACTATTATATACACTGAACTTATCAAATCATTTTTGTATTTTCAACTACTTTTTGTTAAACAATATTGAACCTTTATTTCAGTCCACAGAGAATCCATACGTAGTGTTAAGAGAAAAAAAGACAAGAAAACTTAAAACTAATGTAACTTATATGGCTCGGTTCGATTCCCAGGTCATGTTAAATGTGGTTTTTCCATCAGGATTCATTCAGTATTAGCCCGTAGTCTGAATTTCACCCTCTATTGCATACATGGGACATAAACAACTGGCGAAATGTGGATGTACCTTTGTACCTACCCCTTCGGGGATAACACATTTGATCGTTAATTGAATCAAGCGCGATCTTGCGGAAGTCCATTATAAAATACAATAGAAGTAAATATATTATTTAGTAACCTAGGCCGCTTAACTATTCGTACATCTATTGTATTTTGCACGCGTGATGTTATAATAGCAGACTTAACTACACTCAACTGTGGGGACTGGTTGGTGCTTCATGTTTCATGAATCATTGTTGCTAACAAGAGGAGAACTCTTGTTAGCGACAATGATTAACTTTGTAACGTAAAATCTTCGCGTTCATATGAAGAAACTCTATGTTACAACAATCATCACTAATCTAATATTTCAAACACATTCTGTTATTTTATTGTTGTACGATAACACACGTATTTATTGTCATCGAAGTAACTACAAGGAGTTCCAGAGTCCAGTGATCTAATAGGAAGTTCGCTATTCTAGTGGATACTTATTAGTTGATAGTAGCTACTGCTAGAGCGTTCATTTTCATATTATGACCGATACGTTCTCTCACATATTGGTCATATGAAAATGAAAAATTAAGTACACAATGTTCTCCCCTGCTAATCTTCTGAATCAGTACATATGACAACATGTTATCAAGTTTAGACGATGTTTCTTGTACACAGTAGGCCGTAGTCATGTAGTCATGCGGACGTGTAGGCCGTCAATTTGTAGTCGTGTAGGCACGTCGCCTAGTCGCGAATGATCTCACGTGATGTGTCGAACACACTCGTTAGCACCGCCGTGCCTACACGACTCCTCATTATACCCGGCGGGAAATAGAGGGCAGAAGGAACACTTATTTCATTTGAACAGTCAATTGCTGATACACCAACGAGAATATTTTAAGAAACAGAACAGCGTTTACTGTAGTTTCGAATCAAATCTAAACAAATTGTAAAACAGATGACTCTTTATAACGCGTGACCCTTCTGTAATCATTTTCCTAGCACCCACCGTTGTGTTCTTAGACAGAAAGAGCAACCAAACTATATCCCGACGTGCATGTGACGTCACGAAACAATGGACACATGGAGACTTTAAGTACAGAAAAGACTATGCCTTGGCGTAGACTATGCATGTGCAGACAATCAGCATTCTGCCCGAGACGAAACGCGGAGAGTGCATAGCATAACTGTGTATATGTAAGCGCTTCACAGTTAGCCTGACATGAAAAGGCAACACTGTTTCGAGTGTGTTTGAAAAAAGTAGTCTTTTTGGAATGAGCTTTTCACAAAACACGCCAAGAGTGTTCTGTCTCGCGTGACTTTGTTGGACCTCGCAGTTGACAAGTAGATAGCCTGAGTCGCCACGCAAATGAATCACGACTATGTCTATTTTTACCCCACTACGGCAGAGCCTTTGTATAGATTTGTCTGTCTGTGATGTCTTGATTGGTGTTTTTGTCATGGTTTGGTTTTAGTTTTTAACTTTATTTTTTAAGGAATTTTGTTGGATGGCAAACAAGTCGCAGCCGGGCGGCCCGCCTGCTAAGTTACTGATCAAACAAGTCGCCAGCCGGGCGGCCCGCCTGCTAAGTTATATTCACATATTTCAGGTAAATAACACCAATAGCCAAACATAATTCATAGAAATCATATAAAATAAATCAAATAAAGTCAAATAAATTCAAATCAAATTAAATGGAAACAACATAAATCAAATTAAATGAAATCGAAAAAAATAAAAGGTTCGGAAGTTTTATCATTATAAATGAATCGCCGTAATAAAGCGGACCGCTAATCGAAAGCCAAACTTCAAACTTCATTAAAGTTTCATGACATTTCATTTGTTAAGCTCCCAATACAAACATTCCCTTAGCGATCTGAAACATGGCAGTAATATGTTCTTCGTTCTATTGTATGAAGTTTTTGGTACCTTTAAAATCTACAAGTATGATGACAACCGATGAGCCGATGACTATCACGCTGATAGGAACCCGTAATACCACTTACACCGAGTGCTGATCCTAATTTAAGCCGAAACGATGCCAATATCCACGATATCGATGTAAAATTGGGCCAAATCTTGTCTATCTGCATCATAATAACACGCTTGTATTCTACAGAAAAGGGCTGTTCGAGCCATTTACAACCTAGGTCCGAGAGATTTCCTTCGAGAAAAATTCAAAGAAATAAATATTCTGACTGTAGCCTCAAAATAAATTTTTGAACACCTATTGTATGTACACAAAAATAGATCAAATTTTAAGAAGATTTCCGATATTCATAGTTTTAATACTAGGAATAAACACAACCTCGCTGTACACCGCACTCGTCTGCATAGAGTAGGCAACTAGTTCATGGGTCAATGTATTCGCTTTTACAACAAACTTCCCATCGACATTCGAAACTTACCCATTAAACGATTTAAAAGCTGTATTAAAACCAAACTTTGTAAAAAAGGGTACTATAAAATTTCAGATTATTTAGAAGATATAAAAGCTTGGGATTGAGCTGCTCGCTCTGCTAAGCCTTGTGATAAAATATTAAAATCAATACCAGTATTATATAAACATTACATACAAAATGATATTAGTATTATATTTTTTTGAATGAATGAAAATGAATGTGAGGACTATGTGGATATTTTTTTTTTTTTTTTTCTTTCTGATTTAGTTTTAATGATGGTCTGGTAGTTTGAGTAGTTTATGCGGCCTACCCAAATGTCCTTTTTTTAGTATTGTTCGGCGAGTTCAGCTCCTTCAGTTCTGAGTTGAGCTCCACGATTACTGACAAATGCTTGCACTGACAGGACACGTCCACTCAAATCTGTGTGGTTCTTTTCTCAAAAGACCATTTCAGACACTAATCTACATGGTCCTCATATGGCCTGACCAAGATTATGTCTGGACTTTAAAAGAGACTGTGACCTCTGAGTTTGTTTCGGCCTTTCTTCTCAGAGTAGTCAGATAGGAAACGCCGAACTCATATAGCTAATTTTTAATTTAAAAAAAAATTAAGATGACGTGTAAGCGTGATTCCAATATCCTATTTACAGAATAAACAATTTCATTTCATTTATTAAAAGGTATATAGGCATAGAGTAACGTACACCAACCAATCATGCCTCAGTCCTATGTAATAGGGGCGAGCCATTGCCAACAACCGGGCACAGATCCAGACACCGAGCAGCTACTGAAAAACTCATAACACTTTGCTCGACCCCAGGACATTATGTTCAATCAGTAATTATGAAATAATGCTAGTGTAACTATTTAATGAATGCCTGTCTTTACGCCTCGCGTCAGTCGCGTTATCCAAGCAGCTTGCAACTAGTTGCGGCACCTCGAGCGAGACGGCCTCGAGAATAATAACATAATAATATAATACGTACTTACAGTCTTATAGTAATAGGATCCTTCGAAGTGATATCAAGGCGTTCACATGAAGTTATAATAAACAGAAGGCCCATAATGAACACAAGGTCTCTGGTAGAGAATGAAGGAAGAGTGCAATGAACAGAATTGACCAAACGCATTTCTGTCGACCGAAAAGACTTTGAAAATCGACTTTACCCTAGAGTTTGTCTGAGCAAATACATAGTTTGAAATTTCGTACGATATTGTGGCGTCCGAGTGACTTCCATAGACGCTGTCAAAGACATTTGACAATTACACAAGTTAGCGTAAGCGTAAAGATTAGATAACTGAATTCGAACAACGTAATTCGGGTTTTAGCTATAGTTATTTCGAGCCTTGCTGCCACGACAGTGGACCTTCTGTAGTATTCTACCGAGTCTTTAACGTTCCAATACAATTAGTTGAATATGGTCGTCGGACAATTAACTAGCGGGGCGGCGCGGTGCGGGGCGCGGGCGCAGGCGGGGCGCGGGGGGAGCATTCATTACCTGACGCACTTTATGATACAGGCTAGACCGTGTCAGGCTACACGTTTAGCCTTATTAGTGGCTAACTTGGAGTAAGTTTTTTGAAAAATTGGAGCAGTATCTAATGTCGGAAATAAACGTAAACGAGGAAGAATAATGTTTTTAGATGACACTTGAAGTCATCGCGCATGTATAAATACATAAATTAAATATTTAGAGATGTTTCCATTTAAGATACAAATATAAGGCCATTGCTAAAAGCCTGTTCACATGAACAACCACAGCCTTCGTAGAATTTAATGATGAATGTAATACGGTATCTTCACGTCACGTCAGCCTGTGTGAACTGTATTGAGCAAGAAAGCTATCTTAGTACAGACTTACGTAGAAACTTCATGTAAGCGGCTTCAATGTTACAAATACTGTTACGATACGAGCGACTACCCCTTTATAGCTTCATTTAGGTACATGATGTCACTTTATTACATAAGATTGGTTTGACGTTTTATGTCTTTATAACTATCAATAAATGGTCCACTCACACTGGACTTTAAAAGAGACTGTGACCTCTGAGTTTGTGTCGGTGTTTCTTCTCAGAGTAGTCAGGGCTCCTAGACAAAATCCCTTTTCTCTAAGCGTTAACGCCAACAGCAGCGTTGACAACCACTTTATTTGTTGGTTGAATACGAGGCTTTTGGCTACTTTTGTGTATTTTGTGTTTTTTATTTAAATGTGCGTTTTGTTTGTGCAGAATAAAAATATTTCTTTCTTCTTTCTTTCTTCTTCAACGGAAAGATCAAATTGTATGGAGTTGACATTTGATGTCACGTGACCGCTACTAAATTGTTATAGTACGAGTATTATTATTACATAGTTTGAGTACGAGTATTATGGGCGTCAAACAAGACTAAATCGTCATGGCTATAAATAGTATTCATGATAAGATTAATGTCTCGCATTCCAACATCCTACCTACGCAATAAGTATTTAAGGTTTTTATTCGAGTTTATCTATAGAAAAATAACAAATGTAACAACCACAATCATTAAGCGGATTAGCGGACCATTGTGAGGCCTTTGTTTATATTAGGCATTCCATAATCTCAAGTACTACCAAAACTAGTTAAAATGGGAATTAAATTAGGAATTAGTAGGTAACAACTTTTGTCTACACCCCCAGTTAGAAAACACCGACCTCGTCTAGTTTTAAAATATTATTATTTCTTTTGAAGTTCAAAAGTTTTTACATCTGATTTACAGATATAAAATATAATTTATTATAATTAATCTGTATCAATAGTAAGAAACGGGCTTTATCACAGCAGATTTACGTAGTGAGTTCAGATGACCACGTGTGTATAGCAGATGCTAGGTACTACATAATAATATCCCTGACTGTACACTTTATACCGATCATAACATGTATGTATCGTGTGCCGCGTCATCGTCATGGCGAACATGATGTCTCCGCGAGCTCAGACACGTCACATGTGAGCCATCGATCGCTTGCTCATCGCCGCATTGCGAGGGAGTCATCCATCAATCTGAATGCATTTGCCACCGACCCCCCGGTCGGTGTCCAGCATCCAACGCGTGCTGAGTGTGAAGAGCGGTTTATATGTGGGGGAGAAGCGTAGCAATGTATAGCTAAAACAGCAAAGTCATTACTTTAAGATTATAAGGATATTGATATTTGACAGAGAGAACCGTTTTGGTGATGGTAACTCTATAGGCAATCATTAAACATTACTAGACCAATAACGTTACCAACTGAATTGTTAACGATAAAGAAGTCGTGCATCGTTTGTACAAAACAGTCTAACATTTAACTCCCCTCAGCTGTGAAAAATTCACTAGACAGTAGGCCGCTCGTGATTAGAACGTTAGTACCAAACCATAATAGGTACCGGATTTATAGAATACACAACATGCCGAGTGTACCCGACTGTGCCCGACTCTCAACGAATCGATACTTCGTCGATCTTTTTTATACGTGAGTCATGACACACGGCATTGTTCACGGGAGCGTCTCGAGGCATGCTTGACATCTACGTTAGCGATCTGGCGACGCCTTTGCGACCCGACCGGCGCTAATCCGACGCTAAACCCAATACGACGTCGAAATCTGTGCCTCGACAAACGTGATATTAAAATTCTCGACACGATCGCATCCGACACGTCCCCCCCTCTTTCTACCCCAGGGGAGAAAGGGGCGACACGTGCGACTATCTAAAGTGGCTTGATGTAATCTTAAGAGGTCGGCCGACGTCCGTCACATCGTGTGAATGGTAGCGACGCGGTCGGGACCCACGACACGACCGACGAGCGACAGACAGAGGTACTCGCGGATAGTAGACGTGTGAAGAAGGACCACCGTACACTAAAAGAAAACGAAGAAAGAATTTACATTTATTTAGAGCAGACTAAAAGGCACACCACATATACTGCAAATAAAAAAATATTTGGAATATCCAAAAGAGCGCGCCACATATCGCTCATTCAAAAATTTTACTCATCAATATGGGTAAAATTTCTCATCTCGCAATCTTTACGTACTGTCAAAGACTAGGTTTGCTTTGTTGGTTGCTAGGCAACGGAAGAGGGTCGCAGTTGGAAATATTATAAAGATATAGATATAATATTAGTTAGTTTTATATTCATTATAATTAAACGACTTTAAATAAAAGAGACATTTTCGATAGGGTTCCTCCTAAGGCAGAAACGAATTTATAAAAAAAAATGACTCAATTAATTGAGTTTTTCGCAAGCTACAATGTATTCAGGTTTCATACTTGATTGACGGGAAAAAATTTAAAACTATTTTGATGTTTTTTTCATTTCTGCTGCATTCAATCAATTTTTGAAACAGAATAAGTACAAAATTAATGTCCATTAAATTATCTATACAATGGTATATGAATTAAGTAGGTCTCGTGTACTAGCAGGAGTGTAATAATAAAAACAGTTGCAGAAAGGAGGAAAAACAAATTTTTCGATCGCATAGCACTCTCTAATGCTTCGCATTTTGAGACGTGTAAAATCAAACAAAAAGTGCAAAAAGGGGTTGTAAGAAATAAGCGGAATGTGTGCCTCACGGCTGCGCCCGATAGGCTCAGCTCAGCAACAATCAACTAGTGCCTGACGCTGGTCACATGAGTTGATGAGTTGTCTCTAGGGGCTGATTATACAGAGTGCTGACTGTACAGTACAGCTGCTGTAGGAATAGAACGTCTACAACATCGATTTACAACATTAACTATTATTACTTTCAGTTGAAATTACATATTTTTGACGTCACTATTTGCTTTGTATAATATTAGATGGGATGACTCATGTTTCAAACTAAGTAGTGTGTGGCTCTTCTGTTCTCTTAGTTATTCTGTGTCCCGTCCCACCGGGAGTGTCGGCGCTCGGCGGCGGCTCGTAAAACAAAACGGACGATATTCGAGAGCGCTCGTAAAGTTATGTCGAATTAATTAGCGATCTGTTTGTTACCAGACCGCTTTGTACCGACTCCGGACAGGACGCTTTGTTTCCAACGCGGCCATTTTTATTATTTACCAGCTATGGTACGCGATTTTGTTCATCTAAAAGTTGATCTTCCAACGTGAAGATGCTGCCAGCCTTTTAGCCACTTTTCCCATTAACAGCGTAGCGCACGAATTTTTTGATGGCCGATGAGCTCTTCCCCTTTTTATATACCTGTACCTACATAGTATGATATATTGGTGTTACCTTGTATAATGTGCTTAAGTATACTCACTGTTTGTAGACCTTAGTAAAACCTTAGTAAATTAATTAGTATAAAAACTTCAACCCAAACCTAAATTTACAAAAATGCATAGCTTTAAAAGTATTCAAACGATTTCTTAAATTTACATGCAAATTATACCTAAAGGAAAAATAAAAACTTATTAAAACAAGTAGTTTAAAATAAGCGTGGAAAGTGATTACTGTATGGGTAGTTTGAGCGCAAATCTAATTAGTTGAAAAGGACTAGAGTCAGGGTGAGAGTGTAAGTAAGCCGCGCGTGGTATTAATTAGCATTCCTTAATTAAAAGTCCGTCCTCAATTAATAGCCGGACCTACATACAACAGAACAGAGAACTACTGAAGGTCGGCTCCATACGACGTGCGAAGACGCACGCACACATAGACACGCTTCACGTACAGCGAGTGCAAGCGCACTCGCGCCTGGCAATTGTTTGAGATAGCCGCACGTACGCGTCTAAATGTGCGTGCACCTGTTTTCGCTGTTTGTATGAAGCCGGCCTTCTGTATCTATCTACTGTGTGTACCGACTGTGGTTGTAATTAATTGTAGTCATTACCAACGAGGCTTTGTCATGTCAACCATAATGAGAAAACTTTCTATTAGCTCATATTATATTAATGTACGAGATAATAGGTAGGTAACGCCAACTATCAACTGGGTTCAGTCGATTTACTGTATTATATTTTGTAAATTACCATATTAGTAATTTTAGATAAGTATCTCTAGTGAAACTTTTTTATGTCAGTACCTAGTCGTTCTGTAGTTCATTTCAATCGATCTTTAGTATCTGTTATGTATAATAAATCCTTAGTAAAACACTAATATTGTAAGTAGGCAGCGGTTCTGTTCGGTTATGGTACCAGCTATCTAATTACGCAACACATTTTCGTAAACGATCACGACTAATCTATTTCATTTTGATAGTTCAACAACATTAATTGCGTTATTTACGTTGTTGAGTAGATTTTTTTTACGAACTTATGAAGCAGTGGATTAGCAATCTATTTCAAAACGATTCAGATTCTGATTGATCGTGTATTACTCAATTAGGGTACAGGACGACATAAAAGATCACTGATTACGAGTATCGCGACCACTAACCGCTCACCGCAAGTTGGCAACTCACACAAACCACGTTTTAACGACATTAGAACTACAGAAAAGTTGGTATCGTTGTTGAGAACAGCAAATTGGAATAGTATGGTGCACGTACATTCAGGAATCAGATGGGTGTAAAATCAGACAAGAAGAATAATAAGTAATTTGAAATGAATTTTCTCACAAAATTAAAAGAGAACAGGGCCTGTGATTCTCTATACATTTGTATTCCCCTTTTTTCTTCCTGAATAATGCCTCTAGAGCAAACATTTTTTTATTTTTTTCATAAAATCAAGGTCTGCTGTAGTCCCTGTTATTTCCTTTTTTTTCAGCAACTTAACGATAAAGAAAATATGACCCTCCAAAAATTACAAAAATGCCCCATTTTCACCGCAGTAATTAGAGGAGTACCAGACAAATTCGATTTTTTTTTAACATAATTGAAAATGATAGGAACCTAGACATAGTCTTTCTTATAATTTTAATGTAAAAAATAATTGAATCAGTTCAGTTTTCGAGGAGAAAAAAGGGAATACGAAATGTCGATTTCGTATTCCTTTTTATTTTTTTTGTTATATAATTGGTATGAGCTGTAGCTATCCCTATCGCACTCTACGGGGGCAGACTTGAGGTAAGAAGACGGCAATAGTTTCTTCAAATACCTATTTTTCAAATTCCTAGCAGGCCCTGTTCCCACTTAATTGAAGATGACGACTGTACCCCAAGTGCCTTCCTAATCGCTGCGTTATCACATTCCCATCTCTCACTGTCCTCAGTTGATCGACACGTCCCCCACCCCCTCGCAACACGCCTGTCCCGCAGCTGAACAGTAGAGTTTGATAACGTCGTCGTTCAATCACTCGCCACTCACAACTCGCCACTGATCACTCGCTACTCGCCACTCGTCACTCGGAACTCGGAACTCGGAACTCACCCCCCGAGGTCATCCGTTAACTTAATTAAATGGCGCGAATGTCGCTGACAGTCACTCATCTAATATTGAAAAGATTCTAAACGATATTATTATTGAATTAGGGTTCCGTATCAAAAGGTCCGAATCGATGAAAGCTGTTAGGAAAATAATTAAAACTCTTCTGAAAGATTTTTTGACAGATATTACTTACAGCGTCTTATTCAAAACGTTTTTGAACAAGCATATTAAATGAGGTTTAAGCCTATTTTCGGGTTAGGTATTTATTGACTTGAAAATATAAAGTACGAGTTGTGTTCATGAAGCAATTACAAATTTCAACGCTTTATAATTACCTACATATGGGGTATAAACTACGCAAAAGATAAGTGGTTTCTGTGACCTGTTATCAAAAAACTTGCACACTAGATTCAGCTCACAACTATGTCTATACTTTATAGATCGAGTTGTTAAAGTCACTCTCAAGCCCTCACATCGTACGGACCCTCGAAAAACGTGTCAAATACGCACTTGACCGAATTTTTTCTTGTTGCAAAGAAAAAGTGAAAGTTGTTACCTATTTGACGTATTTTCTTTACATTTCCACCATCTGAACATTATTATACGGAATTGGAAATAGAAATGATCAGAGTAGTCACACAAGATAAACATAATATTGTACGTAGTTAAACAAAGGAAAAACTTATAATAATACCCTGAAGCAATTATAAGTAAAAAGAAATCAAATAATTTCGAAACAACCATTTCATATACCTAGTAGGTAATAGTGATCTTGGAACTTAACTCGGTACGTTCATTAGATTTTTATTCTATGAGTAATTTCACTTACAGCAACTATTTTAGCAACATTTAAGCCACCCAAGGTATAACGGTATAACCGTTAACGGCACCTATTCGACCTCGTTGATGTAACGTGTACTGAAGTTTTGGAAATAAATTACTACTTTAATTTGATCTTGTGGACACCAATGTGTTCTTAAGTATTACTTTGGATTCGAAGCTTCAGTGGGGCCCACATATAGCCAAATTGTCGAAGCGGCTAAGCACTGCAGCCTACTCAGTTTATTTTATTTGAGTGTATAAGTAAATTTATTTTAATTTAATTTTCATTTATTATTGACATAATCTACTCATTACAGTGTTTTATTTTTATGAGTTGTATTGCAATATATGTGGTTAGATAGCGACCTCGAAAGTTGATCATATTATTCTTGCCTGAGCAACCGGCAGCAAGTTCGTCATGCTCCCTCAGATGTCACTGCTTGCGGTAGCGTCGGGGGTCGGGTTATCTCCTTCCCTCAAATATGGCGAGGGGGGTAATGGCTGATCTTTGCGTTATGCTCGTGAACGGGTGCTGCTTATGGTGACTGGTCGTCTTGCTCACTATAGTTTTGTTATTAGTAATGAACTGTTTATTTATTTTTACTTCGATGGTCCTAGTTTATCATTTGTGACTTCAAGTTACAGCTTTATTAATAGCTATATGTAAACTGGCACGCCCTTTACGCCTTGAGGTTTTCATTCGGATATTAAGTTCTGTTTACTTTTTAGTTTCGATGTTTTTTTGTTGGTTACATAACAACAAAAAAAATATTGGCATGTGTTAGCTGACATATAGCCAATAATTTTGATGTAATGTTTTGTGTTGCGTAATGTAAACTGTGATGCAGGGGAGTTTGTTGCACCACTTCTTCTTCCCAGCTAAAATACTAGGAAGTGGTGAAGAGCGTGCGCTTTTGGGGTTTTTTTATCTTAAGTCATTTTGACGTTCGATAAGTGCTGATTCTCAGCCTATTATGGATAAATGCCTTTGAATTTTGAATTTTACTATTATTCAAAGTATTAAGGGCCATTCGTGGATCAAATAAAAACAAATGTCCAATAGATAGATTTTAAGGGGATTTGTGTTTTTTTTTTTTTGTTACCTCTTCTTAATACATGACATTTGTAATAGTAAACTTAAAGACCTTCACTTCCCCAATGAATTTTGTATTTGTGCAGACATTACTTACTCGTATGTGTAGTAATTTTGAGCATATACACACGTCAAAAAAAGTTTGCGATCAAACTCAAACTCAAAGCATTTATTTCAATTAAACCATTTACAGGCACTTTCGAATTTTCAAGAAGTAGGTCAATCAGAAATATAAAGCTAGTTGCCCATTCCAAAGCGTAGTAGGCACCAATGGAGAAGAACGGGCAAAACTCCACGGACACTCTTTTAAATCAATCAGTCGGATCAGTTTGAAAAATCGAAATCTTTTTTGTTACGGTAGACTATATTATAATATCTACTTTTTAGATTCTGCACTTAAAAATAAAGAATTAGAATATAAAACAAAAAAACAAATTCATTTTTTTTCCATATAAAAATAAATTAAGGAAAATAAAGAAAATATGTTGAAAAGATTGGCCACACGCCTAGCACGCCCACCACCTCCGGACTTTTCGCTCAGCTCCGCCTCACCGCCGCCGGTACCCAGCCCCACCGTGAGCGCTGTGACAACACCGGCCGCGGCAGTTGCGTCTAGCTCAAGTGACAAGTATTTCTCCCCGCCCACGACGCCACCACCTGCTCGTCGGCGGGGAGGACGCCAGCCGCCGGACGGCTTAGGATCTTGAGGCCCACCAGCCTCTGATAGGGTCCCAGCTCCCGGCGGAAGTGTGCAGCGCAAGAGATGGACACAATCCATCAACGTTATGCGCTCATTCTATAGGACTACAGAGGGGGGAAACAACCTGATCGCGTACCGTGTCCGGATGCTCTCTCTTTTTCCGGTGCTTGAGCCAGATGTCAACGTTTCGGCACAACGACTGTCGGATCAGGTGCAGGTCATCCAGCGTAATCATTATGTTGGATGACACTGTACTTGATTGCCATCGAAGTGAAATACAGAGTAGTCATGTCATCGCTCCCCCGTCACAGAGTGTTATAGTGCCACCACAGGTCACTACAAGACAAGCTGACGAGAGGATTGATGACAGGGCTACAATCGTAAGTACCCAGTGCAATGAGGAATTGAGGAGTGCTTTGGAGGGTGTTTCAGTTACTTTCAGTAGCTCCATCAGTTGCAAATTTTTGGGGGCACAGAGTTTTATGTCATCCATGTAGAGGAGGTGAGATATAACCTGACCACCTCTCCTCAGCCGATAGCCTAGGCCTGAATCCTCCATCAGTGTGCTTAGAGGATTCAAGGCTAAACAGCGCCAAAGTGGACCTTAACTGTCGTCCTCGCTCGATCCTTATCGGTTCGCTGTTTCTCTGGATATTTTGACATCCTGGATAGCGAAGGACCGTCCTCCATTGCCGTTGTATTGCCGAAGGTGCGCAGAGTTGCATCTATTTTATACAGCTCCAGCAGCCAGAGTCATAGGCCTTCTTATAATCTATCCAGCATCGGGAACAACGGTGACCCTGTTGGCTAATGGCCATATCAATGAGGCGTAGTTCCTTAGTACTTAGTTCCTTAGTAGTACTAGACTTTGTAGACCGTTGGTAAACCGTTGGTTTTATTTATTGAATAACCTGTACGGGAAAATAATTGATATTTTATGTGACGCTGCTAAGCAAACAAATGTAGAAGGAGGTCGCATGCCATCGAGAGGCAAAGTGGTATGTGGATGGAACAGTCATGTTCGTGACGCTCACCATGACGCCAGGCTTAAATTCCAGGAATGGGTGAGACACAGAAGGCCAAATAGTGGATTAGTTTACGAATAGATGTGTAAGACCCGTAATATATTCAAAAGTCGCCTGAAATGGTGCCAAAAAAACGTATAACGGATCAAAATGGACAATATAGCAAAGCAAAGAGCCTCTAAAAATTTTAGTACATTTTGGAAGTCGACACGCAGGCTGGATGTTAGGCCTGGACTACCGGTGAGCGTGGGTGGGACTAGTGACCCAGAGGGTATTGCAAATATGTTTATGAAACATTTTAAGGTGCAATCTCCACTGGGTCCTTCAGTTGCTATAGCCGGTGCTGAGTCTGACAGTGGAGGTGCGGAAACACTCTCATTTTCAGCTAAACTAGTCAGATCCGTCATCCAAGGCATGCGCAGAGGTAAATCGCCCGGCCACGACGGACTCAGCATCGAGCATTTCAAATATGCGGGGGTTCTCCTGCCGAGGGTTCTGTCCTGGTTTTTCATAATGTGCATCAGTCACTCTCATTTACCTGCTGAGCTGATGCAAACTATTGTTGTACCTATAGTAAAAAACAGGACAGGAGATATCTCGGACAAGGGGAACTACCGCCCAATCTCCCTTGCGACCATAGCAGCTAAGATATTGGACAGTATGCTTGATTCTTGCTTGAAAGTGTATTTGAATTTGCATGATGCACAGTTTGGTTTTCAACCTAAACTTTCAACGGAAAGTGCTGTACTTAGTTTAAAGAATACTGTTCAATATTATATAGACCGAAAAACGCCGGTGTATGCCTGCTTCCTGGATCTCTCCAGAGCCTTCGACCAGTAGTGCTATTCTGTAACCATCTCACCGTGAAAACTTAGGTGAAGTGAGCTCGGAGTGAGCTGTCAGTCCCTAGCAGCACGTGGAATGACAGCTCACTTCACGCTCACTTCACCTATGTTTTCACGGTGAGATTTTTACAGAATAGCACTGCTGGTGTCATATGATGTGCTCTGGAGAAAACTAGGTGACAGGAATGTACCGGCTCCAGTACTTAAGCTCATGCGGTATTGGTATGCCAACCAAACGAACTCTGTCAAGTGGGCCGGTAAGTTCTCTGAGTCATATGGGTTGGAATGCGGTGTGAGACAGGGGGGTTTGACGTCTCCACGGCTCTTCAACCTCTATGTCAATGATCTCATAGCCGAGCTCAGTAGTATGCGTGTCGGCTGTAGGGTTGGTGGTGTTAGTATTAACAACATCAGCTACGCGGACGACATGGTGCTGCTGGGTCCGACTGAGGGATCTATCAGAGAAATTTTGAAGGTCTGTGAGAAGTACGCTGCCTTGCATGGCCTTGTGTACAATGTGAAAAAATGTGAATACATGGTTTTTGGGGCCTCCGGTAGTGCCCTAATCATGACCCTAGTTTTATCTTGAATGGCATGAGTATTAATAAAGTCCACCAATTTAAGTACTTGGGGCATATACTTACCGACGACCTTAAAGACAATGTGGACATTGAAAGGGAGCGTAGGGCACTGGCGGTCCGAGGGAACATGTTGGCCCGTAGATTTTACCGGTGTGGCGACCAAGTCAAAATCACCCTGTTTAAGGCGTTTTGTCAAGGTTTGTACGCGGGGGGTCTATGGGTCAGCTACACCAAAAGATCGCTAGATGTCTTACGCGTCCAATACAATAATGTTTTTAGGATGCTGTTGAAACTGCCACGCTTCTGTAGCGCATCAGAGATGTTTGCACAGAACCGAACTGATGGCTTCCATGCAGTCATTCGCAAAAAAGTCTCATCACTGATGCGTAGAGTGCGGGGCAGTGACAATAGCATCCTGAAAACAGTAGCTGAGAGCCCTTATGCGCCTTTTTTGAGGCACTATGTGGAGAGAATGGTTAGATAACTTTTAAATATATATTTCTCTGCCCATCGTGCCCCTGACATTTCTTTCTTTTTGTGTTTGTACTACTAACACTAGTTATAAAGTATTTTACTAACAAAATGGACCAAGTGTGTTGTCCGATTTAATTAAATAAATAAATGAATAAAAATAAATAAACACGTGATTAGCCTATAATTTTTGAGGTCCGCTGTACTACCAGATTTATGGAGCAGGTGGGTAACACTCCTGTCATTAAGAACTGGGGTAGCGAACCAGACTCCAAAGCAGTCTGGTACTAAGCCGCCAAGCGAGCGTGCGATCTTATGAACCATTGAATTCAGAAATTGTGCAGCCCGTCCGGCCTTGGAGACTTCCAGTTGGGCAATGGACGAACTGCACGAGCAACATTTTGGGGGCAGATGGTAATAGCCCCCATTTCTGGTATTAGATCGCAGGCTCGCTCGACTTCCCAAGTCCAATCACCTTCGGTGTGGCTGACAGGCGCCGACCAGATACTCCGCCAGAAAGAACACATGTCAAGGCATCATCGTCCGGAAGGCGCGTATCAACCACGACGACGGGACCGGTGTCCGGTCGCTCCCAAGCCCTATAAACCCACCTTTCATCACTCTGGAAGATGTGATTCTGAGTGTATCGCTCTACTTGCTTATACTTATGAATACGGTGACATCTGTTATGTCACCTCCGACTCGGCAGTTTTTAATTAAATTCTATGGCATTTTGGAGTATTTCGATCTCGTTGTTAGGTTTTCAGTGATTTTCGGGTTTCAGGTTCAGTTTATATTGAATAACTATTGTAAAAATGCGTGTAAATTCATATTACTGTTAAAATTACGAAATGAAACGTTCTTTTGATAAGGTGTTGCCAGCCTTATTATTATTATTATTAAAGTACAACGATAGAAAGAGTGAGTATATATTATGCTCCTTAGAGGTAAAAATAAACAACCTGAGTATATACAACCAGTGTATCTCAACGAGATATCTTTGAGTCGGGTCTCTCAGTTTAGGTATCTAGGGCATGTTGTGACTGAGACCCTGCATGATGACGCAGACATTGAAATTGAGCGGAGAGCATTATCGGTGCGAGCTAACATGTTGGTACATAGGTTTGCGAAGTGTACTGCACAAGTAAAGGTAACGTTCCACGCATTTATAATAAAATTCCAGACATGGCGTCTGGAATTTAATTAAAAGAAAATAATTATTAATAATTAAAAGAATTAAATTTTACACAATTTAAGAAAAAAATTAAATTGTTCTTAATTGATAAATGTTATTATACTATTGACGAATACTTAAATGACGAATTAATTTAGAATTACAATTATTTAACATTGACATTAAATAATTTTGACATTTTAATTACTTTGATATAGTTTTAATAATTCCTCATTTAGGTTTGACATAATGAGAGTATTTAATATATAATTGTTTAATTTATTTTCTAATTTAAGTAATGCCATTTATGCATGATTTCAAGTATTTTAATAAATTTTAATTTGTAATCCTTAGCAAGATCTGCTCAACACATTTGTACGCCTCCTGGCATAACATAGCGCTCTGTACACCAAACATAAGATCTGTATTTCTTTACCTATGTTAACAAATAAATATTTGATTTGATTTGTTGTTCAGACCCTATAGTCAAAGTTTTTACACCAGCGTCCTATAGACCAACTACACGCAGCGGGCCTACAGTGCTCTCAGAATACAGTATAATAAAGCCTTTAGGGTTCTGGTGCGACTGCCTCGATTTTGCAGTGCCTCGGGTACGTTATCCGACGCGAGGGTGGATGACTTTTACGCTATATTGCGCAAAAAGTCAGCCTCACTAATTCGTCGAATTCGAGGCAGTGGCAACGGAATTCTAAGGATGATTGCAGACAGACCAGTATCGCCAGCTGTGGGAAGGCTCATCAGGCTGCATGTTGCCTGATGGTTTTTTGTATTTTAATTTTTTTTCAATTATTAAATCTTAGTTAAATTTTATTTTAATTCATTTATTTGAATTGTGTGGTATGGTATGTAGGTAAGATTTGCGTTAATAAATAAATAAATTAATATTATAATTTATTTTCATTTATTTATTTCGAGTTTAATATTATATTACCTAAATGTATTAATTGATCTCGTCAGTACTAACATAGTTTTAAGATAATGTAATAGTACTAACAAAGGATCTCTAAATATTGTAACACCTAAATGTATTCGTTACCTACATTCTATGCAAATAAATAAATCTTATCTTATCTTATCTTATCTAAAATATGGACAAAAATAGTCTGAATTAAATTAATTTTATTTTTATTTTAATAAAGGATCTGAGAGCGCCTAGCAATAAACCTTCGTCACAAACAAAGCGTGGCATCAAAACTGTATGTAAATGAGTAGGAGCTCGTTTGTGGTCGTTAGCGACTTGTTCCAGACGACGTATCCACATCAGTACCTACTAATACTATCGTGGAACAAAAGTCTAGTTAATAAGACAGACAGATATGGGACAATACAACGAACTGATTACCTGATTCTAGGTTTACGATTCACCGAACAACGTGGTTACTAATTATTATGGAATTTTTAATGGTCATGGAATCGTGTTCGTTTGTTTTGGATCTATTGGTAAAACTCACCGAGACTATAGGGCCGTCCTAACCAATCCAACGGGTCGTTTATTTATTTTCAGTGACGGTGTAAAACCAATTATACGAATTAAAGACACAATTTTTGTATAAACATGCACAATATGCACATAAAAGAGAAAATATAGTTTAGTAAGTGAAAATGTGACACGGTATGATATGTAAGTCAGGGAATTTAATTGTTAAGCAAATTGACTACCAACGTAAATTGTCCGTATACTCAAATCACACCTATCATTCTTTGACAGTTGTATGAAATGACATTAAGTTGACGTAGGGTGTCACTTTGCCAGGAAATCCGTCGCGCCTTACTCCTTAGGACCCGAGATGGTGGCGCGTAGTGTTCCACGCGCGCCTCTCTATGATGTAAGGAGGGAGTTTAATACCTCAGTCCCCCTAACTCGAGGTGGCCCGCAGAGGCGGGCCGGCACTAGCCGGGGATCGTGGAAGTCGCGTTAGATCCCGTGATCCCCGGTGCAAGTTTGAGACGGAACACCGGGGTGGTTTTAGTCAGTAAGAGTCTGATAGACCCCTCCGCCCTCCCCAGGGCAGAGGACATTCATGAGGATTTCTAGCCGTAATAAAAAAAAAACGGGTGTCAATTTGCCTAACAATACATTTCCCTGAATGTATTACGAATCATCATTCTCCTGCCGTACCCCAATCGATTAGTTCCATACTTCTCTATCAGTCGTCATTTCGGCAGTCACTGTAACTGTATTAAAGATAGCTTCCACGTCATTTTGATACTTGTAACTTGTAACTAACTTTATCTGTCTGATACTTCTAACTTCTATACATTAACAATATCCCGGCGCGCGGCGCGCGGCGGTGAGCTGATAAAAACAATGACACTCAGATTTAAGAATTCATGTCTGTCAACTTCCAGCCGCAACACCGCAGCGCAAGTAATCACTTATGTAAATGAGAATACATTATAACACGAAAAATTGTTAATGTCAGCCGGAAATGTCACAATCTGCATCATAACGAGCGCAAGCGCAAACACGAGGAAGATGTTCCGAAAAATATTATCCTAATGAGTCCTTACTTCACTGAGGCCACGAAACGTGCGAACATAAGCCGACGCCGAGATAACGCTGATCGCGATGAGATAACACATTGTGTGGGACTGCAACTGCATTCAAACTCAAACTGAAACTCATTATTTAAGATTAAAAAACATCTTTAACTACCAAATCAAGTTAACAACCTCGCACTGTACTGAAGTAGTACCAGAAGGTACCATGTTCGTTCGGTATGTATCGGTACTTATGACGGTTGTTACGGAACTGATTCACTGTTTCTTGTACTAGTTTACGGTGGAACAGTTTCCCTCGTTAACTGTAAACATATTTTTATATTAGCACACTTGTGACAAAATTATTAGCAAAAATCAAAAATTGATTGCAAATCGAGTTTTAGTTATGAATAACAAAGCAAAGTACAGCAGAAGTTAAGTTAGGGTAGGTAAACATACAAAAAAGGTCAAGTGCGTCACAGACCACGCACAATGAAGGGTTCCGTAGTTTGGATGAATTTATCCCAAAAACAAACTTAACATTGTAGTTGAAAAACATGTTCTCCCATACATCGATATACGTCACGTTCAATTCTCCAATTGGAAATATAAGTCTAACTGACATTCGAAACTTACCAATTAAAAGAATTAACAGCTGTATTAAAACCAAACTTTGTAAAAAAGGGTACTATAAGATTTCAGATTATATAGAAAATAAAAAGCTTGGGATTGACCTGCTCGCTCTGCTAAGGCCCCGTTCCCACTATCTCGTGACGACAGATTATCGTGTCGTTTAAAGCGTCGTGGCTTGTGTACTTAAATGGAGGTGTTCACATATAGGCGATACGATTAACTGTCGTCCACGACTTTTGTCTACAATTTTGCAACGATAAATTAATCGTCACGACATAGTGGGAACGCGCCCTAAGCCTTGTGATAAAACCATAAAACTTGACATTTTAATTATTATGTAAAATCATCAAAATATACCAGTTTTATATACACATTGACATTGTTGACAATTATATACAAAATAACGATTACTTTGTAAAGCATTATATTAAGTATTTTAATTATTTTTAATGTGAGGACTATGTGGATATTTTTTGTCTCTCTCATTCATTTATTTTTTCTCAGTTAGTTTTAATGATAGACTGGCAGTTTGAGTAGTTGATGCGACCTACCCAAATGTTCTTTCTTTGGTACTGTTCGTCGAGTTTCTCCTTAAGTTCTGAGTTGAGCTCCACGATTACTGATTGGACAGGCCTCCGGTTCTGTGCTTCTCGCATCCAGCGGATTCCTGCGGCCTTCACCAGGACACCACTTCACCTTGGCCATCTGTTCTGCGGGTAATGTTTCACTGTCACTTAAGTTTGGCAATTCTTCGGGCTATTTTGGTTATCTTGGTTCTCCTACGAATCTCTTCAGTTCTGTTTCGTCATGTAGGGTAACTCCAATCACCTCTCCATTGCCTTTTGGGTGACTTTCAGCCTTGTAATGAGGCCCACTGTGAGCGACCACGTTTCAGTGCCATAGGTCATCACTGGCAACACACACTGGTCAAAAACTTTCGTCTTGAGACACTGTGGTATATGAGACGAGAAGATAGTACGTAGCTTCCCGAATGCCGCCCAGCCGAGTCGGATTCAACGATTGAACTCTTTTTTGAAGTTGGACCTACCTAACTGGACAGTTTGTCCTAGGTAAACATAATCGTCCACAACTTCGACTGTAGAGTTTCCGATCTTCATGAGGGTGGGTGTTACATGGGCATTCGACATGACCATCGTTTTGTCCATCTTCATATTAGGAACCACTCTTTCGGAAGCTCTACTGTAATGTTATATTAGTTAGCAATAATTTTGGTAGGCTTCCTTCATTTTGACGAAAAATTAAAATGAAATTGTTTATTCTGGAATCACTTTCACAGGACATATTAAAAAAAAAAAATTGCTAGATAACTTCGGCGTTTTCTATCTGACTACTCCGAGAAGAAAGGCCGAAACAAACTCAAACGTCACAGTCTCTTTTAAAGTCCAGACATAATCTTGGTCAGGCCATATGAGGACCATGTAGATTAGTGTCTGAAATGGTCTTTAGAGAAAAGAACCACACAGATTTGAGTGGACCTGTCCAGTCAGTGCAAGCATCGGTCAGTAATCGTGCAGTACTTGCCGACCGATAGACGTAGCTTTCTATATAATAGAAGTGTACCAGGCACCACTGGTGTGATGTTATGTATTACACGTCTATGTGGTGAATCATTAAATACCTATTTGTGAAAAGTCTGGGTGTCTTATATGTCCCTGCTTACCCCTCTGAGGATTATAGGCGTAATGATATTTTATGTTTTAAGTTTAATGTTAAATTAGTTGGCTATCATTGAGTGTGATCTCGTTCATTTTGACCAAAAAAAATACAGTACCTACAGTCCATATGTAGCAACCTATTATAGAGGTGTACCTCTGCCTACCCTTGCCTACGAGGAATAATATTGTGATATTATAAGTAAAATGAATAGAATAGATTACATCGCGAAATATAACATACATTGCGAAACGTGGAGCGTGTGTTCACACTTCTCCTTCGTGGAATATAGGCGTGAGGATTCTTGTTTTATGTTCCATATTATATAAGGCGGCAATTATTATGTTTCATCTGTTTAATTGTGACGAAAAAAAATATTTCTAACTTTCTTCTTTCTAATCTATATTTTCGTTAGATAAATGAAACTGAAAGATGTTTTTTTCAGGAAACCGATATTTAACATTATTTTGGAGCCCGTAATGAAAAATATGAGACAAAAATGATGACTGTTGGATCAAAATAAAATTGGGGACGGGGTCAAGATTAGATTTTGTCAGTGTCATCATAATTCAGTGAGTTAATTTCAGTTTTAAAAGCATGACTATTAAGATTACTAACTTGGATTTCCTTTGATATTTTTTTATACATGAATGGTCCCAGGACTTTAAAATCTGTTTGCCAATGAAGTTTTAAATTAAGGCACGGAGTAATCAATACCTTGCCATCTTCTTGTTGTAAAGTTAGGTGTTTTATTGTGTTGAGGTATTGGTTATTGTGTTATTGTGTTTTAATACGAGAGCGACACTGAAAGTTTTTAGAACTGGCCACTTGTAAACGATATAATAAAAAATTAAGTACAAATTTTGAAAATGGAACTCTTATGTGTGTATGTATTGTGAAATGCCAATATTATTGTGTATGTATTTTATTAATTTGTCATTTGTTTACGATTTGGCGGCAAATTGAAAATTGTCTATGTCACGTCAGCATGAATTTAACGCGAGAAAATTTTCGTACTAAGATTTTTTATGACTTTCGATGTTATTTAGATCAACAAGAAAGTTATGATATACTTCGATTGGCCTTTCACGGTGAAGCCCCATCTCGTGCCACTGTTTACAATTGGCTTAATGAGCTTAAACGTGGTCGCACTAATCTCACCGATGATCTGCGTGAGGGACGGCCTTCTATGGCGACGACTGAAGGTAACATTAGTGTCGTGCGGCGTATGATAGAGACTGACAAAAGAGTGACTCATCAGCAGATTCGGACAAGCTTAGGCATCGGTATGAGTCAAGTGCACAAAATCCTCCATGAACATTTTGCGGTTAGAAAGTTTTGTGCCCGGTGGATACCTCATAATTTGATTGGTGTCCTGAAATGGTTCAAAGATTTAACGGAGGTGACTCAAATGCTGTGTTCGTCGACATACTTACGGGTGACGAAAGCTGGATTTATTGTTATGATCCTGAAACTAAGAGACAGTCTACTATCTGGGTGTTTTCTTCCGAGGACTTGCCAACTAAAGTGAAGAGAGGTCGAGCGTGGAAAAATAGATGGTGGCCTCGTTTTTCGGAAAGACAAATCATTACGCAACAATTGTTTTAGAGGATCGAAAAACAGTTACTGCAGAGTGGTACACTAACAATTGTTTTCCACTTGTTTTGGAAAAAGTTCGGGAGAAACGACCTCGCTGTAGGATCCTCCTTCACCATGACAACGCCTCGTCGCACACCGCCAAGCAAACAATCGACTACTTGGCGACGTCAGACGTGGAATTACTGGGTCACCTACCCTATAGCCCCGACCTCGCACCTTGCGATTTTTATTTATTTCCGAAAATAAAAGAAATTCTTCGACGAAAACGTTTTATGGATACCGTGCAAGCAGTGGCTGCGTTTCAAAATGCCGTCGAAGAGACCCCTAAGGACGAGTGGGCAAAGTGCTTTTCTCAGTGGTTTCTTCGGATGCAGCGATGTATTGATGTAAATGAACACTATTTTGAAAAGATATAATAAAACTAATAACTTGCTAGTTTGTTCAGTTTTTAATAATTCCGAGGCGACGACGTGAACCTTATCGCGTCGAACGTGGCCGGGGGTCGGCTTGGTTTTCTCGTGGGAACGTTTTAAGACTATAAGAGTTTAGCATCAAAGGAGGCTGGATCAGGCGGCCAGTTACTCGTTACGCCCTTCCAATTCATGTAAGAGACTTTTCTAGTTGGAGTGATAATATTTACCTCATGCGTATCCTTTGCCCACGAAGTAAACAGACAGATACACGATGAACAATTTAATTGATAGTTACTCTTCTGAGGACGATTGTGAGCCCGTCGCTCCGACATATATAAGTTTTCTGATTCGAGAGGTAAGGGTTGAGACATGTTCTTGCCAGTTTAAATGTTGAGCGAAGATTAATTCAAGGTATAGATTAATGGGGAAGGCAAGAAAGCACTGTAAAAGAGTCTGTCAATCAGAAAGATGAAGCTAGTTGCCTATTCCAAAGCGTAGTTCCTAATAGCATTCGTCTGCACATTAAAGAAACCTCGAGAATAGAGAGAATTTTCACTTATGTACACTCAGGGGATTCTTAGCCAAATTGACTATCAACTTTTTCCCGTATACCTATTCAAATCACAACTGTCATTCTTCATCATTCGTAAGAAATGACTATACGTCGGCTAATCTACGTAATGTGTCAATCTGCTAAACAATGCATTAACTGTTTAAGAAATCTGCGGAAGAGTGCGGGTAACCTTGCTACCTCTCCCTCGCCCCATGAATATCTAAGAGACGTGAGCACATCGTCATCGCCTCGGTGGCAGCTGGTTCTGTCACCCCCACCCCCGCCCCCGCCCCAGTCACCCCCGCGGACTTCACAACTGATTACCATTGATTCCATTATCATCGTAATTTGCGGTACTAGTCTCACAGTTCAAAGACTACATTAAAGCATTTCGAGGAAACTTTTTTTAACAAATTCTTTCAAAATTAAAGCAAAAATAACTCGTAGGTACTTTTATTTTTGTGTTTATGCTTCGTTTGGTGCGAAAGGTTCTTCGGATAATTTTATTTTAGGTGTCGCTGTGGTCTCGCTCCGTTTGACGCTAATGTACCATGCTGCCGATGTGGCGACCTTACCGTGCTATTTTTAGCAGAACATTAACTCGCAAAATAACATTGTATATTGAAATCACTTGAAACATCATTTCTTGGTGCATTTCTAAACACAAATCTCCGCTTATTGCAAAGCTTCTTTGATTTTTTTTTTTTTTTTTTTTTTTTATTGTTTATTAATCATTAACAGTTTACATACATGTTTAACTTTTAATTAAACATACCACACAAACCATCGCGGGTTTAACAGTGATTACGTTTTATACTATAATTCCTAGAGCATCATACACTTTCATAGCCCCATAAATTAACAAGCAGTGCACAATGGCGTAGCAAATGCGCTACGCCGTAGCAAGCCGCTACGATTTTACGTAGCGCCGCATTGTTCGTAGCTGATCTTTTACGACGTCTACGATAGATGGCGAAATAGATTTTTTTAGCCAAATTTGAAGCTATCATCAATCTACTGCATGGTTCCGGTCTCAATGTCGCTGAGAGGCAATTTGGCTAGTTCTACTATCTGTTCTATTGTTGAACAAAGTCCGAGACTAGAGACTAACTGGCGCTGCCCACGTGTGTGTGTGTGTGTGTGTGTGTGTGTTAGAGGGGTGTGCGTGTTTGCAACGATGCGTCGCATGCGGATCGATACACACGACCAAATAGCAGACGGGACAGAAGGTCCATTATATAACGTGCCATAAAATACTGCTTCACAATTAAGTCAATTGCTATTTTCATGAATACGTTGTTGTTTAGATCTTCCTAGTCTGGGTTTTTAGTGCATGCCATGCGAATACAAATGCACGATACAGGAGAAATTAATCAGGAATAATCAGGAACAGGATATAATATTAGGTTTTCCCGAATGCAATTCTGTGTGTTTTACTGCTGAGTTGCACGCAGCACGACTCACACGTGCACAAACAGAAATGCAGTAATGTACACACGTTCACACCGTCACACAGACGAGGGACAATCGTTGCACAGATTTCGTTTGTATAGTTATGTGCCGCTACTCGTATTTGGTTTATTTACAACTTAATGTCTGTATTAGATATATTTTTATTGCAAGTCGTTAACCCAGAGTCTAAAACTGTGCTTAAAGTTTTCTTAACTTATTTATTAGAATCCTAGCTTTGTAACTTCTGGCCCACTTGCAGGTTAATAATAATCACAGTAGTTGAAATATTATTTCCTTTATTTCATATACATAATTATCAATTTCATTTTTAAATATTAGAATATAAACAATATAAAAACATTTCAAAATATTAAAAAAATAGTAGCCCACCGGTATCGGGAACAGGGTCCAAGCTACCGGCGATCGGGGCTCCAGAGTGAAGAACCTCCTAACAAGGTGAGCTGTGTCCACTAGTACCGCTTTCTGAATCAAGCCCTTGATCCAGCTGCCCAACGAGAGCCTCCTCAGGTTTTGGTCGAAGCTCTTGGCTATTAATTAAGCCATTGGCTGTCCCGAGTATCGGATCGAAGGCTACAAAGTTAAACAAATCAAGATACTTGTTTAACTTACTTTGTTTAACTTTCTAGCCTTTCACGAGGTTCCCGTCAGGCGGTCCGTTATGTCAACGATCATTGCACGCCGCTCTGTCCGATCCACCACCACTATAGCAGGGTTGTACGTTGTTTAGCTAATAGTTTTATAGAATTTCGTTTCGCATCATTTTTTTCTCATATTTTCGTTACATAGAATAATCAATACGCAGAATACTTACTTTGAAGATTTTTAAATCATTGAGTTTGTTTCACATAAAGTATAATGTTAGAATGATCATAGAATAACAAATCAAATATTCGTTATTCATATATTGTTTATTTAATATAAAACTTATTACCAAGAATAACATTAATTTTTATCAAGTGACAGTTTCTAAACGTTTCAATTCATACCGTTGAATTTCATATAAGGATATGCATTCTGCATACCCTTATATAAAATTACAACACCGCGTTCACAAAAATAATGCGGATATACCTATTCTTGTCAAGTCTCAGTTCTAACCAACCCTACTTCTTGCAATTTTCGTTACCAAATAATTCTACTGTTTGATAAGTTTGTTAAACAAAAAAATGTGATTTTAAATTCATTGAATTTGTTTCTGTGAAATATTTTTCATTCAATTGTCTTTGAAACAACAAAATTCGAAATAAAAATACAAGGACCATTATGTTGTTATATGAAACATTTTCTGGGAAACAAGATTCTATGAAATTTCTGTCTGCAATCAAGGGGCAACAAGAGTCCTGTCAGCAATCAAGGGGCAACAAGAGTCCTGTCAGTGACGATGAATTGATCCTAGTACTATGCTATATTTCTATTTTCGGGAACTGTGTCGAACACATTCCTGTTGTACGGCACTTCCGATTCCACAAGACTGTATTTCAGAGCAAGTTGCTGATTGATAATCCTGACTACAAGGTTGTTTCTATGCAAGTACTTTTCGTTAGCTAGACGAGAACACCAGGAGATAATGTGTCGGATTGATTCCCCCGGACGGTGGCATGCCCGACAGATGTCATTCGTGCCGCATTTCTCAATAAATGTTAGTCATGATAACTTCGTCCATAATTGCACAGACAAAACCTTCGGTTCCCCGAAGAGGTCACCGAAACGTGCGAAAGGCTAGTAAATCTACATCGGGTCCATGTAGGGCCGGAAAAAGCGTCCGTGAAGCTCCTTACTCTGCCGTATCTCCGTGCGATCGTTAGTGTCAAGCACTGCAGGCTTGCGCCGGTTGTTGTTGTAGTTGAATCGTAGTTTAATCATTATTGTTTATAATGAAGAGCATTGTTTTTTGTTGATTTTCATAGAAATATTTATAACTAGCTTTTGCCCGCGGTTTCGCCCGCGTGGAGGTAGGGCGGAGATTATCCTACATGAACGTAGTTCCGAGCTACTTATTTGCTAACCCCGGGCACGGTCTGCCCACAGACAATCCGTCCAGCCGCTGTAGCGCGAAAGCGTAACAAACAAACTCACTTTCGCGTTTATATTACTAGCTTTTGCCCGCGGCTTCGCCCGCGTAAAGGTCGGAAATTAGCTCACAAGACTGTACTACCGGGATTCAAAGTATCCTATGTCCCGGTTATATCCCCTACCCGTATGTATGCCTTTAAAACCTAAAAGGTGACAGATAGACAGACAAGCAAATATTAAATTCAAAGTTCCGTACCTCAAAATTAAAAATTAAAACTCTTATAAGGATAATATGACTTCGTTGTCTGCCAAGACGGTTTTTCTCATAATCGCGTGGAGGTATCAAGTTGAAGTAGATAAGTATCAAAAACTTAGATCTACGGGCCCTTGAAGCTGTAAAGAAAATCAAGCTTCCAACTCAACGCAATAAAAAAACACGGCCATTTATTTATTTGACAGACTATTATATAGACATTTGACAGACTATCAAACTGAATTTTGAAAAACCGTAATACGACAAAATTTTATTTCGACATACACTCGAAAATAAACTAAATCCAATTATGGTACCCGGACCCGTTGAACTAGCAGCATGAAAAATCCGAAAAATTGGTTAGTTATAATTATACGAACCACAAAGTTAAGTTTGTTCTTCAATCTGGGCTCGGAAATGCATAGGCCGTGTCTTGAAGTAACATTTATTCATAGGGAAATGGGGATGCAATCACAGAACGTTCCGTTTTGCGTTAGCTTGTGATCATACTCGCAGAGTGATGGGCCAGGACTGATTAGTAGCGAAGTGATATCAAAGAGATGCTGAATACAAAGAGAAGCGACGTGTTCAGTTACAGACAACGCTCTAAGGCATGTTGTGCTGACCCGGGAACACTGAATGCTCTAGTAGAACGTTAAACTAAACACGATTATTGCAATTCCAAAGGCGCATTGTAGAACATTGTTCAGGCATGAAAATCAATAATTAATCAGGTTCGGTTGAATCATTATTTTACAGTAGATTTGAGTACAGTTTATGGCTGTCTGATTAAGTTTAATTCTTCTATGAATCGTGAAGATGTTGAAGCTCAAGAATTCATTTTATTTTACTAAAACGTGCGTAGTATTACAATCACTGATTACCTATATCCGTTATCATAGCAGACTACGTTATTTTGCACCACAGCTTTTTACTTTGTCTCGTTACCTCCCCCAACCCCCTGTTCCACTTCTACGTGTCCTCTGTGTATGGCGAAGACATCCGACCATAAACCGCTTTATTGCATTCCATTGAGTTGATCGGTGCTACCCATGTGGTGCACTTGCATCAGCGCTTATTTTTTTTTGTAATTGTATGTAATTTTAATTAATGTGTGTCTTCCTATTATGCCTGTTATTAATCTATGTTATTTGAATTAAATATTTGAA
Organism: Xanthia icteritia; assembly: GCA_949128155.2. Lineage (NCBI taxonomy): Eukaryota > Metazoa > Arthropoda > Insecta > Lepidoptera > Noctuidae > Xanthia > Xanthia icteritia. The sequence goes on from OX421956.2 coordinate 16,380,671, forward strand.
TTTGAATTTAACGTGTCGCCACCAACGTTGTGCACAAGATAGGATAGAAAGCTGTGTTTTGTTTCGGTTAGCGCTGGAATTGCTTAATTATACGATTATTAGCAGAGGCAATGAGCCCGTCGACCGTTAGCTACGTTCCAAGCGTCTGTCCCAGCTGGACCGTTAGCTTCACAGCCAACGATAGTAGAGCTATTCTAAATCGCGTACAATTCCCTACGAAGCCGACGACCGCCGAATATTTTAACAACATAATTTGATCACCATCTAGGATGGCAGCCACACGTCCTTTCTGTTCGCAAACTGGGAGACGGAACCCCAATATAAGTTATAAGCTGACATTACGGAGATATTGCAGTTCTGCACAAAAAAAAAGATAAAGCATCGAACATTCCGCACAGCCGACTAATAAAGTGTTCCCCCGCGATCGCTGTGCGTGTGTGTGCGGGAGGGTCAATCGTCAGCGGCAACGTGCGGTCGGCTACGGGATGTCTGCCGGCGGCGGCGGACGAATATACACGTGTAGTTGTGGTCCCACTCCCGGGAGACGATCAGTACGTGTCGGAAGTAGTGATCGATGGAGGCGCTGACACTGTGTTACTGTAGCGGTGTACAGTCGGAGAAACGGATTGTTTAGCAAGCTGACCAGCAACGTAAACGTGCAAACATAGCATCACGCCTGTAGTCCTCGAAGGGTTAGGCAGAGGTGCACCTATACTACACCCACATAAACGTACTATTCAACTGATATTTTAATTATTTATTCGTACTACCTATCTCATTGTTATAGAACATTTTTTTTCTCTTAACATTCCTACCATGCAATATAGATTTACCGAATGCTGTGATAATTGAATATTCTGTTAAAATGAGAAACATAATATTCAATTAATAATAACAAAGAAAGGTTAATATTTGTTATTTGCACTGACGACGACGTCATGCCGCCCGCGCTCATCGTCGGATTATTTCTTAAACCTCCAGCGTCCGTGACGTCACACGCTCGCCAACCGCGGGGCGGGGGGGGGGTGGCGGTAAAGTGAATCAGTCGCGTCGCACAACTCAGCAGCTAACACCATTACTGTCACAACACGTCACAGCGTGCACGTCCACTGCCGCACAAGACCTCTGATACAGACGTGTAATGAACTATTGTGAGACGAAGGTGGGGAGCCTTCACGAGCTCGCCTTATGTACAACGTGTGACAATACGATATCCTACCACAACACGCGTTACTGTTGCTTGAAAAAGATAATTAATTCCTTCGTTTCGTTTTACATTGTTGCAATACGACTAACATAGTTCTTACGAGTACCTTGACAAATTTAGAAATTATAATATTGATGATGGTCTGATGTTGTGATGATCTGTTCTCTCAGAATGCATACTCAAGCAGCAAGTCACGGTCGACAAACATTATTAAAATTTCAGTCTATAAAATAAAACTCTGGGGAAACTTTTCGTTGCCGGAAGGGTAGCGGCAATGTGCGTGCGCTTCTTTTCAACTTTGTAACAACACAGCGATCAACAAATTGTCGGCTCCGCGTTAATATTGATGAGCGGCCGTCCCTGTCGGCGGCAGGGCCCAGCAGGGGTGTGCGGGAGGCGCGGGGCGATAAGGTAAGAGGAGAAGTAGAAGGCTTACTGTGTAAGTCTTCAATGCTCAAAAGTTTTGGCCTTGAATGAAACAAGAAAATCGAGTCATTACTCTCTTAGCAATATACAACTATGACTGGTACCTACAACATAGATATGTAAGTTCTGTATTTAGATTTATTTATTACTTAGATTAGTAGTTTTAGGTATGATAAATATCCTTCTGTGGCTTAGCTTTGAGGGCGCCGGGGCTTCGCTTTTAACCGCAACTTATGAATACATTAGCCGCGAGTAATAACGTTTGAAAAATAATGCCTTCATTCGGCTTTTTCCTTCCTTCCGAAGACGGAGGCGCTGGGCGGCGCGGGGGCGCGGGGGCGCGGGGGCGCGGGTAGTGGGGTACGTTCAAACATTTTTCATCGAATTGTTCTCGTATTTGTGAGCGACGAGTGACGCCATTACCTACACAATGGAGCTTCTGACTGATTATGTTCGAATAGCTCCACTGTTTGTACCAGATCACATTTACTAATCTCAATAGTTAACGCTGGAATGAGTTTACGTACAGTAGAATAAGAAGTGTTTTAAAATGAAGGATTATTGTCATTGAAACACTTTGTATCATATGGCCAGTATAAAAACCACCCTAAGTATATAATAACATATTTTGCGTTATTTGGTATTGGCATTATATTTTATTATTTATGACTAGCTTCTGCCGCGACTTCGTTCACGTGGAAGTCGTAAGACATCACAATATACTACGATAACATGCACATTTTTATAAAACTTCCCTGTATACTACGTACGTTTGTAGTTTTGTTCTCAACAGCCAAAATATACAGAGCGTCAGGACTGGTGACGCGGGAGCAAGCGACGTACAGTTGTCCGTGTGAGAAGCAGCTTGTCCTGCAGGGCTAACATGACAAGCGCGAGAACGCTCTTTTTCTCGTTTTGTCGAAATTTGTCTACGATTCTGACGTCATTCTAATCCCTAACATGACCGTAAACGACGAGTAAACTCGAAAAAAGCATTTTGACACTTCTCTATCTCGCGACGAGAAACCGATGTTGCAAGTTATTAAAAACAAATTATTTTTATGACAGCAACATCGGCTTGTGATTCCGTTTCATTCATACAATGGTGCCGATTTCCTTGTCACAAATACCTCTAAACTAGACTAAAAATTACCAAAATGGCAATTGCTATTCTGAATTTTACGTTTTTCATCTAAAATTCTGATTGTCCAAGTATTTAATCGCGATTAAAAAGGTGTGGAAATTAATTTTCATGAACTAAAATTCACACCAACACCTCGACTTTTTTTTCTTTTCTTTTGCTTATTTCTCGAAAATGGTGTGTCCTATCGCAAAAATAATGAAAATTTGAACCCCCTTTATGAAACCCATAAACCCCTAATACCCGACATGTAGGTAATATTTTTTTATATTTTCAATACAAAAAACGAAAAAATCCATATAAAACACGTCGTTCCAATATAAATAGTAGTTTAAAACTAAGTATTTTCATTATTAATATATTATTGTAAAATAAAATGATGACTAAAATAATTACAATTATGAAACTGCCATGTTTTTTGGAGATATTTTTTGTATATTAATTTTGTCTACTCTTCTCGTCGTTCTCGTCGTCAAAATCGAGGACGAGTAAATACGACTTAATGACAGAAGAATCGGAGATTATCTCGTGTTGAATTGTCAAAAATCGAGATAACTAAGGTGCCATGTTAGGGTTTGTCGACAAAACATAAAGTTTGACAGAAGGAGCCGACTATTTTGTATGGTGGCGCTGTCAGAAAACGAGAAAAGAGACAAAATAGACAAAAATTACTCACGCGAGAACGAGTAATTGTCGCGTGCGTCATGTTAGGCCTGCTGAGGTCGGCACCCGCCGCCTTCAGTGCCTGCCCCTGTGACTTAATTGTTGATAATCATCGCATAAAATGCTCACAGGGAACTGCACGCGCTTAAAGTGGAAGGGGTAACTGTGGGGAATTAGTGGTATACGCGGTATAAACACTGTCTCGCCAACGCCAAAACCTGTTAGAATTTTCGCGTTGATGACGGATCTTTGCAAAGACACGACTTTGAGCCGGGTTCCGTTACACAGCTTCGGCGGAGTTCAGTTCCGAAGTAGCATAATCGGGACACCGACCTTCAGCTGGATGATGTGCGCCGGAAGTCCACTTGCCGTTAGCGAATTCAGAAATTCTACGGGGTAATGTGTGGCATCATCTTGCTCCACAACAGTGTTAACCGATGGAGGTGTATATCACTTCGCTCCATTCAATTTGCAAGAGAATACTGTGCTTGATCGCTGCAGCTTGATCATTTTTTGGGCGTTATAATGGCCCGTTCACACACCCGTTAATTGGTCTTTTAAGTACAACGAAATAATATTACTCGGAAGGTAGACCGAATGTACCAAAGAAACATAGTTCTATTCGCTCGATGGTAAGTTTTACTTTCCACTCTTTTAGTGTAGGTATGTGTATAATATAATTATATAACTCTGTGGGTAGATAAATTAAACTTTTATTTTCGTCTTTATGAAATAAAACAGAATTTATGAGTTATTGCCAACTTATAGGTACAGCCCCATTCAAACTTAATGGCGGAACATGAGGCGAGTCGCTGCGCAGTAACAGATTCATGGGTCAGCGGGGGTGCGGTACTGCGCAGCGAGCAGCTAACTTCCGAGCCACCATTAACTTTGAATCGAACTATACCAACTATTCATTGAACATTTTACCTCTCAAATTACTTTCGTAATGTTTTGATACCGATTACCCATGTAATCTATCAGATTCGCAACTTCCGCGATCCTTGCCCAATTTTAGACAATTGTGTTAGCCAGATATTGAATGGCATAGTTTAGCGGTGGCTATCGTTTTGGTGCTCACCAGTTGTTGCCACTGGTGAGTTAGTTAGTTAGGTAGTTGATTAGGTAGGTTAGTTACGATAGCCCTCATTGGCACCTATTAACAAACGAGGTTATTATTCTTTTATTTTTTATATACCCGTTTCTACACGGTAGATGGAAATTAAATATAGTATAAATATACAGTCATTTCTTTTTGACTTTGGATTGAATTCAATAATTAACCCGTCAAACGATCTTTCGATCGATCGAATGATATAGAAGTCGTTTACATGAAAGTGTAAGCATTCGAAGATTTTCTCGATTATATTTTTATTGCGTTTCGAGTGTATATATTTTTATTTTTATGAACAATTGCCACTTCATACGACATTTGTCGGTTTAGTGAAAATAACATCATCGGTCCGTCCCGAGGTTTCTAATTTACAAATAATAATACTATGTTTCACCACAAATGATTAGAAGAACCACTTTTTAACTTTTAAAAACCTCATTCGTTAATTTGCCACTATATCTCACAACCATTAGTTGTTTTATTTACATTTTAAGTTTAATGCACGACATACCTTATATCCTCGTCGCCAATTGTGGTGTCGTGGTTTAGGTTAGGTATGTACCTACAATAAAACACTGTTTCCAATATTACTGCGTTAGACATGCTATCGCTATGGCCAATCGGGCAAGACTGCGACTGCGCTTATTACCTAACTTATTTATTAGACGTCACAAATAAGTACAGAGCTTTATTTTTTATCATAAAACTTTCCCAAAAAGAATCTCGCTCTATTTCAGTAGAATCACTTCTGAACTTTCATCAGATTGTAGTAGGGATATCTTAAGTGAATCTAGATAATTTATTTGTACTTCTTTTCCTCACACTACAAAGTAAAGAAACCTATTTGTAGTGTCACGTGTTGAACAATTGTCTCGGTTCCGTCGCTGATTGTCTGTTGTTCTAGCTATTTACTGTAAACATACTTACAAGCGGCTCGTTACTGTCAACATTTTTTGTACAATCAACCTACGTTTAAACTAATTCTTCGACACAGAGTACCAATTATTTTTGTGAAGAAATCATTCTGACAGTACGATAAAACAGGGTTTTTTTATGATTCAAAGAAATATATCAAATATTTAGGTATATTTGTCATAACTATTAATATTATATATTAAATTATTTTCTATCTAAGTATTATGTAATATTTATATTTAGCTTTCTATGCAAATATGTACAAAAAATTCAGGCATACACATACGCACACACATACCCACACCCACACGCACACATACATTCACACATACACACACGCGCACACACACTCAATCAAACATGCACTAAGCCACACCATTAACCACTCGCAATTGTATCACGTTGACAATCTTTACTATGTGCTACAATGGGGAACCTGGAGTTCTAAAATACAGGCCTAGGCTTAGTTTAGACTTCAGATCTCCCACAAATTATAAAATTTTGTCAAAATAACTGTCAACTTATTAAGATATTATTAAGAATGTAATTTGTGGAGATAAATAAACAAATTTTTTATATTTTTTTTTTATCAAGCAATTCATCTATCTTTAAGCAAATCTTAAACGACAATATGAAAAACGACGCAGATCTCTTATCGCAAAACGCGGCACGTCTGATGTAGGGGACCCGGTTGCGAGGCGGGTCGATGTTCTATTGCACTTCTTGCGTAAGTAGGTACTTGATCAATAAATATGCGCTCAAAATTATTGTTCCTTTACACGTCAATCTCGTATATTGGCACATTAGCAGCCGCGGTGGCACTAACGGAAGCGCTGTCACTTACAATGTACGCGAAGATTATCGCGCGCCCCACGCGATCCGCATTTCTCCCCCGCGCCCCTCGCATCGTGAGCTTTAAGATGATGTGACATCAGCTCAACGCTCCCGATCGCTTCAGAACGCTACTGTGAGAACACACACACAGTAGAACCACGATGCCTAATGCAATGCACAGAAAGGCGTCCAACGAAATAGTAAAGCCTAGTGCAGACTAGCGCGACGCGACGCTAATTAAACAATTTCTAAGAAAAGTGGACGGTAGAACAAATAGAACAATTACCTATGTCGCGTCGCGCCACTGTGCATAGGGCTTAACGCTGAACTGCCAGTTGTTCTTATGATTCTAAAAGACATAATTGAAGGTTTTCCTATATCATCAGCGCCACAAACGTCAAACAGAGAATGCTAAAGTTCCGGCGAGTGACATGTTGTTGAAGTACCACTCAGCTAGCTATCATAAACGCTATGTTAACCATAGCTTAATTGCATCCCCACCTTCTTGAGAGAAAAATCTGCCAAAATAGTGAAATATGACATGGTAACCCAGACAAGGTCAGTGGTGGGCTTACTGCGTGTTGTTGTGTCGTGTTCACAGGCCCGGCTCCGGCTATAAAGTTGCGGAGTCGCGATGTGCCGCCTCCTATGCTAATGCCTTAAGCAATACTTATGTAGCGCACTCCAAATTGCGGAAATCACAACGCTACGTTTTATTGAATCGTATTGCTGGCCGATCGATGGCGACCTCTTTATTTCGGCGGTCGATTCGAATTCCGAGAATGTGGAGGGGAACGAAATAATGCGAAGTGACGCCAAGAGATATTAGCATTGACAGAAATGTGCGATTGGGAGGAAAAAACCGAAGTGGGAACAATTGGGAACTCGTGGCGGCGACAGAGACTGATTTATTGGACATACTTAACGACGCGCCGCCGACGACGTCGTCGATACAGAACAAGGAAGGGGGAGCCAAGGAAGACGATATACTACTGTACGAGCAGTCATAGAGTGCAGATATAAAGATACGTAATGCCCTTTTACACGAAATTCTGAGAAGAAAAGTAAGGAACTGAATCGGATAAATTTCTTGTAAACGTGGGAAGAAAATACAGTTTCTGAATAAAACAGTGATATGAATTGCTATCATTGTTGCGAGTAGTAGTAAGAACAATTAGATCATGGATTTATTGAGCTCACTGAGCAGTGCTCCACTAATCAATGTGCAGACGAGTACAAACAGGAACTTGTGGCACCTACACAATCCGGGTGAAGGTAGGTATAGACGTAAACCGTGTGAAACGCAATACGATGTCTTTTATTGGAAGAAGGAAATGAAACTTTAGACTTGGGTAGGTATTCTTATTTTAAAAACCATAGACGAATACCAAAGCAGTAGATCATATATTTTGAAAATTTATTGAAGCTAAGATAAATATGAATTAAATTATTAATTGAATAAAACAGCTGGAACAAGTAGTTAAAGCAATAACTAGACAATCGAATTAAGCAATTAGTTTATGTGCGAAACTTTTAAATTAATGAAAATGATATCGCATAGGTATTCGGTATCGTCTGTAAGTAGTGGGAATGAAAATTATTTCGGAATAACAGAGGGGCATCTCTAAGTTCTGAGAGTTGCACATTTATACCGCGCTCACTTGTATTACCTAGCTTTTTGTATAATTAACTCTACGACTGGCTCATAGCGCTCAGTCAGTGTGCTTGTAGTGCTCGCAGAGCTCATTGCTCTCTCACAAAGTTATTAGGAATTCCATCCGTCTTTATTAAAGCGTTTGAACAAAGTAACTTTGTTGAACACGATCTGGCACTTTGATACCATTCAGTTTCTGTTACATCTTCATTGTAATGAATCTTTCGACCAACATCACGCCCTCCCGCTGTAAACATCCATAGTTTTGAACGTACACTTAAGATGGTCGGGTCGGGTGGTCAGGGTGCCCCAGGGATCAATTTCGGTCCACAATTCCTTAGATAGTCCGACAGTAAATTGGAAGAAAAATATATCGGGACGGCTGCGCACCGCCCCGTTTCGGACTGCCGACCTAGCGATTTATAAAACGACTTGCTTTTTTACACCGCTTCCCTCGGCAAAATTCACCATCGCTTAGACAATTAGATAAATAGATAACGTTAAATCGTACTAGGAGTTTCCCTGATTAAATAATCAACGTAACGAGTCAGCAGGCAAATACTTAAATGGATAGACATTTAAACAATCCCTGTATAAAATCGTAGAAAGGCATAAAGTGGTATTAACGTTCCCTCGCTATGGAAACAATAAATAGCGACAGAGCCCCATCTCGTGGCTTTAAAGTTAAGCTTTTTGTAATTAAATCTCTCCATTAATTTGATGGTAAGATAATGTGATGAACTTCGTGCGGCGTCGTGCGATATCGTGCGATGTCGTGCGTTGTGCATGCAATAACGGGATTACTGATGAAATGAACTCGCAACTCAAACCCATTAGGTTAGGAGGCAATCTTACTAAATGAGATGATTTTATGTTCACGCAGATTGTACGTCACTCGTTCTAGTTTAGTACTCTGTTATGCGTGTTTGCGTTTTTCCCTTTGTTTTCCCTTTGCGTTAGACAATAGCCAGATTTCCTACCATGTGTTGATGACAATAATTATTTTTCCCGGGTGGTTGGAGTTATCAAGCATAATTCCCACCCGCTTAAATCTAACTTAGAATTAAGTACCTACCTAACATAGAAAATCAAATTCCCGTGTACGATCTGAGGATTGATTCTGAGATGAATATGACGATGGCGGTGTTAGTATCAGATAAATCATAGAGAGATCATCTATCGCTTGGTTCTAATACAATTCCGTTGGAGAAATCGTACAGCTCACACGCTCATACAAATATGTAGCATAAATGCTTACGAATAATAGGGCGTTTACATTAATTTGGTTAGGCCGTACTCGACTGCAACCGTTTTCGGTCACCCACTAATTTAAACTGTAATTCGATGGACCGTATTCGATCGCAGCCTGATTGTGGTGACCGACCTGATATAAAAATTGTTACGATGGGCCGTATTCGGTCAGGACTTGTGGAAACTTGCCGTTGGTTGGAAAACGCGAGGGCAGCGGTTAAACCGAATGCGTCGCCCGCATTTTCGGTCACCGACCTAATGTAAACAAGCCATAAGTTGTCAAATTAATTTACTAGTGATTTTAAATTAGTTTGTGTGTGTTGCACTACACCGCAAGTGGGTTATTCGATATGTGTATGATATTAAGGTAAAAGAAAAAACTCACCTGTAAGGAAGGTAAAGTAGAGGAGAGTGGAGAGAAGGGTGCGCATGCGGCGCGCGGGGCGTGGCCACGGCGCGCTCGGCCTATGAGCGCGTGGCATGGCGGGGGGTGGGGCGAGGGCGAGGGAGAGGTGCGCGCGAGCTAGCGAGACAGACGGCCGGCGGCGGCGGCGGGCGGCTCATCTCCACGGACGCAGCATCTGCAACAACACATGACCCACTTTAGATCTACGCGTGAGTAGCACAGGACAAACTAAATAGAGACGACGACAAAATTTGACACGAAAAAAACACATTATTTTACACACACGTTATTTTTATTTTTTTGCGTATTCAAAAAATTACGGCGATACATTGAGTTAAAATGTGGCATGACGTCAAATCTTGGTAGATTTTATACTTAGTTGTGACGTAGCGAGCCCCCACTCCCCAACTTTAATGCGTTTTATTTATTTATATCAAAATAATTATACAAATGATTCATATTGTTGTTAGTAAAACTTATGAACTACGTTAGTAAGAGTTCCATTAAAATAAAAATACAAATGAAATAGAAAATATCTAAATTAAATTAAACATAATACAATAAAAAATTGAATCAAACTAAATCAAATTAAAAAAAAAAAAAAAATACGTTTTATCTAAGTCTTTTTTTATTCATTTTATAAAGCAAAAAATACGTGTTTAATACTTTTTTATTAACTGTCTGATGGACTAAATCGTTTTTATTTTCTTTTACCAAGCAAGGCATCATCCCTATTGTGATGTATGTGAGTGAAATCATCATCATCATGCTCATCAGTTCAGCCGAATGACGTGCACCGCTGGACATAGGTCTCCCCAAGCGTCGCCGCTTCTGAGCTTCTCGCATACAGCGTATTCCTGTGGCCTTCACAAGGTCATCGGTGCACCTTGTGGGAGGCCTTCCAATGTTGCCTTCCGGTACGCAGTCGCCACTCCACAACTTTTCGGCCCCATCGGCCAACTGTTCTGCAAGCAATGTGCCCTGCCCACTGCCACTTAAGTTTGGCAATTCTTCATGAGTGAAATAACGATATCAAATCGTTGGGCCGTTTGCAAGACCTCGCCAGCGACCATAATGTACCTACTTGGATTGTCAGACACTATTAGAAGTAGGTAGAATCCGTAAATATATCTTGGGGTCTAGAAAAGAAAACACCTCTGGCTAACAGCGCATTTATAGTGAATGACACGGTATGACATGACGACCGTAAAAACAGTTGAATCCTCCGCCCAAAATAAACTTACGATTCGTCATGTAGGATGTAGGTTTGTGTGAATAGAACTTTAAGAGCTGTAGACACTGTAGTTTATACCTATTTAAGCGATACTTTAGCATATACTGGAATTTCTAATAGTACTACAGAATAGATAGTAGTAGACGCTCGTCCTCGTCGCTTGCCTCGCGGATTTGGCTCACAACCGCGCACCCTCTTGGTGCGCGCATCTCCGGGAGCGCCACTACGAACCATTCTATATCAGACGAGATTGATACTGTTATAGTATCATCGCAAAATATTTTTTTATGTCCTCCGGAATATCATCATCTGTCAAGCTTTTCCCAACTATGTTCGAGTTGGCTTCCAGTCTAACTCTTCTTATTTTCGTGTGGTTAGTAACTAACCCTTTGTCAGAGCTTTTAAAGCCGCCCATGGGCCTCTGACTTGGTTTGACATGCCATCAAGAAATATCTCTCAGGCATGCCGGTTTCCTCACGATGTTTTCCGTCACCGTTTTTGAAGCAATTTGTAATTATACAATACGCACATGAATCCAAAAAGTCAGAGGTGCGTGCCTTGGGTTCAAACTCAAGACTTATTACTTGCAGCTTAACTGATTGCAGCATATTCTCTGGAATACTAACTTAAAAGAAAAGTAATAAAAAGTAAGTTAAAAAACTAAGCCTTCGAAGTTTTCGAACTTACTTTTTATTTAAATTATTTTGGGGTTATTTTGAAGAGCCGCTTTAATTTTATTTTTTGTTTAGGTTTTATAATAGGTATTAATTTTACAGCGGCGCCGTACGTAGCTCAGTCTCACTTTTGCTTGTTTTTAACAATTTAAACATAAAATACAATAGACCACGTATGTTTAGTAACCTAATCCGCTTAACTGTTCTTAAAGAGTCATAAAGAACCTTGTAAGAAATCGACAAGAAGAAATACACTGTTTTCGGCCCTTAGCGTTGCAACACGTCGTGTCCGGGTTCGCAATAAGTCAATCGTCACTCTGAGGATGGCTTGTTGAGAGGTGTAACACGTGTCGATTTCTTACAGGGTTCTTTATAACTCTTTAAGAACACTTAAGCGGATTATGTTATTAATATACGTCGTCTGTTGTATTAATGGATTTCCGCAAAGTCACGCCTGAGTCAATTAATTAATTTAAACATACATATTTATTTACTTAGATAGTATGATATATATACATATTTGTAATGTGCTCGTCAAGCCCTTTCGTTTGATACCCAACATGGTATAATTATTTAAAAAAAAATGTTTATTAGTTCATGACTTTATGACCTCTAGAGGGCGCCATATTGATGTGACATCACATAGCCGACGATCAAGACGCTTCCAACGATACCTCATTTGTCAAATTATGATCAGGAATTCAGAAGTTATGAGGTAACAGATGAACATACATACATACCGGTCAAAACCATAACCCTCCTTTTTGCTTCGCCGTAGTCGAGTAAAAAGTAGGACTTGTTAACTATTTCTACTCGACATTTCAGAAGATATTTTACCACAGAATAATACTCGTATGTAGGTATTTTCGTACCTAATGCACGTACTCGTAGTTCACAACACGATCCTGAATACCTGGGTCTCACAACACGGAGTGTGAGGCCAGGAATTCAATCCATTTGAATATATTATATGTATAGTCTCTTGAACCAATAAATTTGAATTCTAGCTTACACTTGCTATTACATTCCCTATCTCATGCTTATTTTTTTTTTAATTTAATAATTATAAGACTACTCTCTAGACTACTTACTGATATCGCACTGCAAGCGGATCAGTGTTATTGTACCTACCAGTAATAGTATATCGAGTTTTAAGTTAGTTTCCGCGCCGCGCCGTACGCAGAGCATGCCGACGGGAACGGTTGGACGCAGCCAGTAGCGACTCACTAACAGCATTCAACAACTACACGCAAAACTTCCACTGCTTTAAACACTCCAAAATCTTCGTACTTGATAAACTGCACGAATTTACTGGAACGTATAATGTCAGTTGCGTTTTTATCAAAACACCGTAAGAAACAAAAGAAGAGTGAAAGAACACTATCTTTCCATTTCGTCATAGTTGCATATTTTGTATTTATTATTATATTATATACCTACAAAATTATATTTATTAGTATATTATATATTTAAGAGATATTTATTTTGAAAGTATGTATGTAAGTATATTCTCATATTGAAGGTCATATTTTATATTAGTGAATGGCTAAATGTTTTTATTTTATGTATTTTATTTTCTCTTCTACTCTTACACACGTTGTCTACATCTCTTTTTATCCACTCTCCTATCGCAGGTATGCTGGAAGAGATTTCTTTAGAAATAAGCATCACCTTTGTACGTATTTTTCTGTTCCTTTTTCTTGTCTCTTTATATGTGTGTACATAAACTGTTAAATAAATAAATAAATAAATATAAACAAACAAGCTTGTTTAGCCGAGCTGTGCGTGTACCGCAAAACTGCATCTGACCGAAGCGAGAACGCAGATTCTCGGGAACCGATAAGTAATGGACGATTGTACCTATGTTACAAAATAATGTTCTATTCGGATTTTAACGGTCCGAGATTTTGTTAGATACAGTCGCTTACGTTATTATTTCAGCACCTGTTTTACAAATCTATTCTCGTTTTCGAAGTAGTTTTCCGAGTGCTTTTAGTGTGACTTGCACCTTCTGAACTCCAGTCTGCATCATGTGTCTAGCTCCGGGGTGTGTAGGGACGTGGCGGGGCAAGAGGGGCGCGGGCGGGAGGAGTGCGAGAACTGATCGTATTTCTCCGGATCGAGTGGAAGGAAGTATTTAGCGAGCTTCCTCCGTTCAGCGACTACTGCGGGCGCCAAACTAGGGATCGGAAGCATTCGGGAATAGCCGAGCGTTCCCGACGACTACTCTTTTATACACGGTGAGGAGCGACGCACGAATTCTTTGTGCACGCCGTGGAAGTGACCCACAGAGTGCGTGAGGGATCAGTTTTTCATAGAAAAGAGGATAGAAGGAGGCGGTTGGTATTAAGTTTTAATGACATAAAAATTAAAGACTACGTTGAAGACAAGGACGTTTGGCAATAATGCCTTCTGCACATGTGGCTTCCCTGGTACCTCATTAACAGCATAATTAGGTATGTAAGAGTCTCTTAAAAGCTGCCAAATTATGACGTTAATTTTTTACATTCTTTCTTGACATACTCATCTTATTATTTGACATTATATACCTTACCTACAATTTAATTTCAACTCTTTATCACTGGCTTTTGTGGACATAATAATTATTCAGATTTGTTACAGCTGCATGTCATTTGGTTTAAATAAATAGGTTTTTATTTTTACACGACTACCTAAAAAGGAGTGTAATGTTTCAGGGTTCATGTACGTGAGTTTCTTTGTTCCTCCATAACTTTTAAAAGCCTGCACAGTTTTGGATGTATGGGGTATCGTTAGAATCCTTACCTTATCCCGAGTGACTTAGAATAAGAATAAGAATAAGAAATTTTATTTGCTCAAACATGTGTATACATACAGAATTAAAATAATACATGCATGCAAGATCTTAAATAAGAGCGGCTCACGACATGCCTGCCATATCTCATGGCGTGCAAATATCTTAGGTAGGTACACACAATTATTATTATTGAATTAATGATTTTTAAATATTACTCTTTAAATACATTAAATATCAGTCATTACATATCATAATTTTTTATATTCAATCATTTACATTATCAATTATTTATTTTCCTTGTCCAATATTACAGATTACAACTATCACAATGAAGATTTATATTACTTTAACAGGCATTCAATTATTATTATTATAAAATTCACAATATAGGCATGACCATAATACTACAATCTTAATTATATATACTTATAATAGTCACCATGAGTCGTTTAAAAATTCTGTAATGCTATAATATGCTTTTTGTGCCAAAAACAATTTCATTGTTTGTTTAAATTTAGGTATAGGTTGCTCTTTCCAACTTTTGGGCAATTTGTTGTAGACAATTGGTGCCATGCAAAAAACACTCCTGCGCATAAGTGCAGTTTTCGATGTATGTACTATCAGTTTGCTATCATCACGTCTATTTCTTGGAAATTTGTCTGCCATACGAGGAAACAAGTGTGGATTTGTTTTTACGAACATTGCTATTTCTAATATATAAAGCGCAGGTAATGTCAATATATGATATTTAGTGAAATAATTTTTGCAACTATCGGTAATTTTGAGGTTAAACATTGATCTCAAGCAGCACTTTTGTCTTTTAAAGATGATATCCCTATCGGTTGAGTGACCCCAGAAGATAACGCCATATCTAATGACAGATTCAACCAAACCATAGTAGGCCATTAATAGCGCTTCTATATTTAGAGTACGTGATAATTTATATAACGCATATGCACCACTGCTTATTCTTTTGGCTAGAGCCTCGATATGCGCTTTCCAATTTAAGTTTCTGTCGATTGTAAGTCCTAAAAATTTTGTAGTATTAGCTGTCTGTATTTTATTATTACTATATTCAATGTCAAGATTAGAAAATAATGATGATCGTTGGCTAAAGTGCATAATCAAAGTTTTATTTATATTAATTTTCAAATTATTATTATTCAACCACGTTACCGCGTCAATTAATGTATTTTTTATGTCCGTTTCATATGTATTCTTATTATGGCATGGTATAGTTATCGTACTGTCATCCGCAAACAGTGTCATGGGATGTTTAATGGATTTAGGGAAGTCATTAATATAGAGTGTAAACAGGGGTGGTCCGAGTACACTGCCTTGCGGAACTCCATGAGGGACGGTACGCTCGCATGACGTGAAATTCTCTTCACGTTTGTAGCTCATATTTATTCTACTAATTTGCGTTACTTGTTTTCTGTCATGTAGGTATGATTGTATTAGATTAAGTATGTTTCCTCTTATACCATATGCATCAAGTTTATTTAATAATATATTATGTTGGACATAATCAAATGCCTGTGTCATGTCGCAGAAAATGGCACAGACTGGTGTATTTTTATCCATGTTTGTAATAACCGTATGCAAGAAGTCGTATATAGCCAAGTTTATTGTTTTTTTCTCCCTAAATCCTTTCTGTTCATCACAGAGTATATGATTTTTTTCAAAATAGGTATTAAGTTCCCTGTAAATATATTTTTCAATAATTTTTGAAATTATTGGTATTAATGATATTGGCCTGTAAAATTCCATTAGCTCTCTATCCTGTTTCTTAAACAGTGGTTTTACAATAGATTTTTTTAGTGCGTTCGGAAATATACCTTCACTGATGCTTAAATTAATAATAAAACTTATGGGGCTACAGATTTCATATGCTACACTCTTAACAATTTTTGTACATATGCCATCGTACCCTACACTGTTCGTATTTTTTAAGTTCGCGATAATTTTTAATATATCAGGTGCTAGACTTGGGGCCATGAACATTGAGTCTTTTCTGCCTAAAATATGTTTAGTGAATTTGGTTCCCGAGCTAGTCATAGGTTTAATTTTATCTATAAAGTAATCGTTAAATATATTTGCAATCATTTTGGGGTCAGTTATAGTTTCATTATTATGTCGAATTTTGTCTATAGTGATTTTTGGTATGTTTAGTTTTGTTTGGTTTATTATTTCCCAAGTAGTCTTAGATCTATTATTTGATCTTTTAATTTTATGTATATTTTGTGCGCGTTGAGTTAAATAAATAATTTTTTTAAGCAATTTTGAATAACTCTTAAATTTATTTTTATTTATTTCCGTAGGTTTTTGTCTATATTGCCATAATAATTGACGTTTCTTTTTGGTACATATTTTAACACCATGAGAGACCCAACTAGGCCTTCTTTTCACTTTTACAGAGATAAAAGTTTCAGGAAAGCACTGTGTATATAGGAAGGAAAACATTTCTGTGAAGGCATTGTAAGCAATGTTAGGGTCCTTAGCTTCATAAACTTCCGCAAACGATAGGCTATTGAGGTATGATTTAAATTTGTCTGTGTTCTCTTTACTATAGTCCCGTCTAGTAGTCCGCCAATGATTGCTAGTGCTTGTGGTGCTAATCGGGCAATGGAGTAGTTGTGCCGTATGGTCAGACAAAGCCAGTTCCAAAACTATACCTTTACGACACTTATCAAAATTATGCGCAAAATTGTCGATGCATGTCTTGCTCTTTAAACGAGTAGGTTGACGTATAGATAATTTTAAATTAAAATTTAATAATACATTTTCAAATTCTAGAGTCTGTTTGTTTTTTTTCAATAAATCTATATTAAAATCACCCGCCAGTACAATATTTTTGAATGGTTTATTTATCAGAACTCGTAATAATGTCTCTAATCTACTCATACATTCATCAAAATTACTTGGATTTGGTACTCTATATATACATACAATTACAATTCTATAAGTAATAAGTTCTATGGCGCAACATTCAAAAATACCCGGTATCGATAATTTAGCGATTTTCGGTAATTCTCTCCACTGATGACCATTTTTTATGAGTATACAAGCCCCACCTCTTTTGCTTTCCTTGCGACTAAAGCATGCAGCTAAACAGAAGTATTGATATTGATTGATATTGAGATGGATTTCATAGCCTTCCATCATGAAATGCTCCGTAATACATAATAGGTCCACTTGTATACTTTTTTCTAATAACTCATATAGACACACTGTGAGCATGTCAGATTTTGCTAGGAGCCCTGCAATGTTTTGGTGCATAATGTATACATTGTTATTCACGAAAAAAAGTATTCGTAGGTGTTTTTATTTCAGCTGTTTGATTCGTAACGTCTAATTTATTGACTAGTACATGTTTGTTAGAATCTAAGTTAACCTGGACGTATTTGTTTTCAAAGGACTTTTTACATTTATTTTGAATAATTTGTTCATATTGATAGACTTGGAAATGATAATTTAAACATAATATTTCTTTTAATAGTGATCTTGCAAGGTTTACTACATAATTCCGACCACTTGTTAATAATCTAGTGTAGTTCATATCCATGTACAGTACATTTTTATATTTATTACAAATAAACCTAAGTAAATAGTTAAGTTTTGATTCTTGTAGAAACCTGTTTTGGGGTACTTCCGAGATGATCACATTTGTATTCGCAGTTAATGCTAGCCAACGGTGTAGAAGTATATCGATATCACCGGGACTTTTGTCGCTGCATCCGCCTAATACAATGACATAGTCGTTTTTTGTCAAGTTGCTGATTTTGTTCTTGGGGCATTGGAGAATTATTTCACTCAATGCCGCGCCTGGTTTTAAATAGGAAACTACAGCATACTCAGGCCCTAAGAGATCCTGCAGTAAGTCGCGCAAGCCACGTCCCTGACCATCTCCCAGTATAACCACTCTGTGGCAGCTGCTCCGGTGCTCAACCGGTTCACCTTCTGATGACCGGTGCTGAATCCCTTTTCCAGTTCCTTTTTCACAGCAATAACGTGGGGTGTTCGTTTGGATCTGAGCATCACTCGCCGATTGATACTGCTGTGTTATGTGTTTCATGGGTTGCTCCGATGCGCTTTTTGGTAGAATACTTCTGGTTATACGTAGAGGAGAATGGCGGGAAGTGTTTACTCTCATATTCAAAACTCTTCTTGAGATGGGTGTAGAGTTGCTTTTTTTGAGTTGTGGAGTAGAGTTGGTGATTACTTTTAGTGATTCTATTTGTCGTTGCTGAACCTGTATCTCTTGTTTTAATTTGGTATTCTCATAACTAAGATTTTCTATTTCTTTGTCAGCAATTTTTAGTTTTTCTTTAATTTCCTTCATTTCCTGTCTGAAATCCTCCACAATTGATTGATTGCTTATTTGTGTTGCACTCTGTATGCTCATCATACTAGAATCTAGCATAGTGGAGTTTAATATGTCTTGACTTGAATGCGATAAGTTAGTTTGCGATTGTGACCTGACTAGTTTGTTTCTATATGTAATATTTTCCATCTTATTTTGCATTTTTCGTAGTTTAGTTTTTGGTTTTCTATGAAATTGTTATATAATTTTCCAATTGTTTTTTTTTAACAATGTTATTTAAAATCGTAATTTTGATAAATTTGCAAAAACATGACACAAAAAGTAAGTTGCGAATGGGGTTTGATCACCCGACCATTAGATTCATAGGTACGTTTGATAACTTTTACGCCATTCGAACATTAAATTATTTAACGAATTGGCACACTGGTTGTTCCGTATTTTTATTTTGAAATCAAGAAGTCGTTACTATGATTCATGCAGAAAAAAATGTTTTGCACTCAATCACAAAAACACAAGTCATTTAGATTAGTTTTGTTTACACTTTTTTGCTAATATTCTAGTTGTTCACTGCACTTGATTACTTAGTTATGATTGTTTGATTGGTTTTTGCCGAAATATACACCTTTTTACGTTTCGGAATATGGTGTTACATTATTATTTTATAATTCCTTTTTTTATTAAGTCCGTCACACAATTCACTGGATAACAATGTCACAGAAGCTTTAGATGTTATTTCACAGTTTTAAATCGCTGAAACACTTTTATTATCACTTTAAATATCTTTTTTTAATAAATAACACGGAGCCGATGTTTACTCGACAGCTAGCGCCATCTGTCTCTCACTATATTTTTAGGCTATTTTAGGCTATATTTTTTTTAAATTTGACGACACGGTTGGCGCAGTGGTTAAGCGATTGACTGCTGCGCTGCGTGTCGCGGGTTGGATTCCCGCACGGAACAAATATTTGTATGACCTACAATTAGTTGTTCCGGGTCTGGCTGTTTGTGTATGTGAGTTTAAATGTTTGTAAACGCACCCACGACACAGGAGAAATTCCTAGTGTGGGGCAGCAAAAAAAAAATCAATATGTCGGCAGTATGGCTCCATTTTCAAATGTGATAAAAAATCTTCAAATAGTACAACATCGGTATCCGATTGAAGGCCTTGATGAGTACATTCGAAACTATATCATTTTTTGGCATAGGTACATTTTAATGCACAAATATTTAATCCCCACGCCACACAGTGGGCTGGGATTACAAGGTTGGGTCTTAAGAACTAAAATGTATGTATGTATGTATATATAAATTTAAAAAGTTTTTACTCTTTGACTTTTTTTAATTGGACTCGTACTTTCGGAGATATAGCCATATCAAATTTGTATGAAGAGTCATGAAATTTTGGTTTAACAATTTATTCCAATTAATTTGAAATTGAAAATAATGTACACTAAACGGCCTGAAGTACTTCAATACTTACTTAGTACTTTAAATTAAAAAAAATTGTTCGACATTTTCCACCACCATAGGTAATATAAGTAGGTATGACGTAATTTGTTTTGACACTTATTTCCGGGAATCAAGAGATAGGAATGCGCGACCGCAAAATCAAGTTATGACATGTGTCGTTACCCGATTGGTGCAACGATAATAGGGCACAAAATGTACTATTGCATTCAAACGTACTTCAGTGTTACCCACCATAATAGACGTACTACCATCACATATTTATTACATAAGCAAATAAGTGAAGTGAGTGTGAGTTATTTTGTGTTTGTGAAAATGTTTGAAGATTTGGTGACCAACCTTGACCTTTTTATTATTTTAAAAAACAGTGGCAGTATTAAAAATAATGACAGTTTCTGTGGTGAGATAAGGTCTAAATTTTTAGTCGAATTAAATGATCAACATGAAAAGGCCTTAAAGTTATTTTGTGCAAAATTTTGTTATAATTTAAATAGAAGATGGGAAAACGCTCATCGTAAAGAAACTATATTCAGAACTAAAAATAGCGAATGGTTACAAGAAACCATAATGTGGCCAGACTTTATTAAGTGTTTAATAAAAAGTAATGAAGATCAACCAGCACCGAGTACATCAACTCAGTATGTATCACCAGCAAAAGTTTCTGTCGGTGTCTCCACCGAGCAAAGCCCTAGAAAACCGTTTTGTGAATTAGCGCCTAAACAGAAAAAAAGACGAGCAGAAAACTTTCATTTATCTTCGGACGAAATAAAATATGCATATTTTGAGCAGTTGAAAGCGGATGGGAATGATGAGATTGCTAAAATACTAGAACATTTACTTAAGAATCCCCAAGATGTAAAAAAAGTTAAGAAGTGCATATCTGTTAAAGAAACAAAATCTGTATTTTCTCCGGATGAGGTTTTAGGATTATTTTTATCACTTAAGCTGGCCAAGTGGCAATACAATACTTTAAGAAAAAGTGTTAACGAGAATGACGGTAATATATTTCCATCTTATTATCAAGTGCAACATGCGAAACAGGAATGCTATCCACCAAAAGATGCTATTACAGTGGCGGACACCTCAGCCAAAATAAAGTTACAAGCTCTATTGGATGTAACGACAAGAAGAATAATGACGTCACTCGTCATAGATAGTGGTTGTAAAGAATTTACACTAATCAGTAAGTGGGGATTTGACGGTGCTTCAAATCAAGCCAATTACAAACAAAAAGTGCAAACAAACGATGAACAAGAAAGTGAACTGGACGATTCAAGCATAATTATGGGAAGTTTAGTGCCAATAAAATTAATGTGCGGCGAACAAGTTATCTGGAAAAACGATTCACCAAATTCATCATACTGGTGTCGTCCAATCTTTTTCGAATTTGTGAAAGAAAATAAAATAACAATTTTGCGTGAAAAAAGTGCTATTGAGGAAGAGATTGTTAATTTAGTAAAAACAGAAGTTGGAGAAATAAAGATTTCACACTTGATTAATGACAATGATAGACGGAAAAGCAACATCAATTTTATGTGAAACTTCATCTCAGAGATGCGACTTTTGTAAAGCCACTCCAACTGAGATGAATAATTTGCCCTTAATTGCATTAAAACCGACTGATCCAGATCTCTGTAAATACGGATTGTCATCATTGCATATCTGGATACGAATGATGGAATGCATTCTGCATATAGCTTACAGATTAACGATAAAGACATGGACAGTAAAGGGAGACAACAAGTGCATCATGGAAAGCAGGAAGAAAAATATACCAGATGCTTTTAAAAATAGAATGGGACTTCTGATAGATGTTGTCAAACAAGGGCACGGCTCCACGAATGACGGAAATACTGCTAGATGATTTTTTGCAAACCCAAACGTGACTTCTGAGATAACTGGTGTTAGTGAAGACTTAATTAGGCAGTTTGCAACCATTTTAGAGGCAATTTCATCAGGTTACCACCACATTGATACAGTCAAATTTCACAAATATGCTCAAGTGACCATGCGACTGTATTTGGAATTATATGGCTGGTATTATATGCCTTCAAGTGTTCATAAAGTTCTTATGCATGGTGCAGCTATTATTGAAAGTTTTGGTCTAATACCAATTGGACAGCTATCTGAAGAAGCTGCTGAAGCTAGAAATAAAGACTTTCGTAGGTACCGCCAACACCATTCCAGGAAATGCAGTAGAAAAACTACAAATGAAGACATTTTAAATAATTTGTTGACCAGCTCTGATCCACTCATCTCAGCGAAACGCCACAAACTTCGCAGAAAACATAAAACTTTGTCAGAAGAAGCACAAAGTTTATTAATAATTGAACAAACGGAAACATTTGATGATGACGAATACGAAAATTTTGCATTCGTTAATATGGATACTCTTGATAGTGATTAAATTAAAAAAGTGCAGTGACCAGTACCTGATTGTGATTTTTACTTATTTTATTAGTCCTTAGTGGATTAGGCCTAACGGGGAGACCACTACATAAAAAAACGCGCCTGGTTCTTAACTTCTATGGTGGTGTGGAATAGAGAACAAAATTTAAAATTGCGACCAAATCGCAGAAAATCGCAACCCGAGAATAGGTGCTAAAATAGGACAAAAATACTTACTATACGTACGTAAAGTAAATTCTTTGAGAAAATTTGAGAATTTCTAGATTTTCAAGTTTTTTTGTTTTGCTTCATACAAAAATTACTTTGGTTATTAATAACTCCGAAAATACTCAAGTTATCTAAACGACCCTCATATAAATAATTACTTATAATCAATAGATAAATCCAACGCACTATTTAAAATTTCAGAAAAAGAAACTTTTTTTTTTAAACGCTAAGTCCTCTACCGGCCCGTTTCAGCCCACTGTGCGCCATCCACGCCTCGCCTCGCCGTGAGATTATAAAACCACCTTTAGTGCTTAAAAATAATAAAAATTAAAGCCACCTAGAATGACATATTTGAAATAAAAAATAAAACTTGTCACTAAAATATATAAAATAAAAATAAATAATTAAAAACACGACTGCCCTGCCAAAAAACGAACTAAAAAGTAAACTTTTTCCAAAAAAAAAACAACCGACTGTCTTTGGTTTTGAATTTTCGTTTTTTGCCACGTAAAGGACATTGACCATCCAATCCATAGGTATATGGGAGTTAGACCAAGTGCTGCCCAGAATGGACATACAGTGCATTATGTTTCTTGGGCTTATATTAGTCTGTAAACCAAAGCTCGTCAAAATTTATCGGAGGAACAACACATCATTAGTTCCCTTATTTCATTTAAATGCATATCTTTTACAGTTTTAAATGTGTTTATAAAAAAATTTAAAAGTCAGGGCTCCTAAGAGCGGAACCTCCTAACGACAAGCGCCGTTAGCCTCTTCAAGTGTTGGTCGAAGCTCTTGAGTACCTACTCTTGACTATTATGCCATTGGCCGTAACGACTACCGGCACAATGACTGCACCACATTCCACATGTTGACAACCTCGCGAGGCAGGTCAAGATACTTAATCTGCTTATCGTTTTCGGCTTTCACGAGGTTCTCGTCATGTTCAATAGTTCGCGTTCCTATAGCGTTGAACCGCTTCATAAGAAAGTGGACAGTGAAATAAATAATGGCTTTCCCCACTGTCCCGAGCCCAGCGTCCTGATTATCCCGGTGTCCGAGGCGTCACAGACTGCATACTGCGGATATCATCATAAATCACTAGCACGTAGGTACACTACATGCCCTATCTTGTGTCAGCGGCAAGAGACAGTTTAAATCGTTTCAAAGAACGTCCTTATGTAACGAAGTAGGAAATAATATGAAGAGTAAAAATATGAGGTAAATAATAATTATGTAATTATAATAATTCAATTCTACAATATTGAATGACACAATTTCCGAAACGATTATCGAATAGGCGTTGTCGTTGACTCGTAGGGCAGGCAGTTCGGGACCACTTCATCATCGGCGGGGTCCTCGCACCGATACCACTGCATGATTTATCTAGTTAGGATGTCATTCCTCTCTCGACTGGAACGTCGCTTAAATAATTAGAATCCTATTCTGCCTAACTCAGTCACTATGTTCTATGTTCTATGTTAGGGGGTTTGGTTTCCGCACTTAGTCCGTCAAGTGGACCATTGTGCGTGGGCCATAGCGGCCGTTTGGTAGTTATTCCAACCAGCCCACCTCCCTCCAGAAGCTGATTAGGTCTCCTGGTCTGTTTAGAACGTCTGTGTATGATCTGGGTGACCCGAGGGTTTCTGTTCTAATCTGGGTGACGCCCGTACATTCGAAGAGCACGTGCGCAACGGTCTCCTCAGCCTCCATGCACGCCCTGCACAGAGGACTGTCCGTTATGCCTATTGTGTGGAAGTGCTTGTTTAGCGAACAGTGTCCCGTGATGGTCCCCGTCACCAGGCGCAGGCCGTTCCTGTCCAAGCGTAGCAAACGCCTGGTCAGCCTGCTGTCCAAAGATGGCATAGCCTCCTTTGACTGCCTGCAACCTGGTGTCGAGGTCCACCAGCGTTCCGCTTGTGTGTGGGTGAACTTCTGCAGCCACCTGCGTATTTGGTTGAAGGGGATGGGTACGATAGGCTCGGGTCCGCAGACTGCCGTGCTGGATCCACGTCTAGCAAGTTCGTCAGCCGCGTCGTTACCTAGCGATCCGCTGTGTCCTTTTATCCATTGCAGTGTCACCGTGTTGCGGCTAGATACCGTTATATGTTCTAGTGCATCGTGACATTCTAGTGTTAGCTTCGAGGTAGTATATTTCTTCCGTAAGGATTGGAGAACTGAGGCGCTGTCGGAGAGTATGCGTATGTGGGTGTCCGTAACCCTCCTGGCTTCTAGGGCGTGGACCGCTTGTATGATGCCCACACACTCCGCCTGATAGACGGTGTTGAACATTCCCAGCGGTCTGGATATATTTATGTTGAGGTCATGTGAGAAAACTCCGACTCCGGTACCTGAGTCGGTCTTTGATCCGTCGGTGTAAACTCTCATCTCTTTTGGGCCTGAGTAGTCACACTGTTCTTCTGTAAGTGATATATTGTAGTGCCTTTGAAAGTGGTGTGTTTTCGGGGCTTTGTCGCAGGGTGATGCCATCATTGGCTCACGTTTGATCGCATCCTCCTTAATGCGTATGTGCTTAACTCTGGAGTCGTTGCATAGGGTTCCTGTTAAATGGAGCCTAAAGGTGGCCAGGGCCGCCTCCTCCCGCACGATGAGGTGCAGAGGTGGCAGTCCCAGCATTGCCTGTAGGGCGGCGGTGGGTGCAGTTCTCATACTACCAGTGATTGCGACGCAAGCAAACCGCTGTAGTTTTTCGAGATCTTTTCGGGCTGTGCACCGGTCTGTCCTGGGCCACCAGACCAGTGAGCCGTATGTGATAATCGGTCGGATGACTGTGGTGTATAACCAGTGGGTGACCTTGGGGCTGATTCCCCAATTCCGGCCAAGCAGTCGTTTGCACTGCCACAGGGATATGCTGGCTTTTGTAGTAATATAGTTCGTGTGTTTTGCCCAGTTCAGCTGTTTGTCCAGATAGATGCCCAGGTATTTGGTTTCAGTTGAGAGGCTTAGGGTTGTTCCGAAGAATCGTGGCAGTTGTAGTGTTGTCAGTTTCCTCTTCTTCGTAAAGAGAACCAGTTCGGTTTTTGTAGGGTTCACTGAGAGTTGGTGCTTGTTGCACCATTCCTCTACTATTTTCAGGGCATGACGCATGAGGTTGCATAGAGTGTTTTCATGGGTCCCGTTGATTATTATGGTTATGTCGTCAGCGTAGCCTACGGTGAAATAACCTTTGTCGTTGAGTGTTTTGATGAGGCTGTCTACTACCAGGTTCCATAGGAGAGGCGAGAGGACTCCCCCTTGCGGGCATCCCTTCGCAACGATGGCTCTCGTAGTGTCATTTACTGTGACTTGTACAGCCCTTAGTTTGAGCATGTTGGTGATCCAGCCACTCAGTGTCGAGTCTATGCTGTGTCTGTCGAGGGCCGTGTTTATGCTGTTGAATGTGGTTTTGTCAAAGGCGCCCTCGATGTCAATGAAGGCAGCCAGTGCCGAGCACTTGTGATCCACTGCACATTCAATTTTGGAAACCACGCTGTGGAGCGCTGATTCCGTTGATTTGCCTGTGGAGTACGCATGCTGTTGTTTGTGTAGTGGTTTTACCCGGAGAGGTCCGTCTCGGATGTGCCTGTCACAGAGTCTCTCAAGGGTTTTCAGTAGGAAGGATGTGAGGCTTATGGGCCTATAAGCCTTGGGTTGCGTGTAGTCGGTTTTGCCAGGTTTGGGTATAAAAATGACCTTCACCTCGCGCCATGCGACAGGTACGAGCCTGAGTGCTATGCAGGCTCGAAATATCTCCACCAGCCATGGTGTAAGATGGTCCACCCCCCACTGCAGCAGGGCTGGGAAGATGCCATCCAGTCCTGCCGACTTGTATGGCTGAAAAGTGTCAATAGCCCACTTTACTCGGTCATCTGTTATCATGTTGCGGGCTCGTGACCAGTCTTGATCCGTTGGGGTCCATTCTGGCTCAGCCTCCCACGTCCTGTCCTCCAGGACTGCACAGTCTGGGAAGTGGGTTTCGAGAAGGACCTTACTGGTTTCACGGTCAGTCAGTGTGTATGAGTTGTCGGGTTTTTTAAGCGCGCCGAGGGTTCGGTCCTGATCGGTTGACAGGATCTTCCTTACCCTTGCGGCTTCATTGTTTGTCTCGATGGATTCACAGAACTTACGCCATGCTGTCCTTCTGGCGGTTCTAATCTGCTTTTTGTATACATATTGGGTTTCTTTGTATATCTCCCAGTCGTCCGGAAGTCTAGTATTTTTGGCTCTGTTAAATTGCTTACGTAGCGCATCTCTGAGTTTACTAAGTTCAGCGTTCCACCAGGGGTTTCTCTCCTTCCCGGTCTGTGGCGCTCTTAGTTTACAGCATGCGTGGTATGCTTCGGTTATATATTCAGATAGTTTTGTTACGGTGTATTCTAATTGTGTTCGGTCTCTTATGGTAAATTGCGTTAGGTGTTTAGCCAATAGGGAGGCCAGGAGGCGTTTGTACCCGGGAACATTTGTGCGCCTTGGGTTTCGCCTCGGATCGGGTTTTCTAGTGTTGGTGTTTAGTGAGAAGCGGATCCTTCTGTGATCAGAACAGGAAGGTTCGTCCGATACGTGCCAGTTTGTAATAAGGTTTGTCGCGTTTTCCGTAGCGAGTGTTAGGTCTATAATCGTTTGTCCACGGACTGTGACCCAAGTGGGTTCTGAGCCGCGGTTTATAATATTAAGGTTAGTAGAGAATAAATAGGTGGATAGTACCTCTCCTCTGGAGTTCGGTGCGTCGCTGCCCCAGAGTGGGTGGTGAGCGTTCGAGTCGGTGCCGATGATCAGGTCTAGTTCGGCGCGTTCACAGTGTTGTACTAGCTCGGCCATCTCTTTAGGCGGGCAGTCCAAGTCCTCGCCTGGCATGTATACCGAGGTCAGTACAACATCTGGAACGCTACCTTCGGTCTGGAGCCTGACAGCTGTCAGATCTCTGGAACAGAATTGGGTGAGTGGTGCGATAGGAATTTCTTTGGGTATGTAGATGCAGGTTCTTGGTTTATCTGAGCTGTGTGTGCTGAGAATTAGCTTACCTCCGATGTTACCGAGGCCACATATTCTATTGTTCCTGATCCACGGCTCTTGGATCAGTGCGATGGTTCGGGGCTTGACCTCCAGTGCCCTGCGTAGGTTAGCCGTGGCAGTCTGGCTGTGCTGGAGGTTGGTCTGGATGATGTTGATGGGTGTTGACGGCGATGGAGAGGAGTTAGTCGGAGGTGGATCCATCGGACAGCCTCTCCCCTACCTCCTCTCTGTATTTGTCGTGTTCTAACCCCGGCGACGAGGCGAGTAGACGCTCGCTCCAGCCAGGTGATTCGGGCGGATTGGTGTCGGCGTCATCAGCCATGACCGCTCGGGCCATGACCTCCTCCAGCTGGTCAATCTCTGGGTCGTCCGTCTGTGTCAGCGTCGGTTGTGCGGTCTTAGAGTCGCTGTCGGTCTGGACGTCAGAGGGTTCGGCCGTGGGCCAGAAGCGTACGTATATCGACCCGAGCAGGTATGATATACGTCGCTCCCTGGCCCGGACCTTTACGGCTTCCTCCGGTGGCACACCCAGGGTCAAATAAGTCCCGTAGTTGTCGCCACCGACGGTAGTCGCCCTGTACAGTGACCACCTGGCGATGTCGTACCAGGTATTCTGACGGATCAGAATACCTTGAAGTCTGGCTACGTCACCTCTGTAACGAGGGACAAAAAGCGAGACTCGGACACGGGTGGGCACGTCAGTCTGTCTCAGTACCGTGAGTGTCAGGTCTGTAGCTGGGAGACGGATTTTGGGCACGTTCTGGGTCAACCAGGTCAGGGCATAGTCATCCTCGCACCACATTTGCACCGTACCTTCCGCTACCCTTGGGTATCCGCGGAAAGCAGGGAGTGGCGCCGTCGGGTCCGTGTCCATAACCAGGCTTTCCAGTCCAGTCTTAATGAGCTCGGCCTCGTCCTTTGTCAGGTCTCTGGAGGGGGGGGGAAGGCAGATTGCTACGGCCAGCCGCGCAGGGATGTCCTTCGTGGCTCGCGCGTAGGTCCTCTGCTCCCTTTGAGCAGAGTGGATTCTCACCCGTTTGGCGTCCCCCTGGATCGCGCTCGGTGAGGCCGTGTCGTCAGGGCGTCCCCTCTTCGCCGGTCCTGTACCGCTCGGTCCAGGTTGCGGTTTGGAGGTGCCAGGCTGGTTCTTTTTTGCCGGCGACGTCTGGTGTGAGGTACCACCCCGCTTGCCCCTATTGTGTTTAGGTCGAGGTCGGTCGTGGGATCCGTCTTTGTCATGGGGTCGGCTGTCGGTCCCGGCGGACTCGGTCGTCTGCAGAGGCTTTTCGCGCTGGGTTGCCCCTTCGCAAGCACGCCCCTCCCCGGTCGGTGTAACTCAGTCACACCGACCGAGTAAACAATTTCTGAATTAATTTGTGTTTTCATTATTTCGTGTTATTAAAAATTATTTTAATTATTGACAAGCTGTGTGCGCGATGGGATTTGCCATCAGCAACAATAACGACGTTAAATACTATAGATATCCGTGTTCCATACAAACTTTCAACCCTTATTTAAACGTCTTGTGCAACATTAGAAGTTTCTAAACAGTGCGTTGTTTGTCAATGAATGAACTTAAGATTTTTTAAAGTAATCTGTAACATCTATTTAGATACTATGACAACCTATATCAGAGCGTACTAAATCTTTGTAATAACATTATCCACCCCCTGAATACTCTCATAAGATCTCCTTGATGTTGTTAAAGCGTGTATCTTTGTGAAACCTCAATCGAATCAGTTTCAAACTTCTCCGAGGGGATGAAGGCTATGATACGTTCATCTCCAATCCATCCATCTTACCCCTTTACGAGACGCAAACGATTAAAGGTAGTTTTAAATTACTTAATAAAGACTGTTGTGTTTTTATTGTCAACTTCTTGGGTCTACCCTTTATAGAAGAACTTTTTATGTCATAATATTATATTGCATAACAGCGGATAGCATAAACTTCATTTCGCAGAAAATCGTTTGGCATACACTGATTTATCATACATTCAAAACTCATAATTTTGTAAGTCAGAATCATCTTTAGGCATAAATTTCATATTCATAATAATTAAAAATCAGAACCATTATATCGCAGAAAGTTTACGCAAACATGCAAACAAGCATACACCATGCATGCAGCAAGCATGCAGCATGCAAGCGAGCATGCAACATGCAGCAGGCATAGTTTCTGTCACGGCTCCGGCGCTGCTAATTTAAGATTAGTTTAACGTAAATTGTCTCGTATTTTGTTTAATTCATTATTTAATTATTTTTCTGCATGTATTATTAGCTTATCACTCATTAAAACAGTTGATTTTGAACTTATGTGAAAAATGCTATCAGGCACAATGGCGCTTTAAATAAAAGTTATGCTAAATGAAATTATGCGGAATTTTAACTTTGCCAAAGGTAATTATGCCATCTTAAAGGTATGCCATTGTAAATTCGGACATATAAACATTCGGCCAAAAAATAATTATATTAAATATTTTTTATGCCTTAATAATATTCGTTTAAAGAAAATTATGCCGTGTGTTATGCCAAATAAATTTCGGAACATCAAGATTCTGCCCGATAGAGGGAACCCCAACTTCTTATGTCAGTGTGTTGCTGCCCCTGATTCAAGGGCTGTATACGTTCATGTAGCTTTGTATTGTGGTGTAAACTTGTATTAATTAGACAATGATCGTAAGATGCTTACGATATAAAAAAATATATAAATTGTTTATTACCACAAAGTTCAAGTACATTGCACTGTATACAGATTAAAGATTGCACTTGCCGACCTGATGATTTGCGACTGACGACTCACAACATACCTACGTCCGGGAACAGTGCAGTCTACATCATTCTTACGATAGCAATACACTGACACTTGCCGACCTGATTATTTGCGACTGACGACTCACAACATACCTACGTCCGAGAACAGTGCAGTCTACATCATTCTTACGATAGCAATACACTGACACTTGCCGACCTGATGATTTGCGACTGACGACTCACAACATACCTACGTCCGAGAACAGTGCAGTCTACATCATTCTTACGATAGCAATACACTAACACTTGCCGACCTGATGATTTGCGACTGACGACTCACAACATACCTACGTCCGAGAACAGTGCAGTCTACATCATTCTTACGATAGCAATACACTGACACTTGCCGACCTGATGATTTGCGACTGACGACTCACAACATACCTACGTCCGAGAACAGTGCAGTCTACATCATTCTTACGATAGCAATACACTAACACTTGCCGACCTGATGATTTGCGACTGACGACTCACAACATACCTACGTCCGAGAACAGTGCAGTCTACATCATTCTTACGATAGCAATACACTAACACTTGCCGACCTGATGATTTGCGACTGACGACTCACAACATACCTACGTCCGAGAACAGTGCAGTCTACATCATTCTTACGATAGCAATACACTAACACTTGCCGACCTGATGATTTGCGACTGACGACTCACAACATACCTACGTCCGAGAACAGTGCAGTCTACATCATTCTTACGATAGCAATACACTGACACTTGCCGACCTGATGATTTGCGACTGACGACTCACAACATACCTACGTCCGAGAACAGTGCAGTCTACATCATTCTTACGATAGCAATACACTGACACTTGCCGACCTGATGATTTGCGACTGACGACTCACAACATATCTACGTCCGAGAACAGTGCAGTCTACATCATTCTTACGATAGCAATACACTAACACTTGCCGACCTGATGATTTGCGACTGACGACTCACAACATACCTACGTCCGAGAACAGTGCAGTCTACATCATTCTTACGATAGCAATACACTGACACTTGCCGACCTGATGATTTGCGACTGACGACTCACAACATACCTACGTCCGAGAACAGTGCAGTCTACATCATTCTTACGATAGCAATACACTAACACTTGCCGACCTGATGATTTGCGACTGACGACTCACAACATACCTACGTCCGAGAACAGTGCAGTCTACATCATTCTTACGATAGCAATACACTGACACTTGCCGACCTGATGATTTGCGACTGACGACTCACAACATACCTACGTCCGGGAACAGTGCAGTCTACAGCTCAGTCCGTTACTACTCACTCCCGTAACACTGCGGCGCCCATTATGAAGCTTAAACTTCTTACAGTTTGTGTTCAGCAACTTTGAATTAGTGTTCAGGTGAGCTCCCCCCACCTCTCTCAATAAACACAAGCAATTATCCGTGAAGTTTCCTCGTAAACACATTCACTACGTTTCATTCTCGCCGCGTTTATCGGAAATTCATTATTCACTCGCGATAACTTTACATTAGGGGTTCCAAATAATGAGTGTTATTGACTTAACTCTGCATGTTTTGCGAAATTGCTTCTTATTCAATAACTCGAGGTTAACTTTACCGCTGGGTTAATCCAATTCATATAAAATATCCTATTCATGAGCTTGCAAGACTGTTCCTGTCGTCGGCTCAATCACGTTGAATTGTAGGTGCACTACACTATTGCGTAGTCCGATACTTACAACATTACGGAACATAGTCGAGTTATTTAGTATGAAGGAGGAAATTGTTCCGAAAACGTATCCGTGATGACAACAGCATCAGACTTGCGCGACCAATTCATTATTGAGGACTTCGTAGTGCAGCGTACGATCACGCAATAATCTACGACAAACACAATCCCAGCAATGTGTGTTTATTTAATCGAGTTTCTCGGAGCAGATTCCGATTATTGTACAGTGGCAGTGGATTATGTCCACCAAGCACACATTGACGTCTACTTGCCTGATCCGCGGCGCTCACGCATCGCTTTCACATTAAAACGTCGATCCCTCGTACAATGTTATGCACCCTTAACGATTAGTTCGTCACTTCTCTTTCGGCTCTCACAAAATTCACGCGGGACGGGGGGGAGGGGGCCGGTGCTCGCTCTTGATAAATGTCAACGACAGCGCGCTCAAGAAAAATTCTAGCAATAACAAGTTGCGACAAGCTCGAGGGCGCGCAAGGCAACGGATATTAGGAATTTATCGTTCTACTTTACACAATTTTATTGTTTCGCAGGAACTTTCGCTTTGCAGTTTTCATATTCGTTTCGTTTCGCCGACACCTGAGTAATGTCCTGCTCCAACTTCTACCGCAAACAGAACTCCCACTTATCGTAAAGTTGTACGTAAATGGATTGATGGTAATAAACGTGGAGTTACTTCAGGCGCCGACAATCGCTCAGGCGTCACGACCGACCGCTAGCCGTACACTGTACGGTTGGTATTAACACTCGGGGAACTGACACTACTCTGGAATAGAATTGCCTTTCACATGAACATCTTTAACAGTTGTGTTAGGAGGTCAAACTACTAAATCTAATAATGATCAATTGGTCTTCAGGTTCCGATGAATAAAGATATCGTTTAGTGAACTTAAAAGTCACAGGTCTCATAGTTCACTGTTGCTCTTTGTTCTGAAGTATTCTTCCATCTGAAGGAACTTATTCAAGTCAAGTTCATAGAGTTGATACAATCAGGAAACTGGGTGCTGTTGCGAGAATCATTACTAATTTTGTACTCTAAAACCAACCTCAAGTTTGGAATCAAATATCACAGCTAGTTAGCGCTACATCCCTGCAGATTGAAACTTAGATGAACAGAATAAATATTATACAGTTGCCGACTGACATTATGATGCGCAGGTATACGAGTATTACATTATGAGGCGTAGGTATATTACATTATGAGGCGAAGGTATATTACATTAAGAGGCGCAGGTATATTACATTATGAGGCGTAGGTATATTACATTTAGAGGCGCAGGTATATTACATTATGAGGCGAAGGTATATTACATTAAGAGGCGCAGGTATATTACATTATGAGGCGTTGGCATATTACTTTCTAACATTTCCTTGATTGGCTGACTGACAAAGCATTGTGGACATGAAAAAGAAATGTGTTGTTTTCTTTCTTTTTGTGTTGTATACTTGAATCATCTCCTGCCCTCCTCAACTGTTACTCGGGATCGGTACAATACGATTTCAGTCATCCGTCATCTATCATTCACATCTTTTTCTTTCACATCATCCCTTACACAATCCATCCAGCATTTGCAAATTTAGGTACATCTTCGTAGATGTGCAAAATTAAAAACTGGGGAAAAATATATATTTATACAAAATCCTGTTGGAAGAAGTATAGTTTAACAGGAATAGTTTTTCTAGCAGCATATAACTGTTTATTTGTATACGAGTAGTTACTAGACGGTGGGCCCAGACACGTTATCATTCCAGTTTCATGTATCTCGCTCGCTACATTATAATATTATTGAAAGCTTCCAATGAACTCCTGAATAATAATGAATGTAATTATGTAGGTCATATTCAGTCGTACTTTTCCATAATTATACTTAGTTGGAAAATGGTGGTTGGAAGTAAATAATATTGTTCTACTTAATAATTTTGGAAGAAACAATCAAATCAATAAGTATACCAATTTTAGGTATTAAGTATATTCAAGGTTAACAGGTGCGATGAGTCCCGTCAGTGTGCGGTGCGACTGTATCGTGTTACTATTGCGTATTACGTCGTTTCACTGCATCGCCCATAATTATGACGATACTTCCACAAGATGTTCAGATATATCGCGATATGAGCTGAGGATGACGCCCTCGACACTTTTGGACCAGCCGATGTATTCTGTAATTTCTTAGTAACCAGTAATTAACGTGCCTCGGAATGTTGGTCCTGCGCCTGATCTCTCTCCGGTCGTGTAGGATTGCCGACACGACCGGAGAGAGACTCTCATATTCCGATGAGACTATCGGACTATGAGAGTGAGGGAAGAGAGAGTGCATCTGCGGGTACAGTCTTGGCACTATAATATCTCCCGCATCGAAGGCTAGTCTCCGTTGAGATTGGCTGCCATGGCCGAAATACGGTCTTGAGGACTATATATAAGTATCCGGCAATTGGGACTCGAGGTGGCCCTGCACAAGTCCGAGGCCATGTGTTTTCATGGTCCTCGGAACGCGCCACCGTCGGGTTCCCAAATAACGGTAGGAGGAGTTCACATCGGCGTCGAGTCGACGATGAAGTACCTAGGACTCGTCCTCGACAGCCGGTGGAACTTCGTGGAGCACTTCCGACGTTTGGCTCCCAGACTGGAGCGGGCCGGGGCCAAACGCCTCCTGCCGGAGGCTATACGCGGGGGTCGTGCGGTCCATGGCCCTTTACGGGGCACCGGTTTGGGCGCGTTCATTGAGGCGGCGGCCAGCCCGCCGGTTGAACGCGTCCCAGAGGGTCATGGCCACCCGGCTGGTCCGGGGATACCGCACGGTCTCCGGTGAGGCGGCGAGCCTCCTTGCCGGATTACCGCCATGGGATCTGGAGGCAAAAGTCCTCGCGCACATTTGGGAGTGGCGCGAGGAGGCGAAACGCCGGGGCGTAACTCCGCTGCCGCGAGAAATCGCGGCACAGCGGACAGAGCTCCGGCGGGATCTCATGGCGTCATGGAGAGTGCGATTGTCGCAACCCAGTGCTGGGCACGCCACTATTGCGGCGATAAGTCCCCTCTTTGAGGAGTGGCTAGAGAGGCGCCACGGCGTCCTCACCTTCCGCCTGACGCAGGTCCTCACCGGACATGGTTGTTTCGGGAGGTTCCTGTTTCGTATCAGGCGGGAGGAAACGCCCGGGTGTCATCACTGCGTGGATCGCCCGGAGGACACGGTTGAGCATACGGTGGAGGTCTGTCCGGCTTGGGCAGAGCATCGCCGTGTCCTCGTGGAGGCGATCGGCGGCGGGGATCTCTCGCGTCCGGCCCTAGTCCAGGCCATGTTACGGAGCGAGAGGGCATGGGAGGCCGTCACCTCCTTCTGCGAAGCAGTAATGCTCGCGAAGGAGGAGCAGAACGCGTGAGGGAGAGGCAAATTTCGCGCCCTCACGCCCCTAGCCGCCGCAGGAGACGCCCTGGGCGTCGGGAATCGCAGGCCGATTCCCGGCCACCGTAGGCGCGGGCTTGCGGACGGTGAGCAATGGGTAGCTCACCGTCCGATAAGGACCAGGCCCGAGTCGACGGCGCGTTGTGTTCCACGCGCGCCTCAAAGAGATGTCAGCACAACGGAAGGGGTCCGATAGGACCGATGCCTGCCGGGGTTGCGGGAAAGTCCGAAAGGGATACCGTGGCCCCTGGCAACGTAAAGGCAACGGAAGGAACACGGGTGGGTTTTAGTCAGTAAGAGTCTGACACGCCCTCCCGCTACACCCAGAGCGGGAGAAGTTATTTGATAATTTCCCACCCAAAAAAAAAAAAAAAAAAGGACTATATATAAGTGACCTTGAAGTGAGCTGTCATTGCTGTCATGCTAGAGCTCACTAGGGATCAACACTATCGACAACTCACTTCAGCTACATAAGCTTTGAGATGTTTACAGAATAGATCGGCAGTAGACAACGGAGCTGGTAGTTTAGTGTCAGAGCAGTGCCCGCGCGCCCGGTATGAACTAGGAAGCATAATAGTGCTTTTGTAAATCTACGTATCGCTGAAATACGGAATGCCTTCGTCCTCACTAGCTCGGCGGGTAAGGTGCTACACCCGCTGCACTTTCTCGCTAGCCACTCCAAGTACAGGCATAATATTTACCGTAGTTGGAAGATTTAACAGGAATACTAGTAATGCAGCTTAACAATATTGCTCGAGTGTTTTCGTTTTAACTGTCGTGTTCTTATGATGTTATCATACTTACTGAAACCTGGCTCATTCCTAGCATTCACGATGGCGAGTTTATTGATGTAGAAAAATTGTGAGTTCTTTCTTAGTGGTTTGGTAGGTCAAACAGATAATTATGTTGATAGCGAATGTCAAGGCTAGCACGAATGAGAGCCAAACGAATGTTTCTGCATAGAACACAAAGACATACATGTTAATGTGTATGAAACGTTGTGACAATAGCTTGTGTTTGCGATACATTACAAGTGAACGCTACTATTCTGTTGCATCTCCTTAAGTATACAGGGTGAGAACAACATCGTCAGCACTTGGATTTACATCATTGCAAATTGTAATGTGTTTGAATTTAACATGTTTTTTGATTTACACATTTAATTTTTTATTATTGTATGGAACAGTTTATTGACACAACTAATTAAAAGAACGAAAATAAGATCAAAATCCTCCGGCCGGCAATCCTTTGCGGAGCACACTGGGTGACCATATTACTAACACTCAAGCAATGCTCTAGAAGCATTGTTACATCGATTAGAACAAGTTGTGTCATCTTCCTTTTTTTTTTCGTATGCTGTATCTTTGAATGACGAAGAGATCAGATGTCTTTCATAGAACCTTCATTTTCACATATGACCGTTGAAGAAGTTTGTTTATGTTTCCTAAAAAGTAACGACAAGATTTACAGTAAATAATTAAATGTAGAGCAAACAAACTTGGAACCGACAGTAACTGATGTGATGAGTATCGCCAGAGTTGTGTTTAATTCACTAAAGCACTGTGTTGTCGTCGTGTAACACTCACCGATGTTGGGACCCGGAGTCTATCGACACTAACACACGCGTGACGTCTTGCCTTGTCGGGCCCCGCGAGCAAACTGCCAACCCCGCGCGCGATCCTCCGCGACTCCCCCTTCCTTGCGCCGCGGGAGCGCTCCCCGCGCCCCGCACCTCGCACCCCGGCGACAAGCCACGCGACGCACAAAAAGGGGATCAGCCGCTCCCGAATCCCGATACCGACTATACTCACTCGACATACTGCCGTGACACTAATATTCTACACGGTACTTAACTCGCTACAGCACATTTATCGCAAAAGAAAAACCTGAAACCAGATTGCGATATAACCACAACCTGTATAGCAAATGTTGGTCGTGCAACACAATCACGTAATTTTCTCGAGCAACATGATTGAGTTCACAGAGCAGCCTTCGCCTACAAGCTGCATGGACGTGTGACATTGTGCCCCCGCCGGCGTGACAACCGATTGTACACGGTTAATCGATGGTCGCGAACTGACGATGTAACAGTCACCAGTGCTTAACTTACGAACAGCAACAGAAGACCCACTCCACACGTCATGAGAGCACACACGACTGATGTGAGCTAACTTCTCGGCGCAAACAAGACGGCTGCAGTAGTTACGAACGTTGAGAATTATGTGCAACCGTCAGTTGACAGATACATCCGGCATGACTAATCGTGATTTTATTTCGACGGGTTTTAATGATTGTGACGTGAAATGCCTTTCAGTTCGGTCAGGAGGGGGTCACTTACAAAAACCATATGTAACGAAATATATGTTATGGCATGATCACTTATTACTTTGAAAGTACAGCACTTACTGACATTATTTTATTACCATAATTTAGAGATGCGACGCGACCCTAACAAAACAATTTCTAAGAAAACTTCACGGTATAACAATTACCGGTGCCGTGCGCGTGGCAAGTCGCGCTAGTCTGTACGAGCCTTAGTTTGCGCTGTATTCGCGCGGAGCACGACGCTTTCGGAACTAAAAAAAAACCATCGCGCGCTGTGTTTATTTAGTAATTACTCAGAATTGCATCGATCGATTCGAGCAATATTGGTTGCGTTTGACAAAGCTCACGACGTTATAGTAGGTGTAATACATAAAACTCATACTTGTGACTTTAGAAGTTGAAGAGTTTAACCCTTTTTGACCTCGGCGGAACATTTTTATCTCCACAGGGAGCGCTTTAGATTGAGCCAAGCGCAGGAACACAGCTGAGAGCGGCGAGCTCAAGTGGCTGAAGAAAGTCTAGAGCATCGCTATTAGATATAACTGCAATGGTGGCAGAGAATGAGACCAGTTCATCGAGATCCACCAGTAAGAGCCTGGCTACATCCGACAGTAACAGTACAAGGCCATAGTTAGAGCAACACGCGTAGGATGACCACCATACAAACGGGTTCTGTCGACGGAAGAATAGACAAAATGACAGATTGTGATTGTGAATCTGTACAGATTAAGCGTACGCCTGATTACCGTAGGCGCTAGAATTTGGCTACAGCCCGGTTCAAGTCCGTGTTTATCGAGAACGAGTTTGGTTCAAGAACAAGTTTGGTACAAGAAAGATTTGATATCAGCAACTGCAGCCGTGTCGCGATTTCTAGAAGAAGCGTTTCCAGGAGAAGGTGGAAAAGGCAGACATCAAACCACTTGACTGCACGCGAGCGCCAGAGTCACGGCAGAGATCAGCGATGTGCAACAGCATACGATGGTGTGGAATTAGTCGAAATGCGGTATCTAGATACCACTACGGGACATTGTGTAAGTCCACTTAACATCATCTATGATCGTCACGCTGAACAATTTAGTTTCCCTACCAAACGATACCTACGATAAATAAAAGCGGTCACTCATTCACAAGTCTGCGTACTTGAGCGGACACAAAGGACAGGTGAAAGCGTGGCTGCAATATCTCACCAACAAACATTATATTATAACATTCGCATCGACTAAAACTTCTGTATAATACAGATAAAATTTTTACTAAGTTTTTATATGTTCTTGACAAATCTTAAACATATTATACAATCTAACACCAAAATATATATTTTTATGGATCAGAAGGACATATAATTATTTTAAAAGAAAAGCAAAACTAGCTAGAAGTATTGATAAAACAATAACAGAATAGAAAATGAATCTAAATAATGTGAAACCGTTAGACACTGAAATTCTTGAAATCTACAGTTCCTAATACTCGTCCGTCGCTTCCGAGCGCCCGAGACAGAGTGCCCGAGGTGCGTGAGCGCCCCTCTAACGTCGTGTCGCCCCTTCCACTCGATGCGTCACAATGGTCACGTGCTATCCCTGCCGTCTCACTTGACCAATCCACTAAGACAGCCTTTCCTGACAGCTGAACGACCTCTTCAGCTTGGCTCCCTAGTATTGATTGCTAATTTTTCTGGTCCTCACTTGGTCGATCCTCATTTTTTATAGGCTCCTTACCTACAACATAACAAAGCTAAGACCAGTATAAAATATTCTGAAAGTTTTAAATATTAACAACCCATTGCGCTTGCTCTAGCAGTCACACCAATATTGGCAGCAGTTGCAGACTCTTTAATTGGTGATACAATTTGTTATGTACATGTTAACCAGGCGATGTTGTGGTTGTTTCGGTAATGATTGATCATTGCCGAAACAACCACAACATCGCCTGGTAAACATTATTGGGTTTCATGTCTGGCAAATAGCCACTTTCGGGGCTGTAACACACGCCATAGGTAGCTGTCGTAAGGTAAACGCACGTAGCTATCAAAACAACACAGCACACGCCATTAGTTAGCTGCCATATGGCAAGCGGCATGATTCGCATCATTCACATCAGATCCATCTCTCACAACCTGGCCATCATCCTTATTTTGATCATCATCAAAATCTGAAAATACATGAGTACATGAGTAATTAAATAACATGACCACTATGGTTTGAAGCTTATTCATCCTGAAGTAGTTTCACAACTTACAGTTCACGAATCCGACCAGTGTTCCAGGCGCAAGCGTGCACTCAAGCGCCAGCAACAAAGACCACCAATAGTGATCTTTAAAGTTGAAACAGCTTCAAACCCAAGAGATTCAATGCATCGCTAATGATAGAATCCGGATTTCCATCATTCGCCATACATTGTTATCGACAGAGGCCCAAAGCAAGTTTGCTTGTCATCTTAACGTATTCATAGCATAGGCCCTAATGTTTGCATACTACAACTACGTGTCACATAAACACACTTTCTCTCATAAGAGCAAAGCTGTTAAAACAGAGACTGTTGTTGATGTATGATACCTTTGTATGTTCTCTCAGTGGTCTAAACACATTAGCACCAATGGCGTCTAAAACAGAGACCCATACATTAGTATGTTCTCTCAGTGGCCTAAACACATTAGCACCACTAGCGTCTAAAACAGATATCCATACATTAGTATGTTCTCTCAGTGGACTAAACACATTAGCACCACTGGCGTCTAAAACAGAGACCCATACATTAGTATGTTCTCTCAGTGGCCTAAACACATTAGCACCACTAGCGTCTAAAACAGATATCCATACATTAGTATGTTCTCTCAGTGGCCTAAACACATTAGCACCACTAGCGTCTAAAACAGATATCCATACATTAGTATGTTCTCTCAGTGGACTAAACACATTAGCACCACTGGCGTCTAAAACAGAGACCCATACATTAGTATGTTCTCTCAGTGGCCTAAACACATTAGCACCACTAGCGTCTAAAACAGATATCCATACATTAGTATGTTCTCTCAGTGGCCTAAACACATTAGCACCACTAGCGTCTAAAACAGATATCCATACATTAGTATGTTCTCTCAGTGGCCTAAACACATTAGCACCACTAGCGTCTAAAACAGATATCCATACATTAGTATGTTCTCTCAGTGGACTAAACACATTAGCACCACTGGCGTCTAAAACAGAGACCCATACATTAGTATGTTCTATCAGTGGCCTAAACACATTAGCACCACTAGCGTCTAAAACAGATATCCATACATTAGTATGTTCTCTCAGTGGCCTAAACACATTAGCACCACTAGCGTCTAAAACAGATATCCATACATTAGTATGTTCTCTCAGTGGACTAAACACATTAGCACCACTGGCGTCTAAAACAGAGACCCATACATTAGTATGTTCTCTCAGTGGCCTAAACGCATTAGCACCGCTGGCGTCTAAAACAGAGACCCATACATTAGTATGTTCTATCAGTGGCCTAAACACATTAGCACCCCTGGCGTCTAAAACAGAGATCCATACATTAATTAGTATGCTCGCTCAGTGGCCTAAAGACATTAGCACCACTGGCGTCTAAAACAGAGGCCCATACATTAGTATGTTCTCTCAGTGGCCTAGATACATTAGCACTACTGACGTCACTCACCACTCTCGAAAAAGCTGAGCACACATCCGGCGTCCACTCGCCTCGCCACAACATCATATGTTCTGCCGCAGCTTGGGTCTTCTTTCCGTAAGAGCCAGCTAATAACACTAACTCGCAGCGGTGGCACGGTAGCGCGCGAACAATCCTATACGGCCCGCGCATGCCGCGCATGAGTCTAGTTTTCGAGAAGTCTGAGCAACTGCTTGCAAGCGGTTTTTGAGGCATAGCCTGCAATGCACTTACGGAAATAGCCCGCCAATCCCAATAGCTGACGGTCCGCTCTTACATTAGATGGTTTTGTGAACTAAAGCTTTAGTCATACTTGAGCTCGGCCCAACCTGTCCATGCCCAATATTTTCAGATCATTACCGACAGAATTTGCCACCATCAGCACGTCACCAAATCAACACCCTGTCAGCATCCACTAGGTGCCTCAAACTCTTGAAGACGAATCTCTGATAAACGGTAGGAGCATAAACGAGCCCACAAGGCATCCCCAAATATTCGTAATGGCACTCACGTTACGAATGCTGTTCCACCATAGAGTCACCGTCCCTCATCGGCAATCGATGGAACCATGTAGCCACATCAAGACCGCCAAAAAACAGTTGTAGTAGCAGTCACTTGATTATCCGCAAACTCATTAATTACTTTCATTGGCCGCTTCCTATCCTGACCTACTCACGGTGAATGAATCAGGGAACATGTGGCGGTATCTACAACACCAAATTGTATGCAAACTACGCATCGCACTGACATCACTCAAAACCCTGCATCGAGCAAGCAAAATTTACCGCGCGACTAGAATATATACAACGTCCCGACATCAATTATCAGACAGTAGCCCACAAAATA
Organism: Xanthia icteritia; assembly: GCA_949128155.2. NCBI lineage: Eukaryota > Metazoa > Arthropoda > Insecta > Lepidoptera > Noctuidae > Xanthia > Xanthia icteritia. The sequence continues at coordinate 16,423,173 of OX421956.2, forward strand.
TAACACCCGTCTGGTCAGAGGGTTCTCCCTTTTCAATGGAGGATGAAGAACTTTCCACCCTGTTCTTCATACCTCTATAAACGCGAATCAGATAGTGAGGACGTTGTCAACTTTAAAAAGTTATTGTATACTACAACTACGCCGTACTCATAAATTTATCCAAAGGACATGAAAGTAAATTAAAAAGAGTAATTTCGGAAAATTCAACTGTCAAAGTAGTATGGTAAGATGTTTCGTCTTCCTGACTACCTATATCCCACAAAACTTGCCAATTTGATTGGGACATCGTCTGTCGGTGAATTACGAGTGTGTTCGCCCACTTGTTTCGTACTGTACAGGGTGACTTGCGAGTAAATCAAGGAAATAGTTAAGCCACTATCTATAAGTATGTCAACAAGCACCCCCTGAATAACTGCACTCGTACTATCATTTTGCTTTAACGCGTTAACATTTTCGTGATAAAAATGTACATTGGACTTGCCATGTCAACATTACGGCATGTATTCGAAGCAATTGCACCCTGGTTGGTTTTTCTGATTGAACACGTTTAGGACACGTTATTTGCTGATGGCCAAAACTTTTACAATGAGAACATTGAACTTTCTAATCAGCATATTCACGTTTTCGCGTATTTGTATTAGATTAATTTTCACGGAAACCACTGCATTTACGAAATGAGTAGGTTTCACGTATACCGACAAAAAGTTGACTGAACTATCGGGCATTAGTACCGGCTGCATGAATTTGGGAATCAGTAATACCACGAATAACAATAGCTGTGATCAGCTCGCCACTTAATCCTCCGATGATACGATGTAACAAAGACGGAAAAAAATGCAAGGACGGATCAAAGTTGGACATAAAAACATATTTAGACTTACCGGAATAGAATAGATTGCACTTACAATAAGGTTCTCGGTTACCACGCTCATTTGCGTGCCGTGCCAACCGACCAGCGCTCTTGCAGGAAAGGCCATGGTGTCCGAGGCCATGGCGCTTCACCGCACTGGAATTTCACGCAGCGATGTGGAGCCCCGCAAGGACCACCCAGACGCAGACTTGTAGCGAGCCGGAAAGTGGTGTCACCCAGCATAGTGCCTATGTTGGGTTACGGTAGCCCCTGAAGCCAGAGGCCCAACTCCCATACTTCCACAGCCAGCAGGTGGGCACGCTCAGCAGTATTGGTGGACGTATTAATGAGGTTATTCCGTACCAACCTGCATTGCGGCTCATCCCACTGTCTCTGGGAAGACGGGCTCTCGGGTTGCTCCGTATCCAGACAAGACACTTAACAGGCGTTCATCGCACCGGTCAAACACGGCAAGGGGTTAAGATTTTTGTAGATAACTTTTCGGTGCTGTGACCGAGGACAGGAACGGTAAGCTTACACTAGACATTTTGAGGACGCCGAGCTTACCAAAACGAATGGGTCAAACTCAAACTCAAAGCATTTATTTCAAATAAACCAATTACAAGCACTTTTGAATTGTCAAGGAGTCGGTCAGTGAAAAATATGAAGCTAGTCGCCCATTCCAAAGCGTAGTAGGTACCTATGGAGAAGAACGGGCAAGAAACTCCACGGAAACTCTTTTAAATCAAAATATGGTTACAAAATATTGGTTACATCATTCACATGTGAAAACGATGCAAAACATTAAAAGCGTCCGTTAGAAATAAAAATAAAAACTAATTCAAACATTAAATTAAATTAAAATCGCCATGGCAGATAAGAGATGACCAGTCTCTACTGACGGCGCCCGTTCACGATCATGACGCATGGATAGCACCATTCAGCTCAACCATTTTGAAGGGAGCTAAATGATCCAACAGACGTGCCACCGTCAGCGAGACATTAGAGTGAGCATGACATACTCTCAGCCGCTAGGGCGCATTCAAGTCAATGAAAGACATACCAAAACATACATACATACCTAAATGGTAGCTTTAAAGTCGGTACATAATACTCATACATGTGCTATGCGATTATACAATGCTAAGAGATTGAATTTATACAATGCAAAGATAGTTTTTAAAATCTTCAGCAGCTCCAACGGTATTTTCAAATGCTAATCAATTAGTTTACGCTTATGGAGCAGGACTGAGCCAAGCATTTTTATCAGCAATGTAATCCCCCAACTTATAATATGCTTGGCTGCATAAAGTGCGTTTAATATAAGATTTAAATTTTGTTTCATTCAGTTGAAGTAGTGAGGCTCGCAGAAACGCGCGGTCGTCAAAAGCCACATTTAAAATTGATGTTAGAGTAATTCGAATAATTTGATCGATTTCGTCTAGAAAGTGTGGCTTCTTGCATTAGAGGAAGAGCGGAGAAAATACACAAAATTTGGACCGAAACAGAGGGATCTGATAAGGGTGAATACCGAATGTAAATTTATTTTAGAAAATCTCTCCGAAATATCGTTAAAATATTTAATTATTTCGTCAAAAAAAGGTGAAAAACTGTCTTCTAAAATTGGGGAACCTAAGGTGCAGTGAATTTTTTTCCAAAAGTTTGCTAACTGGGGCTATTGAATTGAATTTCTGTATAGTCGCTTGTCTGTCGGTATTGTCACAAAGGTAAACTTCGCATTTAGAGTGGTTGAGACCATGGCCGATGGGTAGGAACTGCTGCTTTAGGAATTAATTATTTAAACTTATTACTCGAATAGATTAGATTTCTTATTTAAACTTTAATCACTTATGTACGATGTTGCCTAAAATCGAGCACGAAACCCGTGCAGACCCGGGATCCTGCTCGTCACGAGTGGATCTTGTCAATGTGCTGCGCGTATGGTGTGTTCAGTCGTGTAGCGCACGCGTCTCATTGAAATGGTAATGAGCGGGCAGTAAATACGGTGCCGCCGTCGCCGCACCGCACTCGTCCGCCACTCGCCGCCCTCACTGCACTAGTGCCTAGTTGCCGCGTGTGATCACTACATCATTACGTCATGTGGCGCTGCTCGTGTGTAGCGCTGCTGCTGCCCGCGCTGCTGCTGCTTGTGTCTCTACTAATAAAAAATCTACTTATCCAAATCTTACATTCATTGACTGACAGACAACGCACAGCCTAAGCTACTGGGCCCAGAAACTGGAAATAAGTTCCTTAAATAAATAAACGATTTATTATTATATAATCAAATTGAGCACTATAGAAAGAATTTTATCCCCTAAAGAAGTCAAACAGGGGATGAAAGTTTGTATGAAAGTTCGTAATTTTTACCGATAGGGAAACCTATCGGGCAAACGACTTATCTTTCATAATACTGTTTGATACCCATAATTTCATAATCTAGATGAGGAGACTATTATGATCACTGTGCTGACGTATCGTTTGTCCGCAGTGGTGCAGCTCCGCTGTTCGGCTTGCTCACTCTCCTCAGCGCGTATGTATTGTCACTGTGCTGACGTGTCGTTTGTCCGCAGTGGTGCGGCGGCGCCGCAGTTCGGCTTGCTCACTCTCCTCAGCGCGTATGTATTATCACTGTGCTGACGTGTCGTTTGTCTGTAGTGGTGCGGCGGCGCTGTTCGGCTTGCTCACTCTCCTCGGCGCGTACGTATAATCTCTCTACTATATACTATACATACAATAATATCTCTGCAGAACTTGTACTGCTGTGTTTTCGTAGCACATGTATGAGTATTATGTACTATAAAACTACCGTTTACTGGGTACGTCTTTTATTAGCTTCAATGTGCCCTGGATGCGGGAGGCACAGAATCGGTCAAAATGGCGGTGCTTGGGGGAGGCTCAAGCAGTGGACGACTTTCGGCTGAAATGATGATGATGAATGTGCCCTGGCGACTGAAAGTATGTCATGCTGATTCAAATGTCTCTCTGTATTGGATCATTTGGTTCCCTTCAAAATGGTTGAGTTAAATGGTGCTGATTCATGCGTTATGATAATTAATGGCTGCCGTCACTTAGGACTGGTCATCTCTTAGCTGCCATGGCTTATTTAATTTATGAATAGTATTTTTTTTGTTTACTTTTTACTTTGGACGTCTAAATTGCACGTTTTTCTACATCGTACAATATGGATGATGTAACCAATATTTTGTAGCAATATCTTTTACTTAAAAGAAGAGAGTCCATGGAGTTTCATGCCCGTTTATCACCATAGAAAAATATTACACTTTATTTCAGTCACCGACTCCTTGATAGTTCAAAAATGCCTGTAAATGGTTTAATTGAAATGAATGCTTTGAGTTTGAGTTTTTTGAGTTTATAATAATGGTGTTCTATGTTACATGTACCAGTACAAACGGCACCAGTCTTGACGACGCTACTGCTGGACGTTTTGCAAACAAAAATGAACACATTTGATCAATCGCTGACCTCATCGCTATCGCCGGCGGAACTTCCGACGGTCAGTAAACACACACACACATTGCATACCTATATGTAAATTAATAATAGGTAGAGTGAGGTCACAGGTTGGACCCTCGAGGAACACCTGTTACTAACATTAGTACATTTGAAACATTATACCATTATCACCATTTTGTATTATCTATCAATCTCATCCATTACTACTGATATAATATTGTAACAAAAGTAAATAGTGTCTTGCGTTTATTCTTGTACTGGTGTATACAATCTGTTTTTGTTTAAACAGGAATTTAAAGCGGATTATCACCGACCCTCAGTTACCACCCACCACCGGACACACCAACACTGCAATCATCTTAGAAGTAATGTAGGTTTTATTGTTGTTAATTATTATTTATATACCTGAAGGTATTATTTTCTAATAAATGTCTTATTAATTTAACTAATAAGTGTTTGTTTAGTTGTGTGTGTGTTTATCAAGTTATCACAATGAGAAGATTCTACGCTATCGTATCAATAACATGAATGTTCTAGTCATACGGGATATGTATGACTCAAAAACATTACATGTAAAACAATACAAGTCTCGCACCGCAGTTATTTTACCGCAAAACGTTGTGAGATCTAGTAAAACCAAGTCGGTGTGTTTATTCAGTACCTGTCTATGGCAGCACCTATCCAACAACTTTGTCATAAATTGTTACCAAATTAGTTAACTTACAAAATTTTATTATAGTGACTGTATCAATATTAGACATCTTTATTTCTTTAATAAATAGAATAACATCACACGGCAACATAATCACTTCACGTCCTAATTAAATAAAGCGCTTACAGCGGTAATATTAGGTAGATTTTGTTGTATGAAGATTCTATTGCCGTGTGCGATTGCCAAGTCATTGACAGGATCATCCTTCAACATCTCATTCTTAATTAATGTACCTGTGTACTTGAATATCATTATAAGCAACGGGTACTATCCTGATCCAGTTCTCGACAGTTGACCATTCTGATATACGACCCTCGGACGTTCATTCATTAAAGCTGTTCTGGAAGGGAGAAAGTCTCAATCACTGTGTTGTCCGCTCGTCCTGAGGATCATTTTCATTCATTTTCAAATATCTTTATTTAACATCGATACATGAACATGCACTTATCCTAAGACACACTAACTCACTATAATTAAGACACTTTATGAGGCTAGCGATTCACCTTTCAAAGCTTTTAAAGGATATTTTTATAACTGTTAACAACATAAACATTACACAATAATCATGGGTACATGATGGCAGTTGCGCAAATTATTTAGCTAGTTATAATTTACTGATTGCATGTAGGTAAAAACGTCACACGTCCTGAGGATCAGGATGCAGTTAGTTACCCATGAGTCACACTACCTATGACCCAGTTATCTTGGTCATCACCTTTAGACGCCGTTACATCAGTCACTGAAAGCCTGCGCCCCTTTGACCATCTCAACTCGTGAACCGGACTACACCGTCCAGACCAGACAGCCAGTAACCACACCATGCCCCTTCGACCATCCTCTTAGCGGCGGCCTGGACCGGACCATACCATCTCTTTGCTCAATTGCACCAAAAATTACATCAACAACCTGAATTAGACGAGTACGTCTCATCGACCAGTTTTGTCACTCACGTTACTTTATATTGTCCAGTTATACTACAGCTGTATACCAGCGTCACATAGTACGGACCGTTTAAGGACAATCTTACTCCACATTAATCTCAACTTCATATTTTACATTATCGGGATCAAATCGTTTCGAGTCTGTAAGTAACATAATTATGTCTGTTAGGTACCTATCTTATTCTCATCGCCGCGCCGGCTCGGCCTCCTGTTAATTAATTATACTAACAGTAATTTTCAGTAACCTGTAATGACCACGATGACTCTTGGATATACATGGTGCCTACATGTATATCATGAGGTACGGTGATTAAACTGTCAGAAAAAAAAATGAAAATACAAGTCTACTGAAGTCAATCCAACCCTCTTTTATTCTTACTGCAATAGTTTTAAAAACGCATTGCATGTCATTTTCGAAAACATCGGTTTGAAATAAACAAGTCTAAGAAATAAGACCAGAAGTGATTTTTTTTAAAACAATTTTTAATACTACCTAACAAAATAAATTCACCACAATCAACTTTACAACAAAAATGATTTTTACTTCTAAACAAGCTAACACACAAAAATAGTACAAAACTAATTAACCTAATTAAGACCTAGAAACAATCTACCTATGACAAAATAATTAACAAAAGTTAGGTACAATCGGACAGAGTAACGACCTATCTCAACAAAGGCGAGCGCAATAATGGCGCGAGCCCGGGTGAGGCGCCGAGTTTTATACTAACTCTCCCCACCCTTGCCGCTCCTACTCCTACACGGCCTCTCCTGACAGGAGTCCGTCCTCGGGCTCCATCTTCTAACTCTGAAGGTCAGTCTCCGATGGGTTGGCAACGATGTCTCTGGGCGTTCATCACCCAACGAAGCGTTGAACAGGACTGGAAGTTCTTCGATGCGTCCCTGTGTCCCGGACGTGCTAGGCTATGGTTCAATCGCGACATCAGGCGTCCCGACTTCGGAAGGCTGGACGACGACATTTGGAACGGTAGATTCCCCATTATCGACGTCCGATTCTGTAACAAAAATAAATCACGGCAGAATACTATGTTCACACACCAAATAAGACACAGAGACTCCATGTGTCCTTCTTATCAAGTTATACAACTATGACACATGATAGCTAGGCTCGACTAGCTAAACCTAAGCACAGGGTAAAAAAAAACAAACAAATATCTGTATCGATCACCTGGGGCAGTTCCCGTCGGGGGAGTGCCACCTCACGACTCGCTAGAGGTCTACGCGGACTTACGTGAGACATAACTTTGCGTGTGTGAAACGATTCACATAAAAGCATGTTTCAACCCAAAAAAGAAAAACACAGAGACCATGTTCGTCACCGAAACATGTCTCGCACCGCGACTCGTTAGAGACCTACGTTTAGGCATAACCCTGCGCGTACTACAGCTCCAGGACCATGTCCGAGCACAACAAAATAAAAACACAAACCACCTAAGGCCTGTTCCATATACTAGGATCGCATGACTGAGCATACTCCAAGACAGCATCCAATAACATGAAACCAAACCTCACTTGAAGTGTATCCGTCAATCAGGATAGTATATCTGAGTACGAGGACATCCGAGACAGAGGCTATCCCAACTGCAAGACAACACTTCACATGGTGTACATGGTACATAACAAAATACGTACTCTTAAAACAATTACACAAGACAGAGGCCACTCAATGGCATGTCTACAAGTCATTAAGAGGAAAAACATCAAAGCGATGATTTAGACCCCTTACCAAGAAAAAAATCAGCACACATATCGGGAGTCCACTCTCCACGCCACGGAATCATATACTCCGCGGCTGCTTGCGTCGTTTTCCCATACGAGCCGGCCAAAAGCTGAAGCTCGTAACGGCCGTGTGACAAAGCCTTCACCACACCGTATGGCCCTCGCATGCAGGAATCCAGCTTCCCAGTGGACTGCGCCTGTTTTCTAACAAAAACCAGTGAATTTATTTCGAAGACGCGCGGTGCCTTGCGTCCTTGGTTGACGTAAGTATCTTGAGCTTCGCGATTTAAACGAAGACGTTCAGATGCTCTTTGCCGACGCATCTCACGAAGAGCCTCTCTGTTCGGACTGGAACCTTTACGGTAATCGAGGCTGAAATCAAAGTCCTGGAGGTATACCCACCAACGAGCTACTCTGGGCAACAAGTCTTTCTTACGTTGAGTGAGTTTTAGTGCGTTGCAATCGGTAACTACAGTGAAATGAACCTCCACAAGATAATGCCGGAAATACTGAAGAGCTTTAACGACTGCAAGCGTCTCCAGCTCATACGAGTGGTATCTACTCTCAGCCCCCTGAGTAAGCCTGCTGAAATAAGACACCACTCGCTTGCGATTATCCTCATGTACTTGCAACATGACTGCTCCATAACCAATAGAGCTCGCGTCTGTGTGGACCTCTATTGGTAACGAAGGATCGTAGATAGCTAGTACTGGCTCACTCGTTAGACATTGTACAATGTACTTTCGAGCAGCCTGTTGCTCTGAACCCCAGTTAAAGGGAACGCCCTTTTTAGTCAGCGCAGCAATACAAGCAGTTCTTTGAGCAAAGTCAGCCATGTAACGTCTAAAATAGCTGGCTAAGCCCATGAACTGGCGGACCTGTTTTATGTTTTGCGGTTGAGCTGAGTCAATCAAAGCCCTTACTTTATCATGACTCGGCCTAACCCGATTTTCACTAATGGTCCGCCGCAAATACTCGATTTCTGTAGCTAGAAACGAACACTTCTTCAAGTTAATTGAAAAACCGGCCTCAGTCAAGGTATTAAGAATACTACGAAGGAGAATCAGGCCCTGTTCGACTGTTTTACTCAGAATCAAAACATCATCGATTGGGATTCAGTTGGGATAGAAATCTCGGGTTGAATCGGCTCGAACTCTAGTTGTTGACCCACTATCAACCCTCGTAAGTGACTGACAATCTTTAGTACGAACTTACCTAACACCTTCTCTATTTAAAATGTCCGTACCTACTATGACTGGAATGTTCATGTATTGGGACGATACTACGAACAAATCTACATCAAGAGTCAGACCGTCAAACTCGATAGGTAACGTAACGTAAGACGTGCTTTCCACTTCCTGACTACCCAAGCCCTTCAAAATACGGAAAGTCGGCTTGCGTGAACAATTAAAATGTTTCAGCAAAGAGGACGATATTAAAGAGATGGTTGAACCACTATCGATCAAAACGTCTACGGGCACATCTTGAATAACCGCCACTACAACATCATTATTAGTAGAAGTTACTAAAACATTGCAAAAATTAACAGTCTCCTTGTGTGCCGCTTCGGTTCTTTGCTTGGCAAAACATGTTTCGACCTTATGACCCAGCTTCTTACAAAATGAACACGGTTCGGATTTATTCGGAGCAAAAACTGTCTTCGAATTCGCGGTACTCGAAGAAAGCCGAGGACTACTCGGTCCCTGATCAGGCCTAGAGCGCTTAGTACACGCAACTTGCTTGTGTCCTAACTGACCACACGAGAAACACTTAATATCGCTAGTACTACCCCTTTTCCGCGAGGAATCAGCGATTGGTTTCCCTTTGTTACCACTATTTAAACGCGAAGTGCTAACCGGTTTTACGTAAATGGAGAAAAACTCAATCAAATCATTTGGCAATAATTTTGCGTTAGTCGCAGCCGCTCTAATATTAGGGTCCGTAATACCGCGTATAATTATTGCCGATATTAATTCGTCACTAAGTCCCCGCACTATTCTCAACCGAAGTAACGAACGACGCGCATAATCAGCGTACGTGGAGTACTTGTCAGAGTTGGTGTTAATCACGTCTGCCAAAATACTTGCTACATCGGGTGTCTTCGGACACAGTGGCCTAAACTCTTTCTTAAAGTTGCTCCACGTGCGGTCATTTGACACCCAATCGTTTAGCCACGAACGAGCATCTCCCTTTAAGCAATTGCCAATACGCGAAAGGCACTCATGATCGTTCCAGTGGTTTAGGGATCTTGCGCGGTCTACCTCCGCACACCAATCATCAATATTGTGCAAGTTTGGATCAAAACTAGAGATATAAAAATGCTGGCTGGGTCTACCGTAATTAATTGAACGAATGGCGTCTATAATACGGTCGGTAACCGTGGAATGTTCTAGCGCCTTGCTAGATGTAGGCTCTGAACCGCGAGGTAATGATCTAGACCTAGATCGGTTACGTTGGTTATGGCTACGGAAAGACGGCACAAACCGATCACGCGATCGTGGACTTACATGGGGTGATTGCAACCTACGCGTACGGCTCGACGGCGGCGGCGGCGAAACATAACGCTCACTACGCAGACCCGCACGATCCGGTGATCGTAAAGCATTACGCCTAGGTGACTGTCTGACCTGATCGCGTTGTCGTGATAATGAGCTATCGCGGTTTCTAGTTTCCGGCACTAATAAAGCACGATCACCAGAATGCCCTGGCAAAGGCGACGCCCTAGGCCTATCCTCTAACGCTTTAAGACGCGTCATCATAGCCTGCATCTCGAGCCGCAACTTAAAACTTTCATCAGGCGATCGTTCGCGGTTTCTACTATCACGTCTGTCGCGACTATGACGATTGGAACTACGACTATCGCGACGATCCACACTATATTCACGCTCTCGATTCGACATGACAAAATCAACAAAAATCTAAAGTAGAACAATGAATGAACCGCTATGACATAAATAATGACAAAATACGGCACGAAAACTAATCAAAAGCACTAACTAATCTTCACAAAACATTGCAACAAAAATCGTACTACCTGAAGGGTAGCTGGAAAGAAAAAACCGAAAAACGACAAAGCTTCTAGAATAAAACTAACTGATAAGCACTATCCTTTAACAAAAATAACAGTGGGCAATTGGGAGAGAATCCCACTTCTGATCTAAGAAACAAGACCAGAAGTGATTTTTTTTAAAACAATTTTTAATACTACCTAACAAAATAAATTCACCACAATCAACTTTACAACAAAAATGATTTTTACTTCTAAACAAGCTAACACACAAAAATAGTACAAAACTAATTAACCTAATTAAGACCTAGAAACAATCTACCTATGACAAAATAATTAACAAAAGTTAGGTACAATCGGACAGAGTAACGTCCTATCTTGCTAATTTTAATTGTATAATTTATGTGTAATGTTCAGATACAAGTTTTTGTTAATGAATAAATGACTATGACTATGACTATCTCAACAAAGGCGAGCGCAATAATGGCGCGAGCCCGGTTTTTTTTTTTTTTTTTTTTTTAACTAGGGCATCTTGCAGGTGACCACTAAGGTCGTGGCTGCTTAACCGGACTGTCCTGTGGCTGCCAATAGCTTCTACACTAAGGGCATCCAGCCAGGGGCATAAAACTATTCTAAATTAAAGTTAAGCGAATGCTCGCTAAGGGCACCCCCTGTGGGGTACGAACGTCGGCTTAGGGCATTCGCTGAGGGGAGGACAGCAAGTTCAGGGACAGGCTGGATCAAGGAGTGATCATTATTATTATGAGGGGAATTTAAAGCTACACGCTCAGCTGCGGCGCGGGCTGGCGTTTCATCGGACAAGGCGCGAGCCCGGGTGAGGCGCCGAGTTTTATACTAACTCTCCCCACCCTTGCCGCTCCTACTCCTACACAAGATTATTGCGTACAGTCTCGAACACCCAACATGAATACATTCTACCAAAATGCACGTAGACGTTTCGCCATCAAACGTAAAAGTTTGGCGAGTTTAGATTTAAGTAACACCTCTGTATTAAAATATAATTAAATAAAAATAAAAAAAAAATAAAAAAACATATACCGCATTTTTGCAGTCAGTTACAAAGCGAGCACGCATCGAATAAAAAAAGAAACTTCTCACCGGCTTATTTCCCCAATCCACATGGTAAACCTCCTAAGGTCAGTGACAGTTCACACACATTATCATACATGCACACACAAACACACCACAGCGCAAGCCCAACGTTAACACTTGCTATTTTATGTTGTGTTCGAATGTTTTATTTTATTTTATTTTCATTTTTATTTTATTTATGGCAGATGTTTTTTTAATCAATATTTACACATTAACATCAATTTTAAATGTGGCCATGGACGACCGAGCTTGGGCGCAAGCTACTCTTCCCATTCGTATGGGAGGCCTCGGCGTCCGCAAAAAGACATTGCCCATCCTTCTATGGACCGCCGTTGCGCATAAAAATAAGTTGTATGATAGCATAAATTGGACATAAAAGAGGGGAGATGTCATATTTTCCAAGGAAATAAAAATGAACTATTTATTTTGTGGGGTTTTTATTGTTTTTTGATTTTCTGTTCAAGTTTTGAGGTTAGTTTGGAGCCAACCTTCTACTAAAAAAAGCAGTCCTTACAACATTTGAATACTCACAAGACACCAGAAACTAGTTCCATCAAACTAGTGAATAATCCTGAGTAAATAATATTAGCTACAATGGTAGGTAGGTTACACTTACTTAGCATTGTATAATTGCATTGTATAATTGCATGGCACATGTGTGGGCACCATGTACCGACTATAAAGCTACCATTTAGGTACTGAGTATGTCTTTCATTGACTTGAATGTGCCCTGGCGGCTGAGAGTATGTCATGCTCACTCTAATGTCTCGCTGGCGGTGGCGCGTGTGTTGGATCATTTAGCTCCCTTCAAAATGGTTGAGCTGAATGGTGCTAATCCATGCGTCATGTTCGTGAACGGGCGCCGTCAGTAGGGACTGGTCATCTCTTAGCTGCCACGGCGATTTTAATTTAATTTATATTTTTATTTCTAACGGACGCTTTTAATGTTTTGCATCGTTCTCACATGTATAACTTCAACTTGAATGATGTAACCAATATTATGTAACCATTTTATTTTATTTAAAAGAGTGTCCGTGGAGTTTCTTGCCCGTTCTTCTCCATAGGTACCTACTACGCTTTGGAATGGGCGACTAGCTTCATATTTCTGACTGACCGACCCCTTGACTATTCAAAAGTGCCTGTAATTGGTTTATTTGAAATAAATGCTTTGAGTTTGAGTTTAAATGGGCTTATAGGTTAGTAGTATAGGGAATAGAAAATAACAATGCTTGTTTATAGGAATAAAATAGTTTTATTGGTCCATATGATCATCATATTCATAAAATATGTCGTCTAAAAACGGAGCCGGCGGCTCAACTGATCTAAATCGAGCCCAACCAAGATACCACAAAATGGTCATTACGTGTGCGCAGCATCCCACGGTTCGATTACCCACCAAACAATTGCAATAGTAACCAGCAATATCAGCTACTGAGTTACTTATAGCCCTATTAACTAAAATGTAAGCATAGTACACTTTTCTGCTAACGTGACGTGATTTAATTCGTCCCCTTACTAAATACTTGTCCGTTCCCAGTATCAGTGGCAAGTCATCCTCAATGTCGTTTGCTAACTCGATTTCGTATTTTCCGTTTCTACGGACATGCTCCCCATAGTACGACCGAGCCTGTTTTAACTGGTAGGAACCTAGAGCTACTGTCATCAGATCATGTAAGGTAAGTCTTGGAAATGTGTCCAAATGTGGATGATCAGCATCTATGTTTAGGAAAATGGCTCTCCTTCTATTAATATTTTCATTTTGTATGTACGCACCCAAATGATTTATTGTATTAACTATTAAATGATTGTTAACTAGGAAAGAAATATTTTTTTAATAATATTAATTACAAATAAAAATATGAATCACGCGGGAATATTCTATATTTGAAATATTTTTTAAAACAACGCCCGCCTCTACATATCAGTTAAAACCGATTACGAGGAAGTTCTTTAAGTTGTCAACACTGCTTTCACTTTATGAAAGCCATTTTGAAAATATAATGCAATAAAATCGAATTAGTAACTATTAAAACAAAAAAAATAAAACCACATACGATTTCGATCAAGATAAGTAAGAAAAGTTAAAAAAAGATTTCATAATTTATGACTATATTTTTGTTGCTATACTGTTTTCTTTTATAGCGATACTGGTTTTGGGCAATGGCCTTTCTAGTATTAGTTTACCGGCTTTCATATCCTCGGTCCACGGCACTGAGAAATTAATCAGGAAAATTCTAGCCTCCACACTGATTGATTTTGATGTGCCGTGCTTAACCGAGGCTATGGATGCCTGGAGACTCGCTTGCCCGAACTCAGATGTACCCGATTATCCATCTTCCCAAAGGCGGTGGGATGAGGCGCTCTGCAGAGTAGTACAGAACAATTATTTACTTAACACGTCTGCTACCACTGCGGAGCTTACGCGCCTGCTGGCTGTGGGTAAATGGGAATCGGGTCTGTGGCTTCATGCACTACCGTCGTCGAACATAGGCACTTTGCTCGACGACACTACCTTCCGCCTCGCTGCTTCCCTACGACTAGGAGCTTCTTGTTGTTCTCCTCATCGCTGTCACTGTGGCGAAGTTGTCAACAGCCTCGGACATCACGGCCTGTCTTGCAGCCGAAGTGCGGGTCGCTTAGCGCGGCACGCAAACATTAACGACATCATCCGACGAGCTCTTGTTACCGCCGGCGTTCCAGCTATATTAGAACCCAATGGCTTGGCACGCGACGATGGCAAGAGACCGGACGGTATGTCCTTATCTCCATGGAAGGTGGGTAGGCCTTTAGTGTGGGATGCAACCTGTGTCGACACTCTTGCGCCATCCCATCTTCCTGGCTCGGCGTGCTGTGCTGGTGCTGCCGCTGCGGCTGCAGAAAACCTTAAGCGGCGTAAGTATAATAACCAACTTTTTTTTTCTTTTTTTTTTTTTGGGTGGGAAATTATCAAATAACTTCTCCCGCTCTGGGTGGAGCGGGAGGGCGTGTCAGACTCTTACTGACTAAAACCCACCCGTGTTCCTTCCGTAACCTGTACGTTGCCAGGGGCCACGGTATCCCTTTCGGACTTTCCCGCAACCCCGGCAGGCATCGGTCCTATCGGACCCCTTCACTTGCTGACATCTCTTTGAGGCGCGCGTGGAACACAACGCGCCTTCGACCCGGGCCTGGTCCTTATCGGATGGCGAGCTACCCATTGCTCACCGTCCGCAAGCCCACGCCTACGGTGGCCGGGAATCGGCCTGCGATTCCCGACGCCCAAGGCGTCTCCTGCGGCGGCTAGGGGCCTGAGGGCGCGAAATTTGCCTCTCCCTCACGCGTTCTGCCTCCTCCTTCGCGAGCATTACTGCTTCGCAGAAGGAGGTGACGGCCTCCCATGCCCTCTCGCTCCGTACCATGGCCTGGACTAGGGCCGGACGCGAGAGATCCCCGCCGCCGATCGCCTCCGCGAGAACACGGCGATGCTCTGCCCAAGCCGGACAGACCTCCACCGTGTGCTCAACCGTGTCCTCCGGGCGATCCACGCAGTGATGACACCCGGGCGTTTCCTCCCGCCTGATACGAAACAGGAACCTCCCGAAACAACCATGTCCGGTGAGGACCTGCGTCAGGCGGAAGGTGAGGACGCCGTGGCGCCTCTCTAGCCACTCCTCAAAGAGGGGACTTATCGCCGCAATAGTGGCGTGCCCAGCACTGGGTTGCGACAATCGCACTCTCCATGACGCCATGAAATTTCGCCGGAGCTCTGTCCGCTGTGCCGCGATTTCTCGCGGCAGCGGAGTCACGCCCCGGCGTTTCGCCTCCTCGCGCCAGTCCCAAATGTGCGCGATGACTTTTGCCTCCAGATCCCATGGCGGTAATCCGGCAAGGAGGCTCGCCGCCTCACCGGAGACCGTGAAGTATAATAATCTTACAGGTAATTATATTTTCGAGCCGTTTGGGGTTGAAACCCTCGGGCCGTGGGGTCCGAGTGCTCACGGCCTCTTCAATGAAATATGAAAACGGCTATTTGACACTTCCCGTGACCCAAGGGCTGGTTTTTACCTTGGGCAGAAGCTAAGCATTGCCATACAACTCAATACGTTTATTGCATTCCACAATGTGAACTTAGGTGGTAGGTACATAAAGACATACATTCGTTTTGGAGCATTGTGGGCCCTGTCGGGCATAACAACATAAAAATTAGGAGGAGGGCTATTATAGATATTTGTTAACAATTTTAATATTAATCTACTCTTTCGTTTTGTGTAGGTAGGTAGGCTGATAACTAATTGTGTACATATAATTTTTACCACTCATATATTGGATTTAAACATTAATATTTATTTAAATTATACATATATTATATTATTATTATCATTGGTAATTATAAATAAATTATTATTGCCTTTTTTTTTTCTTTTTTTTAACGTGGCAATGCGGCCAGTCTCTTGGGTACATTACCAGTCGACAGCGATGCGGATGAATTTTTCGATGCTATATTTTAGTTTTTCAATAGTTTTAGTTAAGTTTGTGTATAATTTTGCTATTTTTATTAATTAATTAGATATAAGAATGTGTAAAAATATTAATAAATACATGGCAAACGTGTAATAATTGTCTAACATTCCCAACTGTACTGTAACTTTTATAATTTTGAAAAATTCGCTCTCCAGAGCCGCAAGATACAAGCGACGCTTAGTTTATGGTTCACCGAATATGTTACATTGTATTGTTACTTTTTGATGAATAAACTTTATTATTATTTCCATTATTTAATATATATACATGTAATTAAAACAATAGTGTGGGGCAACGTTTTTTTTTTTATAAAAAAAAAAAAAAAAAAAAAAAAAAAAAATAGTCAACTACGAAAATGCTTATAATAGTCTAATAAATATTGATACCTCCTTTTTTAACATCTTCAAAGACCCTGATACTTACGCCTGTGCTTATACACATGGTCAAGACAGCTATACTTTCGAATTCTAAAACTGTAACCATCACGAATAGCAAAAGATCTATTAAACCCTGGATTACAGCAGGTGCCCTACGGTGTATTAGACTAAGGAATTCAATTTATCTTAAACTTAAATCGAACCCACATAATCAGATTCTAGTGATAACATATAGACGATATTGGACCTTCTGTGGAAACCTTATAAAGAAACTAAAAAATAAATATAACAGAGATAAAATCAAAGCATCTGCAAAAAACCCTCGGGCATTGTGGTCAACCATAAATGACATCACAAATTATAAACCACCCAGGCGCTCCAATGGCGACCTACTTAAGATAAAATCATGCCCCCAAGACTCAGCCAACTATGTTAATAATTATTTTACTAACATAGGACAAACTCTAGCGCAGAACATCCTAAATAGTTACGTACCCCAAACATGTTATAACACAGACCGCCCTAATTTGTCCTCTTTTGTTCTCCTAGACACCACGCAGGAGGAAGTTGAAAGTATCCTGATGTCCCTAGACTCTGGGAGTGCACCAGGTTGGGATGGAATTCCTACCCTTTTCCTAAAACAGGCCAAGGAGATCTTAGTCCCGCTGATCTGCGACCTGGCCAACTTATATTTTAATACTGGTATCTTTCCCTACCTTCTCAAGCGGTCCGTTGTTACCCCGGTGTATAAGAGTGGAGATAGAGACGACGTTAACAACTATCGGCCAATTTATGTGTTGACTCTAGTTCTAAAATCATTGAGAAGCTCTTGAACTCTAGAATAGTTAGCTACCTGACAAAGTATAAGATCCTATCTTCCTCTCAGTATGGTTTTAGGAGGGGAATGTCGACCCAGGATGCTACTGAGGAGCTTTCAACGGTAATAACTAAGGAAGTGGATAAGGGGGATAAGTGCCTAGTGGTCTTTCTTGACCTCAAGAAAGCCTTTGATACCGTCTCTATTTCTAAGCTTATACACAGGCTGGATAACTTAGGATTTCGAGGTTCTGCTCTCTCCCTTCTCAGCAGTTACCTTCGAAATAGAAAACAGGGGGTAAAAATTGAAAACCAGTTTTGTGACGAAGAGAACGTTACGTCATGTTCTCTTCGTCACTAACCTGGTTTTCCCGTCCCGCAGGGCAGTGTCCTCGGCCCGACGCTCTTTTTGATTTATATTAATGAGCTTTGCAACCTTATTATCGACGGTGCGAGGATACTGTCCTACGCGGATGATACCGCTATTATCTTCTCCGCCAAGACATGGGACAAAGTTAGGCTTGAGGCTGAGAGGGGAATAGCTAGAGTTAGTAACTGGCTAAATGAAAATCTACTTACGCTTAATACCCAAAAAACAAACTACGTCTGCTTCACTAAATACACAAACTCTCAGCCGGCGCCTGACTTTAATATTAGAATACATTCTTGTCCTTTTTTTTTTTTTTGATTACGGGGGGAAATCCTCATGGATGTCCTCCGCCCTGGGGAGGGCGGAGGGGCCTGTCAGACTCTTACTGACTAAAACCACCCCGGTGTTCCGTCTCACACTTGCACCGGGGATCACGAGATCTAATGCGACTTCCGCGATCCCCGGCTAGTGCCGGCCCGCCTCTGCGGGCCACCTCGAGTTAGGGGGGGAGTGAGGTGTTAAACTCCCCCCTTACGTCATTGAGAGGCGCGCATGGAACACTACGCGCCGCCATCTCGGGTCCTAAGGAGTAGGGGGCGACGGATTTCCCCAGATCCGTCGCCCCTGGACCCATTTAGGGGGGCTGGAAGAGGGCGTTATCCGCCCTCCGCCGACGCCCGGTGCGTCTGCTGCGGATCGGGTTAGCGGAAGCAATCTCCCGCTCCCTTTCCGCAGTCTCCTTCTGCGAAATGACTGTTTCGCAGAAGGATACCACCGCGTCCTAGGACTCCCCGCTGCTGACCATTGAATTGACAACGGCCGGCAGCGACAGGTCGCTGCCGGCCGTTGTCAACTGAGATGAGGGCACGGCGCGGCTCCTCCCAAGCGGCACACTCTGCCAGCGTGTGCCGAGCCGTGTCCTCCCGACAGTCGACGCAGTGGTGACACCGAGCGTCCGGCTCCCTGTTTATGCGACACAGGTACTTCCTGAAGCAACCATGCCCACAGAGCACCTGCGTCACCCGAAACGACAGGGAGCCGTGCCTCCTCCCGAGCCAGCGCTCGAGCACCGGCTGGACCGCCCCGATAGTGACGGGGCCGGCGGTAGGGCGTGAAAGCCGGTCCCGCCATTCCGCCACCAGGGCTGCGCGAAGCTGTGACCGACGCGTACATATAAAGAAACCAGTTCTTAAACTCACCCGGGGACTGCACGCGTTTGGTATTGGTGATCTTGGCGGAGTCTTATATTCTTAGCAGCATGTTTTTTGCTTCAGTCGCTTTGTTTTACTCGGTGACTGAATCTTTTTCTTCCGATTTACACAACACAGTCAGTCACAACACAATGATACCAACATTATTCATTTGAACCACTTTCTAGCCTTATTTTATATTTATTCACCTATTGTTTTATTTATATCGTTACCTCTCGTTAAAAAGTAGTATAATCTTTGATCCATAATATAAAATTTCTATTTGTTTCCAAAATTTACTTTTTGACAGCCTCATGCTTCGCAGATTCGCAGTGCGCCCGCGTCCCTTCGCTTGTCACCATAGATAATAGTCTATACCATGGACAAGTGATGTTGGAACGCCGGGCGTCATAGGATTCTTAGATTATTTATTGTACGAGTACATAGTTTCGGTTTTTATTTATATATATTTTTTTTTTTAAATTGTATTATTATTTTTGTTTTAAGTTTTTTGTAATCCCCTAATGGGATTTATTTAAGTCCGTAGATGTATCCGTGGCATCACAGTGGGCCCTATCAGAATACCAGCGCGGTGGTATTTATTATCGCCGTATTATGCTGAGATAGGGGCCTTTTTGGCCTCGCACAGGTCGTTATTTTTTTTTGTTAGTTTTTTTTCTGTTTTATACTTAAGCTCCCTTTTTATTTTATTTTTTATATAATTTTGTTTTTATTTTTATTTCTTTTACTGTTTGTATTACCTGTGCGTGTCCCAAATATTTTTTTTTTCTTTTTTTCTTTTTTTTTCGACGCAGCTCCAAATGTCGCTGCGTCAGCCTCTCGCCTCGCGCCCTCGAGTCCTCGCGCCACCGATACAGTGACGCGAGTACCTTCGCCTCGAGGTCCCAGGGCGGGGATCCGGCCAGTACACAAGCCGCCTCGTAGGAGATCGTGCGATACCCCCTGATGACTCTGATGGCCATCGCTCGCTGCAGCTTCCGCAGGACAGCGATGCTGCCGGCCGTCAGGTCAGCCGCCCAGATCGGGGCCCCATAAAAGGCCATCGATCGCACGATCCCCACGTGGAGCCGCCTACAGGTGGCGCTCGGGCCTCCCAGATTGGGAAGCAGCATTGACAGCGCCCCAGCCGCGCCCAACAATTTGGGCGCCAGCCGCTGAAATTGGGGGCCGAAATCCCACCGGCTGTCGAGCACCAATCCCAAGTACTTCATGATGGACTCGACAGCGATTCGAGACCCCCCGACCACGATATGTGATCCCAGCGGCGGCGCCCGCCGGGGGCCATGATAGACCATGGCCTCCGACTTGTTGAGGGCCACCTCTAAACCTACGGCGCCTAGGTTGTGGGTCACGACCTGTGACACCACAGCCGTCGCCAGCAACGCTGCCTCCCTGTACGAGCTCCCCTGGGCCGTGACCAGCGTGTCATCCGCATAACACGTCAAGTCCACGCCCAGCTGGAGCTCGCCCCTCAGCACCCAGTCGTACCCGATGTTCCACAGGAGCGGTCCCACGACCGAACCCTGTGGAACACCGCAAGACATGCGGCGCTGGTTTTCACCATCACGTCCCGTGTAGGTGACACACCTTTCCGCCAAATAAGCCCCAACGATGCGGCGGAGGTAGGAAGGCACCCGATGATACCGCAGTGCCTCCTGAATGCAGCTCCAGGGCAGGGTGTTGAAAGCGTTGGATATGTCCAAGGACACCGCCAACATCACCCCGCCCCGGGACACCGCTTCCTCCGCCAGGACTCTCACCCGCGATATCGCGTGGATGGTGGAGCGCCCGTGCCGAAAGCCGAACTGGCTCTCGGCCAGGTCAGGCCCCTCCCTGCACAAGTGGCCGACGAGGCGGGCAGCGATTATCCGCTCAAACATTTTACCCACCTCGTCAAGCAGCACTATCGGCCTGTACGCGGACGGCGAGTCTGCAGGGCGCTTGAGCAGGACCAGACGGCCAGATTTTCACAGAGTGGGAAACTGGCCCTGCTCAAGGCACGCGATGTAGAGTCCTCTCAGTTGGGGCTCTAGCTCCTTCAGAGCGAGGGCTAGGACGATGTCGTGAATTCCGTCGGGCCCCGGAGCCACATTCTTGGCCCGGAGCCGCATCACGGCCGCCCTCATCTCTGCCTGTGTCACCTCTGGGACGCTGGTGGCGTTCTCTTCAGTAGGCTCTGCGGCTGTGGGCAAAGCCATCGGCGGCGGAGTGTACTCCGCTCTTGCCGGGAAGAGGGCTGTGACTACCTCCGCCAGCAGCTCAGGTTGGAGACTCTCTGTGAGTGGAGGCGCCGCGGCTCGAAGTTTCCCTCGAACCGCACGATATGGGCGCCCCCACGGATCTCCGTCGAGAGTCTCCAGCATCTCCTCCCTGGCTCGCGTCCTCGCTTCGCCGATGGCCAGCCACAGAGCCTCCTTGGCCGCGCGGTACACCTCATACCGCGCGGCTTCTTCGTCAGGGACCCGACGACGTCTTCTTCGGTATCGGGTGTACTGGCGTCTGACCGCCACGCACTCGACACGTAGTCGCGCGATCTCGGCAGACCACCAGTACACCTGGCGCCTTCCTGAATGCGTGTGGACGCGGGGCATGGACGCATCGCTGATTTGCGTCATCGCCCCGCGGAACCACAGCGCCTCCTCTTCGACGTCGACGGGTCCGATCGTCGCCGACTCCCGGATCCAGGCCTGGACAACAGCGGCCTCCTCGAGAACCTCCCTGTCAATACGCTTACGCGCCCAGCGCGGGCCGTCCGTTCGCGGGGCCGACGGGCTGTGGCCGCCAGTGGTCTGGGTGGTGACGTCGAATCGGATGTACCTGTGACCCGTTTTATAAGAAATATATAGATATGATCGAGAAAGTCCAGCGTAAATTTCTTCGCGCTATGTACTATAGGTGCTATAAAGGATGTTTGTCGTATTCACAATTACTAAGCAAATATAATATGTTAACATTAGAATCTAGACGTAAGTTTCTAGAAGCCAACATATTATATGGTATTGTTCATAATCACTTCGATTCCATTGATCTCACGAGTAAGTTGTGTTATGTGGTCCCCCGCACTGTAAATAAGCGTAGTGTCCGTGCAGGTACATTGTTCGCTATAAATACCTGTCGGACTAATTCGGGATTGCGTTGCCCTGTTCGTCGTATGGTGGAATCCTATAATCAAAGCTTCATTGATATTGATCTCTTTGTATGTTCCAAATCGAAATTTAAGTCCAATGTTTTAAAAACCTTATCTAATGATAATAACAAATAGTGTGAGCCCTTTATTCTAAATTTAATTTATTTTAACCGTTTTAATAATTTTTATTTGTGATAATAAGGAATAATCAAAATTTTTATTTTCTATTTTATCCTAAAATTAATATTTATATAATTTTTGTATATATTTTTTTAAAATAATTATTTAAATTAATTCTATTATATATGTATCAATAAATTAACTTATTTTTTTATTTTATATCTCTGAGTAATGTTAATAATTAATCTAGTGGCACTTTTTACCTTATTTAATATTGTTAACATGCGGATAATGTAGTGGGCTGCAATATTGTTAATACTCCTTATGAGCCTTTATTTTTTTTTTATTTGTAAACATTTTTATTGTAGCTGTTTATTGTCCCATAATAAATAAAATAAAATAATGATCCGACAACGTTTCCACCTCCACGGCAACACGCCAGTCGCAGACACGGCTCGCGACAGCAGGGCTAGCGAACGATACGTCAACTATTGAACCGCCCCGCTGCCGCACGCACGTGTGTACCGAGCCCCGGTTTAGGACGACCAGGCCAGTTGTGACCGCCCACTCCTCCAGCGTCCTACCCCTGGCATCTGTCACCGGGGATCCCCACACCGAAGACTTGGCGTTGAGACCCCCTAGTAACAGTACGGGGCGAGGTTGGAGTCGGCCTACGACGGCACCCAACTCGACAAGGAAGTTCTCGAAGTCGGCGGGGCTCTTGTTGGGCCAGAAATACGCCCCAACCGTGCCAATACCGTCCGCGAGGGCGGCCACCCAGCCGTGTCCTCGTGACGGACTGACGAGAGCCCCGCCAATGATGGCAACCGAGCCATCCAGGTCTCCCACCCAGTTATCCCTGGGGGGGACAAAGTACGGCTTGGCGACCACAACCACGTCAATCGACCACTCTGCCATGCTCTGGATCAAGAGATCCTGCGCTCTGGCAGCGTGGTTGATGTTGCCTTGGAGGAAATGGTAAAGTGCCATTATGCGCAGTCCATTCCCTCCGTCGCACCATCCGTAGGCCGGGAGTCGGCCGTAGAGCACCCAGGCTGTGGGGGGGGTAAAGAGCCCCCGGCAGTCTAGGCACCCCTTCTCTTATACATTCTTGTCCTACCCCAAATAAATCTTCCTGTAGTTGCCCTATTATTCAGAAGGTCAATTCCATCAAGTACCTAGGTATTGTAGTAGACCAAAGATTAAGTTGGTACCCACACCTCGAACTATAGGGAGGGTAAGAAAACTCATATGGGTTTTTAAACCTCTGAGACATGTTATGAGTACAGAATTACAGAATAAAATTTATATCGCACTGGCCCAGTCTGTAATTATTTATTGTGTCTCGGTATGGGGTGGAACAGCTAAGACGTATTTTTTAGATCTAGAGAGAGCACAGAGATCCTTGATTAAAGTCATGTACTGTAAGCCCTACAGGTTTCCTACTGAATCTCTATACTCAAGCTCTAAGCTGCTCTCCGTCAGGAAACTCTACATCCTATACCTTGTACTCAGATACCATAAAATTCTACCCTTTAGCCAAACTTAAATAAAGACGCTGTGATATAGTAGCCCCTACATACTCTGCACGTTCAATTTTTGCTAGTCGCCAAAATGTAGCTCAAGCCCCGCGCGTTTATAATAAAGTAAATCGCATACTTAACATTTACCCTATGCAGCTGTACGAGTGTAAGAAGATATTGAAGGAATGGCTCTTCGCACTTAATTATGATGCCGTGGAAGACATTTTGGTTACACAGGGTTGAACGTCACGCATATACACACACTCACACACACACCATCTCACTCACTCACACACACTCACATACACTCTAACTCACACACACACCCACTCAAACACACACACATACACACAAAATTCATACATTTTTCTTCCATAAAAACTAGATCATATCATAAATGTATATTGAAAACACATCGATACGTCACTGTAAAGGCTCGTACATACCAGCGCGACTTGTCGCGCGACAAGTCGCGTGGCGATTTTGCGATATTAAGCTTTGTGCAGACTAGCGCGACGCGACACCGCGACGCGACACCGGTTATTGTTATACCGTGAAGTTTTTTTAGAAATTGTATTGTTCGAGTCGCGCTGGTCTGTACGAGCCTTTATCGCCACGCAACACCTCTCACACTAGCGCGAATCGCGCGCGATTCGCAGCGCGACACCGACAAAGGAATATTCCTTTGTTATTGCCGCGCTGCGAATCGCCGCGATATCGCGTAGCTGGCGCGACGCGACACCAAGAGAGTATAAATGGCGGTGCATTCCGAGCTAAGCTCAGTAGCAGACGATCTTCGTCAGAAGATGAAGGCAGGTCTGTGCGCGTTTACTGAGCGTGGGGTCCTAGGTTCGATTCCCCGGTCGGTCAACATAACCCACCCTAACCAATTTATATGATTTCGGAAAAATTACTTACATTTAAAGTATACTTTCGGCTCCAACCCGTTGGCCGTGTGGCCTTTTTATGAGTAGTAGCAACTTACGTATCATTTTGAAATCATTTAAATTTACACACCCGCAAGTTGACAACATACGAGTAGGTATATTGGAACTAACCTAGGTACCTACTTACTTTTAATTTACTTATCAAACTAATTCCGTATCTCCGTGAATTCATCTCTAATAAAATTATGCTCAATATACATAATACCACATATGAATAAATACGCATAACTGCCGAAATGCGGGTGTACTATAGGTAGGTACCTACACCTCTGCCTAATCCTTTGGAGATTACAGGCGTGATATTTAAGAAATACTCGGTGATAACTTATTATGTGTATGTGTGAACATAAAATTACTAGCTGCGCCCCGCGGTTTCACCCGCATAAGTCTCTATCCCGTGAGAATATTAGGATAAAAAGTATCCTATGGTCATAATCTACCCATGTGCCAAATTTCATCCAAATCCGTTCAGCCGTTTTAGCGTGAAAGCGTAATAAACAAACTGACTTTCGCATTTATAATATTAGTTAGGATAGTAGGTAACTACTAACAAACTGCCTCGTTGGTCTAGTGGTCGCAAGTAGGTACGTCAGCGCGTGAGGGCCTGAATGTAACACAGCCGTTCGCATTCAGACGTTGTATTGTACACGAACTGACTCTCGCACATCACAGCTGATATCACGCACTCGACTGCTACCGGAGCCCTACTCTGACGTGAGTGTTAGTGACGAGTCTGTGTTGCCTAGTTATACTAACAACATAGTGATTAATTTTAAGTCATCATGTTGTACGAAGGAGAATCCACCTATAATGCCAACATCTTTGGAGGCCACTACCAGCCAGATAGGGAATTCTCTTCCTGCTAGAATTCATACAGACTTTCTAGACTCTTCCATTGTAGTTGTGGAGGTCACTCCGGATAACTTTTTAAACTAGTTAGTAAGACAACAGAAGTTACCCCTTCAAATAACCAATTATCATTAGTGAATAATAAAATGGTATCTTCTGGCAATATTACACATAATAAAAATCCAAAGGGGGGGCAACATACTTTAAAATTATTCAATCAAAATATTCAAGGTTGCTCTTCCAAATTACTGGAAATAGAATTGTTTTTAGAAAAAACTAAGTTTGATGTTATTTGTATTACTGAACATTGGTTAAAAGATCATCAAGTAATGTCAATTAACTTTGAAAATTATTGTGTAGTTAGCCATTTCAGCCGAAAACGTATGATACATGGCGGATCATTAATATTAGTAAAAAATTCTATTCAATCGAAAGAACGAAAAGACATAATCGGACTCTCTGTTGAACACACCATTGAATTGTCCTGTGTTGAGCTCGATAAGCATGTTATAGTATGTGTATACAGACCTCCAAGTTACCAGAATCTATCTATGTTTGATTCTGTAATGGAAGATGTGCTAAAGAAATTAAATGCTAGTAGTAAGTCAATAATCATATGTGGTGATTTTAATATTAATCTATTAGAAAATAACTCTAATACTGTCAGACTACTAAGTCTTTTCAAGTCATTTGATTTGTCAAATGTTTTTATTGAACCAACCCGAGTGACAGCTTCTTCTGCCACTTGTATAGATAATATTTTCTGTAATTGTGATTACTTACATAAACAAATTGTAAATAAGTTGCCATCTGATCACAGTGGACAATCAATAACATTTTGCTCCTACATGCCTTTACAAAAAATTCAAATAAGGTTTAGGCCAATTACATGTAAAAATCTAGAGAAATTAAATAATGCTTTGGCAAGTAGATTATGTATTCAGAGTTTTAATAATATATGTGACCCAAATGAGTTCTACGCCGAGTTCTTTTCACTATTAAACAAGCAATTTATTGTCACTTTTCCACTAAAGACTAAAACTATTTACACAAAGTTCTTATTTAGTGATTGGGCGACTCCAGGTATTCGTAAAAGTAGGGAAAAACTTTTTGAACTTTATGGCCTAAAGCAACATATGAATAATACAAGATTTCATCAGTATGTTGCAAAATATTCTAAAACTTTTAAAATTGTGTGCAAATTGGCTAAAGCTCTTCACATTAGCAATAAAATAAAATCAGCTGATGATAAAATAAAAACTACCTGGCAAATAATAAATAATGAAACCGGTAGGAAAAAACAACGTAATACTGAATTTAATTTAGAGACTGCACATGGCCCCATCAACTCAGATGTGGAAATAGCTCAGGAATTTGAAAACTTTTTTGCTAATTTTCCCCATAAAACTACTGAGGCTTTAAATTCCTCACCCGCGCTTTCTGCTGCCTTACTTAGAAAGAATGTAAAGGCATGCCCTTTGGAGTTTAGGTTTCAGCATACAAACCCACAGGCTGTCATAAAAGCTTTTAAAGATCTTAAAATTAAATCAACAGAAGATCTATGGGGAATGTCTGTAAAAGTCTGTAGATCTATCATCGAAACCATTGCGCCTTATATTTAACACCAGTGTAGACCAAGGAGTCTTTCCGGATCTCATGAAACACAGTAAAGTAGTTCCTTTGTTCAAATCCGGTGATAGTAAGGAACCCAACAATTATAGGCCTGTGTCAATTCTGCCAGTTCTCAGTAAGGTGTTTGAAAAGTTGATACTCAATCAAATGTTACGTCACTTTAATAAAAATTCCATCTTTCATGATCATCAGTACGGTTTCACCAAAGGGCGTTGTACCACTGACGCCGGTGTCACCCTAATAAAGAACATTTTTAACGCCTGGGAAGAAGCACAAGATGCCATTGGAATCTTTTGCGACCTCTCGAAGGCGTTCGATTGCGTAGACCATGAAACACTTCTGCTGAAACTGGAGCATTATGGGATTAGAAATACAGCTCTTGATTTGCTTAGATCATACCTGAAAGATAGAAAGGTTAAAGTTCAAGTCAACGGCACAAACTCATTAGGGTCTGAAATGGTAATGGGCGTTCCTCAAGGTTCGATATTGGGTCCATTCCTCTTTTTAGTTTATATTAATGATTTACCCCAATTATTTCAAAATCAACCGAAGATGGTGTTATTTGCTGATGACACATCATTGATCTTTAAAATAAACCGACGGTCACAAAATCTTGACGACGTGAATAGCTTTATTGTTCAGGTCCAAGATTGGTTTACGGTAAATAACCTGGTACTAAATAAAAAAAAAACCAAATGCATTAGATTTAAATTACCAAATGTTAGAAGTAGCGAATGTGACATCATATTGAATGGAGAAAAACTGGAATTTATTAATCAAACAGTTTTCCTAGGAATCACGCTAGACGAGAAGTTACAATGGGGACCCCATATAACATCTCTCGCGGGGCGGCTAAGTTCAGCCGCTTATGCTGTTAGAAAGATAAGACAGTTAACAGATGTAGAAACCGCGCGTTTGGTCTATTTTAGTTACTTCCACAGTATTATGTCGTATGGCATTTTACTGTGGGGTCGGGCTGCTGACATTGAATCTATCTTTATTTTACAAAAAAGAGCTGTCAGAGCCATTTATAATCTACGTCGTCGCGAATCTCTCAGGGAACTATTTAAAAAGATTAATATTATGACGGTACCTTGCCAATTCATTTATGAAAATATTATGTATGTGAGAAAAAATCTACATCTTTTTAACAAAATAAGTGATAGACATAATTTTAATACTAGAAATAAAGATAAAATAAATCAACCATTTTTCAGACTATCTAAAGTACATACATCTTTTATGGGGTACTGTGTTAAATGTTACAACAGAATACCTTGTGATATATTAGAATTAAATGAAAGAAAATTTAAAACTCATATAAAAAATACACTTTGCAAACAAGCATATTACAAATTAGAGGATTATATCCAAGATAAAAATGCTTGGAAACATGCTGGTCCTGCTCCATAGGACAATTTAGAATCTAGACAAAATCTAACTGGTTGCTAATTTAATTGTATAATATATATATATATTTTTATTTTTTTATATTGGTTTTACATTCTGTGATTACTCGAACTCACACACTGAGTTATATTACTTGTAAAAATGCTAGGAATATCGTATAATTTTACAATGTTTGTAAATATGTGAGCACCATGCATCTATCACATGATTAAATTTATCTGTCATTCCTTAATTTTTCATTATTTTTACCTAACGTGGTATAGTAATCTTATTCTAGGTGCATCGTCTTCACATATAATGATATAATTGATGTATACAAGATATTGTGAAAACATTTTAAAAGAGTAACGGTGGAGTTTCTTGCCCATTCTTCTCCATACGAAAACTACCTTTTGGAAGGGACAACTATAATCAATTATTATTTAAATGTTGACGTTCAAAAGTGCCTTTTTGTGCCTAATTGAAATAAATTATTTGACTTTGACTTTTGACTTTGACGCGCCGCCCGTGCAACAGACCGCGTCCGCTAAAAAGTACCTAACGCAGACCATTTCAACTCGCGCTGCCCGCCCAGAGTTAAGTAGGAATCATTAGTGATACAAAAAATACTAACGCGTTCTAGGACACTGAATGAGACACAAGAGAAGTTTTATGTTATGACGCCTATGGGCGTCTAAACGCCCAAATAAAAATGTTTATAACACTGAGGGACACTAACGCTGCTTTACCGATAAAGTATACCACAATTGACTGAACAACTTGAATTCAACCTTATAATGCACGATTTGAGGTCTGTTTTCGGCCGAGAAATAATTTATCCATCTGCTAGGAAAAACAAGCGGAAATGAACCCAACATCACACATATAAGGTTCATTTTTTTGTCTCATCATAAAGCCCTCAAAATGACGTTTGTCAGAATTGACGTAAGCTTAAGGGTTCCGTCGATTCGACGAGAGGCAATGCGAACGAGTTCTACAAAGTATTTTTAGAGTTCCGTAACAGGAAAGTGTAATAGAAACTTTTTTGTTTCGTCATTCAATGTAAAATATCGTGATTTTTGGCGGGAACCGTCTGTTTTTATTTAAGTTAGTGTGGGAAGGGGATCTATTCTGGGAAATGTTTTAGAATGATTTCTTTGTGTTTGTTCTCTAAGAGGGGTTTCTGACTGCCAAAAATACCTTTTGATTTATATAGATCATTCAGAATAAATACATTCTAGACCGACTTAGGTAACTAAAATCACAGAACAAAATATGTTCTCTGACTAAAATGCTTGAGCGATCAAGAACAAAAATAAAAACTATTTTACAAAAAAAAACAACCGACGTCCAAAAAAAACACTAAAATAACTTTTTTACAAAACAAAAACCACCGAATTCCACAAAAATACACTTAAAAGAGAAAAATAACTTGAATTTCGGAAGTCGGTGGCAAAAAAAATAGTATTTTATAAGATACATATATAGAAGAAAAAAAACCTACCGTAATATATATGAAAGCAATTCATAACTATTTCCCTAGGGATATAACTATATCACGGCTTCAACTATGCGAACTGCGAACCATCTTTAAATATAACTATATGGATCTGTATTTTCGTTTTTGCCACCAACTTTCGAAATTCAAGTTATTTTTCTCTTTAAGTGTATTTTTGTGGAATTCGGTGGTTTTAATTTGTAAAAAAGTTATTTTAGTGTTTTTTTTGGAAGTCGGTTGTTTTTTTTGTAAAATAGTTTTTATTTATCACTTTTTAGTTGTGTTTATACCTACCCCGCACAAATTCGTACACCAGTCGAATAAAGTAAACATAAAAGATTTTTCAAAAATTAACGTATCATTCCACTTTGCCCCACCGGGCCGTCCACGCGCCCCGCTGCTGGTGGGGCAAAGAGGAATGCCTAAAATTTTTCAGTGGAATTCCACTAGTCTAAAATCTTTATGGATTCTGCCCCACTAGAGTTGGCACCTTAGAAATGTGTAGGTAGGTATGCTCGTATTTTATATTTGTTTGGAAAAGAAAGAAATGTATAGTTAAGTAAAATATATATTTTTTGGCAATTTAATATGTTATGATGGCCCAGAGGTTAAGGCCTCGCCTTTCATGCATGAAGTGGTGGGTTCAAATCTGAGCAAGTACCAATGTGACTTTTTCAATTCATATGTACTTTCTGAGTTTATCTTGGACATTATTGTCATCAGTGAAGGAAAACATCGTGAGGAAACATAGACTTATAGTTAATATTAGTCTGAAATCACCAACCCGTTTTGAGCAAGCGTGATGATCAGTGCTCGTACCTTCTCTGTATGAGAAGAGGCTTTTGCCCTGCAGTGGGACAGTAATAGGCTGGTATTATTACTTTATTATAAATTTTTATTTACTAGTTGTTTCTGGAAGGAATCGGGTTGTAAATCATACGTTAATTACACGATTTGTTACAAATAAAATAAAATCTAAGTAAATACAAGTCCTAGTTACATTTTACTTAGATATAAATTTCTTTCTTTTCCAATCAAATATAAAATACGAGCATACCTACCTACACAAATTCTAAGGTGCCAACCCTAGTGGGGAAGAATCCATGCCATGGGGCAGAATGCATTTGCCCCACCAGTGGGGCGACTTGGTGGGGCAAAGTGGAATGATTTAAATTAACCCCTTTGTGGGTGAAAAGGGAAAATACGGTTTGTATAAAAGATCGTATTCATTTGGTTTAGAAAACGTGGTATAAACTTATCTAGGTAATAATAAAGATGGAATCATACATTTTTCAAAACTGACTTAAAGTGTAGAAAGGGTGTTACAACATTTTTTGCATGACATCTATTGGCCCAAAATGGTACACATTTTGGAATACATTTTTCTACATTCAATTTAACAGAAATAACATTTTTGAAATTTAATTATAGTCCTATTAAAATTGTAAATAGAATATAATCACGCTGTAACATTTAGTTTTTGATTCATTTCAATCGTCTCATACAATAAAAAGATATGCTAATTTAAAGTTTTCAAAGTGAAACCCATACCACCAACAAGCACTACGTTCCAGGCGGCAAGGGGTAACGGAGATGTGGAGCGTATGCTGCCTCTAATATTAAGCTGGGCGGTCACAGTCCATAAATTACAGGCTACCACCCTCGAAAGAGCTGTGATCGACTTTGGTAAAAAAAACTTTGCAAAAGAGCAAATATACGTCGCGCTTAGGATACATTGTTTTATGACGGAGTTCCGGTGCCGTCCTTCCGGCTTCATCTTCAGATCAATTCGATGGTCATCAGAATTATTTATTTAAACGTGCTTCATTGTCGCTTAACTATCTTAATCGAGATATCTTATCGCCACCCGTGAAATACTTATCATTGAGTAATTCCGGTGGCCATCTGTCTTCTTCATCAGTTCCATTTCACCAAATGATACTTTCTGAATGCAAATGCTTAATTTGTTGCTGAAAATACCTAAATCGCTATATGTGTGCTTATAATATTTGAGGAGTTCCCTCAATTCGTCATGGATTCCATCATCAGAACAGATTTTTTTTTTAATGTGACCAGTCTTGGCGTATATCCTTTCAAATCAGAAAATAATTTTCCAAATCGGTTCATAAATGGCGCCACCCATGAAATACCTATCATTGAGGAATTCCGGTGGCAATCTGTGGTCTTCTTCATCAGTTCCACTTCACTAAATGATACTTTCTGAATGCAAATGCTTAACTTGTTGCTGAAAATATCTAAATCGCTATGTGTGTGCCTATAATATTTGAGGAGTTCCCTCAATTCCTCATAGATTCCATCATCAGAACTAAATTTTGATAAAAGTGGGACCAATCGGGAAGTGTATCCTTTCAAATAAAAAAAGAATTTTCAAAATCGGTTCATAAATGACGGAGATATGAGGTAACATACATTAAAAAAAAAATATATATACAACCGAATTGATAACCTCCTCCTTTTTGGGCAGTCGGTTAAAAAGGAAAAAATATACGATACGCACCGTGTCCAGAAGTACCGCTTTCTGGATCAAGCCCTTGATCCAGCTGCCTAACGAGAGCCTCCTCAGGTGTTGTCAAGGCTCTTGGCTATTATGCCATTGGCCGTAACGACTACAATGACTGCTGTATCCACATCCCAAATGTCGACAATCTCTCGAGCCAGGTCAAGATACTTAATCTGCTTATCTTTTTCAGCTTTCACGAGGTTCTCGTCATACGGGACCGCTATATCAATAATCATTGTGCGACGCTCTAATCGATCTATCACCACTCTCGGTCTGGCTTATTGGCAACAATAGTCCTGTCAGTAATGATAAATCGATCCCAATACAACGTGATATTGCCATTTTCGAGAACTGGGTCGGGCACATATCTATCGTACGGTACTTCCGATTTTACAAGACTGTATTTCAGAGTGAGTTGCTGGTGGATAATCCTGGCTACAAGGTTGTGCCTATGCAAGTAGTCTCCGTTAGCCAGACGAGAACAGCCGGAAATAATGTGTCGGATTGATTCCCCCGGACGGTGGCATGCCCGGCAGACGTCAACCGTGCTGTCCTTCACAATATATTTCCGGTAGTTGTTCGTCATCATAACTTCGTCCATAATCGCAAAGATAAAACCTTCGGTTTCCCCAAAGAGATCACCGAATCGCAACCAGGATACGGACGCTAACAGCTCTACATCGGGCCCATGTAAGGCCCGGTAAAAGCGTCCGTGAAGCTCTTTGCTCTGCCATACCTCCCTGCGGTCATTAGTATCTAATACTATAGGTTTGCGCCAGTTCTCGTTAG
Source organism: Xanthia icteritia (assembly GCA_949128155.2). Classification (NCBI taxonomy): domain Eukaryota; kingdom Metazoa; phylum Arthropoda; class Insecta; order Lepidoptera; family Noctuidae; genus Xanthia; species Xanthia icteritia. Next base: position 16,456,682 of record OX421956.2, read on the forward strand.
CCAAGGATAGCGGGGTAAGGCCCTTGTCCACTGAGACCACATCTCGGTGCATCCCCACTTCGACTTCTAGGAAGTATTCCCTGAGACTGCATACCTCCCGGTTATGCAGGGTCTTAGCGTTTAAGAAGCCTCGACCTTCGCACTTCCGCGAGATATACAGTCTCATCACCGATGCTCGTGGGTGATGCATCCGATTTGCGGTCAGCAGTGTGCGGACTCTCCTATCCAAGGCGTCAAGTTCCGTCTGAGTCCATGTGAGTATGCCGAAAGAGTACATCAAAACTTGCATGACCCAACCTTTGAAGGCGCGCACCTTGCTTCCGCCTGATAAAAGACGATTTAATACTTTATTCAGGCGGCCAAAAAAGCGCTCCCTCAGCGATTATTTCATGTCAGTAGCGTTAATACCTAACGCTTCCGACATACCCAATTACTTGTAGGTTTCGATTGAGGAGAGAGATCTTAGGTGTATGGAATCCGAGAGTTGGGTTCCCACGGATTCCACAACCCTCCCTCACTTTACATGCATGACCGCACATTTGTCCACACCAAATTTCATCCTGATGGCACTACTGAAAGTTTTAGTTACCTTCAGTAGCTTCATTAGTTGCAAATTGTTGGGGGCAAAGAGTTTCAAGTCATCCATGTAAAGGAGGTGAAATATAACCTGACCACCTCACCTCAACCTATAGCCAAGACCTGAATTCTCCAGCAGTGCGCTAAGAAGATTTGATTTTAGGGCTAAGCAGAACCAGAGCTGACTCAAACTACCGCCCTGAAATATGCCTCGATCGTCCTCGATTCTTATCGGCTCGCTATTTCTCTGGATATTTCGACATCCTGGATAGCGAAGGACCATCCTCTATTGCCCCATACATGACATCAGGAAAGTGCGCAAAGTTGCATCAAATTTATACAACTCCAGCACTCTTATGAGCCATGTATGTGACACCGAGTCAAAGGCCTTCTTATAATCTATCCAACATGTCGACAGATCCTTTCGGGAACGATGAACCTGCTGGTTAATGGCCATATCGATGAGGAGCAGCTCCTTAGTACCGCGGGATCTGTTCTTACATCCACTTTGAGAGGCAGACATGATGGAGGTAGTCTATATGATTGTTAATTTTAAATCTCAAAATGAATGTAAAAACTTTATAGACCGTCGGTAGACAAGTGATTGGTCTATAATTTTTGGTTTCCACAGTACTACCCGATTTATGGAGCAGGTGGGTTATTCCTGTCGCTAGGAACTGGGGCAGCGACCGTGACTCTAAGGCTGACTGGAACTGGGATGCCAATCGGGCGTTCGACCTTTGGAACCACTTTATCCAAAAGTTGTGCAACCCTTCCGGCCCTGGAGGTTTCCAGCTAGGCAACGGACGGACTGCACGAGCTACATCTTGGGGGCTGATGGTAAGTGCCGCCATTTCTGGTATTTGATCTATTTATTTACTCGATCTCCCTAGTAAAATCTCCTTCAGTGTAATTGACAGGCGCCGACCAGATGTTTCGCCAGAACGACGTGAATAGCTCTATTCTTCAGGTCCAAGATTGGTTTATGGTTAATAATTTGGTACTCAATAAAATAAAAACCTCTCTCACGGGGCGGCTAAGCTCGGCCGCTTATGCTGTTAGAAAGATAAGATAGTTGACAGACGTAGAAACCGCGCGATTGGTCTATTTTAGCTACTTCCACAGCATTATGTCTTATGGCATTTTACTGTGGGGTCGGACTGCTGACATTGAATCCATCTTTATTTTGCAAAAGAGAGCTGTCAGAGCCATATACATATAATCTATGTCACCGCGAGTCTCTCAGGGAACTATTTAAAAGGATATTATGACAGTACCTTGCCAATTCATTTATGAAAATATTATGTATGTAAGAAAAAATCGACATCTTTTATAAAATAAGTGATAGAAATAATTTTAATACTAGAAATAAAGATAAAATAGATAAACCATTTTTCAGATTATCTAAAGTGCATACATCTTCCTTGTGATCCTTGTGATATATTGCAATCAAATGAAAGAAAATTTAAAACTCATATTAAGAGTACACTTTGTAAACAAGCATAATTATTACAAATTAGATCATTATATCCAAGATAAGAATGCTTGGAAACATGCTGGTCCTGCTAATTTAATTGTACATTTATTTTATTTTTATTTTTTTATTATATGACATTGATTTTACATTCTGTGACCAATTCCTCGCACACTGACTTATTAATTGTAAAATTTTAGGAAAATCATCTACTTTTACAATGTTTGTAAATATGTGAGCACCATGTATTTTATTTTTATTTTTTTATTTTATATTATTCGGGAAACTTACAGCTAATACAAACATTATTCTTAAATTATATAAATTTGAAGGCCATTTACAAGTTTCCACTGATAAAAATTTGAAACAAAAGAAAGACAACAAAAATAAAGGCAATTACAAAATAGCTACAACATAACAATAGTAAAATAAATAAATAACTTAAGAAATAAAGCATGATCAATTAAACTAACAACCAAAAATCAAATACCATACGAAACAATTACTTTTCCGCAAAAAATCTTTTTACCAACACACTTTTAAGCCGAGAAACACTGGTGTTGAAAATGTCCAAATCATGTTCACCAGTCAGTTTATTAAAACCTCTGCTCGCACGGACTAGAAATGAATTCTGCCTGTATGCAGACGTTGAATGAGGGACATGTAACAAACTAGGTTTACGAAACAATTTGCATTGTGTAACCAATCCTAAACTACCTAACAGCTCAGGGCAATCTATAGTAACATTTGCGATCTTAAATAAATATACCAAATCAGCAATGCGTCTGCGCTCATGCAGTGGCAGGATATGAAATCTCTTGCATCGTGCTTCATAATTCGGAGTATAATTCCTAGTTTTGTACTGTAGGAAACGTAGAAACCGCTTTTGGATACCCTCAATTCGGTCTATATAAACATTATAAATAGGGTTCCACACCTGTGAGGCGTACTCTAAATGACTGCGGACAAAACAAAAATATAATATTTTATATGTTTTAACGTTCTTAAAATCAGCTGACAATCTCAGTACAAATCCAAGTGCTTTAGATGCTCGACTAACAATGTTTTGAATATGTTCATCAAAAAGCAACTTGGAGTCAAATGTGACACCCAGGTCCCTAACAACGCTTGTCCTGTTTATATTCGTGTTATTTAACTTATACTGAAACGTAATTGCATGCGGCTTGCGTGTGTAGGTGCTAACAAAACATTTGGCAAAATTTATTTCAAGTTTATTAAGGAGACAGTAATTTTGAAGTCCATCTAAATCCCGCTGTAAATTAAAACAGTCGGAAAGTTCCGATATCGGGCATAAAATGTTCATGTTATCAGCATAAAGGATTATTTTGGAATGGGTAAAGCAAGAACCAATGTCATTTATGAATATAATAAAAGTAAAGGACCCAAAAGGGATCCTTGTGGTATTCCCGAGGGTATTTCAACGGTTACAGAACTGTATCCATTCAGTACAACTGTTTGACAGCGATTCTCAATATAAGATTTAAACCATCTGAATAAATCACCTCTGATACCCACCGCAAGTAGCTTACGCAAAAGGACACCATGGTCTATACGGTCAAAAGCCTTACTGTAGTCAGAGTAGACAACATCCACTTGAGAGGGTTCAGACATGGTGGAGGACAAGTAGTCGGAACAGATAAGCAAATTCGACACAACAGATCTGTTTTTTAGGAAGCCATGTTGACAGTCATTAAGTGACTGTTTAATAGCACTATGAACAGAAGCGTAAACTATTTTTTCTAAAACCTTCGCAAACAGACAAAGCTTAAATATTGGCCTATAGTTTTCTACATTATCTTTTATTTATTTATTATTTATTTAATACTTCAAGCACACAAATGTACAGAGGCGGACTTAATGCCATGGGCATTTTCTACCAGTCAACCTTCGGGTGATGCAGAGACAGACAGTGGTAGGTGCAACAGAGAGATTTGAAGATTTAAATATTTAAATATAAAGATATACATATATACCTATTAAAAACTATAAATATAATAAATACACCTAATTATACATAAATATAAGTACAAATAAGACAAACAATGGGAAAAAATTACCGTTGTGATGATACTGCCAGCTTCTTGCGAATATGCTCGCGAACTTTAACTCGAAAAGATAACCGGTTGGTCGCCATCCTGATTTCCTGGGGGAGCGCATTCCACAGAGAGATAGACTGAATGAAGAAGGAAGAGTGAATGAAGTCTGTGCGGTGAGTGGGACATTGAAGAAGACGATTGTGAGATGAACGTAGATTTCTATTGTGGTTGGCGCAAATGTACTGAAAGTGGGGGGCCAGATAACTAGGGGAAGAGGGAGAGTTAAGAAATGAAAACAAGGTGGTCAACGCCCTTTGCTCTCTGCGCTGGCGTATGGGCAACCACCTTAGAAGCGACCGATGCGCAGAGACATGATCATATTTACGCAGATTGAAAACGAATCGAATGCAGTTATTGAGAAGACGGTCAAGTTTGTTGAGGAGATCTGCATTCAGGTCATAGTAGCACACATCACCATAATCGATGATAGGGAAAATTAAGGACTGCACAAGCATTGTCTTCGTACTCGATGGCAATACATTTTTCAATCGGTATAGAGCCCGCAGCGTTCCAGTAACCTTCTGGCTTACCCTAGCGACTTGAGTACGCCAGCTCAGTGTATTATCAATGTGCAAGCCTAAGTCCTTCACGTCAGTGCTAAAAGGAACGATCGTACCATTGAAGAGAACTGGTGGCACGGTTGTACCATCCACCTTGCTAATACCGCGAGGACTGCCAATGATGATCGATTGACACTTCGTAGGGTTTACGGCTACACCAAATCTATCAGCCCAGGTTTTTATGGCTATCAAATCCCTGTTTAATTTGTCGATAGCGTCAGGCAATTCATCAACCCTTCCCTGACAGTACAACTGCAAGTCATCTGCATACAGATGATACGCACACTGAAGTTCAGAAGTTATAAGATTAATAAAAATAGAAAACAACAGAGGAGAAAGTATACCGCCTTGAGGAACGCCAGTGTCCAAATCACACCAACATGAAGAAGAATCCCCAACATGAATAGACTGCTGACGTTCCTGAAGATAAGAGGAGAACCATTCCAGTGCTTCGGGAGAGACCATAAGATATGACAAAATGGCTAACAGGATGTCGTGACTGACGGTATTAAAGGCATTCGAGAAATCAACCAATACTAGAGCAGTAACTTTGGTGTCTTCCAGTCCTGCCCTTATATCGCCAGTCACTTTAAGGAGGGCGGAAATAGTGCTATGCCCAGGCCTGAACCCAGATTGAAGAGGGCTAATGAGTGAGTGGTGATGAACAAAGTTGGAGAATTGTTTGTGGACACAGGCCTCAAGCACTTTGGATAGGAAGGGAAGGATAGAAATTGGACGGAAGTCAGTAGGAAGTGAGGGATTGGAAACCTTAGGTAGTGGACGAACATAGGCTTTGCGCCACAGGAAAGGGAATACTCCGGTGTATAGGGAAAAATTTATAATATGGGTAATCGCGGGTAGGAGTTGATCCAGAATAGTAATGATCATACCACGGGTGATATTGTCACATCCCACGGCTTTTGATTTGATGGAGAGAATTATCTTTCTGATCTCTCCCGGTTCGACTGGAATAAAACTGAAAGGATTAATATGAGGACGCGTTAGACCAGAAATAAGAGACAGAGTTTGTTGTTTAGTTAGACGATCCATGGTAGGAACAGTGGAGAAATGCCGGTTGAGATCATTTAAATCAATAGAATTAGGAAGGTCCAAATGTCGCGATTTGCCGATACCAAGAGTTCCAAGAAATTTCCAAATATCGGCAGAAGAGGAAGAACTAATAGTATCGAGAATGTGGCGGCGTTTAGCATTGCGTATCATCTGATTGCATCTATTCCTTGCAGCCTTGAATACCGTCCAGTTCTCATCAGTACGATCCCTTTTAAATATACGGAACGCGCGGTCCCTACGTCGCATTGCCATCTGTATGCCTCTTGTCATCCATGGTGCAGGTGGACGTTTTAACTTAATTTTTTTAACGGGAGCGTGGATGTCATAAAGTTTGAGTACAACATCATTGAAGATGGCAACCTTGTCGTCAACCGAAGTGGCTTCCGTCATAGGCTCCCAATCGACCACAGATGCATCTTCGTTGAGTTTATCGACATTCATCCGAGCAAAACAGCGCCTGTACAGAACCTTGGGTTTAGATTTGGGAGGTTTCAGGATATAGGAAAGGAAAATCATGTCGTGATGAGAAAAGCCAGGAGCGTCATGTTGACCATGGGAGGAAACGAGGGAAGGATTCGAGGTGAGGATCAGGTCAAGCCAGGTGTCATCGCCGACAGTGTTATGATGAGTAGGTTTGAGCGGCAACACGTGTAGACTAGCAGACTCGATAAGATGGAGGAGCTTACGGGATCGAGGGGAGTTTTGGGCAAGAAGGTTTGTGTTGAAATCACCCATGATGATGTGATGTGCATACTCCGAACCCAAGGATTCAAGTACTGATTCGAATTCAGTGAAGTAATCAACAGTGGGAGGACAGTAGACAACACCAATAATGGTTTTGGCTCCTTTGACACAGACTTCAAGGAAAATAAACTCAGCAGAAGCAGAATAATGTGAAGAGGAAGTAGCTAGTACTTTATAGGGAAAGTCGCTGCGAAGATATATGGCCACACCACCCCCTCCTTTACCAGTCCGATCGTTCCGTATAAGAACGAAACCAGTAAGAGGATAGGTGGTGGACAGGAGATGTGGTTTGAGCCAAGTTTCAGAGATCAGGATGGCGTGAACATTGCTGTTATTAAACGCATCGTACAACTCGCTATAGTGGCTTGGAATACTTTGAGCGTTAATGTGACACACATTCACCATCCGATTTGACTGACCATTGAAATTTTGTTGTAAATAGTCACTAAGGGTGTAGCTGAAAGAGCAAAAGCTTTCATCGCTAGAAGAAGCAGTAGATTGGTTGGCAGAAAAATAAGACTCATTGTCTGACATAGATATAAGTAAGTAGGTAGTAGTTGAAATAAATATAATATATATAATAAGTTATACTATTGCTAAAAACAGAGCAACTAACACGTGCATGGCGCTGCACCACCCACCAGCTAACACAAACACTAAAAGCAATAACAAGCATGGTATTCAGCACATAATCAAACACACATTGAGTTCACTTTTTACATACTCTACTGGAAGCAAGGCAAAGACCGGTGTTCCCATAAATATTAAAAAGCAAAGACACATTTAAAATTAGAAGAAAAAAATATATATAAAGAAACAAAATAACACACTCAACAGCAGATTTACGGAGCGCATCGTGGAACGAAACGTTAGGAATATTATCTGTGTGATACTTTGAGCACTGACGCAAACACAATGCGGCAAACGCAATTTCAGAACGGTTACTTGTTACGTCAACGTCAGATTAACATTACCAACGTCAAGTTGACAAGCCTACGTTCATAATAATAACAAAAAACAATAAAAATAAGGTTGAAAAATAAGCACTGTTGAGGGTATCGAAAAACGAATACCCCGTAAACAGTTGGGGCGCAAAACAAAAGAAAACTATTAGACGGGACAAATACAGAAAAGTAAGTAAAGGTTACGAATATAGGAGATACAAACAATAAGACATTTAAGTAAACATTCACCTATAATTACGTTTTGTGTTTTTCCAGGCTCCCGGCAACATTGACATTTCATCTCGTTGATGGAGACGCACCCGCCGCCTTAGGATACTTAGCTATCAAGGGCTTCAACTCGTCGATGGCAGTAACCTTGTGCCGACTTCCATCAGATGCCTTTATACAGATGACGCCGTCTTGACTCCAGCACGACCGCATACCAAAGTGCTCACGCGCCTTTCCGAAGACAGATTGCCTGGCCCTGGTTAAGAACTCCTTAACGGATATTTTGGAGCCTTTCAACCCTGTCTTTGCCTTCCAGACTGCGGCCTTGATGTCCACACTGGCGAACCTAACGAGAATAGGCCTGTGATGCTCCTTGCTTTTGGCTCCAAGCCTGTGACAGGCTTTAATTGAGGTTGCTGAGAAAGTTTTGAGGGCAAGCTTGGTGTTGAGGACGTCCAGAATTACCGCTGAGCTGTCTTCGTTCTCCGCTTCAGCCAGGCCTTGGAAAACCAACGCTTTCCGCCGATGCCTGGTCTCCAAGCCATCAATTTGTCTGGCACACTCGCTGATCTGGCTTCGGAGCAGACCAAGCATAGAAAAAATGAGCTCACGGAAACTACGGAACTCTTCGGCTATCTTAGCGACTGTGTCCTTGGCAGGCCCGGCACAATGAATTTGTGCTTCAAGCTCACCCATCTTCTTCAAAAAGTTTTCCTCAAGGGTTTTTTGTGCAGCTAGAACTTCAGCAAATTGAGACATTCTGTGATGTGAAGTGCTAACAAAAGTTGTGAGATAGTGCAGTTGATCAGCTGGCAGGTGGTGCTTAAAATGTGTGTAAGTCACATAAATGTGCCACAAACGTGAGTACTCGTTATATAACTATTGTGGACTAAGTACAGATGTAAACTTATTCAATATTTTGAATTGATTAAATTTTAAATAAAATTCCAAATTTTAAAACGTCTTTACTTTTTTGACACCTACCCGCGAAAAAGCATTATCCTTCGCCTTTTTTATGAACTGGGGTAATAAAAGCGGTTTTCCAAACATGTGGCACCACTCCCTCGCCAAGAGAACGACGAAATATTAGGGTAAGTGGTAAAGTTAAGCTTTGCGCGCACTTTATTATAAGTATAGCAGGAATACCATCAGGCCCTGCTAACTTATTCACGTCAATAGCCTTCAGCAGCTTCAGCACTTCAGTTTCACAGACTTCAATAGAGCTTATATCAGAGGCAGACGTTTGGTAAAGACAGTGGATGTCACGATTCAATTGAGTCTCACCAGGGATAGTGTGTTGTTAAACTTAAAAACGTCGCTAAACATATCGCATATCTCATCACCCTGTCCCGACGCCCTCTGTCCATACTTCATAACCGAGGGAAAAGTATAGGAAGATTTTTGCTTGCTTTTGACGAAAGACCAAAAAGCTTTAGGCGATTTTTTAATGTTATTTTCGATTGCCTCAATGTAACTGTCGTACATTTCCTTTTCTAATGATTTAGCACGATTACGCAAAGTTAAAAATTAATCATGGTCTGATAAATTTCCGTATTTCTTAAACTTTGAGTGATATTTAAATTTTTCTTTAAGAATTTTGATAAGAGGGGTTTTATACCAAGGCGGGTAATTAGATGTAGATTTAATGATTTTAGTTGGTATAAAAGTTTCACAAATTTTATTCAGCCTGACGTACAACAATGACAAGGCATCTTCCACCGACCCTTTAGCGAGGTCACAGCGCCAGTCAAACTCCTCAAGTTCTTTCATTATAGAAGGAAAGTCGGCCGATTGATAGACAAACTTTTTTCTTTGCTGTGATGGGAGTGCATGATACTCAACAAAATCTACAAGAATACTAAGATCTACATGGTGGGGGTCTTCGGAAACTAAAGGGAGCAAAGAAAGCATTTATCAACAGTCAGGTGATTATTACAAAAAATTAGGTCCAACACTCGTTCATTCAGATTCCTATGACCGTTGTACTGGACAAGATCAAATGTATTCAAAATATCAAAAAAATTCCTCTGAATAGAACCTTGAATATTTTCCGGGTGAAAAGAGCAACCATCATCAGTCACTAGCCATTTCAAGTTTGGCAAATTAAAATCTCCTAAAATAATAAAAATGTCCGTTAAATTATTCATAAAAATATCATTCAACTTTGTATAAAAATATGTGAGCTGTGTAGTCAATGAGTACCCCATGTTTTGCTTGCAAAGATAGATTGTACAAATATGCAATTTATATGACACTACGGGTCTGGAACGCTTCAGAGTTAAAGTAACCCATAGATCCTCCGCGGACGACCGTCAGTCGGAGCGCTCCTCCGCAATGAGCTGACGTCGAACGGCAATTAGAACGCCACCACCAAGTGTCTGATTTCTATCTGAGCAATCTCTGTCACGTCTCCAAACAATATAACGGTCATCGAATAATTCACTATTGTTAAAGCCCTCCTTAAGCCACGTCTCCGTTAAACATATAACATCATAGTTATTTGAGCATACATTTCTAAGAAAACTTGACGTTTTAGTCCGCAAGCCACGTACATTTTGGTGATAAATATTAATTGGCATAATTATTTAAGAGAAAATAACTAAAATTAAAAGTAACACAGAATAAGCGTAAGATAAATACCTACAATGCGGCAGAGCTGGAATAAGTGTAATATAGTAAACAAAGTGTATCTATCACATAATTAATTTATCTGTTGTAGCTTCATTTTTAATTCTTAATTCTTTTTACCTATTGTGGTATAATAATTTTATTCTAGGTGCATCGTCCTCACATATATTTATAACTAATGTACTTATACAGAATATTGTAAAACATTTTAAAAGATTAACGGTGGAGTTTCTTGCCCATTCTTCTCCATGCGAAAACTACCTTTTGGAAGGGGCGATTAGAATCAATCCATTTTTTTTGTAAATTTTGACGTTCAAAAGTGCCTTATTTTGCATGCCTGAATTGGTAAATGCAGTGGACTGCGCATTCACTTAACACCTGGAAATGCATATAATGTACTGTGTTTTGCAATAAATATTTGAATTTGAATTATTAAAGCTTATTTGAAATAAATGATTTGACTTTGACTTTAACGAACACATGGCGTCATCATCCGACAGGTGCGTGTCAATCACACCTTGATCCGATCGCTCCCAAGTCCTGTAAACCCACCTTTCATCGCTCTGGAATGTGTGATTCTGAGGGTACCGCTCCACTCTCCGCCTGTACCGTCGAATACGGTTTGCCCATGCACAGATCTTCTGCTTCAGGAAGCCGATGAGTACTCTAGCCTCACCGATACGACGCGTAATCCTGCACTGCCAAGCTGGTACAACTGGTTTTGGTCGTGGAGCTCTGTCACTGTTCGGAAATTTAACATGAGCTACACGACATGCTGCTACAACTGCACAGTACAAGATCGAGTGAGTATCGGCGAGGTCAAAACAATTTGACACCAACGAGTCTAGAGTACACACCAGCGCCTTGTTTTTCTTGTGCATGGGCAAACGGGGTAAACGTGGTTTAAGTTCAGGCGGAGTGTAGTGGTACTCCCGAAAAGCATCCTCCAAAGCGCTCCTCCTTATTATTATTATTACTACTGATTTCCTTTGCCTTCCAACAGTTCCGCCACCACTCTTCTTGACCGGGCAAATCGTCAACTCGTGACCTGTAATTACCCAATGTTCTTTTTGCTTCTTGCAGTCGAATCGTTGGTAACCTGTCAGGCCGCGTCAATGACATTTTCCAGTGAATTAGTTATTAATAATCAATTTCATTGCTAGTTCTTGGTTTTAATCAGTAATAATCATCCCAATCGACGCTCGTATGAGACACTGTCAAATATATGAAAATAATTGAGTTTGAGTAGCAACGTGAGCCGTCACCTCTCTGCGTATCAAAGTATCAAAGTACACTGCTTTTCAAATAGCACTGATATTATTATTCCAGTAATTACTTCTTCAGGTAAAGCAGTTCTTGGCATGCGGTCTATCAGGTTCCTTACACGCGCAGTCGGACACGGTTTCTTTTACTAAGATTTTTTGTAATTTTAAGGTATCACCAAATGACCTTGAATTAGTTTGGACTTTGAAAATCTAGACGACTATGTTAGCTTAGCGGCGTTGTCCATGTAAAGTCCTTATAGTTAATGCTGGTCAAGTATTTAGAACTCGATCTTTTGACGCTTTAGTAAGTGCCATTAATTATGCGACATCTTTAAGATATTTTTGCACCATAACTTCTGAATCATTGGTATTGCACTTCATTCACAATATTGATCTTGGTACACACGATAGTAAGCGTTAACGACATTGATTATACTCGCCATAGCAGAAAACATTATCCTCAATTTAAGCTCCACCGCAGTCGGGTAAAAAGAATCGGGTGGGGCTGTGTCGGGGTCGGGGCACACAACCGTTGGTTACGTGAAACGCCTATGTCAGCGTGTCGCTTTTAGTGTTAAAGATTGAAATTAAAACAATATGGACTTCGTTCTAAATATTTTAATACAATACTGACACTTAATAGGGAGATTTTGTTTAACATTGGCGTGTGATTGGTTGTGTGTTGGTAGAGGGGTTCGTGGCAAAATGATAACAGCCGCACGGGTCGACGCTTGTCGCGGTCGCGATTCGTACATCCATTACATACCGAGTTACCCCTCCGTGCCTTGGCAAGCACGTTAAGCCGTTGCTCCCGGCTGTCATTCGTAGATTTTTGACATTCGTTACGGGTAGTCAGTAGCCCAAAAGTCTGACAACCAGTTTTACCAAAGGATATCGTGTTACCCAGTAACTTGGTTGTGGAGGTCAGACAGGCAGCTGCCCCATGTAAAATACTGGTATTCAGCTGCATCCAGTTAGACTGGAAGCCGACCCAAACATAGTTGGGAAAAGGCTAAGCAGATTGATTGTTCTGTGATATGAGAAATAAGAAACATAAGGCATAATGTCTGGTTAACGTACAATCTATAGTGGTATTGCCTGGAGTTTTCGTTGTTGCGTGCACGTAGTTGAGCCTGAGTTAATTGTTCATGAAATCAACGAGATAGCTGTTGTGTCGGGGATTGCTATTGAAATGGCCGCATAGAATGAATGACTGGAGTCTTTAAGTCTGGTTGAGAGCCCGGTAGTAATATTGTCAAGTTCGCTTAATATGGCAGGAGTGATTGGTAAAGACGTAGCTTAACATCTTCGGCCGACACCTTGTGATGTGTATGTGTATGTATATACGGCACCGAAATCAAACAGCGTACGATCTTCGACTTTCACGTCCACCAGGCATATGTTAGTGACATTATATTTTCTCAAGACGGAATTTGCGCATAGTCTTGATTGACGACTATTTTGCCGCAGCTCATGAAATTCTGTAGGTTTATATAGATTGCAGAACCTCCGGCTGCAGAAACTTGCGCCAACGGTGGTTCAGACCAGGAAGACGGATGATCTCTAAGACACTAAAGGGCAGTGTTATTGCTTGCATTTAGTTCAAAGCTAATATATATATATATATTCTATATTTCGGACTACACATACAAGTACATACAATCCATATAGTGTTAGTAACAATGACTTAAAAACTATATTAGTAAACTTTTACAAACTAAACAACTAAAACTGACGTGGCCCAACACACGTTGGCAAGTGCCTCCGCACCCAGTGCCTTATAAAGGGACTGTCCACTTTATCTGATAATGTTTTTAGTATGTTGTTGGAGCTTCCGCGCAACCTACCCATTATTGACGCTGTTCTTTTCCTGGTAATGGCATGAAAATCGTCAACACAGGCTTCCGCGAACATCTGCGAAGCGCTGCAAAAGCGTGGAAGCCCCATCAACATCCTAAATCCATGCTAACGAGCTGCAAGCTAATGTTTTCGCAATGGATCCAAGTCTCGCTATTTGCCATATAATCGGAATTTTTCAATATCGTTTTCATTATCTCCCGCGTGGGCAACCAAACTTTGTGCATTGAAAGCTGACACAATCAAAACTTGTTGCCATCGTTGAGGTGATTAGATGAAGATAAGACGATGATGTCTTCGTCTCGAACGGTTCCTACATTAAAGGTTAAAAAAATCTGCATCACACGAGGACGTATGAGAGTCAGGATCGCAGTGTCGGCGCGAGACGATGGTACCAACTCACATCTCGTCCAGTTCTTATCAGCGTGATAAGAAGGTGTCCGTTAAACCTCGTGTAACTCTCAAGAACATGGTGGTCTTTGTTAGCGCTTAGAGCTTATTGATATTAAATAATGAATAATTGTTTCCGATATGAAGGGGATGACGTAAACCTAATAGCGTCGAACGTGGCCGGGGGTTTTTTTTTGGATGGTAAATTATCAAATAACTTCTCCCGCTCTGGGTGGAGCGGGAGGGCGTGTCAGACTCTTACTGACTAAAACCCACCCGTGTTCCTTCCGTTGCCTGTACGTTGCCAGGGGCCACGGTATCCCTTTCGGACTTTCCCGCAACCCCGGCAGGCATCGGTCCTATCGGACCCCTTCACTTGCTGACATCTCTTTGAGGCGCGCGTGGAACACAACGCGCCGTTGATCCGGGCCTGGTCCTTATCGGATGGTGAGCTACCCATTGCTCACCGTCCGCAAGCCCGCGCCTACGGTGGCCGGGAATCTGTCTGCGATTCCTGACGCCCAGGGCATCTCCTGCGGCGGCTAGGGGCGTGAAGGCGCGAAGTTTGCCTCTCCCTCACGCGTTCTGCCTCCTTCTTCGCGAGCATTACTGCTTCGCAGAAGGGGGTGACGGCCTCCCATGCCCTCTCGCTCCGTACCATGGCCTGGACTAGGGCCAGACGCGAGAGATCCCCGCCGCCGATCGCCTCCACGAGGACACGGCGATGCTCTGCCTAAGCCGGACAGACCTCCACCGTGTGCTCAACCGTGTCCTCCGGGTGATCCACGCAGTGATGACACCCGGGCGTTTCCTCCCGCCTGATACGAAACAGGAACCTCCCGAAACAACCATGTCCGGTGAGGACCTGCGTTAGGCGGAAGGTGAGGACGCCGTGGCGCCTCTCTAGCCACTCCTCAAAGAGGGGACTTATCGCCGCAATAGTGGCGTGCCCAGTACTGGGTTGCGTCAATCGCACTCTCCATGACGCCATGAGATCCCGCGTGGCCGGGGGTCGACTTGCATTTCTCGTGGGAACGTTTTAAGATTATAAGAGTTAAGCATCAGAGGAGCCTGGATCAGGCAGTCGGTTTCATTCAGACCACGAGATTACCCGCGTACTCGTTATGCCCTTCTAATTCTTTTAAGAAAAGCGTAGATAATGAGTTATAAATGTCGACTTTTCTAGTTAGAGTGATTATACGCGTTTCCTTTTGCCCACGAAGTAGTCAGTTACAAAATGAACGATTTAATCGATAATTGCCGTTCTAATCACGATTGTGAGCCCGGCGTGGCGGCGCTCCGACATATATGTCGATCGCGTGGCAATCTCTGTTATCGCGATGCAGGATTTGTGTGACGTCAGGATTTTATGTGACGTCAGATCTTTCATGCGTAGTTCAAATGTGGCAATGTAGATGCCGCCACAGGTCTAAAAAACTCACTCAAAAAGTTTTTTTTAGGTTGCGTAAAACTCAAGAATAATAAATATTGATAAATTTTTGGTTTACTGGTTTATTTTTGTTTATTATGTTCTGTGTGTGGTGTCGGCGCGCATGTCTCATTGAGATGGTAATGCGCGCGCGGTATATAAGGCGCCGCCGCCGCCGCTCCGCAATCGCCCGCACTTTACTAGTGCTCAGTGCTACTTCACTCACATACAGTTGAACTCGTGCATCTCGTCATGTGGCGCTACTCGTGTACCGCGCTACTCCTGCCCGCGCTGCTGCTGCTCGTGAGTGACACCTTCCTTTTTTATGATTGTATGACGGCTGAAAGAACATGTAGCGGATATGAGAATGTCGAGTGGATGTGTAGACTGACTACTGAGAATATTCAATTCATTTCATTTATTTGCATACCATAATGTGAATTAAATTTTTAAAAATAGGCTTAAAGTTAAGATACAGTTATGGACCCTGTAAGGGCACAGCAACATAAGTATGGATAAATAATTAAAATTAAATTAAATAAGTAATAGCATTTAGAACATTAATAATTAAATTAAATGTATTTAGATTATAATCATTATACAATATTTATTGTTTATTTTATATGCGTGAATGTATTTGGCGAATGTAGAAGTAATCTCAATTAAATATTTACATTTTAATGCAATTCCAGTCACAGTTTATCATTCATGTATTCATTTACATTATAGTAGCTTTTGTTTATTAGAAATAGCTTTAATTTACTACTAAACATAATATATTTATTTATATTCTTAAGATGTTCTGGTAGTTTATTATATATTTTTATTGACATTACATGTGTACTTGATGAATGCATTTTAAGTCGTGATGTTGGAATGTTTAGTCTGTTTTTATGTCTTAGAGTAAATCTATTATGTATGTCTTCTGTTTTGGTTTATAATTCGGGATATTTACGTACAAATTTACAAATTTGAAACATATAAAGACAAGGCAAGGTCAAAATCTTCAGTTTCCCAAAGTGAGGCCTACAACTGTCAGTTTCATCTATGTTAGCCACAGTTCTCATAAGCTCTTTTTGTATGGTAAATAATGTGGGCGCGTCAGTACTATTTAATGTTAGAAACGAGTACTTATAGTGGAAGCTTCATAGTAGCACCAGTTACTAGAAAAGTTAAAAGGCGACCCAAATTATTAATCTAAATTTACCTGAATAACAAAGTGATAAATAATTTTAAAAGTTGATGAATGAAAGGAAAGAGGAAGACCAAGGAAAATAGATCTGGATGGAATGTGTACAGACAATTGACAACTGGTTGGCGGAATGGAAGATGTAAACTTTTCCAGCCGATCTCACCATAAGATACGGGCAGGTAGAAGAGGAATACTAGTTCTATAATTATAATTATATGTCCAGATTTGATACGATTATCATTAAAAGACTTAAAAATCGAAATGCAAATTACTAGAAAAACAAAATCAATTACTCAAAAGCAATAAATACAATGGAATCACTTTAAAGAACAAATACCTACCTTTTTGATGAATTAAGATCATTCAAAATTAGGTATGGGTTTTGAAAGTAGTAAACATATGTTTAATATATAAATTAAACTAATAATAATGTGCTGATCCTTTTATAAAGACGCTTACGATATAAGTGACGGGACCAAGTCCGATGAACAAGTCATTATCTTATTGCGCTAGCGTTAGCGTTAGCGCTGCCTGCTGGAGTTCATCTGTAAGAACAAGCGAAGGCCCCACTTTACATGTTATGAATGGGAACATTATCCGGTCCACACTGTCGCGGTGCTTGCTCTTGAATCTTGACCTCCTTTACTAACGAGCCGATCAATGTTTGGTTTCTTCACACATCTCATCGCTATCCATATCACTAGTATTCTTATTTTCATTTGAAACATCCATTAATTCATTTCTTTCTTGTTGCCAACGACTGGCATCACATTAAAGGTATCTTCTACAGTTTTTCGCTGCTGTGGTCACAATGGCCCGGCACTAACGCCTCGTATACTAACGTGTTGTTTGTCCGCAGTGGTGCGGCGCCGGCGGTGCAGACTCGAAGCCGCTGCTCGGCCTGCTCAGCCTCCTCGGCGCGTACGTACCTACTATATTGTATAATTACACATTAATGGCTGTACCCGCAGCCCCGAACATTCTTCGAAGAGTATTGTTTTCAAGGCAAAAGAAATACAAATGGTCGTTTTTTAAAAACTGTGTTAGTGATGTATTTATATTTACATGATTCCTACAAAACTATTTAAAAATAATAATTTCTTTCTTTCGCTATTATTAAATAATCAACATTTTCTCTTTCAACTTAGCCAAATAAAATAAATATAAAAATATGATTATTAAGTATAAAGGCATAAATAACCAAATGTGACCTTTCTTCCTACTATTTAATGTAAAAATAGAAAAGTTATAAAAAAAAATACAAAACCTGACTGCAAAAGCATAACTGAAAAGAGAAAACAAGCATTATTTTTATTTTTAGTTTTTTATCATTTCTCATTCCAAATTAGATTTAATCATAATAATTTGTATACATTTTTGTTAAATCTTTTAAACCCCTTCATTTTGATATCCCACTTGATAGGTTTGGAAGGTTTTTGTTTATTTTTTTCCATACATTTTAGCGCCGAAAATCCGTCATTTAGATTTTTTTTATTTTTTTAGTATACCCAGTTCTTCTTCTTCTTTTCGTATCGATGGTAATATGCCCAGTGACACTTGCGCAATTAAGAGCCCATTCAAAATGGTTGAGATGAATGGTGCTAATCCATGCGTCATGTTCGTGAACGGGCGCCGTCAGTAGAGACTGGTCATCTCTCAGCTGCCACGGCTTATTTTAATTTTTGAATTGTTCTTTGTTTTTTATATTTTTATTACGGACGCTTTTAACGTGCACGTCTTTCTACATTGTTCTCACATGTATAATTTCAACGTTAATGATGTAACCAATATTTTGTAAAAAAAAACTTTGATTTAAAAGAGTGTCCGTGGAGTTTCTTGCCCGTTCTTCTCCATAGATACCTACTACGCTTTGGAATGGGCAACTAGCTTCATATTTCTGACTGACCGACTTCTTGACAATTCAAAAGTGCCTGTAAATGGTTTAATTGAAATAAATGCTTTGAGTTTGAGTTTTGAGTTTGAAGACGAATCTAACGACATATCATTCATCAAAATCGGTTCAGCCGTTTAGTATTACGTGGGAACATAGAGACGCAACCAATAACCAAAACACATAACCCTCCTTTTTTAGCTTCGCCGCAGTCGGGTTAAAATATTACAATTAAAAGGCACATTTGATCAATTCTGCCTTTTAATAATGAGAAAATACTTCAAAAGTTGCAATGACTTAGTTTTACTTTACTTACAAACTCAATTTTACTCGCATCAAAACCAACCCCCTCACCTCTTTTCAAATATACTTGTTAAGCCATATTGTGAACAAAAATTTAAAAGAACAGGCATATTTGGCTCATATACCTCTTATTTTGAATATGGACCTGACGGACCTTTTAAGCCACATCTACAAAATTTGTGATCTTTCAACGTAATCACAAGTCAAATAAGTCTCTTTTCCGTAGGTACCTATCTTAATGTGAAAAATAGTGTAATTGTGCCCTTTTAGTTTATAATATCTCTAAAGATCTTACTCGCAAGAATGTATAAAAAAACTGGCAGATACGATTTTTTTTTTCTAATTCCAAATATGTATATAAGTAACTAAATTTAAGAAAAAAAATAATTGTTGTGCCCTTTTTTGACACGGCGGCAAAATGACGTTACTTTTTCGTTGAGAACGCGTTGAAATTGTCAAGATGACATTATTGTATTGTTACGTGTTGCAGCACGAACGGGACTAGTTTAGCGGAGACGCTGCTGTTGAACCACGTGCAAAATAAGATCAACGCGCTCGACGTGATCGCTGACTTCATCGCCATCGCCAGTAACTCCACTGGTCAGTACACACACCACAACATGCACAGATATCGTGACCAGATCTTAGAATTGATAATTTCATGAAGTGTTTGACCATTTCATGAAATAGAGCATCGACTGCTGGTCACTTCATGATGAGGTTTGGCCAGGTTATTAAATACTCAACGTTTGACGATATAAACAGTTGAACACACGACTTCATGATGTGGGTAAACATTAGTGATCTCGTCGTAAAATAGTTAGGTTATCCACCGGTAGAAGCGTTGAGGTCGCTTTGTTTTGGTTGTGCATCATGGCGGCGGCATACAACAAATCAAACAATGTAAGGTGAACACGCAAAAAAAGTCGATGGACTTTTATTGGATTTTCAAATATGATATTATGGAAAACGAACAACTTGGAAGTAGCGCTAACCGGCCGCTGCCCTGGCACGGCTCGCTACGCTCGCTCGCCTCGCTCGTGGTTGGTCACCGTTATTTTCGAGCGCTACTTCCAAGTCGGTTGCGGTTACTTTTTTACTACACCTTAAACTATGGATACCGTACATTAAGAATATGGCCAAACGTCGACTGAAATATCATTAAACGTTGTCGTTCAAACGATATGGCCAATTTCAGCTGGCCATTTCATGAAACACAACCATTTCATGAAATTGTCGAACACTTCATGAAATGATCAATTCTTAGATCTGGCCATGACACATTGTACTAGGTGGCGCATAAGTAATCACCTGATTTCTTAAGGCTTTAGTTTTTTTGTGAATAAGAAAAATCGTTCTTGTTCATTCGGATTTATAATTTTGTTCTGTATAAAGTCGAAAAAATAATAATTGTCAAGTGGCCGCCGCCAGAATTGACGCACATTTGGGCGCGTTTTCGAGCATTTTGCATTACTTTTCTCAGTATTTCTGGCGGTAGATTCGGCACTTCTTGTTCGAGTGACCTTGAGAGCATGCAATGGCTCTTCACTTATGCGCCACCCAGTACATACATTAACGAGGTCTCAAGATGGAGCCTTGAGGAAGATCCGTAGCTAACATTAATACAATTTGAACAATATTATTCCATCATCCATCACCGACGTTTCGTATTATCATCTTAAACGTATTATGTTTACAGCTTACATCATGTTATTATGGTTGTGATAAGCATCTTATTTATTTATTTTATTTAACCATTTACCTACACACATAATATAAACAGACAAGAAGAAAAGAACAGAAAAATACGTACAAAGGTGATGCTTATTTCTAAAGAATTCTCTTCCAGCATACCTGCGATAGGAAAGTAGATAAAGAGATGTAGACACGTGTGTAAGAGTAGAGAGAAAGTAAAATACATAAAACCAAAAACAATTCACTTAATAAAATAAAACAAATAATATGAGAATATACATACATATATAAGTACTTTTAAAATAAATATGACTGTTATGTTGTGTTTATTCCGTTACTGTTGTGTACTCTGTAAAAACCATGTGACGGATCTGTTTTTTTTTTTGGTATAGGGTAAAGGAAAGCAGATAGGACATCGACCCCACCGACCGACCACTGCCGCCACACATGCAAACTGTAACATCATTTTGGAAGTAATCTAAGTATATTGTTGTTTAATTGTATCATTGATCTACGAAAAAACGTAAAAATATTATTTTTAATAAATGAGTTATTATAACTACACGCTTGTTTAACTTCAGACGGTATTTTTATAAACTGAATCATATTCAATCAAGTTATCAGACTATTAAGTATACGTTACTTTACTTTTAAACGTTATCAGTGGAGTTCGAATGAACAATTAAATGTTATGGATTAGTCCCATTAGATATCAAAATTTAGTTTTGATGATGGAATCCATGAGGAAATGAGGGAACTCCTCAAATATTATAGGCATACACATAACGATTCAGGTATTTTCAGCAACACGTTAAGCAACTGATGAAGACGACCACAGATGGCCACCGGAACTACTGATGTGATATTTATTTCACGGGTGGCCATAAGATATCTCGATTAAGATAGTTAAGCGACTATGAAGCACATTTAAATAAATAATTCTGATGACCATCGAACTGGTCTGAAGATGAAGCCGGAAGGACGGCACCGGAACTCCGTCATAAAACACTGTATCCTAGGCGTGTTTGGGCTTATTGGAATTGCCATGAGATGTACTCTGGCTATAAATGATTTTAATGGTAATATTGCGGCATCAAATTTCGCTACTTAAGTCACATGTTATGTGTGGCCTTAATAGTCAGAAGACAGATTTCGTAGCCTCGTTATTTCCGTCAATGATCTATCGCCGTGTGGTCGCTTTAATAATTTGTTGGCGTCCAAATCTGATAAAAACGATGCCTTCCAAACTTTTGAAACGACTAAGCGCGACGTATAATTTTGCCCTTTTGCTCAGTTTTATACCAAAGTCGATCACAGCTCTTTCGAAGGTGGTAGCCTGTAATTTATGGACTGTGACCGCCCAGCTTAATATTAGAGGCAGCATACCATACTCCACATCACGTACATCTACATCCAAGGCAAGGGGTTACCCCTTGCCGCCTGGAACGTAGTGCTTGTGAAAAATGTATTCATTAGTACCATTTTGGGCCAAAAGGTATCATTGAGATGCAAAAAAAATGTTTAACGCCCTTTCTACACTTTCAAGCAAGGTTTGAAAAATGTATGATTCCATCTTTATTATTACCTAGATAAGTTTATACCACGTTTTCTAAACCAAATAAATAAGATCTTTTATACAAACTGTATCCCCCCTTTTCACCCACAAAGGGGTTAATTTAAATCATTCCACTTTGCCCCACCAAGTCGCCCCACCTGGTGGGGCAAATGCATTCTTCCCCATGGCATGGATTCTTCCCCACTAGGCTTGGCACCTTAGAATTTGTGTAGGTAGGTATGCTCGTATTTTATATTTGTTAGGAAAAGAAAGAAATGTTTATCTAAGTAAAATGTAACTAGGACTCATTAGATTTTATTTTATTTGTAACAAATCGTGTAATTAATCAGTGATTTTCAATCCGATTCCTTCCAGAAACAACTAGTATATAAAAAATTATAATAAAATAATAATACCAGCCTATTACAGTCCCACTGCAGGGCAAAGGCCTCTTCTCATACAGAGAAGGCACGAGCACTGATCATCACGCTTGCTCAAGACGGGTTGGTGATTTCAGACTCACGGGCAAAAGCTAGTAGTTATACTAGCTTTTGCCCGCGGCTTCGCTCGCGTGGATGTCGAAAAATGTCCCACGGCAACGTACATACTACTGGGATTAAAAGTACCCTGTTTGTTAATCCAGGTTAAAAACTATACGTGTGCCAAAAGACCACGGACAACTTTGTATGGAGTCTAGTCCCAATGGTCCACGCGCGCCTCTCTATGACGTAACTTTGGAGTTTAACACCTCACTCCCCCCTAACTCGAGGTGGCCCGCAGAGGCGGGCCGGCAAATGAAATGAAATGAAATGAAATGAAATGAAATGAAATTGTTTATTCTGTAAATAGGATATTGCAATCACTTTTACACGTCATATTAAAAAAAAATAAGAAGAAAATGCTAGATGAGTTCGGCGTTTCCTATCTGACTACTCTGAGAAGAAAGACCGAAACAAACTCAGAGGTCACAGTCTCTTTTAAAGTCCAGACATAATCTTGGTCAGGCCATATGAGGACCATGTAGATTAGTGTCTGAAATGGTCTTTTGAGGAAAGAACCACACAGATTTGAGTGGACCTGTCCAGTCAGTGCAAGCATTTGTCAGTAATCGTAGAGCTCAACTCAGAACTTAAGGAGCTCAACTCGACGAACAATACCAAAGAAAGGACATTTGGGTAGGTCGCATAAAGTACTCAAACTGCCAGACCATCATTTAAACTAACTGAGAAAGAAAAAATTCAAGAAAGGAAAAACAATAAAAATAAAATATCCACATAGTCCTCACATTCACAATAATTAAAACAATATAATACTTTACAAAGTAATCATGTTATTTTGTATATAAATTTCAACAATGTCAATATGTATATAAAAAACTGGTATTTTTAATGATTTACATAATAATTAAAATGTCAAATTTTATAGTTTTATCACAAAGCTTAGCAGAGCGAGCAGCTCAATCCCACGCTTTTTTATCTTCTAAATAATCTGAAATTTTATAGTACCCTTTTTTACAAAGTTTGGTTTTTATACAGGTTTTAAATCGTTTAATGGGTAAGTTTCGAATATCAATGGGAAGTTTGTTGTAAAAGCGTATACATTGACCCATGAACGAGTTGCCTATTCTGTGGAGACGTGTGCGATGTACAGCAAGGTTGTGTTTATTCCTGGTATTTAAACTATGAATATCGGTCATTTTCTTAAAATTTGATATATTTTTGTGTACATGTAATAGGTTTTCAAAAATATATTGTGAGGCTACAGTCAGGATGTTTATTTCTCTGAATTTTTCTCGAAGGGAATCCCTTGGACCTAGGTTGTAAATGGCTCGAACAGCCCTTTTCTGTAGAACAAAGATAGTATGAATGTCCGCACAGGTTCCCCAGAGAAGAATCCCATAAGACATAAGACTATGAAAATAACTAAAATAAACAATTCTGGCTGTATCTACGTCAGTTATCTGTCTAATTTTTTTAACAGCATAAGCGGCCGAACTAAGCCTTCCTGACAATTTTTCTATGTGTGGGCCCCATTGTAATTTACCGTCAATAGTGATTCCAAGAAAAACTGTTGACTCTACAGGGTCCAACTCTATTCCATTAACTTGAACATTAGTAGTTAGCTGCCTGACATTTGGCGTTGAAAATCTAAGGAGTTTAGTTTTTTTTTCGTTCAGGAGAAGATTATTTACATTAAACCAATGCACAACTTTAGAGAGTGCATCGTTAACTTGTTCATAGTTGACTAACTGACGTTTGATTTAAAAAATGAGGGAAGTGTCATCTGCGAATAAGACGATCTTGTGATTATCCCTTATGTGGTAAGGTAAGTCATTTATATAAATTAGAAATAAGAAAGGACCTAGAATTGAACCCTGCGGAACGCCCATAGTGACCGCAGATCCTGCAGATCTCTTGCCATTAATATCGACCCTCTGAATTCTG
Source organism: Xanthia icteritia (assembly GCA_949128155.2). Lineage (NCBI taxonomy): Eukaryota > Metazoa > Arthropoda > Insecta > Lepidoptera > Noctuidae > Xanthia > Xanthia icteritia. The sequence goes on from OX421956.2 coordinate 16,481,045, forward strand.
TTGTTCAGATAAGAAGTCAGAAGGTCAAGAGCTTTGTCCCTCATACCATAGTGGTACAGTTTCCTGATGAGTGTGTCATGATGTACGCAATCGAAGGCCTTGGACAAGTCGCAGAAAATGCCAAGAGCATCTTGCGACTCCTCCCAGGCCTCGAATATGCTCTTCAGTAATTCCACGCCCGCGTTTGTAGTTGAACGACCCTTTGTGAAACCAAACTGTTTCAGATGAAGTAAATTATGTGCATTGAAATGTCCTAACATTTGTTTTAAAATTATTTTTTCAAAAATTTTGCTCAATGATGGTAAAATCGAAATAGGCCGAAAATTTGTGGGATCAGTTGTGCTGCCAGATTTGAACAGTGGAATCACTTTGCTAAGTTTCATCAGATCAGGAAAAACACCAGATGCAACACAAGAGTTAAAAACGATTGCTAAAAAGGGTGAAATAACATCAATTATTGAAGACAAGGTATGTACTGATAATCCCCAAAGGTCAGCAGTTTTCTTTACATCAAGATTTCTAAAAGATTCTATAATGTCTTTAGCAGTAATAATTGTGAATTCAAAAAGTTTGTCACATTCTGGTACACATTCTTTAAGTATTGAGTAAGCAGAAGTGGAGGATGACGATGACAGAGTTTTGGTTGTTAAAATGGGAATATTAGTGAAAAATTTTTCAAACTCAGTGGCCACCTCCACGTCTGCCTTAATATCTACATCATTGATTTTTAGATGGAAGTCACGATTCCGTACTGTCGTTCTTCCCGTTTCTGAATTAATAATATTCCAAGTTGTTTTAATTTTATTTCCAGAAGATTTTATTTTATTTTTAATGTGTATGGCTTTTGCTGAGGAACAGGCTCTTTTAAAAGTTTTTGAATATTTCTTAACAAATTCTTTAAAAGTTTCATCATGGTTATATGATTTTTCATGATACAATTCAAATAACCTCTGCCTACTTTTATAAATACCTGGTGTTGCCCAATCACTTAATATAATGCGGTCACTAACAGGCAATGTTTTTGAGGTGAAAACCTTCTTAAACTCACAATTGATGAGTTTAAATAGTGAAGCATAAGCTTGATCCGGGTCATCATGATAAGGCAAACCCGGTAGCTTTTCCATTAAATTATTTTTAAATTGTCCTAAGCGACTTTTATTTACAGGAACAAAACTCACTAGTTTTCTTTGAGCTCTGACTGTTTTCTGAGGGAAAGTGACTAACTGGCCACAGTGATCAGAGTCCAGCTCATTTATAATTAAATGGCTAGAAGGTCTTAAGTTTGTAAGCACTAGCCGGGGATCGCGGAAATCGCATTACATCCCGTGATCCCCGGTGCAAGTGTGAGACGGAACACCGGGGTGGTTTTAGTCAGTAAGAGTCTGACAGACCCATCCATGAGGATTTCCCCCCGTAATAAAAAAAAAAAAAAGGTTATGTTAGGTGGAATGAGAGTCCCCCAGCGGGTGGCGCGGACCTACCGCACGGTGGGCTTCGCGGCAGCATGTGCTCTGGCCAGCACCCCTCCTTGGGAACTCGAGGCGTGGGTGCTCGCCAGAGTATATGAATGGATGGCAAGGCGGAGGGCGAGAGGAGAACGCCCAGCCCCGGAAGAGCGGGAGGCCGTCCGGCGGGAGGCGAGGGACGCCATCGTTGTCCATTGGACGGGGGAACTCGCCACCGCAGCCTTCGGACGCCGAACCCTCGACGCGATTGGGCCAGTCCTGCGAGACTGGCTCGAGCGGTCGCATGGGTTCCTCTCCTTCCGTCTGGTGCAGGTGCTGTCCGGACACGGTTGCTTCGGATCGTACCTGCACCGAATCGGACGGGAGGAGACGCCGTCGTGCCACGACGTCGTGGCGCGGTGGAGGACACGGCGCAGCACACCCTCGAGGTGTGCCCGTCGTGGTCTGAGACGCGCCACAGTCTCATCGTGGTGATCGGACCGGACCTCCCACTCCCCGGCTTGGTTAACGCCATGCTGCGAGATGAGAGGTCCTGGGCGGAAGTCGCCTCCTTCTGCGAACACGTCATGTCCCAGAAGGAGTCGGCGGAGCGCGCGCGGGAGGACGATCCTCACGCAGCGCCGCTCCGAAGGCGGAGGAGGGGTCGAAGAAGTCCTCCGAGTCCTCCCAGGTGGAGGCCAGCAGGCAACGGATGTGGGGGCACCCTTGCCTGTATTGCACAGGCCTCCACCAGTGTCGGACGGGAATGGCCAGGTGTTCCCAGCCATTCCCGTAGCCCCCCAACCTGGGGGGCATGCGGGGCCCGCCAGCTAGGCGGGCATGCGCCGGGAGGGTTGTAAAAGCTGAGCCGGTTTCCCATGGCCCTCCCATCATGGCGATGTGGGAACACCGCTAAGTTTTAGTGGGTATACTGTCATTCCGACAGGAGTCCCACATACCTCGTCTCGAACTCCACGAGCGGCAATGCATAAAGCATTTCTCAGCGACAAAAAAAAAAAGAAAAAAGTTGTGTTAGATATGGAAGTATGTATGCGGAAGGACGGTGACACTTGTCAATCAAACTCGCTAGTCTGTTGCACACTGCTTTAATCGTTGGAAGTTACCACCGAGCGCGGGGAGGGGCGGAGCGCAGCCCGCTTGCCTACATAGCACTCGTAAACATACATAACAAGGTGGAATGAGAGTTGAGCAGGGCCAGTTACCTTTGTGGAAATCTGGCCGTCTGGTCCTGCTCAAGAAGGTGAGGCGCCCCGCGGACTCGCCGTCTGCGTACAGGCCGATAGTGCTGCTTGACGAGGTGGGTAAAATGTTTCGCCTCGTCGGCCACTTGTGCAGGAAGGGGCCTGACCTGGCCGAGAGCCAGTTCGGCTTTCGGCACGGGCGCTCCACCATCCACGTGATATCGCGGGTAAGAGTCCTGGCGGAGGAAGCGGTGTCCCGGGGCGGGGTGATGTTGGCAGTGTCCTTGGACATATCCAACGCCTTCAACACCCTGCCCTGGAGCTGCATTCGGGAGGCACTGCGGTATCATCGAGTGCCTCCCTACCTCCGCCGTATCGTTGGGGCTTATTTAGCGGAAAGGTGTGTCACCTACACGGGATGTGATGGCGGAAACCAGCGCAGCATGTCGTGCGGTATTCCACAGGGTTCGGTCGTGGGACCGCTCCTGTGGAACATCGGGTACGACTGGGTGCTGAGGGGCGAGCTCTAGCCGGGCGTGGACTTGACGTGTTATGCGGATGTGATATGTTTCTAACTGAGGGTGCGGAGATTATGAAACGAGTGTCTTCATTGAACGCTGGTTTATTACTGAGCTGACATGGGTCCACTCACACATTCACAATATGAACTATGTGTGAGTAGCAAGCGCATACACATCATTCCTCCACACTAATTTTGAAACCTGTTGACAAATAAACATAACAATATTAAACTTAACAATATGCGTAAGTACCAACTAAAACCTTGAATAACATAACTTAATACTTATATCTATCTATTTGTAAAATACAGAATAGTCTATATCTTTCCTTGCACGCTTGGAACGTGCACGTGTATCTTGCATGGCTATTAAATCCTGCGCGGCCGCCGAGGCTTGAGGAGCCTGGGTCTCTGATGCGTCACCTACAGAATGCCGTGCATTTTCTCGGCTCACAATATCTACTATTACATACTGATTTTTGTTTGCTGTAAACCTAGTTTCAGCCATAGTGACCGGTGCTATACTCGCTTCCACCTCCACCGGTTTATTTGAAACAGCACTCATTCCGGTGCTTATTGAATTTGTATCACCGGCCAGACCGGGCATTATTGGTGAAGTGATCGGAACCGGTGAAGTTGAAGGACAAGGAACAAGCTGAGCATCCGAGGGTATTGATTCGGCACAATCAATTGTCTTGTGTGTATTAATACCTTTTTCCCTCTTACAGTTTAACAGTTGATCAATATGTCTGACACAAAATAAACCTTGATCTACAGCTAACACCTTATACATTCTTTTCCCTATGATATCCTTTATTACTCCTAATTTCCATGTTTCCTTTCTACCACTGTACCACCGGACCCAAACCCTGTCACCTACTTTGAAAACTCTTTTGCAATACAACTCATTCTCCTTTAATGTTTTGCGTGATTTATTTCTTTTTGGCAGTATTAAATCAAGTCGTGATTTTAAATCTCTACCAAACATTAACTTAGCGGGCGAATGTCCAGTAGAACAATTTACTGTTTTTCTATATTCAAACAAATATATATTAATATTTTATCGTTTTATTGCGTACTTTCTGTTAAAATCTTCTCTCACTCTTTAGCATCTTTTTACATGTCCTCACTGAGTTTTCTGCTTGTCCGTTGCTACATGGGTGGTAAATTGGTGACGTCATGTAGTTAATACCATTATTGGAACAGAACAAATTAAACTTCTTTGAATTTATCTTAACGTCATTATCAGAGACTAAGGTAGCAGGTAAACCAAATACGGAAAAAAATTGCTTCAACTTTTTGATTAAGGATTGTGTGGTCACATCATTCCGCATATAAATACACTCTAACCATTTGGAGTAGGCATCAATCACTACTAAGTAAGTTTGTTGCCGTAAAGATAAATAGTCGATATGAATTCGTACCCACGGTGCCGCTGGACTGGGCCACGGCGACGGTGCGACCCGTGGTGGAGCGGGCCTCAAGCTCGCGCATATATCGCATGCTCCGATCCACCTCTCAATCTATTCCGGGCCACCACATCCTACTACGCGCATTACATTTCATTTTGACGATGCCTAAATGCGTGCTATGTAGTTCCCGCAACATTCGTTCACGCAAATTCATCGGAATTACCACTTTATGACCTCGCATTAATATTCAATTTTCATATTGCAAATCCGTACGACATAAGAAATATGGGCGAATAGACTCGCCAACAATTTTTCGCGGCCAACCTACATTTGTATATTTAACAACAGTTTGAAAACAAAACAAAACTGCTCCGAGACCGTGCGGGCCCGCGTCCACCGACAGCACTAACTGTGCACTGGGCTCGAAATGTAATGAAATGAAATTGTTTATTCTGTAAATAGGATATTGGAATCACTTTAACACGTCATCTTAAAAAAATAATTAAAAATTAGCTAGATGAGTTCGGCGTTTCCTATCTGACTACTCTGAGAAGAAAGGCCGAAACAAACTCAGAGGTCACAGTCTCTTTTAAAGTCCAGACATAATCTTGGTCAGGCCATATAAGGACCATGTAGATTAGTGTCTGAAATGGTCTTTTGAGAAAAGAACCACACAGATTTGAGTGGACCTGTCCTGTCAGTGCAAGCATTTGTCAGTAATCGTGGAGCTCAACCCAGAACTTAAGGAGCTCAACTTGACGAACAATACCAAAGAAAGGACATTTGGGTAGGCCTCATAAACTACTCAAACTGCCAGACCATCATTAAAACTAAATAAGAAAGAAAAAATAATAATAATTGAAAAATCCACATAGTCCTCACATTCACAAAAATTTAAAAATAAATAAAAAAAATACTTTACAAAGTAATAATGTCATTTTGAATGTAATGTTTATATAATACTGGTATTGATTTTATGATTTTAGCACAAGGCTTAGCAGAGCAAGCAGCTCAATCCCAAGCTTTTTTATCATCTAAATAATCTAAAATTTTATAGTACCCTTTTTTACAAAGTTTGGTTTTAATACAGCTTTTAAATCGTTTACTTAACTCGTTCATCCCAAAGTTTCGAATGTCGATGGGAAGTTTGTTGTAAAAGCGTATACATTGACCCATGAACGAGTTGCCTACTCTGTGGAGACGAGTGCGGTGTACAGCGAGGTTGTGTTTATTCCTCGTATTTAAACTATGAATATCGGAAATCTTTTTAAAATTAGAATATATTTTGGTGTACATACAATAGGTTTTCAAAAATATATTGTGACGCTACAGTCAGAATATTTATTTCTTTGAATTTTTCTCGAAGGGAATCTCTCGGACCTAGGTTGTAAATGGCTCGAACAGCCCTTTTCTGTAGAACAAAGATAGTATTAATTTCCGAACAAGTTCCCCAGAGAAGAATTCCATATGACATAAGACTATGAAAATAACTAAAATAAACAATTCGGGCTGTATCTACGTCAGTTATCTGTCTAATTTTTTTAACAGAATACGCGGCCGAAGTTAGCCTTCCTGACAATTTTTCTATGTGTGGGCCCCACTGTAATTTACCGTCAATAGTGATTCCAAGAAAAACTGTCGACTCAACAGGGTCCAGCTCTATTCCATTAACTTGAACATTGGTATTTAGCTGCCTGACATTTGGCGTTGCAAATTTAATGAGTTTAGTCTTTTTTTCATTCAGGAGAAGATTATTTACATTAAACCAGTGCACAACTTTAGAGAGCGCATCGTTCACTTGTTCAAAGTTGACTAACTGACGTTTGATTTTAAAAATAAGGGAAGTATCATCTGCGAATAATACGATCTTATGATTATCCCTTATATGGTAAGGTAAGTCATTTATATAAATTAAAAACAAGAAAGGACCTAGAATTGAACCCTGCGGAACGCCCATGGTGACCGCAGATCCTGCAGATCTCTTGCCATTAACATCAACCCTCTGAATTCTGTTGTTCAGATAAGAAGTCAGAAGGTCGAGAGCCCTGTCCCTCAAACCATAGTGGTAAAGTTTCCTGATGAGAGTATCATGATGTACGCAATCGAAGGCCTTGGACAAGTCGCAGAAAATGCCAAGAGCATCTTGCGACTCCTCCCAGGCCTCGAATATGCTCTTCAGTAATTCCACGCCCGCGTCTGTGGTTGAACGACCCTTTGTAAAACCAAACTGTTTCAGATACATCTGAAACAGTTTGGTTTTACAAAGGGTAAATGATGAGAGTTGAAATGTCCTAACATTTGTTTCAAAATTAATTTTTCAAAGATTTTGCTCAATAGTAGGTAATATCGAAATAGGCCGAAAATTCGTAGGATCAGTTGTGCTGCCAGACTTGAACAGTGGAATCACTTTGCTTAGTTTCATCACATCAGGAAATACACCAGATGCAATACAAGAGTTAAAAACAATTGCTAAAAAGGGTGAAATAACATCAATTATTGAAGATATGGTATGTACTGACAATCCCCAAAGGTCAGCAGTTTTGACGTGACAACGTCTTATAAATTGGTTTGCCGGGTGACACTTCAAGAAACTGCGTTACGCTCCGCTCACGTTATGCGCTCACAATGAGAGCGAGTGAGAGGCACGCGTCCCTTCCACTCGTGCATGGTTAGCCCGCCTAAGAGCGAGAGAGACAGACATAAAAAGTGAAAGGCACGCAAAGTCGTTGTCACGTAAAACTTTCGCCCGTATACCGACTTTACAGGCAACCAATTTTTTTTTTTACATCAAGGTCTTTAAAAGATTCTATTATGTCTGTGCCAGTACACGCTCGGAGGCGAGCTCAGCGCACACGCGACGTACTGCGCGACGCTGTCGCGGGCCCCACTCCCACCGTGTGCCGCCACGCAGCAGCTCGTGGAGCGGGCTCATAATGTTTGACGCATTTGGAATAAAATTTCTGTAGTAGTTGACAACCCCAAGGAATCTTTTTACTTGTGTTATGTTTGTTGGTTTCGGTGCGTTTAATATGGCCTTAACTTTATTGGGGTTAGTACGTAATCCGTTCTTATCGATAACATAACCCAAGTACGTTACGTTCTCCTTAAAAAACTCACATTTTTCTTTTTGAAGTCGCAAACCTGCTTCATTCAACCTGCTTAAAACCTCTTTTTTTTTTTTTACGGTGGGAAATCCTCATGGATGTCCTCCGCCCTGGGGAGAGCGGAGGGGTTTGTCAGACTCTTACTGACTAAAACCATCCCGGTGCTCCGTCTTACACTTGCACCGGGGATCACGGGATCTAATGCGACTTCCGCGATCCTCGACTCTTCCGCGATCCCCGACTAACCTGCTTAAAACCTGAGCTAACCTCGTCATATGAAGCGTTTTCGTTGGCGCAGTTAAACAAATATCGTCTAACCATATACTAACACCCTCAATACCAGACAACAGTACTTCCATCGCCTTTTGGAACAACGCTGGAGCATTTGCGAGTTATTGGTCGAGCCTTAAAAAAATGTTGGTACTGCATTTTCCTTTAATTGCAAATGGACTTCAAATTTATTGAAACAACCAATTTCTTGCTTCCATAAATTCGGATACTGTTCCAATAATGTATTAACGTCATCGTCTTGGCTTATTTTATAAATATTGGTTAAAATCAAACCGAAGGCGGACATAAAATCGCGACCGAGAAGAGGTGGGCCATTTGAATCTACCACAAACAATTCCTACAAACAACATTACCTATTAAATTCGACGGTAGGCTGGAAATACCCCAACGGTGAAATTTTATGTCCGTTATACAAACACATTTTGATTTTGCAATCTTTTAATTCGTAATGTCCAAATAGTTCTGAGTATAATTTTCTCGACATAACCGAAACACCTGACCCTGAATCTAACTCCATAGTTACCGCCACATCACCCACTTTAATTATTAAGTTCAACGGTTTATCGGTTACATACCTTATATTGAAATTGTTACATTCATCACAGCTGCCATCCGTGTCCTCGCTGTTATCACTGCCGATTTTATTAACACGAACACGACCGTTTTTATTATTTTTATTACACACTTTCTTCAAATGTCCTACGTTTCCACATTTTTGGCACCTATAATTTTTGTAGCGATACTTGTTCTTATCATGGCGTTTTAAACCGCATATCGAACAACGAAAATCTTCGTAACGCTGACCACGATAGACATTTGACGTTGATTCGCGCCCATCTCGCGAGCCCGTACAAGCTCCGCCGCCTCCAGCACTACCGCCGCCATTGCCTCCACGTTTACCGCTTCCATTGTTCGACCGCTTACATCCACCTTTGCATGATATATTGTTCACTGCTTCCTCTTTGATCACAGTCATATCAGTGGATGGTACGTTCCTGGCTTCTCTAGCGCTTTCCGCTCGTTCTGCTATCTCCTGTGCTCTCGACAAACTTAAGGTAGAAGCATTCTGCTAAAACAAGTTATCACGCTCGGGCCCTGCTCCTAGGCCGAGGACAAAACGATCCGTAAGGTTCATGTCTAAGGCGGTACCAAAGTCACAGTAGCTCGCCAATCCTCGCAGTCGTGCAGCCCAATCGCTCAATGATTCGCCTGAGTTCCTTTTCGCCCCGTAAAATTTTGCCTTGTCCGAAAATGAGCATTGCTTCTGTTTATAATGAGTATCAAGCAACTCCACTAGCTTCTTTTAGTTCAGTACCTCAAAATCAACTGGATATACTAAATTACGCACCAACCGATACGAATCATCTGATAGATGTGTTATTAATATTGCACTTCTATTCTCTTCTTTCACATCGTTGACTTTGAAGAATTGAGTCAACCGGCCTTTATAAATTAACCACTCACACGATTTATTATCAAACGTAGTTAAATTTCCTAAGAACGACTTCGCCATTTTTTTTTCCTTTTCGCGGGTAAGATCGTCCTCGTCGCCAATGATATGTTTCTAACTGGGGGTGCGGAGATGATGAAACGAGTGTCTTCATTGAACGCTGGTTTATTACTGAGCTGACATGGGTCCACTCACACATTCACAATATGAACTATGTGTGAGTAGCAAGCGCATACACATCAGGATGACATGCTGGTCACGGCCCGGAGGAGCTCGTACAGGGAGGCAGCGTTGCTGGCGACGCCTAGGCTTGGAGGTGGCCCTCAACAAGTCGGAGACCATGGTCTTTCATGGCCCCCGGTGGGCGCCGCCGCTGGGATCACATATCGTGGTCGGGGGGTCTCGAATCGCTGTCGAGTCCACCTTGAAGTACTTAGGATTGGTGCTCGACAGCCGGTGGGATTTCGGCCTCCACTTTCAGCGGCTGGTGCCCAAATTGTTGAGCGCGGCTGGGGCGCTGTCAACGCTGCTTCCCAATCTGGGGGGCCCAAGCGCCGCCTGTAGGCGGCTCTACGTGGGGATCGTGCGATCAATGGCCCTGTATGGGGCCCCGATCTGGGCGGCTGACCTGACGGCCGGCAGCAACGCTATGCTGCGGAAGCCGCAGCGAGCAATGGCCGTCAGAGTCATCAGGGGGTATCGCACGATCTCCTACGAGGTGGCTTGTGTACTGGCCGGATCCCCGCCCTGGGACCTCGAGGCAAAGGTACTCGCATCACTGTATCGGTGGCGCGAGGACTCCAGGGCGCGAAGCGAGAGGCCTACGCAGCGACATTTGGAGCTGCGTCGGTCACAGCTTCGCGCAGCCCTGGTGGCGGAATGGCGGGACTGGCTTTCACGCCCCACCGCCAGCCCCGTCACCATCGGGCCGTCCGGCCGGTGCTCGAGCGCTGGCTCGGGAGGAGGCACGGCTCCCTGTCGTTTCTCGTGACGCAGGTGCTCTCGGGGCATAGTTGCTTCGGGAAGTACCTGTGTGACATCCATGAGGATTTCCCTCCGTAATAAAAAAAAAGGGGGGGAATGAGAGGGCGGAGCACGTCCATTACAGGGCAGAGCACATCCATGAGAGGGCGGATGACATCCATGAGAATTTTCAACACAGGAACAAAAAAAAGAAGAAAATTAGGTTAGGTCACGGTAGGTATGTACGTAGATAGGGTAGGTAGGCAGGTAGATAGGTAGGTATGTGGGTATGTAGGTAGATAGAGTTGGTAGGTAGGTAGGTTATGTAGGTAGGGTAGGTAGGTAGGTAGAGTCTCAACAGTGATGAAACTTATGCCATGTGAAAGCTTTTGGGGTATTATTTAATTTATACTATGGCAGCTAAGTTGAAATCGAGTGCGAACATAGTGTTTTGGAACATCCAAAAATAGTCTAAGTCCTAGTTATATTTTTTACTTAACTATACATTTCTATCTTTTCCAAACAAATATAAAATACGAGCATACCTACCTACACATTTCTAAGGTGCCAACTCTAGTGGGGCAGAATCCATCAAGATTTTAGATTAGTGGAATCTGCCCCACCAAATCGAAGTAGTGGGGCATACTCCACTGAAAAATTTTTGGCATTCCTCTTTGCCCCACCAGCGGGGCGGTCTGGTGGGGAAAAGTGGACTGATTCGTTAATTTTTGATAAATCTTTTGTTATGTTTCAATCTTTTTTACATTTAAATCTTTTTTACAAAAAAAAAACATCTGACTTCCAAAAAAATTATCAAACAAAATAACAAGTGACAGTGACAGTGACAGTGATAGTGACAATGACAATGCAATTCTTACGGCACTTTAGCCAAACCGCGGCATCGCCACTATTATGCCGTTAACGGCACTTTATTCGAGAAAATGTAATTAATGTTTAGTGAATAAAAAGGATGTACCTATTTGTTATTTGCATTTCTTTGATTGATATTTCATAGACGTATTATATATAAATGGTTTTTAATGTGACTCGTGTTTCACAAACATCGATTCTAGAGTTTTCGAACAAGTCATGATTTGAGGTTTGTAAAGATCAAAATAAATGTTTATTATCTTAGCAGTACAATAAATGATTAATAATAATAATAATAATAAATCGTTTATTTATAAAAAGGGGACACGTTTACAATAAGTAACTTAATAATTAAAATAGAGCACAGTTGCTTATTTGCCTGAACTAGGTTGAACCTGTGTTTCAGGCTAGGAAAGTGCATAAATACTTAATGTAATAAATTAACAATGAGTAAATAGTATAAACTAAATTAAAATTAGGTAAATCAAAATAAAATAGCATGTTAAAGTATAAACTAAATTAAAATTAGGTAAATCAAAATAAAATAGCATGTTAACAATTCTATTTGCAGACAAAAAGTAGATCTTCTGTCTGTGCATAATCTATGGCTAGTAAATATTCAAGTATAATTTTTTTACAGCTAAAGTAATTTAATTTATAAATACTAAGTTTTCTATTTAATCTATTGTACAGAAATGGGCCTAAGAATGTAAAAAATCTTTCTACAAAGACATGTTTTGAGGTTGTATTAGATGTGCATACTATATCATTCCGTCTCTTGTTAGTATTGTCAGCAGTGTAGGTAAGCATGGTGTGCTGTTTTAATACTAAGTGCATAATGAAAAGTTGGCGAACAGTCAGCACGTTGCATGATTTATATAGCAGATCTGTGGGAAAGAAAAAGGGATGGAAGTTTGCTACCTTTAAAATTGATCTCTGAGCTCTTTCAAGAGGAAGTAGATTGGTTTTTGGTGCACCACCCCATGAAGTGATGCAGTATTCAATTATAGATTGACATAGGGCCAAATAAACTTGTTTGATTAATTTTGAATCTGCAAATGTTCGCAATTTTTTTAAAACATATTTTAATTTGCGCACTCTTTTAACTAGACTTTCAATATGTTTTCTGAAAGACAGTGTGTCGTCCATTATTACCCCGAGGTATTTTATACTGCTCGTTTTGAGGATAAAAGGGCAATTACACATGTTGACTGAACGATTTCCACATTGATGGGCATATAGATGAGGGTTAGTAATGTTAAGTTGAGGCTTGCGCATGGAGAAGTGAATGTATTTTGTCTTGTCAGCATTTAATGTTAGTAAATTGCTTTGAAGCCAATTAGTCACAGTATTAAAACCTAGTTGAGCAATTTCGAACAATTCGCTACTGGTTTTAGCGGTAAATATTAACGCCGTGTCGTCGGCATAGGATATTATTTTGCCGTCTTTAATATTCAGATTACACAAGTCATTAATATAAATCAGGAATAGCGTTGGGCCCAGAATACTTCCCTGGGGAATACCAAAACCAGTACTTTTCTGCTCATCGCTCGTAATATTATCTATTCTAACACATTGGTATCGGTCATTTAAGTAGTCCACAAATAGTTTCAGCGGCGTTCCCCTTATTCCTATGGCCTCTAATTTGTTTAAAAGAACGGAAACAGACACCGTGTCGAAGGCCTTGGCTAAATCAAGGAAGACTCCCAGGGTCTGGTTACCTTTGCCGAGCTCTTCTGAAATATAATCGGTCAGGGTATGCACCGCATCGGCTGTGGATAGTTTGGCTCTAAAACCAAACTGCGCAGGGAATAAGAACTTATTTTTTTCTAGATAGTTAACTAGTCTACTGTTTATTATTTTCTCTAGTATTTTTGATATTGAGGAGAGTAGCGATATTGGCCTATAATTATTTACTAAGTCTTTACTACCAGATTTAAAGACGGGGATTACAACTGCATTTTTAAGACAGCTAGGGAAAATTCCTTTGGATAGACAGATTCGAAATATATGCGTTAAGGGAGGTACGAAAATATGCTTAAAGAGTTTTAGGATCTTATTGCTTATATTATCCCATCCAATTGCACAGTCATCTTTTAGTCCAGTAATGATTCTGGTTATTTCGTCTTCGTCAGTGTCCAGCATAGCAAAAGATTTCAGGTTGCAGGTATTGCTTGATTTTTGGAAAGGTGGTTGGTCACAATAATGTTTCGGAATCTGTTCAGCAAGAGTTTTCCCAACATTGACAAAGAATTTATTAACGTTGTTAGCTGACAAGAGTGGTGAAGGATTAGTAAGCAGTAAACTCGAATTTGATTCACGCTGTTTTGACATATTGGTGACGTTTTTAATATGTTTCCAAAGTTGTTTGCTATTTTTACTTGCTCTATTTAATTCACTTTTATCGTAGTTATTTTTTAAATTCTTTAGGAGATTGTTGCAGAAGTTCCTGTATCTTTTATAAGTGGTTTGAATGATTAGATTATCAGGGTATCTCTTAGTTCTCTGATGAAGCTTATCTCTGTGTCTTATACACCGAATTAGTCCAGGAGTAATCCAAGGTTTAATATTATAAAGTTTCTTATTCACTGTGGAAACTGTCGTGCTACGTAATATTGCTTGTTGGACAAGTTTTATAAAGTACGATAAAGCCAAATTAGCGTCAGCACTATTGAAAACTGGGCTAAAATCTAGGTTGCATAAATCATATTCGAGTTTATTTGTATTTAATTTGCTTTTGGTCTGGGGACAATTTAGCTTAGGCAGCGTTAAATTTACGGTAAGTAGGACAGCATGATGGTCAGTAATTGTTGCGTTAGTAACAAGCGTAATATATGATAGGCTGGTTTTAATCATCATATGATCGAGACAGGAACCGCTCTGATGAGTAGGCAATATGTGAGCGGGGAGAAAACCGTGGTATGAGCAGATATTAAGATAATCTTGGGTCCCTGTGTCACAGTTTTCGGAGCCAATATTTATATTTAAATCACCTGTTAGTATAACATTTTTAAACGAGTTTAGCGCTTGAAAAATCTGGTTTAAGGAATTGTGAAAAGAATCCAAGTTTCTACCGGAAGGGGACCTATACATAGCGATTATCGCTGTGGATGTACCAATTTTGATAAATAAGCAATTAATCATACAGTCTTGTGAAGTAGGTTCCTCGACTGTTACCTTTAATGATTCCTTAGCAAAGACTACCACACCATCATTTTGATTGTGGTTTCTATTGGTATGCAATAAGTTGTAACCAGGTATTACTGGGAGGTTATCTATGCGGTTAGCCAGCCAGCACTCGGTTAGTACCATTATATCACAATCAAAGTTAAGTCTATGAAGGAAAATTTTAAAGCTATCCATGTTCTTATAAATACTACGAATGTTTTGGGTCAGTACGGTTAGTGACTTTTTATAATCGGAAAGATATTGCCTGCAATCCTCAACGTCACATGTCTTTGAGACAGTTAAAAATGTGTTATCTATGTCAGTAATTAAGTTATTATCCATAACTAAACTAGAAAAATAACAATAATAAATTACGTCTAAAATATACACAAGTATGTGGCGCTCTTAGGCGCCTTCATAATCGATCGAGTTGATGTACCTGTATTCGGCAGCTTTTTTAGCCGGGCAATCTGCGTCTCCCGTCTTGTGGTTGGCTTGTTTTTTAAAGCGCAAACATGTAGCACATTTTGGCGCACCGGCTTTCTTTGCACAGTCTTGGATAGTGTGCCCTTCTTCACCGCAATGTCCACACATAGGGGCAGCAATTTTGCATGTTTTGGCTGCATGACCATACTGCTGGCATTTGTAACATCTTGTTACCAGTGTGAAGTCTCGTACCGGGCAGGATGACCAATTTATAAACAATCTGTCTTGTGTGATGAGGGCCTTACGTATGACGGCTGGAACTTCTATAATAAAGTTGCAAGTCTCAGCATCTTTCCTGCCAGATTTGTGGCTTAGTTTTATAGAGGTCAAAAATGTATCTAGGGATATAGTGGGCAGTTTGTCGGCCAAGTTTTGTTCATAAATACATTTATAAACCTCATTTTCAGCCATTGTTGTAGGAACTCCTATTACTATAATGCGAGGTTTGCGCTTTTTAGATTCGTCGACGGTAAGCCCTGATGAAGCTAGTTGGACTGTTTGCTTGAGCCTGTCTAGGTCATCTTTGGTCTCAGTGCTGATTATGAGTCCTCCTTTTCCAATTTTGCGTACGCCTCGTACTTTCAGCTTCATTTCCCCAGGGCATATGATTTTTTGGACCATGTTCTTGGTTTCGTCACTGGTTTTTGAGTGGTCACTGGGATAAATGGCCACAGAGCTAAAAGTATTAGGACGAACAAAGGTTTTGGACCCATTCTTCACAATAGCTGCAAAAGATGTAGATGTTGCTTCCTGCTTCGTACAGGACTCCTGAATCGTCCGGTTCATCTCCATTAGACAATCTGATAAGTCTCGAGCTTCGGTCATGGTTTTAAGGGAGGTATGGGTTTGTATGGCTTTTTGTTTTAGAGACTGGTATTGAACAGCCATCTGCGAAACTCCATGTCCAACTTTCCGGCAAAGATTATTTATTTTTAGCTTCTGATCAGCGTTTAGCTTACCTTCAGAAGCAATAGCACAGACCTCATTCAGACACTGCTCAATAGACCCCATCCAGTTCTGAATCTCCGGAGTGGACACAACTTCAACTTTCTCATCCTGGTCCTGTCTTAGTTGTTGGGGCGATGTCGGTGCTGGTGCTGGTGTCGGTACCGGGGTTGGTGTCGGTGGAGGGCTGCGTCGCATCATCGCGCTCCGATTAAAGGGGCTGTCCGCCATGTATCAGCTTATAAAAATATATTAATCAGTTCATTCTTTTAACTTATCACTATAAATTGTTTATTTGTATAACACGCTAATACACTGAAACTAGGTCACTATTTATGCAAGCGTTAATTTATTTTATTGATATTATGCATTGATGAGCACGTCTGTACGCGTTGAATGCCAGTAAACAATCTCCTTCCTAATTAAGGCATGTATTTAACGCGGCGACAAATAATTATTTTCCAGGCGACTAACAACTTAAAGGGCGACTAATTATTTGCTACTAAAAATCATAGGCGAGGTACTATAAATAATGACATGGCGACCAATATTAACAGTGGGATAAAAAACATTGCACTGGCACTCGCCGGCCGCTGCCGCGGCACCGCTCGCTTCGCTCGCTCGGCTCGTGCTTTGTCTGGTCACAGTTCTAACCTAACCTAACCTACCATTCAGCCATTTTCATTTACCACTTCATATTTCTATAATACAATGTTTTTTATCCCACTGTTAATATTAGTCGCCATGTCATTATTTATAGTACCTCGCCTATGATTTTTAGTAGCAAATAATTAGTCGCCCTTTAAGTTGTTAGTCGCCTGGAAAATAATTAGCCAATGATTAATAACGAATAAGTAATAATTAATATGATACTAATAATATTTATCACGATTTTATACTGCAATTTTAAAGTAACATGGTGTTTCAAACGATTTTCGGAACATCCGGTTGATGTTATTATACGACACTGAAAGTTTTTAGAACTGGCCACTTGTAAACGATATAATAAAAAAAAAATGTTCACATTTTTAAAATGGAACTCTTCGTCAATATTACGATTACGATTTGGCGGCAAATTGAAAATTGTCTATGTAACGTCAGCATTAATTTAACGCGAGAAAATGTTCGTACAATGATTTTTTATGACTTTCAATGTCATTTAAGTCAACAAGAAAGTTATGATAGACTAGTTATGAAGCCCCTTCTCTTGCCACTGCTTACAACTGGTTTAATGAGTTTAAACGTGGTAGCACTAATCTCACCGATGATCTGCGTGAGGGCCATCCTTCTACGGCGACGACTGAAGATAACATCAGTGTTGTGCGGCGTATGATAGAGTCTGACAAAAGAGTGACTTATCAGCAGATTCGGACAAGCTTAGGCATCGGTATGAGTCAAGTGCACAAAATCCTCCATGAGCATTTAGCGGTCAGGAAGCTTTGTGCTCGGTGGATACCTCATAATTTGACAGAGGCCCAAAAACTCCGTCGAGTTGATTGGGGTCGTGAAATGGTTCAAAGATTTAACGCAAATGCTGTGTTCAACATACTTACGGATGACGAAAGCTGGATTTATTGTTATGATCCTGAAACTAAGAGACAGACTGCTGTCTTGGTGTTTCCTTCCGAGGATTTATCAACTAAAGTGAAGAGAGGTCGAAGCGTGGGAAAAATGATGGTGGCCTCGTTCTTCAGAAGGACAGCTCATTGCGCAACAATTTTTTTAGAGGTTCGAAAAACAGTTACTGCGGAGTGGTACACTAACAATTGTTTGCCACTTGTCTTGGAAAAAGTTCTGGAGAAACGATCTCGCAGTAGGATCTTCCTTCACCATGACAACGCCTCGTCGCATACCGCCGAGCAAACAATCGACTATTTGGCGACGTCAGACGTGGAGTTACTGGGTCACCCGCCCAATAGCCCCGACCTCGCACCTTGTGATTTTTTTTGTTTCTGAAAATAAAAGAAAAACTTCGACGAAAACATTTTATGGACGCCGTGGAAGCAGAGGCTGCGTTTCAAAATGCCGTCGAAGAGACCCGTTTTTTTTTTTGGTTGGGAAATTATCAAATAACTTCTCCCGCTCTGGGTGGAGCGGGAGGGCGTGTCAGACTCTTACTGACCCACCCGTGTTCCTTCCGTTGCCTGTACTTTCCCGCAACCCCGGCAGGCGTCGGTTCTATTGAACCCCTTCAGTTGCTGACATCTCTTTGAGGCGCGCGTGGAACATAACGCGCCGTCGACCCGGGCCTGGTCCTTATCGGACGGCGAGCTACCCATTGCTCACCGTCCGCAAGCCCGTGCCTACGGTGGCCGGGAATCGGCCTGCAATTCCCGACGCCCAGGGCGTCTCCCGCGGCGGCTAGGGGCGTGAGGGCGCGAAATTTGCCTCTCCCGCGCGCTTCTGCTTCCTCCTTCGCGAGCATTACTGCTTCGCAGAAGGAGGTGACGGCCTCCCATGCCCTCTTGCTCCGTACCATGGCCTGGACCAGGGCCGGACGCGAGAGATCCCCGCCACCGATCGCCTCCACGAGGACACGGCGATGCTCTGCCCAAGCCGGGCAGACCTCCATCGTATGCTCCACCGTGTCCTCCGGGCGATCCAAGCAGTGATGACACCCGGGCGTTTCCTCCCGCCTAATACGAAACAGGAACCTCCCGAAAAAACCATGTCCGGTGAGGACCTGCGTCAGGCGGAAGGTGAGGACGCCGTGGCGCGTCTCTAGCCACTCCTCAAAGAGGGGACTTATCGCCGTAATAGTGGCGTGCCCAGCACTGGGTTGCGACAATCGCACTCTCTACACTAATCTACATGGTCCTCATATGGCCTGACCAAGATTATGTCTGGACTTTAAAAGAGACTATGACCTCTGAGTTTGTTTCGGCCTTTCTTCTCAGAGTAGTCAGATAGGAAACGCCGAACTCATCTAGCTAATTTTTAATTACTTATTTTTTTAAGATGACGTGTAAAAGTGATTCCAATATCCTATTTACAGAATAAACAATTTCATTTCATTTCATTTCATTTCATTTCTTCATCGTCGACTCGATGCCGATGAGAACTCCTCCTACCGTTATTTGGCAACCCAACGGTGGCGCGTTCCGAGGACCATGAAAACACATGGCCTCGGACTTGTGCAGGGCCATCTCGAGTCCCAATTGCCGGATTCAGTCCACGATTGTCGCAACCCCGTCGAAGAGACCCCTAAGGACGAGTGGGCAAAGTGCTTTACTCAGTGGTTCCGTCAGATGCAGCGATGTATTGATGTAAATGGACACTATTTTGAAAAGATATAATAAAACTAATAACTTGCTAGTTTGTTCAGTTTTTGATTTTCTAAGAACTTTCCGTGTTACCCTCGTATTATGACACTTTACATAAAGATTAGAAATATATGTATACATACTGAATTGCTAAATAATCTTATTAAGTTTTAAGATAGTTCCACTACATAAGATTTGTTATTTATTACTTAGATTAAAAGTTATTTAGTATTTATGTATGACCATCTATGATCCGTCTAAAATGACGGGGCTTTAGGCTTTAAGATGGGGTGAACGCCAATTTATAAGGGAACTAGGGTTAAACTGCTGGACGATACAAGACCTCCGACTTTCACAGGACACACCCTGAGTGGTGTTTTAAAACAACAAAACTTTTGAGTTTTGTTCCTGTAAATAAAAGTAGCTTAGTGTTGAAGACAGCGACATCTACCGATATTGACAGGAGGCGCAATGAAGAACATCTGATGATCTACACCTACACAACTGACATGCGCCTACGTCACCCGTCAAGCAAGCTGAGTAGCTCATCAACTCACCGATAGGAGGCACTGATTCAAGAGTATATAGCACACGACAGCGCCAGCTCGCCCCTTCTTTCTGCCTCTCTGCCTCGACCCTACTTGACTAGTACATAGTTCCAAACCATTATAATATACTTAATAATCCTTAGTAGCAATAAACTTTGTAATCCAGAGGAAAATAAATCACTCATTTTGGTCAACCCCTTGAAACCTAAATAGAACCCACAAGAGTTGGGGCCACACCTCAACATTTGGTCCATCGAGCCGGGTCTTCTGATCATCACGTTGTCAGAGGAAGCCTTCAAGGAGTCCTGGGGTCCTGGCAATTCCCTTTTCTTCCCTTTTCATTTTGTGTGTGCTAAAATCGTGCTTTTGTGTATACAGGAATCTAGACATCGCGCGCGCATCATTTACCTGCACCACACCTGTGCGGCAGGAAAAACGTGAGTACCTTCGCTTTCAATAAATTGCCACAATGACTTCGCCTGAGGATATTAAAAAGCTAGCAGATTTAAAACGGAAACGGGGTGCCTTTAAAGTTATGCTCACACGATTCTGCAACCGTTCTTCGACAGTCGTTTCTCCTTTAGACTGTTCACCGACAGGACGTTTCGTTTTTGAGAGTTTTTGAAGTTTCGCCGACAGAATGGTTCGCATTTGCTAGTTTCGACGACAGGACTTTTCAACTATGGAATATTCGCCGTCAGATCGTTTTGTCTATGATTGTTTCGACATGGCTTTTTCACTATTTAACTACAAAGCCACCAAAAAGCTACTAGCTTGCTACAAAGACATGAAGAAAGAAAATGTTTTAATGGAAGACGGCCTTTACTTTTAATGAATGGTATTTATCTATTACCTATCCATATTCGTTTATTTTGTTATTGCAAACCTTGGGGAAATAATAAAACAAAAGATTATAAAATTATTTAATTACAACTGGGTACACATTTTTAAGCCAATTTTATTACATCTATAGTACACAAAAACTCTCGAAATAAGCTTTTGTTGCTTTTTGTAACATTGCTAGTAATATATTAGTAATAGGCGCTTGATACTTAGCTTAGTATAATAAAAATGATGTGACAAAAATGTGTTTTTTTATTAATTATCTGTTTTATTTTTCTTTTCATTGGTTATAGTATGCTCTGCATCCTCATTGACGATTGTGTTTTTTCTTAATTAACGGTTTTAAAATGAATGAAAGTGAAATTGTGAAGTCGAAACGTGGCAAAGATGTGTTCATTTATGAAGGATATTCGTATCATTTAAATAAGAGGCGTGATAATAACTACTACTGGAGATGTACGAAAAAAGATAGTACTCGGTGTAATGTATCTATTACTTCTTTGCTTACAACCAACAATCAACACATTGTGCTGTCCCAAAATCGTGATCATATGCACTTACCCAACTCTGAAAAACGTATTGAAATGAAGTTAAAGGCTAATTTAAAAGATAAAGCTAATCAATCGATGGATTCACCTGCACAAATTGTACAGCGGTGCATCCAAATGGTACCGAGTACCAGTGCTCCCCATATGCCCAATAAAGATGCTATGAGGAAAATTATTCAAAGAGAAAGAAATCTTCCACCGATTCCAAAGGATATTCACAGTGTCGTGATTCCCGAAGAATTAATGAGCAATGACTGTGGTGAACAATTTCAGATCGGGCACTATATTGATGATAATGAGTGCGTATCAGTATTTTCCACAAAGGAAAATTTGAAATTGCTGAACGAAGCGAAGTTTTGGATGATGGACAGGACCTTCGCTTGTTGCCCGCGTCCATTCCATCAGATCTATACAATACATGCAAGGTTGGCGCACCACACTCCACGCATAAAATAGTTCCCCTAGTGTACGGTTTGCTTTCTCACTAGTCAGTAAAATCTTATACAATTTTTTTAGAAATTGTTAAATGCGTGGGATTTAATAAATTGAATGTCTATTTGGATCCGGACATTATACTTACCGATTTTGAAGTTTCCGCTATGAAAGCTATCAAAAAAACATTTCCCAATTGTTTAAATAAACTGTGTTTTTTCCACTTAAATCAGAGTATACAGAAAGCTGGTCTAGCTACGAAATACAATAATGATGCAGATTTCGCTCATAAGATGCATATCGGTACACTGGCATTTCTAGAGCCAAGTGAAATTATTGAAGCCTTTGCTATAATAAAAGACGAAATTATACCGGACGAAGCAATTGTTGTGATAACGTGGTTCGAAAAATATTATATCAACGGATCAATGAGAATTACAATTCAGTTAGCTCTATAATGACAATGAAACGACTTCCACCGCAATTTCCACCTACTCTGTGGTCAGTACATGATAGTATATTATCATATGTTCCTTTATCACAGAACGCCCTTGAATCGTGGCATAATAGATGGAACACACTACTAAATCGACAGAAGTGGAACATATTTAAAAAGGAGCAAAAGAATACAGTGAACATTATTGAAAGAATAAAATCCGCAGAACCTATGTCTAAGCGAAAGCGTGGAGGTACAGATTATTACAGGAAAAGGATTGAGACACATTTATCTGAAAAGAATCAGATGGACTTAAAATCATATTTAAATGGATGGGCACATATTTGTCACCTAATGAAATAATTTTATATTATTTAAACCTAGGTATACTTAACTACTTACCTACTTATAATAAAACTGTAAATTGAAGATATTTTTTTGGATCACATTGTAATCCACACTTTTAAACTTTGCCCCACACTAGGAATTTCTCCTGTATCGTGGGTGCGTTTACAAACATATATACTCACATTACACAAACAGCCAGACCCGAAACAACTAGTTGCAGGTCATTTCATGTAACCCAAAGTACAGCCACCAAGAACTATCACTCACACTCACTCACACGCACACATACATACATACATACACACTCATACCCAAAAACACAACAAACACACACGCACACAAACCACTCAAGCGCATGTATGCACTAAACTGGTTTCCTGCAGTTTAAGTTATTTTATTTTTAATTTTATTGCATAAACTGTTAATGTTCAAAATACGGGTGAAGACACTGACTCCTGTAACACAGGTACCACCTAGCTCAGGAGTCAGGGCTTCAAATTACAATGTAACAACTTTTTATGTCAATAAAACATTTTTTATTTTTTTTATTTTTATTTTATACAAATATTTGTTCCGTGCGGGAATCGAACCCGCGACACGCAGTGCAGCAGTCAATCGCTTAACCACTGCGCCAACCGTGCCGTCGTTTATAATATAAATAAATACGTTTCATTAATCTTTTGTTTTTATATTTTTTCCCCAATGTTTGCAATAACAAAATAAACAAATATGGATAGGTAATAGATAAATACCATTCAACATCCCGTAACGTTGACACTTTTTCGAACAACCTCATGTTTGTTTTGACGAAAACACAAATTTCAAAAATATGTCATGAGGGTAGGGTAAGTATTTTCAGCGATTTAAAGAATTGTACACATAGCAATTTTCAGCAATTTTCAGACCACAAATTGATCTTATGCATTTTTTTTGTGCCTTAAAAACGATATCTTTATCAGTAGAATTGCCCCAAAAAATAATACCATATCACCTTTGGCAGATAATTTATATAGATTAAGAAAAGAGGTGGCCCAAGGACGCTTCCCTGTGGGACACCAAACTGTATTAATCTCGAATGAGATAAAAAACTCTCTTCAAATTTAGTTTTTTAACATACTCTTGCAATCTCTGTACATTGCATTCTATTGGAGAGATAGGATTCGAGTAGTTTTAAAATGTTTCCTCTGATACCATAGCTACGCAGCTTATCTAATAAGACGTCGTGCTTTACGTAATCGAAGGCTTTGGTCATATCTGTATAAATAGCACAAATAGGAGCTTTTTGATCTACTGCTAACATAATGCTACGTAAAAAATATTGATTGTGATATTCTTTCTAAAGCCATTTTTTTCCTTGCATAATAAGTTACATTTATTGAGATAGCATTATAGAGATTTATAAATAATTTTTTCGAAAATTTTGGAAATTACAGAAATTTTAGCTATTAGCCTATAGTTCTTCATATTAGTTTTGTTATCTTTTTTATGAAGTGGTTTAATAATAACTTTCTTCAAGTCTTCAGGATAAACTCCGTCAGCAATGCTAAGGTTAATAATATGCGCTAATACGGGTGCTATAAGTTCATTTACAAATTTTATCACATTTGTTGACATACCATCGAATCCTACAGTACTTGTATTTTTAAGTGATCCTATAGCCGTAACAATGTCGGTTGTTAGAACAGGCTGCATAAACATGGATTGCCTTGTCAGATTTTCTAATTAATTATCGAATTCCATATCAGATTTTATATTATTTCAATTTCATCTATAAAATAATTATTAAATGCATTTGCAATGTCAGTAGGTTTTGAAAAGGTCAGGTCACATTTATTAATGGTCATTATTTGTTCTTTAGGAGAGTTATTTTTAGATCTATTGACTATTTGCTTTCGACTTATTCTGCGAGGTTCTTATGAAGTAATCATTTTGAGCTTTTTGTGTTAGTCTTATAATTTTCTTATATTGCAAAGAGTATTTATTTAAATTAGTTTTATTTTTTAATACAGGATTTAGTCTGTATGTCCACAGTAATTTTCTTTGTTTTTTACTACAGCTTTTTATACCGCGCGATACCCATTGTGACTATGTGTCATTTACTCTAAATGAATAACGAAATATTATATTTACTTTAAAATCGGCACATGGTCTTGGGCCACTCAGAAACACATTGAGAGCTCGACCCATTAGCGTAATAAATTACGATCCTATTTCTTTAAAATTGTAAAGCAATATTGAACCTCTTAGAATCCCATTTCACTTATACTTTCTGGGAAACATGATGGCAGAGATCGTCAACATGCGTGCTCTTACATGAATATAATTAAAGTAAAGAAACTAAAAACATAGAAATCTAGAGTCATGCTTGAAACTTAAAACGACAATTACTTATGAGCCATTCAAAAGGCATGCAAAGCCAATGTTCCCATGGATATAACTATTTATTATCTTATAACTGTATGTAGTCATGCTATTGTATTCATTGATTGATTATTCTAACAGATAGCTTTAATACTTTAATTAGGTTTTGTGCTAATAACATAATAGTATGATTTAAAAATATAATATATATAAATTGTAACTTTTGAATCTTCCGTCAGAAAAGGTTTATATTCCCTGCACATCTGGATGCAATAAATGTTCCCGACCTACTCGGGCAACAATTAAGAGAAGTACACAAAAACAGCAATAAATCTATTCTTCGAAACTGTGGGGAGCCGGGCCGTGGTGTTTTAGGAATTTAGAAAGTTGAGGGATGAGGACGAGGCAGTTGATTTTGAATCGCGAAAGACGAAGGACGTGAGAGTTCAGGCGAGTTAAGTTAGGAGGCTTGATGAATATCAGAGGTGATGTCCGTGGGCTGTCGTAAGGGACCGAGCATTATTTATCAAGTTGATAGTGGGTTTAAGACCATGTTAGGTAGCCACTACGTAGTCTAAGCTAGACAGTTAGTTTGGAGACGCTCCGAGAGGCAGTCGAAGCATAAGAGCGGTACCCGAGGCTATGCTGGTAATGTGTGCAGTATTTTGTAAGTGAGTCGTAATCTAAGGAATTATTTGGTAAGTGTCAACTTTAATTAACTTTTATCTTTAGTAGTAGTATGTAAATTTATAGTTAAGAACCCCTCTGTTATAATTGTTCCTGCTAGCTGATTTGCATTATTTTTATAGGTAACAGCTAGGTGATATCGCTGTCGAGTTATTATTGATCGTTTATACCAGAAAGGCGAAATAACTCTTATCTATTATCGTGTTTTATAACTAATGTACATTCTCGTGTATTACGTGTCTATGTCCTAATCCGTACCTTGGCAGATTATTGTCACTTACATTTGGCTATAGGGAAATGGCGAAGGCCTTCCGCCATACTTGACACTGAGCACTAACGCTCCAGACTTTAGACGATTGTTGACCTTGAGCTGACGCACCATATTTGGAAGGCAGAACCATAAATACTCACAGTTCATTTAAAATTGAACTAGGCTATAAAGTCAATCTGTAATTGGATTATAAAACAACCAAATGTTAATGATGATTTCTGTATCCAAAAAGGTCTTGCCACAGAATACTTTGCGTGAGGTTTGTTGACGCATATTTCCAGGGAGTGGGGTTAGGCTTCACCAAGTACCCCAAACTGAATTGGTAGACGTTCGAAGAACGCTAGGGACCGTGTCTCGATAAAATTACCCCGTCCGTTCTGTAGGACTATTACTAAATCGACACTGTTTATCGAAACACGCTATTGGGACGCAAAGCCGCTAATAGCCGCATCGCATCCTCTAAATGGGGCAGATTAAGGAAATATGAAGTGACGAACTACCACTTCGGCGTTCACCAGATTCGATCGTATTGTATTCTGCTAGAGACTAAGTCTACGATGCGCTTGTGCTAGTTTTCTATTATACCTATTAGTAAAAGGGGCCAGGCCGCCGTAAGGGAGTCTTGTACATTACTACGCGTTTAGAACTACTCAAAGCTAAACTTATCTTACTCAATAACAGTTGGACTTCGCAGTACTCTGTCTTAGGATTGGTTAAGATATTTATATTGTGATTAGGGAACGTGTTCCGTTAGAATCGTATATTTCCTCAGAGGTTCTATGCGTTAGGTCTAACGGATCAGGTATAATGAGGCAAACGTTGTTAAACGGTTCCCGGTCTCGCTAAAGTGGGTACATTATAAACAGACAAATTAACGTAACTATAAATAATTTTATAAAGCGCAAGCGTAACGATCCCTTTACTCCTTCACTTGATCAAGACTGTATTGCAGATATAGGTGCTCAACTGCGAGAGGAGGAGACGTTGGCGCTCCAACATTTATTATACTAAATTATAATATATCATATATTTTGCATACCCTCTAAATCTTCTTAGCTTCATATTGTATTAGTATTATAATACTTATGTTTACTAACTGTGAATTCCCAATATTAACTTCACCTTTTATCCCTCCCTGTCCCTTAGCTTTTCTAAGTCGGGACAGGGCAGTTTAGTTTATGGGAATTCTTCTCTTTCTTATAACGGTGGGAGAGTGTCCAGTCTGGAGACGAGCTCTACAGTGCTGCACGGGGTGGGGTGCGGCACTTCCCCCTAAGGGGGAACCGACTCAAACACTAATATTAATGTAATTAGGAAAAACGAAAATGTTATCAGCATAGGGTAATTTAGGTACAGTCACACCATCTTAAGTTTTTATTTGGATGAATAGTTATTATTTTATCAGGGAAGCAAAGTTGGTAGAATAGGAAGAACATTTCATAAAATCTTTTGTAAGCTATATTGGCATCGTTACTTTCATATACATCCTTAAAAACAGATCCACAACATTAGCAATATTTAAGTATATCCAGGAAGCTTTAAATATAATCAATAACAAACATTATGCAGTGGGTATTTTACTGGATATGAGCAAAGCCTACGACAGAGTCTCATATGAAATTTTACTTAATAAATTATATGCAATAGGTGTTAGAGGTACAGCACACAAGTGGTTCTGCTCGTACCTAGAAAATAGGGAACAATTCGTAGAGGTAGAATATAGCGACACACATACTGGCCAAATAACACGCGTAAGATCCAATAAAGCAAAAATAACAATGTCTATACCACAAGGCAGCGTGCTGGGATGCTTATTATTCCTAATTTATATTAATGACCTCCCTAAAGAAATTGACGCTCAAAGTATTTTATTTGCTGACGATATCTCTATCATTTTTCCTAACACCAATACAGAAAACTTAAACTTAAGTCTAGACGAGAAGCTCTCCAAAATAATAGCATGGTTAAAAGATCACAACTTAGAATTAAATTTTAACAAAACAAAGCTAATGCAATATAGACCATACCAAAAACGCAAATTAGATATAAACTACTCATACAACAATATAAAGCTGCAATGCATAAACGAGTTTAAACTGTTAGGTCTGAGTATAGACACTAATATAAATTGGAAATCTCATATAGACACATTGGCAAATAAACTAGCCAGCTTTATATATGCCTTGGAGGAGCTTAAAAGAACTACCGATTTTAAAACTGCTCTAACAGCATACTATGCCTACGCATACTCCTGGCTCAATTATGGAATCGTGGTCTGGGGAAACAGTGTAGACAAAGATAGACTTTTTATTCTACAAAAGAAATGTATACGTATTCTTGCCAATATAGATAACACAGTAAGCTGCAAGCCATTCTTCGTAAAATTCGAAGTTCTTACACTAACTAGTATCTACATTTTTGAAGTTAGCAAATTTGTAAGAAAACACCAGTCACTGTTCCCACTCACTAAAGACCTTCGCCCACAACATCGCAGTATTAGACGCCAAAACCAACATGAACTAGCTTTACCAAGTTCAAAATTAACTATGTTCCATTCAAGACCTTTAGCCATGTGTGTAAAAATCAGGGACCGTGCAACCCCGGTTAAGAGTTAAGCTTTTCGAAAGGGTAAGCCGTTTATGAGGTTACCTTTATCTGATGTAACCCCTTGAATGGGTTCTGTGCTCAAAACCCATTAAAAGGGTTATCTCTTCAATATGGATAACCCATTGAATGGGTTCTATACCTAAAACCCAGTGAAAGGGTTACATGATAACCCATTGAATGGGTTCTATACTCGAACCGCAGTGAAAGGGTTACCCCTTCATTATGATAACCCATATAATATAAGGGTTTTGTTCGGGTTATCATATGGTTTTTCAATAAAATTGTGCTAAATAGGTGATGGTGGGGTGGGGCGAGCACCACGCGCATTGCTTTTATTTCACTAGATATCGTAGGCTTGTAGACGAAACACACGGAGTAAGGTGATGTGTCCTACAAAGGGTGACATTACAATTTTTTTTTTAAAGTCTTTTCTTTAATTTTCTATGGTATAGTTACTTAGGTAATTTAACAATCTAAACTCTTAAGGACGCGTTTGCAAATTTGATAGGTATAGAATCGAACTACTACATTGACAAAGGTCACACACACAAGTGTACGCACGGTTAGTTGCGGGAATAGTAGTCAAGTGAACTAATTTTGGTACTTTGAAAGTTTTTTTTTCTCTATATTCTTTATAATACATAGGCATCTACAAAAAATATTTCGTATTGTTGTTTGTATTTTTACTAAATAATACTTAGATACAAATACCTACTTCAGTTATTGCTAGGAGGCACTGGAAGCCCTCTTCTGGTAGAAAGATGTGGGCTGTGGACTTTGGGCTAGTTTTGTTAGTTATGATGTGACTTTACCTCCAGACTTGATGGAGTGACCTGAAGGTGTACTTCGGTGACTGCTACTGGTACTCCTCGACTAGTAGAATTAGATGTGCCGAGTTTGGGCTTGTTTTGTAAGTTATGACGAGACCTTATCTCCGGACTAGATGGAATGACCTGAAGGTGTACTTCAGTGACTGCTACTTGTACTCCTCGACGAGTAGAATTAGATGTGCCGAGTTTGGGCTCGTTTTGTTAGTTATGACGAGACCTTACCTTTGGACGAGATGGAGTGACCTGTAGGTGTACTTCGGTGACTGTCACTGGAACTCCTCACGAGTAGAACTAGGTGCGCCGAGTTTGGGCTCGTTTTGTTAGTTATGACGAGACCTTACCTCCGGAATTGATGGAGTGACCAGAAGGTGTACTTCGGTGACTGCTACTGGTACTCTACGACGAGTAGAACTAGGTGTGCAGAGTTTGGGCTCGTTTCGTTAGTTATGATGAGACCTTACCTACGGACTGAAAGGAGTGACCTGAAGATGTACTTCGGTGACTGCTACGGGTACTCTACGATAAGTAGAACTGGGTGTGCCGAGTTTGGGCTCGTTTTGTTAGTTGTGATGAGACCTCACCACCGGACTTGATGGACTGACCTGAAGGTGTACTTTGGTGACTGCTACTGGTACTCTACGACGAGTAGAACTAGGTGTGCCGAGTTTGGGCTCGTTTTGTTAGTTAGGATGAGACCTTCAGTCCGACAGCATCTCGTCTTGGTTTTGGCATTATAGCGATTGTTCAAAATTCACAAATACGCACTGACTAATAAATACCTAATAATATCGCAAAAGACGCCCGGGTTCAAAAAATCAAACAGCAAGAATGACAATTGTACGGTCCCAGCAAATGCCTGCAATAAAGTAAGTAACAAGTCCAGACATGAAAAAATCATAATATTATGTAATTTCGATATCCAGGCAGCAAAGCTAAAATAAACACTATATTACATGCAATAATGATCATAGATCCCTGTTTAGAAGCCGCTCGGTAAGTAGGCACAAAGGCGCCGCCGCGGCCGCTTAACGCGTGCTATTCCATTTTGCAACCTATGCCCATCATAGAGAGATCATATTAAATTGCTCCGTCAGTCGGAATGTTACGCTGTTATCGTTTTAGGAGAGTTGAAAGTGTAACCCTTTTGAATGGCTTAAATTAAGCCGTTCAAATGGGTTACCCACATCGTATGGGTTTTTAAATAACGGCTTAGAAAAACCCTATCGAAAACCCTTTCAACGGGTAACGGAAATTTGAATGGCTTAAATTAAGCCGTTCAAATGGGTTACCCACATCGTATGGGTTTTTAAATAACGGCTTAGAAAAACCCTATCGGCTTAAATTAAGCCGTTCAAATGGGTTACCCACATCGTATGGGTTTTTAAATAACTGCTTAGAAAAACCCAATCGAAAACCCTTTCAATGGGTAACCCAAATGGTCCCTGGTAAAAATATATAACAAGCTTCCAAATTCAATTAAGGATATAGAGTACGAAAATAAATTTAAAAACAGTCTCCAAAAATATCTAACAATAAAATCGTATTATACTTTAAAGGAATTCTTAGACGATAAGACAGTAAATTTTGGCATTTGAATTCACATCTTTACACAACACACACAACACCTACATTTTTATCTGATTACCTACCTGTTATGTTATTTTATGATTATTATTGTTATTGCTGATTGCTTGATTTTATTTAAATTTATCTTTAATGTTAAGACAATAAATACTATTTTGCTGTGCCCTAACAGGGTCCATAACTGAACTTTAGCTTTAAGCTTCATGTAACATCTTTTATACACATTATGGTACGCAAATAAATGATTATGATTATGATTAAAAGATAAATTTCGAATGCATTCTCAGAATTTTTTGAGGTTCTCTGAGGAGTATTCTTTTCTTACAACTTTCCAGAATTTTAGGCGGCATGTTCTATTTATGGGAACCCTGAGTATTTGGGACGTGTGATCAGAAAGGATGAGATCTATAATTTCAGCTTAACATCCTCTCCGCATGTTATGCGCGAAATTATCGATACATGTGTTACTACTAAGCCTGGAAGGTTGATTTATATCTAATGTCAAGTTGTAAATTCAGTAGAAAATTCTCTAGTTCCAAACTAGTCTTATTCCTTTTTAACGTATCAATATTTAAATCACCACATATAAATTTTTTTTTTCTATTTAACAAACATAACTTACTCAAAACAATGTGAAGTTTATTATAAAATGTCAAATAATTATATTTAGGAATTCTATAAACACAAATTAATATAATAGACTGAGTTGTCAATTCAATTCCACAAATTTCAAAAACGCCTGACACAGATTGCTTAGCAATATCTGGTAGTTCTTTATACAGGTGAAATTTAATTCATTGGCAATATTTTAACCACGTATTCTAACCATGATACTGCTTCATTTAAGCCAACAATATCGAATATTAATATGGTCAAATTATTAATTTTAAAAACGTGATATAACTTGATATTTACTTACTTAAAGATCAAAATTAATAAAAAAGATAAAAAAAAAAAAAAAGATAATTAAACTTAAATCATTTTAAATATCAAGATTCCTTTGACGCGTAGTAAAACTACGCGTTATTATTACTTACGCTCAGCGTACGAGCAGATGTGTCCTTCAAAAGAAATCGCCTCACACCCGCCCCCTCATGCGCTTGGGCGCGCGCCGGCCGTGCCGCTCCAGTCACGAGTTTATTTGGACAAGCGAATTACGTGTAATTTGCGAAAAATTATTAGATTGCAGTGAACCATAGCTAACATGCCTCGACCACGTAGTGCAGTATTATATACACGAACCAGCAATACCTGGATATGGTTTTATTCTACGATAGAACACACAGTTTGCCGTGAACTCGTTTCATGTTTCACCGCCGCTACCCCGATGCACCGATTCCATCACGAGACCGAATCTTGAGATCAACGCAAAACCTACTGGATTTTGCATCGTTCTACGTACCACCGCATGCTCAAGCGCGTGGTAGAGCGCCGGTGCACCCGAGAACCCTGCACCGGCAAATAAAGCGGTACTTCCAGAGGAATCCACAGGCCAGCACTAGACAGGCAGCACGACATTAGTCAAAGTCAAAGTCAAATCATTTATTTCAAGTAGGGCCCGTATAAGGCACTTTTGAACGTCAAAAATTAACAAAAAAAAAAAAATTGATTCTAGTTGCCCCTTCCAAAAGGTAGTTTTCGTATGGAGAAGAATGGGCAAGAAACTCCACCGTTACTCTTTTAAAATGTTTTACAATATTTTGTATAAGTACATTAGTTATATAATTATATGTGAGGACGATGCACTTAGAATAAAATTATTATACCACAATAGGTAAAAAGAATTAAAAATGAAGCAACAACAGATAAACTAATTATGTGATAGATACATGGTGCTCACATATTTACAAACATTGTAAAAGTAGACGATCCTCCTAAGATTCCACAATTAATAAATCAGTGTGCGAGGAATTGGTCATAGAAAGTAAAATCAATGTCATATAATAAAAAATAATAATAAAATATACACTTAAATTTGCAACCAGTTTGATTTTGTCTTGATTCTAAATGATCCTATGGAGCAGGACCAGGATGTTTCCAAGCATTCTTATCTTGGATATAATCCTCTAATTTGTAATATGCTTGTTTACAAAGTGTACTTTTAATATGAGCTTTAAATTTTCTTTCATTTAATTGCAAAATATCACAAGGTATTTTGTTGTAACATTTAACACAGTACCCCATAAAAGATGTATGTACTTTAGATAATCTGAAAAATGGTTGCATTTTCACGTCAGCCAGTTTTTTGTCTGGAAGCTGTTAAACGCCTCTGGAATGTACCCTTACCATTTCCAAAAAGTGCACGAGTTGGCGTTGGCTGACTACACGCCCA
Organism: Xanthia icteritia; assembly: GCA_949128155.2. NCBI lineage: Eukaryota > Metazoa > Arthropoda > Insecta > Lepidoptera > Noctuidae > Xanthia > Xanthia icteritia. Next base: position 16,513,991 of record OX421956.2, read on the forward strand.
GGGTCCGATTTTGTAATTGGCTATTACAAAATCTGGATAAAAATATCCTGTGGACAGACGAGGCAACGTTCACCCGACTCGGGCTGTTTAATGTGCATAACGAGCATTGGTGGGCTCAGCGTGGGCAGAACCCGCACGTAAACTGAAGACACGCTTTTCAAAATCGTTTTTCGGTGAACGTGTGGGCAGGCATAATAAACAGCTGTATCATAGGTCCCTTCTTTATTGAAGAGAGACTGACCGGGGAGCGCTATCTCCGATTGTTAGAGACCTCCGTAGAAGAACAGCTGCAGAACGTGCCTGAGAGCTATCAGTCTGAGCTGTACTACCAGCATGACGGAGCACCGGCTCACTACCAGCGTGACGTTCGCGCCTTCCTCGAGCGTAAATTCGGTGAACGTTGGATTGGCCGCGGTGGACCTGTAGCTTGGCCAGTGCGGTCGCCTGACCTGACGCCCTTGGACTTTTTTTTGTGGGGTGAGGTGAAAAGACTAGTTTACGAGCATGAGAGTGAAAGCCAGGAACAGTTAAAAGAAAAGTCTATAACGGCGTTTGACACGGTTAAATCGCGTACTTTTGTGTTGCAAAATGTGAAGGTGAATCATAGGCGCCGTGCTGAGCTGTGTGTACAGAGAGGAGGTGAACATTTCGAGCACCTCTTAAAGTACACGTAGGTAAGTACCTAGGTACTAAGTTTAATTTAAACGTTGCTATACTAAGTTTCAAACACAAATCTCACACACACAAACAGCCAGACTCAACAATTAATTATCCGCATGTTATTAGACAACATTTAAATACGCCAAAATTATGTTAAAAGTTTAAAATTAACTACTTGATATTGTTATTTCTGTGCCGTAGTTACGATTTTAAATTAATGTGATTAAAATTTAAAACTACAATACAACATAATACTTCTAGTAAATTCAATTCAAATAAAAAGTGCTCCCAAGTCCCAATCAGCTGTTTCGCCAAAGTTCGCGCGCGGCTATCTAAGTGTTTAGGTACTTTACTAAAAAAAGTCAAAAACTCAAACTCAAAGCATTTATTTCAATTAAACCATTTACAGGCACTTTTGAATTGTCAAGGGGTCAGTCAGTCAGAAATATGAAGCTAGTTGCCCATTCCAAAGCGTAGGTTCCTATGGAGAAGAACGGGCAAGAAACTCCACGGACACTCTTTTAAATCATAATGTTGTTACAAAATATTGGTTACATCATTCATGTTGAAATTATACATGTGAGACCAATGTAGAAAGACGTGCACGTAAAAAGCGTCCGTTATAAAAAGATAAAAACAATTCAAAAATTAAAATAAGCCGTGGCAGATAAGAGATGACCAGTCCCTACTGACGGCGCCCGTTCACGAACATGACGCATGGATCAGCACCGTTTAGCTCAACCATTTTGAAGGGAACTTAACGATCCAACACACACGCCACCACCAGCGAGACATTTGAGTGAGCATGACATACTCTCAGCCGCCAGGGCACATTCAAGTCAATGAAAGACGTACTCAGTAAATGGTAGCTTCATAGAAGGTACATGGTCTGTGACCATGTACCTTCTATGAAGCTACCATTTATATGCTCACACATGTGCTATGAGATTATAATATAATACTACGAGATTGAAGTTATACAATTCAAAGATAATTTATGCAATCTTCAGCAGCTCCGACAATATTTCCGAATGCTAAAATTAAATTAGTTTATGCGCCCTTGTGGAGCTGGACCAGCGTTGAGCCAAGAATTTTTGTCACCTATATAATCCCCCAGCTTATAATATGCTTGGTAGCATAGTGTGCGTTTTATACAATATTTAAATTTAGTTTCATTTAGTTGTAGTATGTGGGGAGGTATTTTATTATAACAATTTAAACAGTACCCCATGAAAGATGAGTCTACTTTCGCCAGTCTGAAACCCGGTTGAACTAATTGATCCCTATTTCTAGTACTATAATTGTGTCTTTCACCTCTTTTACTGAAAAGATTAAGATTTTTCCTGACGTACATGATGTTTTCATATATATATTGACAAGGTACCGTCATGATGTTAATGTTTTTAAACAGTTCCCTTAGAGAATCGCGCCTGCGGAGGCAATACATTGCTCTAATGGCTCTTTTCTGCAGAATAAAAATAGAGTCGATATCTGCAGCCCGTCCCCATAGTAAAATACCGTAAGACATTATACTATGAAAGTAACTGAAATAGACTAGCCTTGCGGTATCTATATCAGTAAATTGACGGATTTTTCTTACAGCATATGCTGCTGAACTTAGCCGTCCTGCAAGAGATGTTAAATGCGGACCCCATTGCAGCCTTGAGTCGAGCGTGATCCCCAGGAAAACTGTTTTATCAACGAATTCTAGTTTCTCCCTATTCAATACTATATCACAATCACTACTTTTAACATTCGGTAAAGCAAATCTTATGCATTTCGTTTTTTTCCCATTTAATACTAAATTATTTGCAGTAATCCAATTTTGGACCTGCAGTAGGGCATTATTTACGTAGTCAAGATTTGATGCACGTCTATTTATCTTAAAAATTAGGGAAGTATCGTCAGCAAATAACACCATTTGTGGTTGGTTTTTTAATAAATGGGGTAGATCATTAATATAAACTAAAAAGAGGAAAGGACCCAAAATCGAGCCTTGTGGAACACCCATTTTTACTTTTAGACCCAGTGAATTGACACCATTAATTTGGACTTGCTGTTGTCTATCATTTAAATAAGATTTTACTAAACTGAGCGCAAGTTTACCTAGTCCGTAATGCTCAAGTTTCAAGAGTAAGGTTTCATGATTTACGCAGTCAAATGCCTTCGAGAGGTCGCAAAAGATTCCTATGGCATCTTGAGCCTCCTCCCACGCTGTATATATGTGTTTTAATAAGGTGACAGGACGGCGTCAGTCGTACAACGTCCTTTGGTGAAACCATATTGCTGATCGTGTAAGATTTGGTTGGTGTTAAAATGATTAAGCATTTGATTGAGCATTACCTTTTCGAATACTTTGCTGAATACCGGCAGCACGGATACTGGTCTATAATTGTTGGCGTCTTTACTGTCCCCAGATTTAAAAAGTGGTATAACCTTACTGTATTTCATTAAATCCGGGAAGACTCCTTGATCCACACACAAATTAAATATTAAAGCTAAGTATGGTGCTATAGTCTCCATTATGGATGTACAAACTTTGATAGATAATCCCCATAGATCTTCGGTCAATTTGATTTTAATTTGCCGAAAAGCTTTAATAACTATCATAGGATTTATATGTTTAAATTGAAATTCAACCGGACAGCCTGGGACATTCGCTCTTAATAAATGAATTGAGACATCGGGTGAAGAATTTATAGTTTCCGTCATTTTAGATGGTATATTAGTAAAGAAATGTACAAATTCTTGAGCTACTTCTAAGTTAGAGCTTATTGCACCACGTGAAGTCTCCAATGTGTAATCAGTGTTTCGTACTTTTTTCCTGTTCGTTTCATTATTTATAACTTTCCAAACTGTTTTTATTTTATCTTCTGCTGATTTGATCTTATTGCTAATGTGCAAGGCTTTAGCTATCTTGCAGGTATTTCTAAAAATTTTGGAATATGTAGCAACATACTTGTTGAAAGTTTCAGTGTTAATGTAAGGCTTAAGGCCATACAGCTCGAAAAGCCTTTCCCTACTTATCCTAATACCTCTAGTTGCCCAGTCACTAAATATAAAATTAGGGCAAATATACTTTGTTTTCTTTTCAAAAGTTTTATTGAATTCAGTGTGCACTACTGAAAAGAAATCCTCATACAATTTATTTGCATCGTCCATATTATGATCCAGAACATTTAACTCATTATTTAGGATACTATTGAATCTATTTAATTTGCCATTTGTTATTGGTCTAAATTGTATTTGCACTTTTTGCAAAGGTGTTTTAAACTTAAAAGTTACAGTTTGTCCACTATGATCTGACGGCAAATAATTTACGATGGCTTTAGCTAAATAATCACAATCGCAGAAGACATTATCGATACAAGTAGCAGAAGTTGAAGTTACTCTAGTAGGTTCTGTAAAAATATTAGATAAATTGAACGATTTAAAAAGGCTTAATAATCGACTGCTATTTAAAGTGTTTTCCAGAATATTAATATTAAAATCACCACAAATAATTGCGGTTTTGTTACTGGATGCAAGTTTCGCTAGGACATCTTCCATTATTGACTCAAATAAAGAAAAGTTCTCATAATTAGGGGGTCTGTACACGCACACTACAACATGCTTATCCAGCTCAACACAGGACAGTTCGATGCAATGTTCAACAGATAAACCAACTATGTCATTACGTTCCTTCGATTTTAAACAATTTTTAATCAAGATTAAAGAACCTCCACGCAGCATAGATTTACGGTTAAAACAACTGCCCATACTATAGTTCTCATAATTAATTAGAATTTGGTAATCCTTTAACCAATGTTCAGTGAAACAAACAATGTCAAACTTTGTTTTTTCTAAAAACATTTCAATTTCTAATAATTTGGAAGAAATACCTTGAATATTTTGATGAAATAATTTCAGGGCATTCTGCTGATCTCCTTTCTGGTAAATATTTATTTTAGAGCCAGAAGATACCTTGTTGTTGTTAGTTATTAGAATATTCTTACTTGTACCTTCTGTTGTCTTACAAACTAGTTTAAATGACTATCCGGAGTTGACCCCATGACCTCAATGTCATCACCAGGCAGTGAGCTCATAGTGAGTGAGGGACATGGAACCTCCTTCGTACAATCTGTATAAATATTTATAGCACTTGAGCTACATTTATTCAGGCTCACCACCATATTATTAGTACTATTACTAATCATTGTGGTGTTAATAACACAAGACTTCGACATACTACCTATGTCTGAGTTTATATAAAAAGCTAATAGCCTTGCTATTATGTGTCTAAAACTAACAGGCAAATACACAGTATTCCTAGTCGATTTCAAAGTTTCCACAAAAATGTTGGTGTCAAGAAATACAAGCTTGTCACTATAATGACTAACCAAGAAGTGCATATGCTTATTAAACATCTACACACACACGCACGCGCCGCCCCGGCGCTCATAGCTCACTCAAAGGAACTGCCGCCGCGCGCCGCCGAATGAATTCAATTGAGATATTATTGGGATAATAGTTTTTCTACACATTAACCGACTTTAATGCAGACAAAAAATGCTGTCTACTGAAAAAATAAGTAATTTTTAAAGATAGTTACATTGTATGTAATTTGAAACTCAATAACTTTTGTTTTGAAAGTTTAAAGATTTAGTTAAAGTAAAAAGTTAAAAGTTTAAGTTTAAATCACTTCCAATACTTCTTCATTCTTTTTTAAAACATTCCCTACGCTAGTATTGTTGGTATAATAATTCAAATAATTCAAAGTGGATGTGTAAAGTAAATAATTCAAATCTCATTTCATCTTTCTGTGCGGGAATCGAATTTGCGACACGTAACGCAGTAGCCTATCGCTCAGTCACTGCGCCAACGGTACCGACTATTACAACTTATTTTTATGTGAGTTTTGCTTTCTGCATTTCATTGATTTATGCGCCGAAGGGGCGGTCCCCCATTTTAAACTTGTTTTCATAAGAGTGATAGTGTGCTTCGTGATTTTCAGTCAAGTTTTTAGTTATCTTCGGAACTTCTTAGTGTGTGTATCCTGTTAAGTGTTTTAATCTGCGTCAAGGACCTAACATAAGCAATTACACTTTAGTTCCGTAGAAAAGTCGTAGCTGCTAGCCTGCTACATGCAAATCGCCGGGTGCCGCGCCCGCCGTCGCCACCGTGTGCCGCCGTCCCGCGCAAATATTATATGAAAGGCGCGCGTGCGACGGTGATGGTGTGCGGCGGAGGGGCGGAGGGGGGGACGAAGCACTCACCTATTATTGATTTTATAGCGCGCTATCACCATTTGATACTTTTGTTTTTTTTGTTCATTTTGAGAAATCTCTTAGTTATTATTTTTTAACACTTTACCAGTATTAGTTATTATTCATTCCTCAATTAGATTCTTGGACTAAAATATTGCCAATGAATTCAAAGTCTTCCTGTATTGATGCCCAGTTCTAACTAGAATACAAATCCCTCCGCGATTTGTTTTGCAACAAAAAAATGCGGCGGGGTGGAAACCAGGAAGGTACAGTAAGCTTTCATAGCCAGATGCAATAAAATGTTCAGTTATGCAGAGAACGTCTATAATAGTTCCTTGATTTTCAAGGTTTTTTAATTGAATAGTCAATAAGTCCAATTTGTTCAGCAAACCGGCAATATTTTGGTGCAGAATATTGAGAGTATTATAGAAAAAAATGCGAGCTTTGTCCATCTGTACCAGTCGCAGATGTTGTCATAAACTTATTCGAGTTGTAATTAGGATGCATTTTGTCATTTATGTCAAGTCCACATATTTCATTCTCAGTATTGACATTTTGAATATAAATAATCACATTATAAATATCATTAAAATATATTTCATTCCGGAGTAATTTATCATGCCTGTTGAACATGGTATCATCGTATCTTAAATTCTTGTTACTATCCAGAAAATAAACATGTCCATGAGTAGCTGTGACCAGATATAACAAGTTATTAAAAGTTTCTACTCTGGCATTGTATAAGTAATTATTAGTGAAGAATTTGTACGTTGGTGTGCATATAATTATGTTTGTATTTGTGATTTCTTGTAAAACTTGTCTTATTAATAAAATACTGTCATAATATTTACATGTGACTTGGAAGTCCTCGCCACCTATCAAAATAATGCAGTAGTCCAGCATGGTATAGTTTGCCAGTTTTTCTTTATAGTATGTACACAAAAATATACCAAATTTTAAGAAGATTTCCGATATTCATAGTTTAAATACCAGGAATAAACACAACCTTGCTGTACACTGCACTCATCTCCACATAGTAGGCAACTCGTTCATGGGTCAATGTATACGCTTTTACAACAAACTTCCCATCGACATTCGAAACTTACCCATTAAACGATTAAAAAGCTGCATTAAAACCAAACTTTGTAAAAAAGGGTACTATAAGATTTCAGATTATTTAGAAGAAAAAAAGACCTTGGGATTGAGCTGCTCGCTCTGCTAAGCCTTGTGATAAAATCATAAAACTTGACATTATAATTATTCAGTAAAATAATCAAAATATACCAGTATTATATAAACATTTTGACAGTCGCGCCCGCGCACCTGTTCGATAATGACCTCGAACGTAGTGAAATGTAGTTCGTGCAATATTGTGATAAACGAAGTGAAAATGAAAACACGAAGACAGGCAGGTAAGTCTAACAGAGATCTACAAGATATCATTAAATTAATTAAGCACACCGAGGCCACCGACCCTGACAGGCTTCCCACTTTTGTTGCTAAAGAATTACACCGACTAGGTACCTCCTGTAACTTTCGATCATTTGGATGCAACAAGATTGCTAAAAGATATTTTATTGCTACAACAAGAAATAAAACAAATCAAATCCGACTATATCACGAGGGAACAACTGGATGAATTTCAAACTGCCATTCGAACACAGTCACTTTTCACGAGTTTGATTTTGATCCCGTTAATCGTAAGCGAGGTGCACATTTATTGGATAATTTCGAGTTTAAGTCACATCACTATATCACCACCGACCAACCATGATAATGTCTGTGCTGCAAACTGCGACCTATCCCAAACATCTTTTTTATTATCGAATAAAATCGCAAAAATCAGACCGCCTACCCACATCAACAAATCATTAACAGTTGGCCAACGCGTGGAGGCCTACACTGCGGTTCTGACGGAGCATAACTTAAAACCTAACCGTGTCCGGACAGCACCTGCACCAGACGGAAGGAGAGGAACCCGTGCGACCGCTCGAGCCAGTCTCGCAGGACAGGCCCAATCGCGTCGAGGGTTCGGCGGCCGAAGGCTGCGGTGGCGAGTTCCTCCGTCCAATGGATGACGATGGCGTCCCTCGCCTCCCGCCGGACGGCCTCCCGCTCTTCCAGGGCTGGGCGTTCTCCTCTCGCCCTCCGCCCCGCCATCCATTCATATACTCTGGTGAGCACCCACGCCTCAAGAAGGGGTGCTGGGCAGAGCACATGCTGCCGCGAAGCCCACCGTGCAGTAGGCCCGCGTCACCCGCTGAGCTATGGCCCTTTGGTGCGCCCGCAAGGCGGCGGCGTTCTCCTTCCTTCGGAGGGAGTCCTCCCAAATAGGAGCCCCGTAAAGGGCCATACTCCTCAAGATGCCGGCGTATAGTTGCCGGCATCGCGCGCTGGGCCTCTCCAAGTTGGGAAGCAGCCACGAGAGCGCGCCTGCGGCCTTCAGCAGGCGCGACGACAGCCCGCTAAAATGCGGACCGAAGCGCCACCTGCTATCGAGTACAAGGCCAGATATTTCATCTGGGCTTTTACCTCAATTCTGACGCCCTCCACGAAGATGTGGGCGTCAGATGGGGGGCGCTGCCGGGGTCCGTGGAAGAACACGGCCTCGGTCTTGTGCAGCGCCACCATTAAACCTAGGCGGCGGATCCTCCCCGCGACGAAGGATCCGCCGGCCGAGGCCAAGTTGGCCGCCTCCCTGAAACTCACGCGGATGACACTCGTGCCTTGGAGGAGTGTTCCCCGCAAGAGCCAATCATAGGCGATGTTCCAGAGGAGAGGTCCTATGACGGCGGCACGCCGGCCTCAACGGCGTATCGCCGGACTTGGCCAGTCCTATTTACCAGGACGATCGCCCGGTCCTCCAGGTAGCTGGCCAGTAGATCACGCATGTATGGAGGCACTCCGTGGAATCGGAGCGCCTCTAGGATGGTGGAGTGGGGAACGGAGTTGAAGGCATTGGCTATGTCGAATGACACAGCCAACAATCCGTCCCCCACTTCCATCGCCCCCTTCACCTGGCCCTTAAGGCAAGCCAGCGCATCCACCGTGGAACGCTCAGCCCGAAAACCGAACTGAGCGTCCGACAAGACCGGCCCGATACACCGCAAATGGCTTTAAAGGCGGGCAACGATTATCCCCTCGAACATTTTTCCGATCTCATCGAGCAGAACGATGGGCCGGTATGCCGAGGGGGAGTCTGCTGGGCGGCCCACCTTGCGAAGGAGGCACAACTGCCCCTCCTTCCACGGTTTCGGGAACCTCCCAGACGCAAGACATGCGCTGAAGAGGTCCCGAAACCTCTCCTCCATTTGAGTGGCAGCGATCGCCACCACTCTTGCCGGAACACCGTCGGGGCCCGGAGCTGTCTTATTGGCGCGGATATGGAGAATAGCCGCGCCAAGTTCCGACTCCATGACAGGAGGGGCCTCCTCTTCTTCCTCAGCTGGCGGAGCTATCCCCAGCGGTGGGTCCATCACTGGTGGGGTGAAGTTGTCCCTGCACGGGAACAGGGACTGAACCACCCCATCCAGAAATGAGGGCTCCAGGGTCTCGGCCACTGGGGGACCAAAGGGGCGCAGTTTGTTGCGCGCCGCCTTATATAGTCTCCCGTAGGGGTCGTTGTCGAGACCCTCCAGCATCTCCGCTCTCGCCGAGTCTCTGGCGGCGGCGATGGCCCTATCGAGGACCACTTTTGCCTCCATGTATACCTCATAGAGGTGGTCCTCGTCAGCGTGGTCTCGTCGACGCCGCCGCCGGCTTCGCGTGTAGGCCCTCCTTGCCTCCACACACGCTGCTCGAAGTCCCGCCAGCTCCACCGACCACCAGTACACGGCGCGTTTGGGTAGTGGTCGGCAAGACCGAGGCATGCTAGAGTTGCATACCTCGGTCAGAGACTCCCTCAGGTGCCCCGCCACGGTGTTCACATCCAGGCCGGCGGAAGTTGGTGAAAACCAGTCCTGGATGAACGCCGCCTCCCCCGCTGCCTCCCTGTCCAGGCGGGTGACAGCCCATCGCGGGAACGGTGATCGCACCGAGAGGGGCCGCGTCTCTCCGGGGCCACCGGTGGAGATGTTGAACCGTACGTAGCGGTGGTCCGATATAGTCTCCACCAGGTCCACCCGCCAGTTCAACACGCGCGCGGCCAACGCAGGGGTGGCGAAAGTGACGTCCACTATTGAGCCACCCTGCCGCCGCACGCATGTCTGGACGCTTCCTCTGTTCAAGGGGGAGAGTCCAGAAGAGACTGCCCACATCTCCACTGCCCGCCCGCGTGCATTGGTGGCCGGGTTGCCCCAGGTCACCGACTTGGCATTCAGGTCTCCCAGCACGGAGACCTGACGCGGCGCCGCCCTGCCGACCACGGCGGCCAGGACTCCGAGATAGTTCTCGAAGTCCTGAAGAGGGCGGTTTGGGGAGAAATAGACGCCCACAAGGACTAATTCTCCCCAAGCGGCGGCCACGTATCCCGGTCCCTTCTCTAATAGAGAGAGGGGAGGGGAGTCTGTGGAAGGCCGCGCCGCTAGTGCCACCAAGCCGTCCTCGTCACCCAGCCAGCTACCGGGGATTGGATTAATTCTAAGACACAGGCATATGGGTGTTATTTACCTGAGAATAAATGAATATATATATATATATATATATATATATATATATACACCTAGTTTAGGAGTCAGGGAATTAAAATTATTGTGACCTAGTTATAAGCTTTATATGCTCTTAGTTTTTGTTTCTTCTACTGTGATGGCTTTTGGTGAAATAAAGAATTTATTTATTTATTATTTATTTATTGAGTAGGGCTCGGCGACCACCGCTACGTTCACCAACCACTCGGCCATGACCTGCACCACCAGGTCCTGGGCCGCTCTGCAGTGGTTGGTGTTCGTCTGGAGGATGTGGTAGTTGGAAACCATTATTCCAATATCACACATCCCTCCTCAGCTACCGCCGCTGGAGCTACAGCGGCGACGACGGTGGTAGCAACAGGGTGAACCTGCGCCGCCACTATGCCCTTCCTCGCGGGAGGCTTGCAGCTCCTGCCCGTCATCCTGTGGTCCGCGAGGCGGCCACTAGCGGCACACGCCGCGCAGCGTAGCGTGGCGGCACGGCATGCGGCACTCTTGTGTCCCTCCTGCCCGCATCGGAAGCAACAGTCTCCCCACTCGAACTTGGAGGGACACATGGCTCGGGTGTGGCCGAACGCGAAGCACTTGAAGCAGCGCATAGGCTGGTCTTCAAGTGGCCGAACCATAGCCAAGCTGAGCCCCACAAGCAGCCGACCCTTGGTCGCAGTAAGGACGGCTGCAGCCGCGGTGACTGGGCACTCGACGTGGTTGGTGCCCATGCCGTGGCGGCCGAGCCTGATGGCTCCACCCTTCACCACGCCAGCGTCGCAGCCTCCAGCCACCGCAACGGCCGCCACCACGTCCTCTTTGGTGACCGAGTCATCCAGATCGGCCACCTCCAAGGCTGCGGTCTTTACAGGCCTGACGACCGTTGCCGCATCCGCGATGACCTCTTGTAACATTTTTGCGAAGAGGTCCGCGTTTGCGCCGCGCTGCTCCCCCGAGAACTCGAAAATTCGAGCCCCGGCTAGGGTTCGGCGGCACGTGATGTTGCCGATCCCCAGCCGGGAGGGATCCGCGTTGGTACGAGCCCGTCTTAGGACGGACTCACGTCTCGCCCCTCTCCACGGCCTCCGGGGTGATGGTCACCACGACGGCCGCGGTTTTGGGAGGAACCAGCCCGCCAGTTGGAGCTTTTTTGGGTACAGGAGTAGTCGCAGCGGGCTTGGGGGTCGACTTTTTCCCTTTTCCCCCCCTGACCACTTCCGTCCACGACTGGTTGGACGGGGTGGTGGAGGGAAGAAGGGCGTCTTCCCCCTCCGAGTTCCGGGGGGCTGCTGGAGTGGCAGACGACCCAGACGCTCCCTTCGAGGACCCACCGTGGTGCTCTTGCCCTTGCCTTTGCCCTTGGAGGGCTTCGGGGCCCGGGGCTGCTTGCCCGATGCCGGACCTCCCAGTGGCGCAGGTTCCGGCTCCGTCGGCGGTGGACTCATATCCGCCGCTAGCGGCGGGCGGAGCCACCTTTCCGGCAAGAGCGGGTCTTAATGCCTGCAAAACAGCCTCTGATGAAGGCTCTCTCCTCCATGACAACCCCGCGGATTATTGCCTCAAGGCTGGCAGAGGAGGAAGAGCCTCCTACCACCGTACCTGGGGCAGATTGGGCAGGCTGGGCCGTGACCTCAGCCAGCTTCTGGTGTAGCTGGCTGACCTCCGCCTGCAGCTGCCGCGTCTCGTCCGTGGCCGTCCGCTTCACCAGCTCCACGACAATGCCGTGCAAGCTGGCGGCCCGGCATTTGAGGGCCTTCTGGAAGGTACCCTTCAAATTGGAGGACTTTGAGGCGACCTCCAGGACCTCCTCCTTGTCCTCCTGCGCCATGCGCTCTAATTCTGCCAGGGAGTGGTCAGCGTATAGCACAGTAGATGCACCATAGCCAGCCCTCGACCTGGCGGCTTCCGCCTGCCGCTCCTTGGCGGCGACCCTCTCCTCCAGGTCTACCTGGAGTTGCGTCCTTTTTGCAGGTCGAAGCCTTTCTAGACTTTGACTTCTTCTTCGCCCTGCTTCCGACCGACTCCGAGGAGCCCCCGGACCCGAGCCTCAGATCGGCCCTCTTCCGCTTGGGGCGGTCGTTTTCGGCCGCCGACGTATCCATATTGGACTCGTTGGCATCCGACAACTCGTCCGGCGGCGGTGCGCGGTCAGCTTCGGACGCCAAAGCGCCGCCGGCGTGGCCTTGAGAAGGGCCGTTGGGTTGGCCCTGAGAAGGGCCATTGGGTTGGCCCTGAGAAGAGCCGTTTGCATCACTTTGGGAGGAGCGAAAGCGCCCAGAGGCGTCACGGCTTGGTTTCTTCGTCATATTCGCAGACGACCGCATTAATGTCTGCGAATAACAGCGCACTTTAGCCACCGGTCTGCCACTCCGTTACGGTGGTCAGACACGGCGTTGCCCGGGGGAAACTACGTGGAAGTATGCGCTGTGGGGGAACCCCCAGGGCGGGCTGACCTCGCCCAAGTTTTTCAACCTTTACGTCAATGAGCTGACCGCTGGACTCAGCAGTAAACGGATCGGATGTTGGATTGACAACATTTGCGTCAATAACCTCAGCTACGCGGATGATATGGTGCTGCTGGGTCCAACGGCCGGCTCCATAAGAGAGCTTTTAGAATCCTGTGAAAGGTACACTGCTTGTTTATAACTGTAAGAAGAACCTTTTCATGATCTTTAAGGCCCCCGGTAGGAAGCAGTCATACGAGCCAACTATTACCCTCAATGGCCAGCCCCTGCGAAGGGTGAAATATCTGGGGCATTACGTAACGGAGGGCCTTAAAGATCATGAAGATATCGAACGCGAGCTCGCTGTGAGAAGTAATATGCTGGTGTTGCAGGTTTGCTTGTTGTAGTAAGGAGGTTAAGATAACATTGTTCAAGGCTTACTGCCAGACCTTCTACACGAGCAGCCTGTGGGCCAGCTACACGCGGAAAACAATGGATGCCTTGAGGGTTCAATACAATAACAGCTTCAGAATGCTATTGGGGCTGCCACGCTTTTGTAGTGCCTCTGACATGTTCGCGCAGGTGCATGTTCATGACTTGAGGAGAAAGACAGCATCGCTATTGGAGAGAGCTGTTAGGGGACACATTTGACTCACCTTTTTTCACACACAACCTTTTTCCAGATTATCTAAAGTACATACATCTTTTATGGGGTACTGTGTTAATATTGCAATTAAATGAAAGAAAATTTAAAACTCATATTAATTAAAAGTACACTTTGTAAACAAGCATATTACAAATTAGAGGATTATATCCAAGATAAGAATGCTTGGAAACATGCTGGTCCTGCTCCATAGGATAATTTAGAATCAAGACAAAATCAAACTGGTTGCAAATTTAATTGTATATTTTATTATTATTTTTTATTATATGACACTGATTTTACATTCTGTGACCAATTCCTCGCACACTGACTTATTAATTGTAAAATTTTAGGAAAATCGTCTACTTTTACAATGTTTGTAAATATGTGAGCACCATGTACATATCTATCACATAATTAGTCTATCTGTTGTTGCTTCATTTTTAATTCTTAATTCTTTTTACCTATTGTGGTATAATAATTTTATTCTAGGTGCATCGTCCTCACATATAATTATATAACTAATGTACTTATACAAAATATAGTAAAACATTTTAAAACAGTAACGGTGGAGTTTCTTGCCCATTCTTCTCCATACGAAAACTACCTTTTGGAAGGGGCAACTAGAATCATTTCAATTTTTTTGTAAATTTTTGACGTTCAAAAGTGCCTTATAAGGGCCTATTTGAAATAAATGATTTGACTTTGAATTTGACTTTGACTTTCACCGGTAATGAATCCCTTCATGCAAGTGTTGGTTAAGCAGAAGTGATGCATTACAACCGGTGAAATGTGATACATTCACATTTATGTACTTATGTAAATATTGTTCCTACTTATAATAACACACTAACATAGCTTTTAAGTTTTTAGTAACTAATTAACTAACATAAATGGATCATTGTAAAAAGAGCTGTGGTGCACCCTATTCATAAGGCGGGTGACAGAGACAACGTCTGCAACTATAGACCAATCGCGATCCTAACAACGTTATCGAAGATATTTGAACGTATAATCAACAACAGGCTAACAAAATACCTAGAAGAATATAATTTGTTTTCTAAAGCGCAATATGGTTTCAGAGCAGGCCGCTCAACAGATAATGCTATACGATAACTTTTTAGTTAACAGATATTAGATAGTAAAAATAAATGTTTTATCGCAGATTCGTGGAAAGAACTTTTTAATCTTGCGCAAGACGGTTTCAACACAGTGTGTCACTGGCTGTCATCCAATTCTCTAACTTTAAATGAACAAAAAACCAAATACATTGTATTCTCAATTTACAATACAACGGAAGTTATTAACCTTACCAATTATAATATCTCTGTACATAAATGTAACTTTCCTCCAGCTCCAAACTGTAATTGTCCTAATATTAGCCCCACCAAATGTCTTAAATATCTTGGAATCGAAATTGATGCTAATTTAACTTTTGAAGACCATTTCCGATCACTATCTAAAAGAATACGTAAGCTCACTTACATTTTCAAAGAGCTTCGTGATGTGGCAGAGAAACAGAC
Organism: Xanthia icteritia; assembly: GCA_949128155.2. Taxonomy (NCBI): domain Eukaryota; kingdom Metazoa; phylum Arthropoda; class Insecta; order Lepidoptera; family Noctuidae; genus Xanthia; species Xanthia icteritia. The sequence continues at coordinate 16,529,120 of OX421956.2, forward strand.
GATAAGGATGGTTTATGAAGCATTGGTGCAATCAATTACTAGTTATTGCATAACAACATGGGGAGGAGCATGCAAAACTAAAATGATTACAGTTGAAAGAGCCCAAAGGATGATACTAAAAGTGGGCTTATCCAAACCTCGTCTTTTCTCCACCTCAAAACTTTATGAGGAGGCTCAAGTGCTAACTGTACGCCAGCTATACATAATGCTAACTGTACTTCTTCAACACTTGGAATTACCTGAAGAAAGGAGAAAACGTATAGCCCTCTCTAGAAGGAACTACGCAATATGTGCGTCAACTGCTGTCAATACGTCCTTTGCACAAAGATTTTTTCCATTCCGAGGAGGTGAATTATTCAATAAAATAAATAAAATGATCAATATAGCTAACTGTAGTAAAATAGAATGTAAAAGAAAAATAATACACATAAACCTCAATGGTTACGGATTGGTTTTCGTCAAATAACCTAGTTCTCAATAGCAAGAAAACCAAATGTGTAAAGTTCGCCCTTCCAAATGTTAGAAATCTAGGACCCAACATCGTCTTAGATAAAGAGTCACTTGAAACTGTAAACACGGCAGTTTTTCTGGGCATAACAGTAGATGCCAAACTTCAGTGGGGCCATCATATATCAAGCCTAGCGGGAAGGCTCAGTTCGGCCGCCTACGCCGTCAGGAAAGTAAGACAATACACTGACGTTGATACAGCTCGGTTAGTCTATTTTAGTTATTTTCATAGCGTTATGTCCTACGGTATTCTGCTGTGGGGCAAAGCTGCTGATATTCAAAATATATTTGTCCTTCAAAAACGAGCTGTTCGAGCAATTTACCAGCTCGGTGCCAGAGTTTCTCTGAGAGATTTTTTCAAAGATATCGGTATCCTCACAGTGGCATCACAATTCATTTTCGCCAACATATTATATATTAGGCAAAATATACACTTATATACTAAAAACAGTGATATTCACAATGTTAACACTAGAAATAAGGACAAACTACGTACTCCCTTTCACCGGCTTCATAAGGTTCATAACTCATTTGTTGGGCTTGGTATAACCTTTTATAACAAGCTACCTTCTTCTTTGCTAGATTTGCCCTTTAATGCGTTCAAAACTAAAGTAAAATCCAACCTCTCTTCAAAGGCATACTATTCTATCAACGACTACTTAAATGATAAGAATAGTTGGTCGCTGTGATTAACTCAAGACAATGTTTAAATGTTCTTTCTCCAGAATTAGCGTACTTACTGACAGGTTATATGAGTTTATATAATTGTTTATAATTTTACTTTATTTATTGTTGACATAATCTACTCATTACAATGTTTTTTTTTTATGAGTTGTATTGCAATATGTGGTTAGCTAGCGACCTCGATAATTTTTTACTTTACCTCAATGGTCCTAGTTTATCAATTATAACTTCTAGTTACAGCTATATGTAAGCGGGCACGCCCTTTATGTCTGGAGGCTTTTATTTAGATATTGTTTTCGTTAATTTATTTTTATTTCTGCTTGAGTATAGTTCTCGATGTTTTTGGTTGGTATATTGGCGTGTGCTAGCTGTCATATGGCTATTAATTTTATAATTTAAATTATGTTTTGTGTTGCGTAATGTAAATATCATTTTGCATACTATTATATAGAATCTTTTTTACTGAACAGACAGCTGTGCTGCTGGGGAGTTTGTTGCGCCACTTCTTCTTCCCAGCTAAAGCACTAGGAAGTGGTGAAGGGTGGGCGTTTTGGGGGACTGTCTTATGTAATTTTGACGTTCGAAAAGTGCTGATTCTCAGCCTAGTTTGAATAAATGACTTTTGAATTTTTTTTTTTTTGAATCAAATGGTTACTAGATCGAAGCTACGCTGAAACGGAACAAGTCCTTGAGATAATAAAGTGACAAGGTATATTTGTCATAACAATTAATATTATATATTAAATTATTTTCTATCTAAGTATTATGTAATATTTAAATTTAGCTTTCTATGAAAATATAATTAATCATATTATATAATATTATGAATCATTATACGTACAAAAAATTTAGGCATACACATACGCACACACATACCCACACGCACACGCACACATTAATTCACACATACTCACACACACGCGCACACTCACGCACACACACATAGTGAAATTGAGTGGCCCAGCATGCCAAACAACAGGAAGGATAGTCTCCCGGAAGTAGTGACTCATTTCACGGGTAGAGCACTATAACATTCTTCATAATTATCGACGTTCTTAACTTAGATACTAACAGGAACCGTTTCATATGTAAAAATAAACAAAAATATTATGAAGATAAAAAAAAAAAAATTGCAGCGGTAACCGTTATGAGACATATGTCAAAAAATCATAAATAATTAGTACTATAACCACCTGTAAGGATATTACGGTTTTCCTTGCCGTTTAAGAGATAATTAGCTTTTTCATACTAGCTTCATACAAATTATTCGTAAAAAAATTATGATTCTTTCGTTTTTGCGCAGAATTAACTCGGGTGTCATTTTTGCAAAAAATCCAGCTCTTCCAAATTTAAATCCCTAAGTCTATGAAAGCCGATTTCCAGCCCAACGTAGGTCGTCAATATGTATTAGTGAAAAAACAGTCCCACTGTACTGTCCGTAACACTAATTTCTCGAGCAGTAAAAGCTATGAAGTATATACCTACATTGTTGTTGGTAGCTATAAACAAAGTAAACAAGTCGGGTAATCTCATACAGTGTGGCGATTAGGTTATCACATTAATTGAAAAAATTATGACAATAAAAGACAAAAATTATGCATTTTTATCAAAGGATCCCAAACAAATTTCTCGATATTAGCTATTTAGGGACAAAAATAGAATCAACTACTGCTACTAAATTTCTTGGAATTAATATAGACAACAATTTGACTTGGAGACCCCAGACAGACGAAATATGTAAAAAACTTTATAAATTTGCCTATGCTCTATACAAGTTATCAAAAATAGTGAGCCTAGAATTCCTACTAACAGCCTATCATGGCTATGTTGCATCAACACTCCGATATGGCGTGATATACTGGGGCAATTCAGTAGATAGAAAAGTCGTATTTAGAGCCCAAAAAAGATGTGTCAGAACAATGTGTGGCCTTAAAAGCACAGACAGTTGTCAACCGTTCTTTATACGACTAAAAATTCTTACCTTTCCATCGCTGTACATATACGAAACTAATATATTTGTCAAATCTAACATTTCATTATACAAAAGAGCTACAAAAAGTTACTACAGAAAATTACGCGATAAAAATAAGTCTGAACTCGAAGTGACTTATGAAAAAACTGCACCAATGAATAAAAGTACCTTCTGTATGGCCGAAAGAATATTTAACAAACTACCTGAAAAAATGAAAACGTTAAATCTGGACAATTTCAAAACAGAGCTATTAAGAATTTTGATAAATAAATGCTATTACTCACTACAGGAATATTTGGGCGATACTTCTATAATTACTGCTTCAGAAAAATGTACATCACCTCACCTATTTTGACAATTTTGAATTTTGTTTGACATTAATATGCCATGTAACTTAATTTTTTTTCATGTACTTAATTTATTTGACATTTATTGAAATTTATTATATTTTAAACATAGACGTATAATGATTTTAAATTTGTATTGTTATGCATGCATGTACCTATTACTATTGACTTTATTACTAATGTGAAATTTGACATAATTCTACCACCATAAGATAACTTAAAAATTAAATTTGTATTAAAAAGTAATAAGTTCGACAATGTTAATTAAATATATTATATTTGTACGCCTCTCGGCAAAACATAGAGGATCTACCAATCTGTAACATCTCGCACACTGTTGTAATTTGACTTGTGTTTACAAATAAAGCATTCTGATTCTGATTCTGATTTTGATTCTGAAACCACGTATTCTACATTACGTATTTTAAACATACACAATTGAAATAATTAATAAAATTTACATTCTAGCCGTGGGACTTCCTTTTCCATTTTGGTATTTAACAACATCATGTACTGCATATATATACCAATACTAGTAGTTCAAAGCACCGTGGCGAAGATAGTTCAAACGGTGCCATTCCGAATTACTTGGAATTACTAACACTTACAAAAAATGTAAACCAATCAAGTGAAAAATGTCCGGAACGGCTGAAAGTTTAAGGCGTTCTCTATGCCCAAAATTAAAAGATGGGTTCTCCGCGGGAGAATGAAAAAAAAAAGCAGCGAAAAATGTTCTTACTGCTAATTATTTAAGGCATAAATCTCTGTGCGCGAAATGGACGGGATAACGGGGGTGCGTATTGTTAAAATTCGTATTTTTTCGGCGGGTGCGGGCGGCGGCGGCGGCGGCGTGTGCGATTGTGTGTGACTCACTCAGTCCTCGCGCCGCCGGCGTCCTTGAGGGATAGTTCACGAGTTTCCTAGTCGCACACGCGCCTTGCGTATTTTTATTGACGCTTTTAATGTTTTATCTTTTTTTTGTGATAGGACACGTTATTACAACAGTAAAATTAGTTGTAGGTAGGTAACTTAGTGAAAGTGGTGTGACAGTTCATGTTCCTTTTTGTGTTGTCACATTGACCGAAGATCTTTGGGGAATGTCCATTAAAATCTGTACCTCTATAATTGAGACCATAGCGCCTTACTTAGCCTTAATATTTAATTTGTGTGTTGATTTAATGAATCCGTGGACTCAAACCTAGGACCTCATTCTCAACAGTAGCGCTTTCGACCACTAGACCAACGAGTCAGTTTTTTATAAAAATGAGGCTGCTATTTTAGTATAATGTGGTGTCTTACGACCTCCTCGCGAACGAAGTCGCTGGCAGAAGCTGGTACTTAGATATTAAAATATGGATTACTCTCTCTTTGAAAATAATATTTTTAGGGATCCGTACCTCAAAAGAAAAAGTGGAACCCTTATAAGATCACTCGTGTGTCTGTTCGTCCGTCTGTCACAGTCAATTTGCTCCGAATCTACTGGAACAGTTTAGTTGAAATGTGGTACACATATGAATTTCTGTGAGCCAAACACGGACGTGTAAAGTAAACAGATTAATTGTCAATATAGGGGTCACTTACAGGGTAAATTGTAAAATTTAAAAAATGTTTTGGTGACTGTACCGTGTGACGTATCAAATTAAAGGACTTGTTGTGAGGATATCAAGTTTAAAAAAAAAATACTTTTACAATATATAAATACCTTTCAAGATATTAAGAAAATATACGAAAATTGACCATTCCCCCCATATCTTCGAAACTACTGAGCTTAACATTGTGAAAAAATACAGAAAATGGTTCTTTACTCATAGATTACAGGAAAACCTATAAGAAGTCTATGGTCTTAAAATAACATGATAAATCTCTCAATATTAAGTATACAAACTAAAACATTTGCAGTTGGAATGTATCGGAGAACATGTTTTTCAACTACAATGTTAAGTTTGTTCTCGGTATAAATTCATCCCAACTACGCCACCCTCCATTGTGCGTGGTCCGAGTGTCCGACACGCAATTGGCCGGTTTTTTTCAGCACATCACCGTTACAAAAACAATGAAGAACGAATGCTCTAGTCTAGTAATCGCATCACGCTGACAACTGCTGGATCAATTACACCAGTAAAAGCACTTATTAAGATAATTATAAAATCGAACTGCACTTTGCCGGACTGTAACAAAACGACTATGAGGGGTAATAGTCCTATATTCTGAGCCAAAACACGGTTTATAAACGTTTATAGGAGTTCTATAGGACTAAAAAATACATGCTCCTAGGATACTTACAGGGCACATTTTGCTACTTGGGTTTATTTGAATAATCTTGTTCCTTTGATCTAAGTATAAACTTAAAGATTTACCCTAATACTTATTTATCTAAATAAATCCTAAACATTAATTTTCGAAAACTACCTTTCAAAGGGCCACCTCATTTGAAAGGTAGATTTCGAAAATGAATGTTTAAAGGTCAACATTTTTAGAGGAAAATAGGAAATCCACGCAGATGAAGTCGCGAGGAAAGTGCTAGTATTATTATAATTGTCAGACACGTACTCGTAACATAGTTTGTAGTTAGGTTGGTACACTATGTAGCATGTACCACTAGTTAAATTTATAACGACTAATGCACTAATGAAATAAAATCTAGTCCGTGTCCCGCGACGTCAACAAACAAGAAAGGGACCATCGTAGCTCAGTGCTGCCACTTAACGATGGTGCGTTCTTGACTAACTTATATATATATATATGTTTTTTATTATAAAATTAAAGACTACGCTGAAGACTAGGTGTGGCAATAATTCCTTCTGCACAGGTGGCTTCCCTGGCACCTGCACAGGTGGCAAATTATGTAAGAGCCTATTAACTGCTCCCAAATGTTTTTTTTTAAATTCTTCCATCAATGAAGAATTTAAAATACCTAAGCGTGAAAAAACTAATCATCCTATTATTTGACATTATATTATACTAGGTACATAATTATGTACAATTTAATTTCAACTCTTTATTAGTGGCTTTTGTGGACATGATAATTATTCAGATTAGTTACAGTTGTAGGTAATTGCAATCATGTCATTTCGTTTAAAATAGGTTTTCATTTTTATTAATTTATTTATCTTTTATATAATTATTTTATATTTTATGAATGTGAGAACGCTGTAGGCTTAGTGGACTGTAGATTTGTACCTGGTGCTTGTTGAATGACCTACAGTGTCCTCCCATACCCTATGAACAATGTTATTTGAAAATATTGTAAAAGCCCATTATTTTTAAAAGAATAACCGTGAAGTTTTTTGCCAGCTCTTCTCCATAGGAAACGGCCAATTGGAATTGTGCAGTAGCTTCTGACGTTTCATAAGTGCCCATGAAGGTTTATGTGAAATAAAATACTTGAATTTTAATTTGAATACAGATGACGTCACGTAGGTACTCTAAGGTGCACCACTGACACGTGACGCCACAAGAGTTTGTCTCTGCGTAGAAGAATGTGTACATCTACTACAAGTCTCTTGGGAGTCAAATCACAGGCACACATAATCCAATGTCAAGGTTTATCCCGATACGATCAGAACATTATTACAGTTGGGGAAAAGTCAGGCTTTGTGCTTGTCGCAATGTGGTTTTAGGTACAAAGTCGTGTGCAGCACCAGATGCCATTACAATGTTTACTTTCTTGTTAATGTATAAATAACAATACTACCGCATTCGAACGTATTATGATGATTGTGGCGAATCCATGCGCCGCGTGTGTGGCGTTTCGTGTCTTGGCGCACGTCTCTCTTTGAGATGGTAATGTGCACGCGGTATAAACGGCATCGCCGCCGCCGCTCCACACTCGTCCGCATTTTGCCGTCCATCAGTGCTCAGCTGTCCGCGTATTGCTACTTCTTCAAACACCTCGTCCCCTCGTCATGTTGCGCTACTCGTGTGTCGTGCTGCTGCTGGCTGCACTGCTGATGCTCGTGAGTGACACCTTCTTTGCCCGCAATTGAAACAAACACACCAACCTTCAGAGAATTGTAACCGAACATCTGTAGTTATAGTTCCATGTTTCGACGCCTCATACCTCTAAACAAATCATAATACAGAACTGTGCCTTCGCCACACATTGAAGCAGAAGCCGCTATTGTATAATAATTTGATGTAAGCTGTTACACGTCTACTGCCTCGTTGGCTCAGTGATTGCTTGCGCTATTGTTGAGCACGAGGACCTGGGTACGATTCCCAGGTCGGGCCAACTGTTATTGGGTTTTTCCATCAGGCATTTCTCACTAGCAGCTCAGAGTCTGGATTTGTACCCAGTTGATGGCAATAGGATCGCCCCCTATTACATGGGACTTAAACATAACTGGCGAAATGAAGGTATTACCATTACGTGCACCTCTGCCTAACCCTTCAGGGATTACAGATGTGTAGTTACGTGTGCTATGTGTACGTGTATACGCTGCCGTACTGACGCGTTGCTTGTCCGCAGTGGTGCGGCCAAACGGACGCGGCGCCGTTCTTCTTTCTCAGGTTCGTACCCCTTTCACAACTACACGTATTTAATTACGCCCCACCTCTGCCTGGGCAGCAAGCGCTGTTGACGTGAAACGTCTTTAAAATCACACCGAAACATACGGGTACCAGGTCAGAAAAATGGACCATAACGAAAAGGTCAATATTGTCTTACATTAATCATTACAAAACTATAAGTCTTAGAAACATAAACCTAGTGTAATTATTTAAATTATATAGGGGGGCAGGGGTGGAGGGGGAAGGGCACTGCGCAGAATGACCGAAATCGGTGCTCTCACGCTTTTATATTCAGTGTAACACACGACTTACACCTTAGCAAAAAAGAGTAAAATGAAAATGAGGGCGCCATTATCGCACTTAGATCACTTCAAATGGGAAATAAATTGTTAAAATAAATGTGCAACAAAAAACGTTGCTTCACCCACAAGCAACGTTTTTTGTCTTGACGTTTGACTCAAATCAAGACCTACTAGTACTTGTCGGCAAAGTACTGCTATCATCATAGGTTGTTATGGTTCAAATTAGGTAAAAGATGGATTACAACTGGTTGACTTAAGAGTAAAGACAGGTATTACATCATTATGCTGTAACCACAAGGTCTGTACATGAAATGGGTGAGCCCTGCCTCTTAAACTAGGGTGACCTGTATCTTAAGAGACAGTGATCAGCTATAAGGTATCTTATAAAATAAACTTGTGAAGTGTGTCAGTTTGCTATGTTTGTGTTTATATAATATCTTACTTAAGTATATGTATCTTGCTTATATTAGTACTTATGTATTTTTTCCTAAACATAGATTTATGACTTAAAGGAGGAGAAGAGAGTGCAGCTCAAGAATGTAGGAGAGTGTGTGTGAATCTATGAAATTGTAACTGCACACCCATGTGTATTTGGAGAGTGCGGGTGGGTGGAATTATGAGTGTGCAGTGAGAAATAGTTATTATTATTAAGGAATGTATGTAAGTAGGGACTCGGTTTATAAATAATCTTGTTGAAGTACCCATTCTGTCACCTTAGACTTTACTTGACATCTGTTGAGGTCGCGGATGTTGAGGTCTTTGTGAGTTTTTTTGTAAATATATGCGCTAAGTAAGTGGTACTGGTGTCTGGCGAACGATGTTGTATGCTGTGTGCCTGGGGGAATGGTAGTACGTTTTAGGATCAGAAGGAGGGACGCTAGCGTGTCTTTCAAGTGCCGCTCGCAGCACAAAGAGCTGACGGACAGTAAGCACCTTACATTCCGAGTACAATTGTGTTGTAATAGGTAAGGCTTACGTAGCATTACTTTTAATATAGCTCTCTGTGCTCTTTCAACTTTGATTAAACTGGTTTTAGTTGAGCCACACCATACCGTGATACAATACCGTATTACTGATTGATACAGAGCATAGAAGACCATTTTAAGAGTCTCAGGGTTTGCCGACTCTCTAAGAGACTTAAAAATGTGTATCAGTCTCATAATCCTGGAGGTCAAGGCATTAAGCATTAAGTAAAATATTTAGTCCCAAATATCGCCACGTCAGATTCTTCCATGTCGACCTAGTGAACACAAACGTCACACGTCTCACAGCGCGGTGAATCCTTCGTGGGTTTAAACAAAATATTTAGAAGGTTCGATTTAAATAAATAATATAATACATAATTTGGACAAGATTTATACGTTAATTTTTTTTTATAAAAAAAAAACTACTATGTGAAATAGTATATTATGCAATTAGTGAATAAAGGACGGATTTAAAGCGAAGGCCATAGATGAATCACGAGCAAGTGAAGGGTTAGAATCCTTCACTAGGGATTGATTCAAGTGTTAGAATCCTGAGCGACGCGAGTGATTCATTGCCCTCGATATAAATCCGTTTTATTCAAGAGTTGCATACTATACTTTATGACTACGAGAAAAAGGAAGATTTAAGCGAAAATTTACATTTAAATTAAGAAAAAATTAAGGTTTAAATTAATTAAAATGCACATTACAATTGGAACAATTTGTGTTCGTACAACTTACAGTATTCAAAATAGCGCCAATTTACTAATGACAGCAAAGAACATAAAACAGTTTTTATTCCAATGCTCTCCTTGTCAAAAATGTCGACCAATCAAATATCGAGGAGTTATTTGCACAAGGAGTTTGTATGTCGAGTATTCTTTGTAAAAGGAGTTTGTATCAAGTATTTTTTTGCAAAGAGGTTCTATATCATTGAGAATATGGAGGTCGAATATATTGGTGTGTTCTAAATTCAAACACCAAAATAGTGATTAAAGGTGTTTTTTTATTCACTGTTTTCAGTGAATGAAATAAGCTTTTTATTTTGCTTTTTGTTTCGGAAATCGGTGTCTTTGAAGTGGACTTTGTAGTGTTTGTTTTTATTTTTCACTTTTTAGTTGTGGTACCTACCACACACAAATTCGAATACCACTACCTGCTATGTAAATAACAGTGACAGGAAGTTATTATAACATCATCCATATAGATTAATGTGGGAAAAATATGTATTATTGAAGCTAACTCAAAAAGTACCCAAGCAAAGTTTAAATGGGACCACCTAGAAAGCATACCCTTTCAAACTAAAAAAGAATTTAGCAAATGCCCGAATATACATTAAAAAAATATTAACATTCGAATTGAGAGATTCCTTTTTTAGAAGTCGGTTAAAAATAACCATGAAGTGTATAAAAATAAATAAAAAATCAATATGTCAGCCTCAGCCCGTGCCAGAGCCAGCTGAAAATATAAATCAAGACATCGTTGGAAAGAGGGGGTGATGGGCTACGCATAGGTATAACTCCAATGTCGTTTCGGGAGCGGCTCAAAGCTGCCAAGACATAAACATCGACGACCCTGCGAGCAGCTCTACTACGGCCGCCGGCTCTTCGCGAGCACCTCTGCCTCTACCGCGGCTGTACCTGTACCAACGAACATAACGAGTGGAGATATATATATCTCTTGCTGTCACTGAACTGAGGGACATGAACTTCAGTTGAAGTGATGCAATGCAATATGGTTAGGACTGGGTCGGGACGTACGGCTGTTGGTTTAGCGTGAAACGTCTATATCAGTGAGTCGCATTCACCAATCGCAAGGTTTTACATGCGACGAACTCGTCTTCAACTAAGTACGATAAGTCACAACAAACACAGCTCGTATAAGTTGCGCTGAGTACAGTCACATCGATTGACGGTCTGTATCTCATCAAAGTTTAACTAAATTTTACGGGCAAGGCAGCATTGCGCCAACGACGGTGAAAGATATACACGACGAGGGCGATCGGATGGTCAAACGTCGGCTTCCCACGCTGTCAATGCGACCATGCGGCTTCTGCAAGCGAGACGTCCTAGCCGAAGGCGATGAGGACAGGGGCGGTAACCTACCTCGACGACGGCAACTAGTTTTGATCGTCTCTGCGTTCAAAGTTTGGTGGCCTACGCGGGAGATATTGAGAACGAAAATATATTTAAACATTCCGACTATACGAGTATGGCAATAAGACTCGGATGGATTGCGCGAACACTGTGAAGCTTAAAGGATTCAAACGAAAAGCAAGCAATAACACCGCACTTGAATATCGTATCGTGATCGTAGAGATCGTCCGTTTTTAACCGACTTCCCAAAAAGGAAGAGGTTATCAATTCGGTTGTATTTTTTTTTTAATGTAAGTATGTTAGTTACCTCATATCTCCGTCATTTATGAACCGATTTTGAAAATTCTTTTTTATTTGAAAGGATACACTTCCCGATTGGTCCCATTTTTATCAAAATTAAGTTCTGATGATGGAATCCATGAGGAATTGAGGGAACTCCTCAAATATAATAGGCACACACATAGCGATTTAAGTATTTTCAGCAACAAATTAAGCATTTGCATTCAGAAAGTATCATTTGGTGAAATGGAACTGATGAAGAAGACAGATGGCCACCGGAACTACTCAATGATAAGTATTTCACGGGTGGCGATAAGATATCTCGATTAAGATAGTTAAGCGACAGTGAAGCACGTTTAAATAAATAATTCTGATGACCATCGAACTGATCTGAAGATGAAGCCGGAAAGACGGCATTCCATATTATGATTCCATCTTTATTATTACCTAGATAAGTTTATACCGCGTTTTCTAAACCAAATGAATAAGATTTTTCATACAAACCGTATCCCCCCTTTTCACCCACAAAGGGGGTAAATTTAGATCATTCCACTTTGCCCCACCAAGTCGCCCCACTGGTGGGGCAAATGCATTCTGCCCATGGCATAGATTCTTCCCCACTAGGGTTGGCACCTTAGAATTTGTGTAGGTAGGGATGTTCGTATTTTATATTTGATTGGAAAAGAAAGAAATTTATATCTAAGTAAAATGTAACTAGGACTTGTATTTACTTAGATTTTATTTTATTTGTAACAAATCGTGTAATTAACGTATGATTTACAAACCGATTCCTTCCAGGAACGACTTGTTAATATAACTTTTGCTTATTATTTATGTATTTAAAATGACTTCTCTTTTGCTACTTACTTTAGGTTGTTGAAGTTAGTCTTATTTTTTTTTAAGTATGTACCTATTTAAATTTGAAATTAGTTTCCTATTTTAAAATTATTTAGGTTTGAAGTCTCACATCTATTTATGTAAATGGTCAGAAGAAAAGCAACGGAATGAAAAGCAAACGGGATGAAGATTATTATCATTATCACCATCATAGTCGTCATCGACATGGTGGTCCTCATCGTAATCATTATCAGGTGTTATTTGCAGCAACTAGAAAAGATGGCACGGCACTATTGTGCCGTGCCTTTGATGTTACCAAAAATATTAAAAATATTATAGAGAGCCATCAGAAGAAATGTCAGAAAAACTGTGAGCAGCGACGCCATCTCGCATAATGTATCAAAATGACTTATTAGCCAAGTTTGACACGATACACTTCTACCGACACAAACCTTTGATTAACAAGCGTCAGATAGTTTGGCATATCTAACAATATTATCTAATTGATCTAAAATACTCGGTAAATTATAAAATACTAACGAAAATAAACCGATAAGACGGCTGGACTTAAGTAAAGTCCAGCCGTCTTATCACTTGCAATACCGCATTTGACAACAAAAATGACACGAGACAAAGAAGTAAACCGAGAGAGGTGTGGCAATGCTCCTTGAACAAAGTGGACAATATCAAAATCTACTTGGATTTTGATATTGTCCACTTTGTTCAAGGAGTTTATCGTAAGTATATTTATTTAAAATGTCTTTTGATGTTACAGTTCTAACGGCACCAGCGTCTTGGCGAACCTGGCGGAGACGGTCTTGCAGCAGAAGATCAACGCACTCGAGGTCCTCGCCGACTACATCGCCATCGCCGGCAACCTCTCTGGTACGCGCCCAACACAGCCATAACTCTATCATGTCGCCATATCGAGCACTGAACACTCAAACCATTTATTTCAATTAAACCATTTACAGGCACTTTTGAACAGTCGAGGAGTCGGTCAGTTAGTCAGAAAGGTGAAGCCTGCTAGTGGCCCATTCCAAAATGTAGATCTCTATGGTGAAGAACGGGCAAGAAAATCCAAGGACACTCTTTTAAATCAAGATACATAATACAAAGTCCTGGATTGGACCTACATTGTTCTTGTTCTTCTATATGTGAGAACAATTTACAAAAACAATATAAAACAATTCAAAATATAAAATTAACACTATTTAACGAACAGTACAGAAGCTCTGCTTATTGATTAATAGGTTTTTAAGCCGAGAGTGTGCAGGGTCCTGCTCTTGTTAATATTATCCTCTGTCAAACAGAAGTGACCAATCTATGTTTCTATTTGCAGGATAAAGGTGATATTATTATTATCACGTCACCACCAGTCGGCTGCCGACACACGTTCAAAATTAATGATCATATATTATTATTATAATTAATTTTAGTTATAGTGTTGCATAATGTTGTTTGCTTACCTAAAATGTAATATTTTGAAATAAACGTGCTCTTTTAACATTGAACAAGTTTTATTTTGAAACGTACTTAAGTATTAATTGATAAACAATTTTGACGTTTTAAACGTCTTTCGTTTCGGTCAATTGGGGGTCACTTGCAAAAACCATATAATATAATGAAATATGTTATGGATAGATAGCTTAAAAACAAAAACATTTGAACTCAAAATCAAAGTATTTTTTACAATTAAACCATTTACAGGCACTTTTAAATTGTCTAGGGATCAGTCAGTCAGAAATATGAAGCTAGTTGCCCATTCCAAAGCTTAGGTTCCTATGGAGAAGTACGGTCAAGAAACTCCACGGACACTCTTTTAAATCATAATATTGTTACAAAATATTGGTTACATCATTCATGTTGAAATTATACATGTGAGAACAATGTGGAAAGACGCAGTGCAGTGCACGTAAGAAGCGTCCGTAATAAAAAGATAAAGACAATTCAAAAATTAAAATAAGTCGTGGCAGATAAGAGATGACCAGTCCCTACTGACGGCGCCCGTTCACGAACATGACGCATGGATCAGCACCGTTTAGCTCAAACTATTTTGAAGGGAACTTAACGATCCAACACACACGCCACCACCAGCGAGCATGACATACTGTAAGCCACCAGGGCACATTCAATTCAATGAAAGAGGTACCCAGTAAATGGTAGCTTTATAGAAGATACATGGTCACAGTGCTCACACATGTGCCATGAAATTATACAAGACTAAGAGATTGAAGTTATAGAATTCAAAGATAATTTTTGCAATCTTCAGCAGCTACAACAATATTTTCGAATGCTAATCAAATTAGTTTATGCGCCTTTATGGAGCTGGACCAGCGTTGAGCCAAGCATTTTTGTCAGCGATATAATCCCGATAATATAATAATAATGTCAGCGATATAATCCCGATAATAGCGATATAATTTTGATCGACGGCACTGTTGGCGCAGTGGTTAAGTGGTTGACTGCTGCGCTGCGTGTCGCGGGTTCGATTCCCGCACGGAACAAATATTTATATGACCTACAAGTAGTTGTTCCGGGTTTGGCTGTTTGTGTATGTGAGATTAAATGTTTGTAAACGCACCCACGATACACGAGAAAATCCTAGTGTGAGGAAAAGTAAAAAAAAAAAAACCCCAGCTTATAATCTGCTTGGCAGCATAGTGTGCGTTTTATACAAGATTTAAATTTCGTTTCGTTTAGTTGTAGTATGTGGGGAGGTATTGTAACATTTTAAACAGTACACCATGAAGGATGAGTCTACTTTAGCCAGTCTGAAACCCGGTTGAAATAATTGGTCCCTATTTCTAGTATTATAATTGTGTTTTTCACCTCTTTTACTGAAAATATTAAAAAAATTCCTGACATACTATGATGTTTTCATAGATATATTGACAAGGTACCGTCATGATGTTAATATTTTTAAACAGTTCTCTTAGAGAATCGCACCTGCGGAGGCAATGTATTGCTCTAATGGCTCTTTTCTGCAGAATAAAAATAGAGTCGATATCTGCAGCCCGTCCCCATAGCAAAATACCGTAAGACATGATACTATGAAAGTAACTGAAATAGACTAGCCTTCCGGTATCTATATCAGTAAATTGACGGATTTTCCTTATAGCATTGAACTTAGCCGTCCTGGAAGAGATGTTAAATGAGGACCCCATTGCCGCCTTGAGTCGAGCTTGATCCCGTTGTTCTATGTTCTATGTTCTATGTTAGGGGGGTTGGTTTCCGCACTTAGTCCGTCAGGTGGACCATTGTGCGTGGGCCATAGCGGCCGTTTGGTGGTTATTCCAACCAGCCCACCTCCCTCCAGAAGCTGATTAGGTCTCCTGGTCTGTTTAGAACGTCTGTGTATGATCTGGGTGACCCGAGGGTTTCTGTTCTAATCTGGGTGACGCCCGTACATTCGAAGAGCACGTGCGCAACGGTCTCCTCAGCCTCCATGCACGCCCTGCACAGAGGACTGTCCGTTATGCCTATTGTGTGGAAGTGCTTGTTTAGCGAACAGTGTCCCGTGATGGTCCCCGTCACCAGGCGCAGGCCGTTCCTGTGCAGGCGTAGCAAACGCCTGGTCAGCCTGCTGTCCAAAGATGGCATAGCCTCCTTTGACTGCCTGCAACCTGGTGTCGAGGTCCACCAGCGTTCCGCTTGTGTGTGGGTGAACTTCTGCAGCCACCTGCGTATTTGGTTGAAGGGGATGGGTACGATAGGCTCGGGTCCGCAGACTGCCGTGCTGGATCCACGTCTAGCAAGTTCGTCAGCCGCGTCGTTACCTAGCGATCCGCTGTGTCCTTTTATCCATTGCAGTGTCACTGTGTTGCGGCTAGATACCGTTATTTGTTCTAGTGCATCGTGACATTCTAGTGTTAGCTTCGAGGTAGTATATTTCTTCCGTAAGGATTGGAGAACTGAGGCGCTGTCGGAGAGTATGCGTATGTGGGTGTCCGTAACCCTCCTGGCTTCTAGGGCGTGGACCGCTTGTATGATGCCCACACACTCCGCCTGATAGACGGTGTTGAACATTCCCAGCGGTCTGGATATATTTATGTTGAGGTCATGTGAGAAAACTCCGACTCCGGTACCTGAGTCGGTCTTTGATCCGTCGGTGTAAACTCTCATCTCTTTTGGGCCTGAGTAGTCACACTGTTCTTCTGTAAGTGTTATATTGTAGTGCCTTTGAAAGTGGTGTGTTTTCGGGGCTTTGTCGCAGGGTGATGCCATCATTGGCTCATGTTTGATCGCGTCCTCCTTAATGCGTATGTGCTTAACTCTGGAGTCGTTGCATAGGGTTCCTGTTAAATGGAGCCTAAAGGTGGCCAGGGCCGCCTCCTCCCGCACGATGAGGTGCAGAGGTGGCAGTCCCAGCATTGCCTGTAGGGCGGCGGTGGGTGCAGTTCTCATACTACCAGTGATTGCGACGCAAGCAAACCGCTGTAGTTTTTCGAGATCTTTTTGGGCTGTGCACCGGTCTGTCCTGGGCCACCAGACCAGTGAGCCGTATGTGATAATCGGTCGGATGACTGTGGTGTATAACCAGTGGGTGACCTTGGGGCTGATTCCCCAATTCCGGCCAAGCAGTCGTTTGCACTGCCACAGGGATATGCTGGCTTTTGTAGTGATATAGTTTTGATCCCGTTGTAATGCAGACGCTACGTTTGCTTATGTAGACTAATTGTCTGAATTAGTCTACATAAGCAAGCGTAGCGTCTGCTTCATGGGGTAGGCAGAACGTACAGACCGCCACCTGCACGATCCTTGCATACTCCTTTTGCTTCGTTTACATTCCTAGTCATACACGCACCTGACGTTACTGAAATTAAACAAAATGTTGTAAGCTGACCATGGGTGTGTTGGAACTGGTGTCAATTTAAAAAACTCTAAACCATAAATCAATCATTACTTTGCAACAAGCTGATCTGATAACTGAAACGAACGGTAATCCATAGATCTTCTTCTTTTGTTCATCTTATACAAATGAGCAGTCACAGATTCGGAAGAGCAACAGTAACACAGGCCTACAAAAAAAAAGACTCGTCCCACTAATTGTTTCACAGCCTACCGTCCACTCACAAGGCTAAACAGTTGGTAAAATAACGGGAAAGCCTGATATTTAGCCTGAGACTTAGCTGTCGTTAATACTAGAATGAAGTATTGCGTACTTATAAGATTAGGTGTCACTATACTAACCTACAGCTTAGCTCAGTTTTTAAACTCAGCTAGAACCTATAGAAACTTCTTTTTGTATAAACATACAGAAAGAAGTTTGAAAGAATCACAGACAGACATTGAAGTTGAAAAGAATTATGGCGAGATCCTTACATTAATTTGTGGATTATTTAGTTATTTTCCCTATGGATATAACTATATCACGGCTTCAACTGCGAACCATCTTAAAATATAACTATATGTATCTGTATTTTTGTTTTTGCCACCGACTTCCGAAATTCAAGTTATTTTTCTCTTTTAAGTGTATTTTCGTGGAAGTCGGTGGTTTTTGTTTTGTAAAAAAGTTATTTTAGTGTTTTTTTTGGAAGTCGGTTGTTTTTTTTGTAAAAAAGTTTTTATTTTTCACTTTTTAGTTGTGTTTATACCTACCCCACACAAATTCGTACACCAGTCGAATAATGGAAACATAACAAAAGATTTTTCAAAAATTAACTAATCATTCCACTTTGCCCCACCAGGCCGCCCACGCGCCCCACTGGTGGGGCAAAGAGGAATGCCTAGAATTTTTCAGTGGAATATGCCCCACTAGTTCGACTTGGTTGGGCAGATTCCACTAGTCTAAAATCTTTATGGATTCTGCCCCACTAGGGTAAGATGAAAGTAAAGAAAGAAAAACATAAACTCAGAAAGTACATATTATGAATTTTTCAATTCAGAGTCCCTGTTATCTCTCCATAAGATACATTGTTTATCCGGAACGCGTACTCGTCAATACATCTTAACCACATCTGATACCATGCAAATAGGATATCTTCTCCAACGCATCAATAGATGCCGCAAGTCAGGTTGCAGACTTGGCCCAACCATCAGGTTATCATTGAGCGAAATGCCGGTTTTTCCCTTGCAAGATGCGTCGAATACTACACGCACCTTGTTTGTATCTTTATCATTTCTAATTATTGCGTGATGAGGTAAATATACAGCTTCGTTTGCATGATCGTCCGGTTTGCTTACCGGTTTCATATGCCCCTGGTTAACTTAGGTTTTTTTTTTTTTTACTTCTACCTGATCGGAGCCTATGCCTGCGATACTATCCGAGGAGGGAAACGTTACTCCTCATTACTTTCGCTCCTGCCACGAAGAAGTGCCACCGCTTTTCCGCGCTTTGTAGCCTCTATTAACAACTCATTGGTGGCAAGCTTCTTGCGTTGGAGGTTAGCCTGTAGTACTCCATAGTAGGTTTTATCTATCTAATTTTGACTTTCGGTCAATAAATTTAATTATCTATTTAAACTAAACCCAAAGATGATTTTGAAGAGAAAATTTTGAGTTAAAAATTAATTTAGGTATTCGTAAAGAAAATGTTGAGAATTTTTCTAAGGCCCAGAACGAAAAAATATTTTCGTGTTATTGTCAATTTTAAATAGTCAAATAGAAGGACGGAGCCTATAAAAGATCAAATCACAGCTTCGAAATGCGTCACCTGGATGCAAAGTTATAACCGGTTAGGTTAGGTTTTTTTTTTTTTTGGGAAATGGAGTGGGAAATCCTAATGGACGCCCAGACTAACTCACTGATGAGCCAGTCTGGGCAGTGCCGGACTCTTACCGGCTAAAACCACACTCCTGCCTCACATTTGATTATTATATTGCCAATATTTAATTTGACACTTAATTCTTAAGCTTAACAATAGTACATTTAGTTTAATCTGGACCTAAACAATAACTTACGAGCTAACTTAAGAAATACTTATTATAATATATGTCGGCGCGAGACGATGATTAGATTATTGGGATTATTTACTCAGATTGTTGGGTGTACCTAACTTCTCTAGAACCTTATAAGCCTTCTTTATGTCAGTGAAGAAAAGTCGTATGCCTCTGCCTTCGTTTGTATCGGCTATATACTGTGATTGCCAACTGTCTAGCGTTGACTCCCTGATGAATCGCTTTGCGTAGGACAGTGGAAATTGGTCATAGACCGGGGCAGTTTTTCTATAAAGAGCGGCATGCTTGGCGAGTTCATCTGCTCTTTCATTCCCGGGTATACCAGCATGCGCCTTTACCCAGAATAGCCGAATTTCTCTTCCCTGGTGCATAGCGTAGGACAGTCTTTCCCAACGTGGGCGATAACGCCCCCTTGTGGGCGCTGCAGGCCTAAAGGGGGGCGGTAAGAGACCCAGAAAAAAAAGGGGGCATTGTGTAGGGCAGTGATGTCAAACCCCCGTCCCATGGGGCCCTTAGGGCCCCACGTGAGATATTTCTTGGCCCCACTTATCAGTTAAGAATCCCCACTTTTCAACCTTCACATTAGTTTTTATATAAGAATTGATTATGTTTGTTTTATTTTCAATAAAAGATACTCTGTCCGAATACTATAAATTTGCGTTTCAATAATCAGTTATAAGTACTTAGCGGTTTTTAAGTATGTTTAAAAAGGGGGGCGTTAAAAAATAATTTATTCTTAAAGTGGGCAGTAGACAAAAAAAGGTTGGGAACCCCTGGCGTAGGAGATTGCCCGCTGAATTTTTATAGCAATAGCATTCTTTGTATTAGGGTCAGCAATCGATTCCAGCGCTGATCTGGAATCTGATATGATGTTTGCCGACATTGGAGGTTTTCTCTCAGCGGCGTAGGTGAGTGCCCTCAAGATAGCAACTATTTCAGCCTGGAACACCGAGCAATAGTTCGCCAACTTGAGCTCCAGCTTAGCGACTTCACCTTCCAGGTCCCAGCATGACACCGCTGCACCAATCTTTCCTTCTATTTTGCTGCCATCGGTATAAAGTCGGCGCCAGTGATTTCCAATGCGCTCTAGGTCCTTCAGTTCGGTTATAAGTTGGAACCCCAGAATAACCCGCAGAGCGGGATGTGGGAGCTCAGAGGGGTGTGCGCGTCTCTCCAGCTGCCTGCCAGGGAGTTCGTCCAGGGGTTTCCCTCTTTTTATCTCATATAATTTATGGTATTCAGCCACCCTCATGTCTAGGGGTATCACTCTGGCAAGGACGGCAGCAGCGATAAGTGAGGTGGTCCTGTGGCCTTTTGAAATCTTTATTGCGAACATCCTAGTGATAGTGTTGTTTTTTTCTTACATAAAGTTTTCCGGCAACTTCCGCCCAAGAACTCGCTGCATAGGTAATTACAGGTTCAACCACTCCAGTGTAGATGATCCTCAGGATGTTGGAGTTGAGTCCCCATTGTGCTCGTGCAGCCCTCGCCACCATTTTAAAAATGTTGGCAGTTTTTCTAGTAATTTCCTCGAGATGCGGGAGGAATGTAAGACCCGCATCTATAGTGAGACCAAGAAGTTTTAGCCGGCTTGTGTTAACTAGTAGAGTTCCTGAGAGGGAGAACTTTGGTTCGTCATACTTTAATTTCCTGGTTACGATCATCGCCTGAGTCTTGTGTGCCGCAAACTTCATTTTATATCTCTCCCCCCACTCCGCAATTGCTGTAAGGGCCTCGTTGACTATGATCTCCAGTTCTGTCGCCGTGTCCGCTTGCGCCAGGACTACCAGATCGTCAGCATACGCCTGGATATGGGCTCTGAGTTTATCGCCTTCGACCATGAGAGGGTCCAGTTGGATGTTCCAAAAGATGGGCCCACAGATAAATCCTTGGATGCAGCCTTTAGTGGTGGGTTTGGAGACGATGTGTGTTAGGTACTCCAGCGTGATGCTCCGATCCGACAGATAGCTGTCCAAGAGACTCAGGGTTTGCTCATCTATGTCCTTGATAAGCAGCTGCTGTAGTATGGCTGGCCACCAAGCATTGTCGAAAGCGCCTTCAATGTCTAACGACATCACTGCCACAATTTTCTTGGCCCGAATACCTCGACGGATGTAGCTCACGGTGTCGTAAAATGCATCTTCCGTCCCGCATTGCGGTCGGAACCCATACTGCTGCCTGCCCAGAATATCCGTCGAGCATGCTGTGATGTCGACGTGGCTGCAGTAACGTTTTCCCCTCTGATCGTGTCGAAGGTCGGAATTTCCCCTCTGTTGAGTATGTTAAGACTCAGCTCATTAAGGACTCCAGATACTTCTTCGCCCCTGTAGTCGATGGACATCCCCACCAGGTGCTTTTTGCATTTGCGTCTCCTCCAACAATCCACATTCTGGAACCTACTTCTTCCTCAACGTGTTTTAGGTGCTCGAGGTATGGTCCCATTGGCTGGTCCGGGTCAAAATAAAAGGAGACCAGTGTAATTCTCCAGGCACTGGTCCGGATCCCCACCACGGTGATGTTGTTCGTGGTGAGTTTCGGGTACTGCGTGACTATAAGGTCTTGATCGAAGACCGCTATTGCGGCCTTTACAGTCCCATCTCCGGTATCAGTGCTCTGAAAGATTCGAGCACCCCTGTAGTTTCTCATGGCCTTAGCTCCACCCACATATGGTTCCTGGAGGAGAGCAACTGCAACTCCGCGTTTTACGGCTTCCAACAAGAGCTCGTTTGTTGCCAATTTTTTCCGCTGGAGGTTGGCTTGTATTATTTTGTAGAGGTTTGGGTTGCCTTGGGTGCCTTTAGCAATATGCCACCGTCGATCTGGCGATTTCATCCCACTTACACCGTGTTGGGCAATCGGGGTTAAAAGCGTTATGGTCAGTGTTCTCGAGATTTGCTCTTGTGCAGTTCTGGCATTTGGGTGGGACTCCCGCAAGCCAATCGGCACACTTCGACTTCAAATGTGGACCACCACAGTAACTGCACAAGTCGGCTGGTTCCTTACAGAATCGTTTGCCATGCCCGTAGCTCAGACAGCGCGTGCATTGTACCAGCGGGGTTTGGTCTTCTAACCTAACGCGCTGGAGGTCCACGTGCAGGTATCCGATTTCTGTAGCCCTTCTCCAGATGGTCGGTGAGACGCTGACCACAACGTGATTGGTGTGCGGATTTCTTGTTCTTTTCCTGAACTTTACCTCCACTCTATCCTCTTCTTTTTCAAGGTTGAGGAAGACACCCTTGTTTTGAATCCTCAGTGCCTTGAGGACATCCTCGTCTGAGTTGGTGGAGAGGACGCTCTTGAGGATCAGTAACGGGTCCTTATTTTTCATTTCCTCGACATTGAGGTCCTGTCTTTCTCCTTCCAATTTGTTTTTAATTTTGTTCCTTTCTTCCCTGGTCTGGAATCCCATTATGATTTTTCTCTCCTTTGCCTTTCTTACCCTTTCGACTTTAAAACCCAGCCCTCTTTTGCGTCCACCGCCTTTCGTATCTTATCTAATACTTCGTCCCCTGTTTCTGTATCATCTTTTGAGGTAACTACGATCGAGTGCAGCGTACTTCGCATTGGATTCGACTTTCCGCTGTAGGTCGCAGTTACACTCGTGTAAGTTGTTGTTGCTCCCTGTTCTATTGCGACTTTCAACTCCTCCATTATTTTATTACTCTCTTGTAGCAACTTCGAGTGTTCCGCGATTCGTGTTGCCAGCAAGTTCTGTTCTTGTTGAATAGAGAAGGTGGCGTCAGGGGATACAGCTTCGGGCTCTATATTTCCCTTCATCCCTCCTGAGCTTTTTGTTTTGGCCTCTTTTTCAGCTTCCTTCACTAGCTGGTATAGCCGTTCCAGCGCTTCAATGATGCCGTTTTTAATTTCGGTCTTAGTATTCCTTGAACTGCTCAGGTGCAATTTGGCTTTGTTCAAGTAGGCCCTAGCTTCTGTTGACCGATCCGCGTACTATACTTTTGGCGGCGTATGGACCTCTGTCGATTTCTTGCGCATTTGAAGGGTTTTATTTTCCTGCGTCTCTGTAGATTTTTGTACTATTTTTGCAGGGCCAGCCTGTATCGTCATGGTAGTTAAGGGGGGTGTTGGGTCTGTATTTGTGGATTTAGCAGCTTCCCATTCTCCAACGCTGCGACGAACATTTGGAGGTGATGTTCTGGATTTTGGTGGTAGTTTCTCGCTATCCACATTCTTTTGTGGGGTCCTCATTCCGAGCATATTAGAGGTTAAGTTTTTCAATGTTTTCCCTATATAGAGTTAGCACGGTCAGCCTTCTAGTTCAATAAAACGAGTCAGGCAACAAACATATAATAAAAATAGAAAAAAATTTGCTTCCAGGTGTAAAAAATTTACAAAGCTCTATGTAGAGTCGGTTTGATATCGTCAGTGGAGAGATCTCCGCGAGCCCTTTCAAACGACCCCAAACTCGGTGCAATTCCACCAAGGGGTTCCGGAGCTATTTCAACTTAAAGATGTTGGTTTTTTGCCAAGGTGGCGGTCAAAAAGTGGTTACTTGAGGATATCTCCGGAACCGCCAGTCCAAAAACCCCCGTGTTTGAACTTTTCACACTTGGCTCGATGAGACCCGTCCACTGAAATAGTTTTCAGGCTGAAAAATGTTAACACCTGGAAAACGCCTGAAAGGTGTCCCTCCCGATAGACTACAGTCAGTTACTATAGCCAGCGAAAATCCCGTCGCTCTACGACACTCCGTTGCGGAGATATGGGTGTTTGAATTTCAACAAAGATGGCGGCACAACTGTCAAATTCAATATTTAACAAGTGATATCTCCGCTTTGAAAGATCGCAGAGCACGTGACGTGACGTGACGCACGAAAAATTCTGGAAAAAATGTCAAAAATGGGAAAAAAACGTGCGCTATACAGTGCACTTAACAATTCTAAAAACAGCACATAATTTTATGGAAAAAAAAAATTAAAAATGTGATTTTATGATAAAATTTCTTATAATTCAAAGACTACACAATTAAAAATTCTAAGATTCACAATCTCTATTCTACTAATAAGCGCGCCAAGGACTGCAGTTGAAAAAATTGAAAAATTTTATTCGATCCAAAGATATACCAGTCTAAATTTTGAGATTTCAATATCTTCTTAAAAATCAGATATAATAAGTACGACAAAAATACTTGCGGCACCAGTCTAGGCCCTAAGAAGAGATGATGTCTGCAAAGTTTCAGGCGTCTAGCTCTGCGTTTTCGATGTTTTCAGCGCCACGTGGTTTTTTCAAACTGCTAGGTCGTCAGGATGGTGTGCGGGGGCAAATCCCTCCACTTTCTTCATTAAAAAAGGGGGGGAAGGGGGGGTAACGATCTGGATTAAGCAGCGTTTGCGATTGAAGTTTCTGTTTCCAAAATTAACCTCGAAATATTGAGGTTTTTCAGGTTTTCACTAACTTTCACTGCAATCCGGGTATGAACACTCACATGGGCGTTTAGATTTCACCTTGCCCCACAAATAAACACTACTTTCATCAAAATCGGATGACTTTTTACCACTTTTTTTTAATTTTTTAAGACCCGAAGAAGGCCCGGGGACCGCCTAAGGTCAGAGCACCACGCTCCGCGGCTGTAGTGCTCACGCTGCAGCCCGGAGCCGTCGAAAGGGGCGTTACCTACGCGGCGGTCCTGGCAGAGGCGAAAGCCAAAGTCGCATTTCCCGACCTCGGCACACCGTCCGGCTTCAAACTGAGGCCGGCGATTACGGGAGCGCGGCTGCTCGAGGTGTCGGGTGCCTCTCAAAGTCGCTGACGGTGGGCGTTTGTTGGTGGGGTGGGTTGCAGCGAGAGCTAAGCTGCTGCAGCCCAGGGCCATGCGGTGCTACCGGTGCCTGGACTTCGGGCATGTCCGAGCACGGTGCACCGCCGAAATAGACCGCAGCGACCAGTGTTATCGCTGCGGTCAGCCCGGCCACAAGGCGGCTCAGTGCTCGGCGGCGCCAAACTGTAGCCTCTGTACAGCTGCAGGGAGGCCCGCCGGACACAGGGCGGGTGGAAAGGCCTGTGGCGTGCCCGCCAACAACAAAAAGAAGAGAAGGGATGCCAAGGCTGCGGGGGGCTCTTTACCCCCCCCTCAGCCTGGCTGCCCTTCGGCCGACTCCCGGCCTAGGAATGGTGCGGAGGGAATGGAATGCGCATAATGTCTATACACCATTACCATTTCCTCCAAGGCAATATCAACCACTGTGCCAGAGCTCAGGATCTCTTGATCCAGAGCATGGCAGAGTGGTCGATTCACGTGGCTGTGGTCGCCGAGCCGTACTTTGTCCCCCCCCGGGATAGCTGGGTGGGAGACCTTGACGGTTTGGTGGCCATCATTGGCGGGGCTCTCGTCAACCCGTCCCGAGGTCACGGCTGGGTAGCCGCCCTCGCGGACGGCATTGGCGTTGTTGGAGCGTATTTTTCGCCCAACAAGAGTCTCGCCGACTTCGAGAGGTTCCTTGTCGAGTTGGGTGCCGTCGTGGGCCAACTCCATCCTCGCCCCGTGCTGTTGCTGGGCGATCTCAACGCCAAATCTGCGGCGTGGGGATCCCCAGTGACCGACGCTAGGGGTGAGGCATTGGAGGAGTGGGCGGTCACGACTGGCCTGGTCGTCCTGAACCGGGGCTCGGTCCACACGTGCGTGCGGCAGCGGGGCGGATCGATTGTCGACGTCTCGTTCGCTAGCCCTGCTGTCGCGAGCCGTGTTCGTGACTGGCGAGTCGCCGTGGAGGTGGAGACGTTGTCGGATCATAGATACATCCGTTTCGACGTCTCCGCCCAAACCGCTGGCGGCCGCAGATCATCAGTCTCGCGAATGGACGGCCCGCGCTGGGCACGCAAGCGCATCGACAGGGAACTTCTCGAGGAGGCCGCTATTGTCCAGGCCTGGAGCCGGGAGTCGGCAACGAACGGACCCGTCGACGTCGACGTCGAACAGGAGGCGCTGTGGTTCCGCGGGGCGATGACGCAAATCTGCGACGCGTCCATGCCCCGGGTCCACGCACAGTCCGCAAGGCGCCAGGTGTACTGGTGGTCCGCCGAAATCGCGCACTTACGAGTCGCGTGCGTGGCGGTGAGACGCCAGTACACCCGTTATCGAAGACGACGTCGTCGGGTCCCTGACGAAGAAGCCGCGCTGTATGAGGTGTACCGCGCGGCTAAGGGGACTCTGTGGCTGGCCATCGGGGAGGCGAAGACGCGAGCCAGGGAAGGGATGTTGGAGACTCTAGACGGGGATCCGTGGGGGCGCCCTTATCGAGCGGTTCGAGGGAAACTAAGAGCCGCAGCGCCCCCACTTACGGAGAGTCTCCAACCCGAGCTGCTGGATGAGGTAGTCGCAGCCCTCTTCCCGGCAAGAGCGGAGCACACTCCGCCGCCGATGGCTTTGCCCACAGCCGCAGAGTCTACGGAGGAAAACGCCATCAGCGTCCCAGAGGTGACACAGGCAGAGATGGGGGCGGCCGTGATGCGGCTCCGGGCCAAGAATGTGGCTCCGGGGCCAGACGGAGTTCACGGCCTAGCATTAGCCCTCGCTCTGAAGGAGCTAGAGCCCCAGCTAAGAGGACTCTTCACAGCATGCCTGGAGCGGGGCCAGTTTCCCACTTTGTGGAAAAGTGGTCGTCTGGTCCTGTTCAGGAAGGCGGGGCGCCCTGCAGACTTGCCGTCCGCGTACCGGCCCATAGTGCTGCTAGACGAGGTGGGTAAGCTGTTCGAGCGTATACTCGCAGCCCGCCTCGTCGGCCACTTGTGCGGAGAGGGGCCGGACCTGGACGAGAGCCAGTTCGGCTTTCGGCATGGGCGCTCCACCATACACGCAATAGCGCGTGTGAGAGTCCTGGCGGAGGAAACGGTGTCCCGGGGTGGGGTGGTGGTGGCGGTGTCCTTGGACATCTCCAACGCCTTCAGCACCCTGCCCTGGAGTTGTATTCGGGAGGCACTGCGGTACCATCGGGTGCCTCCCTACCTCCGCCGCATCGTTGGGGCTTATTTGGCGGGGAGGTGTGTCACCTACGTGGGACGTGATGGCGGAAACCAGCGCCTCATGTCGTGCGGTGTTCCACAGGGATCGGTTCTGGGGCCACTCCTGTGGAACATCGGGTACGACTGGGTGCTGAGAGGCGAGTTCCCACCGGGCGTGGACCTGACGTGCTACGCGGACGACACGCTGGTCACGGCTCGGGGGAAATCGCACAGGGAGGCAGCGTTGCTGGCGACGGCTGCGGTCTCACAGACGGTGAGCCGCATACGGCGCCTCGGCCTGGAGGTGGCCCTCAACAAGTCGGAGGCCATGGTGTTTCATGGTTCCCGGCGGGCGCCACCGCCCGGATCACACATCGTGGTCGGGGGGGTCCGAATCGCTGTCGAGCCCACCATGAAGTATCTGGGACTGGTGCTCGACAGCCGATGGGATTTCGGCCCCCACTTCCGGCGGTTGGCGCCCAAGTTGTTGGGCGCGGCTGGGGCGCTGTCAACGCTGCTTCCCAATCTGGGGGGCCCGAGCGCCGCTTGTAGGCGGCTCTACGTGGGGATCGTGCGATCGATGGCCCTTTACGGGGCCCCGATCTGGGCGGCTGACCTGACGGCCGGTAGCATCTCTGTGCTGCGAAAGCCGCAGAGAGCTATGGCCGTCAGAGTCATCAGGGGGTACCGCACGATCTCCCACGAGGCGGCTTGTGCACTGGCCGGATCCCCGCCCTGGGACCTGGAGGCGAAGGTACTCGCGTCACTGTATCGGTGGCGCGAGGAAGCGCGGGCGCGGGGCGAGCGACCGATGCAGCGCCATTTGGAGCAGCGTCGGTCGCAGCTTCGCGAGGTCCTGGTGGCGGAATGGCGGGACAGGCTTTCACGCCCTACCGCCGGCCTCGTCACCATCGAGGCGGTCCGGCCAGTGCTCGACCTCTGGCTCGGGAGGAGGCACGGCTCCCTGTCATTTCGGGTGACACAGGTGCTCTCGGGGCATGGTTGCTTCGGGAAGTACCTGTGTCGCATAAACAGGGAGCCGGACGCCCGGTGTCACCACTGCGTCGACTGCCGGGAGGACACGGCGCGGCATACGCTGGCAGAGTGTGCCGCTTGGGAGGAGCCGCGCCGTGCCCTCGTCTCAGGAGTAGGCAGTGACCTGTCGCTGTCGGCCGTTGTGAATGCAATGGTCGGCAGCGAGGAGTCCTGGGACGCGGTGGTATCCTTCTGCGAAGTAGTAATCTCGCAGAAGGAGGCTGCGGAACGGGAGAGAGAGATTTCATCCTCTCACCCGGCCCGCAGCAGGCGCACCGGGCGTCGGCGGAGGGCGGACAACGCCCTCTTCCAGCCCCCCGTAAATGGGTCCAGGGGCGACGGACCCGGGGAAGTCCGTCGCCCCCCATACATCTGGACCCGAGGTGGCGGCGCGTAGTGTTCCACGCGCGCCCCTCTTAGACGTCGCGGGGGGAGTCAAACACCTCACTCCCCCCGCTCGACGAGACGGAGCCCGCAGAGGCGGGCTGGCACCAGTCGGGGTCGCGGAAGATTTGAACGTTCCCGCGACCCCGGCGTAGGTGTGAGATGGAACACCGGGGTGCCTTCGCCCGCCCCAGGGCGGAGGACATCCATGAGGATTTTCCACCCCGAACAAAAAAAAAAAAAAAAAAAAAAAAAAAAAAAAAAAAAAAAAAGGTTCGGTTAAGTTCACCACTGCGTCGACTGCCGGGAGGACACGGCGCGGCATACGCTGGCAGAGTGTGCCGCTTGGGAGGAGCCGCGCCGTGCCCTCATCTCAGGAGTAGGCAGTGACCTGTCGCTGTCGGCCGTTGTGAATGCAATGGTCGGCAGCGAAGCGTCCTGGGACGCGGTGGTATCCTTCTGCGAAGTAGTAATCTCGCAGAAGGAGGCTGCGGAACGGGAGAGAGAGATTTCATCCTCTCACCCGGCCCGCAGCAGGCGCACCGGGCGTCGGCGGAGGGCGGACAACGCCCTCTTCCAGCCCCCCTAAATGGGTCCAGGGGCGACGGACCCGGGGAAGTCCGTCGCCCCCCATACATCTGGACCCGAGGTGGCGGCGCGTAGTGTTCCACGCGCGCCCCTCTTAGACGTCGCGGGGGGAGTCAAACACCTCACTCCCCCCGCTCGACGAGACGGAGCCCGCAGAGGCGGGCTGGCACCAGTCGGGGTCGCGGAAGATTTGAACGTTCCCGCGACCCCAGCGTAGGTGTGAGACGGAACACCGCTGACAGACCCCTCCGCCCACCCCAGGGCGGAGGACATCCATGAGGATTTTCCACCCCGAACAAAAAAAAAAAAAAAAAAAGTTTAGGTTAGGTTAGGTTGGGGTGGGGGATCCCCCACAGCGCATACTTCCACGCAGTTTCTCCCGGGCAACGCCGTGTCTGACCACCGTAACGGAGTGGCAGACCGGCGGCTAAAGTGCGCTGTGATTCGCAGACCAAAAACGCGGTCGTCTGCGAATATGAAGAAAAACCAAAGTCGTGACGCCTCTGGGCGCTTTTATTCGGATCGCTCCTCACAGGGCGATTCAAACGGCCCTTCTCAGGGCCAACCCAAAGGCCCTTCTCAGGGCCAACCCAACGGCTCTTCTCAGGGCCAACCCAACGGCCCTTCTCAGGGCCAATCCAACGGCCCTTCTCAGGGCCACGCCGGCGGCGCTTTGGCGTCAGAAGCTGACCGCGACCGGGGCTCCTCGGAGTCGGTCGGAAGCAGGGCGAAGAAGAAGTCAAAGTCTAAAAAGGCTTCGACTTCTGCTTCGGCTTTTGCTCACGATGTGGGCTTGGTGGACGCCGAGCGCCAGCTAAACCTGGCAAAAAGGACGCAGCTCCAGGTAGACCTGGAGGAGAGGGTCGCTGCCAAGGAGCGGCAAGCGCAAGCCGCCAGGTCGAGGGCTGGCTATGGTGCATCTACTGTGCTATACGCTGACCACTCCCTGGCGGAATTGGAGCGCATGGCGCAGGAGGACAAGGAGGAGGTCCTGGAGGTCGCCTCAAAGTCCTCCAATTTGAAGGGGACTTTCCAGAAGGCCCTCAAATGCCGGGCCGCCAGCATGCACGGCATTGTCGTGGAGCTGGTGAAGCGGACGGCCACGGACGAGACGCGGCAGCTGCAGGCGAAGGTGGATCGTCTGCAGGCGGAGGTCAGCCAGCTACACCAGAAGCTGGCTGAGGTCACGGCCCGGCCTGCCCAATCTGCCCCAGATGCGGTGGTGGGAGGCTCCTCCTCCCCTGCCAGCCTTGAGGCAATAATCCGCGGGGTTGTCATGGAGGAGAGAGCCTTCATCAGAGGCTGCTTTGCGGGTATTGAGGACCGGCTCTTGCCGGAAAGGCGGCTCCGCCCGCCGCTAGCGGCGGATATGAGTCCACCGCCAGCGGAGCCAGAACCTGCACCTCTGGGAGGTCTGGCATCGAGCAAACAGCCCCACGCCCCGAAGCCCTCCAAGGCCAAAGGCAAGGGCAAGAGGACCACGGTGGCCCCTCAAACACCCACCACGAGCGCGGAGGGAGCGTCTGCATCGTCTGCCACTCCAGCAGCCCCCCGGAACTCGGAGGGGGAAGACGCCCTTCTTCCCTCCACCACCCCGTCCAACCAATCGTGGACGGAAGTGGTCAGGGGGGGAAAAGGGAAAAAGTCGACCCCCAAGCCCGCTGCGACTGCTCCTGCAGCCAAAAAGGGTCCAGCCGGCGGGAGGAAGCTGGTTCCTCCCAAAACCGCGGCCGTCGTGGTGACCATCACCCCGGAGGCCGTGGAGCGGGGCGAGACTTATGAGTCCGTCCTAAGACGGGCTCGTACCAACGCGGATCCTTCCCGGCTGGGGATCGGCAACATCACGTGCCGCCGAACCCTAGCCGGGGCTCGAATTTTCGAGTTCTCGGGGGAGCAGCGTGGCGCAAACGCGGACCTCTTCGCAAAAATGTTGCAAGAGGTCATCGCGGATGCGGCAACGGTCGTCAGACCTGTAAAGACCGCAGCCTTGGAGGTGGCCGATCTGGATGATTCGGTCACCAAAGAGGACGTGGTGGCGGCCGTTGCGGTGGCTGGAGGCTGCGATGCTGGCGCGGTGAAGGGTGGAGCCATCAGGCTCGGCCGCCGCGGCATGGGCACCATCCGCATCGAGTGCCCAGTCGCTGCGGCTGGGGCCGTCCTTACTGCGACCAAGCTGCTTGTGGGGCTCAGCTCGGCTGTGGTTCGGCCACTTGAAGACCAGCCTATGCGTTGCTTCAAGTGCTTCGCGTTCGGCCACACCCGAAGCACGTGTCCCTCCAAGTTCGACTGGGGAGACTGCTGCTTCCGATGCGGGCAGGAGGGACACAGGAGTGCCACTTGCCACGCCGCCACGCTTCGCTGCGCGGCGTGTGCCGCCAGTGGCCGCCCCGCGGACCACAAGATGACGGGCAGGAGCTGCAAGCCTCCCGCGAGGAAGGGCATATTGCCGGCGCAGGTTCGCCCTGCCGCCACCACCGCCACCGAAGTCGCCGCTGTAGCTCCAGCGGCGGTAGCCGAGGAGGGATGTGCGATGTTGGAATGATGATTCTCAACTACCGCATCCTCCAGGCGAACACCAACCACTGCAGAGCGGCCCAGGACCTGGTGGTGCAGGTTATGGCCGAGTGGTTGGTGAACGTAGCGGTGGTCGCCGAGCCCTACTCAATCCCCAGCAGCTGGTTGGGTGACGAGGACGGCTCGGTGGCACTAGCGGCGCGGTCTTCCACAGACTCCCCTCCCCTCTCGCTATTAGAGAAGGGACCGGGATACGTGGCCGCCGCGTGCGGAGAATTAGCCCTCGTGGGCGTCTATTTCTCCCCAAACCGCCCAGGTGGAGGCCAGCAGGCAACGGGTGCGGGGGCACCCTTGCCTGTATTGCACAGGCCTCCACCAGTGTCGGACGGGAATGGCCAGGTGTTCTCGGCCATTCCCGTAGCCCCCCAAACTGGGGGGCATGCGGAGCCCGCCAGCTAGGCGGGCATGCGCCGGGAGGGTTGTGGATGTAAAGGCTGAGCCGGTTTCCCATGGCCCTCCCATCACGGCGATGTGGGAACACCGCTGAGTTTTAGTGGGTATACTGTCATTCCGACAGGAGTCCCACATACCCCGTCTCGTCCCCCACGAGCGGCAATGCATAAAGCATTTCTCAGCGACAAAAAAAAAAAAAAAAAAAAAAGGTTACTGCAAGTAAGCTGCTCTGCAGCTGGAGAGTCCGCCACGTTCCCTTCGGGAACGTCAAGCCCCCATTCGTATTCTGGGGGGGGCAACGAATGTCTTCCGATTGCCGATGGCAACAAGAGTCGAGGAGGCTCATCGCGGTCTCGGTCGTTCGAGGACCTGACAAATCCAGATTTGTCGGGTCGTCGAATGGGCGGCACCGCCGGCCAGCGAGAAAGGGAGCTCCAAAAGAACCCGGAGTTCCCGCGCGTTGTGGTCGCACCACTTGCCGTCACTGACGGCAACGCGAGTCGAGGAGACTCAAGTCCCGAAAGGGACCAATCGTCCGACCGGGGGGAGTCGCGGAGGAAGCGCGGTCCTTCCCCGGTCGAGGTCAACGTGGCGGCGGCTAAGGTGCCAAAGGCACGGGGTGGGCGAGGTCGCGCGGTAGCGAGTGGAGTCCCCGCTCGGCTGCCGGAGCGCGACAAGCGGGGTCGCTTTGTGCCAGTTTTGGCGGAGAGCGACCCCGAGCCAATGGTGGAGGAACAAGGTGGGGGCAGCACTGCGTCCCTGCTAGAAGCCAACCGAGCGGAGGCTAATGCAGGAAAGAGGGCTCAAGTGAGGACTGTCGCGGCTGACGAAGTCAGCGAGTTGGCCCGACAGGCCCGTGAGCGGCGCTCTGCTCGGATGGCTGCTGGAGGGGACATCACTGGGGTGGCGCTCAGTCGCCAAGTTTTGGACGGCGTGGATGTTGTCCTGAAGGTTGCCACCAAATCGGGCAACTTGAAGGGCACATTCACGCGTGCTCTCAAGGAGGCGGCTGAGGGGATTCGGGAGGCGGTTGAGGTCCTCCTTAATCGCACTAGCACGGAGGAGACGGCGAAGCTATGGGAGGAGAATGGCCGTCTCCGATCCGAGTTGGAGGACCTCAAGCGACAGTTCGCCGCCCAGAGGGCAGCACCTGCGGCCTCCGGCTCCTCTACCGTCGCGGCCCTGTCGTCGGCTCCATCGGTCCCGTCGTCGACGCCTGCGCTTGCGGATGCGGAGGTCGAGAGGATCACACGCATCTGCATGATGCAGTGTGGTGCGATGTTGGGTGCCCGGATGGAGGCCATAGAGGAGAGACTCCTCCCGGCGGCAACCCTTCGCCCACCGCTCGCTGCGGACAAGCGGAGGAAGGAGGGGGCCGCTTTTCAGGGGCCCAATACCACCACGGCGGCTGGGTCCAGCCAGTCGGGAGGGAGGACCGGGGGGCCCACGGAGGGTACGCGTGTCCCCACTTCCCGGGCAGCTGCGCCACCGGCGGCCGCGCCCGGGCCTACCCCGGAAGCCTGGACGACGGTCGTCAAGAGGGGCCGCCGTCGCGGGACGAAGACGGCACCACCGCCACCGGCACCCGCTGGAGCACCGGCACCGAAGAAGGCCCGGGGACCGCCTAAGGTCAGAGCACCACGCTCCGCGGCTGTAGTGCTCACGCTGCAGCCCGGAGCCGTCGAAAGGGGCGTTACCTACGCGGCGGTCCTGGCAGAGGCGAAAGCCAAAGTCGCGTTTCCTGACCTCGGCACACCGTCCGGCTTCAAACTGAGGCCGGCGATCACGGGAGCGCGGCTGCTCGAGGTGTCGGGTGCCTCTAGCGGCGAAAAGGCGGACATCCTGGCCGCCAAGCTGAGAGAGGTCCTCAATCCAGATGACGTCCGGGTGTCCAGGCCGATGAAGACCGCTGAGCTGCGCGTCGATGGTCTGGACGACTCGACGACCCCGGCTGAGGTCATGGCGGCCGTCGCCCGAGTAGGTGGATGTCCGCCCGAAGACGTGCGGACGGGCGACATTCGCGCCGACGCTTCCGGGCTCGGCACGATTTGGGTGCGGTGCCCGGTGGCGGCGGCGAACAAAGTCCCTGACGGTGGGCGTTTGTTGGTGGGGTGGGTTGCAGCGAGAGCTAAGCTGCTGCAGCCCAGGGCCATGCGGTGCTACCGGTGCCTGGACTTCGGGCATGTCCGAGCACGGTGCACCGCCGAAATAGACCGCAGCGACCAGTGTTATCGCTGCGGTAAGCCCGGCCACAAGGCGGCTCAGTGCTCGGCGGCGCCAAACTGTAGCCTCTGTACAGCTGCAGGGAGGCCCGCCGGACACAGGGCGGGTGGAAAGGCCTGTGGCGTGCCCGCCAACAACAAAAAGAAGAGAAGGGATGCCAAGGCTGCGGGGGGCTCTTTACCCCCCCCTCAGCCTGGCTGCCCTTCGGCCGACTCCCGGCCTAGGAATGGTGCGGAGGGAATGGAATGCGCATAATGTCTATACACCATTACCATTTCCTCCAAGGCAATATCAACCACTGTGCCAGAGCTCAGGATCTCTTGATCCAGAGCATGGCAGAGTGGTCGATTCACGTGGCTGTGGTCGCCGAGCCGTACTTTGTCCCCCCCCGGGATAGCTGGGTGGGAGACCTTGACGGTTTGGTGGCCATCATTGGCGGGGCTCTCGTCAACCCGTCCCGAGGTCACGGCTGGGTAGCCGCCCTCGCGGACGGCATTGGCGTTGTTGGAGCGTATTTTTCGCCCAACAAGAGTCTCGCCGACTTCGAGAGGTTCCTTGTCGAGTTGGGTGCCGTCGTGGGCCAACTCCATCCTCGCCCCGTGCTGTTGCTGGGCGATCTCAACGCCAAATCTGCGGCGTGGGGATCCCCAGTGACCGACGCTAGGGGTGAGGCATTGGAGGAGTGGGCGGTCACGACTGGCCTGGTCGTCCTGAACCGGGGCTCGGTCCACACGTGCGTGCGGCAGCGGGGCGGATCGATTGTCGACGTCTCGTTCGCTAGCCCTGCTGTCGCGAGCCGTGTTCGTGACTGGCGAGTCGCCGTGGAGGTGGAGACGTTGTCGGATCATAGATACATCCGTTTCGACGTCTCCGCCCAAACCGCTGGCGGCCGCAGATCATCAGTCTCGCGAATGGACGGCCCGCGCTGGGCACGCAAGCGCATCGACAGGGAACTTCTCGAGGAGGCCGCTATTGTCCAGGCCTGGAGCCGGGAGTCGGCAACGAACGGACCCGTCGACGTCGACGTCGAACAGGAGGCGCTGTGGTTCCGCGGGGCGATGACGCAAATCTGCGACGCGTCCATGCCCCGGGTCCACGCACAGTCCGCAAGGCGCCAGGTGTACTGGTGGTCCGCCGAAATCGCGCACTTACGAGTCGCGTGCGTGGCGGTGAGACGCCAGTACACCCGTTATCGAAGACGACGTCGTCGGGTCCCTGACGAAGAAGCCGCGCTGTATGAGGTGTACCGCGCGGCTAAGGGGACTCTGTGGCTGGCCATCGGGGAGGCGAAGACGCGAGCCAGGGAAGGGATGTTGGAGACTCTAGACGGGGATCCGTGG
This sequence comes from Xanthia icteritia, assembly GCA_949128155.2. Classification (NCBI taxonomy): domain Eukaryota; kingdom Metazoa; phylum Arthropoda; class Insecta; order Lepidoptera; family Noctuidae; genus Xanthia; species Xanthia icteritia. Next base: position 16,565,013 of record OX421956.2, read on the forward strand.
GGGCGCCCTTATCGAGCGGTTCGAGGGAAACTAAGAGCCGCAGCGCCCCCACTTACGGAGAGTCTCCAACCCGAGCTGCTGGATGAGGTAGTCGCAGCCCTCTTCCCGGCAAGAGCGGAGCACACTCCGCCGCCGATGGCTTTGCCCACAGCCGCAGAGTCTACGGAGGAAAACGCCATCAGCGTCCCAGAGGTGACACAGGCAGAGATGGGGGCGGCCGTGATGCGGCTCCGGGCCAAGAATGTGGCTCCGGGGCCAGACGGAGTTCACGGCCTAGCATTAGCCCTCGCTCTGAAGGAGCTAGAGCCCCAGCTAAGAGGACTCTTCACAGCATGCCTGGAGCGGGGCCAGTTTCCCACTTTGTGGAAAAGTGGTCGTCTGGTCCTGTTCAGGAAGGCGGGGCGCCCTGCAGACTTGCCGTCCGCGTACCGGCCCATAGTGCTGCTAGACGAGGTGGGTAAGCTGTTCGAGCGTATACTCGCAGCCCGCCTCGTCGGCCACTTGTGCGGAGAGGGGCCGGACCTGGACGAGAGCCAGTTCGGCTTTCGGCATGGGCGCTCCACCATACACGCAATAGCGCGTGTGAGAGTCCTGGCGGAGGAAACGGTGTCCCGGGGTGGGGTGGTGGTGGCGGTGTCCTTGGACATCTCCAACGCCTTCAGCACCCTGCCCTGGAGTTGTATTCGGGAGGCACTGCGGTACCATCGGGTGCCTCCCTACCTCCGCCGCATCGTTGGGGCTTATTTGGCGGGGAGGTGTGTCACCTACGTGGGACGTGATGGCGGAAACCAGCGCCTCATGTCGTGCGGTGTTCCACAGGGATCGGTTCTGGGGCCACTCCTGTGGAACATCGGGTACGACTGGGTGCTGAGAGGCGAGTTCCCACCGGGCGTGGACCTGACGTGCTACGCGGACGACACGCTGGTCACGGCTCGGGGGAAATCGCACAGGGAGGCAGCGTTGCTGGCGACGGCTGCGGTCTCACAGACGGTGAGCCGCATACGGCGCCTCGGCCTGGAGGTGGCCCTCAACAAGTCGGAGGCCATGGTGTTTCATGGTTCCCGGCGGGCGCCACCGCCCGGATCACACATCGTGGTCGGGGGGGTCCGAATCGCTGTCGAGCCCACCATGAAGTATCTGGGACTGGTGCTCGACAGCCGATGGGATTTCGGCCCCCACTTCCGGCGGTTGGCGCCCAAGTTGTTGGGCGCGGCTGGGGCGCTGTCAACGCTGCTTCCCAATCTGGGGGGCCCGAGCGCCGCTTGTAGGCGGCTCTACGTGGGGATCGTGCGATCGATGGCCCTTTACGGGGCCCCGATCTGGGCGGCTGACCTGACGGCCGGTAGCATCTCTGTGCTGCGAAAGCCGCAGAGAGCTATGGCCGTCAGAGTCATCAGGGGGTACCGCACGATCTCCCACGAGGCGGCTTGTGCACTGGCCGGATCCCCGCCCTGGGACCTGGAGGCGAAGGTACTCGCGTCACTGTATCGGTGGCGCGAGGAAGCGCGGGCGCGGGGCGAGCGACCGATGCAGCGCCATTTGGAGCAGCGTCGGTCGCAGCTTCGCGAGGTCCTGGTGGCGGAATGGCGGGACAGGCTTTCACGCCCTACCGCCGGCCTCGTCACCATCGAGGCGGTCCGGCCAGTGCTCGACCTCTGGCTCGGGAGGAGGCACGGCTCCCTGTCATTTCGGGTGACACAGGTGCTCTCGGGGCATGGTTGCTTCGGGAAGTACCTGTGTCGCATAAACAGGGAGCCGGACGCCCGGTGTCACCACTGCGTCGACTGCCGGGAGGACACGGCGCGGCATACGCTGGCAGAGTGTGCCGCTTGGGAGGAGCCGCGCCGTGCCCTCGTCTCAGGAGTAGGCAGTGACCTGTCGCTGTCGGCCGTTGTGAATGCAATGGTCGGCAGCGAGGAGTCCTGGGACGCGGTGGTATCCTTCTGCGAAGTAGTAATCTCGCAGAAGGAGGCTGCGGAACGGGAGAGAGAGATTTCATCCTCTCACCCGGCCCGCAGCAGGCGCACCGGGCGTCGGCGGAGGGCGGACAACGCCCTCTTCCAGCCCCCCTAAATGGGTCCAGGGGCGACGGACCCGGGGAAGTCCGTCGCCCCCCATACATCTGGACCCGAGGTGGCGGCGCGTAGTGTTCCACGCGCGCCCCTCTTAGACGTCGCGGGGGGAGTCAAACACCTCACTCCCCCCGCTCGACGAGACGGAGCCCGCAGAGGCGGGCTGGCACCAGCCGGGGTCGCGGAAGATTTGAACGTTCCCGCGACCCCGGCGTAGGTGTGAGATGGAACACCGGGGTGGTTTTTAGTCAGTAATAGTCTGACAGACCCCTTCGCCTGCCCCAGGGCGGAGGACATCCATGAGGATTTTCCACCCCGAACAAAAAAAAAAAAAAGGTTAGGTTAGGTTAGGTTTTTTTTTTTTTTTTTTTTTTTTTTTTTTTTTTTTTTTTTTTTTTTTTTTTTTTTTTTTTTTTTTGGCAGGAGTGGGAAATCCTCACGCCCAGACTAACTCACAGATGAGCCAGTCTGGGCAGTGCCGGACTCTTACCGGCTAAAACCACACTCCTGCCTTACAATAAATCCACAGACTTGGTGGTCCGTGCTTTTGTTTAAGAATATAATTATTTTTTTTACAGGTTATATTGCAACTGTGCTCCTTCATCGGACACATAATATTAGTAGTAACTTATATACTAACTTAAATCTACGTGTCCATCAATTTTTTTTTTTTTTTTTTTTTTTTTTTGTACATGCATTTTTCTTACACTAGTTCTTTTAATAATCCTAACAGATATTTGTTTAACTACATGGCAGTGCGAGCCGTCCAGCCCCGACCGACGACGTTTGTTCACGGACTTGACGTACGCATCCGCGCCATTCAGCTCAACCATATTTTAGGGAACTTAACGACCGCACGCGCAGCGCCATCATCGGCAGGGCATTTGCGTGAGTATGACAGACTCGCTCTGCCATACAGTTTTACATTTGTTATTTTTATTTTACAGGGTGTTACAGACTGGGTTTGGGTTAGATTGGGTTGGGTTGGAGTTTGAATGGGGATTTGTTCGGTGGCGTTTAAGTGGATAGGTGGGGTCTACTGTCCAGGGACTTCGCTAGCCTGAGCAATTTTTCCACGACTGCTAAGTCTCGATTACAATCTAAAGACGGCCATCGTCTTTAGATTGTAATCGACGACCAGTTTAGTCGGCGCATCCATCGCCCTCTTAGCAAATCGGCCGGTGGCGTCGTCGGCGTCGTCGGAGTAATAGACGCAGCTGACTGTGTGTCTCGACACCGCCACTACCGCGTGGGAGATGCTGTCATGGATTTGGAGCCTCCTGGACTTTGTGTTGATGATGATTACGCTGTCGTAGGTCAACCCCTGAGCCTCGTGTATGGTTAGCGTGCGCGACCCTTCGCCGGACCCATATCCCTGGCTCATAAGAGAAGCTTTCTCCTCTTGCGTATGAACCAGGAATAGGGTATTTTGGGCAGTGTTCGGTATTTGCGCTCCTGTGTAACCTTTCACCCTCAGGGAGTGGACCTGCGACAGCGATGACTTGGAGGAGTATATACCGGAGTATATCTCGCTCAGTGCAAACGCCACATCCATCGGGTTGCGGTGTGTGCAAAGAAGCTCCTGGGTGATGCCTGCCACCATGTTTGGACGGGTATACCTTAATTCAAATAGGTTCTCTCTGTCCAAAAATGGGAGCTGGTTTACGTCTCCGATGAGAACAATCTCGCTTGCTCCAGACAACTTTACTGCCATAACTATGGCCCCAAAGTGGTTCATAAGAGCCTCGTCTACCGTGAGACGGTAGCATTTCTCTTTTTTCTTGAACCCGTTGACTAAAATTGAGGCCATAGTGCGCACCTTTGTCTTTACTCGATCTCCTAAGCGGTGCACTAGCTTCTCCCTGAGATCTTTGGCAGCTTCGGTCGTCGTGGTGGCTACGACGTCCTTCTCCTCATCGAAGTGCTTCACCATCCAGGTTGTCTTGCCGCAACCCGGGACTCCGTTTACCCACCTGATATTGGGTACCGACCAAATTTCCTGCGATGCTTGGGTGTCTGAAGTCCCCAAAATGGACTGTGCCATTTCGAGGATCTTTTCGTCCAGCATGATTTTGGTACATTTGGCGGTAACCACTATCGGGTCGTCATTCGGTGTTTTGAATTTGAGTTTGCCCGAGCGCTCTGTTTCCTCCTCGTCCAGGGCCACAAAACCATTCTTCGCGCTGTAGGCTGCCATGTACGACCCCGTCACTTTCCCTTTGATGACTTGAGATGTGACGTTGTCGTACACTGCTGCCTCTGCTTCCTCGAGTAGTACCCTTAGCAGTCCTTCTGTTTCTCTCTGGAAGGTCTGCAGGATTTTCTTGCATGTCATGAGATTGACCTCTCTGGTCGCTCTCACGATTGCTACGTACTCGAGGAAAGCGCTCTTCACGTGGTCCATGGTGCCCGAATTAATTGCGAGGGTCGGAGGGCTGACTTGCCCTTTGTCAGCTCTTGTTGGCGTGGGCTTCTGCATTGTAGGTTCTTTGGGCTTCTTTTTGAAGAACCTCTCCACTGCTGTCTCCTGCTTGTGGGATAGTGATGCGCGGCTGGTGCTTGGGAGCAGTGCATTAAGGAAAGTGCCGAAGGCTTTCAGGCGACTCCTCGACCGGGCCCGGTCCTCCGGGCTAGTGGTCTTGCTCTGCTCCTTTGCAGCTTTTTCGGCGGCTGCCTTCTGCTGGGCCCTCTCTGAACCGCTTTGAGTAGTCGGGTTTGTTGCAGGGCTCGTCGTGCTGGCTGTTGGTTGCCTAGGGGCTTTGAGGAAACTGAGAGTTTCCCCTCTGTCCTCATAGACAACTACCTCATGATGTTCTGAGGCTTTTAAACAGCCGAAGCGGTCTGCAACGTCTCCTCTCTCCCCTCCGACCACCATCGCGTCGACACTTATGGTGCGTGCTGTGACTGCCATATGTTCTCCTGCCTCCCCGATCTTTTGAAGCAGTGAGCTTACCTGAGCGAATGGAGTCTCCTCTCCCCACTCGAATAGTGCGATCGTCTTTCCTTTGGATCGCAATAGACGGCATCGGTGAGAGGCTACTTCCACTCGTGGCAATGCAGCGTACTTGCTGCCTTTCATGCTCGTTTTGGTGGTGCTTCCGTTGATCAGGGCGGCAAGGCCTGGCGATATCGGTATACGGGCTGCAGGTCGGCTCCAGCCTATGCAGAAGCTTACGCCTAACTTTTCTCCTTCCCTGTTCATGAAAAGGGTGGCGCCTCGCAGTCTGACACCAGGAACTCCATCTCCTCCGCATGCCAGGAATTGGGTCATGGGCATGGTGCAAGGGGCTGCTTGTAGGGTGGCTTCTGCTTCCGCTGCTGCCACTACCGCTGGTGCTACCGCTGGTACTGACTGTTGGTTGGTGTTTGTGTTTGTGAATTGTGTTATGGCTGGTGTACGTGTTGTGTTTTGTGTTGTTGTTGATTGTGCGGTGATTGTTGTTGTTGTTGTTGTTCTTGTACTAGGTGGTGGTCGGTTTCGACTTGGTAAGGTTGCGTCCGTTTTGTTTCCTTCTGCTGCGACTGTGGCAATTTTGCTCGCGAATGCCAAGAATGGTTTTCTGGTAGCCGGTCTCCCCATGATGGTGTGGAGTGTGGACTGGCTTAGCTGGGTTTCTATCTTTACTTCCAGCTCCATTCTGTCGAGACTGAATCTTGGGCACTCGAGGAGCAGGTGCCAGACTGTTTCTTCGCAACTGGGGTCACAGACGCACGAGGGACTATCTTTGAGATGGAAGCGGTGGAGATACGCTGAGAATCCGCCATGTCCCGTTAGGACTTGTACATGGACCGGTGTGAGAACTGCGTCTCTGAGTGTTCTTTTTGCCGCTAAGACGTCTGGGAAGAACACTTTCGTGACCGATCCGGTACTCGAGGACTCATAGCGTGCCTGCCACTTCTTTATAGTCCCCTCCCGTATCTTCCTTCTCACGAACGATACGGGGACCTTACTGTAGTCTGCTGTCTCCTTTGTTAGGGCGGCCTCCTTGGCCAGCTCGTCCGCTCTCTCATTTCCGGGGGTTCCCACATGGGCCCTGAGCCAAAAGAGCCTCACTTCTCGGCCCTCCTCTCTGATCTCGCGGACGCATCTCTTGATTAGTAGTGCCAGGTGGTGAGTGGCAGACGGACTCTTCAGCAGGTCAAGTGACGATCTTGAGTCACTTAATATGCTTACGGAGTCCGCACTGGATTCTCTTGCCATCCTGACAGCTCTGAAGAGAGCGTACATTTCCGATTGGAAGACCGTGTTGTGGGGCTCCAGACCAAAAGTGCTGGACTTCGACTCCTTTCCGTTTTCCCACCAAGTTAGGGCAGCTCCGACTTTTCCCTCTATCTTGCTACCGTCGGTGTAAATTTGGGGACCGATTACTTGGTGAGTTTCCAGGGTCTCGGGAGACAAGTCCTCTAGGCATGCATACTCTGTTGTTGTGAGTAGCGCTGGGTGGGGGTTTTGGGAGTGGTGCACGTTGCACTCCAGCTCGCGGCCCGGTGGTATGAACTCTTCGGAATATCCCTTTTTGATCTTGAAAAGGGTTGCAGCCTCGATTACCCGGAGATCTAGAGGGAGTTGGCCTGACAGAACAAGTGCCGATGTCAGAGACACCGTGCGGTATGCTTTGCAGATCTTCTGCGCAAAACCTCTCTGCAGCGAGTCAAACTGATTCCTTGTCATCAGTTTCTCCGCTGCGGGGGCCCACGCGCTCGCTGCATACATCACGATGGGCTCTATCACCGACACGTATATTGTCCTTATTATCTCTCTGTTGAGACCCCAAGTCACCTTAGCCGCGCATGCGAGCTGCTTGTAGATGTCTGCGGCCTTTTTACAGGTCGCGGACACGTGCGCGTTGAAGGTGAGTTTAGAGTCTATTGTGAGACCCAACAGCTTGACCTCTTTCACTAGATTCAGCCGGGTGCCCGACATGTGGAGTACCGGAACGTCGTATTTAAGCTTTTTCGTTAGCACCATCGCATTGGTCTTGTGCGCGGCGAAACGTAGCTTGTTTTGGACGCCCCATTCCGATACTACGTCTAGTGTGTCATTGGCTGTTTGCTGTAAGGGACCGGTTGATAACTCCGAGAAAACCAGGACAACGTCGTCTGCGAAGGCTTGACAGTATACTCCCATACTAGCCATTTTTTGTAGGAGTGAGTCTAGGATAAGGTTCCAAAACGTCGGTCCGGCGATTGAGCCTTGGACGCATCCTTTCGTGGTACCCTTCTCACTAGTCGCTCTGGCGTAGTTGACCCTGATGTTCCGGTCTTCCAGGTATGAGGCTACGAGAGCGTAGATGTTTTTGGGACAGTTCTTGACCACCATCTGTCTTTTGAGTGCTGGCCACCACGCGTTATCGAAGGCCCCCTCTATATCCAATGATATCAGAAGCACGATCTTTTTGGCTTTGATTTCGGCACGTAGGTGTCCCATTAGAGCATAGAGGGCGTCCTCAGTACCGCGTTGCGGCATGAAACCGTATTGGTTCTTGTTAAGTGTTGGGAGGAAGTGCCACTGGAGTCTGCCTACTAGGAGCTTTTCGACAATTTTTCCTAGGACCGAGAGCAGACCTATTGGCCTGTAGGACTTTGGGCTGGTATAGTCGTCCTTTCCTGGCTTGCGGAGTATGCACACGTGGGCGACCTTCCACTGCTTCGGGAAGTGTGACAGCGACAGGCACCTGTTGGCCATCGCTAGGAACACCTCCTTGTCGCAGTTTATTGCCGCTGTGCAGATGTCTGCTGTTAATCCATCGGGGCCGGGAGCTTTTTTCGGGTTTTGGTTTTGGAGAACCATTTCCAGCTCCGCGGTTGTGAAGGGTGGATCGTCGGCAGACAGTCCTTGGGGGTTCTTTTCTTCCGCTAGCCTCCTCAGTGCTATGTGGTATGGCAGTTCGGCATCCGTCGAGTCATCGGGGTAGAAGGTTTTAGCCAGAAGATTCGCGGATTGCTCTGGACTGAGCGTCTCGCCTGCGGTGTTTCTCAGGAGTGTGTCGTCTTGTCTTCTGGCTGTCTTCCTTAGTACCCTGTAGATGCCGTCCCACATGCTCTCTCGGTCCTGCTTCGAGCAGAACTCCTTCCAGTTTGTTGTGGCCGCTTCCGTCGCTGCTGTTGTGTAAGTGTTCTTAGCCAGTACGTATTCTTGGATGGTGAATTGTCTCCGGCTAGCGGCTGCGTTCCGGATCCTTCTCTTCTTTGTCATCGCCTCTTTTTGGAGACGGGCTAGAGAAGGGTTCCACCAAGGGGGCTTGGCGTTGTGTTTGGGCGACCCCATCTTTGGAATCGCTTTCTTGCATGAGCGGTGGATGTTGTGCACGTATGTTGTTATGACTGACTCCAGATTCTCTGGATTCGAGACGTCCGAGACTCGGACCGGTGTGATGTCGCTGTCCGCCAGACTGGTCTTGAAATGTGTGCAGAATTCGGACCACTTTGCCTTCTTGGTGTTGTAGATGCGCGTCGAGATTGGCCTTAAGGGTTCCAAGGCCTTTTCTAAGCGCATCGAGAAGGTGATTGCGTTATGGTCCGACGTAGTGAGACTACGTTCTACACGCCACTCCTCGATCTTTCCTAGCAGCGACTGGCTGCATACCGTCACGTCGACGATGCTGGTGCACCAACGGTCTCCCCTGTAGGTCTCAAATGTTGGGACGTGGCCCGTGTTGAGGATGTGGAGATCTCGCTCATTGAGGAAGGAGTTGTACGCTGCCCCGCGGTGGTTTTCGGAGACGCTTCCCCACCACTGGCTCCAGGCGTTTATGTCTCCTCCCACAATTATGTTATTTGTGTGTAGTTTTTGAAGTGTGTTGTGTGTTTCCGAAAGGTAGGGTTCAATTTCTTGGTCACCTTCAAAGTAAACCGATAACGCCCCAAAGCTGAGCTGGCCCACCTTCAGCAGGACGGCGGAGATGTTCTCGGTCACAAGCTGGGGGTCGTGGATGACCTCCAGGTTGTTTCCGAAGACAACTATCGCCGCCTTTACTGGTTTTTGACGGTTCAGGCTGCACTGGATGACCTGCGTGCCAGGGTTTTGTTTCATCACACCTGTTCTTCCAACATAGGGCTCTTGAACAAGTGCTACGGAAATTCCCTTTGCCTGAGCCGCCATATGTAGTTCTTCTGTGGCCAGCTTAGAGCGCTGAAGATTGACTTGGATGAATTGTAATCTTGATTTCGGTTTTGTTGTGTTTTGAAGGGTGACTGGTTGACTTGTTGTGTGCTCTTGGTCGCCCTTAGCAATAGGAAACGCGCGACCTCGCTATACCATCCCATTTTTGGCGTTCCTGGCAGTCTTCGCTGAACGCTGTGTGTGCCAGGTCGCTGTCCGTCCTGTGTGCCATCTTGCAGTTGATGCAGGTGGGCAGTTTGCCGTCAGCCCGAGTGAGGCAGTCCCTACTGCTATGTGCTCCGCTGCAGTAGCTGCATACTTCTTTGCCGGCCTTGCATAAGGACCTGTTGTGTCCATAGGCGAGGCACTTAGAGCACTGTACCAACGGGGACTGGTCCTCGATCGAGCACCGCTTGATGCCCACGTGCACCTTCTGCACCTGCGTGTAGCACTTCCAGAGCTCCGGGGAGAGCTCCAGGACAGGGTGGCATTCATGGGGGTTTCTCGCACGCTTCCTGTAGCGCACCCTTATGGTGTGTCCATCCACAGCGACGTCCTGCAGAAGGTGTTTGTTCTGCGCTTGTATGAGATCGACAATCTCGGCGTCGCTGTAGCTGGACAGCACTCCCTTGATGCACACGAGAGGGTTCTGGGGTTTCGGCTCCTGGACCTTGAGCCCTGCATTTGACTTGAACTGTTCTCTGATCTTGTTCAAGTCCGATTTACTGGCGCACCTCATAACCACTTTCTGGTTCCGCGCCTTGCGGACTGTGTCGACCCGGGCTCCGCTTGTTTTGAGGTCCAGGGCAGTTCTGATCCTCTCAATTACGTTGTCTCCAGTGTGCTTGGGGTCCGTTGACGAGACGATAAGGGTGTGGTTGGGTTGGGTGGGTGGTTTCGGGGGCTTGGGTATGCTGGCGACCTGGGCAAAGGTTTTGGGGCTTTGTTGTTGTGAAAGCGGCTTGTCCGCTTTGCCCAGTTCCGCTACCCCCTTTTCTATATTTTGGAGGGTCTTTTTTACCTCCCCGACTGCTAGTTCCGCCTCCAGATTCAGCGCCAACGGCGCCTGGATCGTCGGTTCTTTATCGCGCAGTTCGCGGAGGTCTGCTGAGACCATCTCCAATCTTTCTGTAAGCGGTTTGAAGTGTGGTGTAAGGTTGAGTGGTGGTTGTGGTGGTGGAGGGGAGACTATAGGCCTGTTGGCGATGGCTTGCAGTTGTTGCTCTATCCTTTGCATTTCCGCCTTGAAGCTCGCCGTCGTCAGTAGATCTGACTCTACCTCTGGGCTTCTAGGGTCCGGCTGCATAGTACTGGGCTGAGAGAGGTCTTCTTTGAGCCTTTCCAAAGATTTTCGGAGCACGTCCAGCTGGTTTGAGATGCTGGTCACGTTTGTGTCGAGGCGTGAAAGGCCAGCCCCCATGGAATCCCATTTTGGATCCCCCGGAGCTCTTGCGCTTTCTTGCCTAGTACGTTCGTGCTCTTTCTGGTTTTGGAGGCTCGCGGTTGAGACCGCGCTCTTCACCTCCTTGATGCCGTTGAACGCTTCAAGGGTCTCGTGACCCAGCCATTCCCGGATCCCTTTCGCCTCCTTTCTGGTCTCCGTGACGTCCGTTCGCATCAGGGAGAGCTCGGCCTTCAGCGTCATTAAATCTCGAGTATGAGCTCTCTCGACCCGCACAAGCTCCTGGGCGTGTCGAGAGCGCTCCTTCTCCAGGTTATATTTGTGACGCGCTCTTGAGTCAGCGAGTGACAGGGTTGTCTCGTAGAGGCCCTGCAGACACTCGTGGGCTATGGCCTTGCACTCCCTTTTCATGTTTCCCGCAGCCTCCAGGGCGTCTTTCCCTTTTTGAAGAAGTTCATTGGCCTCGCGCGTGTCCAAGTCCATCTCCACCCCTGTGCCCCTTCTCGGCGTGCGATAAAGGAGGCTCGGCCGCCCACTCGTGGGAGCCTGGCTCACTGAGGAGGCCACCGAGCTTTCCTCGTCCGAGATGATCTGGCGGGGGGGGGGAGATGCCACACTGCTCCCAGTTTATAACTTTTTCGGTGACACTGCGATCTCCAGAGTTGGTCTCGGGCACTGTTGGTACTGGCGGTGTCCTGTTTGTGTCCGGTTCCGACGCTGCCTTTGGCACCTGTGGCGCTTGCGACGGACGCGCCAACTGTTCCGAGACTACTGATTTTGCCGTATTCTTAAGAACTTTTTCCCTAAGGGATTTAGGGGCTTTTGCGGCATCCGTGGTCATTTTACGGGAGGTGGTGGACTGCTTGTAGGACACGGAAGACATTATTGTGTTAAAGGGGAAATTAGGGAGTTGGGCAAAATTAAAATGAAAACAGTTTTAAACTACAGTTAGAATGGAATGTTGCAACTAAACTACAAATGCTATTGTCTAAGTATGCCTATTTTAGTTAATGCTTAATATAGAGATATGATAGAACTATGCCTTAGTACTATGGTGTAGATTGTATTTTTTTTTTTTTTTTTTTTTTTTTTTTTTAATCTTAAGTCTAAGATGGACTCACGGATGCTCCGCTGATGTTCTGCGTGCTGTCCGATGAGGAGTACGACGATATGCTTGGGTTCGGTGGACTGAACCCTTGTGCGCGCTGGTGGTGGTCTTCAGTGGAAATTCGGGTGGGTCGCCGGGACGCTGCTGGAGTGTGGTGCCGAAACTGGATATTCTGTCGGGGCCAAGTTGTAGAGCTGCTCGAGCCCTTTCAAATGAGCCCAATCTCGGTTCTCTAGCTCCAACGGGTGCGAAGTTAGACCGCGGGGGGTGAAGTCGCCCGGAGGGGGTTGGGGGGGGAGGGGGTCTCGTGGGGAGACTTTTTGGGGGGAGGGGAAATGGAGGGGGGGAAGGTCTCGTGTGAAACAAGTTTGGTGGGGGTGGGGGGGGTAATATGGAAAGTGGTGGGGGTAATAGGGAGAGTGGTGGGGGTAGTGGTGGTGGTAGTGGTGGGGATAGAGGTAAAGGGTGGTGAGTGAGGTGAGGGCTTAAAAGGGGTGGGGGGGGGGACTATATCGGGGGGGTTGAGGTGGGGGGGGTCAAAGAGGGGAGGGGGAGAGGTGGGGATGAGGGTACCCTTGGTGGCTCAGGCAAGGTCCTGAAGTCCCAAGTCGGGTGAACCCAAACTCGGGGGGGGTGGGACTAGGGGTTGAGGAGTTCCCTCGGGGCAAACCTGATGGTTGGTCGTGGAGTCGTCAGGCTGATGTCTGGTCTGCAGGCAGATTCCTCGGGCCGGCTTAGGAGTCTTCAGTGAGGGCTGGGATGGCTGCTGGTACGTCACGCCTCGTGTATTTGGAAACACGTGTGGAAAAAGTGAGGTTATTTTAGGTTAAAAACCACGTTTTTTCGCGTTTTTCCCACCTTAATAACTCCCAGGTCCCTGCTCCGATTCTCCTGATCCTTGATTTACTGGATAGGTCTCTGCCGCGGCTTTCAGGATTATTGTAGGCAGACCGACTCCACTAACCTTTGCAGACTTATAACCCTCCAAAGTTCCAGGGGGCCCACTCCGCAACCCGTTGACGTAGAGACTTGCCCACACGTTTCCTGGCGAGTTGTCACTAGACAATTCCACTGAACACTTTTTTTGCGCGCTAACTCAACACGGTTAATTTTAGGGAATTATTTACCGTGGAGCAGATGTTTATCGTGTGACTGTATGTCGGGTACTGGGTTAGGTTAGGTTAGGTTTTTTTTTTTTTTTTTTTTTTTTTCTATATTCACCCGTCATCACAGGGCGTTTCGTGTTACCTCTGACGTGATCAGAGACCTTTTTTTCGGGTTAGTATATTTATTTATTTATATATATATTTCTGACAAGTTGCCTTAATTACTACATGTATTACATTACTACTTTTACTGGTGTCAAAACAAAAATTATTCTACTGATTTCTTATTTTCTACTCTCTTATATCTTATGTTTTCGCATATATTAAACAATATATAGCCAACATAACTTATTTATCAATTTATTTTTTACTACCTATATTTAACAATTTTTGTCCTTATTCCATAGCTTACTTTGCAAACATAACTTATTTTTATTTTCTACAAACTTAGTTTGATATGTTTTGTTATTTAATTTACCAAATATATATTAACATAACTTATTTATCTATTCCTGTTTACTACTATCTTTACTATTTGCACACTGTATTCTATAAATTTCTGTCTCAGTTCTTTATTTGCAATTATTATATGTACATTATCGGGTTTTATGTCACAGTCAAGTATTTGATCAGTTTCAGATCTAAGCTTTGCGTAGACTGGACAGCTAAACAGGAGGTGTGGGACAGACTCAGCCACCCCTGGTTCACAGATGCACGATGGGTCCCCCTTACACTTGAATCGGTGCAAGTATTCTGAGAACCCACCGTGCCCCGTCATCACCTGTGTCGTCAAGCCTGCCGGTCTGATTTTCCTCACTATTTTGTATCCTTCTACTGCATCAAATCAAATCAAATCAAATCAAAAATATTTATTTGCTAGAATATGGTACATAATGGTGTTACAATAATTTTGTTTCTGCATATCCTGCCAAAACGATGGCGTGCAAATTTATACATACTTATAATGTCAATTATTTTACCTCACAAACTACAGATTCTATTGACTTATCTTCTAAATAGTCCTTAATCGTATAATAACTTTTCAGTAGAAGCAGTTTGAAAATATACTTTTTAAACATTGTCAGCGGTAGGTCTTGCACACTATTTGGTAAATGGTTGTATATTATAATGGCCATGCAGTATGTATTTTTCTTAAATAATGTTAGTTTTATTGGTGGTAGCTGAAGTCTATCTTTATGGCGTGATGATCGGCAATTTGGTCTGGTAATGGTAGTTTCAAATAAATTATAGTTCCTCTTAACAAAAATACACATCTCAAAGATATACAAGCATGGCAAAGGTAAAATTTTTAGTTTTTGAAATAGTGGCTTACAGCTGTCTAGAAAATGAGCTCCACAAATTGCTCTGACACATTTTTTCTGAGCTTTGAAAACTCTGTCAAACTCTACTGAATTACCCCATATTATAATACCGTATCTAAGTATGGATGATACGTAACCATGATACGCTAACATTGCACTATCATAGTTAATTGTTTGTCTAATTCTTTTCAAGACATATATAAATCGATCTATTTTAACAATAATTTTATTTATGTGTGGTTTCCAATTACAATTTTTATCGACTGTTATACCCAAAAATACACAATTTTCGACAGTGGTTAAGTGAGAATCTTTATAAAGAATGTTTAGTTTATTTATGTTTGCATTGTATGTCTGAAATTGTATTATATTTGTTTTAGTCATATTTATTTTTAAGTTATTCTTGTTTAGCCAGCCGATTGCGTTATCCATAGCTTCGACGATTTCGTTTTCTAAATTCTTATAATTATCACTCTTAATAATTATTGTAGTGTCATCAGCGAATAGTATGCACTCCTTCCCTATTGCTTCGGGAAAGTCGTTAATATATACTTTAAAGAGATCTGGGGATAAGATACTACCCTGGGGCGTGCCATAATTATTTTGTTTATATTCTGACCTAAAGGTGTTTTGTTGATTTTTACAAGTTTTTGTTATTTCCACACATTGTACTCTATCCGAAAGATAACTTTTGATCCAGTCATTGGCTTTACCTCGTATTCCATAGTGCTCAAGCTTTGAAAGTAGTGTTTTATGGCAGACAAAATCAAAGGCTTTCGTCATGTCGAGGAATACGCAACATATTTTAGAATTTTTATTTAAGCTTTCAGTTATATGTCTTATTAGCGCAAAGCATGCCAGAGCAGTTGAACTCCCTTTTCTGAAACCATATTGTTCTTTTTTAATTATATCACATGCTGTTAAAAAGTTATCTATTTTGATGCACATTACTTTCTCAAAGATTTTGGATAGGATTGGAATTAAAGTTATTGGGCGGTAATTACCCATGTCCGTTTTTACACCTTTCTTATACAGTGGTTTAACAATCGACCTTTTTAAACGCGTTGGGAATACTCCTTCTGTCAGAGACATATTTATAATGTGGGTTAAGGGGGATACTAAACTCGGTGCACACATTTTTAACATTTTAGTGCTCAGGTCGTCATACCCAGTCGAGTTGGTATTTCTAAGACTATGAATTATTTTATATACGTCTGATTCATCTATCGGAGTAAGGAAAATGCTTTTAGGATTTTGATGAGTGGGCATGTCATATTGCATGTTTTTATGAGTATTGTTGGTCGGTTTTGTTTGAGATATATAGTAGTCATTAAATAAGTCGCATATTTGGTTCGGATTGTCATAAATTTTACTATTAGCATTAATTTTGTCAATTTCAGAGGCACTTGTCATATCACTATCTGTGTTTGTTTTAATCATATTCCAGGCGGCTTTACTTGTGTTTTTGGCCTTTTTCATATAGTTTAAGCTATTAATCTGCTGAGCCTTGTGAATACATTTTTTCAAGATTTGCGTATAGTTGTCATAATTCTTTTTGTTTTGTTTCTTGTTATGTTTATAAAGATGGTATTTCAAGTATAGTGTTCGTTTTTTAATGCAGCATCTTTTTATACCCTTGGTGAGTCCTCTATTTTTCACTTGTTTACAAGTATTTTTTACTTTAACTATAGGAAAGCATAAATTGTAGAAAAGGGTAATTGTGTCGTGTAGTCTATCAAAAGCGTCATTTGTTGTCTGAGCTTCATATACTTCAGAAAAAGAAAGACTTGTGATGCAGTTTTTAAATTTATTTATATTTTCGTCACCAAACTCTCTTACGTTTTTAAACCAAAAAGTATGGAAGTCTTTAATTTCCAAATCAGTTTCTAAGCTAACCGTTATTGATTGTGTTGTTTCGTGGTCAGAGAGTGCGAGATAGTGAAGTCCTGATTTAGCATTGTGTATATTACTTACTATTAAGTCCAAACATGCGTTTTTTCTGGTAGGCAGTGTTATGTGATTTATTAAATTATTATTGCCAAGTATTGAGTTTAAATCATTGGATGTTTTATTAACTTTCATTGTGTCAATATTCCAATCGCCACAAATGATAATGTTTTTATTGTATTTTTTACAAAGTTTATTGGACAGAAGCTCCAAATTATTTAAAAATATTGTGGCATCTCGTGTCGGTGTTCTATATATACACACTACAATTAAGTTAAATTTAATTACTTCGATAGCGCAGCATTCAAATTGCAGGGGGATAGGGAGAGGTAGATTTTTTATTTCTTTAAATTGTAGGTGATTTTTTAGTAATATACACGAGCCACCCCGTCGTTGGTTAGCTCTGGAGAAAAAAGATACCAGTTTGTAGTTATTAATTGTAAGGTTTGGTTCGCAGCCACTTAGGAAAGTTTCAGTTAAGCATATAATATCTACAGAATCTATTTCTTTTTGTAGGTTTGAGATGGCCACCTCTATTAATTCCAATTTGTTCAATACCCCAGCGATATTCTGGTGAACTAACGTTATTTTGGTATATTTAGTTTTGTTTGCGAAAAAAAACGGTTTTCGTGGTTTTATCGACTCGTTTTATTTTATCAAAGAAGGTTGTGATTTTAGTTTGTGTGGTTTGTCGCGGGGTTATATTACGTGTTTTTGTTCTGTTCTCGATAGTGTGCTTATTTTTAAATCGATTAAGAATCTCAGTCTGGTATTTCTTGTAGTCAATTCTAGTGTTCAACTTCAAACATAATTGTGATAGATAGTACTGGTGGTAACTTTTCATCGACCTGTCGCTGGTGCTATTTACATACTCTGAATTGTGTATTTTTATGTATTTACAATTTTTATAATTTTGTATTATTAATTCTAGATTGTAGTTAATTGTATTTTCGTTTAGATATGGGTTACGTTGTACGTTAGTAATAATTACAATATTGTTCCGTAGTTTACAAAGGACGTTACATAACTCAGTCATAAAAGAATAAGGATTCTTGTCGTTAGATCCTATCACTAAAACTATAATATCATCAATGTTTAATGTCTTTATATCTGGGAGGAAGATCTTGGTGACAGCCGCTGTTTGTCCCTCCTGGTAGCGTACATTCCATTCGTCAAGGGACCGCAAATGAATGTGTCTCTTGACGAATGAAACTGGGCAACCGTCATAGTCAGGTTTCCTCCTGGAATACAGTGCAGCCTCTTTTGCCAGTTGGTCCGCGCGCTCGTTCCCCTCCATTCCTGCATGTGCTTTGATCCAGAACAAGGAAATTTCCTTGTTCTGGAGTCTGCTGTCCTCGATGTTGCTTCTAGTTTCGACAGCCAAGGGGTGGAGGGAATATGGGTTAGCAACCGTTTCCAAGGCAGAGCGCGAGTCGCTTAGAATAGCGAAACTGGCCTCGCCTCGTCGCAGGATAATTTTTGTAGCATGACATATGGCCAGGAGTTCAGCCTGGTAGACAGTGCAGTACGATGCCAGCTTAAGTTTGAGAGTTTTGGTTTCGGCTGCATTGCTCCAAAGAGACAATGCTGCTCCGACCTTGCCCTCAATCCTGCTGCCATCGGTGTAGATTGAGACTGCTTGGTGCACGTGGGAATTTAACTCCTCCTGGTCTACCAGACTAACGAAGTCAAGGCGCATATGTCTTGCCGGGTGCTGGGTTTCAGCAAAGGACAGTCTGCGCTCTAACTCTCTATCTGCTAATTCTGGCTGGGGTACTCCCCTCTTAGCCTCATACAACGATGCTGCCTCCCGAATCCGGATGTCGAGAGGCAGTATCCCAGCCAGCATCAGCGCCGAATTCAGCGAAACGGTTCTATACGCTCCACACAGCTTCTGCGCAAAGCCCCTCTGTACCGCGTTCAGCTGTCTTTTTACCCCGATCTTGTTTGTTGCCTTAGCCCAGGCGCCGGCTGCGTAGGTAACGATGGGCTCCACCGTGGCCATATAGATAGTCCTGATGATTTCGGGGTGGAGACCCCAACTGATCCTGGCGGCTCATGAAAGCTGTTTGTATATGTTTAACGCCTTTTTGCATGTATTTGCCACGTGGCTGTTAAACGTCAACTTATTGTCAATGGTGAGCCCCAGGATCTTTATTTCGTTAGACAAACGGATGTCGATCCCGCCCATGCTCAGTCGTGGTGTGTCAAATTTCAACTTTCTGGTGAGCACCATTGCGTGAGTTTTGTGCGGCGCGAATTTCAATTTGTTCTTGACACCCCACGCCTGAACATACGCGAGTGCGGCATTGGCTCGTCCCTCCACCTCCAGCGCCGTATCCGCGGCAAACACCAACACCACGTCATCTGCGAAAGCCTGACAATAGTCACCCCGGCGTTCGAGTCCCTTGAGGAGTGGATCAAGGAGAAGATTCCAGAGAATCGGCCCGCCAATCGATCCCTGAACGCATCCCTTTTGAGTGTCTTTTGTGTACTCTTCTCCGGCGTACCTCACCCGGACCTTACGGTCCTGTAGGTAGCTGTCCATGAGTCGCCGGATGTTTACCGGACACTCTTCTTCGGCAAGTCTGATCTTGATTGCGGGCCACCAGGCACTATCGAAGGCTCCCTCTATGTCCAGTGATATTACGGTTACAAGTTTTTTATCGTGGAGTTTTCCGCACAGATGTTGTATCATGTCATAGAGGGAGTCCTCAGTGCTTCTCTGAGGTATGAAGCCGTATTGTCGGGGGCTCAATCTCGGGAGCAAATGCCACTTTAGTCTACTGACTATCATTTTCTCCAGAATCTTCCCCATGACCGGTAACAGGCCAATGGGCCTGTAGGACTTCGGGTTTGTGTAATCATCCTTGCCAGGCTTTCGCAAAACTACTACCATCGCCTCTTTCCAGGGAGTTGGGAAGTGGCCAAGTTCCTGGCACTTGTTCATGAGTGCCAGGTTAAGTTCCAAATTTTTGGAGACAACCTGGCTACAAATGTCTGCGGTAAGACCATCTATTCCCGGAGCCTTTTTTGGATTAAAACTCTCCGTCGCGGCCCGGAGTTCTTCGACCG
The DNA here is from genome assembly GCA_949128155.2 of Xanthia icteritia. Taxonomy (NCBI): domain Eukaryota; kingdom Metazoa; phylum Arthropoda; class Insecta; order Lepidoptera; family Noctuidae; genus Xanthia; species Xanthia icteritia. The sequence goes on from OX421956.2 coordinate 16,584,147, forward strand.
TAAATGCTGGGTCATGTACTTCATCATGCCTCCAGTTATTTACGTTTGCTGCAGTGACTCTAGTCTGCCTGTGGTATAAGTTGTCATCATTTTCAAGGTCCTCCGGGAAAAAGGTCTCCGCCAGGGTACTGGCTGACTCCTTCTGGTCCAGTTGGTGACCATCTTTGACCAATGGGATGTCTTCATGGCGTTTGGTAGTGCCTTTTATGACGCGGTATATGCTCTCCCAAAGGCTTTCCTTGTCCTGCTTACCACAGAAATTTTTCCAGCTGTCTACCTGTGCTCTTATCGCTGCCAACTCATACTTTTCTTTTTCTTGCAGGTACTCGCTGACAACCTTCGACCTCCGGATCGGCGCTGCACATCGGATCCTGCGCTTCCTAGTGGCGACTTTCCTTTTCATCTCCTCGAGCTCTTCGGTCCACCATGGCATGGTAAGTGTTTCATTTGTTTTCTTTTTCTTTAACATCTCGTTACATGTTTTAATAATCTGTTGTATATATTTTTCTGTAAATTTGTCTAATTCTTTATTTGTTTGGGTTTGGTCTATTTCTATTTTGTTTATGCTATTATCTTTCATTAGCTGGGCAAGTTTCTCATGAAATCGGTCCCAGCTAGCCCTTTTTGTGTTGTAAATCCTAGTAGTTCTGTTTATGTTAATTCCTTTTGATTTTTGTAATTTTATTTTAAATGCCATGCCATTGTGGTCCGAACACGTCAGGTCTTCGACGACTTTCCAGTCGTGCACCAGGTTGAGCATATCCTCTGAGCAGGCCGTAACGTCGACATGGCTAGTCAGTCTTCGCTCTCCTCTGATCGTGTCGAAGGTCGGTTTGTCTCCGTCGTTCAGCACCTGCAAGGACATTTCCTCCAGCGCGCCAGAAAAATCCTCGCCCCTCGGATCGACCCTGTCGCTCCCCCACCAACTACTTTTGGCGTTAGCATCGCCACCAATGATTATCCTCAGGGGTCCCAGCTTTTCTCGGATCTCCTTTATGTGTTCCAGGTACGGCTCTATGGGTTGGTCGGGCTCAAAGTAGTATGATACCACGGTGATCTCCCAGGCCAGCGTTCGGATTCTCACCACAACGATGTTATTTGTAGTGAGAATCGGGTACTGTATGATGTCAAAGTCGTGATTAAACACTGCAATGGCCGCTTTGACATTTCCTTCCCCTGGGCTAGTGTTCTGGAAGATCCTCACCCCTCTATAGTTCTTCATACTACTTGAGCCCCCCACGTAGGGTTCCTGAAGCAGAGCTATGGCTGCTTTTCTGCGATCCGCTTCTATCATCAGTTCATTGGTGGCGAGCTGCTTCCTCTGCAGGTTTGCCTATAGTATAAGGTATGAAGCTTCGCTGGTGGGAGTGCCGCTCCCGAGTGCTCCCCTGCCCGTGACCACCTTAGCAATACGCCGTTGTGGCTCTCGCCAGGGCGTCCCACTTCCTCCTTATCGGGCAGTCCTGACTGAACGCATTGTGCTCTGCAGGTTAGGTTAGGTTAGGTTAGGTTAGGTTAGGTTCCCCAGGGGGATCCCCCACGGGGGTTCCCCCACAGCGCATACTTCCACGTAGTTTCCCCCGGGCAACGCCGTGTCTGACCACCGTAACGGAGTGGCAGACCGGCGGCTAAAGTGCGCTGTGATTCGCAGACATTAATGCGGTCGTCTGCGAATATGACGAAAAAGCTAAGCCGTGACGCCTCTGGGCGCTTTCGCTCCTCCCAGAGTGATGTAAACGGCCCTTCTCAGAGCCAAACCAATGGCCCTTCTCAGGGCCAACCCGACGGCCCTTCTCAGGGCCAACCCAACGGCCTTTCTCAAGGCCAATCCAACGGCCCTTCTCAGGGCCACGCCGGCGGCGCTTTGGCGTCGGAAGCTGACCGCGCACCGTCTGCGGCCAGCTTTTTCAGCAGGCCGGACGAGTTGTCGGACGCCGACGAGTCCAATATGGACACGTCGGCGGCCGAAAACGACCGCCCCAAGCGGAAGAGGGCCGATCTGAGGCTCGAGTCCGGGGGCTCCTCGGAGTCGGTCGGAAGCAGGGCGAAGAAGAAGTCGAAGTCTAAAAAGGCTTCGACTTCTGCTTCGGCTTTTGCTCACAATGTGGGCTTGGTGGACGCCGAGCGCCAGTTAAACCTGGCAAAAAGGACGCAACTCCAGGAAGACCTGGAGGAGAGGGTCGCCGCCAAGGAGCGGCAAGCACAAGCCGCCAGGTCGAGGGCTGGCTATGGTGCATCTACTGTGCTATACGCTGACCACTCCCTGGCGGAATTGGAGCGCATGGCGCAGGAGGACAAGGAGGAGGTCCTGGAGGTCGCCTCAAAGTCCTCCAATTTGAAGGGAACCTTCCAGAAGGCCCTCAAATGCCGGGCCACCAGCATGCACGGCATTGTCGTGGAGCTGGTGAAGCGGACGGCCACGGACGAGACGCGGCAGCTGCAGGCGAAGGTGGATCGTCTGCAGGCGGAGGTCAGCCAGCTACACCAGAAGCTGGCTGAGGTCACGGCCCAGCCTGCCCAATCTGCCCCAGGTACGGTGGTAGGAGGCTCCTCCTCCCCTGCCAGCCTTGAGGCAATTATCCGCGGTGTCGTCATGGAGGAGAGGGCCTTCATCAGAGGCTGCTTCGCAGGCATTGAGGACCGGCTCTTGCCGGAAAGGCGGCTCCGCCCGCCGCTAGCGGCGGATATGAGTCCACCGCCGACGGAACCGGTACCTGCGCCTCTGGGAGGTCCAGCATCGAGCAAGCAGCCCCGGGCCCCGAAGCCCTCCATGGGTAAAGGCAAGGGCAAGAGGACCACAGTAGCCCCTCAAACTCCCACCACGAGCGCGGAGGGAGCGTCTGGGTCGTCTGCCACTCCAGCAGCTCCCCGGAACTCGGAGGAGGAAGACGCCTTTCTTCCCTCCACCACCCCGTCCAACCAGTCGTGGACGGAAGTGGTCAGGGGGGGAAAAGGGAAAAAGTCGACCCCCAAGCCCGCTGCGACTGCTCCTGCAGCCAAAAAGGCTCCAGCTGGCGGGAGGAAGCTGGTTCCTCCCAAAACCGCGGCCGTCGTGGTGACCATCACCCCGGAGGCCGTGGAGAGGGGCGAGACGTATGAGTCCGTCCTAAGACGGGCTCGTACCAACGCAGATCCCTCCCGGCTGGGGATCGGCAATATCTCGTGCCGCCGAACCCTAGCCGGGGCTCGAATTTTCGAGTTCTCGGGGGAGCAGCGCGGCGCAAATGCGGACCTCTTCGCAGGAATGTTGCAAGAGGTCATCGCGGATGCGGCAACGGTCGTCAGGCCTGTAAAGACCGCAGCCTTGGAGGTGGCCGATCTGGATGACTCGGTCACCAAAGAGGACGTGGTGGCGGCCGTTGCGGCGGCTGGAGGCTGTGACGCTGGCGCGGTGAAGGGTGGAGTCATCAGGCTCGGCCGCCGCGGCATGGGCACCATCCGCGTCGAATGCCCAGTCGCCGCGGCTGGGGCCGTCCTTACTGCGACCAAGGGACGTCTGCTTGTGGGGCTCAGCTCAGCTGTGGTCCGGCCACTTGAAGACCAGCCTATGCGCTGCTTCAAGTGCTTCGCGTTCGGCCACACCCGAGCCACGTGTCCCTCCAAGTTCGATTGGGGAGACTGTTGCTTCCGATGCGGGCAGGAGGGACACAAAAGTGCCGCATGCCTCGCCGCCACGCTACGCTGCGCAGCGTGTGCCGCCAGTGGCCGCCCCGCGGACCACAGGATGACGGGCAGGAGCTGTAAGCCTCCCGCGAGGAAGGGCATAGTGCCGGCGCAGGTTCGCCCTGCTGCTACCACCACCGCCGTCGTCGCCGCTGTAGCTCCAGCGGCGGTAGCTGAGGAGGGATGTGCGATGTTGGAATAATGGTTTCCAACTACCACATACTCCAGGCGAACACCAACCACTGCAGAGCTGCCCAGGACCTGGTGGTACAGGTCATGGCCGAGTGGTTGGTGAACGTAGCGGTGGTCGCCGAGCCCTACTCAATCCCCGGCAGCTGGCTGGGTGACGAGGACGGCTTGGTGGCACTAGCGGCGCGGCCTTCCACAGACTCCCCTCCCCTCTCTCTATTAGAGAAGGGACCGGGATACGTGGCCGCCGCTTGGGGAGAATTAGCCCTTGTGGGCGTCTATTTCTCCCCAAACCGCCCTCTTCAGGACTTCGAGAACTATCTCGGAGTCCTGGCCGCCGTGGTCGGCAGGGCGGCGCCTCGTCAGGTCTCCGTGCTGGGAGACCTGAATGCCAAGTCTGTGACCTGGGGCAACCCGGCCACAAACGCACGCGGGCGGGCAGTGGAGATGTGGGCAGCCTCCTCTGGACTCTCCCTCTTGAACAGAGGAAGCGTCCAGACATGCGTGCGGCGGCAGGGTGGCTCAATAGTGGACGTCACCTTCGCCACCCCTGCGTTGGCCGCGCGCGTGTTGAACTGGCGGGTGGACCTGGTGGAGACTATGTCGGACCACCGCTACGTACGGTTCGACATCTCCACCGGTAGCCCCGGAGAGACGCGGCCCCTCTTGGTGCAATCATCGTTCCCGCGATGGGCTCTCACCCGCCTGGACAGGGAGGCAGCGGGGGAGGCGGCGTTCATCCAGGACTGGTTTTCACCACCTTCGGCCGGCCTGGATGTGGACACCGTGGCGGGGCACCTGAGGGTGTCTCTGACCGAGGTATGCAACTCTAGCATGCCTCGGTCTTGCCGACCACTACCCAAACGCGCCGTGTACTGGTGGTCGGTGGAGCTGGCGGGGCTTCGAGCAGCTTGTGTGGAGGCAAGGAGGACCTACATGCGAAGCCGGCGGCGGCGTCGACGAGACCACGCCAACGAGGACCACCTCTATGAGGTATACATGGAGGCAAAAATGGTCCTCGATAGGGCCATCGCCGCCGCCAGAGACTCGGCGAGAGCGGAGATGCTGGAGGGTCTCGACAACGACCCCTACGGGAGACCATATAAGGCGGCGCGCAACAAATTGCGCCCCTTTGGTCCCCCAGTGGCCGAGACCCTGGAGCCCTCATTACTGGATGGGGTGGTTCAGTCCCTGTTCCCATGCAGAGACAACTTCACCCCACCAGTGATGGTCCCACCGTTGGGGGTATCTCCGCCAGCTGAGGAAGAAGAGGAGGCCCCTCCTGTCACGGAGTCGGAACTTGGCGCGGCTATTCTTCATATCCGCGCCAAGAAGACAGCTCCGGGCCCCGATGGTGTTCCGGCAAGAGTAGTGGCGATCGCTGCCACTCAAATGGAGGAGAGGTTTCGGGACCTCTTCAGCGCATGTCTTGCGTCTGGGAGGTTCCCGAAACCATGGAAGGAGGGGCAGTTGTGTCTCCTTCGCAAGGAGGGCCGCCCAGCAGACTCCCCCTCGGCATACCGGCCCATCGTTCTGCTCGATGAGGTCGGAAAAATGTTCGAGGGGATAATCGCTGCCCGCCTAAAAAGGCATCTGCTGAGTATCGGGCCGGACTTGTCGGACGCTCAGTTCGGTTTTCGGGCTGAGCGTTCCACGGTGGACGCGCTGGCTTTTCTTAAGGGCCAGGTGAAGGGGGCGATGGAGGCGGGGGACGGATTGTTGGCTGTTTCATTCGACATAGCCAATGCCTTCAACTCCGTCCCCCACTCCACCATCCTAGAGGCGCTCCGATTCCACGGAGTCCCTCGATACATCCAGAATCTGCTGGCCAGCTACCTGGAGGATCGGGCGATCGTCCTGATAAATAGGACTGGCCAAGTCCGGCGATACGCCGTTGAGGCCGGCGTGCCACAGGGGTCAGTCATAGGACCTCTCCTCTGGAACATCGCCTATGATTGGCTCTTGCGGGGAACTCTCCTCCGAGGCACGAGTGTCATCTGCTATGCGGATGACACTCTCCTCACCGCCCGGGGGGGGAGTTTCAGGGAGGCGGCCAACTTGGCCTCGGCGGGCGGATCCTTGGTCGCGGGGAGGATCCGCCGCCTAGGTTTAACGGTGGCGTTGCACAAGACCGAGGCCGTGTTCTTCCACGGACCTCGGAAGCGCCCCCCACCTGACGCCCACATCTTCGTGGAGGGCGTCAGAATTGAGGTAAAGGCCCAGATGAAGTATCTGGGCCTTGTACTCGACAGCAGGTGGCGCTTCGGTCCGCATTTTAGCGGGCTGTCGTCGCGCCTGCTGAAGGCCGCAGGCGCACTCTCGTGGCTGCTTCCCAACTTGGGGAGGCCCAGCGCGCGATGCCGGCAACTTTACGCCGGCATCTTGAGGAGTATGGCCCTTTACGGGGCTCCTATTTGGGAGGACTCCCTCCGAAGGAGGGAGAACGCCGCCGCCTTGCGGGCGCCCCAAAGGGTCATAGCCCAGCGGGTGGCGCGGGCCTACCGCACGGTGGGCTTCGCGGCAGCATGTGCTCTGGCCGGCACCCCTCCTTGGGAACTCGAGGCGTGGGTGCTCGCCAGAGTATATGAATGGACGGCGGGGCGGAGGGCGAGAGGAGAACGCCCAGCCCCGGAAGAGCGGGAGGCCGTCCGGCGGGAGGCGAGGGACGCCATCGTCGTCCATTGGACGGGGGAGCTCGCCACCGCAGCCTTCGGCCGCCGAACCCTCGACGCGATTGGGCCCGTCCTGCGAGACTGGCTCGAGCGGTCGCACGGGTTCCTCTCCTTCCGTCTGGTGCAGGTGCTGTCCGGACACGGTTGCTTCGGATCGTACCTGCACCGAATCGGACGGGAGGAGACACCGTCGTGCCACGACTGTGGTGCGGTGGAGGACACGGCGCAGCACACCCTCGAGGTGTGCCCGTCGTGGACCGAGATGCGCCAAGGTCTCATCGCGGCGATAGGACCGGATCTCTCACTCCCCGGCTTGGTCAACGCCATGCTGGGGAATGAAAGGTCCTGGGCGGCAGTCGCCTCCTTCTGCGAACATGTCATGTCCCAGAAGGAGTCGGCAGAGCGCGCGCGGGAGGACGATCCTCACGCGGCGCCGCTCCGAAGGCGGAGGAGGGGTAGAAGAAGACGTCAATTTGATAGTCATCTCCGACTCCTCCCAGGTGGAGGCCAGCAGGCAACGGATGCGGGGGCACCCTTGCCTGTATTGCACAGGCCTCCACCAGTGTCGGACGGGAATGGCCAGGTGTTCCCGGCCATTCCCGTTGCCCCCCAACCTGGGGGGCATGCGGGGCCCGCCAGCTAGGCGGGCATGCGCCGGGAGGGTTGTGGATGTAAAGGCTGAGCCGGTTTCCCATGGCCCTCCCATCACGGCGATGTGGGAACACCGCTGAGTTTTAGTGGGTATACTGTCATTCCGACAGGAGTCCCACATACCCCGTCTCGTCCCCCACGAGCGGTAATGCATAAAGCATTTCTCAGCGACAAAAAAAAAAAAAAAAAAAAAAAAAAAAAAAAAAGGGGGATCCCCCACAGCGCATACTTCCACGCAGTTTCCCCCGGGCAACGCCGTGTCTGACCACCGTAACGGAGTGGCAGACCGGCGGCTAAAGTGCGCTGTGATTCGCAGACTAAAAACGCTGTCGTCTGCGGATATGACGAAAAAGACAAGCCGTGACGCCTCTGGGCGATTTTATTCGGATCGCTCCTCACAGGGCGATTCAAACGGCCCTTCTCAGGGCCAACCCAAAGGCCCTTCTCAGGGCCAATCCAACGGCCCTTCTCAGGGCCAACCCAACGGCTCTTCTCAGGGCCAATCCAACGGCCCTTCTCAGGGCCACGCCGGCGGCGCTTTGGCGTCAGAAGCTGACCGCGCACCGTCCGCGGCCAGCTTGTTCAGCAGGCCGGACGAGTTGTCGGACGCCGATGAGTCCAATATGGACACGTCGGCGGCCGAAAACGACCGCCCCAAGCGGAAGAGGGCCGATCTGAGGCTCGGGTCCGGGGGCTCCTCGGAGTCGGTCGGGAGTAGGGCGAAGAAGAAGTCGAAGTCTAAAAAGGCTTTGACTTCTACTCCGTCTTTGGCTCACGATGTGGGCTTGGTGGACGCCGAGCGCCAGCTAAACCTGGCGAAAAGGACGCAACTCCAGGTGGACCTGGAGGAGAGGGTCGCCACCAAGGAGCGGCAGGCGCAAGCCGCCAGGTCGAGGGCTGGCTATGGTGCATCCAATGTACTATATGCTGACCACTCCCTGGCGGAATTGGAGCGCATGGCGCAGGAAGACAAGGAGGAGGTTCTGGAGGTCGCCTCAAAGTCCTCCAATTTGAAGGGGACCTTCCAGAAGGCCCTCAAATGCCGGGCCGCCAGCATGCACGGCATTGTCGTGGAGCTGGTGAAGCGGACGGCCACAGACGAGACGCGGCAGCTGCAGGCGAAGGTGGATCGTCTGCAGGCGGAGGTCAGTCAGCTACACCAGAAGCTGGCTGAGGTCACGGCCCGGCCTGCCCAATCTGCCACAGATGTGGTAGTAGGAGGCTCCTCCTCCCCTGCCAGCCTTGAGGAAATAATCCGCGGTGTCGTCATGGAGGAGAGGGCCTTCATCAGAGGCTGCTTCGCAGGAATCGAAGACCGGCTCCTGCCAGAAAAGCGGCTCCGCCCGCCGCTAGCGGCGGATTTGGGTCCACCACTGACGGAGCCGGAACCTGCGCCTCTGGGAGGCCCGGCATCAGGCGAGCAGCCTCGGGGCCCGAAGCCGTCCAAGGGCAAAGGCAAGGGCAAGAGGACCACGGTGGCCCCTCAAACACCCACCATGAGCGCGGAGGGAGCGCCTGGGTCGTCTGCCACTCCAGCAGCCCCCCGGAGCTCGCAGGGCGAAGACGCCCTTCTTCCCTCCACCACCCCGTCCAACCAGTCGTGGACGGAAGTGATCAGGGGGGGTAAAGGGAAAAAGACCCCCAAGCCCACTGCGACTGCTCCTACAGCCGCAGCCAAAAAGGGTCCAGCCGGCGGGAGGAAGCTGGTTCCTCCCAAAACCGCGGCCGTCGTGGTGACCATCACCCCGGAGGCCGTGGAGCGGGGCGAGACGTATGAGTCCGTCCTAAGACGGGCTCGTACCAACGCGGATCCTTCCCGGCTGGGGATCGGCAACATCACGTGCCGCCGAACCCTAGCCGGGGCTCGAATTTTCGAGTTCTCGGGGGAGCAGCGCGGCGCAAACGCGGACCTCTTCGCAAAAAAGTTGCAAGAGGTCATCGCGGATGCGGCAACGGTCGTCAGACCTGTAAAGACCGCAGCCTTGGAGGTGGCCGATCTGGATGATTCGGTCACCAAAGAGGACGTGGTCGCGGCCGTTGCGGTGGCTGGAGGCTGCGATGCTGGCGCGGTGAAGGGTGGAGCCATCAGGCTCGGCCGCCGCGGCATGGGCACCATCCGCATCGAGTGCCCAGTCGCTGCGGCCGGGGCCGTCCTTACTGTGACCAAAGGACGGCTGCTTGTGGGCTTCAGCTCGGCTGTGGTTCGGCCACTTGAAGACCAGCCTATGCGTTGTTTCAAGTGCTTCGCGTTCGGCCACACCCGAACCACGTGTCCCTCCAAGTTCGACTGGGGAGACTGTTGTTTCCGATGCGGGCAGGAGGGACACAGGAGTGCCACTTGCCACGCCGCCACGCTTCGCTGCGCGGCGTGTGCCGCCAGTGGCCGCCCCGCGGACCACAAGATGACGGGCAGGAGCTGCAAGCCTCCCGCGAGGAAGGGCATAGTGCCGGCGCAGGTTCGCCCTGCCGCCACCACCGCCGCCGAAGTCGCCGCTGTAGCTCCAGCGGCGGTAGCCGAGGAGGGATGTGCGATGTTGGAATAATGACTTTCAACTACCGCATCCTCCAGGCGAACACCAACCACTGCAGAGCGGCCCAGGACCTGGTGGTGCAGGTTATGGCCGAGTGGTTGGTGAACGTAGCGGTGGTCGCCGAGCCCTACTCAATCCCCGGCAGCTGGCTGGGTGACGAGGACGGCTCGGTGGCACTAGCGGCGCGGTCTTCCACAGACTCCCCTCCCCTCTCGCTATTAGAGAAAGGACCGGGATACGTGGCCGCCGCGTGGGGAGAATTAGCCCTTGTGGGCGTCTATTTCTCCCCAAACCGCCCCCTACAGGACTTCGAGAACTATCTCGGAGTCCTGGCCACCGTGGTCGGCAGGGCGGCGCCGCGTCAGGTCTCCGTACTGGGAGACCTGAATGCCAAGTCGGTGACCTGGGGCAACCCGGCCACCGACGCAAGCGGGCGGGCAGTGGAGATGTGGGCAGCCTCCTCTGGACTCTCCCTCTTGAACAGAGGCAGCGTCCAGACATGCGTGCGGCGGCAGGGTGGCTCAATAGTTGACGTCACTTTCGCCACCCCTGCGTTGGCCGCGCGCGTGTTGAACTGGCGGGTGGACCTGGTGGAGACTATGTCGGACCACCGCTACGTACGGTTCGACATCTCCACCGGTGGCCCCGGAGAGACGCGGCCCCTCTCGGTGCGATCACCGTTCCCGCGGTGGGCTCTCACCCGCCTGGACAGGGAGGCAGCGGGGGAGGCGGCGTTCATCCAGGACTGGTTTTCACCACCTTCCGCCGGCCTGGATGTGGACACCGTAGCGGGGCACCTAAGGGAGTCTCTGACCGAGGTATGCAACTCTAGCATGCCTCGGTCTTACCGACCACCACCCAAACGCGCCGTGTACTGGTGGTCGGCGGAGCTGGCGGGGCTTCGAGCAGCGTGTGTGGAGGCAAGGAGGGCCTACACGCGAAGCCGGCGGCGGCGTCGACGAGACCACGCCGACGAGGACCACCTCTATGAGGTTTACATGGAGGCAAAAGCGGTCCTCGATAGGGCCATCGCCGCCGCCAGAGACTCGGCGAGAGCGGAGATGTTGGAGGGTCTCGACAACGACCCATACGGGGGACCATATAAGGCGGCGCGCAACAAACTGCGCCCCTTTGGTCCCCCGGTGGCCGAGACCCTGGAGCCCTCATTACTGGATGGGGTGGTTCAGTCCCTGTTCCCGTGCAGGGACAACTTTACCCCACCAGTGATGGACCCACCGCTGGGGATAGCTCCGCCAGCTGAGGAAGAAGAGGAGGCCCCTCCTGTCACGGAGTCGGAACTTGGCGCGGCGATTCTCCATATCCGCGCCAAGAAGACAGCTCCGGGCCCCGACAGTGTTCCGGCAAGAGTGGTGGCGATCGCTGTCACTCAAATGGAGGAGAGGTTTCGGGACCTCTTCAGCGCATGTCTTGCGTCTGGGAGGTTCCCGAAACCGTGGAAGGAGGGGCAGTTGTGCCTCCTTCGCAAGGAGGGCCGCCCAGCAGACTCCCCCTCGGCATACCGGCCCATCGTTCTGCTCGATGAGGTCGGAAAAATGTTCGAGGGGATAATCGCTGCCCGCCTAAAAAGCCATTTGCGGTGTATCGGGCCGGACTTGTCGGACGCTCAGTTCGGTTTTCGGGCTGAGCATTCCACGGTGGACGCGCTGGCCCGCCTTAAAGGCCAGGTGAAGGGGGCGATGGAGGTGGGGGACGGAGTGTTGGCCGTGTCATTCGACATAGCCAATGCCTTCAACTCCGTTCCCCACTCCACCATCCTAGAGGCGCTCCGATTCCACGGAGTGCCTCGATACATGCGCGATCTACTGGCCAGCTATCTGGAGGATCGGGCGATCGTCCTGGTAAATAGGACTGGCCAAGTCCGGCGATACGCCGTTGAGGCCGGCGTGCCGCAGGGGTCAGTCATAGGACCTCTCCTCTGGAACATCGCCTATGATTGGCTCTTGCGGGGAACTCTCCTCCGAGGCACGAGTGTCATCTGCTATGCGGATGACACTCTCCTCACCGCCCGGGGGGGGAGTTTCAGGGAGGCGGCCAACTTGGCCTCGGCGGGCGGATCCTTGGTCGCGGGGAGGATCCGCCGCCTAGGTTTAACGGTGGCGCTGCACAAGACCGAGGCTGTGTTCTTCCACGGACCTCGGCAGCGCCCCCCACCTGACGCCCACATCTTCGTGGAGGGCGTCAGAATTGAGGTGAAGGCCCAGATGAAATATCTGGGCCTTGTACTCGACAGCAGGTGGCGCTTCGGTCCGCATTTTAGCGGCCTGTCGTCGCGCCTGCTGAAGGCCGCAGGTACGCTCTCGTGGCTGCTTCCCAACTTGGGGAGGCCCAGCGCGCGATGCCGGCAACTTTACGCCGGCATCTTGAGGAGTATGGCCCTTTACGGGGCTCCTATCTGGGAGGACTCCCTCCAAAGGAGGGAGAACGCCACCGCCTTGCGGGCGCCCCAAAGGGCCATAGCCCAGCGGGTGGCGCGGGCCTACCGCACGGTGGGCTTCGCGGCAGCATGTGCTCTGGCCAGCACCCCTCCTTGGGAACTCGAGGCGTGGGTGCTCGCCAGAGTGTATGAATGGACGGCGGGGCGGAGGGCGAGAGGAGAACGCCCAGCCCCGGAAGAGCGGGAGGCCGTCCGGCGGGAGGCGAGGGACGCCATCGTCGTCCATTGGACGGGGGAACTCGCCACCGCAGCCTTCGGCCGCCGAACCCTCGACGCGATTGGGCCTGTCCTGCAAGACTGGCTCGAGCGGTCGCACGGGTTCCTCTCCTTCCGTCTGGTGCAGGTGCTGTCCGGACACGGTTGCTTCGGATCGTACCTGCACCGAATCGGATGGGAGGAGACACCGTCATGCCACGACTGTGGTGCGGTGGAGGACACGGCGCAGCATACCCTCGAGGTGTGCCCGTCGTGGACCGAGACGCGCCAAGGTCTTATCGCGGTGATAGGACCGGACCTCTCACTCCCCGGCGTGGTCAACGCCATGCTGGGGAATGAGAGGTCCTGGGCGGCAGTCGCCTCCTTCTGCGAACATGTCATGTCCCAGAAGGAGTCGGCAGAGCGCGCGCGGTAGGACGATCCTCACGCGGCGCCGCTCCGAAGGCGGAGGAGGGGTCGAAGAAGACGTCAATTTGATAGTCATCTCCGACTCCTCCCAGGTGGAGGCCAGCAGGCAACGGGTGCGGGGGCACCCTTGCCTGTATTGCACAGGCCTCCACCAGTGTCGGACGGGAATGGCCAAGTGTTCCCGGCCATTCCCGTAGCCCCCCAACCTGGGGGGCATGCGGGGCCCGCCAGCTAGGCGGGCATGCGCCGGGAGGGTTGTGGATGTAAAGGCTGAGCCGGTTTCCCATGGCCCTCCCATCACGGCGATGTGGGAACACCGCTGAGTTTTAGTGGGTATACTGTCATTCTAACAGGAATCCCACATACCCCGTCTCGTCCCCCACGAGCGGCAATGCATAAAGCATTTCTCAGCGACAAAAAAAAAAAAAAAAAAAAAAAGGTTAGGTTCCCCACCGAAGGTGTCTCCACGTTGTTGTCGTGGTGGGGCTTGTGCGTCTCAATGATCTTGGGGCTCTGCCGGTAGAGTTACTCATGCCGGAAAGGTCCAAGTGAGAGACCAGACTAAGAGAGACACCGGGATGGGGTCGCTCCTGATCGGTCGACGATAGTCGATCGACATTGGACGCGACCATGCCGCTGCGGTGTAGGCACACCAAAGCGGCGCGTGTTCTCTCCTTGGGAGAGAACTTTCGGCGGGTTCGCTGAGTCGGGTTGCCGGACAGCGGACGGAGGCATGTTTAATGCCGCCGCCGGGGGCTTGGCTTCATTGCCTGGCCCAGAGGAAGGCTACCTCTAAGATAAAAAACCACCCAATCCTAAGCTTTGAAGCGCGGTGAGAGGATGAATGGCTGGAGGGAGTCCAGTCGTTAGCGCTTCCCCTGTAGAGCACCTGCCGCACTCTACAGTATGTAGGCTTACCGGGTATCTAGGCTCTGCCCGGTGGACATTTGTGACCTATATCTACTCGTGGGATTTATATGGAAGACCAAAACAAAAAATCAAAAGAAGTGCCGATCGTGCTGATCGAGCAGATGGGTGTGGGTGCGGTGTCAGATTCTGACACCACATCCGAAAGGATGAGTGTGGTGAGTGTGGCGAGCGCAAGCTCAAAGCATTCACGAACGGAAGAGGCTGAGCGTCATTCCAAATTTTGGAAACGCTCGCGTAAAGGAAAGGAAAAGCTGGCAGGGCTGGCAGGCCTCTCTTCTAGTGAGGAGAACCTACCGGCCGCCAAAATACCGACAGGAAGAAGAGGGCGAGGTCGCGCAATTGCTGGAGCGAAAGCTCCTTCCACGTCGCGCGACCCTCAAGGGCGCTTCCTCAAGCGCCCCGACACGCCGGCACCCAGCGGAGGTAGTGGGGACTCGGGGACCAAACAAGTGGAGGGTGCTTCTACCCAAAACCCCGTTTCCTTGGTCGCCACAAAGGGGGAAATAAACTCCGCTAACAGAGAGGAGAGACGGGCAGTGGCCCTGGATGAAGTGGCTGTAATGGCCAGTCAGGCTAGAGACCGGCGGTCTGCTCGCATAGCCGCTGCCGAAGATCTCTCAGCGGTGGCCCTCAGTCGCCAGGTGATGGACGGTGTGGAGGTCGTCCTGAAGGTTGCCACCAAATCGGGCAACCTGAAGGGCACATTCACGCGCGCTTTAAAGGAGGCGGCGGATGGCATTAAGGAGGCGGTTGGGGTCCTCCTTAATCGCACGAGCTCGGATGAGACGGTTAAGTTGTGGGAGGAGAACAGCCGTCTCCGATCCGAACTAGAGGACCTCAAGCGGGAGTTCGCCGCCCAGAGGACAGAATTGAGAGGGCAAGAGCGTGCAGTTCCCGCCGCTGCCGGCTCCTCTATGGCCATCGCCCCGTCATCGTCGTCGTCTGCTCCCATACTTGCGGATGTGGATCTAGAGAAGATCGCACGTATCTGCATGCTGCAATGTGGGGGCATGGTGAATGCCCGTCTGCAGGCCCTGGAGTCGAGACTCCTCCCGGCCCAGACCCTCCGACCACCGCTTGCAGCGGACAAACGGAGGACGGAGGAGGTCGCTAAGCCGGGGCCTGCAATCACAGCGGCCAAACCGGCGATGTCTGGGAAGGGGGCCAAAAAGCCCGCACAGGGGCCAGGGAAGCCCTCGGAGGGAGCGCCCGCACCCCCTTCCCACACAGGTGCACCCTCGGCGAACGCGCCCGTGCCCACGGAGGAGTCCTGGGCGACAGTGGTCAAGCGCAGCCGGAAGAAGAAGGGAAAGGCGGCAACGCCACCCGCTCCGCCCGCTGCCGCAGCCACCAAGACGAAGAGGCCGCGCAGAGCACGTGCCCCACGCTCCGCGGCTGTAGTGATCACGCTGCAGCCCGGAGCCGTAGAGAGGGGTCTGCTGTACAAGACGGTCCTCGAGGAGGCAAAAGCCAAGGTCGCATTCCCTGACCTTGGCACACCGACCGGCTTCAAATTGAGGCCGACGGTAACGGGGGCGCGGCTGTTCGAGCTATCGGGTGCCTCGAGCAGCGAAAAGGCGGACATCCTGGCTGCCAAGCTGAGGGAGGTCCTCAACCCGGAGGACGTCCGGGTGTCCAGGCCCGTAAAGAGCGCTGAACTGCGCGTCGATGGCCTGGACGACTCGACGACACCGGCTGAGGTCGTGGCGGCCATCGCCCGAGACGGAGGGTGTCCGCCTGACGCCGTGCACACAGGCGACATCCGCGCCGATGCCTCCGGGCTCGGCACGATTTGGGTGCGGTGCCCGGCCACAAGGCGGCCGAGTGCTCCGAGGCACCGAACTGCAGCCTGTGTACAGCTGCAGGGAGGCCCGCGGGGCACAGAGCCGGCGGAAAGGCCTGTGGCGCCCCAAAGGGCAACAATAAAAAAAAGAGAGGGGCAACCAAGGCTACCGGGGGCTCTTTACACCCCCCTCAGCCTGGCTGCCCTCCGGCCGACTCCCGGCCTAGGAATGGTGCGGAGGGGATGGACTGTGCCTAATGGCGCTGTTCCATGTCCTCCAGGGCAACATCAACCACTCTGCCAGAGCTCAGGATCTCTTGCTGCAGAGTATGGCAGAGTGGTCGATTCACGTGGCTGTGGTCGCCGAGCCGTATTTTGTCCCCGCCAGGGATAACTGGTTGGGTGACTTGGACGGTTTGGTGGCCATCATCGGCGGGGCTCTTGTCAACCCGTCCCGAGGTCATGGCTGGGTAGCCGCCCTCGCGGACGGCATTGGTATTGTTGGGGCATATTTCTCGCCCAACAAGAGTCTCGCCGACTTCGAGAGCTTCCTTGTCGAGTTGGGTGCCGTCGTTGGCCGGTTCCATCCTCGCCCGGTGCTGTTGCTCGGGGATCTTAACGCCAAGTCTGCGGCGTGGGGATCTCCGATCACCGATGCTAAGGGCGAGGCGCTGGAGGAGTGGGCGGTCACGACCGGCTTGGCCGTCCTCAACCGGGGTTCGGAGTACACGTGCGTGCGGCAGCGGGGCGGGTCTATTGTGGACGTCTCGTTCGCTAGCCCCGCTGTCGCGAGCCGTGTCCACGACTGGCGTGTCGCCGTGGAGGTGGAGACGTTGTCGGATCACCGATACATTCGTTTCGATGTCTCCGCCCAGACCGCGGGCGGCCGCAGTCCGTCGGCCCCGCGGACGGACGGTCCGCGCTGGGCGCGAAAGCGCATTGACAGGGAATTGCTCGAGGAGGCCGCTTTTGTCCAGGCCTGGTTCCGGGAGTCGGCAACTGCCGGACCCGTCGACGTCGATGAGGAGGCGCAGTGGTTCCACGGGGCGATGACGCAAATTTGCGACGCGTCCATGCCCCGGGTTCACACGCAATTTACAAGGCGCCAGGTGTACTGGTGGTCTGCCGAAATCGCGCAGATGCGCGTCACGTGTATAGACGTCAGACGCCAGTACACCCGATACCGGAGAAGACGTCGTCGGGTCCCTGACGAAGAAGCCGCGCTGTATGAGGTGTACCGCGCGGCGAAGCAGGCTCTGTGGCTGGCCATAGGTGAGGCGAAGACGCGTGCTAGGGAGGAGAGTTTGGAGACTCTGGACCGTGATCCATGGGGGCGCCCTTATCGTGCGGTCCGGGGGAAACTCCGGGCCTGGGCGCCTCCGCTTACGGAGAGTCTCCAACCAGAGCTGCTGGAGGAGGTGGTCGCAGCCCTCTTCCCGGCGAGAGTGGAGCATGCTCCGCCACCGATGGCATTGCCCACAGCCACAGAGCTTGAGGAAGAGAACGCCAGCGTCCCACGGGTGACACAGGCAGAGATGAGGGCGGCCGTGATGCGGCTCCGGGCAAAAACCGTTGCTCCGGGGCCCGATGGCATCCACGGCTTAGTGCTAGCCCTCGCTCTGAAGGAGCTTGAGCCCCAACTGACAGGACTCTTCTCAGCGTGCCTAGAGCAGGGCCAGTTTCCCACTCAGTGGAAATCTGGTCGTCTGGTCCTGCTCAGGAAGGCGGGGCGCCCTGCGGACTCGACGTCCGCGTACCGGCCCATAGTGCTGCTAGACGAGGTGGGAAAACTGCTCGAGCGGATTATCGCAGCCCGCCTCGTAAGCCACTTGTGCAGAGAGGGGCCGGACCTGGACGATAGCCAGTTCGGGTTTCGGCATGGGCGCTCCACTATCCACGCTATATCGCGAGTGAGAGCCCTGGCGGAGGAAGCGGTGTCTCGGGGCGGGGTGATGTTGGCGGTGTCCTTGGACATTTCTAACGCCTTCAACACCCTGCCCTGGAGTTGTATTCGGGAGGCACTGCGTTACCATCGGGTGCCTTCCTACCTCCACCGCATTGTTGGGGCTTATTTGGCGGAGAGGTGTGTCACCTACGTGGGACGTGATGGCGGAAAGCAGCGCCGCATGTCGTGCGGTGTTCCGCAGGGCTCGGTCGTGGGACCGCTCCTGTGGAACATCGGGTACGACTGGGTGCTGCGGGGCGAGCTCCAGCCGGGCGTGGACCTGACGTGTTACGCGGACGACACGCTGGTCACGGCCCGGGGGAGCTCGTACAGGGAGGCAGCGTTGCTGGCGACGGCTGCGGTCTCACAGGTGGTGGGCCGCATACGGCGCCTAGGCCTGGAGGTGGCCCTAAACAAGTCGGAGGCCATGGTCTTTCATGGCCCCCGGCGGGCGCCGCCGCCGGGATTACACATCGTGGTGGGGGGGGCCCAAATAGCTGTCGAGTCTACCATGAAGTACCTAGGATTGGTGCTCGACAGCCGGTGGAATTTCGGCCCCCACTTCCGGCGGCTTGCGCCCAAGTTGTTGGGCGCGGCTGGGGCGCTGTCAACGCTGCTTCCCAATCTGGGGGGCCCGAGCGCCGCCTGTAGGCGGCTCTACGTGGGGATCGTGCGATCGATGGCCCTGTATGGGGCCCCGATCTGGGCGGCTGACCTGACGGCCAACAGCTTAATCGTTCTGCGGAAACCGCAGCGGGCTATGGCCGTCAGAGTCATAAGGGGTTATCGCACGATCTCCTACGAGGCGGGTTGTATACTGGCCGGATCCCCGCCCTGGGACCTGGAGGCGAAGGTGCTCGCGTCACTGTACTGGTGGCGCGAGGAAGCGCGGGCGCGGGGCGAGCGACTGACGCAGCAACATTTGGAGCTGCGCCGGTCACAGCTCCGCGAGGTCCTGGTGGCGGAATGGCGGAACAGGCTTTCGAGCCCTACCGCCGGCCTCGGCACCATCGAGGCGGTCCGGCCAGTGCTCGACCACTGGCTCGGGAGGAGGCACGGCTCCCTGTCGTTTCGGGCGACGCAGGTGCTCTCGGGGCATGGCTGCTTCGGGAAGTACCTGTGTCGCATAAACAGGGAGCCGGACGCTCGGTGTCACCACTGCGTCGACTGCCGGGAGGACACGGCGCGGCATACGCTGGCAGAGTGTGCCGCTTGGGAGGAGCCGCGCCGTGCCCTCATCAGTGAAGTAGGCAGTGACCTGTCGCTGCCGGCCGTAGTGAGTGCGATGGTCGGCAGCGAAGAGTCCTGGGACGCGGTGGTCTCCTTCTGCGAAACTGTCATCTCGCAGAAGGAGGCTGCGGAGAGGGAGAGGGAAATCACGACTCTACTCCCGATCCGCAGCAGGCGCACCGGGCGTCGGCGGAGGGCGGACAACGCCCTCTTCCAGCCCCCCTAAATGGGTCCAGGGGTGACGGACATGGGGACGTCCGTCGCCCCCCATTCAACAGGACCCGAGGCGGCGGCGCGTAGTGTTCCACGCGCGCCCCTCTTGGACGTCGCGGAGGGAGTCAAACACCTCACTCCCTCCGCTGACCTGAGGAGAGGCCCGCAGAGGCGGGCCGGCACCAGTCGGGGATTGCGGAAGTCGCTTTTGTTCCCGCGATCCCCGGCGTAGGTGTGGGTTGGGAACACCGGGGTGGTTTTTAGTCAGTAAGAGTCTGACAGACCCCTCTGCCCCCCCCAGGGCGGAGGACATCCATGAGGATTTTCCACCCCGAACAAAAAAAAAAAAAAAAAAAAAAAAAAGGTTAGGTTAGGTTAGGTTAGGTTAGGTTAGGTTGGGGGGGGGGATCCCCCACAGCGCATACTTCCACGTAGTTTCCCCCGGGCAACGCCGTGTCTGACCACCGTAACGGAGTGGCAGACCGGCGGCTAAAGTGCGCTGTGATCCGCAGACCAAAAACGCGTTCGTCTGCGGATATGTCGAAATTGCAAAGCCGTGACGCCTCTGGGCGTTTTTATTCTAATCGCTCCTCACAGGGCGATTCAAACGGCCCTTCTCAGGGCCAACCCAACGGCCCTTCTCAGGGCCAATCCAACGGCCCTTCTCAGGGCCATGCCGGCGACGCTTTGGCGTCAGAAGCTGACCGCGCACCGTCCGCGGCCAGCTTTTTCAGCAGGCCGGACGAGTTGTCGGACGCCGACGAGTCCAATATGGACACGTCGGCGGCCGAAAACGACCGCCCCAAGCGGAAGAGGGCCGATCTGAGGCTCGGGTCCGGGGGCTCCTCGGAGTCGGTCGGGAGTAGGGCGAAGAAGAAGTCGAAGTCTAAAAAGGCTTCGACTTCTACTCCGGCTGTGGCTCACGATGTGGGCTTGGTGGACGCCGAGCGCCAGCTAAACCTGGCGAAAAGGGCGCAACTCCAGGTGGACCTGGAGGAGAGGGTCGCCACCAAGGAGCGGCAGGCGCAAGCCGCCAGGTCGAGGGCTGGCTATGGTGCATCTAATGTACTATATGCTGACCACTCCCTGGCGGAATTGGAGCGCATGGCGCAGGAAGACAAGGAGGAGGTTCTGGAGGTCGCCTCAAAGTCCTCCAATTTGAAGGGGACCTTCCAGAAGGCCCTCAAATGCCGGGCTGCCAGCATGCACGGCATTGTCGTGGAGCTGGTGAAGCGGACGGCCACGGACGAGACGCGGCAGCTGCAGGCGAAGGTGGATCGTCTGCAGGCGGAGGTCAGCCAGCTACACCAGAAGCTGGCTGATGTCACGGCCCGGCCTGCCCAATCTGCCCCAGACGCGGTGGTGGGAGGCTCCTCCTCCCCTGCCAGCCTTGAGGCAATAATCCGCGGGGTTGTCATGGAGGAGAGAGCCTTCATCAGAGGCTGCTTCGCAGGAATCGAAGACCGGCTCTTGCCGGAAAAGCGGCTCCGCCCGCCGCTAGCGGCGGATTTGAGTCTACCACCGACCGAGCCGGAACCTACGCCTCTGGGAGGCCCGGCATCAGGCGAGCAGCCCCGGGGCCCGAAGCCGTCCAAGGGCAAAGGCAAGGGCAAGAGGACCACGGTGGCCCCTCAAACACCCACCACGAGCGCGGAGGGAGCGTCTGCATCGTCTGCCACTCCAGCAGCCCCCCGGAACTCGGAGGGGGAAGACGCCCTTCTTCCCTCCACCACCCCGTCCAACCAATCGTGGACAGAAGTGGTCAGGGGGGGAAAAGGGAAAAAGTCGACCCCCAAGCCTGCTGCGACTGCTCCTGCAGCCAAAAAGGGTCCAGCCGGCGGGAGGAAGCTGGTTCCTCCCAAAACCGCGGCCGTCGTCGTGACCATCACCCCGGAGGCCGTGGAGCGGGGCGAGACTTATGAGTCCGTCCTAAGACGGGCTCGTACCAACGCGGATCCTTCCCGGCTAGGGATCGGCAATATCACGTGCCGCCGAACCCTAGCCAGGGCTCGAATTTTCGAGTTCTCGGGGGAGCAGCGCGGCGCAAACGCGGACCTCTTCGCAAAAATGTTGCAAGAGGTCATCGCGGACGCGGCAACGGTCGTCAGACCTGTAAAGACCGCAGCCTTGGAGGTGGCCGATCTGGATGATTCGGTCACCAAAGAGGACGTGGTGGCGGCCGTTGCGGTGGCTGGAGGCTGCGATGCTGGCGCGGTGAAGGGTGGAGCCATCAGGCTCGGCCGCCGCGGCATGGGCACCATCCGCATCGAGTGCCCAGTCGCTGCGGCTGGGGCCGTCCTTACTGCGACCAAAGGACGGCTGCTTGTGGGCTTCAGCTCGGCTGTGGTTCGGCCACTTGAAGACCAGCCTATGCGTTGCTTCAAGTGCTTCGCGTTCGGCCACACCCGAACCACGTGTCCCTCCAAGTTCGACTGGGGAGACTGTTGTTTCCGATGCGGGCAGGAGGGACACAGGAGTGCCACTTGCCACGCCGCCACGCTTCGCTGCGCGGCGTGTGCTGCCAGTGGCCGCCCCGCGGACCACAAGATGACGGGCAGGAGCTGCAAGCCTCCCGCGAGGAAGGGCATAGTGCCGGCGCAGGTTCGTCCTGCCGCCACCACCGCCGCCGAAGTCGCCGCTGTAGCTGCAGCGGCGGTAGCCGAGGAGGGGTGTGCGATGTTGGAGTAATGGTTTCCGACTACCGCATCCTCCAGGCGAACATCAACCACTGCAGAGCGGCCCAGGACCTGGTGGTACAGGTCATGGCCGAGTGGTTGGTGAACGTAGCGGTGGTTGCCGAGCCCTACTCAATCCCCGGCAGCTGGCTGGGTGACGAGGACGGCTCGGTGGCACTAGCGGCGCGGTCTTCCACAGACTCCCCTCCCCTCTCGCTATTAGAGAAGGGACCGGGATACGTGGCCGCCGCGTGGGGAGAATTAGCCCTTGTGGGCGTCTATTTCTCCCCAAACCGCCCCCTACAGGACTTCGAGAACTATCTCGGAGTCCTGGCCGCCGTGGTCGGCAGGGCGGCGCCGCGTCAGGTCTCCGTATTGGGAGACCTGAATGCCAAGTCGGTGACCTGGGGCAACCGGGCCACCGACGCACGCGGGCGGGCAGTGGAGATGTGGGCAGCCTCCTCTGGACTCTCCCTCTTGAACAGAGGCAGCGTCCAGACATGCGTGCGGCGGCAGGGTGGCTCAATAGTTGACGTCACTTTCGCCACCCCTGCGTTGGCCGCGCGCGTGTTGAACTGGCGGGTGGACCTGGTGGAGACTATGTCGGACCACCGCTACGTACGGTTCGACATCTCCACCGGTAGCCCCGGAGAGACGCGGCCCCTCTCGGTGCGATCACCGTTCCCGCGGTGGGCTCTCACCCGCCTGGACAGGGAGGCAGCGGGGGAGGCGGCGTTCATCCAGGACTGGTTTTCACCACCTTCCGCCGGCCTGGATGTGGACACCGTGGCGGGGCACCTGAGGGAGTCTCTGACTGAGGTATGCAACTCTAGCATGCCTCGGTCTTGCCGACCGCCACCCAAACGCGCCGTGTACTGGTGGTCGGCGGAGCTGGCGGGGCTTCGAGCAGCGTGTGTGGAGGCAAGGAGGGCCTACACGCGAAGCCGGCGGCGGCGTCGACGAGACCACGCCAATGAGGACCACCTCTATGAGGTATACATGGAGGCAAAAGTGGTTCTCGATAGGGCCATCGCCGCCGCCAGAGACTCGGCAAGAGCGGAGATGTTGGAGGGTCTCGACAACGACCCATACGGGAGACCATATAAGGCGGCACGCAACAAACTGCGCCCCTTTGGTCCCCCGGTGGCCGAGACCCTGGAGCCCTCATTACTGGATGGGGTGGTTCAGTCCCTGTTCCCGTGCAGGGACAACTTCACCCCACCAGTGATGGACCCACCGCTGGGGATAGCTTCGCCAGCTGAGGAAGTAGAGGAGGCCCCTCCTGTCACGGAGTCGGAACTTGGCGCGGCAATTCTCCATATCCGCGCCAAGAAGACAGCTCCGGGCCCCGACGGTGTTCCGGCAAGAGTGGTGGCGATCGCTGCCACTCAAATGGAGGAGAGGTTTCGGGACCTCTTCAGCGCATGTCTTGCGTCTGGGAGGTTCCCGAAACCGTGGAAGGAGGGGCAGTTGTGCCTCCTTCGCAAGGAGGGCCGCCCAACAGACTCCCCCTCGGCATACCGGCCCATCGTTCTGCTCGATGAGGTCGGAAAAATGTTCGAGGGGATAATCGCTGCCCGCCTAAAAAGCCATTTGCGGTGTATCGGGCCGGACTTGTCGGACGCTCAGTTCGGTTTTCGGGCTGAGCGTTCCACGGTGGACGCGCTGGCCCGCCTTAAGGGCCAGGTGAAGGGGGCGATGGAAGTGGGGGACGGATTGTTGGCTGTGTCATTCGACATAGCCAATGCCTTCAACTCCGTTCCCCACTCCACCATCCTAGAGGCGCTCCGATTCCACGGAGTGCCTCGATACATGCGCGATCTACTGGCCAGCTACCTGGAGGATCGGGCGATCGTCCTGGTAAATAGGACTGGCCAAGTCCGGCGATACGCCGTTGAGGCCGGCGTGCCGCAGGGGTCAGTCATAGGACCTCTCCTCTGGAACATCGCCTATGATTGGCTCTTGCGGGGAACTCTCCTCCGGGGCACGAGTGTCGTCTGCTATGCGGATGACACTCTCCTCACCGCCCGGGGGGGGTGTTTCAGGGAGGCAGCCAACTTGGCCTCGGCAGGCGGATCCTTGGTGGCGGGGAGGATCCGCCGCCTAGGTTTAACGGTGGCGCTGCACAAGACCGAGGCTGTGTTCTTCCACGGACCTCGGCAGCGCCCCCCACCTGACGCCCACATCTTCGTGGAGGGCGTCAGAATTGAGGTGAAGGCCCAGATGAAATATATGGGCCTTGTACTCGACAGCAGGTGGCGCTTCGGTCCGCATTTTAGCGGGCTGTCGTCGCGCCTGCTGAAGGCCGCAGCTACGCTCTCGTGGCTGCTTCCCAACTTGGGGAGGCCCAGCGCGCGATGCCGGCAACTTTACGCCGGCATCTTGAGGAGTATGGCCCTTTACGGGGCTCCTATCTGGGAGGACTCCCTCCAGAGGAGGGAGAACGCCACCGCCTTGCGTGCGCCCCAAAGGGCCATAGCCCAGCGGGTGGCGCGGGCCTACCGCACGGTGGGCTTCGCGGCAGCATGTGCTCTGGCCAGCACCCCTCCTTGGGAACTCGAGGCGTGGGTGCTCGCCAGAGTGTATGAATGGACGGCGGGGCGGAGGGCGAGAGGAGAACGCCCAGCCCCGGAAGAGCGGGAGGCCGTCCGGCGGGAGGCGAGGGACGCCATCGTCGTCCATTGGACGGGGGAACTCGCCACCGCAGCCTTCGGCCGCCGAACCCTCGACGCGATTGGGCCTGTCCTGCAAGACTGGCTCGAGCGGTCGCACGGGTTCCTATCCTTCCGTCTGGTGCAGGTGCTGTCCGGACACGGTTGCTTCGGATCGTACCTGCACCGAATCGGACGGGAGGAGACACCGTCGTGCCACGACTGTGGTGCGGTGGAGGACACGGCGCAGCATACCCTCGAGGTGTGCCCGTCGTGGACCGAGACGCGCCAAGGTCTTATCGCGGTGATAGGACCGGACCTCTCACTCCCCGGCGTGGTCAACGCCATGCTGGGGAATGAAAGGTCCTGGGCGGCAGTCGCCTCCTTCTGCGAACATGTCATGTCCCAGAAGGAGTCGGCAGAGCGCGCGCGGGAGGACGATCCTCACGCGGCGCCGCTCCGAAGGCGGAGGAGGGGTCGAAGAAGACGTCAATTTGATAGTCATCTCCGACTCCTCCCAGGTGGAGGCCAGCAGGCAACGGGTGCGGGGGCACCCTTGCCTGTATTGCACAGGCCTCCACCAGTGTCGGACGGGAATGGCCAGGTGTTCCCGGCCATTCCCGTAGCCCCCCAACCTGGGGGGCATGCGGGGCCCGCCAGCTAGGCGGGCATGCGCCGGGAGGGTTGTGGATGTAAAGGCTGAGCCGGTTTCCCATGGCCCTCCCATCACGGCGATGTGGGAACACCGCTGAGTTTTAGTGGGTATACTGTCATTCTGACAGGAGTCCCACATACCCCGTCTCGTCCCCCACGAGCGGCAATGCATAAAGCATTTCTCAGCGACAAAAAAAAAAAAAAAAAAAAAAAAAAAAAAAAAAAAAAAAAAAAAAAAAAAGGTTAGATTGGGGGATCCCCCACAGCGCATACTTCCACGTAGTTTCCCCCGGGCAACGCCGTGTCTGACCACCGTAACGGAGTGGCAGACCGGCGGCTAAAGTGCGCTGTGATCCGCAGACCAAAAACGCGTTCGTCTGCGGATATGTCGAAATTGCAAAGCCGTGACGCCTCTGGGCGTTTTTATTCTAATCGCTCCTCACAGGGCGATTCAAACGGCCCTTCTCAGGGCCAACCCAACGGCCCTTCTCAGGGCCAATCCAACGGCCCTTCTCAGGGCCATGCCGGCGACGCTTTGGCGTCAGAAGCTGACCGCGCACCGTCCGCGGCCAGCTTTTTCAGCAGGCCGGACGAGTTGTCGGACGCCGACGAGTCCAATATGGACACGTCGGCGGCCGAAAACGACCGCCCCAAGCGGAAGAGGGCCGATCTGAGGCTCGGGTCCGGGGGCTCCTCGGAGTCGGTCGGGAGTAGGGCGAAGAAGAAGTCGAAGTCTAAAAAGGCTTCGACTTCTACTCCGGCTGTGGCTCACGATGTGGGCTTGGTGGACGCCGAGCGCCAGCTAAACCTGGCGAAAAGGGCGCAACTCCAGGTGGACCTGGAGGAGAGGGTCGCCACCAAGGAGCGGCAGGCGCAAGCCGCCAGGTCGAGGGCTGGCTATGGTGCATCTAATGTACTATATGCTGACCACTCCCTGGCGGAATTGGAGCGCATGGCGCAGGAAGACAAGGAGGAGGTTCTGGAGGTCGCCTCAAAGTCCTCCAATTTGAAGGGGACCTTCCAGAAGGCCCTCAAATGCCGGGCTGCCAGCATGCACGGCATTGTCGTGGAGCTGGTGAAGCGGACGGCCACGGACGAGACGCGGCAGCTGCAGGCGAAGGTGGATCGTCTGCAGGCGGAGGTCAGCCAGCTACACCAGAAGCTGGCTGATGTCACGGCCCGGCCTGCCCAATCTGCCCCAGACGCGGTGGTGGGAGGCTCCTCCTCCCCTGCCAGCCTTGAGGCAATAATCCGCGGGGTTGTCATGGAGGAGAGAGCCTTCATCAGAGGCTGCTTCGCAGGAATCGAAGACCGGCTCTTGCCGGAAAAGCGGCTCCGCCCGCCGCTAGCGGCGGATTTGAGTCTACCACCGACCGAGCCGGAACCTACGCCTCTGGGAGGCCCGGCATCAGGCGAGCAGCCCCGGGGCCCGAAGCCGTCCAAGGGCAAAGGCAAGGGCAAGAGGACCACGGTGGCCCCTCAAACACCCACCACGAGCGCGGAGGGAGCGTCTGCATCGTCTGCCACTCCAGCAGCCCCCCGGAACTCGGAGGGGGAAGACGCCCTTCTTCCCTCCACCACCCCGTCCAACCAATCGTGGACAGAAGTGGTCAGGGGGGGAAAAGGGAAAAAGTCGACCCCCAAGCCTGCTGCGACTGCTCCTGCAGCCAAAAAGGGTCCAGCCGGCGGGAGGAAGCTGGTTCCTCCCAAAACCGCGGCCGTCGTCGTGACCATCACCCCGGAGGCCGTGGAGCGGGGCGAGACTTATGAGTCCGTCCTAAGACGGGCTCGTACCAACGCGGATCCTTCCCGGCTAGGGATCGGCAATATCACGTGCCGCCGAACCCTAGCCGGGGCTCGAATTTTCGAGTTCTCGGGGGAGCAGCGCGGCGCAAACGCGGACCTCTTCGCAAAAATGTTGCAAGAGGTCATCGCGGATGCGGCAACGGTCGTCAGACCTGTAAAGACCGCAGCCTTGGAGGTGGCCGATCTGGATGATTCGGTCACCAAAGAGGACGTGGTGGCGGCCGTTGCGGTGGCTGGAGGCTGCGATGCTGGCGCGGTGAAAGGTGGAGCCATCAGGCTCGGCCGCCGCGGCATGGGCACCATCCGCATCGAGTGCCCAGTCGCTGCGGCTGGGGCCGTCCTTACTGCGACCAAAGGACGGCTGCTTGTGGGCTTCAGCTCGGCTGTGGTTCGGCCACTTGAAGACCAGCCTATGCGTTGCTTCAAGTGCTTCGCGTTCGGCCACACCCGAACCACGTGTCCCTCCAAGTTCGACTGGGGAGACTGTTGTTTCCGATGCGGGCAGGAGGGACACAGGAGTGCCACTTGCCACGCCGCCACGCTTCGCTGCGCGGCGTGTGCTGCCAGTGGCCGCCCCGCGGACCACAAGATGACGGGCAGGAGCTGCAAGCCTCCCGCGAGGAAGGGCATAGTGCCGGCGCAGGTTCGTCCTGCCGCCACCACCGCCGCCGAAGTCGCCGCTGTAGCTGCAGCGGCGGTAGCCGAGGAGGGGTGTGCGATGTTGGAGTAATGGTTTCCGACTACCGCATCCTCCAGGCGAACATCAACCACTGCAGAGCGGCCCAGGACCTGGTGGTACAGGTCATGGCCGAGTGGTTGGTGAACGTAGCGGTGGTTGCCGAGCCCTACTCAATCCCCGGCAGCTGGCTGGGTGACGAGGACGGCTCGGTGGCACTAGCGGCGCGGTCTTCCACAGACTCCCCTCCCCTCTCGCTATTAGAGAAGGGACCGGGATACGTGGCCGCCGCGTGGGGAGAATTAGCCCTTGTGGGCGTCTATTTCTCCCCAAACCGCCCCCTACAGGACTTCGAGAACTATCTCGGAGTCCTGGCCGCCGTGGTCGGCAGGGCGGCGCCGCGTCAGGTCTCCGTATTGGGAGACCTGAATGCCAAGTCGGTGACCTGGGGCAACCGGGCCACCGACGCACGCGGGCGGGCAGTGGAGATGTGGGCAGCCTCCTCTGGACTCTCCCTCTTGAACAGAGGCAGCGTCCAGACATGCGTGCGGCGGCAGGGTGGCTCAATAGTTGACGTCACTTTCGCCACCCCTGCGTTGGCCGCGCGCGTGTTGAACTGGCGGGTGGACCTGGTGGAGACTATGTCGGACCACCGCTACGTACGGTTCGACATCTCCACCGGTAGCCCCGGAGAGACGCGGCCCCTCTCGGTGCGATCACCGTTCCCGCGGTGGGCTCTCACCCGCCTGGACAGGGAGGCAGCGGGGGAGGCGGCGTTCATCCAGGACTGGTTTTCACCACCTTCCGCCGGCCTGGATGTGGACACCGTGGCGGGGCACCTGAGGGAGTCTCTGACTGAGGTATGCAACTCTAGCATGCCTCGGTCTTGCCGACCGCCACCCAAACGCGCCGTGTACTGGTGGTCGGCGGAGCTGGCGGGGCTTCGAGCAGCGTGTGTGGAGGCAAGGAGGGCCTACACGCGAAGCCGGCGGCGGCGTCGACGAGACCACGCCAATGAGGACCACCTCTATGAGGTATACATGGAGGCAAAAGTGGTTCTCGATAGGGCCATCGCCGCCGCCAGAGACTCGGCGAGAGCGGAGATGTTGGAGGGTCTCGACAACGACCCATACGGGAGACCATATAAGGCGGCACGCAACAAACTGCGCCCCTTTGGTCCCCCGGTGGCCGAGACCCTGGAGCCCTCATTACTGGATGGGGTGGTTCAGTCCCTGTTCCCGTGCAGGGACAACTTCACCCCACCAGTGATGGACCCACCGCTGGGGATAGCTTCGCCAGCTGAGGAAGTAGAGGAGGCCCCTCCTGTCACGGAGTCGGAACTTGGCGCGGCAATTCTCCATATCCGCGCCAAGAAGACAGCTCCGGGCCCCGACGGTGTTCCGGCAAGAGTGGTGGCGATCGCTGCCACTCAAATGGAGGAGAGGTTTCGGGACCTCTTCAGCGCATGTCTTGCGTCTGGGAGGTTCCCGAAACCGTGGAAGGAGGGGCAGTTGTGCCTCCTTCGCAAGGAGGGCCGCCCAGCAGACTCCCCCTCGGCATACCGGCCCATCGTTCTGCTCGATGAGGTCGGAAAAATGTTCGAGGGGATAATCGCTGCCCGCCTAAAAAGCCATTTGCGGTGTATCGGGCCGGACTTTTCGGACGCTCAGTTCGGTTTTCGGGCTGAGCGTTCCACGGTGGACGCGTTGGCCCGCCTTAAGGGCCAGGTGAAGGGGGCGATGGAAGTGGGGGACGGATTGTTGGCTGTGTCATTCGACATAGCCAATGCCTTCAACTCCGTTCCCCACTCCACCATCCTAGAGGCGCTCCGATTCCACGGAGTGCCTCGATACATGCGCGATCTACTGGCCAGCTACCTGGAGGATCGGGCGATCGTCCTGGTAAATAGGACTGGCCAAGTCCGGCGATACGCCGTTGAGGCCGGCGTGCCGCAGGGGTCAGTCATAGGACCTCTCCTCTGGAACATCGCCTATGATTGGCTCTTGCGGGGAACTCTCCTCCGGGGCACGAGTGTCGTCTGCTATGCGGATGACACTCTCCTCACCGCCCGGGGGGGGTGTTTCAGGGAGGCAGTCAACTTGGCCTCGGCAGGCGGATCCTTGGTGGCGGGGAGGATCCGCCGCCTAGGTTTAACGGTGGCGCTGCACAAGACCGAGGCTGTGTTTTTCCACGGACCTCGGCAGCGCCCCCCACCTGACGCCCACATCTTCGTGGAGGGCGTCAGAATTGAGGTGAAGGCCCAGATGAAATATCTGGGCCTTGTACTCGACAGCAGGTGGCGCTTCGGTCCGCATTTTAGCGGGCTGTCGTCGCGCCTGCTGAAGGCCGCAGCTACGCTCTCGTGGCTGCTTCCCAACTTGGGGAGGCCCAGCGCGCGATGCCGGCAACTTTACGCCGGCATCTTGAGGAGTATGGCCCTTTACGGGGCTCCTATCTGGGAGGACTCCCTCCAGAGGAGGGAGAACGCCACCGCCTTGCGTGCGCCCCAAAGGGCCATAGCCCAGCGGGTGGCGCGGGCCTACCGCACGGTGGGCTTCGCGGCAGCATGTGCTCTGGCCAGCACCCCTCCTTGGGAACTCGAGGCGTGGGTGCTCGCCAGAGTGTATGAATGGACGGCGGGGCGGAGGGCGAGAGGAGAACGCCCAGCCCCGGAAGAGCGGGAGGCCGTCCGGCGGGAGGCGAGGGACGCCATCGTCGTCCATTGGACGGGGGAACTCGCCACCGCAGCCTTCGGCCGCCGAACCCTCGACGCGATTGGGCCTGTCCTGCAAGACTGGCTCGAGCGGTCGCACGGGTTCCTATCCTTCCGTCTGGTGCAGGTGCTGTCCGGACACGGTTGCTTCGGATCGTACCTGCACCGAATCGGACGGGAGGAGACACCGTCGTGCCACGACTGTGGTGCGGTGGAGGACACGGCGCAGCATACCCTCGAGGTGTGCCCGTCGTGGACCGAGACGCGCCAAGGTCTTATCGCGGTGATAGGACCGGACCTCTCACTCCCCGGCGTGGTCAACGCCATGCTGGGGAATGAAAGGTCCTGGGCGGCAGTCGCCTCCTTCTGCGAACATGTCATGTCCCAGAAGGAGTCGGCAGAGCGCGCGCGGGAGGACGATCCTCACGCGGCGCCGCTCCGAAGGCGGAGGAGGGGTCGAAGAAGACGTCAATTTGATAGTCATCTCCGACTCCTCCCAGGTGGAGGCCAGCAGGCAACGGGTGCGGGGGCACCCTTGCCTGTATTGCACAGGCCTCCACCAGTGTCGGACGGGAATGGCCAGGTGTTCCCGGCCATTCCCGTAGCCCCCCAACCTGGGGGGCATGCGGGGCCCGCCAGCTAGGCGGGCATGCGCCGGGAGGGTTGTGGATGTAAAGGCTGAGCCGGTTTCCCATGGCCCTCCCATCACGGCGATGTGGGAACACCGCTGAGTTTTAGTGGGTATACTGTCATTCTGACAGGAGTCCCACATACCCCGTCTCGTCCCCCACGAGCGGCAATGCATAAAGCATTTCTCAGCGACAAAAAAAAAAAAAAGGTTAGGTTAGGTTAGGTTAGGTTTTTTTTTTTTTTTTTATAAATGAGTTATCTACCGCAGACATAATCGTCCGCGCCTTTTTTTACTAATTTTTAATTGTTTACAGTTTGTTTATTAACATTTGTGACATATGTCGTGTTCCGACATCGGACACTTATCTTGCTATCTTAAATACTAATTAAAATCTACGTGAGTCCATCTTTTTTTTTTTTTTTTTTTTTTTTTTTTTTTTTTTTTTTTTTTTTTATGCTCATGCACATGCTGACTGTTATTTTATTATTTGTTATTTATTTTAATACTAAGGCATTACATTAAGTTAGGTTCTATTTTTACGTTACTATTGATACAAATTGAGAGATTTGTGAATTTAAATTTGTAGTTCTTAATAAATTTAAGGTCTTATAAATGAGGATACAGTTATAAAAGAAAAATTTTGTTGTTGACTTACAGTAATTGGTTTCTTAAACATAAGAGAACTACATGGCGGTGCGAACCGACCAGCCCCGCACGACGGCGTCCGTTCACGGACTTGACGTGCACATCCGCGCCCCCGAGCTCGACCATTTTTTAGGGAACTCAAGGACCGGTTGCGCAGCGCCACCGCTGGTGGGCTTTTACGCGGGAATGACAGACTCGCTCCGCCATGCAGTTTTACATTTTAATTTTAATGATAATTATTCTAAGTTTTACATAGTGGTTTGGTTAGATTAAATTAGGTTAGGGTTTGGGTAGGTGTTTTTTTTGGGTAGGGTTTTGGGGTTTTGGAGTGGAGTGGGTTTGCTTAGGTGGTGTTGGAGTGGGTTGAACTGACCAGGGACTTCGCGAGCTTAAACAAAGCCTCCATCACAACTACGTCTCGATGCTGGATGGCCGTCTTGAGGTTGTAGTCGACGACCGTCTTTGTCGGAGCATCCATTGCCTTTTTTGCGAAGCGGCCCGTGGCGTCATCGGCGTCGTCGGAATAATAGACGCAACTGGCTGTGTGCCTCGATACCGCCACTACCGCGTGGGAGACGCTGTCGTGGATTTGGAGCCTCCTGGACTTGGTGTTGATGATGACGACGTTCTCGTAGGTCGACCCCTGGGACTCGTGGATGGTTAAGGTGCGCGACCCTTCGCCGGACCCGTATCCCTGGCTCACGAGAGAAGCTTTCTCCTCTTGAGTGTGAACCAGGAACAGGGTGTTCTGGGCGGTACTGGGTATTTGCGCTCCTGTATACCGCTCCACCCTCAGGGAGTGGACCCGCGACAACGACGACTTGGAGGAGTATATACCGGGGTATATCTCACTCAGTGCAACGGCCACATCCATCGGGTTACGGTGGGTGCAGAGCAGCTCCCGGGTGATGCCAGCCACCAGATTTGGACGGGTATACCTTAGTTCAAAAAGGTTCTCTCTGTCCAAAAATGGAAGCTGGTTTACATCCCCGATGAGGACAAGTTCGCTGGCACCAGACAACTTGACCGCCATGACTATGGCCCCAAAATGGTTCATGAGAGCCTCGTCTACCGTGAGGCGGTAGCATTTCTCATCTGATTTGAACCCGTTGGCTAAGATTGAGGCCATAGTGCGCACCTTTGTTTTTACGAGATCTCCTAAGCGGTGCGCTAGCTTTTCCCTGAGATCTTTGGCGGCTTCAGTTGTCGTGGTGGCGATGACGTCCTTCTCCTCATCGAAGTGTTTCAACATCCAGGTTGTCTTGCCGCAACCCGGGACTCCATTGACCCACTCGATTTTGGGTACCGCCCAGCTTCCCTGCGATGCCGGACTGTCTGAAGTCCCCAAAATGGACTGAGCCATTTCAAGGATCTTTTCGTCCAGCATGATCTTGGTACATTTGGCGGTAACCACAATCGAGTCGTCGTTTGGTGCGTGGAATGTTATGTTGCCTGAGCGCTCCATTTCCTCCTCGTCCAGGGTCACGAACCCGTTCCTCGCGCTAAAGGCTGCCATGTACGACCCCGCCATTTCCCCTTTGATGACCTGGGATGTGGCGTTGTCGTACACTGCTGCCTCTGACTCCTCGAGTAGAACCCTTAACAGACCTTCTGTGTTCCTATGGAAAGTCTGCAGGATCTTACTGCATGTCGCGAGATTGAACTGTCTGGTCGCTCTCACGATTGCTACGTACTCGAGGAAGGCGCTCTTCACATGGTCCGTGGTGCCCAAATTCGTTGAGAGGATCGGCGGGCAGACTTGCCCTTTGTCGGCTCTGGTGGGCTTAGGCTTAGGTGGTGGTGGTGGTAGTTTTGGTTTTTCTGCTGTGAACCTTGCCGCTGCTGCTGCCTGCTCGTGTGATGGTGGTGATGTGACTGATGATGGTGATGGTGGTGTCGATGATGGTGATGCTCGGCTGGTGCTTGGGAGCAGTGCGCTGAGGAAAGTGCCGAAGGCTTTCAGGCGACTCCTCGACCTCTCCCGGGCCTCCGGGGTAATGGTCTCGCTCTGCTCCTCTGCAGCTTTTTCGGCGGCTGCCTTCTGCTGGACCCTTTCCGAGCCGGTTGCGGTGGTCGGGGTTGTTGTGGGGCTCGTCGCTCTGGCTGTTGATTGTCTAGGGGTTTTGAGGAAACTCAGAGTTTCCCCTCTGTCCTCATAGACAACGACCTCGTGTTGCTCTGAGGCTTTTAGACAGCCGAGGAGGTCTGCGACGTCTCCTCTTTCCCCTCCGACCACCATCGCGTCGACGCTGATGGTTCGGGCTGCGACCTCCCTGTACTCCCCTGCTTCCCTGATCCTCTGAAGCAGTGCACTCGCCTGGGCGAATGGAGTCTCCTCTCCCCACTCGAATAATGCGATCGTTTTTCCTTTGGATCGCAATAGACGGCATCGGTGAGAGGACACTTCCACTTGAGGCAGTGCAGCATACTTGCTGCCTTTCAGAGTGGTCTTTGTGGTGCTTCCGTTGATCAGGGCGGCAAGGCCTGGCGATATCGGGATTCGGGCTCCGGCCCGGCTCGAGCCTATGCAAAAGCTTATGCCAAGCTTTTCACCATCTCGGTTCATGAACAGGGCTACTCCTCGCAGCCTGACGCCTGGGACTCCGGCTCCTCCGCATGACATGAAAAGAGTGGTAGGGTTAGGTTAGGTTAGGTTAGGTTAGGTTAGGTTAGGTTAGGTTCCCCACCGAAGGTGTCTCCACGTTGTTGTCGTGGTGGGGCTTGTGCGTCTCAATGATCTTGGGGCTCTGCCGGTAGAGTTACTCATGCCGGAAAGGTCCAAGTGAGAGACCAGACTAAGAGAGACACCGGGATGGGGTCGCTCCTGATCGGTCGACGATAGTCGATCGACATTGGACGCGACCATGCCGCTGCGGTGTAGGCACACCAAAGCGGCGCGTGTTCTCTCCTTGGGAGAGAACTTTCGGCGGGTTCGCTGAGTCGGGTTGCCGGACAGCGGACGGAGGCATGTTTAATGCCGCCGCCGGGGGCTTGGCTTCATTGCCTGGCCCAGAGGAAGGCTACCTCTAAGATAAAAAACCACCCAATCCTAAGCTTTGAAGCGCGGTGAGAGGATGAATGGCTGGAGGGAGTCCAGTCGTTAGCGCTTCCCCTGTAGAGCACCTGCCGCACTCTACAGTATGTAGGCTTACCGGGTATCTAGGCTCTGCCCGGTGGACATTTGTGACCTATATCTACTCGTGGGATTTATATGGAAGACCAAAATAAAAAATCCAAAGAAGTGCCGATCGTGCTGATCGAGCAGATGGGTGTGGGTGCGGTGTCAGATTCTGACACCACATCCGAAAGGATGAGTGTGGTGAGTGTGGCGAGCGCAAGCTCAAAGCATTCACGAACGGAAGAGGCTGAGCGTCATTCCAAATTTTGGAAACGCTCGCGTAAAGGAAAGGAAAAGCTGGCAGGGCTGGCAGGCCTCTCTTCTAGTGAGGAGAACCTACCGGCCGCCAAAATACCGACAGGAAGAAGAGGGCGAGGTCGCGCAATTGCTGGAGCGAAAGCTCCTTCCACGTCGCGCGACCCTCAAGGGCGCTTCCTCAAGCGCCCCGACACGCCGGCACCCAGCGGAGGTAGTGGGGACTCGGGGACCAAACAAGTGGAGGGTGCTTCTACCCAAAACCCCGTTTCCTTGGTCGCCACAAAGGGGGAAATAAACTCCGCTAACAGAGAGGAGAGACGGGCAGTGGCCCTGGATGAAGTGGCTGTAATGGCCAGTCAGGCTAGAGACCGGCGGTCTGCTCGCATAGCCGCTGCCGAAGATCTCTCAGCGGTGGCCCTCAGTCGCCAGGTGATGGACGGTGTGGAGGTCGTCCTGAAGGTTGCCACCAAATCGGGCAACCTGAAGGGCACATTCACGCGCGCTTTAAAGGAGGCGGCGGATGGCATTAAGGAGGCGGTTGGGGTCCTCCTTAATCGCACGAGCTCGGATGAGACGGCTAAGTTGTGGGAGGAGAACAGCCGTCTCCGATCCGAACTAGAGGACCTCAAGCGGGAGTTCGCCGCCCAGAGGACAGAATTGAGAGGGCAAGAGCGTGCAGTTCCCGCCGCTGCCGGCTCCTCTATGGCCATCGCCCCGTCATCGTCGTCGTCTGCCCCCATACTTGCGGATGTGGATCTAGAGAAGATCGCACGTATCTGCATGCTGCAATGTGGGGGCATGGTGAATGCCCGTCTGCAGGCCCTGGAGTCGAGACTCCTCCCGGCCCAGACCCTCCGACCACCGCTTGCAGCGGACAAGCGGAGGACGGAGGAGGTCGCTAAGCCGGGGCCTGCAATCACAGCGGCCAAACCAGCGATGTCTGGGAAGGGGGCCAAAAAGCCCGCACAGGGGCCAGGGAAGCCCTCGGAGGGAGCGCCCGCACCCCCTTCCCACACAGGTGCACCCTCGGCGAACGCGCCCGTGCCCACGGAGGAGTCCTGGGCGACAGTGGTCAAGCGCAGCCGGAAGAAGAAGGGAAAGGCGGCAACGCCACCCGCTCCGCCCGCTGCCGCAGCCACCAAGACGAAGAGGCCGCGCAGAGCACGTGCCCCACGCTCCGCGGCTGTAGTGATCACGCTGCAGCCCGGAGCCGTAGAGAGGGGTCTGCTGTACAAGACGGTCCTCGAGGAGGCAAAAGCCAAGGTCGCATTCCCTGACCTTGGCACACCGACCGGCTTCAAATTGAGGCCGACGGTAACGGGGGCGCGGCTGTTCGAGCTATCGGGTGCCTCGAGCAGCGAAAAGGCGGACATCCTGGCTGCCAAGCTGAGGGAGGTCCTCAACCCGGAGGACGTCCGGGTGTCCAGGCCCGTAAAGAGCGCTGAACTGCGCGTCGATGGCCTGGACGACTCGACGACACCGGCTGAGGTCGTGGCGGCCATCGCCCGAGACGGAGGGTGTCCGCCTGACGCCGTGCACACAGGCGACATCCGCGCCGATGCCTCCGGGCTCGGCACGATTTGGGTGCGGTGCCCGGTGGCAGCGGCGAACAAGGTCGCTGACCAGGGTCGATTGCTGGTGGGGTGGGTTGCAGCAAGAGCAAGATTGCTGCAGCCCAGGGCCATGCGGTGCTACCGTTGCCTGGACATTGGGCATGTCAGGGCACGGTGCACCTGCGAAACAGACCGCAGCGATCAGTGTTTCCGCTGTGGTCGGCCCGGCCACAAGGCGGCCGAGTGCTCCGAGGCACCGAACTGCAGCCTGTGTACAGCTGCAGGGAGGCCCGCGGGGCACAGAGCCGGCGGAAAGGCCTGTGGCGCCCCAAAGGGCAACAATAAAAAAAAGAGAGGGGCAACCAAGGCTGCCGGGGGCTCTTTACACCCCCCTCAGCCTGGCTGCCCTCCGGCCGACTCCCGGCCTAGGAATGGTGCGGAGGGGATGGACTGTGCCTAATGGCGCTGTTCCATGTCCTCCAGGGCAACATCAACCACTCTGCCAGAGCTCAGGATCTCTTGCTGCAGAGTATGGCAGAGTGGTCGATTCACGTGGCTGTGGTCGCCGAGCCGTATTTTGTCCCCGCCAGGGATAACTGGTTGGGTGACTTGGACGGTTTGGTGGCCATCATCGGCGGGGCTCTTGTCAACCCGTCCCGAGGTCATGGCTGGGTAGCCGCCCTCGCGGACGGCATTGGTATTGTTGGGGCATATTTCTCGCCCAACAAGAGTCTCGCCGACTTCGAGAGCTTCCTTGTCGAGTTGGGTGCCGTCGTTGGCCGGTTCCATCCTCGCCCGGTGCTGTTGCTCGGGGATCTTAACGCCAAGTCTGCGGCGTGGGGATCTCCGATCACCGATGCTAAGGGCGAGGCGCTGGAGGAGTGGGCGGTCACGACCGGCTTGGCCGTCCTCAACCGGGGTTCGGAGTACACGTGCGTGCGGCAGCGGGGCGGGTCTATTGTGGACGTCTCGTTCGCTAGCCCCGCTGTCGCGAGCCGTGTCCACGACTGGCGTGTCGCCGTGGAGGTGGAGACGTTGTCGGATCACCGATACATTCGTTTCGATGTCTCCGCCCAGACCGCGGGCGGCCGCAGTCCGTCGGCCCCGCGGACGGACGGTCCGCGCTGGGCGCAAAAGCGCATTGACAGGGAATTGCTCGAGGAGGCCGCTTTTGTCCAGGCCTGGTTCCGGGAGTCGGCAACTGCCGGACCCGTCGACGTCGATGAGGAGGCGCAGTGGTTCCACGGGGCGATGACGCAAATTTGCGACGCGTCCATGCCCCGGGTTCACACGCAATTTACAAGGCGCCAGGTGTACTGGTGGTCTGCCGAAATCGCGCAGATGCGCGTCACGTGTATAGACGTCAGACGCCAGTACACCCGATACCGGAGAAGACGTCGTCGGGTCCCTGACGAAGAAGCCGCGCTGTATGAGGTGTACCGCGCGGCGAAGCAGGCTCTGTGGCTGGCCATAGGTGAGGCGAAGACGCGTGCTAGGGAGGAGAGTTTGGAGACTCTGGACCGTGATCCATGGGGGCGCCCTTATCGTGCGGTCCGGGGGAAACTCCGGGCCTGGGCGCCTCCGCTTACGGAGAGTCTCCAACCAGAGCTGCTGGAGGAGGTGGTCGCAGCCCTCTTCCCGGCGAGAGCGGAGCATGCTCCGCCACCGATGGCATTGCCCACAGCCACAGAGCTTGAGGAAGAGAACGCCAGCGTCCCACGGGTGACACAGGCAGAGATGAGGGCGGCCGTGATGCGGCTCCGGGCAAAAACCGTTGCTCCGGGGCCCGATGGCATCCACGGCTTAGTGCTAGCCCTCGCTCTGAAGGAGCTTGAGCCCCAACTGACAGGACTCTTCTCAGCGTGCCTAGAGCAGGGCCAGTTTCCCACTCAGTGGAAATCTGGTCGTCTGGTCCTGCTCAGGAAGGCGGGGCGCCCTGCGGACTCGACGTCCGCGTACCGGCCCATAGTGCTGCTAGACGAGGTGGGAAAACTGCTCGAGCGGATTATCGCAGCCCGCCTCGTAAGCCACTTGTGCAGAGAGGGGCCGGACCTGGACGATAGCCAGTTCGGGTTTCGGCATGGGCGCTCCACTATCCACGCTATATCGCGAGTGAGAGCCCTGGCGGAGGAAGCGGTGTCTCGGGGCGGGGTGATGTTGGCGGTGTCCTTGGACATTTCTAACGCCTTCAACACCCTGCCCTGGAGTTGTATTCGGGAGGCACTGCGTTACCATCGGGTGCCTTCCTACCTCCACCGCATTGTTGGGGCTTATTTGGCGGAGAGGTGTGTCACCTACGTGGGACGTGATGGCGGAAAGCAGCGCCGCATGTCGTGCGGTGTTCCGCAGGGCTCGGTCGTGGGACCGCTCCTGTGGAACATCGGGTACGACTGGGTGCTGCGGGGCGAGCTCCAGCCGGGCGTGGACCTGACGTGTTACGCGGACGACACGCTGGTCACGGCCCGGGGGAGCTCGTACAGGGAGGCAGCGTTGCTGGCGACGGCTGCGGTCTCACAGGTGGTGGGCCGCATACGGCGCCTAGGCCTGGAGGTGGCCCTAAACAAGTCGGAGGCCATGGTCTTTCATGGCCCCCGGCGGGCGCCGC
The DNA here is from genome assembly GCA_949128155.2 of Xanthia icteritia. Lineage (NCBI taxonomy): Eukaryota > Metazoa > Arthropoda > Insecta > Lepidoptera > Noctuidae > Xanthia > Xanthia icteritia. The sequence goes on from OX421956.2 coordinate 16,623,018, forward strand.
CGCCGGGATTACACATCGTGGTGGGGGGGGCCCAAATAGCTGTCGAGTCTACCATGAAGTACCTAGGATTGGTGCTCGACAGCCGGTGGAATTTCGGCCCCCACTTCCGGCGGCTTGCGCCCAAGTTGTTGGGCGCGGCTGGGGCGCTGTCAACGCTGCTTCCCAATCTGGGGGGCCCGAGCGCCGCCTGTAGGCGGCTCTACGTGGGGATCGTGCGATCGATGGCCCTGTATGGGGCCCCGATCTGGGCGGCTGACCTGACGGCCAACAGCTTAATCGTTCTGCGGAAACCGCAGCGGGCTATGGCCGTCAGAGTCATAAGGGGTTATCGCACGATCTCCTACGAGGCGGGTTGTATACTGGCCGGATCCCCGCCCTGGGACCTGGAGGCGAAGGTGCTCGCGTCACTGTACTGGTGGCGCGAGGAAGCGCGGGCGCGGGGCGAGCGACTGACGCAGCAACATTTGGAGCTGCGCCGGTCACAGCTCCGCGAGGTCCTGGTGGCGGAATGGCGGAACAGGCTTTCGAGCCCTACCGCCGGCCTCGGCACCATCGAGGCGGTCCGGCCAGTGCTCGACCACTGGCTCGGGAGGAGGCACGGCTCCCTGTCGTTTCGGGCGACGCAGGTGCTCTCGGGGCATGGCTGCTTCGGGAAGTACCTGTGTCGCATAAACAGGGAGCCGGACGCTCGGTGTCACCACTGCGTCGACTGCCGGGAGGACACGGCGCGGCATACGCTGGCAGAGTGTGCCGCTTGGGAGGAGCCGCGCCGTGCCCTCATCAGTGAAGTAGGCAGTGACCTGTCGCTGCCGGCCGTAGTGAGTGCGATGGTCGGCAGCGAAGAGTCCTGGGACGCGGTGGTCTCCTTCTGCGAAACTGTCATCTCGCAGAAGGAGGCTGCGGAGAGGGAGAGGGAGATCACGACTCTACTCCCGATCCGCAGCAGGCGCACCGGGCGTCGGCGGAGGGCGGACAACGCCCTCTTCCAGCCCCCCTAAATGGGTCCAGGGGTGACGGACATGGGGACGTCCGTCGCCCCCCATTCAACAGGACCCGAGGCGGCGGCGCGTAGTGTTCCACGCGCGCCCCTCTTGGACGTCGCGGAGGGAGTCAAACACCTCACTCCCTCCGCTGACCTGAGGAGAGGCCCGCAGAGGCGGGCCGGCACCAGTCGGGGATTGCGGAAGTCGCTTTTGTTCCCGCGATCCCCGGCGTAGGTGTGGGTTGGGAACACCGGGGTGGTTTTTAGTCAGTAAGAGTCTGACAGACCCCTCTGCCCCCCCCAGGGCGGAGGACATCCATGAGGATTTTCCACCCCGGAACAAAAAAAAAAAAAAAAAAAAAAAAAAAAGGTTAGGTTAGGTTAGGTTAGGTTTGGAGGCAAGGAGGGCCTACACGCGAAGCCGGCGGCGGCGTCGACGAGACCACGCCGACGAGGACCACCTCTATGAGGTTTACATGGAGGCAAAAGTGGTCCTCGATAGGGCCATCGCCGCCGCCAGAGACTCGGCGAGAGCGGAGATGTTGGAGGGTCTCGACAACGACCCATACGGGAGACCATATAAGGCGGCGCGCAGCAAACTGCGCCCCTTTGGTCCCCCAGTGGCCGAGACCCTAGAGCCCTCATTACTGGATGGGGTGGTTCAGTCCCTGTTCCCGTGCAGGGACAACTTCACCCCACCAGTGATGGACCCACCGCTGGGGATAGCTCCGCCAGCTGAGGAAGAAGAGGAGGCCCCTCCTGTCACGGAGTCGGAACTTGGCGCGGCGATTCTCCATATCCGCGCCAAGAAGACAGCTCCAGGCCCCGATGGCGTTCCGGCTAGAGTGGTGGCGATCGCTGCCACTCAAATGGAGGAGAGGTTTCGGGACCTCTTCAGCACATGTCTTGCGTCTGGGAGGTTCCCGAAACCGTGGGAGGAGGGGCAGTTGTGCCTCCTTCGCAAGGAGGGCCGCCCAGCAGACTCCCCCTCGGCATACCGGCCCATCGTTCTGCTCGATGAGGTCGGAAAAATGTTCGAGGGGATAATCGCTGCCCGCCTAAAAAGCCATTTGCGGTGTATCGGGCCGGACTTGTCGGACGCTCAGTTCGGTTTTCGGGCTGAGCGTTCCACGGTGGACGCGCTGGCCCGCCTTAAGGGCCAGGTGAAGGGGGCGATGGAGGTGGGGGACGGAGTGTTGGCCGTGTCATTCGACATAGCCAATGCCTTCAACTCCGTTCCCCACTCCACCATCCTAGAGGCGCTCCGATTCCACGGAGTGCCTCGATACATGCGCGATCTACTGGCCAGCTACCTGGAGGATCGGACGATCGTCCTGGTAAATAGGACTGGCCAAGTCCGGCGATACGCCGTTGAGGCCGGCGTGCCGCAGGGGTCAGTCATAGGACCTCTCCTCTGGAACATCGCCTATGATTGGCTCTTGCGGGGAACTCTCCTCCATGGCACGAGGGTCATCTGCTATGCGGATGACACTCTCCTCACCGCCCGGGGGGGGAGTTTCAGGGAGGCGGCCAACTTGGCCTCGGCGGGCGGATCCTTGGTCGCGGGGAGGATCCGCCGCCTAGGTTTAACGGTGGCGCTGCACAAGACCGAGGCCGTGTTCTTCCACGGACCTCGGCAGCGCCCCCCACCTGACGCCCACATCTTCGTGAAGGGCGTCAGAATTGAGGTGAAGGCCCAGATGAAATATCTGGGCCTTGTACTCGACAGCAGGTGGCGCTTCGGTCCGCATTTTAGCGGGCTGTCGTCGCGCCTGCTGAAGGCCGCAATTACGCTCTCGTGGCTGCTTCCCAACTTGGGGAGGCCCAGCGCGCGATGCCGGCAACTTTACGCCGGCATCTTGAGGAGTATGGCCCTTTACCTCTCACTCCCCGGCGTGGTCAACGCCATGCTGGGGAATGAAAGGTCCTGGGCGGCAGTCGCCTCCTTCTGCGAACATGTCATGTCCCAGAAGGAGTCGACAGAGCGCGCGCGGGAGGACGATCCTCACGCGGCGCCGCTCCGAAGGCGGAGGAGGGGTCGAAGAAGACGTCAATTTGATAGTCATCTCCGACTCCTCCCAGGTGGAGGCCAGCAGGCAACGGGTGCGGGGGCACCCTTGCCTGTATTGCACAGGCCTCCACCAGTGTCGGACGGGAATGGCCAGGTGTTCCCGGCCATTCCCGTAGCCCCCCAACTTGGGGGGCATGCGGGGCCCGCCAGCTAGGCGGGCATGCGCCGGGAGGGTTGTGGATGTAAAGGCTGAGCCGGTTTCCCATGGCCCTCCCATCACGGCGATGTGGGAACACCGCTGAGTTTTAGTGGGTATACTGTCATTCTGACAGGAGTCCCACATACCCCGTCTCGTCCCCCACGAGCGGCAATGCATAAAGCATTTCTCAGCGACAAAAAAAAAAAAAAAAAAAAAGGTTAGGTTAGGTTGTGGATGTAAAGGCTGAGCCGGTTTCCCATGGCCCTCCCATCACGGCGATGTGGGAACACCGCTGAGTTTTAGTGGGTATACTGTCATTCCGACAGGAGTCCCACATACCCCGTCTCGTCCCCCACGAGCGGCAATGCATAAAGCATTTCTCAGCGACAAAAAAAAAAAAAAAAAAAAAAAAGGTTAGGTTAGGTTGGGGGATCCCCCACAGCGCATACTTCCACGTAGTTTCCCCCGGGCAACGCCGTGTCTGACCACCGTAACGGAGTGGCAGACCGGCGGCTAAAGTGCGCTGTGATTCGCAGACCAAAAACGCGTTCGTCTGCGGATATGTCGAGATTGCAAAGCCGTGACGCCTCTGGGCGTTTTTATTCTAATCGCTCCTCACAGGGCGATTCAAACGGCCCTTCTCAGGGCCAACCCAACGGCCCTTCTCAGGGCCAATCCAACGGCCCTTCTCAGGGCCATGCCGGCGGCGCTTTGGCGTCAAAAGCTGACCGCGCACCGTCCGCGGCCAGCTTTTTCAGCAGGCCGGACGAGTTGTCGGACGCCGACGAGTCCAATATGGACACGTCGGCGGCCGAAAACGACCGCCCCAAGCGGAAGAGGGCCGATCTGAGGCTCGGGTCCGGGGGCTCCTCGGAGTCGGTCGGGAGTAGGGCGAAGAAGAAGTCGAAGTCTAAAAAGGCTTCGACTTCTACTCCGGCTGTGGCTCACGATGTGGGCTTGGTGGACGCCGAGCGCCAGCTAAACCTGGCGAAAAGGGCGCAACTCCAGGTGGACCTGGAGGAGAGGGTCGCCACCAAGGAGCGGCAGGCGCAAGCCGCCAGGTCGAGGGCTGGCTATGGTGCATCTAATGTACTATATGCTGACCACTCCCTGGCGGAATTGGAGCGCATGGCGCAGGAAGACAAGGAGGAGGTTCTGGAGGTCGCCTCAAAGTCCTCCAATTTGAAGGGGACCTTCCAGAAGGCCCTCAAATGCCGGGCCGCCAGCATGCACGGCATTGTCGTGGAGCTGGTGAAGCGGACGGCCACGGACGAGACGCGGCAGCTGCAGGCGAAGGTGGATCGTCTGCAGGCGGAGGTCAGCCAGCTACACCAGAAGCTGGCTGATGTCACGGCCCGGCCTGCCCAATCTGCCCCAGACGCGGTGGTGGGAGGCTCCTCCTCCCCTGCCAGCCTTGAGGCAATAATCCGCGGGGTTGTCATGGAGGAGAGAGCCTTCATCAGAGGCTGCTTCGCAGGAATCGAAGACCGGCTCTTGCCGGAAAAGCGGCTCCGCCCGCCGCTAGCGGCGGATTTGAGTCTACCACCGACCGAGCCGGAACCTACGCCTCTGGGAGGCCCGGCATCAGGCGACCAGCCCCGGGGCCCGAAGCCGTCCAAGGGCAAAGGCAAGGGCAAGAGGACCACGGTGGCCCCTCAAACACCCACCACGAGCGCGGAGGGAGCGTCTGCATCGTCTGCCACTCCAGCAGCCCCCCGGAACTCGGAGGGGGAAGACGCCCTTCTTCCCTCCACCACCCCGTCCAACCAATCGTGGACGGAAGTGGTCAGGGGGGGAAAAGGGAAAAAGTCGACCCCCAAGCCCGCTGCGACTGCTCCTGCAGCCAAAAAGGGTCCAGCCGGCGGGAGGAAGCTGGTTCCTCCCAAAACCGCGGCCGTCGTGGTGACCATCACCCCGGAGGCCGTGGAGCGGGGCGAGACTTATGAGTCCGTCCTAAGACGGGCTCGTACCAACGCGGATCCTTCCCGGCTGGGGATCGGCAACATCACGTGCCGCCGAACCCTAGCCGGGGCTCGAATTTTCGAGTTCTCGGGGGAGCAGCGCGGCGCAAACGCGGACCTCTTCGCAAAAATGTTGCAAGAGGTCATCGCGGATGCGGCAACGGTCGTCAGACCTGTAAAGACCGCAGCCTTGGAGGTGGCCGATCTGGATGATTCGGTCACCAAAAAGGACGTGGTGGCGGCCGTTGCGGTGGCTGGAGGCTGCGATGCTGGCGCGGTGAAGGGTGGAGCCATCAGGCTCGGCCGCCGCGGCATGGGCACCATCCGCATCGAGTGCCCAGTCGCTGCGGCTGGGGCCGTCCTTACTGCGACCAAAGGACGGCTGCTTGTGGGCTTCAGCTCGGCTGTGGTTCGGCCACTTGAAGACCAGCCTATGCGTTGCTTCAAGTGCTTCGCGTTCGGCCACACCCGAACCACGTGTCCCTCCAAGTTCGACTGGGGAGACTGTTGTTTCCGATGCGGGCAGGAGGGACACAGGAGTGCCACTTGCCACGCCGCCACGCTTCACTGCGCGGCGTGTGCCGCCAGTGGCCGCCCCGCGGACCACAAGATGACGGGCAGGAGCTGCAAGCCTCCCGCGAGGAAGGGCATAGTGCCGGCGCAGGTTCGCCCTGCCGCCACCACCGCCGCCGAAGTCGCCGCTGTAGCTCCAGCGGCGGTAGCCGAGGAGGGATGTGCGATGTTGGAATAATGACTTTCAACTACCGCATCCTCCAGGCGAACACCAACCACTGCAGAGCGGCCCAGGACCTGGTGGTGCAGGTTATGGCCGAGTGGTTGGTGAACGTAGCGGTGGTCGCCGAGCCCTACTCAATCCCCGGCAGCTGGCTGGGTGACGAGGACGGCTCGGTGGCACTAGCGGCGCGGTCTTCCACAGACTCCCCTCCCCTCTCGCTATTAGAGAAGGGACCGGGATACGTGGCCGCCGCGTGGGGAGAATTAGCCCTTGTGGGCGTCTATTTCTCCCCAAACCGCCCCCTACAGGACTTCGAGAACTATCTCGGAGTCCTGGCCGCCGTGGTCGGCAGGGCGGCGCCGCGTCAGGTCTCCGTATTGGGAGACCTGAATGCCAAGTCGGTGACCTGGGGCAACCGGGCCACCGACGCACGCGGGCGGGCAGTGGAGATGTGGGCAGCCTCCTCTGGACTCTCCCTCTTGAACAGAGGCAGCGTCCAGACATGCGTGCGTCGGCAGGGTGGCTCAATAGTTGACGTCACTTTCGCCACCCCTGCGTTGGCCGCGCGCGTGTTGAACTGGCGGGTGGACCTGGTGGAGACTATGTCGGACCACCGCTACGTACGGTTCGACATCTCCACCGGTAGCCCCGGAGAGACGCGGCCCCTCTCGGTGCGATCACCGTTCCCGCGGTGGGCTCTCACCCGCCTGGACAGGGAGGCAGCGGGGGAGGCGGCGTTCATCCAGGACTGGTTTTCACCACCTTCCGCCGGCCTGGATGTGGACACCGTGGCGGGGCACCTGAGGGAGTCTCTGACTGAGGTATGCAACTCTAGCATGCCTCGGTCTTGCCGACCGCCACCCAAACGCGCCGTGTACTGGTGGTCGGCGGAGCTGGCGGGGCTTCGAGCAGCGTGTGTGGAGGCAAGGAGGGCCTACACGCGAAGCCGGCGGCGGCGACGACGAGACCACGCCAATGAGGACCACCTCTATGAGGTATACATGGAGGCAAAAGTGGTCCTCGATAGGGCCATCGCCGCCGCCAGAGACTCGGCGAGAGCGGAGATGTTGGAGGGTCTCGACAACGACCCATACGGGAGACCATATAAGGCGGCACGCAACAAACTGCGCCCCTTTGGTCCCCCGGTGGCCGAGACCCTGGAGCCCTCATTACTGGATGGGGTGGTTCAGTCCCTGTTCCCGTGCAGGGACAACTTCACCCCACCAGTGATGGACCCACCGCTGGGGATAGCTCCGCCAGCTGAGGAAGTAGAGGAGGCCCCTCCTGTCCCGGAGTCGGAACTTGGCGTGGCAATTCTCCATATCCGCGCCAAGAAGACAGCTCCGGGCCCCGACGGTGTTCCGGCAAGAGTGGTGGCGATCGCTGCCACTCAAATGGAGGAGAGGTTTCGGGACCTCTTCAGCGCATGTCTTGCGTCTGGGAGGTTCCCGAAACCGTGGAAGGAGGGGCAGTTGTGCCTCCTTCGCAAAGAGGGCCGCCCAGCAGACTCCCCCTCGGCATACCGGCCCATCGTTCTGCTCGATGAGGTCGGAAAAATGTTCGAGGGGATAATCGCTGCCCGCCTAAAAAGCCATTTGCGGTGTATCGGGCCGGACTTGTCGGACGCTCAGTTCGGTTTTCGGGCTGAGCGTTCCACGGTGGACGCGCTGGCCCGCCTTAAGGGCCAGGTGAAGGGGGCGATGGAGGTGGGGGACGGAGTGTTGGCCGTGTCATTCGACATAGCCAATGCCTTCAACTCCGTTCCCCACTCCACCATCCTAGAGGCGCTCCGATTCCACGGAGTGCCTCGATACATGCGCGATCTACTGGCCAGCTACCTGGAGGATCGGGCGATCGTCCTGGTAAATAGGACTGGCCAAGTCCGGCGATACGCCGTTGAGGCCGGCGTGCCGCAGGGGTCAGTCATAGGACCTCTCCTCTGGAACATCGCCTATGATTGGCTCTTGCGGGGAACTCTCCTCCGGGGCACGAGTGTCATCTGCTATGCGGATGACACTCTCCTCACCGCCCGGGGGGGGTGTTTCAGGGAGGCGGCCAACTTGGCCTCGGCAGGCGGATCCTTGGTGGCGGGGAGGATCCGCCGCCTAGGTTTAACGGTGGCGCTGCACAAGACCGAGGCCGTGTTCTTCCACGGACCTCGGCAGTGCCCCCCACCTGACGCCCACATCTTCGTGGAGGGCGTCAGAATTGAGGTGAAGGCCCAGATGAAATATCTGGGCCTTGTACTCGACAGCAGGTGGCGCTTCGGTCCGCATTTTAGCGGGCTGTCGTCGCGCCTGCTGAAGGCCGCAGCTACGCTCTCGTGGCTGCTTCCCAACTTGGGGAGGCCCAGCGCGCGATGCCGGCAACTTTACGCCGGCATCTTGAGGAGTATGGCCCTTTACGGGGCTCCTATCTGGGAGGACTCCCTTCAGAGGAGGGAGAACGCCACCGCCTTGCGGGCGCCCCAAAGGGCCATAGCCCAGCGGGTGGCGCGGGCCTACCGCACGGTGGGCTTCGCGGCAGCATGTGCTCTGGCCAGCACCCCTCCTTGGGAACTCGAGGCGTGGGTGCTCGCCAGAGTGTATGAATGGACGGCGGGGCGGAGGGCAAGAGGAGAACGCCCAGCCCCGGAAGAGCGGGAGGCCGTCCGGCGGGAGGCGAGGGACGCCATCGTCGTCCATTGGACGGGGGAACTCGCCACCGCAGCCTTCGGCCGCCGAACCCTCGACGCGATTGGGCCTGTCCTGCAAGACTGGCTCGAGCGGTTGCACGGGTTCCTATCCTTCCGTCTGGTGCAGGTGCTGTCCGGACACGGTTGCTTCGGATCGTACCTGCACCGAATCGGACGGGAGGAGACACCGTCGTGCCACGACTGTGGTGCGGTGGAGGACACGGCGCAGCATACCCTCGAGGTGTGCCCGTCGTGGACCGAGACGCGCCAAGGTCTTATCGCGGTGATAGGACCGGACCTCTCACTCCCCGGCGTGGTCAACGCCATGCTGGGGAATGAAAGGTCCTGGGCGGCAGTCGCCTCCTTCTGCGAACATGTCATGTCCCAGAAGGAGTCGGCAGAGCGCGCGCGGGAGGACGATCCTCACGCGGCGCCGCTCCGAAGGCGGAGGAGGGGTCGAAGAAGACGTCAATTTGATAGTCATCTCCGACTCCTCCCAGGTGGAGGCCAGCAGGCAACGGGTGCGGGGGCACCCTTGCCTGTATTGCACAGGCCTCCACCAGTGTCGGACGGGAATGGCCAGGTGTTCCCGGCCATTCCCGTAGCCCCCCAACGTGGGGGGCATGCGGGGCCCGCCAGCTAGGCGGGCATGCGCCGGGAGGGTTGTGGATGTAAAGGCTGAGCCGGTTTCCCATGGCCCTCCCATCACGGCGATGTGGGAACACCGCTGAGTTTTAGTGGGTATACTGTCATTCGGACAGGAGTCCCACATACCCCGTCTCGTCCCCCACGAGCGGCAATGCATAAAGCATTTCTCAGCGACAAAAAAAAAAAAAAACAAAAAAAAAAAAAAAAAAAAAAAAAAAAAAAAGGTTAGGTTAGGTTAGGTTAGGTTTTTTTTTTTTTTTTTTTTTTTTTTTTGTTTTTAGCAGGAGTGGGAAATCCTCATGGACGCCCAGACTGCCTCACTGGTGAGCCAGTCTGGGCAGTGCCGGACTCTTACCGGCTAAAACCCACTCCTGCCTTTGCTCAGTGTCCCTCTGACATGATCAGAGACCTTGTTTTTCATTAAATTCTGATTGCAGTCGTTTTGTTTTATTTAATTTATTGCAGTCCTGCTGTTAGGAAATGGAGAGTTCCTGAAAGTAATCGCCAGCGTCTAATTATTTCCGTGTCATACTTATTTAATACCGTATATAACATCTAAAATCTTACATACCTAAAAACTTAACTTATTTCTCTATTCTATTTTTCTTTTATATGTTTTTAGTTGTTTGAGTTTGAGTCTACGTTTGCTTACTATTATATTTTTAGTCTATATCTAAATCTTTATACTTTATTTATGCTATGGCTATCCTAATATATATACAATATATCATATAGACATATTTTCTTATTCTATACCTATGTTTATTTCCTATCCTATAATTTTTTAATACTAATTTAATAATAAGTTGTCCTTGTTCACTTTTTATTAATTCTGGCAGACTCAGGGCTGCTGTTTGTGACACAGTTTTTAATTTTAATTTGTCTCTTTTCTCTCTAAGGCATTTCCGGCTCTTAACCTGTACTTCTTTCTGTTTCAGGTACTGCTCGACTACCCGTGCACTCCGTGTTGGTGCAGCGCTTCTGATGCGGCTTCTCAACGTGGCGTCCTGCTTCTTCCTAACGTCAAACGCGTTTGACCACAACGATAAGGTAAGTTTTTCTTTAATTATGTACGAGTATGAGTTTAATTTTGTGTCTGTTTTTAATTGGGTCAATTTCTCACGAAATTGACTCCAATTAGCTTGTTTTTTATTATAATTAATTTTGTTTCTAAAGATTTTTGGATTTTGGTGATTCTGAACATTAATTTTGAACACAATACCGTTGTGGTTCTTACTTACGGGATACGCTGGATGGACCTCAGCAATATGCCACCGACAGGCGAGCCAACGCGTCCCATTTAAGGCGTATCGGGCACTCGCTGTCGAAGGCATTGTGGTCACTCTTGTCCCCTTTGGCCGAAACGCAGTTATGGCATTTGGGAGCCTCCGCTGCCAGCCGTGACGGGCAGTCAGCTCGCAAGTGAGGGTCGCCACAGTGAGTGCAGAGGTCGGCGGGCTGCGTGCACAGTTTACGGCTGTGGCCGTAGCGCAGACAGCGAGTGCATTGCACCAGTGGTGACTGATCCTGCACTCGCACTCGCTGTAAGTCGATGTGCACGCGTCCCACCATGGTCAGCCTCTGCCATACCGTAGGGGACACCTGCAGGATGACGTGGCACATGTGGGGGTTCCTTGTCTTTCGACGGTACTTCACCCCCAGCCTCGCGTCCTCCGCAGAAATGTCCCCGATGAGGTGGGTGTTTTGCCGTTTCAGAGCCTGGGTGATCTCCTCGTCTGTGTGGCAGGAGAGGACGTCCTTAAGTATAATAAGCGGATCTTTGTTCTTGACCTCTTCTACCACAAGATTACCCGCTTTCCTGATCCTTTCAGTCACTTTGGTCATTTCTTCTCGGGTCTTAAATCCAACCACCACCTTTTGGTCCCTCGCCTTGCGCAGCCGTTCCACCCGAGTGCCTTCATTTCGGGCATCGACCGCCGTCCTGAGCTTCTCAATAACCTCTTCACCGGTGTCCTGATCATTGACCGATGATACGACCACCGAGTGAAGAGGCTCTTGGATGTTCTGCTTCGGACCGACGGCGGCCATCTCCGCGAACGTCGGACCCTGGCCTGCGACGTAGCGTGGGGCCTGCTGAAGATGCTCTGACAGAGCCCGGGTATCCTGTTGGCACTCCTGCAATGTCTGCTTGTGCTCTTTAAGGCCCTCCAACAGGCTCTGCATTAACTCCGTCGGTTCTTCCGTTGTCGGCCTGGGCTCCTGTCGAGTTTCAACTTTACCTCCCTCTTTGACGCCCCTCTGTTTTTCGATTTCGGCTTCTTTCACCAGCTGGTAAAGTCTTTCCACCGCTTTAGTTATCTCATCTTTTATCTCTTTTTTCAGATTTCGAGAGCTTAAAAGTTGCATTTTAGCTTTGGAAAGACACGCCTTTGCCTCCGTGGTTCGGTTTAAGTACCTCACGGGTGGTGCTTCTTGCGGCGAGCTATCTTCAGTCCCCTCTGGCTGTTTTGGTCCATCAAACTTGCTCTGCTGCAAGAGCGATGTTTTGGACTTGAGTTTAGGGGGAGTAGACAGTGGGGTCTTCTTCGTAGGCGTTGGTGTTTTGAGAACCTGACTAGATGATGGTCTGTCAGCTTCCCACTCCCCAATACTACGCCTCACCGACGGGCCAGCCTGTGCCAGTCCCGGCCTTGCCGTGTTTGAACTCTCCTCCGGGGCTTTAGGCTTGTTCACCGGTGTTCTCATACCAAACATCATGGTAGGATTTAAAATAGGGGACCGCGGTACGACTAAATTTTCAGGGGGACACTAGTATCTGTACTGAATCCCTGTAAAGGGGGGATCAGTCAGTTGTAAGTATTAAAACGAGCCCTTCAGCAAGAACTCGGTCAAGAAATATAAAATTTGTCAATAAAAAGCCTTCAAGAGGCGCTAAAAGGTCTTGAAAACCGTCAAATTCCCTACCTACTGTTACCGAAAGGAAATTATGTAGCTGGAAGAGCTAAAAACTAAATAAACTTTTTTGCCAAGAACTGAAAAGTTTACCTGGCTAATGACAAAAGGGAGGGTGGGGGGGCAATTTTTTGCGGTTCTAAGTACGCTAGGCGCACGTGCGAGGTGTCAAAAGACGCGTCTCCGCGCGGGCTAGCGAGCTATGCGGTTACTGAAATTAAAACTGAACAAAATTTTTGACTTTCGGACAAAAAACGTATTTTTCGACCGAAATGTATGTGAAAACCGGGAATTACGACTACCAAACGGGACTCGAGCTCGCGGAACGCGCACCAGAATACAGGTAAGGCAGGTAATTATCTATTGAAACTGAAATCTGAAATGGTTTTGGAGAAAATATTTTGAGATAAAAATTAATTTATATTTTCGTAAAGAAAAATGTTGAAATTTTTTCTAAGTCCCAGAACGAAAAAATATTTTCGCGTTATTGTCAATTTTAAATAGTCAGATAGTAGGACGGAGCCTATAAAAGATCAAATTAGCTGAAAACAGCTTCGAAATGCGTCACCTGGATGCAAAGTTATAACGGTTAGGTTAGGTTAGGTTAGGTTAGGTTAGGTTAGGTTAGGTTAGGTTAGGTTGGGGGATCCCCCACAGCGCATACTTCCACGCAGTTTCCCCCGGGCAACGCCGTGTCTGACCACCGTAACGGAGTGGCAGACCGGCGGCTAAAGTGCGCTGTGATTCGCAGACTAAAAACGCTGTCGTCTGCGGATATGACGAAAAAGACAAGCCGTGACGCCTCTGGGCGATTTTATTCGGATCGCTCCTCACAGGGCGATTCAAACGGCCCTTCTCAGGGCCAACCCAAAGGCCCTTCTCAGGGCCAATCCAACGGCCCTTCTCAGGGCCAACCCAACGGCTCTTCTCAGGGCCAATCCAACGGCCCTTCTCAGGGCCACGCCGGCGGCGCTTTGGCGTCAGAAGCTGACCGCGCACCGTCCGCGGCCAGCTTGTTCAGCAGGCCGGACGAGTTGTCGGACGCCGATGAGTCCAATATGGACACGTCGGCGGCCGAAAACGACCGCCCCAAGCGGAAGAGGGCCGATCTGAGGCTCGGGTCCGGGGGCTCCTCGGAGTCGGTCGGGAGTAGGGCGAAGAAGAAGTCGAAGTCTAAAAAGGCTTTGACTTCTACTCCGTCTTTGGCTCACGATGTGGGCTTGGTGGACGCCGAGCGCCAGCTAAACCTGGCGAAAAGGACGCAACTCCAGGTGGACCTGGAGGAGAGGGTCGCCACCAAGGAGCGGCAGGCGCAAGCCGCCAGGTCGAGGGCTGGCTATGGTGCATCCAATGTACTATATGCTGACCACTCCCTGGCGGAATTGGAGCGCATGGCGCAGGAAGACAAGGAGGAGGTTCTGGAGGTCGCCTCAAAGTCCTCCAATTTGAAGGGGACCTTCCAGAAGGCCCTCAAATGCCGGGCCGCCAGCATGCACGGCATTGTCGTGGAGCTGGTGAAGCGGACGGCCACAGACGAGACGCGGCAGCTGCAGGCGAAGGTGGATCGTCTGCAGGCGGAGGTCAGTCAGCTACACCAGAAGCTGGCTGAGGTCACGGCCCGGCCTGCCCAATCTGCCACAGATGTGGTAGTAGGAGGCTCCTCCTCCCCTGCCAGCCTTGAGGAAATAATCCGCGGTGTCGTCATGGAGGAGAGGGCCTTCATCAGAGGCTGCTTCGCAGGAATCGAAGACCGGCTCCTGCCAGAAAAGCGGCTCCGCCCGCCGCTAGCGGCGGATTTGGGTCCACCACTGACGGAGCCGGAACCTGCGCCTCTGGGAGGCCCGGCATCAGGCGAGCAGCCTCGGGGCCCGAAGCCGTCCAAGGGCAAAGGCAAGGGCAAGAGGACCACGGTGGCCCCTCAAACACCCACCATGAGCGCGGAGGGAGCGCCTGGGTCGTCTGCCACTCCAGCAGCCCCCCGGAGCTCGCAGGGCGAAGACGCCCTTCTTCCCTCCACCACCCCGTCCAACCAGTCGTGGACGGAAGTGATCAGGGGGGGTAAAGGGAAAAAGACCCCCAAGCCCACTGCGACTGCTCCTACAGCCGCAGCCAAAAAGGGTCCAGCCGGCGGGAGGAAGCTGGTTCCTCCCAAAACCGCGGCCGTCGTGGTGACCATCACCCCGGAGGCCGTGGAGCGGGGCGAGACGTATGAGTCCGTCCTAAGACGGGCTCGTACCAACGCGGATCCTTCCCGGCTGGGGATCGGCAACATCACGTGCCGCCGAACCCTAGCCGGGGCTCGAATTTTCGAGTTCTCGGGGGAGCAGCGCGGCGCAAACGCGGACCTCTTCGCAAAAAAGTTGCAAGAGGTCATCGCGGATGCGGCAACGGTCGTCAGACCTGTAAAGACCGCAGCCTTGGAGGTGGCCGATCTGGATGATTCGGTCACCAAAGAGGACGTGGTCGCGGCCGTTGCGGTGGCTGGAGGCTGCGATGCTGGCGCGGTGAAGGGTGGAGCCATCAGGCTCGGCCGCCGCGGCATGGGCACCATCCGCATCGAGTGCCCAGTCGCTGCGGCCGGGGCCGTCCTTACTGTGACCAAAGGACGGCTGCTTGTGGGCTTCAGCTCGGCTGTGGTTCGGCCACTTGAAGACCAGCCTATGCGTTGTTTCAAGTGCTTCGCGTTCGGCCACACCCGAACCACGTGTCCCTCCAAGTTCGACTGGGGAGACTGTTGTTTCCGATGCGGGCAGGAGGGACACAGGAGTGCCACTTGCCACGCCGCCACGCTTCGCTGCGCGGCGTGTGCCGCCAGTGGCCGCCCCGCGGACCACAAGATGACGGGCAGGAGCTGCAAGCCTCCCGCGAGGAAGGGCATAGTGCCGGCGCAGGTTCGCCCTGCCGCCACCACCGCCGCCGAAGTCGCCGCTGTAGCTCCAGCGGCGGTAGCCGAGGAGGGATGTGCGATGTTGGAATAATGACTTTCAACTACCGCATCCTCCAGGCGAACACCAACCACTGCAGAGCGGCCCAGGACCTGGTGGTGCAGGTTATGGCCGAGTGGTTGGTGAACGTAGCGGTGGTCGCCGAGCCCTACTCAATCCCCGGCAGCTGGCTGGGTGACGAGGACGGCTCGGTGGCACTAGCGGCGCGGTCTTCCACAGACTCCCCTCCCCTCTCGCTATTAGAGAAAGGACCGGGATACGTGGCCGCCGCGTGGGGAGAATTAGCCCTTGTGGGCGTCTATTTCTCCCCAAACCGCCCCCTACAGGACTTCGAGAACTATCTCGGAGTCCTGGCCACCGTGGTCGGCAGGGCGGCGCCGCGTCAGGTCTCCGTACTGGGAGACCTGAATGCCAAGTCGGTGACCTGGGGCAACCCGGCCACCGACGCAAGCGGGCGGGCAGTGGAGATGTGGGCAGCCTCCTCTGGACTCTCCCTCTTGAACAGAGGCAGCGTCCAGACATGCGTGCGGCGGCAGGGTGGCTCAATAGTTGACGTCACTTTCGCCACCCCTGCGTTGGCCGCGCGCGTGTTGAACTGGCGGGTGGACCTGGTGGAGACTATGTCGGACCACCGCTACGTACGGTTCGACATCTCCACCGGTGGCCCCGGAGAGACGCGGCCCCTCTCGGTGCGATCACCGTTCCCGCGGTGGGCTCTCACCCGCCTGGACAGGGAGGCAGCGGGGGAGGCGGCGTTCATCCAGGACTGGTTTTCACCACCTTCCGCCGGCCTGGATGTGGACACCGTAGCGGGGCACCTAAGGGAGTCTCTGACCGAGGTATGCAACTCTAGCATGCCTCGGTCTTACCGACCACCACCCAAACGCGCCGTGTACTGGTGGTCGGCGGAGCTGGCGGGGCTTCGAGCAGCGTGTGTGGAGGCAAGGAGGGCCTACACGCGAAGCCGGCGGCGGCGTCGACGAGACCACGCCGACGAGGACCACCTCTATGAGGTTTACATGGAGGCAAAAGCGGTCCTCGATAGGGCCATCGCCGCCGCCAGAGACTCGGCGAGAGCGGAGATGTTGGAGGGTCTCGACAACGACCCATACGGGGGACCATATAAGGCGGCGCGCAACAAACTGCGCCCCTTTGGTCCCCCGGTGGCCGAGACCCTGGAGCCCTCATTACTGGATGGGGTGGTTCAGTCCCTGTTCCCGTGCAGGGACAACTTTACCCCACCAGTGATGGACCCACCGCTGGGGATAGCTCCGCCAGCTGAGGAAGAAGAGGAGGCCCCTCCTGTCACGGAGTCGGAACTTGGCGCGGCGATTCTCCATATCCGCGCCAAGAAGACAGCTCCGGGCCCCGACAGTGTTCCGGCAAGAGTGGTGGCGATCGCTGTCACTCAAATGGAGGAGAGGTTTCGGGACCTCTTCAGCGCATGTCTTGCGTCTGGGAGGTTCCCGAAACCGTGGAAGGAGGGGCAGTTGTGCCTCCTTCGCAAGGAGGGCCGCCCAGCAGACTCCCCCTCGGCATACCGGCCCATCGTTCTGCTCGATGAGGTCGGAAAAATGTTCGAGGGGATAATCGCTGCCCGCCTAAAAAGCCATTTGCGGTGTATCGGGCCGGACTTGTCGGACGCTCAGTTCGGTTTTCGGGCTGAGCATTCCACGGTGGACGCGCTGGCCCGCCTTAAAGGCCAGGTGAAGGGGGCGATGGAGGTGGGGGACGGAGTGTTGGCCGTGTCATTCGACATAGCCAATGCCTTCAACTCCGTTCCCCACTCCACCATCCTAGAGGCGCTCCGATTCCACGGAGTGCCTCGATACATGCGCGATCTACTGGCCAGCTATCTGGAGGATCGGGCGATCGTCCTGGTAAATAGGACTGGCCAAGTCCGGCGATACGCCGTTGAGGCCGGCGTGCCGCAGGGGTCAGTCATAGGACCTCTCCTCTGGAACATCGCCTATGATTGGCTCTTGCGGGGAACTCTCCTCCGAGGCACGAGTGTCATCTGCTATGCGGATGACACTCTCCTCACCGCCCGGGGGGGGAGTTTCAGGGAGGCGGCCAACTTGGCCTCGGCGGGCGGATCCTTGGTCGCGGGGAGGATCCGCCGCCTAGGTTTAACGGTGGCGCTGCACAAGACCGAGGCTGTGTTCTTCCACGGACCTCGGCAGCGCCCCCCACCTGACGCCCACATCTTCGTGGAGGGCGTCAGAATTGAGGTGAAGGCCCAGATGAAATATCTGGGCCTTGTACTCGACAGCAGGTGGCGCTTCGGTCCGCATTTTAGCGGCCTGTCGTCGCGCCTGCTGAAGGCCGCAGGTACGCTCTCGTGGCTGCTTCCCAACTTGGGGAGGCCCAGCGCGCGATGCCGGCAACTTTACGCCGGCATCTTGAGGAGTATGGCCCTTTACGGGGCTCCTATCTGGGAGGACTCCCTCCAAAGGAGGGAGAACGCCACCGCCTTGCGGGCGCCCCAAAGGGCCATAGCCCAGCGGGTGGCGCGGGCCTACCGCACGGTGGGCTTCGCGGCAGCATGTGCTCTGGCCAGCACCCCTCCTTGGGAACTCGAGGCGTGGGTGCTCGCCAGAGTGTATGAATGGACGGCGGGGCGGAGGGCGAGAGGAGAACGCCCAGCCCCGGAAGAGCGGGAGGCCGTCCGGCGGGAGGCGAGGGACGCCATCGTCGTCCATTGGACGGGGGAACTCGCCACCGCAGCCTTCGGCCGCCGAACCCTCGACGCGATTGGGCCTGTCCTGCAAGACTGGCTCGAGCGGTCGCACGGGTTCCTCTCCTTCCGTCTGGTGCAGGTGCTGTCCGGACACGGTTGCTTCGGATCGTACCTGCACCGAATCGGATGGGAGGAGACACCGTCATGCCACGACTGTGGTGCGGTGGAGGACACGGCGCAGCATACCCTCGAGGTGTGCCCGTCGTGGACCGAGACGCGCCAAGGTCTTATCGCGGTGATAGGACCGGACCTCTCACTCCCCGGCGTGGTCAACGCCATGCTGGGGAATGAGAGGTCCTGGGCGGCAGTCGCCTCCTTCTGCGAACATGTCATGTCCCAGAAGGAGTCGGCAGAGCGCGCGCGGTAGGACGATCCTCACGCGGCGCCGCTCCGAAGGCGGAGGAGGGGTCGAAGAAGACGTCAATTTGATAGTCATCTCCGACTCCTCCCAGGTGGAGGCCAGCAGGCAACGGGTGCGGGGGCACCCTTGCCTGTATTGCACAGGCCTCCACCAGTGTCGGACGGGAATGGCCAAGTGTTCCCGGCCATTCCCGTAGCCCCCCAACCTGGGGGGCATGCGGGGCCCGCCAGCTAGGCGGGCATGCGCCGGGAGGGTTGTGGATGTAAAGGCTGAGCCGGTTTCCCATGGCCCTCCCATCACGGCGATGTGGGAACACCGCTGAGTTTTAGTGGGTATACTGTCATTCTAACAGGAATCCCACATACCCCGTCTCGTCCCCCACGAGCGGCAATGCATAAAGCATTTCTCAGCGACAAAAAAAAAAAAAAAAAAAAAGGTTAGGTTAGGTTAGGTTAGGTTAGGTTATTTCGGGTGACACAGGTGCTCTCGGGGCATGGTTGCTTCGGGAAGTACCTGTGTCGCATAAACAGGGAGCTGGACGCCCGGTGTCACCACTGCGTCGACTGCCGGGAGGACACGGCGCGGCATACGCTGGCAGAGTGTGCCGCTTGGGAGGAGCCGCGCCGTGCCCTCGTCTCAGGAGTAGGCAGTGACCTGTCGCTGTCGGCCGTTGTGAATGCAATGGTCGGCAGCGAGGAGTCCTGGGACGCGGTGGTATCCTTCTGCGAAGTAGTAATCTCGCAGAAGGAGGCTGCGGAACGGGAGAGAGAGATTTCATCCTCTCACCCGGCCCGCAGCAGGCGCACCGGGCGTCGGCGGAGGGCGGACAACGCCCTCTTCCAGCCCCCCTAAATGGGTCCAGGGGCGACGGACCCGGGGAAGTCCGTCGCCCCCCATACATCTGGACCCGAGGTGGCGGCGCATAGTGTTCCACGCGCGCCCCTCTTAGACGTCGCGGGGGGAGTCAAACACCTCACTCCCCCCGCTCGACGAGACGGAGCCCGCAGAGGCGGGCTGGCACCAGCCGGGGTCGCGGAAGATTTGAACGTTCCCGCGACCCCGGCGTAGGTGTGAGATGGAACACCGGGGTGGTTTTTAGTCAGTAAGAGTCTGACAGACCCCTTCGCCCGCCCCAGGGCGGAGGACATCCATGAGGATTTTCCACCCCGAACAAAAAAAAAAAAAAAAAAAAAGGTTAGGTTAGGTTAGGTTAGGTTAGGTTGGGGGATCCCCCACAGCGCATACTTCCACGTAGTTTCCCCCGGGCAACGCCGTGTCTGACCACCGTAACGGAGTGGCAGACCGGCGGCTAAAGTGCGCTGTGATTCGCAGACCAAACACGCGGTCGTCTGCGAATATGAAGAAAAACCAAAGTCGTGACGCCTCTGGGCGCTTTTATTCGGATCGCTCCTCACAGGGCGATTCAAACGGCCCTTCTCAGGGCCAACCCAAAGGCCCTTCTCAGGGCCAATCCAACAGCTCTTCTCAGGGCCAACCCAACGGCCCTTCTCAGGGCCAATCCAACGGCCCTTCTCAGGGCCACGCCGGCGGCGCTTTGGCGTCAGAAGCTGACCGCGCACCGTCCGCGGCCAGCTTGTTCAGCAGGCCGGACGAGTTGTCGGATGCCGACGAGTCCAATATGGACACGTCGGCGGCCGAAAACGACCGCCCCAAGCGGAAGAGGGCCGATCTGAGGCTCGGGTCCGGGGGCTCCTCGGAGTCGGTCGGGAGTAGGGCGAAGAAGAAGTCGAAGTCTAAAAAGGCTTCGACTTCTACTCCGTCTTTGGCTCACGATGTGGGCTTGGTGGACGCCGAGCGCCAGCTAAACCTGGCGAAAAGGGCGCAACTCCAGGTGGACCTGGAGGAGAGGGTCGCCGCCAAGGAGCGGCAGGCGCAAGCCGCCAGGTCGAGGGCTGGCTATGGTGCATCCAATGTACTATATGCTGACCACTCCCTGGCGGAGTTGGAGCGCATGGCACAAGAGGACAAGGAGGAGGTTTTGGAGGTCGCCTCAAAGTCCTCCAATTTGAAGGGGACCTTCCAGAAGGCCCTCAAATGCCGGGCCGCCAGCATGCACGGCATTGTCGTGGAGCTGGTGAAGCGGACGGCCACGGACGAGACGCGGCAGCTGCAGGCGAAGGTGGATCGTCTGCAGGCGGAGGTCAGCCAGCTACACCAGAAGCTGGCTGAAGTCACGGCCCGGCCTGCCCAATCTGCCCCAGATGCGGTGGTGGGAGGCTCCTCCTCCCCTGCCAGCCTTGAGGCAATAATCCGCGGGGTTGTCATGGAGGAGAGAGCCTTCATCAGAGGCTGCTTTGCGGGTATTGAGGACCGGCTCTTGCCGGAAAGGCGGCTCCGCCCGCCGCTAGCGGCGGATATGAGTCCACCGCCAGCGGAGCCAGAACCTGCACCTCTGGGAGGTCCGGCATCGAGCAAACAGCCCCACGCCCCGAAGCCCTCCAAGGCCAAAGGCAAGGGCAAGAGGACCACGGTGGCCCCTCAAACACCCACCACGAGCGCGGAGGGAGCGTCTGCATCGTCTGCCACTCCAGCAGTCCCCCGGAACTCGGAGGGGGAAGACGCCCTTCTTCCCTCCACCACCCCGTCCAACCAATCGTGGACGGAAGTGGTCAGGGGGGGAAAAGGGAAAAAGTCGACCCCCAAGTCCGCTGCGACTGCTCCTGCAGCCAAAAAGGGTCCAGCCGGCGGGAGGAAGCTGGTTCCTCCCAAAACCGCGGCCGTCGTGGTGACCATCACCCCGGAGGCCGTGGAGCGGGGCGAGACTTATGAGTCCGTCCTAAGACGGGCTCGTACCAACGCGGATCCTTCCCGGCTGGGGATCGGCAACATCACGTGCCGCCGAACCCTAGCCGGGGCTCGAATTTTCGAGTTCTCGGGGGAGCAGCGCGGCGCAAACGCGGACCTCTTCGCAAAAATGTTGCAAGAGGTCATCGCGGATGCGGCAACGGTCGTCAGACCTGTAAAGACCGCAGCCTTGGAGGTGGCCGATCTGGATGATTCGGTCACCAAAGAGGACGTGGTGGCGGCCGTTGCGGTGGCTGGAGGCTGCGATGCTGGCGCGGTGAAGGGTGGAGCCATCAGGCTCGGCCGCCGTGGCATGGGCACCATCCGCATCGAGTGCCCAGTCGCTGCGGCGGGGGCCGTCCTTACTGCGACCAAAGGACGGCTACTTGTGGGCTTCAGCTCGGCTGTGGTTCGGCCACTTGAAGACCAGCCTATGCGTTGCTTCAAGTGCTTCGCGTTCGGCCACACCCGAACCACGTGTCCCTCCAAGTACGACTGGGGAGACTGCTGCTTCCGATGCGGGCAGGAGGGACACAGGAGTGCCACTTGCCACGCCGCCACGCTTCGCTGCGCGGCGTGTGCCGCCAGTGGCCGCCCCGCGGACCACAAGATGACGGGCAGGAGCTGCAAGCCACCCGCGAGGAAGGGCATAGTGCCGGCGCAGGTTCGCCCTGTTGCCACCACCGCCACCACTGCCGTCGTCACCGCTGTAGCTCCAGCGGCGGTAGCTGAGGAGGGGTGTGCGATGTTGGAGTAATGGTTTCCGACTTTCGCATCCTCCAGGCGAACATCAACCACTGCAGAGCGGCCCAGGACCTGGTGGTACAGGTCATGGCCGAGTGGTTGGTGAACGTAGCGGTGGTCGCCGAGCCCTACTCAATCCCCGGCAGCTGGCTGGGTGACGAGGATGGCTTGGTGGCACTAGCGGCGCGGTCTTCCACAGACTCCCCTCCCCTCTCGCTATTGGAGAAGGGACCGGGATATGTGGCCGCCGCGTGGGGAGAATTAGCCCTTGTGGGCGTCTATTTCTCCCCAAACCGCCCCCTACAGGACTTCGAGAACTATCTCGGAGTCCTGGCCGCCGTGGTCGGCAGGGCGGCGCCGCGTCAGGTCTCCGTATTGGGAGACCTGAATGCCAAGTCGGTGACCTGGGGCAACCGGGCCACCGACGCACGCGGGCGGGCAGTGGAGATGTGGGCAGCCTCCTCTGGACTCTCCCTCTTGAACAGAGGCAGCGTCCAGACATGCGTGCGGCGGCAGGGTGGCTCAATAGTTGACGTCACTTTCGCCACCCCTGCGTTGGCCGCGCGCGTGTTGAACTGGCGGGTGGACCTGGTGGAGACTATGTCGGACCACCGCTACGTACGGTTCGACATCTCCACCGGTAGCCCCGGAGAGACGCGGCCCCTCTCGGTGCGTTCACCGTTCCCGCGGTGGGCTCTCACCCGCCTGGACAGGGAGGCAGCGGGGGAGGCGGCGTTCATCCGGGACTGGTTTTCACCACCTTCCGCCGGCCTGGATGTGGACACCGTGGCGGGGCACCTGAGGGAGTCTCTGACTGAGGTATGCAACTCTAGCATGCCTCGGTCTTGCCGACCGCCACCCAAACGCGCCGTGTACTGGTGGTCGGCGGAGCTGGCGGGGCTTCGAGCAGCGTGTGTGGAGGCAAGGAGGGCCTACACGCGAAGCCGGCGGCGGCGTCGACGAGACCACGCCGACGAGGACCACCTCTATGAGGTTTACATAGAGGCAAAAGCGGTCCTCGATAGGGCCATCGTCGCCGCCAGAGACTCGGCGAGAGCGGAGATGTTGGAGGGTCTCGACAACGACCCATACGGGAGACCGTATAAGGCGGCGCGCAACAAACTGCGCCCCTTTGGTCCCCCAGTGGCCGAGACCCTGGAGCCCTCATTACTGGATGGGGTGGTTCAGTCCCTGTTCCCGTGCAGGGACAACTTCACCCCACCAGTGATGGACCCACCGCTGGGTATAGCTCCGCCAGCTGAGGAAGTAGAGGAGGCCCCTCCTGTCACGGAGTCGGAACTTGGCGCGGCGATTCTCCATATCCGCGCCAAGAAGACAGCTCCGGGCCCCGACGGTGTTCCGGCAAGAGTGGTGGCGATCGCTGCCACTCAAATGGAGGAGAGGTTTCGGGACCTCTTCAGCGCATGTCTTGCGTCTGGGAGGTTCCCGAAACCGTGGAAGGAGGGGCAGTTGTGCCTCCTTCGCAAAGAGGGCCGCCCAGCAGACTCCCCCTCGGCATACCGGCCCATCGTTCTGCTCGATGAGGTCGGAAAAATGTTCGAGGGGATAATCGCTGCCCGCCTAAAAAGCCATTTGCGGTGTATCGGGCCGGACTTGTCGGACGCTCAGTTCGGTTTTCGGGCTGAGCGTTCCACGGTGGACGCGCTGGCCCGCCTTAAGGGCCAGGTGAAGGGGGCGATGGAGGTGGGGGACGGAGTGTTGGCCGTGTCATTCGACATAGCCAATGCCTTCAACTCCGTTCCCCACTCCACTATCCTAGAGGCGCTCCGATTCCACGGAGTGCCTCGATACATGCGCGATCTACTGGCCAGCTACCTGGAGGATCGGGCGATCGTCCTGGTAAATAGGACTGGCCAAGTCCGGCGATACGCCGTTGAGGCCGGCGTGCCGCAGGGGTCAGTCATAGGACCTCTCCTCTGGAACATCGCCTATGATTGGCTCTTGCGGGGAACTCTCCTCCGAGGCACGAGTGTCATCTGCTATGCGGATGACACTCTTCTCACCGCCCGGGGGGGGAGTTTCAGGGAGGCGGCCAACTTGGCCTCGGCGGGCGGATCCTTGGTCGCGGGGAGGATCCGCCGCCTAGGTTTAACGGTGGCGCTGCACAAGACCGAGGCTGTGTTCTTCCACGGACCTCGGCAGCGCCCCCCACCTGACGCCCACATCTTCGTGGAGGGTGTCAGAATTGAGGTGAAGGCCCAGATGAAATATCTGGGCCTTGTACTCGACAGCAGGTGGCGCTTCGGTCCGCATTTTAGCGGGCTGTCGTCGCGCCTGCTGAAGGCCGCAGGTACGCTCTCGTGGCTGCTTCCCAACTTGGGGAGGCCCAGCGCGCGATGCCGGCAACTTTACGCCGGCATCTTGAGGAGTATGGCCCTTTACGGGGCTCCTATCTGGGAGGACTCCCTCCAGAGGAGGGAGAACGCCACCGCCTTGCGGGCGCCCCAAAGGGCCATAGCCCAGCGGGTGGCGCGGGCCTACCGCACGGTGGGCTTCGCGGCAGCATGTGCTCTGGCCAGCACCCCTCCTTGGGAACTCGAGGCGTGGGTGCTCGCCAGAGTGTATGAATGGACGGCGGGGCGGAGGGCGAGAGGAGAACGCCCAGCTCCGGAAGAGCGGGAGGCCGTCCGGCGGGAGGCGAGGGACGCCATCGTCGTCCATTGGACGGGGGAACTCGCCACCGCAGCCTTCGGCCGCCGAACCCTCGACGCGATCGGGCCTGTCCTGCGAGACTGGCTCGAGCGGTCGCACGGGTTCCTCTCCTTCCGTCTGGTGCAGGTGCTGTCCGGACACGGTTGCTTCGGATCGTACCTGCACCGAATCGGACGGGAGGAGACACCGTCGTGCCACGACTGTGGTGCGGTGGAGGACACGGCGCAGCACACCCTCGAGGTGTGCCCGTCGTGGACCGAGACGCGCCAAGGTCTTATCGCGGTGATAGGACCGGACCTCTCACTCCCCGGCTTGGTTAACGCCATGCTGGGGAATGAAAGGTCCTGGGCGGCAGTCGCCTCCTTCTGCGAACATGTCATGTCCCAGAAGGAGTCGGCAGAGCGCGCGCGGGAGGACGATCCTCACGCGGCGCCGCTCCGAAGGCGGAGGAGGGGTCGAAGAAGACGTCAATTTGATAATCATCTCCGACTCCTCCCAGGTGGAGGCCAGCAGGCAACGGATGCGGGGGCACCCTTGCCTGTATTGCACAGGCCTCCACCAGTGTCGGACGGGAATGGCCAGGTGTTCCCGGCCATTCCCGTAGCCCCCCAACCTAGGGGGCATGCGGGGCCCGCCAGCTAGGCGGGCATGCGCCGGGAGGGTTGTGGATGTAAAGGCTGAGCCGGTTTCCCATGGCCCTCCCATCACGGCGATGTGGGAACACCGCTGAGTTTTAGTGGGTATACTGTCATTCCGACAGGAGTCCCACATACCCCGTCTCGTCCCCCACGAGCGGCAATGCATAAAGCATTTCTCAGCGACAAAAAAAAAAAAAAAAAAAAAAAAAAAAAAAAAAAAAAAAAAAAGGTTAGGTTAGGTTAGGTTTTTTTTTTTTTTTTTTTTTTTTTTTAAATGAGTTATCTACCGCAGACATAATCGTCCGCGCCTTTTTTTACTAATTTTTAATTGTTTACAGTTTGTTTATTAACATTTGTGACATATGTCGTGTTCCGACATCGGACACTTATCTTGCTATCTTAAATAGTAATTAAAATCTACGTGAGTCCATCTTTTTTTTTTTTTTTTTTTTTTTTTTTTTTTTTTTTTTTTTTTTTTTTTTTTTTTTATTATATGCTCATGCACATGCTGACTGTTATTTTATTATTTGTTATTTATTTTAATACTAAGGCATTACATTAAGTTTGGTTCTATTTTTACGTTACTATTGATACAAATTGAGAGATTGGTGAATTTAAATTTGTAGTTCTTAATAAATTTACGGTCTTATAAATGAGGATACAGTTATAAAAGAAAAATTTTGTTGTTGACTTACAGTAATTGGTTTCTTAAACATAAGAGAACTACATGGCGGTGCGAACCGACCAGCCCCGCACGACGGCGTCCGTTCACGGACTTGACGTGCACATCCGCGCCCCCGACCTCGACCATTTTTTAGGGAACTCAAGGACCGGTTGCGCAGCGCCACCGCTGGTGGGCTTTTACGCGGGAATGACAGACTCGCTCCGCCATGCAGTTTTACATTTTAATTTTAATGATAATTATTCTAAGTTTTACATAGTGGTTTGGTTAGATTAAATTAGGTTAGGGTTTGGGTAGGTGTTTTTTGGGTAGGGTTTTGGGGTTTTGGAGTGGAGTGGGTTTGGTTAGGTGGTGTTGGAGTGGGTTGAACTGACCAGGGACTTCGCGAGCTTAAACAAAGCCTCCATCACAACTACGTCTCGATGCTGGATGGCCGTCTTGAGGTTGTAGTCGACGACCGTCTTTGTCGGAGCATCCATTGCCTTTTTTGCGAAGCGGCCCGTGGCGTCATCGGCGTCGTCGGAATAATAGACGCAACTGGCTGTGTGCCTCGATACCGCCACTACCGCGTGGGAGACGCTGTCGTGGATTTGGAGCCTCCTGGACTTGGTGTTGATGATGACGACGTTCTCGTAGGTCGACCCCTGGGACTCGTGGATGGTCAAGGTGCGCGACCCTTCGCCGGACCCGTATCCCTGGCTCACGAGAGAAGCTTTCTCCTCTTGAGTGTGAACCAGGAACAGGGTGTTCTGGGCGGTACTGGGTATTTGCGCTCCTGTATACCGCTCCACCCTCAGGGAGTGGACCCGCGACAACGACGACTTGGAGGAGTATATACCGGGGTATATCTCACTCAGTGCAACGGCCACATCCATCGGGTTACGGTGGGTGCAGAGCAGCTCCCGGGTGATGCCAGCCACCAGATTTGGACGGGTATACCTTAGTTCAAAAAGGTTCTCTCTGTCCAAAAATGGAAGCTGGTTTACATCCCCGATGAGGACAAGTTCGCTGGCACCAGACAACTTGACCGCCATGACTATGGCCCCAAAATGGTTCATGAGAGCCTCGTCTACCGTGAGGCGGTAGCATTTCTCATCTGATTTGAACCCGTTGGCTAAGATTGAGGCCATAGTGCGCACCTTTGTTTTTACGAGATCTCCTAAGCGGTGCGCTAGCTTTTCCCTGAGATCTTTGGCGGCTTCAGTTGTCGTGGTGGCGATGACGTCCTTCTCCTCATCGAAGTGTTTCAACATCCAGGTTGTCTTGCCGCAACCCGGGACTCCATTGACCCACTCGATTCTGGGTACCGCCCAGCTTCCCTGCGATGCCGGACTGTCTGAAGTCCCCAAAATGGACTGAGCCATTTCAAGGATCTTTTCGTCCAGCATGATCTTGGTACATTTGGCGGTAACCACAATTGAGTCGTCGTTTGGTGCGTGGAATGTTATGTTGCCCGAGCGCTCCGTTTCCTCCTCGTCCAGGGTCACGAACCCGTTCCTCGCACTAAAGGCTGCCATGTACGACCCCGCCATTTCCCCTTTGATGACCTGGGATGTGGCGTTGTCGTACACTGCTGCCTCTGACTCCTCGAGTAGAACCCTTAACAGACCTTCTGTGTTCCTATGGAAAGTCTGCAGGATCTTACTGCATGTCGCGAGATTGACCTGTCTGGTCGCTCTCACGATTGCTACGTACTCGAGGAAGGCGCTCTTCACATGGTCCGTGGTGCCCAAATTCGTTGAGAGGATCGGCGGGCAGACTTGCCCTTTGTCGGCTCTGGTGGGCTTAGGCTTAGGTGGTGGTGGTAGTTTTGGTTTTACTGCTGTGAACCTTGCCGCTGCTGCTGCCTGCTCGTGTGATGGTGGTGATGTGACTGATGATGGTGATGGTGGTGTCGATGATGGTGATGCTCGGCTGGTGCTTGGGAGCAGTGCGCTGAGGAAAGTGCCGAAGGCTTCCAGGCGACTCCTCGACCTCTCCCGGGCCTCCGGGGTAATGGTCTCGCTCTGCTCCTCTGCAGCTTTTTCGGCGGCTGCCTTCTGCTGGACCCTTTCCGAGCCGGTTGCGGTGGTCGGGGTTGTTGTGGGGCTCGTCGCTCTGGCTGTTGGTTGTCTAGGGGTTTTGAGGAAACTCAGAGTTTCCCCTCTGTCCTCATAGACAACGACCTCGTGTTGCTCTGAGGCTTTTAGACAGCCGAAGAGGTCTGCGACGTCTCCTCTTTCCCCTCCGACCACCATCGCGTCGACGCTGATGGTTCGGGCTGCGACCTCCCTGTACTCCCCTGCTTCCCTGATCCTCTGAAGCAGTGCACTCGCCTGGGCGAACGGAGTCTCCTCTCCCCACTCGAATAATGCGATCGTTTTTCCTTTGGATCGCAATAGACGGCATCGGTGAGAGGACACTTCCACTTGAGGCAGTGCAGCATACTTGCTGCCTTTCAGAGTGGTCTTTGTGGTGCTTCCGTTGATCAGGGCGGCAAGGCCTGGCGATATCGGGATTCGGGCTCCGGCTCGGCTCGAGCCTATGCAAAAGCTTATGCCAAGCTTTTCACCATCTCGGTTCATGAACAGGGCTACTCCTCGCAGCCTGACGCCTGGGACTCCGGCTCCTCCGCATGACATGAAAAGAGTGGTAGTCATGGTGCCGAGGGCCGGTTGAAGGCTAGGTTCCGTTGGTGGTGGTGCGGTTGAAATTGTCGTTGAACTGACTGAAGATGTTACGGTGGTGGATGGTGTTTGAGTACGACTGCGCAAGGCTGGGTCTGTTTTGTTGGCCTTTGCAGCGACAGTGGCGACTTTGCTCGCGAATGCCAAGAATGGAATTCTGGTAGCCGGTCTCCCCATGATGGTGTGGAGTGTGGACTGGCTAAGCTGGATCTCGAATTTGACTTCCAGCTCCATTCTGTCTTGGGCGAACCTTGGACATTCGAAGAGCAGGTGCCAGACTGTTTCCTCGCAGCTGGGGTCACAGACGCATGAGGGACTATCCTTAAGATGGAATCGGTGGAGATACGCTGAGAATCCTCCGTGTCCTGTTAGGACTTGTACATGGACCGGTGTGAGAACTGCTTCTCTAAGTGTTCTTTTCGCCGCTAGGACGTCTGGGAAGAACACTTTTGTGACCGCTCCTGTGCTGGAGGACTCGTATCGCGCTTGCCACTTCTTGATAGTCCCCTCCCGTATCTTCCTCCTCACGAACGATACGGGGACCTTGCTGTAGTCTGACGCCTCTGATGTTAGGGCTGCCTCCTTGGCCAGCTCGTCCGCTCTCTCATTCCCGGCGGTTCCCACGTGGGCCTTGAGCCAAAAGAGCCTCACTTCTCTGCCCTCCTCTCGGATCTCTCGGACGCAACTCTTGATCTGAAGTGCCAGGTGGTGAGTGACAGACGGACTCCTCAGCAGGTCAAGTGACGATCTTGAGTCACTTAAAATGCTTACGGAGGCCGCCCTGGATTCTCTTGCCATCCTGACTGCTCTGAAGAGTGCGTACATTTCCGATTGGAAGACGGTGTTGTGGGGCTCCAGGCCAAAGGTGCTGGACGTTGACTCCTTCCCGTTTTCCCACCAAGTTAGGGCAGCTCCGACTTTCCCCTCTATCTTGCTGCCATCGGTGTATATTTGGGGACCGATTACTTGATGGGTCTGCAGGGTTTCGGGAGTCAGGTCCTCCAGGCATGCATACTCGGTTGTTGTGAGTAGTGCTGGGTGGGGGTTTTTGGAGTGGTGCACGTTGCACTCCAGCTCATGACCTGGCGGTATGAACTCTAGGGAATGGCCCTTTCTGATCTTAAAAAGGGTGGCGGCCTCAATTACTCGGAGATCAAGGGGGAGTTGGCCTGACAGTACAAGTGCCGATGTCAGAGACACCGTGCGGTACGCTTTGCAGATCTTCTGCGTGAACCCCCTCTGCAGTGAGTCAAACTGATTTCTTGTCATCAGTTTCTCAGCCGCAGGGGCCCACGCGCTCGCTGCGTACATCACGATGGGCTCTATCACCGACACGTATATCGTCCTAATTATCTCTCCGTTGAGACCCCAGGTCACCTTCGCAGCGCATGCGAGCTGCTTGTAAATGTCGGCGGCCTTTTTACAGGTCGCAGACACGTGCGCGTTGAAGGTGAGTTTGGAGTCTATAGTGAGACCCAGCAGCTTGACCTCTTGGACTAGGTTTAGCCGCGTACCTGACATCTGGAGAATCGGAACGTCGTACTTCAGTTTTCTCGTTAACACCATCGCATTTGTTTTATGCGCGGCGAAACGAAGCTTATTCTGAAGTCCCCATTCCGATACTATGTCTAGGGTTTCGTTGGCTGTTTGCTGCAGGGGACCGGCTGTTTGGTCTGAAAAAACTAGGACGACATCGTCTGCGAAGGCTTGACAGTAGACTCCCATACTAGCCATTTTGTGTAGGAGTGAGTCTAGGATAAGGTTCCAAAACGTCGGTCCGGCAATTGAGCCCTGGACGCATCCTTTGGTGGTACCCTTCTCGCTAGTCGCTCTGGCGTAGTTGACCTTGATGTTCCGGTCTTCCAAGTATGAGGTGACGAGTGTGTAGAGGTTCTTTGGGCAGTTCTTAGCTACCAGCTGTTTCTTGAGTGCGGGCCACCACGCGTTGTCGAAGGCACCCTCTATGTCCAATGATATCAAAAGCACGATCTTTTTCGCTTTGATTTCGGCTCGTAAGTGGCCCATTAAGGCATAGAGGGCGTCTTCGGTTCCGCGCTGCGGCATGAAACCGTACTGGTTGCTGTTGAGTGTGGGGAGGAAGTGCCAATGGAGTCGGCCAACTAGGAGCTTCTCGACGATTTTTCCTAGGACCGAGAGCAGACCTATTGGCCTGTAGGACTTTGGGCTGGTGTAGTCGTCCTTTTTGGGCTTACGGAGAATGCACACGTGGGCGACCTTCCACTGCTTGGGGAAGTGTGACAGCGACAAGCACCTGTTGGCTATCGCTAAGAACACTTCCCTGTCGCAGTTTATTGCCGCGGTGCAGATGTCTGCCGTTAATCCGTCGGGACCGGGGGCTTTTTTCGGATTTTGGTTCTGGAGAACCATTTCCAGCTCCGCGGTTGTGAAAGGCGGATCGTCGGCAGACAGGCCTTGGGGGTACTTCTCCTCCGCTAGCTTCCTCAGGGCAGTGTGGTAGGGCTGTTCGGCATCCGTTGAGTCGTCAGGGTAGAAGGTTTTTGCTAGAAGATCCGCGGATTGCTCCGGACTGAGCGTCTCTCCTGCGGTGTTTCTCAGGAGCGCGTCGTCCTGTCTTCTAGCTGTCTTCCTTATTACCCTGTAGATGCCGTCCCACATGCTCTCTCGGTCCTGCTTCGTGCAGAACTGCTTCCAGTTGGCTGTGGCCGCTTCCGCTGCTGACGTATTATATGTTTCCTTAGCTTGCTGGTATTCTTGAATGGTGAAGTGTCTCCGGGTTGCGGCTGCGTTCCGGATCCTTCTCTTCTTTCTAAAGACGTCTTTGAGGAGACGGTCCAGAGAAGGGGTCCACCAGGGGGGCTTTGCGTCGAACTTGGGCAACCCCAGTTTTGGGATCGCTTCCTCGCATGAACGGTGGATGTGATGGGTGAAATTGGTGATTAATGTCTCCAGATCCTCTGGATTCGAGACGTCCGAGACTCGGACCGGTGTGATGTCGCTGTCCGCCAGACTTGTCTTGAAGTGTGTGCAGAAGTCGGACCACTTTGCCTTCTTGGTGTTGTAGATGCGCGTCGAGATTGGCCTTAAGGGTTCCAAGGCCTTTTCTAAGCGCATCGAGAAGGTGATTGCGTTATGGTCCGACGTAGTGAGACTACGTTCTACACGCCACTCCTCGACCTTTCCTAGCAGCGACTGGCTGCATACCGTCACGTCGACGATGCTGGTGCACCAACGGTCTCCCCTGTAGGTCTCGAATGTTGGGACGTGGCCCGTGTTGAGGATGTGGAGATCTCGTTCGTTGAGGAAGGAGTTGTACGCTGCCCCACGGTGGTTTTCGGAGACACTTCCCCACCACTGGCTCCAGGCGTTTACGTCTCCTCCCACCAGAGTGTTTCTTGTGTGTAGTTTATGCAATGTGGTGTGAATTTGTGTGAGGTAGGGTTCAATGTCCTGGTCGCCCTCCAAATAGACCGATAGCACCCCAATTCTAAGCTGGCCCACCTTCAGCAAGACGGCGGCGATGTTCTCGGTCACAATCTGAGGGTCGTGGATGACCTCCAGGTTGCTACCGAACACGACGATTGCCGCCTTGACTGGCTTTTGGCGGTTGAGGCTGCACTGGATGACTTGCGTGCCGGGGATTTGTTTCATCACACCTGTTCTTCCTACGTAGGGCTCTTGAACAAGTGCTATTGAAACTCCCTTTACCTGAGCCGCCATGTGTAGTTCTTCTGTGGCCAGCTTGGAGCGCTGAAGATTGACTTGGATGAACTGCAATCTTGCTGTCGGTCTAGTTGTGTGTTGGAGGGTGACTGGTTGTGGGGTTTGGGTGTTATTTAAGGTGCCCTTAGCAGTAGGAGACGCGCGATCTCGCTATACCGTCCCACTTTTGGCGTTCCTGGCAGTCTTCGCTGAACGCTGTGTGTGCCAGGTCGCTGTCCACCTTTTGTGCTATTTTGCAGTTCGCGCACGTGGGCTGTTTGCCGTTTGCTCGAGTGAGGCAGTCCGCCGAATTATGTGCACCGCTGCAGTAGCTGCAGGTGTCTTTTCCTGCCTTGCATATGGACTTGTTATGTCCATATGCGAGGCACTTTGTGCACTGGACTAGGGGGGACTGGTCCTCAATCGAGCATCGCTTGATGCCCACGTGGACTTTCGGAACTGCTGTATAGCATTTCCAGAGCTCTGGGGAGAGCTCCAGAACGGGGTGGCACTCGTGAGGGTTTCTGGCACGCTTCCTATAGCGCACCTTTAGGGTCTGTCCATCCACAGCGGCGTTTTGCAGAAGATGTTTGTTCTGCGCTCTTAGGAGATCGACTATCTCTCCGTCGCTGTAGCTGGACAGCACTCCCTTTATGCACACAAGTGGGTTTTGGGGTTTTGGTTCTTGGACCTTGAGCCCTCCGTTCGACCGGACTTGGTCTCGGATGACGGTCAAGTCCGCCTTACTCGCGCACCTCAGAACCACCTTCTGGTTCCGCGCTTTCCGGACTGTGTCGACTCGGGCTCCGCTGGTCTTGAGGTCCAGGGCAGTCCTGATCCTTTCAATGACATTGTCCCCTGTGTGTTGTGGGTTGGTTGAGGAGATTATTAATGTGTGGTTTGGTTGTACAGGTGGTTTAGGGGGCCTCGGCGTACTGGTGACCTGGGCAAAGGTTTTGGGGCCCTGGTGTTGTTGGGGCGGTCTTTCCGCTTTGCCCAGATCCGCGACGCCTTTGCGGATGTCCTGGAGGGTCTGCTTGACCTCCCCGACTGCTAATTCCGCTTCCAGATTCAGCGCTGGCGCCTGGATTTGCGGTTCTTTGTCTCGCAGTACGCGGAGGTCGGCCGAGACGATCTCGAGTCGTTCCGAGATCGGCTGTAAATGTTGAGGGAAGTTGATGGGTGGTTGTGGTGGTGGGGGAGAGGGGACAGGCCTGTTGGCGATGGCCTGTAATTGGAGTTGCAGGTTCTGCAGTGCTGCCTCGAATACCTCGGTCTTGAGGAGACCTGTTTCTAGGGTGGTCGGGTCCATTTCGGGTTTCTCGGGCTTCTTGAGGTCCTCTTTTAGCTTGTCTAAGCACTGACGGAGGACATCCAGCTGGTTGGAGATGCTGGATACGTTTGTGTCTAGGCGTTTGAGGCCGGCGCCCATGGAATCCCACTTGGGATCCCCTGGGGCTCTCTGGCACTCTTGCCTCGTCCTCTCGTGTTCCTGCTGGTTCTTGAGACAAGCTGACACGACCTCGTCCTTGATACCCTTGATGCCCGTGAAGGCGTCAAGGGTCTCGTGCCCGAGCCATTCGCGGATTCCTTTGGCCTCCTTTTTGGTGTCGGAGACTTCTGTCCGCATTAGAGAGAGCTCTACCTTAAGGGCCATAAGTTCTCGAGTGTGAGCTCTCTCGACCCGCAAAAGCTCCTTTGCGTTTCGAGAGCGCTCCTTCTCGAGGTTAAACTTATGCCTAGCTCTCGAGTCTGCCAGTGACAGTACCGTCTCATAAAGGCCTTGGAGGCACTCGTGGGCTGTTACTTTGCACTCCCGCTTCATGTTCCCGGCGGTCTCCAGTGCAACTTTGCCCTTCTGCAGTAGTTCGTTTGCCTCTCTGGTCGCAAGGTCCATCTCCACCCCCGTGCCACGTTTTGGTGTCCTGTAGAGTAAGCTCGGCCGTCCCGACTCGGAACGTTCTGTATGGCTGGTCACTGAGGACGCCACCGAGCTCTCTTCGTCCGACATGATCTGGTGGGGAGGGGAGATGCCGCACTGCTCCCAGTGGATGATGGTTTCCGAAATCCTCCTGCGATCCACTGACGATGGTGATAGCGGTATTGCGCTGGTTACGTCGGGTTCCGACGCCGCCTTTGGCGCCACCGGCGCTTGTGATGGACGCGCTGATGTCTCCGAGACTATTGACTTGGCAGAGTTCTTAATTGCCTTCTCGCGGAGTGATTTCGTTACTTTGGCGACGTCCGTGGTAGTTTTGCGGGTGGTGGAGGACTGCTTGGAGGACATTGTTAGGTGGAGTTGTTGGTTAGTAAGTTAAAGTTATTATTTAAAGTTAAGAGTCTAGTGTAATGCTTAATATAGAGTAAGAACTATGCCTTAGTACTATGGTGTAGATTGTTAATTTTTTTTTTTTTTTTTTTTTTTTTTTTTTTTTTTTTTTTTTTTTCTTAAGTCTATGATGGACTCACGGATGCTCCGCTGATGTTCTGCGTGCTGTCCGATGAGGAGTACGACGATATGCTTTGGGTTCGGTGGACTGAACCCTTGTGCGCGCTGGTGGTGGTCTTCAGTGGAATTTTGAGTGGGTCGGCGGGACGCTGCTGGTGTGTGGTGCCGAAACTGGAGATTCTGTCGGGGCCAAGTTGTAAAGCTGCTCGAGCCCTTTCAAATGAGCCCAATCTCGGTTCTCTAGCTCCAACGGGTGCGAAGTTAGACCGCGGGGGGTGAAGTCGCCCAGAGGGGGGAGGGGGAGGGGGAGGGGGTCTCGTGGGGAGACTTTTTTTGGGGGGGAGGGGAAGTGGGGGGGGGGAGGTCCCGTGTGGAACAAGTTTGGTGGGGGTGGGGGGGGTAATATGGAAAGTGGTGGGGGTAATAGGGAGAGTGGTGGGGGTAGTAGTGATGGTAGTGGTAGGGATAGAGGTAAAGGGTGGTGAGTGAGGTGAGGGCTTAAAAGGGGGGGGGGGACTATCTCGATGGGTTGAGGTGGGGGGGGTCAAAGAGGGGAGGGGGAGAGGTGGGGATGAGGGTACCCTTGGTGGCTCAGGCAAGGTCCTGAAGTCCCAAGTCGGGTGAACCCAAACTCGGGGGGGGTGGGACTAGGGGTTGAGGAGTTCCCTCGGGGCAAACCTGATGGTTGGTCGTGGAGTCGTCAGGCTGATGTCTGGTCTGCTGGCAGATTCCTCGGGCCGGCTTTGGAGTCTTCAGTGAGGGCTGGGATGGCTGCTGGTACGTCACGCCTCGTGTATTTCGGAAACACGTGTGGGAAAAGTGAGGTTATTTTAGGTTAAAACCACGTTTTTTCGCGTTTTTCCCACCTTAATAACTCCCAGGTCCCTGCTCCGATTCTCCTGATCCTTGATTTACTGGACAGGTCTCTGCCGCGGCTTCCAGGATTATTGTAGGCAGATCGACTCCACTAACCTTTGCAGACTTATAACCCTCCAAAGTTCCAGGGGGCCCACTCCGCAACCCGTTGACGTAGAGACTTGCCCACACGTTTCCTGGCGAGTTGTCACTACACAATTCCACTGAACACTTTTTTTTCGCGCTAACTCAACACGGTTAATTTTAGGGAATTATTTACCGTGGAGCAGATGTTTATCGTGTGACAGTAAGTCGGGTTAGGTTAGGTTTTTTTTTTTTTTTTTTTTTTTGTTTTAGCAGGAGTGGGAAATCCTCATGGACGCCCAGACTGCCTCACTGGTGAGCCAGTCTGGGCAGTGCCGGACTCTTACCGGCTAAAACCCACTCCTGCCTTTGCTCAGTGTCCCTCTGACATGATCAGAGCCTTTGCTATACGTTTACAGATTTAAAAACAACACAATTTTTGAACATACACGGAGTTTCCTTAACTAGACAGCCAAGAAGTCACACACATCACAATTATATTCTACCTACATCATCATATCTATCCTATCTCTAGTACATTTACCTAATACCTATGTATATATATTTTATATCTAAATTTTGATGGTAATGACACATAAACTATATACTTATTATATATTTTGTATCATTTTTTCTTATGCTATTTTATTTCTATTTACGACTATGTTTCCTATTTCGCTACAATAATTTAAAAACTTTTTTCTGTTTTCCCCTTTAATTAAGTCTGGTAGATTTTGCGCGACCAATGCGACGGCGAGTTGTTGCTCGGTTTCGAATCGCAGTTTTGCGGTGATCGGGCATTCGAGCAATATGTGCAGCACGGTCTCTTCCATGCCAGGCTCACAGGCACACGATGGATTCTCTTTACACTTGAAGCGTTTCAGGTATGCAGAGAACCCACCGTGTCCCGTCAGGATTTGCGTGGTGATACTCGTGGGGGCCATTTTTCGCACCACGCCGTACGCTATCACCGCGTCAGGGAAGAAATGTTTCGTGCCCGAAGCCGTGTCACCCGACTTATATCTTCCGTTCCATTCGTCAAGCGTTTCCGACCGGATTCTTCGCTTGACGAATGATACGGGACACAGATCGTAGTCCGGCTTCTTCTTCGACCCCAGGGCGGCTTCCTTCGCGAGCTGGTCGGCTCTCTCGTTTCCCTCCAGACCAGCGTGGGCCTTGATCCAGAACAAGGAGACACTCTTGTTCTGGAGCTTACAGCGTCGTATGGTGTCTCTGGTTTCCACGGCCAAGGGGTGGGGGGAACTTACGTTGATCACCGACTGAAGAGCCGCCATAGAGTCGCAGAAGATGCCGAACGTGGTTTCACTGCGCTTGAGTACTTCCTTTGCCGCTCTTTGTAAGGCGAGGAGTTCCGCCTGGTAGACGGTGCAGTAGGACGGCAAAGCAAGCTTGAGAGCCTTTGTTTCGGTGGCGCTATTCCACAAAGATATCGCCGCTCCGACCCTGCCCTCAATCTTGCTGCCGTCGGTGAAAATGCGCACATCGAAGTCGCTATGGTTGTTGTAATGTTCTTCGTCTACCAGGCTTCCAAACTCCAGACTTATTTGATCCGCAGGGTGCGGGGCCTCTATCGCTGGGGCCATCCGCTCAACCTCCCTGTCTCCCAGTATGGGCTGGGGCACTCCCCTCTTAGCTCCGTAGAGCGCAGCCGCTTCCCGGATACGGAGGTCGAGTGGGAGTATCCCAGCCAGAACCAGTGCCGAGTTCAGGGAGACTGTGCGGTAGGCTTTACATAGCTTCTGAGCAAACCCTCTTTGGACGATATTAAGCTGCTTCCTGACCCCCAACTTGTTGGCAGCTGGTGCCCATGCGCTTGCGGCGTACAACAATGTCGGCTCCACTGCTGCGGTGTATATAGCCCTTATCACCTCTGGGTGCAGACCCCAACTGACCCGGGCTGCCCTGGCCAGCTGCTTGTACATAGCCATCGCCTTCTTACAGACGATGGCTATGTGTTTGTTGAAGGTGAGTTTGGCATCTATAACGAGCCCTAGTATTTTAACATCTTGGGACATTCCAATGTCGATCCCCCCCATGCTCAAGCGCGGCGTGTCATACTTAAGCCTCCGCGTTAACACCATCGCACAGGTTTTTTGGGGTGCGAATTTCAGCCGATTTCTGACACCCCACGCTCGAACATGTTCGAGAGCGGCATTGGCCTGTCCCTCGATTTCGTATGCTGTATCGCCGCAAAACACCAACACCACATCGTCGGCGAATGCCTGGCAGTAATCGCCCCGACTCTCCAGCTGTTTCAGGAGCGGGTCAAGCAGCAGATTCCAAAATATGGGCCCCCCTATGGATCCCTGGACGCACCCTTTGCTGGTTTGTCTTCTGCTCTCCTCCCCGGCATACCTCACGGTGACCACCCTGTCACTGAGGTAGCTGCCGACTACCCGTCTCAAATTTACTGGACATTTTTCCTCAGCCAATCGTACCTTAATAGCGGGCCACCACGCACTGTCGAATGCTCCCTCGATATCCAGCGACACAAGTGTTATGATTTTCTTCTGTGCCAACTTTGCGCGGATATATTGCACGAGGGTATATAGGGAGTCCTCCGTGCTTTTTTGGGGCATAAAGCCGTATTGGCGAGTACTAATCCTAGGTAGCAAATAGAATTTGAGACGAGCAACCAGCATCTTTTCGTACACTTTCCCAAGGACAGGCAAAAGCCCAATCGGCCTGTACGACTTTGGTACGGTGTACGAGTCTTTGCCCGGCTTTCTTAGCACAACCACCGTAGCTTCCTTCCAGATCTTCGGGAAGTGGTGGTGCGCCAGGCATTTGTTTAGCAGTGACAAGAAATAGTCCGGGTCACAATTTATGGCCTGGGAACAGATGTCGGCTGTAAGGCCGTCTGCTCCCGGGGCCTTTTTAGGGTTGAACGACAACACAGATCTGCTAAGTTCGCTTTGGGTAAACGGTGGGTCATGTCGTTCATCATGACTCCATGCGTTTACCATCTCTGCCAGATGTCGGGTTTGGCGATGATCGATGTTGTCGTCTTCCTCTCGGTCCTCGGGATAGAACGTCTCGGCCAACAGCCTCACTGACCCTTTAGCGTCCAGTGTCTCCCCTTCTCTCTGCAGCGGCAGATCTTCCTCTCTCTTTGCAATTCTCCCCATAACCCTATATATCCCTTCCCAGACCCCCTCTCTGTCCTGTTTTCCGCAAAACTCCTTCCAGCTCTCCCCTTGGGCCTTCATCACCGCTGTCTCATACTCCTCTTTTGCTTGTAGGTACAAGTGGACAACCATCGCTCTTCGGACCGGCGCTGCGTTCCTTACCCTAACTTTCTTGGTGGCGACCAGCCTCTTCATCTCCGCGAGTTCCTCGGACCACCACGGCATGGTTAGTGTTTCTGTGTTCTTTTTGTGTGGTATTGTGTCTCTACATGTGTCAATAATAGCTTGTGTGTAAGTGTTTATTTTTGATTCTAAATTATCTATGGTGTGTATGTTTGACAAATCCACTAGGGTTAATTTTTTGTCCAGCATAATTTGAGACAGTTTCTCATGAAACTGCCTCCAGTTAGCTTTTCTGGTGTTGTATACCCTAGTGGTCCGTTCAATTGCTATACCTTTTGATTTTTGCAAGTGAATGCTGAAGGCTATGCCGTTGTGGTCGGAACTCGTGAGACCCTCCTCAATTCGCCAGCCGTCCACTAGGTCGAGCATGTCTGCCGAACAGGCCGTCACATCTACGTGGCTGCTGTACCTTACCCCACCTCTCACAGTGTCGAAGGTCGGGACGTCCCCCATGTTGAGGATCTGCAACCCTAATTCCCCCAGTACTCCACACATCTGCTCCCCTCTCAGGTCTTCGTTGCTGCTACCCCACCAAGTACTTTTCGCGTTTGCGTCTCCTCCAATTACCAACCTGTTAGAACCTATCTCTAGCTCTATCCGTTTAAGATGCTCCAGGTATGGCTCCATGGGCTTATCCGGTTCGAAGTAGAAGGTCACCAGCGTGATCGTCCAGGCTCTAGTTCGGACTCCCACCACAACGATGTTGTTTGTGGTGAGTTGAGGGTACTGTAAGATATCTAAATCTTTGTCGAAGACGGCTATTGCCGCCTTTACAGTCCCTTCTCCTCCCTCAGAGCTCTGGAAGACCCTTACGCCCCGGTAACTCTTCATCCTTCTCACCCCACCCACATAAGGCTCCTGGAGCATTGCTACGGCGACCTTGAGCTTGTCAGCTTCCAGCAAGAGCTCATTGGTTGCTAGCTGACTCCGTTGCAGGTTGGTCTGGATCATTTTGTACTTGGTGGTGGTCGTAGGGACAACTTTAGCAATATGCTACTGAGGCTCGGGCTAATGCGTCCCACTTCCTCCGCACCGGGCATTCGCTACTGAACGCATTGTGCTCGCGGTTCTCCATCTTAGCTCTGGTGCAGTTGATGCATGCCGCTGCCTCGCCAATACGTCTGTCTGGGCAGTCCGCCCTGAGATGTGGGCCACCGCAGTGGCTGCAAAGGTCAGCTGGCTCTTTACAGAAGCGTTTGCCGTGTCCATATACCAGGCAACGGGTGCACTGCACCAGCGGCGTTTGGTCTTCAACTCGCACTCTCTGTAGGTCGATTCTGAGCTTTCCTCCTTCAATCGCCCTCCTCCAGATCGTGGGAGAAACGCTCAGCACAATGTGGTTCAAGTGGGCATTTCTCGTTTTCCTCCTGTATTTGATTACAGTCCTTCCTTCCTCATCACCGAGGTCATGAAAGATCTCCCGATTCTGATTCTTGAGGGCTTTGAGGACTTCCTCGTCACTATGTACTAGCAAGACGTCCCTCAGAATCAGAAGCGGGTCCCTGTTCGTCACTTCCTCGACGACAAGGTTCTCTCCGACTGCTTCAAGTCTCTCTTTTATCTTTCTCCTCTCCTCCTTTGTAGTGCATCCCATGATCACCTTCCTGTCTTTCGCTTTTCGCACTCTTTCCACCTGCACCCATCCTTCTTTTGCGTCAACTGCTCTTCTTATTTTCTCCAATACGTCTTCACCCGTCTCCAACTCTTGTGTCGAGGAGACTACTACGGAGTGCAGCGTCGC
Source organism: Xanthia icteritia (assembly GCA_949128155.2). Lineage (NCBI taxonomy): Eukaryota > Metazoa > Arthropoda > Insecta > Lepidoptera > Noctuidae > Xanthia > Xanthia icteritia. The sequence goes on from OX421956.2 coordinate 16,663,538, forward strand.
TCGCTCCAGGGTCTGTCCCCCAGTCTGGCTCTTACGCACTGCCGCCACACCCGCGTAAGTTTTCTCCTCAGCGCTTTCTCTAATCGCTAGAGCATCCTGTAGTTTCTCCATCTTTTCAGTATTTTCCCTAACTAATATGGTATGCGTTTCTATAGCCTTTATGAGCTCCATCTGGCTAGCGTTACTCTCGCTATGAATGGGTTGGGACGTAATAATTGGCACGGCTGCTGGTGTGACTGCAGGCGCAGGTGCAACAGGAACCTTGTTTCGCTCTGACTCCTTCACAAGCTCAAAGAGCCTGTTAATAGCGTTTACCACCTCCGTTTTTATCTCAGTTTTGAGATTGCGAGAGTTGCTCAGATGAAGTTTTGCTTTGTTGAGGCAAGCTCTCGCCTCCGCTGTGAGGTTAGGGTAACCGGCCTCGGGTCTCTTTGGCGGTCTTACGGTGTCCACGGGTACTCGGCGCGCCTCCAGGGTACTGGAAACAGGTGGTGTGGCGTTACTCTTTCGGTTGGCTGGGGACTTGGCCAGGGGCTCAGCTTTCCCGGCCTCCCATTCACCGATGCTACGCCTCACGCAAGGAAGCGAGGATCCTGCCTTCTCTGCTGAACGCGGTGAAGTCCTGGAACCCGACGAGCTCGCGTCTTTGGCCGGTGTACGGAGCATGTTAGTGGTTTGTGTGAAAGTGCTGTTCATATAAAGACCACTCAAAGGACACTGGCGATATTTCTAGGTCCCTGTAAAGGGGGGACAAACACAGTAAGTATACTTATAATAAATTAAAATTAATTTGTCCTACGGCCGCAAGACCGTAAGGTCAATAATGAGAACAAAACAGAAAAGACCCCGTCAAAATGATGCCTAAAGACGTAAGAACGCGTTAGTTTAGGCCTGGTCCTAGGTAAGGGGACTTAGATGAAAATAACAGAGAAAGAAATTAAATTTTAATATTTTGCCAAAACCGAAAGTTTACCTGGCTAGTGACAAAAGGGAGGGTGGGAGGGCAATTTTTTGCGGTTCTAAGTTTGCTAGGCGCACGTGCGAGGTGTCAAAAGACGCGTCTCCGCGCGGGCTAGCGAGCTATGCGGATATTGAAATTTAAGCTGAACAAAATTTTTGACTTTTGGTCGAAAAACGTATTTTTCGGCCGAAATGTATGTGAAAACCGGGAATTACGACTACCAAACGGGACTCGAGCTCGCGGAACGCGCACCAGAATACAGGTAAGGCAGGTAATTATCTATTGAAACTAAAATCTGAAATGGTTTTGAAGAAAATATTTTGAAATAAAATTAATTTAAATTTTCGTAAAGAAAAATGTTGAAATTTTTTCTAAGTCCCAGAACGAAAAAATATTTTCGCGTTATTGTCAATTTTAAATAGTCATATAGTAGGACGGAGCCTATAAAAGATCAAATTAGCTGAAAACAGCTTCGAAATGCGTCACCTGGATGCAAAGTTATAACGATTTCATGAAATTGCTGTATACCTAAGGTGGATTTCGTCAGTTAATGAATTTATTGATACAAATTATTTTTTCGGTTCTAAGTACGCTAGGCGCACGTGCGAGGTGTCAAAAGACGCGTCTCCGCGCGGGCTAGCGAGCTATGCGGATATTGAAATTTAAGCTGAACAAAATTTTTGACTTTTGGTCGAAAAACGTATTTTTCGGCCGAAATGTATGTGAAAACCGGGAATTACGACTACCAAACGGGACTCGAGCTCGCGGAACGCGCACCAGAATACAGGTAAGGCAGGTAATTATCTATTGAAACTAAAATCTGAAATGGTTTTGAAGAAAATATTTTGAAATAAAATTAATTTAAATTTTCGTAAAGAAAAATGTTGAAATTTTTTCTAAGTCCCAGAACGAAAAAATATTTTCGCGTTATTGTCAATTTTAAATAGTCATATAGTAGGACGGAGCCTATAAAAGATCAAATTAGCTGAAAACAGCTTCGAAATGCGTCACCTGGATGCAAAGTTATAACGGTTAGGTTAGGTTAGGTTAGGTTAGGTTAGGTTAGGTTAGGTTAGGTTAGGTTAGGTTAGGTTAGGTTAGGTTAGGTTAGGTTAGGTTAGGTTAGGTTAGGTTAGGTTAGGTTAGGTTAGGTTAGGTTAGGTTAGGTTAGGTTAGGTTAGGTTAGGTTAGGTTAGGTTAGGTTAGGTTAGGTTAGGTTAGGTTAGGTTAGGTTAGGTTAGGTTAGGTTAGGTTAGGTTAGGTTAGGTTAGGTTAGGTTAGGTTAGGTTAGGTTAGGTTAGGTTAGGTTAGGTTAGGTTAGGTTAGGTTAGGTTAGGTTAGGTTAGGTTAGGTTAGGTTAGGTTAGGTTAGGTTAGGTTAGGTTAGGTTAGGTTAGGTTAGGTTAGGTTAGGTTAGGTTAGGTTAGGTTAGGTTAGGTTAGGTTAGGTTAGGTTAGGTTAGGTTAGGTTAGGTTAGGTTAGGTTAGGTTAGGTTAGGTTAGGTTAGGTTAGGTTAGGTTAGGTTAGGTTAGGTTAGGTTAGGTTAGGTTAGGTTAGGTTAGGTTAGGTTAGGTTAGGTTAGGTTAGGTTAGGTTAGGTTAGGTTAGGTTAGGTTAGGTTAGGTTAGGTTAGGTTAGGTTAGGTTAGGTTAGGTTAGGTTAGGTTAGGTTAGGTTAGGTTAGGTTAGGTTAGGTTAGGTTAGGTTAGGTTAGGTTAGGTTAGGTTAGGTTAGGTTAGGTTAGGTTAGGTTAGGTTAGGTTAGGTTAGGTTAGGTTAGGTTAGGTTAGGTTAGGTTAGGTTAGGTTAGGTTAGGTTAGGTTAGGTTAGGTTAGGTTAGGTTAGGTTAGGTTAGGTTAGGTTAGGTTAGGTTAGGTTAGGTTAGGTTAGGTTAGGTTAGGTTAGGTTAGGTTAGGTTAGGTTAGGTTAGGTTAGGTTAGGTTAGGTTAGGTTAGGTTAGGTTAGGTTAGGTTAGGTTAGGTTAGGTTAGGTTAGGTTAGGTTAGGTTAGGTTAGGTTAGGTTAGGTTAGGTTAGGTTAGGTTAGGTTAGGTTAGGTTAGGTTAGGTTAGGTTAGGTTAGGTTAGGTTAGGTTAGGTTAGGTTAGGTTAGGTTAGGTTAGGTTAGGTTAGGTTAGGTTAGGTTAGGTTAGGTTAGGTTAGGTTAGGTTAGGTTAGGTTAGGTTAGGTTAGGTTAGGTTAGGTTAGGTTAGGTTAGGTTAGGTTAGGTTAGGTTAGGTTAGGTTAGGTTAGGTTAGGTTAGGTTAGGTTAGGTTAGGTTAGGTTAGGTTAGGTTAGGTTAGGTTAGGTTAGGTTAGGTTAGGTTAGGTTAGGTTAGGTTAGGTTAGGTTAGGTTAGGTTAGGTTAGGTTAGGTTAGGTTTTTTTTTTTTTTTTTTTTTTTTTTTTTTTTTTTTTTTTTTTTTTTTTTTTTTTTTTTTTTAAATACTACTTCCTCTGACACAATATCAGAGCCTATTTTATCTAATGCTCCAGTTTCATTCCAGTTCTATCAAGTATTCCTCTCGCACTTTTGTTCCGCATACTTTATCTTTCTTTCTTACTATCTCTGTCTTGCTATTTCCCGGTGGGATTCCGGTCTTATCCTTCTATCTACTCTAATTATATTATATTATTATCTTTATTTATGGTATCGGGTTTTACAACACACACAGTTTTCTTTATTAAATTAATAAACAAGCAAAAGTTCGGCATATTGTTTTCTTAAATGTCTAATTTACAGTTTGTACTTATCTTCTATCTTATTCTATGCTTTAACTAAATTTAAATCTATTATACATGTATGATTTGGGGTTCCGGGTTTACAATACCCATGTTTTTCTTGAGCTCCTTTTGGGCCAGTATAATTATATTCTTTGACACTAAGATCTTACATAGTTCATTAAATC